>CM029473.1:20306559-21590604 GCA_017140325.1 Eucalyptus leucophloia subsp. euroa | reverse complement strand
TTTTCAATTCACCAATATATCTACCAAATCACTTTAAGTCCACTGACTAATCTATTCTATAATTTATCTTATTATTTGAAATTCACGTAAGTCAACATTTCAGGCTTCTCTAGTTTTTGGTCTTAACAGTTGCCCATCATAAATCACATTATCTGGTGTCTAATGTCAGCCTTGATTTTCATGAACTCGACTATAGCACTATATGACACTATAATATTCATCATGCATTGGCGTTTGCATCTTCTTTACTGTTCAGAAATGTGTTTTTGTAAAATATGATAAGAATATTTATTGAGACTTGCTCTTTCTAGTACTACCAACTTTGTTGAATTTCACGAAGTTTGTTCAAGTCAATACAATATGGAAGCATGTTCATGATTGAAGCTCATCAGGATGAGAAGTACCTTTACCCTTGACCACATAATCATTCCAAATTGCTTCAATATCTAATTTTGCAACATATTAATTTCTATTTGCTTTATGAAAATCTAATTGACTTTAGTTATGCTGCCACTTTCTAAACTTGTTATTTTTGTCCGTTTACAATTAAGTTCGGCATTAACATTATCATAACTTGAATTTTGGGTCGGTCCAAGTAAATAAAATAAACGCCAATTTAAGAATAAATATTGATCAGCAATGTGCTTAGGATTGATGTCCTGCATACAACACAAATAATAAATCCAAAAGAGGCATGCATACTGCTTCAACTATGCTTAAGCATATTTTCACCTATTTGACAATATGGTGCAGCTCTGTGCCGCAACAATGGCATCTTGTTTTTTGTTTCTTACAAAGGAGAATGTTCCTTATTATCCTCGCACTTGACTTGGAAAGTTAGATTCTGTATTGGATTGACCTGGAATTACATTCTATCCGGAAGTTTAGTAACTTTCTTAATTTTTATTCTATCATTTTGTCCTTTCAAAACTTTACAAGGTCTGTGAAAATTTTAATACAGGATGAAGACTACCAATTCTAACATGGATCTGCTCCTTTATAACGTACATAATTGCGAGAATAAGGATATGTTAGAAGCATTGAATAATGACCTGATTCTTCAATTTGATAAGCAAATTATCAACTGCAGAGTTTGTGTAGGACGTAAGCAAGATTGATGCACCTCTCATTAACAAGGCCTTCACAGCATGCACCATCGTCGATGTCTTGCCTGTTCGGGCATTCCGAGTATTAAGGTGTAATCCTTTGCTGTAAGTATCTGAAAAAGTATCACTAGGACTGTGAGAAACACATTTCATTGATTATTGACCGAGAGGAAAAAAGGTACAATAAAGTATGGCTGAGTTTTAGAGAGGACCTTGACTATCGCTCGACGCTGGTCGTCATTCAATTTCTCCTCAGACCACACATAGGATATGGCAGGGTCTTGACTAAATATGCATCCACTGTCAAATCTAGGAGGCTATGTGGAATAGGTGAGTGCAAGTCAATACTCAGTTGCCAAAATTAGCAGATTACACCAGCAGAATTTAGGTATGAAACTGGTGACAAACTCACCTCAAGGTCAACAATCATTTTCCTAAGATGAGAACTTCGTGCATCTTGCCGAAAAAGTTGGACAAGGTTGAACCTTCCAAATTAAGAAATAGTTAATGCAGTTGAATGGATCTACTTGAAAGCATATGTTTTGGTCCAACAACAAGGAAAATTCTCAATCAACTAAATTAGAATTTAAAAACCCAAGTACCTCATAACAGCAAAGGAGGTTATGAATTGTCTTTGTCAATACGCCATAACTCATTGACAAGATCTTGCACCTCAGACAGAGGCCTGCTTCCCGGAAGCCGTAGACGCTTGGAAAAAGACACCTAGAATTCACAGGGTTTTAGACAAAAGATCAAACAAATTGAAGCTTTCTTCAGTGTTAGTAGCATAAATAAGTAAAGCCACACATTTTCTTACAGAAACATGGGAACGGCTGATATCAGAAATGACTCCACTGGCAATTGCTCGCCGGCCAGATTCAGTGCTCAATATCTAAATGAAGTATTAGTCAGATCATGATTAGTCAGATCATGATTACCGTTCAAAGGAAAGTAGAGAAGTGTTTGTTCTTGATTTCCCTTAAGATGGAGGCTTATATTCTTCCCTAAATGACTTGAACTGAAAACACAATAAGTGGTATGAAACATAAGTCAGAAGAAAATCATACCACAATGTCTCCCCTTGAAAGTTTGCAAGCAAGACCAGTCGTCATAGAATCTCCAGCACCAGGAGTATTTCCGACAAATGTTTCTGCTTGTTCAGAAGTCAAATTCTGACCCAAGAATCGATAGGTAAACCTCTTGTCTCTAGAAGGCGTGCAACATGTCTCTTTATCTGATGTGTCGAGAACAAGAGAAGAAAGGGAACAAGCAGACTCATCACGCCTTGAATTTCGTGACTTCATATATCTTTCTTCCTGTGCTGGAAAATGAAAAAAACACATTAGTCAGTTATCTGTTCATTTCTCTGTCTATGAATTATCAACTGCAATTTGGTATCATCAATTGCACCTCTGCCTCTCCAGCTTCTAAGTCAATCAACCAATCCCAATGTCTCAAGAAATCAGAATGTGCAGTTTTTAAGTGGTTAGTATATGCATTGAAGAGGTCACCCATTCCGCTGTTTTCTGTGCTTTCCCCATGTGCCTGTAGAGTTGTACATCATTTCAGCAACCAAGGGTGGTAACAACAGAGGTGACTAGAGCCCTTGGCCATTGGATGAGGCATTAAATGTTGCAGCAAGAAGTTCAGGCCATATGGAAAATATCCGTGTTAACAGAAATTCCAAAAGAAACTAGGATGATAATAATGGATGTAAGCCTAGAATTGTAGGTATATAGCATGGATTGTCACTCATTTGTAAACCAGCGAATGAAGAGACAAGTATCATCAGCTTGTCTTAACCAGGACACATTTAAAAATGACTGGATGGCAGCTTTGGTGCAGCCAAATTTAAAATCCACATTTCTGACATAAACTAAACAATTTCACCATCTGTCAATTTATTATAGTCTCCACTGTCATACACCTCAAGACAAATTGAAATTATTGCATTTGTCATTATACATAAAACAAACCTGTGTATGAGTAACCGCACTTAGACAAATAACAAGTCAACTGACTTCAGAAGATAAAAAGTTCACTTGGCTCATAAGGGGAGTATAAAATCTGATCTTGCTTAATGCTATTGGATTAGGACCGTAATACTAGCATATTATCCAAAACTTAATGGATTGGACCAAAAAAAAAAAAACTAAAAACTAAACGATTGGAGTCTTTAAGGATAAAGTTTTACCTTGTGATAGAGGGTGCAGACATCAACATGCCGACAACCTTTGCAAATACTAGGACTCTGAGGAAACAGTTACAAACAAAACTTAAGAAAATGTACTTTTACACCAAGACACCGTCAAAGATGGCAAATATGCTGACCTGTAACATCGGGGTAGTTGCTGAGTTGTTAACGCCTTTAAGAATAGAAGTAGCAAGTTCATTTCGACGCATGATCAGGCCCACCAAGTCAGATCTCCGAACAGTAATTCCCTACACATGTCATCAATGCAAACTTGGCATGCCGGAGACTAAAAACAACACAACCACAAAGATAAATTTAACCAACAACACAACCACCAAGATAAAGTTTTAACCTTACATGAGTGTGATCTGACTGGAGGTAATACAAAAGGCCAGAATCAATCGGCTTCAAGTATCTATAGATAGACAAAAGAAAGTAACAAAAACAATAAAAAACTTTGCTCCAATATAGGGCATGAATATCAGAAAAATGGCTAATTTTGGCAAACCTCTCGGACATAAGGAGGTGTACAATATCACTTGTGCACAATGTTCCATCGATGACTGCAAAAATGACAAACTATGAATTAAAAGAACGGGATGCTGATGTAATAGCATAAATGATTTCTAACAGAGTCCTGCATTGGCACATCCATAAGAACAACAATGAGACATATAGACATGCCTGCCCATTAGGACGTTTGCCAGATTTGAACTCTAAAGGCACAATCTTTTCCACAACTCCAGAAGTATTTGATTCAACTTTACTCTGACAGAAGCATCGATCATTCCTTTTAATCCATACTTGGGTGCCCAGGACATCTCCTCTATATCAATCACCTACATAAAAGGGTTGTGGAGCTCTTTTACCATGCACTTACATAAAAAATGAGGATATGAAAAATGCGAAATTTCCAACAAGTATGCAAATGAATTTACATGAAAAAGAAATATGCAATATAAACATACTATGATTGTGGTTACGATACTTTTTCTACAGAAAAGAGGCCCTGGGGCCTTCTCAGAGAAATAAAATATATGTGAACAATCACAAACTACAGTTACTTCTAGTTAAATTAAAGGTTTAATTATCTCATGGATTCATTTCCAATAGATACAAGTTGCATCTGATGTCAATGGGACTTCACAATAAAACTAGACTATTCACATGGACCCTGAAAAATAAATTTGTAAAATGCCTATGCAGAGGAGCAGATCAACCAGCAAGGATATATCAGAAAAAAGAAATGGGTGGACATCTAACCTCAGATATATTGACCTTCTTAAGACCATCTTCAGATCCAAAATCAACTGTGGGAGTTTCTTGAAACTGGCAGCAATTAATGAGATCCATAAGTTTTAATCTGTTAGCTTGCTGATCAAGGAACAAACGTTTCCAGCACACGGGTTCAATTCCCCATGCCCCCAATTATCAAAAAGTCTCATGTTTAGATCACCCACCAAAAAGTTTATATCAGCCCTTGGTCCATGAGATTAGCAAGATATTTCTAGTGTCAGATCCTCATATACCTATGATGCATGTCTTTGTCATCATGCAAATAAAAAAAAACTTTTAGGGAAATTTTTTTTCCAACTATAATAAATTGAATTGTACCAAAACCTATCTTGTTCAACAGGCACACGAGTATCTTTGCAATTACCCAGTATCTTTCACCAGTATCTATAAAAGATGATCTAAACCTAGTATCAAGAAGAGGATTTTAGAATCTGTTGAAGTACATCTAATAGCATTAGAAACAAGTGATTTCATGTGACACTTTGCTCTACATATAGGCCTCCTATGTAATCTTTCACTAAGCCATTTTGAGTAAAGATATAAGTTTGAGTATTTCCTCCAACATCTGAATAATAGAATAATTAGAAGGAAAGAAGGGAAAAGGGGGGGAGGGGGGGATGATGCAAAGGATAATTTTCATCATACCTGTGAATTTTTGAAAAGGGAAATCCAGTTCAATAATCTTGGGTTTGCCTCGATCAAAGTATTAAGGATATCTTTCTCACTAACTGCAATTCCAAAAGGACATAAGAACTTTCACAAGACCTGTCAAGATGTGACTGGTGATAATCTTCAATCATATACTGAAAAATTCATACACATTCACAAAAAGAAAGGCCTACTTAGTTGGTAAACAGTCTTTCTCAAACCTAATCAAGAAAAAGCCCCTAATATCTTTTCAGTCATATACTCATAGCACAACAAAGCAACAATTTTACAGGGTTCTACCTCCACAAGCATACAAGCTCTCAACATTTTTTTGGAGCACTACACCAGCATACTCATCTAAAAATTCCTTCGTGGGTTCCTCCTTCACTAGTCCAGCCTGTAAATGGTCACCGTAGTGGAAAATGGATTTACAAAGGAACGCCCTGAGGAATTTTATATATATAATATTTGACAACGCTAGAAGGTAGTGAGATAATTTTTCAGAATAAAACCTGAAAAATTTGATGCAGCAAGGTTCCGATTAATGCCGCAGTTGAGTACTCAGAGGATTTTAACCTCTCATCCAGGACGGTTCGCCTTGGGCAGGTAAAACTTGTGGCAACCTATGATGTGGCCAGATAATTCATAAAATATCGACATAATAGAAAAAGCATAAAAAATGGGGCAAGAGAAGTGAGCATTAGGACAACAAGAATAGTTAGTTCCATGTGCTAATGCAAGATAGTTCAGACCATACATAAGAAACCAATTATTACCCGAGTTCCAGACACTAGGAGATCTGGGTGAACAATCACAAAATTACTGTCCCTACTCACATCACACTTCCCTGGACATCAAACTGCCCGATTACGTTTACTGTGTCTCCAGGTGAAATGACACTGTAAAACCTGACCAAGAACAACATTGTAAGTTCAGGAACAGATCAAGTCCAACATGGTGCTAGCTAGACAGCAATTAGAGAATGCGGTCTAACAAGAAGAAGTCTGCAAACAACATGATTGAGATAACAAAGGTAGATGTACAGCAGATTTAGAAAATTAATGGAAGGTTCTAGATTGTTTGGAAAACAAATAAGGATGACTTTGATCAGTGTGCAAGGCAACAAGCAGGACAACTCTTTGTTTTCAAACACAAAGACAATGTACTAACCAAAACTGAAAGATCGAGACAAACCACAAGGAGGTGCTTATGTGAAATAATTGAAAGATAGTCTAAAAGGACAGAGAATATAAATAAATAACTATATATATATATAAGATAATTAGTGCCAACCCACTAAAGAATCGCAAATACTTTTGCTGGATTTATTTGATGATTGTACTAATAAATATTAATAGTTTTTTCTCTCATTAACAAGGAAAAAAATTCATTAGTGAAGAAAGAGAAATGGGTGAAGCCAATGTGTAGCGAAGTACACAAAAGACAGCACCCCAAAGAGTTACTCATGAGAAAACAAGAAAAACTACAAGAAATAAGCATGCGGCATCTGACATTCAGCATTGTAATAGAGTATAAAGAGCCTTTAAAACCACTATGCCATCTCTTAATCTTCAAAAATTCTGTTTATTCTCGAGGCACATTATCCATCATAATGCATACAGGCAGAGGTCTTTGATACGTTATGGTAAAAAACAGAATAAAAAAATTGAACGGTGGAATAACCCAAAGGAACCATTTTCCAATGGGAAGTAGGACCAAATTTCTGAAGCAAACTCGCATTTTAAGAGTGTGATTGATAGATTCCCCCTGCTTCTACGCAAACAGCAGTCAATGACCATAACATTGTCCAAGCTTTGTCTCAACATGCAGTCCAAGAAAATAAGGAAACCTCTCTACATGATTAGAAATTCAAAGGAAGCCTTATAAAAAGATGTCACATCAAGTTTTTCGAGAGAAGGGGCCTCATAATAACATGTCGTGTCAAGCTTTTACAGATAAAATAAAGTGCAATACATATACCAAAATACTATACAACAGCAATATTTTGTCTAGTAGCAAGGTCATCTAACGCCAATAAACACATTTAGCACGGTTTAAGTGATAAAGAAAATGTCATGAGCACAAGAGATCATGGTCATGGCAAAGCAGCTAAAAAAGAAGTGCAAGAATATTAACCTCAAAAACTCACCACTCATCCCATAAATGAATAGTCCTTTCCTCTCCATTTTGCTCATTCAACAAACGGAGAACCTGAAATAAACAAACTGATTGAATTAACATCTTACGACAGCCATTTATCACCTCCATAAAAGCCAGATGGTCAGAAAGAAATTTCCATGACCTTGTGAGGAGATGGACCATGACCGGAATCAGCAGGACCCACTATTTTCTGCCACCTGGCTCAAAAAAATAATAATAATAATAAAGAACAGAATTTCATTCACCAGTCCACGAGGACTTTTGAAGCATTTCCTTTGTATGATCAAACTCATCAAAATGGAAGGGCAACGCACCTCCAATACTAGGTAAATATCATAAAGATGCCATATTGGCCTTCTGTGGCACTACAACTCTTGCATCACAACAAACTTTTATGGGTAATTCACAAGACTTGCCATTCCAAACTTTTGATGAGCATCCTTTGAGCACATTAGGAAGTGGTTCATCAATGGAGATGGCATCTTCAACTTGATCTAAAAGCTCAAGCAGTGCCTAACAGGATAAGGAACAAACGAGATAAGGCTGGTGAAACAACCAGCAAAATGTCCTAAGGAGTAAGGACTAAACATATTAAAAGCCTGGAATTGAAATATCGCTTGAAAACAGCACAGCGATATATTGGTAAATAGAAATGAAAAATGATCAGCAACAGGAATAAACACAAAAATAGATGGGCCCATGCACTGAAAACCTTTTTGTGCTGCCTCAGTCCAAGCTCATTCAATACTCCATTGCAGGCAGTGCCGTTAGCTGGCTGCACAAGAAAGCATAGGAGAAAATGTCTAAAGAAGAATTCTCACACTCTTATGCAAGCGAGAACTAATCCAAAGAATAAAACTGAATGGAAATTGGTTTTCAACTTTTTATTCTTATCTTTGGGAGAGTGGGAGATGAAGAAAGAGAAAGGAAATACACCCAAGTTTAAATTTTCCTTTCTCTTCTTTCCTTTCTTCTTACTCAGAAAAAGGATTAAAATTTTCAAAATTCTCCACCCAAATTTCCAATCCTCCCATTTTCCCTAATACCCAAACAAAGCCATAGTATCTCCTAGAAGTATTAAAAAAGCTAACACCTGAAAAATAATATTATAGCTCAAGCAACCCGTCTCAGAAGCAAATTCGCTTTCCTCTTATAGGCCCCTGTTCTGTTTGTACCATGAGAACAGAAAGAACTAACCAGTATCCCGCATGGATCAAATTAATTACCTTATCCTGGCAATAAGATAAGGAAGGAGGAGTTTGAAAAGGACTTTGTTGACTGGCTACTTGGGTAGTAATGACTTCGCCAGATTTTCCTTCATGATCCGCATTCTTATCTGGGTTGACTCCTTCCACACCCAATGAATTTGCACAGCAAGATCTTCCAGAAGCCTTCTTGAAGGATGAAGAAAGGCACATTCCACCACTGCCAGCTGCTTCTTGCGTCCTCTGCAAATTCTCATTCAACTGGATTTAGGAGTCAAGACAATGTTGAAAAGCAAGAAAAAATCCCAGCAGGAAGTGTACCTTGATTTGTGAGCATTGCCGAATGTATGAAGAGTTTAGCCTTGACGATTCTGCTAGAACTTTTATTGGTCTCAGCATGTGCTTGGAAACTGTTTGCAATCGCTCATTTACAGGTGATATCTTCCAAGTTACTTCATCACCGCCATCATCCTTGGCTCTGCTTTATCAACTGTCATTCGAGGTTCCCCAACAAGCATGGTCAGTAGCCAGTTGCCCAAGCAATGACATTAACAAAAGAACTCCTTACAATGGGCCATAGCCGTAAAACAGAAGATAAAGAAAGCATTTCATGCATGTCCAAGTGAAAATTTTGAATCTCTTTCTGAATTTTTACTCAGTGACTCCTGTAATAACAATCCTAGCACGCCTCGCCCGGACGACTCAAAAAGAAGAAGAACCCAAGTTTGAAAAACAATGGACCTTCCAAAGCTCATTCCTTCTCAAAGTAACACGAAACTCGATACGCCGACACCTTCAGGCATGACAAGTAGCTCTTACCATTCCCGAGAAAACTTGAAGCGTTTAACAGACAGGCATTTCATCTCCGGTGAAACTACGAGGGGACTACCGGCATCCTCCCATGATCTCCTGCCCTCAACAAGTTATCCGCCGGCGTGCTCTGTGACGCGCAATTGAAACAGCCCATTTTCCGGCCTCTCCGACCTCTGACCACGCGCGCGCGATTCTCATTCGCCTCCTCAATCCCCGAACCCACCGCATCAACGCCCGAGCTCGGAACCCTCGAACTTCGGTAGTGCGTCCCCGTCCCCTAAACATTGGAGTCGGCAGATTAGTGTCCGGATCCTCAAACTTTTGCGTGCCCGCCCCTTATTGCCCAACGACTTCCGACGACCGATTTCCCCGAATCAAGGCCGGCCTTCGAGGCGGCGGGGCAGGGAGCGGTCGATGGCCGCGGCTTTACGGTCCGGAGGGTCCTGAGAGACGGGGACGGCGGCGGCGTTGTTCTGGGAGTGGCGCTCGAAGAAGTGCTGGATCCCGGGTACTTGGGAGGCTGGGAGCCTGGGCCTGGTTCTGATTCTGGTTGCTTCTTCTTCCCGCCGCCGCCGCAGCGCCGCCGCCGCGGCGGAAGAGGAGGAGGAGGAGGAGGGATCGGCCCTCTTCTCGGAGGCATCCTTCGACCTCGAAGGGCGAAACGACGGCGGACGGCGGACCGTGGACGGTGGTTTCACTTCATCAGCTTCGTCTTCGAAGAGCGGTACGACGGACGAGACTGGGAGAGAGAGAGTGCGAGCGGGGGTTCTGAGGCGCGGGAAATGGGAAATTTTCCTGCCCAAATGGATTCCTACTCTTGGGCTTCGAAGAGGTGACGTGATTCGGGGTCGGGTTCGAGGCCTCAGTGATGGGCTCACTGTGATTAGGCCCAAGAAATGTTCAAGGCCTGATAAACGATTGACGTGGCAAATGTTTTTCTTAAAATAATTATTTGTATTGTTAAAAACTATTAAGAAAATATAAATATTTAAAAATATTTTCATTTTAAAATAATTTAAATTTATAAATTTTTGTTACGAGCTACAAAATTATCTTTCTTGGAAAAAATGAAAAATATTTTTTCAAAGGCAAATAAATGCACTACGATGTTGTTATTTCACAAAAGGTATGGTCGCATGTGAGACTAAGGTAAGGTGCTTGGAATGATTTTATTCGAAAACAAATTCCGATTAGAAATGATTATTTTTTATTATGTTTTTAAGAATTGATTCTGAGTAAAATAATGCATTTGGTAATTATGCACACTTCGATTTTGGAATGTAATTATTTGGTATCGTGTTTATCGATTCTATTCCAAATCAATTTATTTTAATTTTTAAATAATTTTTATATTTTTATATTTTTTTCCTTTTGTTTTCCCTTTGTTTTATTTTTTATTTCTTTTTATTTCTTTTTTTCTTTTCTTTTTATTTTTTTCTCCTATTCTTTTTTTCTTTTTTTATTCTTTTTTCCTCTTCTCTTATTCTTCTTCTTCTTTTTTTTTCTTTTTTCCTTTTTCTTCTATTCTTTTTTTCTTTTTTTTTCTTTTTTTTTCAAACCAAACGAAAGTGCCTCGCGGCAAGCTTGTCAAACCAATTGCCTTGACCAACGCACGGCCGACAAATAAACAACGACGGGCGGCGATCACGAGATGGCGGTCAATGAAGAAGAAGAGTTTTGATTCTTAATTTTGTTTCCTAAACAAGAATCATTTTTTTTTTTATTATTATTGATTCTCTTTCCAATCAAGTTTGAGAACAAATTTGGTCCGAGAACAAAACTTTTACCAAATACTATATTTGTCTCAAACGATTTTTGAGAATAAAAAAATGGGATCCGAACACTTGTTTGATGATTACCAAACAGACCCTAACTTGACCAAATTAAAGAAAAGATTTAAGGCAAATTTTAGTGGGTATTTCGTCCACAAGTTTTGATGAATACTCTTCCACCAAAGAAAAGATTTAAGTAGAGTCAAAAGTTTCAAATTGCAACCTTTCAAATAGTAGAAATTATTCCCCGATCAAAGAGAAAATTTGAAATTATATGAACAAAATAACTCAAAAAAGATACTTTATTTGATTTCGATTGAAATTCTTATAAGATTTTCTTCTTTTTTGGGAGTTTTGGGAGGGGGGAGGTCGAGCAGTTGTCTTAAGATATGATTTTGTAATTTTTTAGGACTCCGAAAAAGAAAAGGAAATGGGCGATCAAAAGCTTTCGGCTAAAGATCAGCGTGATCGCGTTCCGTCTTATTTATCTTTAGCTTCTCGTGGTATTTACATCTTCCCTTCTCTCCTTAGTGAACTCCTCTATAATATACACATTCTATATCCACATAGCCAAAACCCGATAACTCGCCGCATCACTCGTCGGCGTAGCCTTTCTCATGCTCTTGCCACTTCCTCCGGCCCGGCGAAGAAGAACTCCTCGTCCTGGCTCTTGAAGATCCGATCCACGTCCGGACGGGAAGTTGAAAGCCAGCTCCTTCGCCTCCCCCTCCATCAGGTCGATTATGTTCCTCTTCCCGCGAGAGGGTACCTGACGTTGTTCTCGGCATTCACCTCGAAGCACGCGGATCTGGAGGTTGCTGTTCTTGGATGCGATTGCCGCCACAGGATGACCTGCCGGGACGATAAAGGCGGTGCCCCGCCTCAGCTGGGTCCGCACCTCTGCTGGTAGGTCCGACCAGCGCCGCTGCCGCCCTGTTGCTGCTGGTGGCGGGAGTACTTGGACCGTGAGGACGAGAGGTGGGGGCATGCCATTTCTTAGCCCTCGCCTTCGGTCACGAAGGATATCTTGGTGGCCTTGGAGTTGTAGTATGGACCGATCATGGACCCCTGCCCATCATTTTGAGGATTCCATAGTTAGATAAAATTAATTAATACACAATACTAATGTATGGTGAATTGAGCATGTTAATACCTAACATGCAATTATCAGATGAAGAAATGGAAGACATAACGAGAAACATTGAGTTATCTCTTGAAAACCTATTCACAAATGCAATTCGTGCCTGGGTAATGCTGGCGAAGGAGATCATGACGTCCATGTCTTCCAGCTCTTTGAAATCGTCTCTATCGGCGATGTACAAATCGGGTCGTGCTGGTTTGCATGGGAAGGATGCTTGTTGAACAGGTTGAAGGAGCGCGATCCCTTTGAGCCACGCGACTCGCTCCCACCGAAGGGCCACCGGCCGCCTTCCTCGTGCCCGCTTAAGGCCTCGATCTGCTCCCTCGAGGCTTTCACTATGGCTCCTTGCTGCTGTTGCCCGAACAACCTCTCCAACTTGTTCCGGTCGGTCTTCGCATGCACGATTAATGTACGAGATATAAGATAAGGATGCAAATTCTTCAAGCTCACCGGCTGATGACTCCAACGAAAAGCATCATGCATGAATCCCAATTCATTACCTTCAAGGCAGCTTCAAGAACCTCCCAACTGAAGGCTGTGAATGATTCAGGGTTCTGACCACCAGTTCCATAGAACGCCTACAAGTAGGAATTGACCAAAACCCAAAAGAAATCAATACCTTCAAAATTCCACATTCATTTGAGGAAAACCTCGAAACAATTTGATGTAACAAATGAGCTGATCACCTCAAATTGGCCGGGGAAGGTTGACTGGCCGGAGGAGCTCGGCGGATGATAAGCTTTCGATTTTGGTCCTGGTTGATCATGGTGACAGGAGTCCCGGCCTCAACCTCACTATGTCCCTTCCTCTATGTTGATGCTGTGCCTCTTGTCTGTCGCACCAGCGTGATCGTACCTCTTCCTACACGCACAGGCACACACGATCACAAAACTTAGGTCGATTCGAGTCGAATTTGCGTGGCCTTCACTTCCCTAACTAGGTAAATGAACTTGTCGTACCCCCGACGATGAAGAGAACGGCGTCGGTGTCCCAGTGGCTTGGGACCTCAAAGGTGTTGGGCTTGGCCTCGAGCAGCACAAGCCGGAAGTTCTCGATGCCGCGGAGGAGCTTCGACCTCTTGGTGAACTTGGGGAGCACGCTGACCCTTCCGTGCTCGGTCTCGACTATGGTTTCAAAGTGCTCTCGGTCGAAGACGTAAGGGTTATCGCTCTCTTCGTCCTTCCTCCTCGTACCTGTCACTAACCCACTCCCTTTCCTCTCTCCTTTCTCCTGATCCTCCTTTCCTCTCCTTTCCGCGGCTGGTCCTCTCCTTCCGCCCGTACGCCTCGACGCAGCGCTGCTGGCACTCCTCCTTGCCCGCCCCCTTCTGCTGCTGCTTCCTCGCACTGCTTCTGGCACTCCTTCAGCTGCTTCCCGGTCGTCGCCGCCGCCTTTCTCCCTCGGCCCTCCTCCCGCTTGTGCTCTTGCTTCTGGCGGTAGTAGTCCTCGCAGCGCTGCTCGCACTGCCGCTGCTGCTCCTCGGAGAACTGCTGCTGGACCTTGCACTGGTGCCGGCACTGCTTCAGCTCCGGATCCTGCTTGGCCGAGGCCAGGGCCAGGGCCAGGAGGAGAGAGAACCGCGAGGCTCGCTTTGAGTCCCATCTTGCTTATGCTGTTTAGTCTACGATGGAGGGTGGCGGGTGCATGGGCATATATGTAGGTTGGCGGAGGGAGAGAGAGAGAGTGATAAGAAGAGGATGAGGATGCGGCGCGTGGGGGGCTTCAGGGACGGAAGCGCATGCGCGACGACGAGTGTCTCCGGCGGAAGTGAGTGGCGTGCATGGCGGCGGGTGGATCGCCGCGTATTAAAGCGGAAATTTCGAACAAACTTCTCGTCTCGTAGCCGAGCCTTTAATATAAAAATGATAAAGGGTCTTCAATTTGATCTAATATGTAATGTGACTATTAAATTTTTAATTATTTAATATGATTCATGAACTTTCAAAGACTTAATATAATCTATGGACTTTTCGTATTAAATTTAGTCATTAAATTATAAAAAGATGTTTAACATTGTCATTTTATTAATTTAAATTTAGAGATCATCAAAGAAACATCTTTATATGTTCAAAGATCAAGTTGAATATGTAACAAAACTTTAAGAATTGTGTTAAATATATTGAAATTTTATAGACTATGTTACATATTGGATGAAAGTAAGGAGATTATATTGAACAAGTTGAAACTTTAGATATTATATTATATAGTGGGCGTAAATTTAAAGATCAAAGTAGGAAATTATGTTGAACAAATTAGAAACTTTTAGATATTATATTATATATTGGGCGTAAATTTAAAGATAATTTGTTTCATTATCGCTTTTTAAAAAAAGAGATGGGAGGTGGGCTTGACGTGCCGGTGTCGTTTTGGTGCTCTCGCCTGAGTTGGTGCTGTCCGGGGCTATTATTGAGCAAAAGCATTTAGAGTTATCGCTTATCGCGTTCCTCACAGAATATACAGATAAGATGAATCGGTGGTCTCATCTCGAATAGGTTTTTTTGCTTTTAGTACAACCTACGCGTATGTAACATTCAACTTTTTTTTTTTGAAAATTACTGCATTTCTTTTCATTAAGTTGTCGCATATTTATAGGAAAAAAATTTAATCCCATATTTATGGATGTCATGAAGATAAATTTTTCAACTTGATCAATTTAATCCTTAACTTTTTAAATAATTTTCCAATATAATTTTTTTAATTAATTTTGGTAGGAAATTATTGACATTATAATTTAGTCGGAAGTTAAACAACGTGGATAATATTTATAAATTTTTTTATTTTATGATTTTTTTATTTTATCCCTATTTTCTTAGCCTTATTGTCAAGTCTCAACAAAGGTCATCAGCCATAGATGAAAGGCCGCGAATGCCATTGCTGGTCTCTAGCAAGATCGCCTCACAATGTCCTGGACAAGCAAAGCGGAGCCTACACTGAAACTCACTTTGAGAAAATTTAGTAAAAAAACTAGAGGTAGTTTCTAGCGTTGTTTTATTTGCTTTTAATTGATGCCACGGAGCTAGAAATATTTATCTAAAGCAATGTAGGTTGAAGTTTTTGTTATGCGGAAGTTGGCAATGCAAATGAGTTGGATTCATTGAAAAGAACAAAACTTGAGTGTTAACTCAATAACTGGATGGAAAGAAGGCATTGTAGAAGAAATGAATATTTTGGGTTAAAGAAGAATTTGATGGTAGTAAGAGGAATAAAGCAAGGTTAGTAGTAAGGGTTATGCCACCAAAATTCTACCATTGGTACACTCATGCAACATTTACTAAAAAATAATTTCTGTGTTATAAAAACTCCCGAATTGGTACACTTACGCCACATTTACCCCAAACTAACTGTTGACATGGTAGTGTGTTATGTAAGACAAATTCTAGGATGATTAAATTGCTAAGTCAACAATTTCCAATGAAATTTAATTCGATGGATTACATTGGAATTTTATAAAAATTCAAGACTAAAATTGATATCCATATAACGTGTTTATGATTGATTGGTAATTTTTTCAAATTTGCAATGAACACTACGTATATCTCTTTACCTTACATCACTCTCTAAGTTGCACAATGTATATATAAGCAACGACAACATGGATTCTAGTGTAAATGACAAAAAATAGATTTTTATGAAGAACTCAAGATTTCTATGGCATACATAGATCTGGGATTTCATTTTCACATAATAATGGCCTAGATATGTGTGTAGATCTTCGATCTCACTGAGACACACAATGGTCTAAGACACGCATAAATCGTAATGTTCGTTTCACGGCATGACAACCTTAAACATGCATCAAGTCCGAAACCAAACCATATAAAAAGGTTGGGACAAATCCATAAAAAAAGACAAACTTTAGGGTTTAACAAATCTGACCTGAACTTTATTTTGTCTCAAAAAAAAAAGCACCAACTTTTATTCGTGTCCCAAATCCGCCCCGCGTTCGCTCCTTCACCCATCTCCGACCCGGCATTTACCGTAGATATCTAACAAGGAAAAATTGTTATGGGCTTTCTCTTTTTCCCTTCTTCTCTCAACGCACGGCTCATGAGTTTGGGAAAAAAATTCTAGGGTTTCCATTGGCCGGTGAGTTCGGCGCAGAGTCTTCAATCCGCTGGAAGTGCGCGAATCCGTTAAGGAAAAAGAAAGGAAGAAAGAAAGTGAGAGCCACCTTCCATTGGAGATTTCGTTCTGCCGATGAACCCAAAGAAGGGGCCTTGATTGACTCCTCGAGCTTCTTCGCTTGAAATATCGCCGTGGGCCTCCTTGGCCGCTCCCGGAACTCCAGCCGCATCCGCCGTCCTCCACAAAGTTACCCGCCGCCCCCGGCGAGCGGCGGCTCGGGGCCGTCGGCGAGGACCGCGGACGACGGCGGGGGAGGAGGAGGGGGCGGCGAGGGGGGGACGGGCTCGAGGGAGAGGCGGCCGCCTGGGCCCTTGGCCCTGGGAGCCGCGGATGGTGGTGGCGACGTGACGACGCCGTCGGGGCCTCGTGCTGAGGAGGAGAATCGGAAGAAGGGGCGGAGGGGGAGGGCGGGGATTTTGAGGCACGGGCGGAGGAGGGAACGCACATGACGACGGAAAGGACGCTTCAAGCGATCGAACGTGTGTATGTACAAGAGCGAGCGTCTCCGTGAGAGAATGAGCGAGTTAGCTAGTGCGCGAGATCTTCCAACGGATTGACTCCTGCGCCTCGAACTCACTCAACGAAATGAAACTCCTAGAAAATTTTTTCCCCAAACTCATGAGCCGTGCGTTCAGAGAAGAAGAGAAAGAAGAGAAAGCCTGTAACAATTTTGCCTCGTTAGATTATCTCACGGGAAATGCCAGTCGGATGATCGTGAAGGAGAGTTAAATTCTGCAGGCCATTAGCATTTTATAAAAGTTGGTGCTTTTTTAAGACAAAATAAAGTTCGGGCCAGATTTGTCCCAAACCCTAAAGTTCGTGCTTTTCAAGAATTGGCCCTAAAAAGGTTGGAAGTATAAACAAAATAAGTGCACCGCCTCTCCGAAATGTTATCAAAATAAGTCCTTTGATCTTGTAAATTGTTAAAGTATAAACAAATATTTGTGATTTTCAAAACCAAACCAAAAAAAATGTAGGCGCTGGAAATTTTTTATAATATGAGCTTACATTAATTAATTAATTTTCTATTTTAAATAATTGCTAATAGATATTTCAATATTTGTTGAACCCTACAGTGATCTTATTAAATTGGGTATTGACATTTATTGATAACGAAAACATTGAGCAGTAAAGTATAGACAATTTTGTTTAATTGAAGCCCATAATAGAAATGGCTAAGTTGATACGCTATTAATTGCTCATAAGTTTCCTCTAGCCTTATAAAAATGGTAGGTTATACCTACGCTGCTTAATTCAATTGAAAGTCATATACTAAAAATAGAGAGGAAGATCCGCATCTCTAATAGATTCCTCGATTATCAAAGAGTGATTTTTTTTTTCAAGTAAAGAAATGGCTCAAATAGGTATTATTAATTCTTTAATTTTGTCGTATTTATTGATTTTGGTATTTTACAGTAATATATGGATTAATGCTTCTTCTTGATTAATAAGTTGTTTATGTGAATAATTTTATATAGGCGCTTAGACAAGTTAGTTTGGTATCTCAATTTGAAGAATGTTGACACATCAATTAAATGAAGATTGATAATTTTGAGCAAAAGTTTGTAAGTTTAATACGCAGGTATCCAGCAAAAATAAATGTTTGTTAGAAGTATAGACATACATTGGTATTTCTCAATATCAAGCAACATAAAAAGTTAGTTGAGACTAAAGCTAGTATCATAATATGACCAACGCTGGTATCTCGGCCAAATTAAAATTGATACATTTGAACAAAAGCTAGTAACGTCAAAGGCGTTGATATGCCATAACGAATAAACGTTAGTAGATCATTATAGTAATGGGTAGTCTTTGAAGTATTTAAAAAAAGGGTCATACTTTCCAAATCTAACAAAATAAAATGTCGATGAGCAACCTAATGCGACGATGGTTTCTACATTAGTCAAACAAAGGGTGACAATCACCAAAAAAAAAAAAACTATTAACTTCAAATGCATTGGTAAGTCATAAGAATAAATGTTGGTAGATTATTTCAGTATTGAACAATCTTGAGAATATAAAGAAATGTCAGTACTTCTCAAAACCAAGCAAGATAAAAAAATTGGCAAAGTAGAAAGTTAAGATTAATTAGATGAATATTAGTACATCGATTGAATTAAATTGGCAATTTCGAATAAAAGTTGTAACTTCATTAACTGTGCAAAGTTCTACCAATGACTGAAGATGAAACCAGATGCATATATTGAATGGATTCCGTGCAGTTAGGATCCTATGCTTTAGAAGATCACACCTGTAGGAAATAAACAGAACATTTCGAACTGCCTGCGTATATCTTTCCATCCTTTCTCTTCTCTGTGAGATACAGTTACTTCCACCAAAAGAATGACAGATAAAGTTCATCCAGTTCTAAGGATCTACTAAGGTATAATGCCCTTCCCCGGAAAGGCCACGACACGGGTTTCGCATTGGATTTGAAAGGAAAAAAAAAAAGGAAAAGAAAAAGCCAAGTGGAATGTACTTATGTGACAATCCACATGAAGAATGTAGACCACAAGGTGAGGCTCAACGATGCTACAGCGTATGTCCACAACATAATGATTGAACATTCATTCTCGCCGGCTTCCAGCAGCTGCGTGATTGTACCTGCAACAGTCTCCCCAAGGCGAAATCAGTGCTGAGCCAATGCTGCAATGGGTCATTCAGTTCTAATCGGGTCGTTCTGCTAGAATGCGAGATTGACATGACAATGTTCGTGTTTCCAAGAGAGTGCAGAAGTTACGTAGGTCTGCTTCTGTCCTCATGCATGCTAAGAGAATGTTACAAATGGATAATTGCTTCCACCAATCACAAATAGAGAGAGAGAGAGAGAGAGAGAGAGAGAGAGAGAGAGAGAGAGAGAGAGAGGACCTACCGACATTCATTGCTGGCAAGGGCAAATTGAAGCATGAGGGTAAACTGATTATAGCGCGTCTGATCCAACCATGCCATAGTGGTGGGTAAACTGATATAGCGCGTCTGATCCAACCATGCCATAGTGGTGAGCAGCTTTAACGACACCGATACCGATCAATGGCAAGGCAATATACCTGATCGTGATAACCCCTATGATAACTACGGGACTAACTGTTGATCTCTTCAAGCCTGATTTGTCAAAAACAGAATAAGACGATTTCTGTATAGGCACCGTCACTGGATTCTGGAAGTGCTGGCAAAATGGTTCAAGCCTAAGATAATTCAAACTCACGTTCAAACTTACCTCTTAAAAGATTGGCTCCACTATCAGAGTGATACAATTGCAGCCTCCCTGTGCAGCATACAAAGAAGTAATCAGAGGATGTTTCTTTTCTAAATAGGCAAGAAACAGAAAAGTGGAATTTCATGAAGAGGCTCTGATTACTGAAAACCAAGTTACATTGATGAGAAACAGAACAAACTATTGTTGTGAAAATCTTACCCTAGCAAATCTGTCGAATTGCAGATCACTCGCAGAGGAGCATCATCACCAATCATGAGCTTCCGGATTGAGATGCAACTCCAATTATGAAACCGATAATCTGGGAAGAAAAGTATGAACAAGCCACATGAGTGAACGTTTCTTTCTTGCTGGCATGGAAGTGCTGCAAGAGGAATGGATGGCATGCTACTCGCCATTTCACTAAACTTCAAAACATTTATACACTATACTGAGAACTGTGTCTTAAATGTCTCTCAAGATGTGTCCTCAGTGCCTACACAGTCATATGGTTAGAGAGGCAATAAAGGGAGATCAGATTACATCTACCCATCATCTCTTTGGCTTTGTGATTTTTCTTTGATTGCAAAATGTCTTTAGAGTAGAGTATAAAGCACAAGTCAGTTGGAAAATGAAAGAGGCCAATGAGGCTGGTGGGAGGCTTATGGATGACTCAAATGATATTGAGTCCCTCATGCTTTGAGTTGTAACATGTACTTTTGCAGACAATAAACAATCAGGTCCGAGTTATTTTACCAGCATATATAGTCTAACCTAATTTCAGCAGATTTTCAGTAATATCATGCAGATCATATCCATGGTGGCTAGGAATCTTAATAAGAGGAGAAACAGAATGCAATCTCATACATCCTGATGAAATTCTAATGCATCCTTTAAAAAGTTTGGAACCTGATGTCATAAACCATCTATTTGAAAACCTGTGAGAAGTAAGCTCGAAATAGCAACGTCCAACTCTACTAACTTTTCTTTGGGCAACAAAAAGAGAGCCACGATTTTGTATCCTTTGGCTTGCTTTGATGAATGTATACCAATTGAAACTGGCAGAATATGACAGGCAGTGTGAGCATACCACTGCAATTGTAGAAGGTGCAAACAACTTCTTTATGTCAATATGCTCTGTAATAGTTGTTATATGCTGCCTGATCTTCGTGAGGAATAATATCTAACAAAAGAATGAAAGAAAGTTAAATTCATCAAGGTTGTGTCAACTCATTGGACATTAATATAATAATACACTAGCCATAGAGAAATATCATTGAAAAGGGTATAACAGAGGGGTTGCTTTTTATTCGAGAATACATACATACCAAACGGTTAGCACCATATGGAACAGAATTTAATGCTGGAGGTTCTTTGAAGTAAAGTTGTACAATGAACATGAGTAGGACATAACAAAAGGGAAGCATGAGGCTGGAAGGTTGTGATAGTATTTCAGTTGCTTCTGTACTTTCCTGACCTTTTTAACTATTTCAGATGATTGTAGTTGTCAAAATTGTAAGACCTAGAAATAAGTTAAGCATAACAAGGAAAAACCATCTCTCTGAGTGCCATCTTCTAACATGATCCATTATCAGCTTATTGTATAGTCTTTGGAGAAAAGCAATGAAACTTCCTTCAGAATTACTGAAAAGCCTTCTGTAAGGTTTAACTAACAACCGTACTAGCAATTCCTCAAACAAAATTCAGTAGTTCTTTAATTGGACGATACAATGATTTTTTTTTAATATACAGTGTATTCGCAAATTGACATATGGGGGAGAAATTTCTTCAGACCACTACTTTCTTGATGAGAACATCAACCACTTATAGGCCAGTCCAACTAAAATTCTGTCTTTTAAAATCGATGTCATTGAAGAACTTAAAAGTCAAGAACCTTCGTTTTTCCCCTCGAACCTCGCTTTTGACAAATTTCATCTTGGCTAACGCAGTCCATAGGGCTTGGAGAATCCTCTGAAGCAAGTAATGGTTCTGTGATGATCTCTGGAAGTCCACCTGAAATTACTTCATCAGCATTTAGGCTTGCTGTGGAGTCCTCTGGGTCTGTTTCTTCAGCTCTCTTCTGCAGATATCCTCATGAGCGGGTACACATAGCACCATATGTACACAGCGCCTATCTGATAAGGAAAATTGAGATGATCAATAACTAAGATGAAAGGGACTGTATAGAGAACTAAACGGATTAAATGCAAGTTTTGTAAATGTTGACATACTTTTTATTGGAAGTATGATACCAAACAAGTTAGATAAGACAGCAAATATTACTTGGACTACACACCACTTACGGCAATTTGATCATCAAACATTGGCTACTTTAAACTGCAGTTGGAGAAATTTAATGGAAAATACAAACATATGATAGAAAGGAATACCGCATAGACAGGGAAGCATATGCCTCCCCATAAGTAGAGCAGGTGGATGAATCTCCAATGGACTATTTGTCTCAGTGCAGACAGCGGGAAGTATAATTTAAGAGCAAGTTTCCCAAGTTTCCTAAGAACAATGGAAAAACGAACTATAGTGGTAAATCGAAAATATAAAAGAGGTGAACCAAAATTCAGAATGATCGTATCACTTCGAGTAATATGCTTGCTGGATTTGAAAAATTGTAGTATTTTAAGCCTCCTACAACCATACAATCAGGAAAAGAATGTTCCATATACAAATACCTGCTGCACAGCAACCTATGACAAGGCTTTGGAGATGCCGGGGAGTTCTTGTGAGCTTTATCAGTACCCAAGCGAGCACTGAGCCAATAATGAATGTGAGAAGAATGTTCACTGGCATGAACCATCTAAAACAATTAAACAAAAAGATTCCATCAGCTCTGTACTAGGACGTTTTCAAAGTGTTCACAAATGGGTTTAACCTACAAAGTAACCAGACTGCTGAGTGTAATTGTGTCGGCCAATTTGCTTGCTATCAATGATGGACTGAATATGTAGAACACCAACTGCTCATGAATAATTGAATCAGTACATGTTAAGGTCGTTAAGGACCCCTCGAATAACATGCATTCCATTTGGTTTTATTCTAGATGCAACCATGGACATGAAGGCGAAGAACAAACCTAGAAATGGGGGTAAAAGGAAAGGGGGAGGAAGACGTGCTCAGTACCAATTTAATTGTGAATGCAAATACAGAAAAACTGATCTATTCGTTGTCTCCCAATACTTCCACAATAGAAAGGCCATGAAGCACTTGAAGGATCTCCCTCTCAGTATTATCTTTTCACATGTAATGATGTTGACCATTTGGAAATTGCAGACTAGCCAACATCTCTCCTATTTCCCACCATTGCTCAACTTAACACCAAAGCATACTGATTACTAAATTTTAAAGAAACGAGTATCTAACAATTTCCTATTATCCCTTGAGGGAAATTGGCTCGTACAGTTGTCAGAAGGTGAAGATGATTGAAAGGAAACTTTACACGAGTGGTCTTGAAGTAACATCAACCTCAAATGAGGTGAAAAAGATGGTTCAAGTCGCTCAAGAAAGATTATTGACATGAGCGTTTAACTGAGATGTTATAAATTTGACAGTGGCTGTTTACAGATTGCTCAAGACAAAGGAGGTAATTATTAAACGAAATACTCATTGAAAAAATGAAGTAAATGATATGAGGGTGCTGAGGAGAGAAGAACACTTCAAAATGCAGCGAGCGCATAGGAGAGCTCACATTATTCACGTGTTGCTTTGCATCGCGCCCCAGCAGATTTACACGCTCCATCGCAAGAAGCGAGCCAACAGCAGTGACCAAGAGTACTTTCAGAACTGGCATCAAGGCCACGACGAACAGATCGAGAACACCCATTGAAACTCTCTTCAACCTCACGTAGAATCCGTCTTACACACCTACAATTAAGAAAGAGAACAAGAGACAATTTAGATGTCTCATGAAAACTATTACAGCATTGATTTGACGAAGAGTCAGCACAATGGAAAATACGATGCACTCTTGCGTTAATAGCTGCCCTCATCTGACTGAAACAACATACAAACAAAGCTGACCGACCACCGGCAATGATTACTGAACAACATATTTAACAGTATCAAAAGTGAGGTACGTGGTTGTAGATGGATACCGAGGTCGGCAAATACTAATCTACTGCGTACAAACGACAAATATGAACAATTTGAAGCGAGGGAAACAAGGGCACGATCACACAAAAGCTTTTAGCCACGATAAGGACAAAGGTATTTAAACGTCGCTTCTAAGCAACCGCAGAAAAACATCGAAGGAAGGTAGACTCACGTTTCCTTTCGTCGATCAAACCGGAGATCTGTCGATAGAATGAGAAAGTTACCTTGGCGGTAGACCTCAAGGCGACAAAGGAACTAAAAAAATACGCAGCCTGGTGGTGCCCGGCTTCCGCTTGGAGATGAAAGAGTTGCTGAGAAGGATCCCTGGTGGAGCAGGGATGTCACGACCGTCCGGGGCGAGTGAACAGCAATGCCAGTAACTTTGGTGGGCAGCTCCAGCGCAATCTGACGGAGCGACTTCTCAATGACAACGAGTTCACCGGAGATACATCGAACATAGCCCTTATGATCTTCTGCTGACTGAGCCAATGTCTTCTTCAGCCGCAAAAATTGGACGATGTTCTCCTTGCTCCAACGAGAGTTCCTGATCTGTGGGCTGCGAGCTTATGCACGCTTCTCCCTCTCGACCTTATCTTTTTGTTTTTGTTTTTTTTTTTAATACCTGGGAAGCCCGTACGCTAGCAGCCAGAAGACCTCACCACCCGACATCACATTTAAAATCCCAAGGGTGGAGAGGATTCAATTCCTCCCTTCGTGAGGGGGAGAGAACCGAATTATCATGCCACCAAGACGGTGGTTTTTTGTTCCCTCTACAATCACTCTCAAACCACATCGCCTCGTGTCCCATCTTTTGCTTCTGGCCAACCATGCAACGTTCCTTCCTTTTTCAATGCAGACTATGCCTTTTTATTTTTCTTTTTACCATGTATAAAATATATATTTATTATCTTATTATGTGTGGGAAATAAATTCCAAGAAACTACTTCCATTTTAGAAACTATACTAAATTTCTTAGTAATCTAAATTGCAAGAACTAGATCTCTAATAAAATGATATATATATATATATATATTATTTGCAAAAATAAGTGCCATTTTTTTGAAAAAAATGTAAAAACAATCTCTAGGCAAAATCTATGTGTCAACGCACACCTAAAAACGTATTCACACGCCAAACATGTCTAGAAAGTTGGCCATAAGTTGAAGGAGCTAGCGATAAAAGATTCACCAACTCGCTCCCAATTCTTGCACAAATTCAAGCAGTCATGGGCCTGACTGATTTTACGAGGTTGGATTAGCCTTTCTTCGGAAACCTCCGCAGGGTGATGAAAATGCCAAATTTTAGGAGACGTTTTGCTTCTCAAGAAAGATTCTCTTCTCTGATTCTGACAGCAAGTCGATAAAATAGAATAAGGTTGAGGTTGGAACATAGTGGGAAAGTTGGAATCGAACACTTTTCTTCGGTCAGCAGTCAATGATTGCAAGCCTACATCCAAAATACGCATAGCACTTCTTGGCGGTTTCAGCCGCCGGTCAGTCCATCAGTCCAAGGCAAGATTTTTCCACTCCCCAACGCTTAAGTTTGCACCCAGAAAAGTCGAGATTCCAAAAACCGTGTCCATTAGTCCAAACGCTGTCCTTTCACGGAAGATAGATTGTTGCCGTAATCATATGAATGTGTACGACAGTGATTTGCTTTTTCTATATTTTCATCCGCCGGTCAGTCATCAGTCCAAGGCAGAAAATTTTTCCACTCCGCAACGCTTAAGTTTGCACCAGAAAAGTCGAGCGATTCCGTATAACCGTGTCCGCTAGTCCAAACGCCGTCCTTTCACGGAAGACAGATTGTTGCCGTAATCTGAGTGTGTATGAAAATGATTTGCTTACCATATTTTCATCCGTTGCTGATTAAATTATTATAAGTATGGACATAATCCACGTACAAACTTAATCAACAATGCGTACGAGTGAGGTCAAATTCTGAGATTGATCTGCCAAAAAGGGAATTTTGTTTCGTAAAAAAAGTTTGTAACTCGATAGTAATCGTACGAATAAGAGTACCAAAAATGCTAAAATTTATCATGAAAATACAATTTAATGTGTGTTTATTTCACAAAAACATTTTTCTTATTTTTCGATATTTGGTTTATTTAGAAATTAGTCAATGGAAAATATTTTCCTACCAAACTTTAAATTTAAGGAAATGATTTCCCCTTTAAAAGAACCATAAAATGTTTTCCTTATCTTTACCAAATTTTAAACTTGGGTGCTTGATTAACGCAAACAATTCTTTTTTTTTTTATAAAAATATATTTTCAATTAAAAAATTGAATTTTAATTCTTTTTTAAACTGAATTTTTCATTTTAATTTTTTCTTCTCTTCTTTTATTTTATTTGTTTTATTTATTTTTTTTCTTTTTGCTTCTTCTTAGGTCGTTGTTGGCCATGATGAAGGCCGGCGAGCTCCGGCTCATCGGACTAGGAGAGCTCATGGCCTCCTATGGGTGACACTCGAGCTTGCTTGAGGCCTGGCGAGCCTCAAGTTGCATCTAGATTAGGCAAGCCCTAGCCTTTTGTGGTGAGGCTCGATTCTGCTCCGAGGTCGGTAAGCTTGCAACCTTTGGTGGCAAGCCTTGAGGCTCACTTCAGATTGGGCGAGTTCATGGCCTCAAGGGGGCAGCTTGAGCTTGCTCTAGGCCGGTGAGCTTGCGGCCTTTGTCGGCGGCAGCCTCGGGAGCTTGTGGCCTTGAGTGGCGAAGCTTGAGCTTGCCCCCTCGTGAGTCGGTTGGGGACAAATCACCAAATGAAGCAAATGGCAATGGCGTGAGAGGAAGTAGAGAGCGACGGATAGAAGAAAGAAAAAGAAGAAGCAAAAGAAAAGGAAAAAAAGAAAGTAGTTAAGAGCATCGAATTATAAAGTTCCCAATTGATTTCGTCCAATTTGATTAACAAAAATGTTGACATGGTTTTATTTATTACTTTTTCAAGACACGTGGCACCAACCAAAATTAACATAAAAATGAAAATAGAAAAAAGATAAAAAAAGGTAAAATACAAACAAAGGAAGAAAATAATTAGTTAGAGCATCTTCCGTTGAGTTTCATCTTCTTTTGTTTCCACCGTTCATTTTCTTCCTCAGCTAAATGAGGTGCCGATAAAATTGCTCATCTTCTTCTTTCAATCAAATTGATGCAACTGTGGAAACTTTTTTTTTTTTGGGTCGGTAACTGTGGAAACTTGAAAAGAAGTCGTTCGGGCAGCTATGGCTGAAAAGAGTGCGTGCGGCCATGATGAGATGAGAATGAACGGTAGAGATTAAGTTGAACAATGGCAAGGGCAATTTGATAATTAACAAGAGTAGCATTTTTTAAATTCTTGAAACTTGAAGGGACCATGCTTGAGGGGCTGTGATGGTCAGCCGATTGGCCCGAATGGTCCAATGGGCCAGACCACCCGGGTTGCCCTCGGATTGATCGGGGTTGGCCTGGGGATGCTCGATTGTCTAAATTAAAGAAGGTAATTGGGAATTGATATCAAATTACTCTCTGTTTGAGCCCATGTTGACAAATCATTGGACTTCCTTGAAGGTCGGCAAACTTTCGTCAGAGACGGACTCATATTAGAACCGGAGTGACCCAAACGGGGTAGGGAATGACACAAAGCTGTCCTTCTTCCGCCCCGTCACTTGAATCTTGTGTTTGCGACTTCTTGGTCGAAGTTACTTGATACTTGGTAAAGATGAACACACATGCATATATAGGATGATGCATGGTATGTATGATGCAAAATGCCCTAAAGTAACTTGTGCATTGTAGAAAGAATGGCTCTAACACCTTTGATTTCATTCATGAGAAATATTGTTTAACTGCATCAACATTTATAGACTTTGACAACTCACGGTCATTTATCTCAACTACAATTAGAGCACCGCCCAATAAGACTTTCTTGACGATATATGGGCCTTTATAATTTGGGGTAAAAATTTCCCACGTAGGTCCTAGATGATAGGCAATACTTTCCTCGGCATGGGATTATCAATCTCAAAGTGTTTCTGCTGAACATTGTGATTAAATGACTTTGTTACTCGCATTTGGTAGCAATAGCCATGGCACTAGGTCGTAACCTTTTCTCGTAAACCATTTTCAATTGTTTGTATCTCTTGCAAATGCAGCCAGCTTCAAAAAGTTTTTCATATGATAAAACTCTCAATGAAGGAACATCCACTTTCACTAGTAAAATTACTTCCATGCTATATACTAATAAAAAGGGTGTTGCCCAGTTAAAGTTTAAATTGAAGTTCGATATGCCATAAATGCCTATGTGCGTCTTTCATGCTAGTCATGGTAATTCTTAACTGTTTTTGATAAGATCTTCTTTATATTCTTATTTGTCGCTTCCATAGCTCCATTTATTTGTGGGTATGGTGAAGAATTTAAGTGGCAAAGTTTGAAATCCAATGAGCAATTCATCCACAATCTTGTTGTTGTTCAAGTTCAAACCATTATTAGTGATGATTGCCTCTGGGACTCCATATCAAGTAAGGATATCACAATGAATGAACTTGGCTACGTTCTTGGTAGTGACGTTAGCATATGAGTAAGCCTCAATCTACTTCGTGAAATAGTCAACAGCCTTCAAGATGAATCGATATCCATTCGGCTTTTGGTTGATTGGCGAATGATGTCGATGCCTCACATGAAAAAGACCACATTTCAAACATTTTAATGTAGTTCATTTGGAGTTGCATTGATTCTATCTCCATAAATTTGGCATTGGTGATGCTAGCATATGTGTTGAATGTAATTAGTCTCCATAGTCAACTAGAAATAATAGAGTCTCATGATTTTTGTAGCCAAGAAGTGGCCGCTTATATGAAGATTTATCTTTTTGTTGTATTTCTTTTTCATTAAGTGATTAGCTTCTTTAAAGCTTCAATCCATCTTTAGCAAGACTGAATCAAAAGATCTTTTGTAAAGTGAATTACCATTAATGAAGAATTTTGATGCTAATTTCATTGAGTATCTCCATTGGCTGCTTTTGCTCCTTGAGGAAATTCTTCTTTTGAAGCTAGTTCCTGATATTGTAATACCAAGACTCGCCATTGGAATTTTCTTCAATTGCCATACACTAATTTTGATGTTCAAGAATATCTATCTACAAAGTTTTGATGTAAACCCTCCATTACTAACAACATCGAGGATAATGCAGCTAAAGTATCAATGAATTGATTTTTAGATCTTGGTAGGTATTTAAAATATATTTCCTCAAATTTTTCCACCAACTTTTCAAGGAACTTATGATATAGAATCAACCTTGAAGCATGACTTTGCCATTCACCTTCATTCTGTGGATAATAAGTGCAAAATTGCCATGGACTTGTAACCTTCCAACCTTCATGTTAATAGTGAGTTGTAGACCAAGAGTGCAAGTTTCATATTCGCAATGCTATTGGCATATGAATATATTCTCATTGGGTACTCATGAAAAGTTTTAGGACTTGATTGCGTTTAAAGAAAGTTTCAAGACTCAATTGCACTTTTGTGATAAGTTTTAGGACTTGATTACACTTTGAAAGTTTTAAACTTCACTACATTTTTTGTGATGAGTTTTAGGACTTGATTGCACTTTTTGAAAGTTTTAGGATTCAATTGTATTTTTATAATGAGTTTTAAGATTTTCGATTGCCCTTGTTACTTTTGAAAATAACTCGTTTCCTAAATTGCACTAGGATATTTACTAAAAAGGTCATAAACCTATTATGCGAATACCATTACAATTTTGAACTTTTCCATATGACAAATTTAGTCTTAAACTTTTGATGATTTACTAATGTATTCATTTCAAATAATTTTTAGATAGAATAGTTATGATGACTCAATCATCATTGACAAATCCCACGTGGTATAGCCGATGTTGATGCGGATAATTTTCGCAATTTTATTTTAAAATTTATGATTTTTTTCATTTCCCTTTTCTTTTTTTCCTTATTTCCCTCTGCTAGTCACTCGTCTTGGCAACATCCTTGTTAGCCTTTAGTAAGCATTATCAGTGAAACCGTTAAGGAATATAAACGTAATAGACTTAAGAATTCACTTAGAGTCGATCGCTTTCGACTGCTAGTCTGCAAGGGTCAGTATGGCACAATTAAAAATCGATTAGAGATCATAGATAGGTTGATTCGACTGAGATGTGGGCTAAATGTGAGGATTCTACTAAATTGCAAAATTCTCGTCGATCGGCACTAACCGATTTTCTATGCTTTTGGTACCTTGTGTCCATATTTGAAACTCAAGATTTTCATAACCACCAAGAGTCGCTAATGTGTCAAAGAGGTTCATTGTGGCTAAAAAAAAATCGACCACGGGTTAATTACGTTAAAAATTTCTAAAAGCTACCTAGTAAACTAGGTTACGCTTAAAATCGTGCCAAAATTGTATTTAAATGCGAATTTGAACCCGATTTTAAAATTTGACAGTTTTGTTATGTCACAATTTATTTTAGAACGTCAACTTTTCTTTCGGGAATTTTTCGGCGAGTTTGAAATTTTGACAGAAAATTGATTGATGTTTCCCGAAAAGAATGTAAATTCGGATGGGCCAATTTAAAGGGATTTTTGGCCTCCTCTGTGAACTACTTGGCAAAAGGAACAAAATTGGAGCTCAATCAAGAGGTTTGTTAAGAAGTTGGATTCTAGAAAATGAAATAGAATTCAAAATTGAGGGAAATTAAGCCGGTTTGAGTGGCTGTCTTATTTTGGTTTTCAATTGGACTTCAAATTGTGCAAGTTGGTGTTGAAATTGGCCTTGATGATGAATTGATATTGTTGTGTGAAGTTGAGCTAAAATATTTTGGTTTTAATTATCTTTTCCCTTCCCTTTTATTTTTACTTGGCCGAAGCCCCTCCACATTTCCCTCTCTCTCTCTCGTTCAAAGCCACGCATGAAAGGCCCCCCTCAGTCTGCTTTCTTTCTTAGACTATTTGACTCATCCTTATCCCCTTTCCCCCTTACTTCGGTCTCTCCCTCTCTTCTTCCATTTGTCTCGCGCTAGACCACCGACCTCCCCCTCTTTTTCTTCATGGACGCCCCCTGCACCGAAGCCCCCTTGCTTCGGTTTCCATTTCCCCCTGTAGCCCACTGAGCAGCTCAGGTCTTCGCTGCTGCCACACGTCGCCAACGCCATCACTCTCGGTCAATAATCCAACAAATTCTTCCACGCTGACTTGCAGCTTGTCAGCCCATCTCGCCTTCTTGTTGAGCAGCGACGCCACCTATTCAGCTGCCCTGTCTCCATCTGTCCACGGCTTCTTCAGCGAATCCACCGAAGCAACCGAGCGCCACTTTCCCTCAACGTCGCGTCTGTAGTTCCGCCATAGCCACATCTCAACCGAGCCAAGCCACTAAGACAAGCAGCGGCTAGCCATGAGCGGAAACTCAGCTTGATTGCGGGCTTTGCGTGGCCGATTTCGCCAGGTCCGGGCCCCGTTAGTGCCGCCGAGTTTATTGGCCATCATTGCATTGCCGTCAGTCATGTTCAATTAGATTGCAAATCATGAGTTTAACTCACTAATCCTTGCTTAGAAGTTAATAACATTTAAGGGTTGATTAGTTTAGACTAAGTATGAATTATGTGGATAGTTAGAATAGATTAGCAATTTAATTAACTGTTATTGCATGTTAGGTAGTTAGAGTAGTGTAATTAGAGCCTAGCAAGTTCTAGTATTTATCTAGAGTGGTTTGGAAATTTTTCGGGCTGCCTTCGCTTTAAATTAGGCTTTTCCGCCTAAGTATTTAATAATTAATTTTTGAAATTAATTAATTAATTAATTATTTTTTAGAAATTAAACCGGTATAAAGCTAATCACCAAAATTTTATACTAATTGCAATGGTGTGATCTGTTTATTTAACTGATCATTATTTTGTGCAAATCGAGCGTGATTTATGATTGTGGGGATTTATCCTAAAATTTGTTAATTTCGGTAATTAATTAAAAAAATTACCTAAGCGCCGGTTTATAACCCCAAGAATGTGTTTTTGGACTGTGGAAATGAGTGAGATTTTTTAAAGTGAAAAATATTATATTTTGTCTAAGCGCCGACCGCGTACCCACACATAATAATTTTTATCTATGATAAAAATGGTGATTTGCTAGAGGGTCGATGATATACTATATTAGTCTACTCACTCTAATTTGTCAAGCTTTGGGTAAGCAAGATACCAAAGATACTCATATTTGCATGAGGGCCATGATATATCAATTTTGGGTAAGTGCATACATTAGCAGTTTTGGTGAGCTTCATTAGTAGACTATATCAGCCCACACGCCGACATGTTAGCTTAAGGCGAGTAGTATACTCGTGGTCAGCTTCGGTGAGCACAACTTATCAGCTTTTGGGTGAGCTATGCTATCTATTTTTAGCTTATGGTGAGCTATCCCGATTTGATAGGACCTTATAGATAACATTACGTGGTTTAACCGAGAAGCGGTCATGATGACATGGAATCAATTAGGTTGATTGATCGATGACTCCATCCGAGTTGATGCTTTGATGTGTTGAGATGGTTGAATATGCAAATTGTACTGACTTGAAGGAAGGATCTCAGGCAAAAGATAAGCCTTTAACTAGTGCTTGTGTTTAGGTAGCCATTGGGGCGATTTTCTTCCTAGTTGGGACTCAAGGAGTTGAACTCACTGAGACGTTGTCTTACCCCATTGTGGGGTAACATTTTCAGTTCTTAGATGGCGCTTGAGGAGGACCCAAAGCTCCGAAGTTTGATGAGGAAGAGATCAAGAATCGCGAACGTGTCTAACTAGTGGGTCATAGGACAGCTTCCCATTTTATTGAGCCAAGTAGCTGCCCGTCTTTACTAAAAGAAGCTTGATATAGAGCCTAATCCGATCGGATTTTTGGAAATTACCTAACTTGTGTAAACAGATGTTGTAGTGGATTGTTGGTTTGAGTATTGACACATTTTCATTGGGAAAGATTAAAAGTCATAAACTTATTGAATTAATTCAGCTATAAACTTATTTTTTTTAACTAATTAAGTCCTAAACTTTTACAATTATTCTGATAAGTCTATTTGGCAAAATTGGCCGTGGCAGCTGTTAAGTATCGGCGTGCTTTTTAATAATATTTTATTTTTTTAAAAAATTTTTTCCCTCCCTCTTCCTCCCTCCTTCCCTCCTCCCTCCTCTTTCCTTTGGCTCTAGCTGGGGTGAGCCCCTCGCCAGATTTCCAGGACGGCTTGCCTCGCCTAGCAACCACGAGGCGAGCCCTCACCGATTCGGGACAGGTTTCGACAAGCCCCTCACCGGATTTGGCAAGGGCTCGCCTTATGTGAGCCCGCGAGGTGAGCCCTGCCGATCTAGTGGGGGCCAGCCTCGCCGTCGCCGGGCATGAGCTCGTCGATTGAGGGGGTGAGCCCGCAAATCACCTCCGCCTTGACCGGCCAGGTTGGCTGGTCGCTTGAGCCAAAGGAGGGAGGAGGGGGAAAAAAAAGAGGAAAAAGGAAAAAAAGATAAAATAATTAATAAAAAGTTTTAAAAATAAAATATTATTAAAAAAAGTCATTGGACCGACCGACTGCTACGTTAGCGCCAAATTTCGGCCAATTTTGACCGGATGGATTGATCGAATAATTGTAAAATGTTTAGGTTTCAATTGGTAAACAAAATAAGTTTATGACTGAATTGGCACAATTATAATAGGTTTATGACTTTTTTTGGTAATTTTCCCCATTTTCATCATAGAAGACACGATTACACTTTCAAAGACAAAACTATCAAGGTTTGACAAGTCTTTTAATTGCATAATAGACTAATGAAATAATGTTAAATTAAATGTGGTAACGATAACTTACATGAGATGGGTATCGTGACAATGGGAGGAGTGGTGGTGGGAGTGATAGCGAGAGTAGAGAAAATGATGGTGTAGGGCTCGATGAAGCCAGTAATAGAGATATTCCACGACCAAGGTATGAATCAGAACGGTGATAATCACACCGTCTGTTTTCCAAAGTGGCAAGTGAGAGGCTTGAGGGATTGTCCAGTGAGTCATGTATAATATAATTGCAGTGAGCAAAATCTGGTCGTCCCTGCATAGAAAGACAGAAGGAAAAAGAAATTCACCTTAAAAATGAGTAAGAACTAACTAAACTATAATGGCCCTTAATCACTACGTCCTAATTATGCCGTGTTATTGATCAAGAAGATAGGGCATCATATGATACAATCATACAAGGGTGTACTTAAATTATCTGAATAACCACTGTGCACAGAGGTCCCGCTCGTTTAAAAATACATCCTAGAGAGTGAGTTTGACCGGCTACTGTTCATATGTAAACTTGACCACCTATTAATCTCGGTCGGAGCAACATTAGTCAATGCATAGCTTCATTGAACAGAAAATACAATAATGATCTACAACACAGAGAGAGAGAGAGAGAGAGAGAGAGACCAGTTGCTTTCTCGGTCCACCTGCTCGAACTCGATGCCTCTGTCAAGGATCCGGTTGTTGCCTTTGGCAGTTCGGTGGCGAGAAAGGAGATCCAACTGATTGTGAATTATCCTCTCTGTGAAGAAATGGGAGTATAAGGAAGTAGCTGGAAGTCCCTCTCGCCAGGCCCTTTCGCAATGAATTGGTATGTGCCGTGAGCCATCCATGGCGCCAAAATCACGTACTGTTGAAGGGGAATGTTTCACACGAGAATCAAAAGGATGGTGAGCGACGAAAAGTGACTGCGAAAGTCACAAGTGCATACATGTACATCTCTCATTTAAATAAATTTGGGAGATTATTAGTTGATATTATTTAATTGTGTGACGAGTGTGTCGATAGTTATCCAATTAATAGATTGAACCAGATATAAATATTGTCCTAAGATACTTCTTGCATGATATATAATTTGTATATGTTGGAACTAGTGTGCTATTTTCCATAGTTATCGGAACTACAGCTATCTGTTATATTTTCTAGATAGTTGAAAACCTCAATTTTTGTTATCTCACTCGTAAACTGATTTCATTGTCTCCTGTAAAACTTATTTTGTAATAACATATTCTTTACACGACGAACCCGAGCACTACCAGTAAAAATTTTTGTGTCTGAAAATAGATTGTGCATACAAAATGCATCTACACAACTCTAACATCAGGCAATTAATTTGGCATCATGAAGAGCGACTCGAGCCAACCATTTGACAAAATTCTACATTCACCAACTTTAGGCAATGTTTTTGAAGCCACAGAAACATGAATTAAAAGCGCAGTATACCTTGAAGCTCCTAAGAGGCTTCCATGGCCAGTCGGTGAGAATTCTGGTTTGGAAGCCATTCCTTCTTTCTCTGCTTTTGCCAGACTATTCTTTTAGTGAGCACGAGACCTTTGTGCTAGAATTGGACATGCCCGGCATCTCTTATAGAACTCTTCTTGCTTTAAGTGCGTCCCACCCACCACATGCACGTTTATGGTCCATCAACCAACGCTCCAAGATAGGACTAGACCAACCCGGTCCGACTGATGGGCCGTCCAACCGGCGGTGTTCAGCATGATTTTGTTAAAATTTGTTATGTATTTTTAGAAATTCTTATCGTAAAGTCTGTATATCTCCATCCCTAAATTACCATATGTGGATTAGTTTGTTTGCTCAAGTTGAAATGTTGTCCGTCATCGATCACGACGCACGAAGGATCATCAGATTTTTTCGAAACTTGATTTTAGTGTCACAACAGCTAATATGATTGATAGATTAAATTGCAGCACAATTTTCTAGAAGGAACGTGGGATTTTGTTTAGATCAATTGCAAGTATTATATTATAAAAAGGATTTTATTGATAAGGGCATAAAGGGCACTAACAAGAAACTAGGGAGTGTGTTTTCTAATGTACAGCCGCTAATGTTATGTAATTCATCGGTCTAAAAGCCAATTGTTTTAAATGAAACATGATTAATAAGTTTCTTGAATGTTTAGTACCATCGTCCATTGCCATAAGGAGACAATTAAAAATAGGTTAAATAAACACAAATCTAACTTTTTTGAAAGAACAAATCTTCGTAGTTTAGCAAAATATGAGAGCTTCCACGATTATCATTGAAACGGAGGCGAGAATTTGATATGGATAAAGCATAAGGGTATTGAATCTTTGAAAAAATTATTAAATTGCCAAATCTAAGTTGGGAGAAAAGAACCCTAGGTCAAGAACTAGATTAGAAAAGTTCAAACCTCAAATCTAGAACTAGACTGAAAAAAGAGAATTCCTAAATCTAGATGGGGATAGAAGAAAGAAGAAAAAGAAAAAGAAACTCAAATAAAATCAATGACATATGGAAATTCTGACCGCATCCAATTTGTCACTGTTTTTTTATAGCAATGATTTCATCTTTTTTTTATTAACTTTCTCATTCGTTTGTCTAGAAAGGGAATCTTAAATCATGATAAACATACAAAAAAAAGGAATGCTTTCTTTTCTTTCTATTTATTTGCTTGACTTTTAGATACGTATATTGTTCATGTTCTCTCTATTATAGAGGAAGATTTGTTATATTTTAGAAGAATATTGTTCCTGTTTTCCACACCACCACCATATGGAGACAACCAAAACAAGTTGAATAAAACCTATCTAACTTTTAAGAAGAACAAATTTTTTATAGTTCAACGAGATGCCAAAGTTCTTGCACTATCATTGAAACTAGAGGTGGATAACCTCTATGTGGATAGAGCACGGGGTATTGAATCCCTGAAACATTATTAAACTCCCATGTTTAAATCGAGAAAAGAACTCTTAAGTTTAGAACTAAATTAGGAAAGTTCAAACTCTCATATTTAAAACTAGATCGAGAGAAGATAATTTCTAATTGAAATTGGGAGAGAAGAAAGAAGAAGAAAAGAATAGGAAAACTCAAATAAAATCAAACAGATGGAAATTTTGACCCCGTTAATTTGTAACAGTTGTATAACGTTTGATTTGATTTATTTCTTTATTAACCATCTCATTTATTCGCCTAACAAGGGAATGTTTAAATCAACGTAAAAACATGCAAAAAAACAAAAAGTGCTTTTTTTTCTTTTCATTTATTTGCTGGATTTTTATATGGGGACATTGTTCCTGTTCCGTCTATTATAGAGGAATGCTTATCTTCGTCTTTTCCTCCAACAATGGTAACTAAGAACGACTGCCAACTGGCCCTGAAAAAGTATTGCTGTACGAACCGAATTTATGGATGCTTGAGATGTGCTGATTTTTTTGTCCTTTTACATGCGTTGCCGACTAAAAACATCCGGATCCTTTGAGGATGACTAAGGATTTTCTCGTCCAAAGTTTATCATATGGGGGTGACTTGCATAATTTCCTTCTTCTATTATCTTTTGAGTCTAGATAGATTTGGGATTATAATCGACATATAGTGAAGTCAGATGGGATTGTTCATATTTAAAAAATGCATGTGCCCATTCTTTAACCAAGGAAAAAATCCTCAAAAGTTCACAAGAGCTAGTACATGCGTTGGAAGTACGAAGAGTTTTTAGTGATAATCTACATGTTGTAAGATTACTATTAATTAAGTTTTCAATGGTAATTTCAATATCTAATCCTATAGTTATATGAAGAATAAGATATCATCGGTCACCGTATCGATTTATTACTTGAAAGGACATAGATATCTAATAAATGCGTAGTAAGTTTCATTGAGCTTTTGCTCTTAGGACTCATTTGGGAGGCCGAATATTAGAGGCACTGGACAGGCAAATAACTTATCCAGAAAGAAACTTAGAAGTGAGAAACTCCATAACCAAAATAAAGAGGAAAAGAAAAAGAACAAGACAAATTGAAGAATGATAGCAGAAGCGCACCATTGCATCATTGGCAAATTTCACATTATCTCGATCGTCCTTGAGATTTCTCTTCTTTGATGGTCAGCAACCTCACGAATTGAATGGGATAACGCCCACTAGACCTAAATCTATTTAGAAGGATGTTAATTCAGTCATAATCTTTTCAATTTTGCTAGCATAGTCCAAAACTCTTGCGTGATATCCCGATGTAGTGATTCTGGCAAATTGCCCCAAGAAATTGTTGACATAACGCTGGCCATCCTATGATAAGCTGATATTGACAACTTGTAAATTGTATATTGAAAAAATTGGGAAGGTTTAGGATTGAATTGTTATTCGTATAATAAGTTTAAGACAATTGGTAATTTTTTTCAAATCCATGAATGTGGTAAGCGACAAATATCTTCTCTCACTTAAGTTACGATTAATTATTGACTAAAAATCTGCAATCACGACTTTGCATTAGATGGCAAAGTCACGTAAGTTGACTTGTGAGGTGCACATATAAGCATGTTAGGAACAAAGTACCACATTATGTGTAATTAGCTTAAGTTCGTAAGTGAAGGCACATCGAACTGAAAATTAGTTACCGCTTTGGACTTGGCGCTTTGTCCTCAATAATCTCCCTGTGTCAAAGTTTTCAAGTTTTGGCGCCAGCCTAGCACGATTTTTGTTTTTTGTCCTTTCCCATATTTTGATTCTTGTTTGTGGACGACGGAGAATGGGGAGTTACTATTCCATTGTGATTTTCTCTCTACATTGGTAGAGGAGTCCCTCCCATAGATAGAGCTTTCCCCTATCCCCAAAGGGTGATAGTCTTTCCAAACCCTAAACCTAAGTTGTCTAGCTTTCATTCCTCCCATTAAATGGTGAACCCATCCCGTAAAATCCCTGAAAATGAAAACCTACAAGCCATACAACCGAAAACCCTTCATCCAAACCCTAAAATATGAAAATTCTCTAAATCGTTTGCCATTTGACGCTTCCTTTAATCTTTCTCATTCTAAGATCTCGATCTTTGTTTTGAATGGAAGAACGATGGCCTCATTCCTCAAAGTGGCTGAGTTTTCCTTATTTTTATGGAGTTCCCTTCAATCGTAATCCCTAGAAACACATCCAAATTAGGTATAATTCCCATAAACGACATTCTCGCACCAAAGAAGTTTGAAAATGGAGAGTAATGAGGAAAATCAGATTCGTAGCTGCTCTATGCAAGAGTTTAGGCATTTATGGTCAAAAGATGATGTAATTACTGTAAGGAAGGAAGCCCCAACAAATAAACTTATCGAATGTAAACATACTCTCTTTGGTAAGCTACTATTGAAGTTTCCTAATAAATTTCCAAGCATTTTGCAAATTACCAATGAAGAAGGCGTGGAAATTAGAAGTGTGAAATTTCTCAAAAAGAACTGGGTTTTCTCCTTTGTCTTTGAATCAAGTAGACAAAGAATGGGTACTTAAATTTGGTCTTTGGTCATTTGCAAGTAATTTACTGGTTCTGAAACAATGTGTACCTGACATTCCCGAACATTGCTATGACTTCTCGTGCTATGATTTATGGATCCATGTTGTTGGCTTGCCCCTAGATGGATTCGGAAGAAGTATATACTGATGTGGCTAGAAAAGTGGGAAAAGTGAAGGAAGTTCAGTTAGATAATAGAGGAAATGTGCTCTATAAAATGGGGAAAGTAAGAGTTGAACTTGAACTTTTGGCTCCTCTAAAAATAGGGGCTCTAGTGATGATTGGCGAAAAAATCTATGGGTGGAGTTTAAATATGAGCGTTTCCCTCATTTTTGCTATTCCCCGTGGAAAACTAGGGCATTATGCCTCCAATTATGAAGAAATACCCTATGAAAAAACATAATGGGCAGAAAGTAGGGCAAGGAAATATGGGCCTTGGCTTAAAGCGAAGGTAAGGGAAAGGAGTCCTCACTGGGTAGCTTTTTATGGAAAAATAATATCTAACTCGTAGTAAGAGGAATACGTACTTGAAACTCCCATACGTCTAATCGAAGATGGTGGGCTGCAATGGACCGCAGGTCAGCCGGCCTAATCGAAGCAAAAAAAGGGCAGAAAATCCATCATCGAATGAACACAGAGCATAAGATACAAGGGATACAACAGCTAAAACAGGAACAGGGAAATAACCATTGTACTTGCTTGACTCGTTCGATGTGGCTGACTGAAAAATGAGGCATTAACAAGAAGGGGCCAAAGCTTCTAAGAGCAAAAAAACATAAGAAGATTGAGGGATCAAGTTTGTTAATGATAGATGAGATGGAGTTACTAAAGACACCTATCAAGCTAGTGAAAGAGGGGAATGATTGGGCTTTGGTAGCTAGCCCTAGTAAGCCACCGGTAACATCATGAGGATGTTGAGCTGGAACCGTCGTGGTCCTGGGCAACCCCCCGACGTTCTAGGAGCTTAGAGCCTTAGTGGCTCTTGAAAGGCCTAGTATGGTTTTTTTGATGGAAACCAAAAATAAGGAAATAATGATGGAAAGGGTGAGAAGGAGACTTAATTACCAAAAGTCATTTTTTGTGCAGCCAACAGAATTGCCGGGGATTGGCTCTCATGTGGAGCGAAGAGGTTCAAGTGAAAGTGCAATGCAGTTCAAATAATTTAATAGATGTGGAATGTGAAGTTCCTAATAGTGGCCAACTTATGAGGATTACGTCCTCCATGCTCCAATACATTTCCATGAGAGAATTCAGTTATGGCAATAACTACGAGGTTTTCATAAATCTAATCAACTACCGTGGCTTTGTATGGGGGACTTTAATGACACTCGTATAACTGGAAAAGGAAGGCAAAAGGGAGACCGATTATTACCGAATTGCAGTTTTTTCGGATATGCTCAATGAATGCTCCTTAATGGATAGTAAAGGTTGCATGTATATGTGGTCTAAACAATAGAGAAGGGGAAGAATTGGTGAAAAAGCGATTGGATAGAGCATTATGTACAATGGAATGGCGAGTTACCTTTCCAAATGCTGAAGTTTTGGCTTTACTAGCGATTGGGTCGATCATAACCCCTTCTTCTCTCCTTATATCCCATTCATGGTAAAAGGAAGAGAGAGTTCAGATTTGAAGCATATTGGTTAGAAGAAAAAGAATGCAGGATGTTGTTATGGACATTTGGGCTGAGAGTTCTCAAGACCACGAAGTTTGCCATAGAAAATTCATCAAGTAATGGAGGAATTAGCTGAATTGAGCAAAAGAAATTTTCTAATGCACCATATCAAATAAAGGAACTCAAGAAGCGACTAACGGATGTTACAAATAGCAAATCCCGAGAATCTAGCAAAGAAGAAATTCAGCAGTTAAAGGAAGACATTGATAAACTATGGAGATAAGAAGAGATGTATTGGGGACTAAGGTCTCAAACCAATTGGCTCCATTGGGGGGATAAAAACACTAAATATTTCTACGCCACTACAATTCAAAGGAGGCAACACAACAAAATAACAATGCTGAAAGTTGATGAACATTGGAGCAGGGATCCCAAGGTGCTCAAACAACACATTATGGACTATTATTGGTCTCTCTATGACTCGATGGGACCAAGGAATCTTCAGCCCATACTAAATCAATGTCAAAAAGTAGTTTCAACGGAGATGAATGAACTCTTGATGGCTGATATATTTGAGGAGGAGGGGAAAGCTGTTTTCCAACTAGGCTCCCTAAAGGCTCCGTGACCGTATGACCTAAATGGACATTTCTATCGTATTTATGGGAAGATATACAAAAGGGATATCGTGCTTATGGTCCAGAAATTTTTTGAGTCGTAATCTTGATCCCATTCTCACTAAGACATTTATTGCTCTTATACCAAAAGTTAAAAGTCCAAAGAGTGTTAGCCAATTCGCAACCAACCGTTTATGTAATTTTAACTATAAAATCATATCGAAGGTATTGCCAAACATATTAAAACCATTGCTTCCACAGATCATTTCACATGAACAAAGTGCTTTTGTTCAAGGTTGACAAATCCAAGACAACATTCTAATTATTCAAGAAGTGCTGCATCAAATGAGGATTAAGAAGAGGAAAAAGAAATTTCAGGCAATATTGAAACTGGACATGCAAAAAGCTTATGATAGAGTGGAATGGGACTTTCTTCGAATGTGCATGTTAAAGATAGGCTTTAGTGATCAGTGGGTTCATTTAATCATGTAATGTGTGTCAGCTCTTTTAATGTGAAAGTCAACGGAGAACCGACGGAAAGACACCCACACGAGGGAATGGACAAGGAGATCCCCTACCCCCTACTTATTCATATTGACAACCAATGTGCTCTCATGATGTTAAGACAAAGCCGTGGAGGATGAAAGTATTAAAGGGATCAAACTAAACAGTATTGTCCTATGCTCTCCCCACGTTCTCTCTCTAGTTCCCCCTCACGTTCTCCCTATTCTCTTCATCTCCTCCTTCCATGTTCTCTCCCGCAATGCCTCCCCTTTCTCCCCCTTTCCTCCTACTCGCTCAACTCCCCTCTTCACTTGCTCCTCGGTCATCTTTTCTTTCTGTCGAGACTATACCTGGCCTTTCCCATCCCCTCCGTTGCCGTGCTTTTTCTTTTCCTCCGGTGTCTGCACGCGGAGGATGGAAGGAGGAGGAAGATTGGTTGGCGCGGGCCGAAGCCGCTAGGAAATGGCTTGGGTTGCAAGAGAAAAGAAAATAGGAGAAAAGGGGGCTCGGGCCCGTGATAGGGGGAAAGGGAAGAGAGCGGTCGAGCCAAGACCGGATCCACTCCCACCCGACCCCTAAGCATTTTTATTCTTTATTCTTTTTTTGTTTTTGTTTTTTTTCTTTTTTGTTTAAAAAAATATGTGTCAACAATGATGCTTTATAGTTGCTATTGACCGCCCTTTGGTTGGATCGGAGGTTGGGGGAGCATCAATTTGCCGACACCCGCTTCTAGTTGAGTTGAAGGCTAGCTCAAAGGTTGGGGGAACATCAAAGTTGCAAAAGATAGCCCTTATGTTTGAAACGGACATTGGGTGTGCTTCGAAGTTACCGAGGAAAGAGGCATCGATGTTTATCTTGATTGTTCCAGGTTTGAGAGTCACCACTTCGAGGTGTGTCTTCACCTTTTATCTATCTTTTTGGCTTTCTGTTCCAAGTCGCAAGACTTTCTTGTAATGCCAAGGTTTTGAAAACAAATGTGATGGATTGAGGGGACTTTTCCTAAATATAAACTAATTTTTGTCTTTCCAAATACATAATAAGGCGGTTGCAATATGATCGAATTTTTTGTGAGTCTTTGGATCTTCTTTGACTTTGCACAACCACTCATCAAATCGGGTTAAACCCACTCGATTTATTTCGACTTGGCAGGGGTTGCTTACTCCGCATCCGAGAAGTCCAATGGCAAATACAAGGTATGCTCAATCATTTTCGATTCAAGTTGCAAATTGAGCATATAGGTGTAGGTACTTATCTTTCCTCCCGTGTAGGTTTTCCAAAGTTGGCAAAGCATTTTTATATGGCTCCATAGAAAGAATTTTATCCTATGGGGTATTTCGATTCCCAAATATGCTTCCAAAGTTAGGATTGACCTAATATGATGATGTTGGTGTTGATGTTTGTAGGTTGGTTGTTGCTTTTTTGTTACTAAAATATCCGCTCTTCACCGTATAAATTCCCCGATTTGTTATTTGTCCAAATTAATTTATCTTCTATAGTTAGAGGCCTATACGGATAGCTAAGTTTTGCCAACTTGCTGATCATCAAACATAGACCTTAACAGAGTTTCTTTCCATTGTGTCACTTCCATGTCTATCAAATCAGCCACTTTGAGTAGCTCATTTCTCATCATGAGACCACAAATTGGTCCATTCTTCACCATTTATCTTCTCTAATATAAATCTTTTTCCCATTCCCAACCGCCCACATAATTTGAGGGGCAATAGCTTCTCTTCCTATTAAAAGGCTTTGCCAACCCCACAATGGACGAGAACCTTTCCCTGCTTTGCCAAAAATCACAATGTTGAAAAAAAATAAAACCCCTTCATAATTTGACTCCAAAGAGTCTCCGGATGCTGGGAAATTCGCCAAGCTTATTTTCCTAGCATAACTTTGTTAAATGCGAGTAGGTCCTTGAAGCCAAGACCTCCTTCATCCTTCCTAAGCTTAAGAACTTCCCATCTTCTCCAATGTAGACCAGCTATTTTGTTGCTATTCCTACACCAGAAATTTGCTATTTTCTTTTCAATGGCTTTAATTATTTAAACTGGATTTTAAAAGTGGACATCACATATTGAGGGATTGCTTGCACCACTGATTTAAGTAGTATTTCCTTTCCGACTTTTGATAGCAAATTTTCCTTCCAACTCTCCGACTTCATATTTACTCTTGCAAGTATTCAGGCAAACAATTCTTTCTTTGAGGCACCCCAATCCGATGGGATTCCTAAATATTTCCCTATTTTATGAATCTCTGGGACTCTCAACTCCAACACCATATTCCTCCTTAATCTTTCTTAATAGCCTTTGCTAAATTATATTCTTGATTTATTTAGGTTTATAGCTTGGCCTAATCCAAAACAATACTAGTATAGGATAGTTACCAAATTTTGACATTCCATTGTTGTACCATCTAGGAAGAAAATAGAATCATCTGCACACAAAAAAAAAAAAAAAAAAAAAAAAGATGTGAAAGAGTAGGACAATTGCTATTTAATTTGATTCCACGAAGTGTACCTGCTGCTATGGCTTACTTCATCATATGAGAAAGAACATTGGCCACTAGGATGAATAGATACGGGATAATGGATCTCCTTGGCGAATACCTCAAGTTGGCTTAAAATATGGCATAGGTTCCCCGTTGAATTTAATACTAAATGAAACCGTCGAAACACATTATATGACCTATTGCACGCACTTTTCATCGAACCCCATCTTGATTTGGCACTCCCGTAGGAAGTCCCACTCAATTTGATCATATGCCTTCTGCATGTCAAGCTTTAGGATAGCTCAAAATTTTCTTTTCCTATCCCGTGTTCTTAATCTATGAAGAACTTCCTGCACACTTAGAATATTATCTTGAATTTGCCTACCACCCACAAAAGCACTTTGTTCTACTGTAATTAGATTTGGTAATAAAGATTTCATCCTGTTTGTAAAGATTTTGGAGATGATCTTATAGGCAAAGTTACATGGGCTTATAGGTCAAAATTGTTTTAGCTTTTCTGGGTTTGGGTTTTTAGGGATGAGGATGATTTGGGTTTTGTTTAAATTTGGGTTCAACTGTCCAATTTCAAAGAAATTATGTATCTCCCTAAAGATATCCTGATTAATGTCTTGCCAATGATGCTAAAAAACAAACCGTTCAAACCATCCAGCCTAGGAGCTTTAGTAGCTCCCAATTGGTGAGTTGTAGCAATAATTTCCTCCATAGTGATCGGTTTAGTTAGCTTTTGGTTCATAGGTGCATCAATCGAGGTTGGGATTTGGCTTAGGATGGGCTGAAAATTTCTAAAACCCACTGACATATAAAGGTTGCTGAAGAAAGTTTCCCATCATTTCCTTAAGATTCTCCTCGTTTTTGACCCACTCCACCATCCACATTCTTTAACATGGAAATTTAGTTTCGAGTTCTCCTTTGAATGGTTGTTGCATAAAAGAACTTTGTATTTCTATTGCTCCATTTCAGCCAACTAATTCTAAACTTCATTCCCCAAAATATTTCCTCTTGTTGCCACAGGAATTCAATCTCGTGGTTTACTTGTTGCACTCTCTGATTATCATAATGTGTCTCGTGACTATTCATCAGAGTTTGACGTTCATTTTTTAGTGAGAAGATCCTCTTTTATGCATTAAAAAATCTTTTTTTGCTCCATTCAGCAAGTTGATTGGCCACTAGATGCAATTTCTCCACTATATTTCTTCGTGGGGCTTCTAAATCAGCCCATATTCTCCTCACAATGCGCCTACATTCCTCATCTTCTACCCAAAAAGCTTCACATCTGAATTCTCTTCTCCTACGTTCATGCTTTGGTAAAATTGTCGAGAATTAGTGGACTATGGTCGAGCTGATGACTGATAGTGCTATAACTTCAGCATTTGGATAGGCAACCCTCCACTCCATAGTACATAGAGCTCTATCTAACCTCTTCTTTACATACTCTTCTACTTCTCTTCTATTTGCCTAGGTAAACACACACCCCTTACATTCTAGATCCATTAGAAAGAAAGCATGTAGGAAATCTCTAAATGCTGTAAGTCGGAAGTATTCTGCTATCCTCTTTCCCACTTTCTCCCAATGATACAAAATTTCATTAAAATCGCCCATGCATAGCCAAAGTATATGATTTGTAACGCTTGCTCTTTGAATTTCCTCTTATAATAAGACTCTTTCTTTGAAATCATTTGGGGCATGAAGGAAAGTGATTCTCATAATCTATCTATTTTCTTGAAGTTGGTAGTGCACATTTATTAGATAATCTAAATGCGATTTGACTGATAATGTAGCATGGTCATCCCAAAAGATAGCCAAGCCCCTCGCAATTCCTTTCAGTTCACCAAAAAGCTGTTCTGAAATTTCAACCATCATCTCACCTTTTGCACCATTTGCTTTTGATTTTTATTTCCATTAAAAAGATTATATTGGGCGTTTCCTAAGTCACTAAGACTTTTGAGCTTGAATTGTTGAGGGTAAGCCCAACCCCGACAATTCCGACTTAATATCTTCATGGATTACCGGTGGCTTATGAAGGCTAGCCACCAAAGCCCACTTAATTGTCTCCTCCTTCTATGTTATAGGGGTTTCCACTAACTATGATTTGTCACTTGATGGAATCTTTGAGGATTGCGCACTATACGGGCAAAATCTTTCCCTTTTTTTTTGTAGGAAGTTTGGTGCCTCTAGCTTTGCACCTAACTAGACCTTGTTCAACTCCCCGAGACTTCTTGTATCTCGGTTTCCATTTCCCTCAACTGTTCTTTGTATAACACCATAGTAGACTCCTCATCTAAGCAACTGCTACCTCTTTTTTGTATTCCTTTGTCTTCAATTATCATAAGTGCTAAAGGAGAGCTGCTGTCCACACAGTGACAGAATAGGCTACTTAGTTTTCTCCTTCCTCTTCTTTACTTCTTCGTTTCGTAGAAAGGGGGTTTCCCGACACCATGTCTTGTTCTTCTTGAATTCAATCTTGTTTGCCATAAAAGATCTTTTCATACCGGCTGAGTTCCCGCACTTCCACTCGTAGCCATTGCCCATAATTGCCTAGCAAGTTCTCCTCCAGCCCCTAATTTTCATATGGTACATCTTTGCATGCGGTTGCGTAATACCCAATTTTTCCACAAGAGTAACGGTAATCGGAAGTCTCTCATATTTAAATTCTATCCAAAGCTTTTACTTCCCAAGTTGATGATTATTTCTATCTTTAGAGGATTACCCAAATTCAAATTGATTCTTGCTTTGCCAACCTTATAATTACTGTTTCCTTTGCTTCCAATTTCACATTTACAACCTTCCCAAGTTTAGAGGCTATCTCTTTCACTAGATCATTTGTCACTCTTCCAAACAGGAGGCCGTAAAGGTGCACCCAAAATAGGCAGTGAGTGAACTCATAGCATATTTCTAAAATATCTAGGTCGCATTGCTTTAGCACTAAAAGAGTAAATTTATCCTTTCAAGAAATAAAAAAACAAAAACTCTATAGCTCGAACTGGACCATTCTAGTAGGGTCAGTCCGAGGTCTACATAATTAGTTTTAGGTTCTAAAATTTAGGAATCGACCCTATGCAGGTAGGTTCAAGATTTTAGAATAGGAGCGGCCCAACCGTGAAATGGCCCAACCTTAAAATTAGCCCCATTAATTAAAATTGTGTCCTCCCTTGACAAAGCACACGTAGCTTTCATAACTGACTCGACAAGACTGAAATTTCGCCCTCTTAGTCATGTTGTCATGTTGATAATGATTGTATAAACACCGAAATCTCTAGCCTTCTAGGACAAATCATCATCGAAAAATTAATACGTAAACTAACATAAGCTCCATGAATCTAATGATGTTACTGCCAAACGTTTGGCACCTCTCGTCGATCTACCATTGTATGGCCCTGCGCAACTTTTGAGCAAGGTCACATGTTCGGGACTGACTTCGGACCACATAATCCTTGCGAATTGATTAATTGATCGAACGTGTGCCAGAAGGAGAGCTTTGTGGACGAGGTTTATGTAACACGAATCACTACTTCCCGAAGCCTCTCCTGAATAGTCGCTTAAAATGTGGAATCCTATCATTTTGTAGTGTGAACATCAATGCTGATGGACAGAACAAAAAGCTCGATTTCAATTGATCCGAAAGACAATGAAGTTGGAGGAAACTAACTCGGGTCATCGTGCAAAGAGTGCGGACCAAGATTTTGAGTTTTCAATGTGCTGCGCCATCAATTGAAGGTTATCATTGGCTCATTTGTAAGATTTGTACGGAGCCCACTTGAATTCTATAACTTTTTTTTACAATCATCTAAGTACCACAACTTCTAAAAGGCATTTACTTTTAACCAATTACTTATGTGCCAAAATTTAAAAAAAAAAAAATCACTCAATCTGAAAATCCGACATGATATCGCACTTATGGTGAATGTTTTTAAAAAGTCGTGATGTTTGAGTGAGCAACGTATATAAATGGTGGCATTTAAGTGAACTTGTACAAAATTATGACACTTATGTCCAGCTTTTGTTTCTAAATTGGGATTTGAATTTCAACTCACCTGGTCCTTTTTCTCTTTTCCATATTTCAAATATTCGAGAAAGTGAGCGGAAAAATGTCAATTGTATAAGTTCCATATTACTTGGTTTTAGTTGATAATCTCGAGCTTTCGTTGTCCCGCAAATATTACTGGACGGCGATTAGTTAGCGCAAATATGTTCTTTTGCTACGAGCACATCTTTGCCGAGAAAGTTAATCGCACAAGCATCCATCCCCTCTTGACCGAAATTGAGATTTTGAGAGGAGCTCTGTGTAGATAGCAAATTGTGATTGGTTGGTCCATTTGTTTATGCTTCAAGAAGGAAAAAGCTTGGAATTTCTCTTGGCCATTGATGTAGGTACCGATCTCAATATATGTTTGGTCTACCCTATAAAATTCCTAATAGAATAGAAATTATCCAATTAAACGTTTAAAGACACCTTTGTATTTGAATAAACCCCGATAATTCTTGATAAAATCCTAAGTACCTTATGAAGTGTTGGAAAAATTGTTACATAACATGGAAATGATAATAACTCGGGGAATATAGTTGAAAAGTATGAGAAAATAAAATCATTCATCTAAGACGTGCACTATCCTTAAGGATAATTTTGCTTATTAAAGTATAAAACTTGATCACGATAGGCTTTAATAGCTATCCTCCTAATATACAACAAACCTTCTTCGTTATTCCGCTTTGAATAACAAAAAGAACAAGAACAGCATTATGTCTATAACCTAGTAAGAAAAAGAAAAGTAGAAGGAAAGGAAATTCTCTTTTCTAATTGCTTGTCTTCAAGGGTTGTGGTTTAAAATTTTTTTAATATTCAAACAAAAGGAAGAGTGGTTGAAAAGACTTATAAATTTATTGATGATTAATAGATGGTCATTATATAACCGTTACGAATTGATGATGCTAAAAACCAGTTACAAAATTAATAGCTTTCAACATTTTTTGATATAACCAACATTTAAAAAAAATGGTTAATATCCAGCATAAAAATTTAAGGGTGAGATGATCGAAAAAAAATCGAAAAAATCAACGGGAAAAAAGAGAAAAAAACGACGAGGACGCAAAATTCCTTTTGCCCTAGGCGACTTCAACGGCGCCGTCATAAGCGTGTCGAAAACCAATGGGGTGGTTGTGTCGTCCTCCCCCGCCTGGCCCCACACCATTATTGGGCCTGGGCCACCTCTAATTTAAACGCCTTTCAGAGAGTACGTTAATAACCCCTCCGATTTTTTTTTACTCCGGTAGAAATTAATTGTTAGGTAAGCCGTCCGATTGTTTCAATCAATGAAATTATTGTTGAAACCATTTACATCTCGTTAGATTTAAGAATTTGCCAACTCGATAGGCTTAGGCGTGCCCAACTTTACACCCGGCAGATGTGCCTTAACATTTTCCATATCACAAAATAACCCTTCATCACCCCCTTCTCTCTCCCTCCTCCCCTTCCATTTTCACGACGGAACCGCCTTAAGCCCTCAATCAGCGAGGCTGGCCTCGCTTAGATTTGGGCAAGGTGACCTTGCCCATTGGCTTATGAGGGCCGGTAACCTTTCCCGGTCTTAGTTGAAAAAAAAAAAGGAAATATATAAAGATATTGAAAAATAATTAAAAATTGAAAAAAGTATACTTTAAAATATTATTATAAATTATTCACATCAATACCAATTATGTCATATAAGGCGTCGGTGTCCACATCAGTGAATCTTGGCCAAAATTCATCAAATTACTCAATTAACAAAAAATGAAAAGATTTAGAACTCAATTGGTAAAAGTATAATAGGTTTAAGACTTTTAGACATTTTTTCTAATTTTTTAGTGCTGCTATATAAGCCATTGAACACCAATACAAATTAAATTGTCTCAGTAATGTTCAATCTTATGGATATATCGAAATGAACTTCCATCCGATTATATGTAAACTTAAACGCAATTAGTACGTGTCGCAATTTGGAAATTAATCTCCTCCATGTATTCTTTTATAGTTATGGAGCGTTAAGCAACCGTATGTTGTCCTCTTTCTTCTGGAGACGTGTAGGATGAAAATCGAGTTTGAGACATGGGCCTCCAACTTTTTTTCAAAGTCTATAAATAGGACCTCCCACACCAAGCTACCCTTCATATTATTCCATTCTGCTCTTGATGATACACACTTATTATCATCTCCTCTCAAACCCTATTCCACATTGTATCCACTCATACACAAAATCTCTCTCTGTCTCTCTCTCTCTCTCTCTCTCTCTCTCTCTCTCTTCTTACACCTTGAGCCCATGGAGCAAAGTAACCATCAAAACCTGAGTCGTTTCACAAAGCTATTGCTCTCCATCTCTGTCTTCTCTCTCTTGTTCTCGAGCTCCGTTTTCATCTCTTTCCTCCCACCGTGGCACTTCCATCTCTCCACCTTCCTGCTCCGTCTCTTCACCCACGCCGTCGACAAGAACTGCATCTTCCTACTCTGCAACGGCATCCTCGTCTTCCTCATGCAGAACTCGGGCTTCATTGGCACCATGACCACCAGGTCCTCCTGGCACAGCACCAGCGATAAAGATCCTCCCAAGGAGACCTTACACATGATGGAGAATAAGCTGCTCGCCGTGGACATTGACGACAGAGTTCTCCCCAACGTTGTGCAAGAAGATTTAGACCTTGAGAAAGAAGGGAAAACATTGAATAACAACGACAATACTCATGAGGATTGCATGGTCGACGACAATGACGACAACAAAGAAGAAGAACAAGAACACAATATCGGCTTCCGGACTTTGGAAGCGAGAAACATAGCCGCAACATCTGATCCTGATGGCGAAGAAGAATTAGATGAATGTGGAGGAGAGAGAGAGGATGACACTAGTGAAGATTACAGATATGGCGTGGAGATAAGGTATGGGAATAATGTGATGACAGCGGAGGAATTGGACAAGAAGTTCGACGATTTCATTCGGAGGATGAAGGAAGGAATCATGATCGAAACGCAGCAACAACAGCAACAACTTCTCGTGGTTTAATGTGCAATTGCGTGCTAATTAAAGCATTAGTTCTTGAAGTATATGTGACAAATATTAAGGATAGATAGTTACAAGGACACTTGTTTTGGATTGTATAGCCTTGTATAATGGTGATAGATACCTATTTCTGAATAATTTCATCCATATTCTATTTACACTATCTCAATGGGATCTAACCAAAGACCTTCTATTCTGACCACAGCCTAAAGAAAATATAATTTTAATTGCACCTTAAATTGCAACATTGATGCAAACATGAAGATGGGACTATAATGTCGCGCATGGAATAATAATTAAAAGTAGGGCTGTTAAATGGATGGATCAAATCGGCTTTGAATGGACTGAAATGGGTCTAATTTAAATTGATGAACTCAACGCATTTTTGTCCATATTATTTTAATGACTTATGCTTGATCTCACTTATATATAACTGTAGCCAACCCAAATAAACCGTATTTAAGTTGAAAGTACTTTAGCTGCCAACAGGTAACACAGCTTTAGTGACTTATCTAATTGAGGGAATTTCTGTCCCTTTGCCAGATTAATAAAACCTTTTTTTTCACGACACCCAAAGAAACTGAAAGAAAGAAGATGTTTTGAAAGTCAAGGCAAATCATTCGAGAGCCAGCTCAATATGATGCCTTCTCCACTTCTTGCATATCATTAATCTCTTCCTTAAGTTCGCGTGCTCAAACGGTACTTTACAATATAAAAACAGGTGTCAGATCAATTTAAGAAAATGCCTAGAGTTCACCAGACGCAGAGAACCCATATGAAAGAGATTGTTGTGGCTGATCTTGATTGCATAAATTGATGATCCACAACGATCTTTAAATGCCACGATTCTTGGTTATTGGTTTAGTTTGAGTCGCAGCCACATATATCCGAGGCCAATCTGGCATTTTTGGGTTAATGTAGCTATCACATAGTTAGTATTAACCTTAACATTTGATTGATGGAACGTCCAACGGTCTCAGAAAGCATCATTTACTTATTTTCGTTAAGTTGTCGCACAAAATTATTCTAATACATAATATACCAATTAAAGATCGCTGTGTTCCGATTTTAAGAACAAATTATTAACTTCATGAAATTTGACTAGTTTGTTTCACTATTTCGATAATCAAACCCTCATTTAGAATTTCAATGTTTATCTTTTTTCAGCTGGACTTTATGAAAATCTATTGCTCATAAATAATCTTTTTTTTTTTTTTTTTTTTTTACATAAGAAGGGTATACTAAGGGGCGATAAAAGCAGAGTTCTCACTCTTTAAGCATTATCAAAAGAATTACACGTCATTGTCGATTATTTAAGTTAAAATTACTTATTCCACCGCTCTTGACATGCGGCATTGTATGTCAGGCATAATCAAGCCAAAGGTTCACCTAGGACATTATTCGAATTTGTAACCTCATCAAAATACTATGACCAAAAAAAAAAAAAAAACCCATCAAAATATAGTGTGAGTATGAGCCATTTATCACTTAATTACAATAGATAATATGGATTAGGGTTTGTAGTACCGTGACTTACTCTTACCAAGTTGGTCATAATTTGGTTTGCTTTCTGCCCTGTATGATCCATTAAGGAGGAGAAATCATCACCAACCTCTGAAAACCTCTGAAGGAGAAGGAAAAAAAGTCCAAATTTCCCATGGAATCCCTCCTTTCACGTGGAAGCATCTGCTGGTTTTCAGACCCATCCATGTCCACATACTGTATGGGCGACAAAAAAATAAATGTAGATGTGACAATATAGTTACGAATCCCAAAAAAAGATTCACTTTCCTCCAAGGAGAATACAGATTAAACTGATCAACAAAAAACCATAATTCCCAATTTCATACCAATTTTTCATACATCAAGAGGACACCTGTGCTTCCTTTATCAGCACATGGAATCTCCTGTTCCATTCTTGATTGAATTGCATGGGGGTTTTCAATCTATAACACTTCCACTGCTCTTTTTTTATTTTTACCCTTTAACTTTGTGGATGCATATTCCTTTTTCTCTTTATTTTTTTCTTTTCCTTTTTCTCTTTATTTTTTTCGTTTCCTTTTTCTCCCCCACCAATCTTCCCATCTTGGTATGACTACAAAAGGAGACGCATCTACCGATATCATCCATAAGCTAGAGTGTGCCAAAATTATCGGCAGGCCTTTTCAGGGAAGAAGCTCGTTCAAGGTAGATAAATCAGGACTTGTGCAATATTTGAATCAGATACAATGCAAGTCAAATTACGTAGCCGTACACATGATCCAAATAATGATATGCATACTCTTGCTAATAAGGAAACTGAATCGAGAAGATATTGAGTACTCCTGGAAGTTTTTCTTTTTTTGTTGTTGCTATAGCTTCTATCACAGTCACTCGGGCTCTGTCTGAAATGGCTTTTTCTTCTTGATTTTTTTATTTGAAACTCTTTAATCCCACAACATTCAAATATTGACACGTAATTCACATATTTTTCTTTTATAAATTATATCTTTGGGATAGTATATTAAACTTTGACGAGAAAGCAAAAATGTACCTTTCGCTTTTGCTCAAGTTTAAACAAAACAGGCTCTTGATAGACAAGAAAAGTTAGTGGGACCCAAATAGACAATGGCATCAATAGTCCCTGTTAAAAGTATTCTCCCAAATCACTTGACTATTGACTTTTGAGTTAAAATTTCTAGTATGGTATCACATTCTTAACGTCCCAATTATATTTCGTGTATGTATGGCTTCTTCAAGAGAGTCTTCAAGTATTATTTTACATTGCTTAACTATTGTATTTGACCTTTCTCCACCAAATAGTCTAAGCTTCTCAACTTTCTAATCCTAACCAATAATGCCATGGTAATATCTAAAGCTTTTTTCATGCAAACACATGCTATATACCCAATGAGTTAGCAGTAGGTAGCATTTTAAACTAATATATGATGGGTTGAGTTTTATATAAGTTAGTTATATTCAATAAATGGTCCATAAATGGATTTAGAATGGTAAAGCCTAATATAATATAGGTGGTAAATGGATTCTTAACTTACTTAAACTCAACCCACCTCCATAACTCCCTTTTCAATCTCTCTTGTTCTCATTTGATCTCACGCTTTCACCTTAGTTTGGATATGAGTTTTCATTAATTGTGTTAAATATGAAAGTATTTTAGTAATATAAGTCAAATTAAATCGGGTATAGGTTACTAGATGTGTATTGTATGGAAATTGGTCAATTTAGATCGAATCATTGTCGACTCAATTCAAATCTAATCTTATCCATCCATTTGATAAGTCTAACTAGCAGTAGAATAGAACAACATTGGAAGATTATAATGTTACATCAAAATGGGGAGGTTAAATATTGTTGCTTGTATTTTTGAAAGAGACTTGTTGTATCAAACGTCTCTTGAGTGTTGGCACAATTCAACCCACAAAAAAAAAAAAAAAAAAAAAAAAAAAAAGTAGTTGGCACAGGTGGCAAGAAGAATCTGAGTTTCCTTTACACTTCTATGGCTGAGAAACTAAGTGAGATCCACTTTCCGTCACTTGTCTCAATGTCTATAACGTATCCACTATCAAGATCATCAAGCAGGTTCTCTTCTTCAATGTGCATGGGCCCTATCTCTTCTTCATAGTGAAGTCAATGTCACCTAGAGCAGTAACTAAATTTAAAGTCTGATCTGATTCGGGTGGAAGAGAGAGAGGCATCATTGTGGGCGATTCCAAACTTTAGATTGCTTCGGGTGGAAGGAAAATTGTTACGCCCTGAAATTTGGTGTATCGGTATCGAAAAAACAGTGGTCACCTCAAGACCAAAAGTTAGTGCTATTATTGTCGGCAAGTTATTGAGTCTACACCAGTTGAATTACTGACAAGATAAACTTTTCTTTTGCATGTGATACGCAATACATTCGAGTTCCTCTTAGATTAGTATAGTCCATCATGTTTTTTTCCTAAAAAAATTGAATTATTCATGTCCTATCTATTGTGAGTTACATTCTCTTGTTGTAATGTATTAAAAGATCGTTGGTTCTACTTTTGAATAGAGATGACCGAATAACCCAAAATGACCAAAATGCTTTTAAGTTCAGAATTTACCTAAAACTGAAACCTAACATCTCTCTCTACCTTACCACACCATTCAATGGCTGCGTTAGTATGCACTTAGACCCTCTTTACGGTAGGGCGAGAGTTCGAACCCCCAGGTTCGCATACTGCACATTCATTAGTGGTCTTAAGTGCGGTGTCATGATGGTGGGTCTGTCTAGCGCTTACTCCAGGTTTACGTCTTAACTGCCACCCATACCATGGTTCCTAGGTATCAAAAAAAAAAAAAATCTCTACCTTCCTTATCGCTGCCCTTGCCTTGGCCGCACGTTGTGCCTTCGTCGTTGCCCTTTCCCTACGGTCATCGCACTCTGCCTCCACAGCCTATCACCTTCGCTACTTGTTGAGAAAAACAAGTGATTACTCCATAAAATAAGCAGCGCAAGGAAATCCATGTATGTGCCACAAGAAAACGGCAGTATTTTCATTTAAATCTCATCTTTAAGTCTTAACTCGCATCATTAGCTATTCATGTTCAAAAAGGGAAAGTGCCACAAATATTCATGACTTTTCACCCTAATACATTAAAAATAAAAACAAAAATAAAAAAGTCAATACCTGAAAAAAGGAAAGAGAAAGTCAATATGATCTTTCTATATTTTTGGTCAGCCCTAATCTATTAGTTTAAGTTTTTGAGTTGAACTTCTAACAAAAAGGAAAGAGAAAGTCAAGAAGGGCATCGGAGCATAAAAAATCTATCGGTCAGATGGCTTCGCATGGCGTGGGAGGCGATGAGCAAGTGGCTAGAGACCTAAGCGGTGGGAGATATGGCAGCCAAGCTAGTGTCAAGATTTGTATTTTGTTGCTTAGGATTGGGACGTGGATCGATACCGGGAAATGTGTAGGAGCATCTTTGGGAAGAGAAATGGCTATCTCACACGTAAAGGCGCAATTTTGTTGAGTTGAGGCAGTAAACTTCTCGTTCGAAAACGTAGAGGTATATTTCTGCTACTCGGCTGAAACGTCGCGGTATGCTTTTGGTACTCTTTCTTTCGTTTTTGGTCGAAAAGATCATTCTCATTTCATCTTCCAATACTTTTAGAACAAAGTCGGTGGGCTTCCGAACATAAAATATATCATAAGGGTTGGAGGTTTACCACATAACCGGTAAGGTGGGAGGGCCCAAAGATGTTGGGTCAGGCGCCTTTTCCAATCTCCCACTGGAGCCCAAAGATCACCAATCTTCTGCAAGTACTCAGATGGGCTCCAACACCGCAAGGGTTTCAGCAGCCATGGCAGAGGACGCTCTGAACCTTTCTTGCGAAGCCATCAACGAGATTTCATTCTTGCACTTTTCCTAGAAAACTAGTGATTTTGGGTGTCGGTGCGATCACTGTCGACGTGACCAGGAAGGTGAAATTTCATTCTTGGATGGCATCGAGACTTGATGAATCCAATGATGTTACTGCAAAACGTTAGACAACTTTCCTGTCGATCTCCAATTATATGGGCCTATGCAACTCTGGGGGAAAGGTCGCGTGTTCATTTCGGGACGGCGTCAGACCACGTAAACCATGCTAATTCGCTCACATATCAATTAGTTAATCGAATGCATGATGCAATCGCGGGTCATTGTGCTGAAAGGGAGACCTTAGTGGACGAAAATCATGTAACACGCAATCGCGGGTCATCGTGCCACAGGTCAGCGCTAAAATGTCGATTCCTAGCATTCTCCCGTGTGAACATCATTGAGAACAACAGAATAGAAAGCTCAATTTCAATTGATCCTGGAGACTATGGCTGTTGGAGGAAATTGACTCTGGCCGTCGTACAAAGATTGGGCCCAGATTTTCAGTGCCCAATGTTTCGGCCCATCGATTGGGCTTTTATCATGGGCTCATGGGTTTATTGATGATCCCCAGCTTTTGTTTCTGAGGTTGGATTTGAAATTCAACCCATCTGGTCTTTTCCCTTTTCCGGTATTTCTATATACCAAAGTGGGCGGAAATTTTAATAGAATGAGAATAGGGTTTGATAGTACTCGGTTTCAATTAATAATCTCGAGCTTTCATTGTCTAGCTAAAATGTTATCGGGCGGTGATTAGTCCACGCGAATGTATTTCAGCTACAGGCACATCTTTTTAGAGAAATTAGTTGCAAAAGTATCCATTAAATTGCAATCCAAATTGAGATTTCAGAGGAGCTTTGCGTAGATAGCAAATTGCGTTTAGATATGAAGCTGATATATATTTACATTCTCAAAATATATTTGGTCTTCCCAATAAAACTCCGAATAAGAAGATGCTAGCTGCTAGAGCTGTGAAGCGCTCATTCTCTCATGTGTATTGAATGCATTGGCATGCTAGTTATCAGTCACCAAATATTTCTCCACGTTTATTTCGTGAGTCCAAGTTTGTGAGTTCCTTTAAATATGAAACTTGTTAGCTTGGTAAACACCATAGGGTCTCTCTTCCTTCTCGCATTCAAATTCGTGTGTCTACTCCATTTGAGCTAGTTTACTCAAATGTATGGGGTTCGTGTCGTGTTTCCGATATCTTTGGTTTCAAATATTTTTGTTACATTCATGGATAATTATTCATAAATAACTTTGTTGTTCTCAATAAAAAAAAAAAAAAACCATACTGAGGTTTTTAATTACTTTCACCTATTCTATTTTGAAGTGTTAAATTAATATCATACTTTTGTCAAAACCTTGCGATCAGATTATGCCAAAAAGTATCTTGCTAACACTTCTAGCTTTCAATCTTTTCTTGATTCTCATGGTATAATTCGTCATGTTTTGTGTTCCTATATTCCATAGCAAAATGGCATAGCGGAGCACAAAAATCGCAATCTTCTTCATGTTGCTTATTGTCTTATGTTTTCCATGCATCTACCTAAACTTTTTAGGGCCATGCTGTCCTTATAAACTGCTACTTAACTAATTGGCTTCCAACTTCTATTATTTAGGGGTTGACACACTCTCTATTTTACATCCAAATCGTCCTTCCTTTCCATTACCTCTATGTGTCTTTGGTTGTATTTGTTTGATACTTTTTTTTTTTTTTGGTAAAGTATTTGTTTGGTACATTGTCCACTTCAGGTCTTGATAAGTTGGGTTCTCGTTCAAGAAATGTGTCTTTATGGGATACTCTTGAACTCATAAGGATTACAAATGTTATAGCGCATTCGTTGTCGTGTGTTCATGTCGGCTAATGTGATAATCTTTAAGGACCAACCACATTATAATGCTCAGAGGATCCCTACTATAACTCCTAATGGCAATAGGTGTGTCTTACCAATACTTCCACCACTCTCACTTCCTTCGGACCATTTTACAAGATTTTAGTGTGCTGACCGCACCTATCTTTGGCGTAGTGCAACTCCCACTACAATAGTATAATCTTCACGACACATGATTCATCTATTCCCTCATCAATTTTTGCACCATCTTCTTATCCTGGTCCACCCATTACCACTCAAAAAGGTACACACTCTTGTGTCGGTCGCCCTATGGATCATTATGCTCCCTAATCTAATCTTTTTTTACTATCTTCATACTCATCATCCTATTTTCAATTTGTGTCATATGATCGTTTATCCCCTATCTACTCTACCTTTTATCTCATTCGTGTTCTCTGTTTCCGTGCCTAGCAGTGTTGCTAAAGCTCTTGCTCACCCTGGATGGCAACAAGAGATAGAGGATGAAATGAAGGTGCTCATGAAGAACCACACCTGGTAGCTCACTTCCTTACCTGCGGAGAAGCAATCTGTTGGTTGTCATTGGATTTTCACTATTAAGGTTTACCGTAATGGCACTCTTGAGCGATTGAACGCTTGGTTGATTGCAAATGGATATACTCATAGGTATGGTGTTAATTATGATGACATTTTCTCACCTGTGGGCAAAATCCCGTCTGTTCATGCCTTTATTTCCCTAGCATCGCACTTTGGCTTGCTTCTTTATCAATTGGATGTCAAAAATGCCATATTACATGGTGATTTGGCTGAGAAAGTGTCCATGGAGCAACCACCAAGTTTGTTGCTCAAGGGGAGAATTTGGCATGTCGTTTACATAAGGCTTTATAGGGACTCAAGCAATATCCTCATGCTTGGTTCAAAGGTTCATGATGCCGTTATCAAGTTTGGAATAAAACCATGTCAAGTAGATCATTTAGTCTTTAAATCTATCTCATCGTTAGTTGTATCCTTCTAGTGGTATATGTGGATGATATTATCATTACTAGTAACAATTCAGGTAGTATTCAATGACTTAATCAATTTCTGCATACAAAGTTTAATACTAAGGATCTGAGACGTTTACGAAATTTTCTTTGTATTGAGGTTGCCTACTCATATGCAAGTGCCAATTTATCATAGTAAAAATATGTACTTGACATTCTTGATGAGGTTGGATTTCTTGGAGTAAAGCCAATTGATACTCTTATAGAACCCAACGTGAAACTTGATGCAAAACATAAAAATTATTACATAATCCAATGAAGCATTAGAGATAATAGGTAAGTTGAACTATCTTACTATCACATGACCCAATATATCTTTTGTTGTCAGTGCAGTGAGTCATTTCATGAGTTCTTCTCGTACTACTCATTGAGATGTTGTACTTCGGATTATCAAGTACTTGAAGGGAGCACTGGGTAAAGGACTAGTTTTAAAGAATTATGGCCATCTAAACACCACAAGTTTCTTTGATGCAGATTGGGCTAGATATCCTATTGATAGGAGATCTATGTCAAGCAATTGCATGTTTCTTGGAGGTAATTTAGTTGCTTGAAAAACCAAGAAACAACATGTGATTTTTCGATGAAGCGTTGAAGTACAATATGGAGTTATGGCACATGTGATAGGTGAATTGCTTTAGTTGAAGCGGGAAGATGTGTCAATGTACCGAGCAACATGTGTTTTCAATTCATCGCGTTGAAAGAGCGCACATCTCGTAAAGAAACACGGTGAATGATACTAGAGGAGTTTAGCAATGAAATGACTATAGACTCAACACGTTCCTCGTACGATGTGGATGAATGAGTTATTAGATTCTTGAAAAATGATGATTACTACCTTGAGGCAAGTTGATATTTGTCAATTTGAGCAACAAATTAGGATCCCTGTATTTTTAGAAATTGGCATATCAACATCAGACCCATCGATATAATGTTGTGATAATCAATCAACTATTCATATTGCAAACGATCCTATCTTCCATGAGTGAACCAAGTATACTAAGGTCGATTGTCACTTTGTACAAGAAGAAGTTTAGAAAGAGGAGATCATTCTTCAACATGCAAGGATGAAGGATCAATTTGCAAATACTTACTAAATCTTTACGAGGAGTAGAGTGGGTACTTTATGTAACAAGTTGGTATTATTTGATATCTACATCCCAACTCAAGAGGAAGTGTTAGGAAATATGTTAGTGATTGTAGAATAGTCATTTTATGTTTAGACGGTTTGCTCATATATATATATATATATATGCTCATTGCTCATATATATATGTTCTTGTAATCCTTTATTTAGAATAATAAGAAATCATTATCTTCTTTTAACAGCATTCATGAGATGAGAGAAGACCATGAAAGTCCTCCTGTGAAGTGGATTGGCTTGGGTTTGCACCAAAATTTCAATTCCAAGTTGGTCATTTTCACTGCCAAGGCCACGGAATAGATGAGTTTGACATTCATTTTAAGAAATAATCTCATCTATGGCTGAGAGTTAATCACAAATTTCATGTGTTGCGTGACTGATCTTCCACCTTTATTAATTATTTGCAATTGCATTTAGAGAGATGAAGCCCAGACTGAACATTAAGCCACGTATGAAGAAGAAAGATATGCCCATGCTGAAGCTAATGAGCGGTGTTTGGATAATTGCGTGACGATTGGTTTGGTGGAGCTGGCCATTGTCCACCCAAAAGCCGTATGGTCTCTTGTTAACCAGATTGTGTATGCTGGATTATGAGTTGGAATTGTGTTGGAGTTGCTCTCCCACTCTTGGATGTGCTGTGGTAGAGCATGTCCAGTGCCTTCTCTAATGGAAAGAAGTTAGGAAGCCAAGAGGAAGGGAGTTTGACGTGTTTTTCAACTCACAAAATTCATTCCGTTGACTCTCTCGCCAGTTGAGGGAGTAGAGATTGCATTTGGAGTAATTGCAGCTAGCAGAACGGAGGAAACATAGGTAGCTTGAGCAGAAACAGGGGGAACAAAGGACGTAGGAGAGGCTAATACAAAAGCAATTGAGTCTCTTTTTGAAAAGGGCTCTGACCAAAAGAGCTCCGATGCCAAGTTTGATAGAGGATCGGATCAAAGAGACAACAGGAAAATAAATAGATGCAAAGATGAAAAAAGTGAAAGAGTACTTTTAATATTTGATCGTTTCTCTCCTTACACTATTTTACAAAGTGGTTCTCTTTATGCAAACGCTTCAAGAGATATGCTTATCGTGCTAAAGGTGAGCAAAAGATTGTATCTGTGCTAAAGATGAGGTTATCTTATGCTGAACATAAGGTAAAGATCGAAATCATATCTTGTTAGGAAAAGATCATACCTTTTAGCTTGATCAAAACTTTCCAAGCCCAAATTATAAGATTGTGTACAGAGAAATTGTCGTTCTTCGGGTTCCGTTTTTTCCCCTATTTTCATGACAAATCTACATAATACATAAAAACTAAAAAGAACACACGGATAGAATTGTCGAGTAGCATAGCCAATACAACCTCGCCCCATTCGTCGCGTAATGCCTCAAACGTCCATTTTTGGGACAGAAGTCTATCCCGTTCAAGTCAATGTCTTAGAGAGCATACCCCATGCCTATCCCTACCTAAGATTTCAACCTCTCAACTCAAACCCCATTTTCTCTTATTCTGGTTTTCTAGGGGGTGGTCAACCGCTATTGCTCATTATCGAAGCCATTGCAATGGTGGTCATTGCTAACAAGTGACATTGAGCAATGGTGGCACCGGCTAACAGGCAACCCATAGTGAAGGTAGTCTTCTGTGCATCTAGATCCTGGATCTTGATCCGCCTCTTATGTGACCATCGCTATAGACACGCAACCACAATGGAGGTGATCATTGCCAAAAGGGTTGGACCATCGTAGCTGCACCACCGATCTCACAATTTTGAATTCCTAATGTTATACTTTTCAAGGTAATGTAATATTCACCAGAAAAAGTCGAGATATAACAAGTCCCCCACATTTTTTTTTCTATCATATTGTAGCCTATTTTAGCCTAACCCTTGTTCTTGCTAAAAAACAGCAGCCGCGATTTTCTAAAATTCATAGACGTTTAGTCATAAAGGCCACATTAACCAGTTTGTAACAGCTTTTTCCAGTCAACTACAAACAAGAAGCTCATGTTTTTGCCAAAATACGTTTCATAAAATAAAGATATGAGAATAGTTAATGCCAAATAAGTAAATTGAAATATTCTCCCCCTAAATAAGACAATTGAATACTTGGTAATCGAGAACTTTATCAAGATACAAATCTTCTAACCCAGAAAAGAAAAAAAAAAAGATGCAAATCTTGAATCTTCAATTAAGGCGCAACCTCCGGTGGGCACTCAGCCAACTGATAAGGGAATTGGGGGATGGGGATGCTATTATCACATGTGCGGGGTTTTGATTCCCGCGTTTGCAAACAAAACAAAAGAAAAAAAAGGAAAAATTGAAGGAGAAAAGAAAAGAAAAAAAAAAAAGAATGGCATCTCAATCGGTGAATGTTCGAGGGCTCACTTTTATTTTCCTGTTAAGACCTTAAGTTCTTGGTCATTCAAAAATAATAGAAAAGGAATATGATCTTTATGGGAATAGAACTACTTGAAACGATAGTCCACTTATGGATTCCTCCTCAGTGGAACCAATCAAGATCATAGATTCCCACCTCTAAAAGAAGATACCACATAGGAAAGAAAATATATCCCAACACTTCCATCGTTGCAAAACCACAATGAACCTCTGTTAATGGATTCCCGAAATCACGATGCAAACAGAGCTAACCCCCCAAATGAACGTTAGCAAAAAACAAAGATGGACAGTCAGTCAATCACGCAGACCCACGAGAATAAAGCACGATGTCCAAGCAAGGATTACGTTATCTTATCCCATCACTAGGCATAAGCCCACGATCCTGCAATGTCCTGTTTTCGAGTTTCGAGACCATTTTCAACCCACGAATCCACGGACATCTCCACAGGTGCTCCGCCAGGACTGGCAGAAATACATTTTATATAACACGACCCTCCTTGCTAAAAACAACGAGACTGGGGTCGATAAATTTAGTTTGAACGGGAAAAAACGCGAGCGGTCGGTGGCTTTTTATTCACGATTCCAGGAATCGACAGACCGAATCAGTAGATAGGACAGGATACGCGTTTGCAGCAGTAGCGAATTAGGATGACAAGATTTCAGTGCCTACGTGGATAGCCATAATTTATTTACCAAGAACAGGACTTCTTTTGTTTTGTTCTTTGTAACGTGCGTGTTTTTTTTTTAAAAAAAAAGAATTTTGGATATTGGATGTTATATGGGATATCCACCGACTAATCTCTCTTGATAAGCATGCCAGGTTGTTGTCTAGATCACACGCAGGAAGTCACGGAGATTAGGGTGATGATTTGTTTTCGCGGGTCATGTTTATATCCTGTAGACATCAGTGCGCAAAGTGTAGAACAGATTAGCCCAAATAGGATTGGTTAATGATGCGACTTGCAAAATGGGAAGACGTCTCGAAAATTAGTGAGTTGACGCAACACAACCGAAAAATGAGCCAGTTGATCTTCGACTTATCATATGGATGATGATTTGATATTAAACTTTAATTTTTTATCTTAATATTTTTTTGTTATTTTGCCTATTTAATCATAAATCTTAATGGAAAATGTAGTAATTCCACTCGAATTTCACTACAAATCGCTGACTTGGAGGTCCACTCATCACTGGTGATCCATGTTAGTCCAATGAAATTAGCTAGAATGATTACAATAGAATTTGATGCAAAAATTTAAGATGGAATTGACAAAAATGAAAAATTTAGGATGGAATTAACAAAAATAAAAAATTTATGATTGAATTGACCTCTATATAATAGGTTTAAGACTAACTAGACAAATTCCTCTAACATAACCAATGCAACACAATACAAGAACGAATTGATAGATCGATAGACTTCCATGATCCACCGAGACATAATAAACCCCGAACACGAAATCAACTCGTCCACACAAACTTGATATATAATATTTAATATTTCATAAAATTTGTTTCATATCACAATAATCTATCAACAAAACATCATAAAGTCAAGTTAAACAACTTGTCCATAATCATGAAATATCATATATTTGAAATCTTAATTGTGAACGACACGTACAGAACAATCATTTAACTATTCACGTCTAAATAAATCAATTTTGTTATATGAGTAAGGAGGAAACATGAATAGGATCTCGCCGGTTGACACGAAATTGTACCAAGCACGATTAGCCTCGGCCTAGACCTAGTAACTTGATTGGCGGTGCTCGAGTGATGTTGTCAAATCGCATCAAAAATCTATTGTCTCAATAGAGATAGACAAAGGCCAATGGCTCTTCAAGGTACCAAGAGATGACTCGCTTCTCGAGATGTAAGGCTCACGAGACCCCCCGATAAGCCGTTCGGTCCTATTTACTTAGGGTAAAATCAATTCGTCTCATACGAAACATTCAAAGAAGTGCTCATTGCATAACTTTTGAGTTCGCATCATCGCACAATCAAAGTACTATTGTTTCCCCCCTCCCCTAGCCAAACCACACTTCAAGTGTCCCATCAAAGCATAGGCGGACGACGATTGGGAAAGTTCAAGAGAAATACGAGGAAAACTAACGCCAACAATTTGAATTTTTGCAATGCTTTTCAGACGAATAATTTCAACGACCCGAGCCCCGACGCAACCATGACAATGATTGAGGTAATTCGTGAAGGAGACGTTAACCAGCCGATTGTGACGTAAGCATGACGACCCACGGAGGACCTGCGACTTCATTCTCACCCAATAGATCGGGGCTTGCGTGGTCAGAGATACCGCGGTGGGCTCTCTCGGCCCAATTGACCGGGGCCCACATCTCGATGTTCCAATCTTGTTTTTTATTTTCCACACTTTTCATAATCCACCCCTCATACCACAATTCTTCCGGCAAGCAATAATTACTTGGATAGACAAAAGTTAGGTGATACCCTAAAAATAGTAAAATATTTCTCAACATCAAAACTCTATTTATTACACGAAAAATGAATAATTTCGAAAAATGTATTTTTTAAATTAATCATTTATATCGTTTGAAACATAATGAAAAAAAAGGTCTTTACCAAAAAAACATAATGAAAAAAGTATTATTATTATTAACAATTTGTATTTATACTTTTTTATAGACGATAAAAAAAGTTTTGTTCATTCCCTTTTATAAGCAATCCATTCAATTGTTTTTAAAAATAATTTTTTTTTAAAATCAACTATTTTTTGAAAATAAATAGAACTTAGGTTTCAAAATCATTTCGGGCCATTCATCGATTTCTTTAGATCAAGTTCCTACGATCGAACAATGACCTGGCAAGCCAACGGTGGCGATTGAATTCCTGTCGCAACATCCCATCCACGAGAGGAAGAGATATCACGATCTTACATGAATATCGATAAATGCAAAATCATACGATTCCAAAAGAACGCGTGATCCGTACATCGAAAATTACAACAAAACCTCGCTGGGACCAAAATATACCCCACAGATTCTTTTCACACGAGGAGATGCGATGCGCCCCGAGTTCCCGAGGACGTAAAGCGTGGGGGTGCGCAGTACGCACCGTGCGCACGTTTAGCCCAGATCGTACCTTCGCCCGACCAATCGCCGCCCTAATTGCCAGCTGATTAGCAAAATTCCAGTACGGGATTATTCGCATTGTCGAATGTAAAAGATGATTCTAAAGAAGCTATTTCGCGGCGGAAACTGTCTATTTTTTCAGGGTTTTAGCGCTTATTTTATTTTATTTTATTTTATTTATCACGTGAAATTTAGCGAAGTAAATAAATTCATTCGTAATTTTAAGGACGGAAAGAGAAATTCACTGATGAGCAGCTATTTATTTCAGTCAAACAACGTACCGGGACAGCTGAAAAGAAGAGAAATGGAAGAAAATTCGAAGGGGGAAAAAAAGGGGAAGAAGAAAGAGTCAGAAATTACCAAAAATAATATTTATAAGAAAAAGAGGAGGGGGGTTTTCCTCCGTCCCGAGGCTACTCGTCGCGGGGGCTTTGGAAGGAGCTGTCGAGGGGGGCGTCGTGCTCCGGCTGGCCGGCGACGTAGTCGAGGATCTCCTCCCCGGAGGCTTCGGCGGCGGCGGGGGAGGTCTTGCCGAAGACGACGACGGCGGCGAGGAAGAGGGCGGTGGAGAGGAGGAGGGGCCAGAAGTAGGCCAGGACGGTGACGAATCTGGGGGCGGCGTAGACGAGGGCGGCGGCGGCGGCGGCGACGACGATGGCGGCGACGAGGTGGAACCTGTAGCGGAGCAGCTTCTCCGGGATCTCCATGGATGGATCGGCGGCGCGAGGCCGGAGTCTGGGACGGGAAGCTGGAGATGGAGAAGGAGAAGGAGAAGGAGATGATTGAGGAGGAGGAGGAGGGAGAGGGTTGCAGAGTGTCCTTTGGGGGAAGTGTGCAGATATTCTCTGAGAGCTTTGCCTTTTCGTTGTCTGTTTCTGTGCTCTTTTTTAGGGGGAGGGGAAGGGCTTTTGGGGGAGGGAGAGTCAACAAAGGTTCAACGGTTTGGGACTCTGAACGCTCCTTTTTTTTTTTTTTCTTTTTTTACCTTGGACGGATCTGGATTTCATCTTTTAAAAGGACGGGAGGAGAAAAAAAAAAGGAAAAAGAGGAGAAAATAGCAACAACTGATTTTTTATACTTTATAGTTATAGTGCCGGTCACGAGCGGTTCTTGATAATGAAATTTGAGATTCCGATCCTGATGGTTTTATTTATTGAAATTAAGGACTGTGTGCACGTCGGCAACTGAATTTTTACCTGAGTAATAAGGTTTTTCACGTGATCGGTACGGATAAATTTCTTTCCTGGAAAAAGTTATTCGCAAGTTTAATTTCCTATCGGATGCATGCCAATAAGGCAATGTAAAATGTCAGTTTGAATTGGTTCTGTACCTGTGGAATCTCATCGTGCCATACATGACGAATTGATGACATGGGAACTTACATTTTAACTCTGACAAGAACTAATATACGAGAAAGTCAAATTATGAATGAAATCGATTGTACAATATTTGCACACACAAAACATGGTTAATGATATGATTCTCCAATAAATTAATTATTTCATCACTCCAACTTATTTAGGTGAAGTAATCGACGATTATGAATCAGATGGTTAATGATATGATTCTCCAATAAATTAATTATTTCATCACTTTGACTTATCCGGATGAAGTAACCGATGGTTATGAATTAGATGTTTAATGATATGATTCTCCAATAAATTAATTATTTCATTACTCCGACTTATCCAGATGAAATAATCGACGATTATGAATCAGAGTGATGCGATATAATTGTTGGACCTTTGATCTTCTTATATATATATCTATATATATATATATATATATATATATATATATATATATATAAAGTTTTATCTTGGAATGGAAAAATGATTCTAAAAAAAATTAAGCTTTTATTGTTTGCAAAACGACAAATAAATGAAGATTATTCGCATCATCGGCAAAAAAATTTTGAGCATATATCGTTTTTCAATAATGAAAGCATTGTACGTCTATTGATAATTTCTAAATCATACAAATAATCATTTTTCAAAAAAAAAATTGCAAATCATTTTTGTTAGAATTTAAGCCCATTTTTAACATGGGAAAAATGTACTACAGGTATCTATTTGGAAACCACTGTAATATCCACACATGGGCATAAAATCCTATTTGGGATCTGAAATAGAAACAGCACACATTAAGAGTGATCAATTTCAAGATGGATAAAACCTACTATATTAGGATCGGTTTCCAATTTTTTGAACCCAGCACTTACCTTGTTTTTTGGTCTAATTTCAGGGTCCACTTGAAAACCTATTTTTCTTTTGTTCCTTTTTTTAGTTTCATTTTTTATAGGATAAAAATATGAACAACAAAAAGATTTAGAGTAAAAGATAAACGAGATCGAATGAGTAAAGACAAGTCAAAAAGCAAGCGAGGATTGTGAGGCTCAAAGAGCAAGGGTGAGCTACGAGCTAGCAAGGAGAAAGGTGAGTCGTGAGCAAAAGAAATAGAGAATTGTGAAATGTTTGAGTGAGGATTGAGAAAACGAAGGAAAAAAAGGAGAGATAAAGAGAAAGATGCCAAGAGAAAAATTAGAGTTTTCAAGCTTTATGAAACCAAGTCAAATTTAGTTTGGTCGATTTGATTTATGAGTGATTCTTCACTTGAAAGTGACAACCCAACTGATTCCAACGAGAACCTAAAATTGGCGAGACTGACTTTCAAGGCCTCTCAAGGCGGTCCGATCCAATTCCCAAGTAGAATCAATTCGATTATGTAGCTCAAGATTGTTATATGAACTCAAAACCAGTTACATGGCATGCGCTTTGTGATCTAACCCACAAGTATAAATAAGTGGACTTCAACTAAGGAGATATCGACCTAGATGGTAAGAGGGTTTGCTTTTCTTTTTGCGGTGTTTGCTGTAATCCTTGTTGGGAGTGCGTCGAGAGTAAAATTTCGAATGTACAAAATCAATGTGAAAGAGTGCGCCCTATGTTTAGAGATGGGCAAAAGGTCATCTCTATCTCAAATCCCGTTTTCTTAAAATTTAACCTTGCTCGGATGTCCCAAAATCCTTCATTTTTTGGAATCGGATCCAGTGCTTCAGTTATATGTATAGTATCTCATAACCTATACATAAAAAAAAAATTCCCCTCTCTCTTTTTTTATAAATTGAAAAGTCGTTTGTGGTTTTTCAATCACAAAAGCCAAAATATAGGACAAATTGGATAACTATTAAATGCCACTGTAAATTCATGTACGATTCATGGATTTGAATAACAAAATTGTCTTTTCATAGTCATAATGATATAAGACAATCTAAATTGGTACGCGACTAATCAGTATTAATTATTTACTTCTTTTGCAACTTTCGGTTATCTATGCGGATGATCCCCATGACGCGAGGAATACATAACACATATAATTGCTAGTTTGAGTGAACAATGGCTCGAAACTACAACATTGAGGCCGAATACTCAGCTCCTAGGTTCTGTTTTTCACTTTAGAAAATACACAATTTGAAAAACATTTTTTTTTAAAAATGATTTTATGTATTGCTCACACAAATAAACAAATGAAAAATATTTTTATCATTCAAGAAACTGTTTAGACATACATTGTCGTTGATAATAAAATGTTTTTCATTGAATTTTTTAAATTGTTCATTTTTTTGCTAATCAAACGAGGCTCTGGTCTCCAGTCATATCAACTATGCAAGCGATATAATCATTGATCGCCGCTCGAATATCGCTTTTGAGGATTGGTTCACGTGTGGTTCAACTTTTGCAAATGTGGAGAGCGATTTAAGTTTTTGGAAATTATAGGGAAGACGGTAAACATAGTTTTACTCGTGGGGATTTTTTTAACCGAAAAGAGAAAAAAAAAAAAAATTGGCCTAGACTCGGATCGGTTGCCTTCTCCAACGACGGAATTCTCATGGGCCCGCTTCAGAAAGCCCAGGCCCATTAAAATTACGCCGTTACGTCCGTTACTGCGTTCCCGTCGCGAGTTCGCCCTAAACCGCCTTCTCTCTCGGCTCGCAATTTACGAACTTCGTCTTGTCCCCTTGTCGGTTCAATCCTCATCGTTGCAGCGGTGATCTCTCGGCTCGGCTCGGCGGTCGGAACCGCCGCGATGGCGCCTGCGAAGGCCGCGGGCGCCGTCGTCGCCGCCGCCGCCGTCTCCTTGTCCGTCCTGTCGTACCTGCTCTGCAGCCACCGCTCTCAGAGGAGGGAGCCGCCGACGAAGAAGAAGAAGCGGCGGAACGGGCGCAGCGAGGACGGACTGATCGGCGCCATCGGGAACACGCCGCTCATCCGAATCAACAGCCTCTCCGACGCCACCGGCTGCGAAGTAAAGTCTCGTGTCTAGCTCCGTTTCTTGCTTCGCTCGGCAACACTTCAGGGTTACTTCTTTTGTTAGGTCTTGATAAGCATGCGTGCAATTCCGCGGCGAGCCGTCAGTAGGTTCACCGGCTGCTCCGACGTGAATCGTTTTCGTGTCGAAGTGCTTTTTCATTGGCATGACAATCGCAATTGAATTTGTGAACTTCCGGCTGCTGCGATTCCTCGTTTTATAGCTGTATTCTAACTCATTGTAAAACCTGCTGATGCCTAATCAGTTTCCGTGTGCTCGTAATGATCGGATCATAACCTGCTCGAACTCCGTGTGAAGGTCATTTTGTCGATGTTTTTCATCTCTAACAATGGAAAAATGAAGAAGCTGCGCGTTTTAAGTTGTCCGGTGTGGAGATTGGTTTTCTACCTGCTTGAAAGTTAATTGAGTTACCTGCAAATTATGCTTCAGATTCTTGGAAAGTGCGAATTCTTAAATCCTGGTGGGAGTGTAAAAGACAGGGTTGCCGTGAAGATTATCGAGGAGGTAAAAGACTTTTGCAATCTCCACTTGGTTTCCTTTGTTGATCGACTGTGCTGTTAGATTCCTTATCTGACTTTCATATTCGACAGGCCTTGGGATCTGGCAAGTTAGCGAGAGGAGGAGTGGTCACCGAGGGCAGCGCGGGTAGCACGGCTATTAGCCTTGCCACGGTGGCTCCTGCGTTTGGATGCAAATGCCATGTGGTTATCCCAGATGATGTTGCCATTGAAAAGGTTTGTATTGCCTAACATAAGCTGCTGTTCCATTATGTTATGTGTCACAGTTGCCAGGTTTTATCCATTTAATCTTGTTTTTTTACTAAGAGTTGGAACCTCTTGTTGGAAACAAGTGGCTGGATTTGGCATGAGTTTGGACTTGAAGGAACATTTTTGTCATGACTTTCTTGATGTTGATTGATAAGCAAATTGCGTTCTTCCCTATGGTAGTTGCTTTGGCATGAGAATATTCAGCACTGGCAGCATGTGGCGCCTAATAACAAAATGCTTGTGCCATCTTGTTGATAGTTTATACTGCTCGGATTCTTATAAAAACAAGTTCTGGAAGGAAAATAATCTCCTCTTGAGGTGTTTTAGATTATCATATAGATGACAAGAGCCTGACATTACTAATGGAACTTGATGTTGACTCTTTCATCCGTGGTAGCAGAGTGGTATTGACATGGTGTTTTCTTATTGAAAATTTATAAACAAATTTGTAGTTTGTTTTTCTTCTTTTTTTCTTTTTTTGGCTCTAACCTAAGAACCTTCTCCTTTCAGTTGGTCAATGAATTGGAGAGGATCATAATTGGCGCAATAATGCAATTGTGTACTTTAATTTATGTAATTCTTATCTCTTCAAGCTTGGCAAAATACTCTTTTGGCCTATACTTGCATTCCCTCATGGAATGATGGTCAACTTCCATAACAGCTATTTTTGTCATGATCTCTAATGTCTAAATGTCTGTTTGATTAGATAAGATAGAATGCATGATAACAGAAAAGCTGTTGCAACTTGGACACCACATTGAACAAGATGCAGGTTCTGACCTGTGGCCTTGTTAAAGTATACAACATTTAACTCATCTGTGGAGTTATGTTGAAGCCCCGGGGAGAATCTTGTCCTTCTCTCCCTTCCATTTAGCATTGTGTTTTGACTCTCTCATCTGTTTATCTCAGTCTCAAATACTTGAAGCTCTTGGAGCTACTGTGGAAAGGGTGAGGCCAGTGTCAATTACACATAGAGATCATTTCGTCAATATCGCAAGGAGACGAGCAACGGAAGCAAATGAGTTAGCATCAAAATCCAGGATGGATGAGCAGACAGATGGTATACAATTAGAGCATGTCAACAGCTACCATTGTCATGGAGAGATGCTTAGTTCAAGTCCATTCCGTAATTATAAAGGAGGATTTTTTGCTGACCAGTTCGAAAACCTTGCAAATTTTAGGGCCCACTATGAAGGTACGGGGCCTGAGATCTGGGAACAGACAGGTGGTAATATAGATGCCTTTGTGGCGGCAGCAGGCACTGGTGGCACTTTGGCTGGAGTTTCAAGATCTCTCCAGGTCAATATAACCTCTTCATCTGATAAGTTCACACATTATGGTGGCAATATGGATGCTATTTTGTTTGAGCAATTGATTATCCAAGTAAGTTCCTTAATTTGTTGCCACAGGAGAAAAGTCAGAAGGTCAAATGCTTTCTTATAGATCCACCGGGTTCTGGTTTATTCAATAAGGTGACGAGGGGAGTGATGTACACAAAGGAGGAGGCTGAAGGGCGAAGGCTGAAGAATCCATTCGACACTGTAACTGAAGGAATTGGAATTAACAGACTTACAGAGAATTTTAAGATGGCGAATCTTGATGGAGCTTTTCAGGGGACGGATTTGGAGGCTGTCGAGATGTCAAGGTTGGTGTGTTTTCTTTTTCCATCTCCCATGTCGATGCATATACTTAATATAGCTGAGGAGCTCATAAAACGGAGATTTCTATTGCCATCAAAAAGGATAATAGAGTTTTTGTGGTTCTCGTGACTAGATCTCAACTGGAGATTGATTGCTTCATCTGCTGATCTGTTGTCAGGTTCCTCTTAAAAAATGACGGGCTCTTTCTGGGGAGTTCTTCGGCCATGAATTGTGTAGGAGCGGTCAGAGTTGCCCAGTCAATAGGCCCGGGTCACACTATAGTGACTATCCTCTGTGACAATGGGATGAGGCATCTAAGCAAGTTCTACAATGACGAATATTTAGATCAGTATGGTCTGAGACCCCAAGCAGTAGGCCTAGAATTTCTAGGTATCAACTCAAGAACTATTGACTAGTTTTATACTCGATGGTTCTTGAAGTAACGAGAACATGAAATCACGTTCATTGGCAACTGATTGGAAGTCGGAACCGTACGTTAATACCTGATGGTAATGATGCCATTGAGGGGTGTATTTTGCTTTTTCTTAGTCAATCATTGTTTTAGCAGGTGAGCTTGAAACAAATACCGGCTTGTCATTCATTATCGTCGATCTTCAAGTTCAGGATTTCATAATATTCATATTCTGTGACGAAAGAGCAGACAAAGTCCTGATTAATGTAACGAGCGCTGAAGGCAATTAATTAGTCTACCGTCTCTTTGACCATCAGCTTTGAGCTTGAAACAAATACCGGCTTGTCATTCATTATCGTCGCTCTTCAAGTTCAGGATTTCATTATATTCATATTCTGTGAAGACAGAGCAGACAAAGTCCTGATTAATGTAACAAGTGCTGAAGGCAATTAATTAGTCTACCGTCTCTTTGACTATCAGTTTTGTTCTATAGTTCCCTTTTGTTTTCGATGCTTAACCACGACGTTGGTTTTCAAGTATCCTAAAGAAATTCTACTCCAATCATGCTTCAACTGATTTGGCATTCTATTATGCCAGCTTTACAGCGACCGATCTACCGACTTGCTTGGACTACACAATTGCTAAAGCAAGACATACTTTGTACGGCTACTGAAGTGTTAATATAATCCTCTATAAAACTTAATTTAAGAAGCGAAGGAAAAGATGTGGAAGTGCTCAATGCGTGTCTTCTCACAACAGAAAATTTGGTGTAGTGTTTCTTTTTTTTTTGGTTTTAAAGCAACAATTAGGTGCGTCCAAAGGCAATCGCAAGAACACACAATCATATTGCAGTATTTAATAGCACTTCAATTGGCACATCCCCATGCAGATTAGCCAAAAGAGGTGTTTGAATTACTTAGCACTACAACTCATGTGTAGAAGTATAAACTGGTTGAGATCTCATCTGCACTTTGCAGTTCATACCAATAGTTCGGCACTGGTGGACAGTTATAGTGGCTTGTGCACCATATCCTTCCATTTAGCTCATGAACAAAACTCCTTACCGATCCACAATATGAAGGTCATTACCAGCGCATCTCAACCTTAAAGGACTGAAAAATTCATCACTCCACGGCCAAGCAATGACTTGAGAAGCATAAGCTCTTATATTTGCTCGATAAGTGATCAAGTAAGCCAATTATTGCAGGTGCTCTTATGATAACAGTACAAGAAAGTCGAGCTGACAGACTAGCGTCTAAGTACATTGCTTTGGAGTATATAAAGTCTCCACAGGCATCAAGCCTTATAACAGAGGTCGCCACAATTCAATACTTTAGGAAAATGTCTTGAGCTGTTGGAACCTTTACTCTCACTGAGGACACCACTTCTCAAACTGGGATTCCTGACAGTGTGGATCCAGCCAATCCCTAGAGGAACCCTTTGACATATTGGAACTTGCTTTTCCGTCACCAACAAGCTCCCTTATGTTCTCTAATTTATTCTCCCTCCCAGAGCCAATGATTCTTTTATCTGCTTCCTTCAATTTTTGCTTGAGGCGCTGCTTGCGGCCAGAAGAGTTCAGTGTCTGACTCTTTGCTTGTGACGGAGGGGCGCCGTGTGGTCCCAGGTAAATGGTCTCTTCCTTTTTTGCCTGCAGGAATATGACATTTACATACATGAAATATTATTTGTCCACACGACACTACAAGAGAACAATTCTGAGCTTCTTATGATTAGTACAAGAAACTGTAACAGCATATTGGCTCCACTGACTAACCTTTGGAGAAGAAGGTGATGGAGTATCTACCTCTGGTGCAGTACCTCCAGCTAAATCTAGTTCACCTATACCCAAGCTTGGAATTACAAAGCCATCATTGTCTGTAAAGGACACCAGAGATTCAGACTAGATCAAGGTATAGTTAGCAGTCTATGCTTAATGAAGACAAAAGTATGCAACGCATTGAAATACAGACTATCAAATGAGTTTTATGCAGCGCCCTGCATTGACCATGAACAACTCAAGAATAGACATTTCATAACATATTTTGCAGAAGTTGGTGAAGCATACAGTGAAAGCACTCATCTTCAGATAAATTTGTCTCGTCTAAGCTATTCAAGGGAAACCCTTGAATTAGACCCAAAGTGGAAAGAGGGTGGTAACATAGCTCTAGAAGAAAATGTCACTTCGTAAAAGAAAAATGGCCCCAAATTTCCCTTATTAACTAAAAGATTCAGAATTTCTAAGCAGACGCATTGCTGTGCCCATGACAAATGTGAGATTTATAGTAGAAGAGAGAACCCACAAATGAGGAAGGAATGGACCAGGCATACATCAAATCAAAGAAGAAATCTCTTGAATCAAAGAACCAAAGAAGCACTAAAGGGTTTTCCCGCACCTACACTGAGATGCAATGGTGATTCTCATATAGCGAAGAACCAAATGTGATATGATCACATAGAAAAGCTAGTGTTTGCCTTCCCTTCCCCGTACTTCCCTATCCTCTGCCTCGTTGCACCCATTCTTTCTTCTACCAACCTACCAATTCCCAACAACAGGACTTTTATGATACCACACGACTTGTGTTCCTCCATTTCTTTGTTTCAAACCATTAGTTGCTTCAAGGTATACCATTGAGAATACTCATTGAATGCACAATCCAATAAGAGAACTCAGATCAAATCGATATTGATATACCTACTCGATCCAAGCTCTTAGAATTGGAAGTAGTACCCCAAACCATAGTGTTAACCCCAAAAAGACATGTTTTCAGATCTCGCACTAAAAATCCTCCTTCTTTTACTCTTTTTAATTATTGTAATGCCTATGAAATTAGGTTGATACTTCCATCTATGACAAATAACGTAGGAGAAATCTCTATTTTCCCCCAGAAAATCCTAAAAGTCAGTTTTGCAGCATCCGCCTTCTATTCGCAATCACTGATACGGGAGGCGACCCAGGATCGCAAATCTCATGTCTCACTATATGCAGCATCCTACAGCATCTACTTCCCACCTCCTCCATAGTCACAATCTTGGACTAGAAGGAAGGCAGCACAAAATGAGCAGACTCTTTCATCACGATCAGATCAACAACACGGTATCAAGAGCAACAAAAACTCCCAGCTTCCCATCACCCAATGTCGAAACCGAGAGCAGCAACGACACCAACATCGGCCCCAACTCGACCCATCATCATCACAAGACCCGAAGCTCACAGCAACAGCCGTGCCAATGCCGAATCCAGACGACACCCATCGCCATAAACCCAATTCACCCAAAGGATCAACGCTGGCTCCCGAGGAATACTGGGCACCCGCGAAAACCAGACAAGAACCGGAAAAGAGAGAGAATTCGGGAACTTTACCCCACTCGTCTTCCTCCTGTTGTTGTTCGACTGGAGTGGTGTCGGCCTGAGGGTGGTCCATAGGGGTCGCACGATCATGGATTTGGATCCGCCGCAGGGCGAAGTAGACCGGGGAGGAGGAGAAAATCACGACGATCGAATGAATGGACTTCGCAGGCGAGGAATCGAGAGAGGGAATGGAATGCGTTAGGACAAAAAAAAAAAAAGAGAACGACCTTCGCTTCGGTCCGCTCGATCGGTCGGGACAAGCACGTCCCGGAGAATCTACTTTATAGCGGAAAAGGAGGGGGGTCTTGGATTGATTGAAATGAGGGGGAAGTAGTACCCTTCGATTAAATTAAGATTAAAAATTTAAGAACCCTAGTCTTTGGCAAAGAACGCTCGCTGCTTCGAATCGAATCTCTTTTTTTTTTTTTTTTTGGGGATTTTTTTTTTTTAATATTCGGGGGGCGGCCCTGTCCGAAAGGGGGCTGGTTCTCTTGTGATTACGGAGGACGCTTGAGGGTACTCTAGTCATTGCAATAAATCATCGTTTTTTTTTTAAATTTCAAATAAAGGCATGGAGTATTATCATCTTTTAAAATTTAAAATTTTTTCCTTTTTTCTTTATTTATTGTGTTTTTTCATAAAAAAATTATTAAAAAAAGGAAAACATAGGAGGAATGGTGGTCGCTGCCCCATCACTAGGGGGGTGGTGGCAAAGGCCAACTAGGTCGTTGGGTGAGGGTCGGATGTTGGCCTTCAGTGGCAATGGGGCAACAAGCACTCTTGTTTGTGTTTTTCCTTTTTTCTAAAGTTTTTTTTTATAAAATTTTTAATCTAATTTGATTTAAATTTAACTTGTGTTTGGACAAAGATATCCCTAATTGGCCAGAACATTTTGCCGGCGAAGCTAGGCCCTTATTTGAAACAACAATAACATTTCAAGCTTTTTTAGGATTGATATGATTATTTTAGGTCATTATTTGAGAAAATAAGAACGTTTCGAGCCTCATTTAGAATTTTTCCTTTTTTTTCATGACCTGCCTTGCATCTAAATTTTTTTAAATATCAAATTTAAATTTGTCCGGACCATCTGATTGGAGCGCCTCAAGCCCACCTCCTGCCGAACAAAACCAAAGAAAGCTTCAATGACAATGAATGAAGGAAGTGGAAAGAGTTGGAAATTCAATCAATATCGACATTTGTTGACATGTTTCTGCCCTTTTTACTGAGATCGTTGGGGATTGTCCATGCGTACATTTCATTATAATGGAGATACTCCCTGCTAAAAATTGTAGAGGTTAAAGATCTGAAGCGGTGGCCACTACGGAAATGGAATGAATCCAAAACATTCGTTTTGGAAAGAATTTGAATTGATTGTGCCCCGGAAGGCAAGTTTTAAGCGAAATGGATTTTATTTCCTTTCTTTTATTAAACTACTATTTGACAATTATATTTTCTTATTTTCTCGAGGATTTGAAAAATCGCGATACTAAATTTCAATAAATTTCTTAACCTCAAGCCAAGCTTAGGACAAATATAAGACGAGACACATTGTACGATCTTGACCCAGATGCCTTGCAAGAAATGAGCGTATAAACTTGCCTGGCGTGCTTGTCCAAAAAAAAAGAAATATTTGCCTCGCGTGAAGCCCGGGATGGACACGAGATCTTGTCACTTATCTCAAAGTAAAGGTGCTGATCGGATTCAACCATCCCTTCGGCGACACCTCTATTTGTAGGATCTCTTTGTGTCGGGTTTAAAAAAAATAATAATAATTGCAGTTCCCTTTGATCAATAAACTAACATATTTTTTTCCATTATGTGGACTTGTGATTCAAGTAATTGAGGTTCTTGAAATTGTATAATTTTCCTAATCGAATGTCTTAGGTGTTGTTTGGTAACATTCCGGAGAATACTTATTTCTGTTCTTTTTTCCCATGAATAGAACTAGAACCAAAAAAAAAACCGAAATGGGTTTGGTAATTTTTTTGTTCTCAGGAATAATTTGTTATCAATAATAGATTTGAAAAAAAAATAAGAAACAAAAATTAATTTCTTGTTCTAGGAATAACTCAAGAATCAAAATTTTATTTTCTCTTCATTTCTTCCCTTTCTTTTCTTTCTTTTTCTCTTCCTTTCTTCTTCTTCCAACCCGTCGCCAGCCTTGACGATGACCAATGACTGGCCAGATGAGGCCCAACAACCTTGCCAAAGCCTTGCCAGTCCCCAGTGAGGCCCCCCTAGCCTCATCGTGGTGAGGCCCCCCTACACCACGCCGTGACTAGGCAAGGCTTGACCTAACCCAGATTTGGAGAGGCCAAGCCTCGCCCACAGATTAGCGTCGCTTGGCCTCGCAATGGCCGGAGTAGGGCTGAGTTTTGTCGACCAAGGTGAGGCTTGCCCGACCACCACGAGGTTGGTGTCACCTACCTAGGGCAAGGCCGACCTTACGGTGGCCAAGCGAGGCTCAGCCTCGCCAGATTTGAGTGAGGTTGTCTCGCCCAGCTAAGGCAAGACTGAGCCTCACTAAGCCAAGGTAAGGCTTGGGGAGGACCTCGCCAATCCTGGTGTGGCCAGTTGCCAACCGGTCACGGCCAAAGCTAGCGACTGATTAGAGGAAGGAGAAGAAAAAGGAAAAAGAAAAATATAATAAAATTATTAAAAAATTCTTAGTCACAAAAATATTTAGGGTTATGTCAAACATATTTCTATTTCGGAAATATAAATTTTATATAGTTACAAATGCCTTAATCTCTAATTTCAAGAAGAAAAGAAAAAAAAAAAACTAAAGTTTTCTTGCTGTCGATGTATACCCAAAAAAAGCTGATGTGAAATCATTCGCATCATCGTGAGCAATCACTTTGCGTTTTAAACAGCATTTCATCGCACGATTGCATCGGTGATTTCAACAAAATACTTTTGGTTGGCGCCGATTGATGACGCTTAAATTTATGCAAGGAGCGGCAATGAAGAAAGATTAAAATTTAATTGAAGGGATTAGAAATTCAGGTATTTTATTGAAGGGATTAGACTCGTATACTAAGTCTCATGAATAGGCATGTCGGATGAGAGTTGCTCAATTTTTTTCCTTAGAAAATTAACGAGCCAATGGAATGTGATCACAAGCTCGCAGGCGGCGCCTAGGTTGCTAGGCAAATACCCAATAGATTGCCTAAGCTCCCATTTATAAGGCCTGTTTGTTAGACATTAAACAAAACCAAAAAAAAAAAAAAACTTTTTCCTTGTAAAAAGGATAGAAAATTATCTCAATTTACATAAATTATGATATATGTTATTCACTTGTCGATATTGGTATATATGTGAAAGTTTTAAGTGTCTCGAGTTAAGAAAGCAAGTCAAAGTATGCGAGTCCCAATCAACTTTGTTAGATTAGATGTGTATATATTTTATGTCCTTATGTTAGATTGACCCATGCATTATGGTCCTATGGGGGTGCTAGAATCACACTATTACAACAACAAAAAGCGAAGACGGATAGTTTTTTGTTGTTTTAATTCCCTAACATTAGAAATTTGGGGGGTAAGTATTTCTCAATACAATGACAATTGAACTTTGCCCACTATCCTTTATAATCTCACCTCCCACTTCTCTCGCTCATAGCATTGTACTCTTGCTTACTAAGGGCGTGTTTGGTAACGATTTTGTTCCCGGGAGTAGATTCTCATAAAAAAAAATGATTCTTTTTTATTATATTCTCGGGAATAGATTCTAAACATTTTAAGCCGTTTAATAACTGTCTAAAATTTCGATTCCGAAATAGAATTAGATTTAGTATCGATTTAGTATCGTGCTAATTGATTTTGTTCCATATCAATTTCTTTTAATTTTTAAATGATTTTTTTTACTTTTTTACTTTTTTTCCTTTTATTTTTTCTTTTTTCTATTCTTTTTTTCCTTTTTCTCCTATTCTTCTTCTTCCTCTTCTTGTGGTTGGTCGCCGGACCAGCGACCGGCCAAACGAGGGCTAGTGACCTCACCAGAGCGTCATCGGCCCTCATCGGCTGAGCCTTGCCGAGGTTAGGCATGCCTCGCTCAGCCTCGGCGAGGCTCGCCAGTGGCTGAGCTTGCCTCCAGTGAGCTTGCTGGACCGGCGGACGGCAATTGATGGTGGCGTCGGTGGCGGACAGCGGCGAGTGGTGGTGTACGACGGTCACGGGATGGCGAAAAGAAGAAGAAGAATAAGAGTTGATTTTGATTTTCAAATTTGTTCCCGGAATAAGAATCAACTTTTTTTTATTCTTAATTCCACTCCAAATATGTTCCTGGAAACAAAAATTTTACCAAATGTGATTCTATTTCAAAACTACTCCCGGGAACAAAAAATCATAATCGGGTATTGTTTGGCATGTTACCAAATAGCCCCTAAAGCAAGGGTGGAGATATCGATGTGAGTGTTCTTTTAGAGCTTTATCAAGAGAATACCATTTCCATGATAATAATAAAAAAGAAAATTGAATGCAACAATACGAAAATGATAATTGATCACAACGACAAGGTACGCAATCCTTGGCACAACAGCTACGTCGAGGTTTTTGATATTCATAATGCATTCATTGCCGAAGACTATTTTTTCCAACTATTTAAGTCATTAGTAATTGAGTCAACGATTTTATGTTATATAGAACATTACTTGACAGTCCTCTTCGCATGTAAGAACGTGCAAGATGGGACGTAGACGCATTCATGTCGATAAAATGGCCTGGACCAAAAAAAAACAAAATAACAAAAAGGGAAAAATGAGAGGTCTGAGGGGATTCAAATCTTTGACATGTGCTTTAGTACTATAATCAACTTACCTCTTCCCTAAAAGCTCAATTTGTTAGGAAAGACCAACAATGAAACGTGTGACAAATACATTAATACATAGTCACCTATAAAAAAAAACACTCCTTTTGCAATTGGATTCAAACTTGTGACCTTCTTGGGATTTTCAAATGTATTGATTGCAAATTTTTTTGGCAAAAAGAAGCCCATGAACTAAAATTATTACGAGCAATTTTTATTCTTCTAGGAGCAAATGATTTTCCATTTTTCCTATCATTTTTTGCCAATCATTTCGATTATTGCCGATGCTCATTCTCCCTATACTGGCACTTAGAAACGAAAATCACATTCGGACCATTGGAATTTCAATGATTAGATGTAATCTGTCTATTTAGGTCTCATATTCAAAGAACACCCCTTCTGCTTCTTTTTCCCAAGCTCAATGTTTCGTTTTTCCTCCTCATGTCCTGCTCAGTAGGGCTTTCATGAAGCAAATGGTATTTTGCCAAATCCACGACGGGTGGACCTTCGTGTCCTTGTCTTCAGATTGCGTTCTAAGTCTCACTTGTCTGGGTGCACTTAAGAGTTACTTGCACTGCATCAGTGGAGATAATTAGTCCGCATCAAGTTCTTAAATCTATTGAAAAGTCACCTTTGATTTCTCCCCAGCTAAGGAATTCGAAGCTTTACGCGTCAGGTTTTTAAATCTATTGAAAAGTCATTTTGATCTCTCCCTAGTTGAGGAATTCGAAACTTTACTTGTTGAGCAGGCAAATGATGGGAAAAGAAAGGGCTTTATCCTCATCTAATTTTAAAATTTTGGCTCCAGTCTTTTTCGAACATGAAATTCCATCTTTTCATCATTTTTTTTAGAGACACCGTTGAAAATGTATCATTTAAATTTAATTATAAATTTATCTTGTTAAAAAATTAGCTTATTAAAGCACAGTTGATTAGCAAGACAGATCAAGATCTACATAGAACAACGTTATTTTTTGTGATTAATTTGATGTTTTTGTTCAGCATCTACCACTAATGTCTTAGCTAACTATGCTCTAGCAACACTGCTCTCACATTTGAATCCATGATCATTCGACTTGTATCTATATCGTCCCACACCATAACCCATTAGATATTGAGTTTAGTTTTACACATTTTAAGCATCTTATATAAATTATTGTGTTTCTTATGAAGCTACTATTTGACAATAACCTTTTCTTACCCTTTTAAGATTGGAAAAATTACACCAATAAATCGATGATTATAAGATGAGGCACATGAGATACCTAATGGGAATGCCAAAAAAAAGGGACGAGTAAACTCTTAATTTTAACAGTAAGATAAGTACTATTAAGAGTTTTACATTAAAAAAAAATCGAATGCTCGATATAAGCTTAAATAGAACTAGAACAAACTATAGACATAAATGTGGAGATTACCATCGCCCTTCTCTCTCGACATGCAGAGTCCATTGTCTACCGTCATGGTAGTTTGCCCTAACTAACCCTACTTTGAAGATGTTCCCTCAAAATCCATCGCCCCTTCCTTCATACCCTCCTTTACTTCGACATTCCCCCTGGTTCATCTGCCTTTCACTCCCTCGAAATCGCTTGTAGTTACAATGGATATAGCCTCCACGGGGTGGACGCCTTTGACTTCCAACCGCACCTGCTCGTGACTGATTTCTTCTTCAAGGATCTACAAGCTCCGGTCTGGGGGTTCGTATCCATTCGATTCCTTTTCTCCTTGCTCCACCTCTCCGGCTCCAATTTCTACCTCGACACATCTCTCTTATCCTCACAAACCCTCTCCACCCCTGTTTCATTGCATGCCGCATCTTTTTCAATCTTGCCTTATCCCAATCTTTTTCAAAACCTCGATTTCATGGATGAGAAGGATTTGAAGGAAGATTCACGCCTTGCCGCACTCTGCAACAGGTTGGGCCGACTTTGCTCTACTCATGAAATTGAAGTTTGGGATGACCTGCCACCGCTGGAGAAGATCGAGGAATGCAAGCTCATCTAAGTTGATAAAATTCTCTCAAACCCCTTGATAAACTTTCAAGCATTACAGAATACTCTCAAAAGAGCATGATGTACAGAACAAGTAGAAATCACACAACACGACGCTGGCCTATACGTTGCAAAATTTAAATTTGAAGAGGATAAACAGAGAATCCCAGAGGGAGATCCATGGTCATTCTCTAGTCACCTGGTTATTTTAAAGCCATGGCTACCTAATACGCCTTTGCATTGTTTTGATTTCTCCACATGTGCTTTTTGGGTTCAAATATTCGATCTATCACTAGAATGGTGCTTGGACCAGATGCTGAGTAAAGCAGTTAAACATGTTGGGAGAGTAATTGAAGTCAATTAGACACAAAGGAAGGTTCCTACTTCAAAGCAGGTAGAGCTCGGGTGGAAATCAACCTAAGGCAGCCTTTAAAAATAGGGCACTTAATTCGCATCAACGGAAAAACTATATGGCTAGAATTTCGATATGAATGTCTCCCACATTTTTGCTATTCCTGTGATAGGCTAGGCCATTTTGTCATGTACTATCAGGAAATTCCCTTTACTAAGGCAAAAATGGCTAGCAAGGAAAAGATGGCATTTGGCCAATGGCTACATGCAGAAGTTAAAGAACACAGTCTTTATTTGGCTAACCGTTTATGGTGATCAGGACAGATTCGTAGAGATAGAGGAAGTGATACCAGAAACCCCTCCTTCCTTGACAACTAAGGCCCCAACGCTCCCCACTACTGAAGATAATACTACGGGAGGTATCAATGATCCCACCATGCCATATGGCCTCGATGGAAAGACAGCAGGGCAATCCACACAGGTGAATTGACCCTTGCCATATCTAAACTGAAGGGTATACAAGATTTTCATATGTCTGATAAAGAGCAGCGAGAGGGGACTATGCAACTATTAGCAATACCTCAGTTAGATCGAATGGGTGAACAGCATCCGTAGGTGAACATCGTCATTTGCAACAACTTCACTTGAGTTCCATGTCTCCAACATCTTCCAAAGGGGCTCTAATTTCTGTACCTGCAAAGTTAAAAGAAATTCAAGATAAGCACACGGACGTCCCAACACCCAAAAAAATGAAGCAATTAAGACTACTGACTAGAGCAGGAACTTCCAAGAAGTTAAAGAGATATAACCCATATGAGTCTTGAGCTCATATTACAGAGGATGTGGATGAAACCCAACTAATGGACACTCCGATACTCACTATAGAAGAGAATAGCAAATGGGCTAAGGTGGCTTGCCCTCAAAGCCACCGACAAAAAAATGAAGTTCGTTAGTTGGAATTGTCAGGGTCTGGGTTATTCCCTAACAGTTCAAGCCCTTAAGGCTCTCGTGTCCAAAGAAAGACTTGATCTGGTGTTTTTGATGGAGACCAAGAATAGACCAGAGATGCTCACAAAACTACAGCGGTGGCTCAAATTCACAAATTCTTATTTGGTTAATCCTATTGGCTCGGCGGGGGGTTTGGCCATTTTCTGGCAAGCACACATCTCTCTCAGCGTGGTTCAATCACATCAGGACTCATAGATTTGATATGCACCGATTCAAGGAACAACATACCTATACATGTGACTTGCGTCCATGCATTAGCTATGTTTCGGCTTCAACAACAGCTTTGGACTGACCTCCGACAAATTGCAAATTCCAACTCTTCACCTTGGATTTGTGCTGGTGATTTTAACAAGATAACCTATCAATGGGAGAAGGTAGGCAAAGGTTAGCACGATTTTCAATGTATGAACTCTTTCAAGAGGTATTACATGAACTGTTCCTTAATTGACATGGAGAGTAAGGGATGCGCGTTCACCTAGACAAATAACCGTGCAGGTGATGACATTTTTAAGGAACAATTGGATAGGGTTCTCTGCAATCTAGATTGGCGACTCACCTTCTCGGAAGTTGAGGTGTTTGCTTTACCAACAGTGGGGTCGGACCATAATCCTTTACTATTAAATACTGAAGCCCTTTTGGTCAAAAGACGTAGGCCATTTATCTTTGAATCGTTCTAGTTACAAGATCCGGACTGCAGGATGATTATTGCCAATGCATGGCACATTGCAACCAACTCCAATTCTAACCTACCACATAAATTAAAGTTTGTTAGTCCAGCACTTGCCCGGTGAAGTCACGAAAAGTTCTCCAAGGCCAAAAACAAAATATCAAACTTGCAACTTCAGCTACAACAGATCACAAATCAAACTTATACTCGATTTGATAAAACAATAGCAACCAAAATCAAGATAGAAATTCATAAACTTTGGCAGCAAGAGGAGCAATATTAGGCTATGAGGTCAATGATTAATTGGCTGAAATGGGGCGACAAGAACACAAGATTCTTCCATGCAACTACCATCAAGAGAAGACAAACGAATAGAATAAGAATGTTGCTAGACGCCAACCAAAGATGGGTGAGAGACGAGGAGACTTTAAAGGAGATGACGCAGGATTTCTACTCTAACCTCTACAAAATAGTGAGCTACCGCGACTACAATCCCATCCTTGCTCAATGCCCAGGTATACTTACCAATGACATGAATTCCATTCTAACAGCTAAGGTAACTAAAGAGGAGGTTCCCCTTGCAACATTTCAGTTGGACACTACAAAAGCCCCGAGCCAGGATCGTTTGAATGGTTTGTTTTACCAATCTAACTAGGACACACTTTAGGATGAGATATTCCTTTCAATTCAAAATTTCTTTCAATCAAATGTGCTACCACCAAACCTTAATGACACTACTGTAACTCTGATTCCAAAGATACCACTACCCAAAAGTCTGGACCATTACCGTCCCATTAGCCTATGCAATTACGCCTATAAAATCATATCCAAAGTTCTCGCCAATTGGCTAAAGCCCTTACTTCCTGACCTAATTTCTACAGAACAAACCACATTTGTTTCTGAACGACAAATCTAGGACAACATCCTCATGGTCAAAGAGATTGTCCATCACATAAAGATACGGAAACAACGAAGAAATTTTCCAGTGATCTTAGAAATGGACATGTCAAAGGCATACGATAGAGTGGAATGGGATTTTCTAATGGCTTATCTACTCAAGCTAGGCTTCCATCCTACCTGGGTTTAGTGGGTTTCGTAATGTATCTCAACAGTGTCTATCAGCATCAAATTCAATGGCGAGTAGCTAGAGTATTTCCACCCGACGCTAGGTCTTCGTCAAGGCGACCGTTTGTCCCTTTATCTATTTATCCTGCTGGCAAATCTCCTATCAACCCTCATCCATCAAGCCATCGATATGGGGAACCTGAAGGGCATCAAGCTAAACAGGTCGTGCCTTACTCTTTCCTACTTATTTTTTGCTGATGATGTAATTTTTTTTTTTAGATGGCACAATTAGGGAATGTCAAAACCTGGCTAACATACTGAATCAATACTGCCTAGCCACGGGACAGGAAATTAATAGGAATAAGTCAGGTATATTCTTCAGTAAGGACTGCCTTATGTGCCTTAAGGAAAACCTGGCTAGAGAAATTAGAATCCATGTGCTTGATAGAATAGGTAAATACCTAAGCATTCCTTCTGACTGGGGATGATCCAAAAGAGATATGTTTGCTTGGCTTTTTGGTAGAGTGAATAACAAGTTGGAAGGATGGAAGGAGAATCTTATTTCCAAGGGTGGAAAGGAAATCTTGATTAAGATCGTTGTGCAGGCAATACCTCAATATACCATGTCCATTTTTAAAATTCCTATATCCATTTGCAAATCTATTGAAAAAAAGATTGCCCAATTCTGGTGGCAGAATGATTGTCGGAAGTCAAGGGTTCATTGGAAACAATGGGATGTTTTAAAATGTACAAAGGCTACGGGAGGAATGGGTTTCCGAGATCTAGTCACATTCAATAAGGCAATGCTTGGAAAACAAGCATGGCGCTTATTACAACAACCTTCCTCCCTTTGGAGTAAATTGTTTAAGGATCTTTATTTTCCATCCAAAGACTTCATTTATGCGGATAGAGGAGCTCGCCCTTCTTGGGGATAGCAAAGCCTATTGTCAATAAGAGAGGTGATCTTACCCGACCTTCAATGGTCGGTTGGCGATGGAACTCAGATCAAGATACGGGAATACCGATGGCTACCACGAGGAAGAATAGGCAGCCCAGCAGCAAGAGAGGAACCTATGTTGGTAGCTGAACTATTGGAGAATAACTCAAACAACTGGAATGTGCCTATTCTGAATCAATTTTATGATGCACCAACAATTTAAGAGATACTGAGAATTCCAATTAAAGCCAATTTTGCAATAGACCGTCTGGTTTGGACAGCCACAACCCAAGGGTAGTACATAGTTAAAAGTGGTTATCTTTCAATCAGAAGAGCAACACCAAGAGCAACCAATCATCAAGCCTTGTCTTCCTATCAAACACCCCCACTCCTTTGGAATAAAATTTGGTAGCTTAAACTGGCACCTAAAGTTCGATTTTTTCTCTGGTCTATTTGCCACAATGCATTGCCAACCAAAGATAACCTCTTTCATCGACAAATCAACATTGATTTGGTATGCACATTATGCCATAACCAACTACCCGAGACGATTAAACATCTTCTCCTACTCTGCCCATGGACTTATAGAATCTGGTCTCACCCTTGTATTCGCATTCAAATTGTCACAACAAACATACATCGAGTGGAAGAGTGGATAGTATATCATATCATTTAGAGAAAAACTCACATGATCTAGAAACTATCGTTGCGATTTTCTAGCAAATTTGGAAAGCTCAAAACAGGTCCATTTTTTGTAGACAACGACCAGATCCAAACCTTGTTGTCAATGCTGCTCTTGCTCAAGTCAAAACAACTCAGAACTCGAACGGACTAGGAAGCAACCCCTCCGACCATGGCAACTTTTGGTAGGCCCTTGATCCGGGCACATTGAAGATCAATATTGATGGGGCTTATAACATAGATAATATAGAAGGATCTATGGCATTTATATGCCGGGATCACTCTGGGAGAATGCGAGAAGGCTTTACTAGGACTATTACTGCTTCTTCTGCCTTGCAAACCGAAACCCAGGTGCTGATCATCACCCTGCACCACCTTTTGCAGCAAGGCAAAACTGAAGCACCTCTCCGGATTGATTCGGAATGTCTTCTATTGGTCGACTCCATCAACAACAAGCTAGATCCCTACCATGGGATATCCGCACCCCGATCGTCAAAGCCGCCGCTCTCTTTCGTCATTTCTCTCATCTTTGAATTAGGTTTTGCAAACGAGAAGCTAATTTTGCAACAGACTGGGCTGCAAAAACCCATAGTAAGGGCTCTCTTTTATCTAATTGGGCCGACCTTCCCCCCCTCCTCTTTTTGATCTTCTTCTTTCAGACGCTTTAGCAGTGGGTTATAATATTAATTCCCATCAATAGCTATTTTCTTTCTATCCAAAAAAAAAAAAACTTATCCTGCGAGCATCATGGGTGGGTGGATACGGGATCATCTCATTTATAGCGGGGTGGAGGTGGTGGATTCAACCATTTGTGATCTCTACTCGCAGGATCATCTCATTTATAGCAGGGCGGAGGTGGTGGATTCAACTATTTGTGATCTTTACTTGCGGGATCTTTCCATCTTGTTTTTTGATAAAATAAAAGGTTGTGTTCAGATAAAAGAATAAAACGAGTATTGAGGGTCAGTTTGTTTGATAAAAACAATTTTTTTTTTGTGGAATTACTTTCAGATTTTTTAAGTTTGGATGACGGAAACTACTCTGATCATTGAAAACTAATTTCATGGACTGAAAATAATAATTATGATTAATTGCATTTTAAAAAGATTTTCACTGCACAATGACACATTAATTCAACATAATGCTTTTTGTTGGTTCCGACATGTGGGGCTTAAATGTTGCTGGAATTGGCAGAAAAGAAACACTTAATTCTTTTTTAAGCATTTGGTTGAACAAATTAGAAGTTCAATAATTACATTGGAAATATATATGATTAGTATTGTAATTAAATCTCATTTTTCACTTACAAGAGAGAAAACAACACAAATAATCTTTAAACTTTGGTTCTGTATGTAATGTCATCATTGAAATTTTAATATGTTAAATGTGATTCTTAAATATCCCCAATGCTCAATTTAGTCTAAACACTTTCAACTTATTTAATTTAATCACTCCACTTTCCTTAAAAAAAAATACTCATAATTACACTATTGCCAGCTTTTTTAACATCATTTATTTCAATCCAATTTTAAATCAAGAAGTATGGCTATCTATTTATTACTTTTTTAGCCTTTTGTTGTTACTATTTATACATACTACGATACTTCAATTTAAGTATATTTTAACTCAAGATCTTCCATTAATAGTAAAAGCAGACCATTATTTAGAGTTATATCGGGTTGATATATCGGGTTGATACTCCTACTAATTTAATTTTTAAATTTATAGATATAACTAAACTTAATTGTGAAGACATGAAATAAAAACTTGAAAATTTTATCTATGTAAAAATTTAGAAACAGAAATTTAGATTAAGATAAGTACGAAAAATCTATTGATAGATTACGTTGTATTGAACGTCTTAAAAAAACAAATATAAATATAATATAACTCTAAATGAGGTTTTTACTATAATAAATATCATAAATTAAAATATACATAAACGAAATTATAATGATATTTATAAAGACCAAATATGTAATTCAAAGATAGCATTTTTATTTATTTTGCTGATTAAGGAAATAAATTGAATTGAAAATATATCCTTAAATCTAGGCAATAATGTAATTATGAAAACTTGTGAATAGTATCAAAAAATGATTTGACTTTGTTGAGCTAGATTGACGAACCGAAAGTTTAAAGATTAAATTGAATATTTATGTATAATTCAATGATCATATTGAACAAATTAAAATATTAAATAAGAAAATTTATATCGACCGATGTTTAGAGATTATTTATGTCATTTTCCCATAAAATGCTAAATATGTAATGTGATAGGAAGCTCGCAATTGGTAGGCATAGACCAAATTGACTGGACTCCCATATTGAAGGCCTGTTTGTTTGACTTTAAACAAAAATAAAAATATATTTTCTTTTTTTATCAAAATTTAAAATATTGTTTGACTTAAATAAATCATAAGAAGAAAAATGTGTAAATCTACTTGCCAATAATTGTAAATTGAAAAAAAAAAAATTCGGGTGTCTCGAATTATAAACAAATCAAAGTACATGAGTGTCAATATTTTAATAACGTGAAAGGTAGTGATTAAAAGTCAATCTAGACATGCCTTAAACTCTTGGCATAGGTCCACCACAAACAACTTCGTTGGATGATTTGGGCATATATTGTATGTCCTTTATCCATCATTCTCTGAAACGATGAAATAAAAACGAGAATTTGAGAACAATTTCTAATTTATTTTAATGGGATCCCTTGCTTTATTTCCTAGCAACTTATGCATGATGGTCTTATGGATCGGGATGCTACGATGAAATTGGTTATGTAAAAAGTAAGATTAATAGGTTTTCCATGTTATGTTTCCTTTACATTAACAAATCTGGAGGTAATAATTTTTTCTCAAAATATTGACAATTATATTTTTCCCCAGTTTCTCCCCTACCTACATTAGCCTCATTTTTTTTTTTTTGGATGATGATATTTCCACCACCTAAATTACTACATTCACCCCCATTTACAATAAAAAAGATAAATTTGTCCTTAATCTTCCAGTTAAAGTGATACTCCCAATTATTTTGTTTCTAATTTTTCTTTTTCTATTCATAATAGTTCCATAATTAAGTGTTTCGCAAATTTTGTTTTTTAGCGTATTAAAGAAATGTGCATTATTAGATATTTTTATAACGTTTTACATACTTTGTATAAAATCCTCTCACTGATAGTAAAAGAAAAAATATATATTATATGATATAGTATAAAACAAAGCCTCTTTTTATTATTTTTCTTATAACAATTTATCTATTTTTTGTCCCTCGTATCTTTTTTTTTTTTTTGGTCGAAAGATAGTGATCATTACTAATAAGTTGTGGAACTGCAACTAAGTTTAGAATCATTACATAATAAGACCCAAAGTGGATGAGGGGGATATAAAATCCAATTGTGAGGAAGACGGTTGTCCCGGTGGGCTTTTGCTATCCAATCGGCAGGCTTGTTTGCTTCTCTATGCATGTAAGATATGAAGACACCTTTAAGTTGGGCCAACAGCACTTTGCAATCCTTTAAAATTGGTTCCACTATCCATGGGCTCGGTGCAAAGCCCATTAAGTTGTCAACCACATATTTGCAGTCAGACTGTACTTCCACCTTTGAGTTTGGTTTAAGCGTGGGACTCCTTTCTTCTCTATCCTTCGCCACTTTCCATAGAGGTACACGGACGGCCAAAGCTTTTGCTTTCAGAGGTGAGTTGGCTTCAATTTTTGCTACGAAACCATCCCTGAGGATCCCGTTCTCATCTTTGCAAAGCCTGACAATTGATCCCTCTCTCTAGTTTTCTGTCCACGAAACGTTGACATTGATCTTCAGGTGGCCCTTTACCAGTGGCACCCACTTTCCAAGTACGTCTGTAAGCTTTTTGTTGCCTTTTGGTTTTTTCAGGTTCCACTGGTTAAAGCTTTCCAAATTTGCCTCTACTTCCTACACAGCTTCTTGCGGTCGCGAAGGGTCGCCTTTGAAGACCATTGCATTTCTGATCTTCCAGATGTGCCAGAGAGTGCCAGCTACCAACTCCTTCGGCCGAGGGTTTCTTTCCGAGGTAAGGACTTCAAATAGCCATTTGTCTATTTTGGAAATATTGCTAGGGGAAAGGTTTAGCTTTAGCTTCCGGTTTGCCCAAATCTGGTGCGTCTATTCGCATAGGAGGAATAGATGTTCGGGCGTCTCTGGCATACAGTGGCACACAGGGCAGCTTGGATCAGGTATCATCTTTCTCCTATATAGGTTCTGCTTCGTGGGTAGCACATTAGCACAAAGGCTCCATATAAAGAAATTGACCTTTGGTTGGGTGTGGAGGTCCCAGATCAGGTTCCATAACTTTTTGGGTTGTTGGTATGATGAGGATGTGTGTGCCAATGTCTGGTTGTCTGTTGTTTGGATTTTATTGTATCCACTTTTGACTGAGTAGATGCCGAATCTGTTGTTGGTCCATATGATTTTGTCATTATTTCTTGTGTAACTATTCGGTGTCGTGAGTATCTCTTTGACTAAGTCGTCGTCGAACCAAGTTGCTAGCTTATGTTCATCCCACTGTTTGGACTCCTGGTCGATTAACTTAGCTACATATTTGGGTTCTCCTTGGTTTTTAGGTCCTCCTATGCAACCTCTCGCTAACCATTTGTCTTCTCTCACTTTGATTTGCGATCTATCTCCTACTACCCATCTAGTTTGCCGTTCCATCACCTCTCTTCCTTGTAATAGACTTTGTCATCCCCAAGACGGTCTTGATCCCGTGTTTGCCTTTATGAAATCTCTTGTAGGGAAGTATAGTCCTTTAAGCAATCTACTCCACAAGGTTGAAGGGGCTTGTATGAGTCTCCACGCCTGTTTTCCGAGCATAGCCTTGTTAAAGGCAACAAGGTCCTTACCCAAACCCCCACAGTCTTTTCTTTTTTTTAGCTCCTCCCACTTTATCCAATGGACGCCTTTCTTTGCACTGCTATTTTCCACCAGAATGTGGCTATCTTTTTTTCGATTGATCTACATATTGAAACTGTCATCTTAAAAATTGACATAGCATATTGCGGCAATGTTTGTATAATCGTTTTAATAAGTATTTCCTTCCTTGCTTTTGACATTATGTTCTCTTTCCACCCCTCAAGTTTCATATTCACTCTTGCTAGAATCCACGAGAACATCTCTTTCTTCGATTGCCCCCAATACGAAGGAATGTCGAGATATTTCCCTATTTTCTCGATGATTGGGACTCTTAGCTCTTCTGTCATATTCCTTCTTAATTATTGTGGGCAACATCTACTAAAGTAAATACCCGACTTGTTTAGGTTTATGGCTTGACCAGATGCATAACAATATTGATTCAATAGGTTTGCCATATTTTGACATTCCTTCACTGAGCCATCAAGGAAGAAGATTGAATCATCCGTAAAAAGTAAGTGTGTAAGTGTTAGACAACTTCTATTCAGTTTAATCCCTTTTACGTTGCCATCTCTAAGTGCTTTTTGTATAAGCAAAGACATCACATTGGTCATAACAATAAATAAGTAGGGAGAGAGAAGGTCCCATTGCCTTAAATCCCTAGTCGGCTTGAATGCTTGAAGAGGTTCCCCATTCACTTTAATGTTGAAGGTAACAGTTGATATACATGTTTTCACCAAAGAAACCCGGTGATTGCTGAAGCCCATTTTGCCCATGCTCTTGCACAAGAAGTCCCATTCTACTCGGTCATATGCTTTTTGCATGTCAAGTTTAAGCACAACTTGAAACTTCCTTTTCCTTTTCCTAATTCTCAATTGATGTAGCACTTCTTGGACAATTAAAATATTGTCTTGTATTTGTCTTCCACCTATGAAAGCACTTTGCTTCATTTCTATCAATTCAGGAAGCTAGGGCTTCAACCTATTTGCCATCACTTTAGAAATTATCTTGTAACTGAAATTACAAAGGCTGATAGGCCTATATTGCGCTATAGATTCTGGGAGAGTCACTTTTGGGACAAGGGTAATGTGAGGTGTATTGAGGGAAGGGTCTAGAGTACCTAAAACAAAGAAGTTATCCACCATTTTATGTATATCTTCATGGATTAGCTCCCAATTATGTTGGAAGAATTGTCCATTTAAGCCGTTCGGCCTTGGAGCCTTAATGGCTCCCAGTTGGAATACTACTGATTTTACTTCCTCCATTGTGACTTTTGATGTTAGAGCTTCATTCATGGCTTCTGCTACTAGGCAAGGGCATTAGTCCAACACCAGCTAAAAATTTCTAGGGCTGGCTGTGCCATAAAGGCATTGATAGAAGGTCACAATGTGTTCTTTAATAGCCTCAAGATCCCTACACCAATTTTAGTCATCCAGTTTTAGCATAGCAATTTAGTTCCTTTGCCTTCTTTGCATAGTTGTAGCATGGAAAAATTTCGTGTTCCTATCTCCCCATTTCAACCACTCTATTCTCAATCTCATTCCCCAATACATTTATTCCTGTCTTCATAATTGTTCAATTTGCAACTGAAGCCTCTTTGCTTCCTCCTTTCTTGATCCCATACCCTTTTTGTTAGTTATCTTTGTAAGCTCTTTTTTAAGTTCCTCGATCTTTTTATAGGCGTTCGAATATTTATCCTTGCTTTAATTGGTTAGAGCATTAGCTATCGCATTCGATTTTTCAGCCAAATTCAGCTAGGAATTCAGTTTATCATTCCACACGGATTGCACAATTTTTCGACATTTAGCATCCTCCATCTAGTATGCTTCAAATCCGAACACTCTTCTTCTTTTCTTTGACGGGGGATATAATGATAGTAGAATAGAGCTATGGTCCGAGCCAATGGCAGGTAGGGCGTAGGCTTCTAGCTGTAAGAACATGATTCTCCATTCTATATTGCAAAGCACCCGATCTAACCTCTTTTTCACTTACTCCTCCCCATCTCGATTGTTTGTCCAAGTGAAGGCATATCCTTTGCTTTCCATATCCATGAGCACATAATCATTCAATAGGTCCCGGAAGGCTACCACTCTATAATAGTCCGTCTCCCTTTTACCATACTTCTCCCAGTGATATAAAGTCTCATTAAAATCTTCAATGCATATCCAAGGTAAGTTGTTTCTCCCGTGAGTCATTCTAAGTTGCTGACATAGTTGGAGTCTTTCCTAATAATTTGTCGAGGCATATAGGAAAGAAATCCTCATTATGTTGTCACAATTTGGCTCACTGCAAGTGACCTCAATCATCTCCCTCGAACTCGAAACTATTTCAATCAATAAGTCATTGTTCCACATTAAAGCTAGCCCTCCAGCGATCCCAATCAAATTGACAACCCTCAAATTTTGGAATTTCAACTGCTTTGTTACCATTTCCACCGTTGGTTCTTTATTTTTAGTTTCCATTGAAAATACTAAATTGGGCTTTATTGAGCCACTAAGGCTCTAAGATGCTGGAATGTCAGGGGAGCGCCAAAACCCCGATAGTTTCAGCTTAAGATCTTCATTTAAACCCCGGTGGCTTGTTAGGGCTAGCCACCAAAGCCCACTCTTGCATTTCTTTGACTTGTTGAATCGGTGTTTCTTGGAGGGTCCCCTCATCAATGAGCTGAGAGTTAAAGCTTTGCTGTTCATAGGGACTAACGTGCTTCATTTTCTTTGCCATGTGGGCTTTCTTCCCACTCTTTTCTTTCTTTTTGTTTCCATGGATTGCCTTTAGATTTGATGTTTCCATCACCATAAGGTTCTACTCCTGTTGTATAGACTCAATCCCAAGGAAGTCTGGGTCTGAGCTGCTGGCCCATTTGTAGTTGAGAACACTTTTCTCTGGCACTATTACCAAGGCTAATTGATTCATGTCCTCCTTCTTGTTTTGCTGGTTTATAGTTTGTGGGACACTATGGATAGGGGTTTCTGGAATTATTTTATCTATTTCAAGTTTTGGGCTCATTTCTCCATGAAAGATCTTTTAAAATGGACTGTTTTCCCTTGCTTTAGCCTTTATCCAACTCTTGAACTTCCCTACTTTGTTTTCTTCCAACCCTAATTGTTCGTAGGGGATAATTTTACAGTAGGTCACATAATGTCCAATGCTTCCACATGAGTAACAAAAGTGTGGGAGTCTTTCAAATTTAAAGTCCACCCAGATTTTTTTATTATCCAGGTTTACAATGGTTCCAAACCTCAAAGGTTTAGAGAGATCTAGGTGCACCCTTGCTTTGCCCACATTTGCCTGACCAAATCCTTTGGATTCCATCTTAACTTCCTGCACTCTGCCTATTGTCGCGGCTATATCTTTGATTATTTGTACAGTAATACGACCTCTAGGTAGTCCTAGAATGCGTACCCAAAAATCACAATGTGTAAAAACATAGGAGTGGTCAGGGGTGTCAGGATCGCACTGTTTTAGGATTAAGAGATTGCTAGAAAAAGACCAAGGGGCTGAATATAATATTCTATTTCCGCCGTTAACCTAAAGGTAAAGGAAAATAGCCCTGGTCCAAGGATATCACACATGATCGATTTTGATTTCCACGCCCTTTTTGTTGGGCTGAAGAAAGCCTGAAGATTCACATTTGGCTTCGAGTATAGTTTCCCTATGAGTGTTAATTCACATTCTTTTTTTTTTCTGCGAGAACATCTCCTCTAATGATAACTACATCCTACTCAAACATAACTCACCCACGCTTCTACAAAAGGCAGCTAGCCTCTTATCCTGGTCTTCTCATTCGTTCATGGCAGTGTAATCAACAAGTACTAATAATACTTGCGTCTTTGTTGTTTTCCTTAGCTATTGACAATTTGGAAACTACCATACACTGGTTTGCTAGGTTGGATTGCAGCACAAACTGGGTTGCGGCCACTTTCCTTCTTCTGAGGGCTCCCGATTTTCAAATCTCTCCGATTGAGGGGAGTTGAGGACTTACACTAGGTTGCACCTTCGCCTAGTAGAAAGAGACTTTAGAATGCTATCGTTTGGATGTTAGTGGCTTCCTGGGTAGGATTCGAGCAAGATCTGGTTGCGGCCACTTGTCTTACTCCAAGGCGGGGCTCCCAAACAACAAAACTCAAGGATTGAGAGGAGCTCTAGACAGAGAGTAGTGGGGTTACATTATGAAGTAATCGAACAGTATTTTCATTGATGGGTTTCTAGGGTTTTGTGTCTAAGAGAAGTGGTTCTTCATTTCGGGAAAATGATGTTTTGGTTTCTGTCATTTGGGTGGAAAGTTGAATGGGTGATACAAATTTCTAGGGTTTGTTTGGGCATGCCATCACCATTTGGATAGGGGGTAACTCACTTGGGTGAGAGAGATTCTCCCATGGCAAAGAGAGAGCAGCGCTTCTTTTGCTTCTATCTAGTTTGATTGTGTCCCTCGTATCTCAAAATCTCACTTTCTTGGTGAACTTTTTATTAATTTCATTAGCCTACTATATGTATCATATCTCTTTCTTTACAATATCAAATAATTTATCCTTTTTCCCTATTACACTAGCGATATACTCTTATACATAGCATGTAAAACATTAGATGAATACAAAAGAAAACACCAAAAACATTATGCAAAATGAGGTATCTTAATATTTTTTATTAACAATTTATAAATGATATTAATTTTTGTCAATCCAAAATAATGATATTTCGTTAGCATTTTTTTTAAAAAAAAGAACTTATTACTTCGCACAATGTTTTGATTTAATTAATTTCATTTACATAACATTTTATCCATAAAAAAAAATTTGACAAGGGAGGACAAGTTGATATGATTAAGCTTTATCGAGAGAATAATACAACCATAACAAAAATATACGAATTTAAAATTACAAAAAAAGATCGCCATTCGATGGTGAGAACTCATCACTACAATGAGGGATGCGATCTTCAGCACGATATGTACATTGAGGTTCTTCGTATTCATAATATATTCATACCGTTGGAAATTATATTTTCATATATTTAAGCCTTTAGGAAATGAGTTCACAATTATATATATGGTATATTACTCGACACTCCTCGCACGTAAGGATGTCAGAGGTAGGACGTACACACTATCACATCAACGAGATCACTTAAAATGGAAAAACGCCCACAGTAACAACGATGGAAAAATCGGAAGTCTGTCGGTATTTAAACCCTTTGGCATGTGCTTTTACACAAAAATAAACTTACCTTTTTCCCCCAAAGCTCGACTTATTAGGATTCGGGCTAACCGTTATAGATACAACGTATGACTTAATACACTGTTTTATGTAAAGAATTACTACTATCACAAAAGGATTCAAACTTGGGACCTTCTATTTGTGAATTGCGGAGCGATATCACTAGAATAGATGTGGAAGCTGATTTTGTCTCACCTTGCCATGCGCACGTAACCAAAATAAGCATGAGCAATTATTTTTTTTTACATTTTTTCACTAACAAATGAAAGCAGCAAAATTCATTTTTTATTCTTTCACATCATTTTTATTTTTTATTCCATTCTCGCGTTTCGTGACACATGAAAAACTAATAAAAATCCAAAACTTTGCCGAAAGTAATAAATTTACTCTAATTTTTTTTTGTGACATGAAAAATCTCTAACTTTACTAACCGTGACATATTCACCCCACCAAGGATATTTTCATCTTATTCTTTTTATTTTTCCTTTTTCTTCTATTTTCTTCTTCTTGGTAATTTGGTCTTTTTTTTTTTTTCCCTTTTTTTTCTTCTTCTTCTTCTCTCTTCCCTACTCCGCCGGAGGGAAGAGAAAAGAAAAAAAAGAATTTTTTTGAAAGTAAAAGACAAAAATACCCTATAGTTTATAGTAAATGTATCACATAAATATAATTTTATGATTTTTTGTGTTACGAAAAAATTTTGGAGTAAATATATTACGGTTGGTAAAATTTGAAATTTTTCATGTTACAAAAAAAGTTTGAAGTAAATTTATTACTTTGAATAAAATTTGAAGGTTTTTCGTAATCTTTTCTCTTGACACTCCTTGCGTGTAAGGACGTGGAGGTGGGATGTAGATACCATCACATCAACAAGATGACTTATAATCGAAAAACGTCCATGATAACAAAAATAGAAAAATCAAAGTTCTATCAGCATCTAAACCTTTGATATGTGCTTTTACACAAAAATAAACTTATCTTTTCCCTAAAAGCTCGACTTATTAGGATTCAGGTTAATCGTTACATATATGACGTATGACTTAATACATTCTTTTATGTAAAAAAGGATTCAAACTCGGGACCTTCTTTTTGTGAATTACGGGGGTGATATCACTATAATAGAGGTGGACGCTGGTTTTTGTCTCACCTTGCCATGCACACGTAACCAAAATAATCATGCTCAATTTTTTTTAAATTTTTATATCTTTTTCACTAACAAATGAAAGCAGAAAAAGTCATTTTTATTTTTTTTTATTCCGTTCCTGCGATCCGTTTAAATTTTTTCAGATGCTCGGAACTCCCCCCCCCCCCCCCGCGCCCGCCGTACTGGGGCACTTGGAAACGAACATCGCATCCGGGCCGTCGAAATTTCGACGATCCTCGGCGGGGCAGATCCGATCCGTCGGCGGGGATCGCCCCACATTCAACTGCATTTAAATTCCGCCTCTGAAATCCGTTCCATTTCACTACCCCTCTCCCTCCTCCGCCTCTCCGCATTGGCGCACCGGTCAGGAGAGAGAAAAAAACTGGAGAGAGGAAAGCAATAAGCATGACGCTACTCGAACTAAAGAGCGCGTCTTCATCTCCTTCTCCTTCTTCTCCTTCTCGTCTCGCTGTTGTTCAGGCTGTTCGGCCGAGCTAGAATTCGCCGGGCTTTTTCCTCTGTAAGTGCTCTCGCCTCCCGCTGGTGTTTGGCTTCTCCTTTCCCTCCTCGCGCCGCGCGGTCGGTAGGGCCTTCGCGAGTCGGTAGGCGTTTTTGGTGACTCGAGAGGGGGGCACGTCTCGCGGGGCTAGGGTTTTGGGAATCTCTGGAGACCGGATTGCTTCTGTTGGAATTTCGTGTTTTTGCTGGCTGAGGAGTGTGTAATTGTAGTTTCTGCGGGTCACGGAAAGGAAAAAGGAAAGGAAAAAGAAGCTCGCCCCGCTTTTCTGTTTCGGGATTAGGGTTTCCGAACGTGAAATTCCGTCTTCATTTCCTGTTTTCTCGTTGTGTTTTTTTGATTTAAGGTGTTTTTGGGATTAGGGTTTCCGAACGCGAGATTCTATCTTCGCTTACTGTTTTCTCGTTTTCCTTGTGTTTAAATGCCTTTTTTTTCCTCCTCTTCAGTGAGTGTAGAAGGGTTTTTTTTTCCCTTTAATTTTTAGTAGCTTTAACCACAATTTGTATGGAAAATGGCGGTTGTTGGGGTAAGATTGGTCATTTCTTGGATTTACGTGGTGTTAAGGAGATTTTTAGGGCTATCTTGGTTTGGATACGAATTTAAGCATCACCATTACTAATGTATAGAGTTGTCCGTTTTAATTAGTATCGTATATTTGTTCAGCATCTACAATTGATCTTTGGATTGACTGTACTTTAGCGAGGCTGTCCTCACGTTGGAGTCTCACTTTAGAAGTACGCTACTTATTTTAATTGGACCCGTAGGTAGCCTTTCCTTAGGTTTTTTTCACTTTATGGGCACTGGTTTATCATTAGGATCATTTCCAAATTGTACTTGTGATTTGACTCAGGCCAATAAGTGCTTCCTGGAAGTCTAGGCCACTTAAGGTGAATCTTCAAAGAGGTCTCCTTTAAGGCTAACTTTTGAGGTTAGATAGCTGAAGGATTTGTTTATGTGCACAGACCTTTTCCTTTGATCACTAAGCAATGTTCCTCATGTTGAATTTGCATTTCACTCTTAGGAAAGTCCATGATGATGTGTACGGAAATGTTAAAATGTATTCATTTCTTATATGTCCGGTTTTAGTCAAAATTGTTTCTTATGAACTGATACATCATATTCCTGTTAGGTTGTGAAGAAGTTAATTAGTAATTGAATAATTCAACTCCTATCAAGTGAATTATGGGCGAGGAAGGTTTGGCAAATGCAGCTTCTGAATCAGAAGCAGCAGTAGCACCTGCAGAGAACGGAAGTGTACCTCGCGACAGCATTGTAGTGACTGAAAGAAAAACTGAGGAAAGTAATGGAGTGAAAGAAAAGGGAGACAATAAAGATGAAGAGAAAGTGGAGGCTGAGAAAGTGGATATAGGCCAGGATTTAAAGGAAGACTGTGATAAGAAAGAACGAAAAGAAGAGGAAGAACCTAAAACGGAAGAGATGAAAGAAGAAGCTCCTGCTGAAAAGAAGGAGAAGGTACCTGAGGAAATGAAGGAAGATGAAGAGAATGATGAGGAGGGGGCTAAGGCAGTTATTGATGGGGTAAAAAAAGGGGAAGGAAAGGATGAAGAAATTAAAGGGGAGAAGCTTGGAGAAGAGAAGGAAGAAGAGGCTGAAGAAGAAAAGAATGATGAAAAGAAGGTTGAGGAGAGTGAGGAGAAGGAACAGGAGAAGACCGAGAGTATGGAGGAGCAGACTGTGACAGAGAAGGCTGAACAAAGTACAGAGGAGAAAGGGACAAAAAAGCGTAGGAGGCAGAGGACTGCTGGGGGGAAAGTTGAAGGAAATAAGAAGAAGAAGGAGCTTGACAGGACCCCTAGGACTCCTACTGTAGATCGTCCTGTACGAGAGAGGAAGTCTGTCGAGCGGTTGGTGGCATCTATTGAGAGAGATGCCTCTAAAGATTTCCAAATAGAAAAGGTGCGTAAAACTAAATTAAACCCTGCATTTGTTGCCTTTGTTGGATTTGCGTGTGTAGGATCTGCATTTGATCATATTATCTGGGAATTGCAGGGCCGTGGAACACCATTGAAGGACATACCCAATGGTACTCTCATTTTTCTTCTAGCTCACTGAATTCTTGAAACTGTGTCCATAGTTCCTGGAAAACAACCATATTTTTTTAGGGTTGTGAACGCAAAAATCAGTCAGCATACAATTACTTAGGTCTACTATAGAATGTGTTGAGATTTAGAATGTCTGAAACCTGGAAAAGCGCATGACTTTGATTGACGTGTTTTCCTGGTTCTGCATGTTATGGGATTCATCCATGCAGAATGATAAGGTGCATTAAACAACTCTGTCTACATTTTGTCAGTGGCTTTCAAATTGTCAAGAAGGAAGACAGATGACACCTTTAAGCTGCTGCATAACATCCTGTATGGGAGGAGAGGGAAGGTAACATTTGTTCTTATCTGTCAATGTGCCAGCTGTGATTTGCCCCTCTTCTTGTCTATACACTTTAGATGAGTCAAACGGATGTCCTAGGAGAGTAGTTTGGTTCTGAAATTCTTGAGCGTGAATGCGTTCTATTCACTATTTGATAACCTTCCTTTTCTGTATTTTTGCAGGCATTCCAGATCAAGGGTAATATATCGAGGTTTTCTGGTTTTGTATGGCATGATAATGAGGTAAATATATGCCTATAGCATTGCTTTTCTTTCCTTTTCTTTTGGTTTTTGTTGGGGGGTTGGGGTGGTTGGAAGTGGAGGAGATTTTAATCTGGCAAACTACTGAAAATCATTAACTTAGTGGATTACTGAAGGTTTGTCTACGAGCTTCATTTTTAACTGTGTTGTGACTGCAGGAAAAGCAGAGGAATAAGGTGAAGGAAAAATTTGACAAGTGTACTAAAGAGAAATTGCTCGAATTGTGTGATGTACTTGACATACCAGTCTCAAAGACATCCACTAGGAAGGTAGGTGCAACATTACATTTGGTAATCTTATCTCTTTTGACGCTATTTTCTTCGGAAATGCTTGGTTCTTTTTCCTTCTGGTCCCTGAAATTGTCTGTTAGTCATAGTGAAGGTGCAATCTTGAGAGTGATCATTTCATATGATATTTGTTGGCTGTGTAGTAGGGCCAATGAGTTTGACTTGTTTGCTTGATTTGAAGATGGTATATTCTTTGTTTACAATGTCAACTGTCATTTGTACTGATTAGTTGGTCTGCACTTCCAGGAAGATATTGTTACAAAGCTGATTGACTTCTTGGTGGCTCCTCATGCCACAACAACTGTGTTACTTGCTGAAAAAGAGGTTGGCCATCTGAAATTGTTTATGGGAAGTCATTTGATATTGTGATTGGTTTCCTTGCAATTGCATCTTTCCATGTTTTAACCTTCTTGACACGTGGCAGTCTGGGAAGGGCCAAAAGCGCAGGAGGGTGGTGAAAGGAACTTCATCTGCATCGAAGAGTTCCTCAAGGCGGACAGTCAAGGTATCATTCATTTCTTACTAGAAGCACTGGGATATTGATGATAATGGTTCTTTATCATTGGCTGAATGAGTGAACCGATCACGAATAACCAACAACCTGAAGTGTTTACTACTTCTCGAATAATTTTTCATTTTGGGCTTCAACTTCCGATCATTTGGCACTGCTATGTTGTGTCATTATTTATGGGTTGGATTGTTTTCAGAGTCGAAGAAAGAGTGAGGATGATTCGAAAAAGGAAAGAAAGAAGCCTGCTTCTGATACAGAAGATGATTCGGAAGAAGAGAAGGAAGAAGAGCAAGAAGATGAACAAGAAGAAGAACAAGAAGAAGAACAAGAACAAGAGGAAGAACAAGAAGAAGAACAAGAAGAAGAAGAAGAGACTGAAAATGGTGTTCCAGAAAAGTCTGATGAGGAGATGCCAGACCAATCAGAAAGTGAGGAAAAAGAGGTCTCTGAGGATGAGTCTGAGGAAGACACAGGGAAGAAGAAAAGAATCCGTGCAAAATCATCTGCTAAAAAGGAAACTGTTGGAAAAACCAAAAGGAGGAGAAGTTCGGTGTCAAACAAATCAAGTCCACCACCCAAAGCAACAACAAAGAAATCATCATCAAAGCGCACAAAGGTTGATGACAACAGTGACAGTAGTCCTACGGTATTCTCTAGGAAGAAGAACGCAAAAGTAACCAAGAAGTCTTTGACACCTGCAAAGTCTGCCTCCAAGGAGAAACCTGGTCAGTTGATTACTCCATTTCATTCCATTTGTTATTCTTTGTGCTTTTGGATATGCAATGCAGTCTTCCCTCCTTTTCAATAGTTATTAAGGGGATGTACTTTCACTTCTTGCTAGTGTCTAATCTGAAGCTTGAGTGAACTTTTATGTGCATGAAGTGATCACACTTCTTTTCATTGGGTCCAGGCCTCAGCCATAGGGGTCTTGGAGCAATCATTCTAGCTGAGCAACGCAAAATTTAAAGAAATGTCATTGATTCTTCATGCTTGTTTTCATTTAATTACCATTTGAATAGATAAGAATCCCTTTAATTTTATGATTTTTCACATATTTATACATATCTTAAGTACAATTTGTGGTATAAGGCACATAAACTATGGGCAATTAGAATTGAATTTTGTGCAACAAGGTGAGGAATGGCATTTTAATGCACTGTTCTAAATGGAACCTACTGAAATTTGTTTTATTGTGGAAGGGAAAAAAGGTGGCAGAGGAAAGGACAAATCAAAGGAAGGGACTGTGAAGCCCAGCAATGTTGAGCTTCGAAATGCAATTTGTGAAATTCTTAAGGAAGTTGACTTCAATACGGTGCGATTTTAGCTTGGTGACTTTGCATTTCTTCCTTTGCTCGGTGCACACTGCAACTTGATTCTTCAGATCATCTAAAATGTTTATTTTGTTTGCTTGCAAGATGCTTGCATGATTATTGATTTTTAAGTGGCAAAAAAGATAAGCCATTCTAAGCCTTTTTCTGTTTTTGGGGGTTGTAGGTTGGAAAGTGCATTGTACACCTTAAATGTTCTTTTGCATTTTTATTACAGCCTCTTGAAGAAGGCTAACTGCTCCGTCTATGCCTTTATTTATTTATTCTTTTGGGCGAGTAATCTCAACAATGTTATGTTGAATTAGCTATTTGCATCTAACATATGGTGCGTTTTCAATTCTGCAGGCCACTTTCACCGATATTCTCAAACAGCTAGGTATGTTATCTCCACGTTGAATTATTGTGATACTAAGCATGTGAGTGTTCAATTCATCATTTTGCTGGCTGATTTGCCAAGTCATTTGCAAGTTATATTGTTCTGTTGCATTCCCAATATATCCTCTGTTAATCTTGGTGGCTAAATCTGTGAGCTTTTAACCTTCGTCTGCTGCATGTGAACCCAGCCTCTGGACTCTGCTGAATGATTTTAGGTCTTTTTTGACTTGGGAATTTTTAAAACTCGTCACACCTGCCCAAATGTTTTTCTTTTTTTTTTTTGTGGTACTTTGGAGACGGCTTGGCACTTATGCTGTTATAATCAATAAGGGGGTGTGCTTGTACAGTCAAGTCTTATTATGTCTTCATGAATGTATAATGGGGTATAGGTGTGTTATTGGTTGTATTACATGTCCATGGACAAATCGTCCCAAACACAAGTGATATAGTATGGATAGGGAATTATCATTAAAAAGTGTGTTTAGTTGCTGAAACAAAGAAGTTTGAACTGGAACTTTGTTAAGTGAGCATTGCTATCATCCGAGTTACCCCTCAGATTCTAAAGCGACTGTTCCAAGTATTTTTAGAATTTTTCTTTGAATCTAAATTCGATGGATGATAGCTTGTTGTAATTTGAAGCTTTGGTATTGTAGTAAGGGCACTTCTGCACTTCTGTGGTTTTAGAAGGAGAGTTTTATAGAATCTCACCATTAATGATGTATATGGGTTTCTGATCCCAAAAAATTTATGTAAATGAGTCATTCACGGTAAAGAAATGTTCCTAATCGAACAATTGAGGTGGTTTTTCATGGAAACCAAAGGAAAACCATACCATCTAGGTACTTTTAAAATGTAGAAAATATCTTCACATGTGGGTACGTTAGCTGGTGGCTGAAAATCCATTTGTTAGTCTTTTTGGCAGCCTAATGAATTAGTTGGCAACTTTTCAGCGGAGCAATTCGACGCGATCTCACCCCGAGAAAGTCATCTATAAAGCTGATGATCCAGGAAGAGCTCACTAAACTTGCCGATGAGGCTGACGACGAGGATGGAGAAGGTGATGCTGAGAAAGACGAACCAGCAGCAGATGCCCCGGAAGTGAAGGCCTGACCCGTAAAATACAGTGTAGGTAGTTGTAGTTTTTGTGTCTAGTTTTCCGCATTGTGCATCTTGTACCCGACTGTTTAGTAGTTGTGAAAGAGCCAGCTTTCATGCAAAGTGATTTGTACATGCTGGCGATCTAACTTATAAATTAAGAAGAGGATGTATCAATTACTCAGCTGCTCGGGCAGTGCCGCAACTAGCTTATGTTCAAATTCAAAACCATGGGGACTTGAGAAAACTTGTTTCCATTGCCGCGTCGCCTCTTTCCAGGTTGCTTGATGATCCCGAGTAAGGGTTCAGGTGGGGTGCGAGCCCCTGAAGCCTTGGTTTTACTTGGGGAGTGTTCTTGATTGTGCTGGATTTAGATCATTCATGCACCCTGTTGTGGTTTCGTATATGATTTGCACTTGCAGTTGCATTTTTACCTGTTGGGTACTTGAGAAATTGTTCATAAAGCTTTGGCAAAGCGCCTTTTCAGTCGAATCATATCCCTTGTTACGTGTGACGGTGATCCAGCTTCTAATGAAAGCTTCAATGTTACAAAGATCTGTAATATGCATCTCTTACGTACGGCCAAAACTGAAACTAATGTAATGTAGCACTTGCTATTGGGGATTATTTTTACTTGAATGACGGAACAGAATACTGGACACCGTTTTTGGCTTTTTGTTTTTGTTTTTTTGGCTATATGAATTATTTTAAATAAAGGAGAAATTAAATGAGTTTTTGCTATTTTTTGAACTTAAAACAATTTTTTCCTATAAAATGTTGAAAAAGAAAAGGAGAGGATGAGGTTGGTTGTTTGCAAGGACAATTAGGGTGCGTGTGGTAATATTTTTATTTAAAAATTATTTCGAAACAAATTGAAAAAAATTTCTGTTCTAGGGAATAATTTTTTAACAAAAAATGCGTTTGGTAGACTTGTTTCGAAAATAAAAAGGAACAGAAAACACGTTTGGTAAATTTGTATAATTTTTTAATTCTTTTATTTTTAATATTTTTTTATTTTATTTTATTTTTTTCTTTTTTTTTGGCCGAGTCGTCGGCCTCGGCCATGGTCGACGACCGGTCAACGAGGATCGGCCGGCCTCGTCCGCCCGCGAGGCTCGTCGGCCCCCAATGAGGCTCGCTAGCTCCCGGCGAGGCCAAGTTTTGTCATAGCTGGGTGAGGCTCGGCCTCACCGTAGCTGGACGAGATCGAGCTCACCCAGCCCGACGCAAGGTCGGCCTCGCTTTAGCTGGGCGAGCTCGAGCTTCGCTAGGGGCTGGCGACGCTCCGGCGAGGTCGCCGGCCCTCCCTAGCCCTCGATGGTCGTCGTCGGTTTTGGCTGAGGCTTGCGACCAACCAAAGAAAAAAAAAAAGAAAGAAAAAAAGAAAAAGAAAAGAAGAAGAAAAAAGAGAAAATAAAATGAAAAGTGTTTTTGAATTTTGTTAAAAAACAAGAAACAACTTTTTTTTTTTCTTTTGTTTCCAGATGTGTTTAAAACAAAAAAATAATTTTGGAACAAAAACGCAAACAAACGCGTTTATATTCCTTTTTGTTCCTGAACAAAAAAACAAAAAAAATTGTTTAGAAATAGAAAAAAAGAAAAAAAAAAACAAACGCAGCCTTAGGGTCTGTTTGGTAATATGTGAAATAGTATTTATTTCTATTTTTTTATTTTCGAAAATAATAAATGAATAGAAATTCATTTGGTAATGTTTTTGTTTTGGAAAATAGATTTTAAATAGAATCAAAAAATAAAAAAAGTTCCTTACCCAAAAAAAAAAAGTAGAGAAGTTATTTTTTTATTCTCAAAAACAATTCTAGAATCAAGCTTTTTTTTCCCTTTATTTCTTCTTCCTCCTTTAGTTAGTTGCTTGCCATTTTTTCTCTCTTTTATTTTTTTTCTTCTTCCTTTAACTAGTCATCGGCCATTGATCATGGCTAGTGATTGGCCACAAAGGCTGTGCAATCTTGCCTAACCACCAATGATGCTCCCTCGAGACCAATCACCAGATAGAGCAAGAGAAGAAGAAAGGGAAAAAATTAAAGAGAATGCAATAAAACTTAAAAAATCAAAAGAAATTCTAAACAACAAAAAAAAATTAAAGGTTGTATCAAACATATTTTTATTTCGAAAATAGATTTTTTGTGTAATTATTAAATGTTTTCAAATGTTTAAAAATTCGTTTAAGGAAAAAAATATATAAAATATATTTATGAGTAAAAATCGTTTCAGGAAATGGTTACCAAGTGCACCATTAATAAATTTCATGGATGAAACCTTTTTAGCATAAAGTGGTAGTTAGCTTTTTCCCTTTACCAATTTATTCATTTTCTTTGACCAATTTTACATTTTTTTCTTTTGAGTATTCATCGGCCCATTTTACCTTCTTTTTTTTCCCTCTTTGGAATAAACTACACTACAATATTCAAATAATATGAAGATAAGGGAAAAATGAAATATTTGAAAGCAAGGCAATATGTGTATTCATTTAAATATTTACATGGGTGATTTTTAGTTCCTAGGAAGCATCGTGCCTTTATAGTCTTTGATTCTTAAATTGATATATATATATATATATATATATATATTCATTTCAGATCCAATGATGATAAAACTCAAGAGGCCTGGTTCCTCTCGAGGAACCCAAATGCTTCTATATAAATATAGATTTTTCAACTTCAATTTCTTGACAACATTACTTACATTACTGATAAGATAACTAATTAAAAACAATAGTTTTTTTTTTTTTCAAAGAGAGGAAAAAGTACTTGGTTAATTAAATTTCATAATTTTAATTTTCTCGAAAGTTCTGGGAGTGGACGTAGTGCATGATTATGGTCAGTACAAAAGATTTGTCTATATTCATGCAACACCTGTGAGTCACGATTCAGAAATAATTTTTTTAGATAGTGGAATGCCAAACTTTGTCATTAGGATAAATAATCAAAACCATAATCATTGGCCAGTTAGGTGGAGGGCTCTATTAATCTAATAGCTTTGTTCGGTTTTTTGACACCTACTTTCTATTGCAATTGCTATCTGCTATTGGCAATTGGCATTGGATGCTTTTTAGCGCCATTACTGATGGAGAAATTGACCAAACGAAGGGAGCCCCCCGATCGGACGGCCCACGTGACAGATGCCGTTTTGACGGCCCGGATCGTCCCGCCTCCCAACCAATCGGATTCCGTCCCCGCCCCTTCCCCCAAAAACACTTATCGCCGAGCAATGGCCCGCGTGCCTCCACGTGTCCGAACGGCAGTCGTTATTATGCTCCACGATCCAACGGACCCAACTCGCTCTCTCCTCCCAGAATCTCTCTCTCTCTCTCTCTCTCTCTCTCTCTCTCTCTCTCTATTCCTTCGCCGGGGACGGATAATCTCTCCGGCGTTCGTCTCCGACGGAGACGTCGATCAGCCTCGGGTTCCGAGCTGTTCGCCTTCCGCTCGCCGTGATCGAGTCTACTTCGAGTCCTGCGAAGGCGTTCGCTGTCTAACGATCGACGAAGAAGAATGCCGTTCCTCTATAGCAGCTCAAGCGGTCATCCGAATTCCGCAAACTGAATTTCACCATCGGAGGCTTGATTGCTCGTGCAAGAGTTATCTCTGCGAATCGGTCGGCCGCTTCGGTCGGTGGCTTTCCGGCGGCCGGCGAACGGCAGACTCCGGTCGAGTTCGCGCGGTAATCGGAACCGGCGTCATGGTGGATTCGGACAACGAGTCGCCGCCAGGGGGAGGCCATGGATCGGGAGGGAACGGGGGCGGGGGCGAACTGTGGTCGCCGCGGGAGCAGGACAGGTTCCTCCCCATCGCGAACGTGAGCAGGATCATGAAGAAGGCGCTGCCGGCGAACGCGAAGATCTCCAAGGACGCGAAGGAGACGGTGCAGGAGTGCGTGTCGGAGTTCATAAGCTTCGTGACGGGGGAGGCGTCGGACAAGTGCCAGAGGGAGAAGCGGAAGACGATCAACGGCGACGACCTGCTGTGGGCGATGTCGACGCTGGGGTTCGAGGAGTACGTGGAGCCGCTCAAGGTGTATCTGCAGAGGTTCAGGGAGTTGGAAGGCGAGAAGACGGCGGGGGTGCGAGAGAAGGACGGCGGAGCCTACGACAGTGAGAGTAGCGGCGGCGGCGGCGGCGGCGGCGGCGGAGTGTACGGGATGATGCCCGTGGGCCAGGGTCAGCACCAGGGACACGTGTATGGCTATGGTGGGTTTCATCAGATTGGCGTGAGAGGAGGGGGAGTTGGTGGGGGGCTTAGTAAAGTTGGTCCTGGAGCTAGTTTAAACAGACCTAAGTAATTAAATCGCTAATCCAATTAATTTAATCATTAGAATAACCTTCTTTGAAGTGCTTTCTGCGGGAGCTCCACATTCTCATTGTTGTGGCCATTGAAGGAGTTTTTGGGAAGGTAACGTTGGTGAAAAGCTAGATCCTACTAGAATTGCTCCATAGGGAAGAGTCGAAAACTACGTCAAATTATGTCGAATTGTGGGGACTCAACTCGAATCTCCCCAGTCTTTGACATGTGATTGACTTGGCTTAGAAGGATGGATTTGGGTAGTAGTTTCACACGACGACGACGGCGGCGGTCGTGTTTTGGCGTGGCGGTGTTGATCGGATGGGTAGCAAATGGTGTATAGTGGAGGTGAATGTTGATGAAGTCTTTGGACGGGGGGGGTGAGACGTAGAGAAGTGATTTAGGGTTTGAAATTTAGGTTTGGAAGCTGAAGTAGTGGCTGTAATGGCGGATTATGGGAGTGTAAAGTAATTGTAAAACTCAAGGTGTTGGGAAGACTAATCTATGTATGTATGTCTTACTTGTGGAAGGAAACTGAGTTTTACCTGTGAAGAGTGTCTTCTCTTGATACATGCTGGATCACTTACCTTTGAATTATGTTCTGTTAAAACAAGTGTCTTGATGGCCAAGCAAATGCCTACGAGTGTTCATGGTTCTTCGGGAAGAAGGTCAAATGTCATCGGGGGTTGAATTCCACTTTGAAAGAGGGTCGAATGTTATGGCTGTTGCCTCACTGAAAGCCAGATGTGTAAGGAACACTGATTGTCGAGGCTGTGCTGTTCCATGTTCGCGGTCTGGCCCCATGCACAGAAACGAATAAAAGGACGAGATGGCTTAGGTTAGGTCACTTGATTGTCCTGAACCGGATCGTGTCAGTACCTACCCTTTTACATTGCTTTGCCTCCGACTTTGCATGTTTAACATCCACTTAAAACGGAAATGTGCAATTTACTGATAGTAACTGATAGATCCTACAGTTCTCGACAGTAGGATCGATGAAGGTACCAGACACTCTCAAGTAGTGATGACTACCGAATGAACCTTAACCCGGTTGGCTGTCATTGGATAGATAGAGAAGTAGATCGAAAAGTTGTGGGTTTTGCTAAATTCGTTAGCAAAAGCTACCCCAGATTTGGAAACGGCCTTGGTTCAAATTCATGGTCGTAATTTTAACCCAGCATGTCCTAGTTGTCAATGCTTCAGCAAGTGTTTCTGGTGTAACTTAATTCTTGATCGCCGATCAGAACGTTTGGAAGTCCAAAAGCAGCGAATATTTCCGTTCAAGTACAGACGTTACGTTATTTTAAAAAATAAGTTTTGACAAATGAAGCTAGATATATTGCTTCCAGGATAATTTTCAGCATTGCTCACCAATCTGACAATTCAGAGCACCGGCACTCGGATCCTTAGTAGTTAGCAGTGAAGCTGGGCGCGCCACCATGCTCGATGCCTTCAAGTAACTTGAAGCGGAATTTTCCCCAGAAGGTGTAAAGAAGGCACCGTTTAACATCAGATCTCTGTCTGATCTCCAATTCCAGTTCTTCCACTCTGAATTTCCAGCTGTATTTTCCCGCTTGGTCACCTAACCAAAAGAAGATTTAAGCAAGGTTGAAGTTGAAGCCATAAGTGTCCTTGTGATACAGAGTTAATCATAACCTAGGCAGCTTAGGGAGGCCCGGCAATGTCACCGAGCCATAGGTTTTGGTCATTAAGCAGGGCCGGGTTTAATAAACAAGATTTAGGCAAGCTTCTGCAGTTGGCTCTCCTTCAAGATCTGGCCCGCTGGACTAAATTTTGGAAGGTGCTCTTTTCAGATTTTACTTAATTTATCTATTATGTCGTTGTCGCGCCTAATTTTTTTCATGACTGCATTCTGAGCTCAGTTTAGGCCATGAATGATTCAAGTCAATTTGAAGCTAGGAGCACCTCATACTGGCAATGACCAGGAAAAAGATTCCTGGCCTGAAAACCTACAGCATGTCGATTCCGACTCACCTCTTTGGTGCGGTCACTATTTGATGCGATGAAGACATTTCCTTGGCTGTTGATGGTCGGATTAGCACTTCCTCCGATCGCATACATCTCCCAACCTGCGTACACATTGTTCACAATGTGAAAGTATCCATGCCTGCACCTGCAAATACGTCCGGCCAACAAAAATGATGCTCTGTTGTTTACACTCTTCAGGGAATTTCTCTGCATTACAAAACTTAGCAGGATTAAATTTCTTACCTTGGCATTCTTTGAACTAGGCCTTCACCGAAAAAATTGAAGGCGATGGTGACTTGCATGTTTTTGTCATCAACATAGTCATCACTATGACCCATTAGCATCACTTCGTTGTGATGCAACATGTAGTTGTTCGAGATGGTCATCGCCGTTGAGCCGATGACCGCATCTATCAGCCCATCACTACAGCTAGCCAAGGTACAATGGTCGATCCATATGTCATGGGATGCGTATATGGATATGCCGTCGCCGTCCGATTTGCCTCTCATTCCGACGAGCTGCGGGGAGTTCCTCACTAGAGCATTCCCCGCGGGCAGGCAATCGTGAATGTAGATGTTATGTATGATAATGTTGCTCACATTTTGGATGGTTATGCACGGGCCGTTCGATATCTGGATGTTTTGTCCCCTGCCGTCTATGGTCTTGTACGAGTTCATCACGAGCTCTTGCTCGAGATTGATGACCATATCGTGATCGAAGATGATCCACAGGGGCTCATCCTGAATCACGCCGTACCTCAGGGTGCCTGGCGGTGGGTTCACAGCATCGTCGGAGGATTTGGTCACGACGTAGATTTTCCCATCTCGGCCGCCCACGGCATTGCGGCCGAACCCGATGGCGCAGTCAGCCAGGTCCTTTCGGTTTGATTCCCAGTCGGGGTCGCACCTCCAACAATCATCAGTAGGATTCCCGTTCGGCACGAGCCCGTCCCCGAGCTGCCTCCGAGTTGTATTCCTGGTCATGTTCAAATTTAGCAGCAAAACTAAGGGATGCGATGGAAAACAAAACAGCCAGAGTTTGTTTCCAAGTGATGATGCCATATGTTAGCGAATCAGCCAAGATCAAGTTGTAAGTGCATACCACTCGGCCATTTCTGGTGTTCGCATCATTGAACGAGCAGAGGATGTATGAGTCACAACATGGAGCATCGCCAAGGCGAAGATACAGAGGGATGACATTTTCAGATGTTTCTGAGTTTTGGTGGTTGTTTTTGTATGCATCAGAGATGATGAATTATAACATTGCTATAAAGGAATTTTAGAAAGTTTAATTGGATTCAGGAGAGAGATATCATGAGGCAGAGGGGGCCTAAGAAGGCCCAAGATTGTCCTTTGATTCGTTCTTTTTGCAGAGGTTATTATTGTGGTATTGAATGCATGGTCTGAATCTTCAAGGCCAAGTACATGCTGGGGCAAAATGACATGGGTAACTTCTCTTTGAAAGAAAATGGAGAAGAGAGGTCTGGTTTGCAACTCTTTCTTGCTCTAAATTGCTTATAAATGAACGCTGTCATACTAGTGGGGCCGCAGACGTTGATGAACGAAAGAGTTCAGTGAGATATGCAATCCCCACTAGGCCGAAAACGAAAACAACTGCTGGGAGGCAGTTGCTAAGTACAAGATTAGATGGGGACGTCCAAGTTCATGAACTAGCAGCATCTACTTGTCAGTACATCTGACACAAAAAAAATCAGAAATCTTCTCGAAAGATTTCACCTTTCCCCCCCAGCCTGGAGAATGGGCCGCCACAACATTATTTGCGGTATATTGCCACGAGGAAATTTAAGAGAACTAGAGACCGAAAAATTAGCTATGGTGGTGTCAGGATTTTAAATGAGAAATTTATGGATGGTGGGTACTGGTATAACCTATGGGCAACGACATACCAGCAGGAATGACTCATATATGGTCCTTTCACTAAATCTTCGCTGTTGTGCCTCGGTAGGAGTGAATTTATTGCGTTATCTTCTTCCAGCAAGAGATTAATTGCCCCATTTTTGGGTCCCTCAGAAAGTCCCTTCGATGCACCGATTTCATCTGATGCCCATGGGTGTCATAAGGTCTTGAGATGGAGAAGCAAGCGAACGAAACTTGAAAGTCGAAAGTATTGGGCACTTCAGTGAATCCCTCCTGTTTTCAGGTCTAGCACCGTTTTACAGTTGGAAAAAGAATCGACTTATCACTGCGTCTGACTCTCCCATGGGGCCGAGGATGATGCTTTTCGAGGACACAAGTCGTGATCTTTATACTCGGCATCACACGTGATCGTTATACTCCCTTCGTACTGGAGAGTTAGATATAAGCTTTACCATCTTTATCAGTTGACCTTATGATACGCTGAAGCCCATTGTTATCAACAGGTCCTAACACTGAGAATGGGGAAGCCAGTGACTGGAACTTGAGAGAAGTGGCCATTTCAGCCTTTCCCAGTTCCAAGTGTAGTTCCTTCTCTTATCAATTAGAAAGGAAGTAACATCAATACCCAGTGGGTCTCAGAATCTCCAATGGGGCCAAGGACAAACTTTTTTTTGAAGACGATCGTCATGATCTTCAGCATTCAAACCGATTTTCTCCTCCCGTAGCGTGTGATTAGAGGTGTTAAATGGGTTGTGCAACCCATTTGTGAACCCATTTATAGTTAAATGGGTCATTGATGGGTCAAGCTTTATCTTATAAAGCACCCATATAAGTTTTAATGGGTAAACACTAAGATATATGAGTTTTAAATGGATCAGCTCTCTGACCCGTTTATGACCCATTTATCAACCCATTTTTCACTTAAAATCTCATTATCTCTCTTCTCTTTAACTTTATAATTTTTTAATAAAAATCTAAATTATAATTATTTTTTTTTTTTTTTTTCTTTATTCTTCCTTCGGTCGCCGGCACGGCGATGGCCGGCGACCGGCCAGGCGAGCCTCGAGCTCGCCAAATCTGGCGAGGCGAAGGCCTCACCGGATCTGGCGAGGCGGAGGCCTCGCCGACGTTTGCCGAGGCCCGAGCCTCGCCGATTGGGCGAGGCTCGAACTTCGGGCCGCGTCGAGCGAGGCTCCAACCTCGCCGATCCGGCAAGGGGCGAGTAGCGTCGGCGAGCCGGGCGAGCCCGCCCGCCTGTGGCCATTCGCTGGTCGTCGTCGTGGCCGGCGGCCGGCCAAAGAAGAGGAAGAAGAAAAAAGAAAAGAGAAAAGAGAAAAAGAAAATTAAAAATAATTAAAATTTTAATTTTTTTAAAAAATAAAATAATAAAAAATTTAATTTTAAAAAAAAAAAATAATTAAAATTCGATTTTTTAAATTTGTATTGTATAAAATCATGTTAGCAATACTATTTTAATATATATATAAGCTTTTTTATGTGTCATTAAATGGATCGGGTATGGGTTGGGTATAGGTTGGGTCGGGTATGGGTCAGAAAATTTGCACTATAATAAATGGGTCATAAACGGGTTAAATAGGTTGATTTGGGTCGGACTATTTATGACCCAACCCAAACCCGACCCGACCCACCCGTTTAACGGGTCTACGTGTGATGCTTCTGTCTATTCCTTCATACTCGAGAATAACGATTCTAGCGAAAGCTTCTGCATGTGTCAATGAGCTGATACTCATAGAGCAATGGCGATGCAGGCTGAGGATGGTGATGGAGAAGAATTCATAACTCAGAGCCCTTATACACAAGGGAAGACTATCAAATTGACAATGTTGTGGATATGTTTGTCTCAGTTGAAAGCACACAACCTTTGACCAGTAGATGATGCAGAGAGGCTAAGCGAAAGAGAAGAACAGAATGATGCAATCAAAGAACTGATATTTCACTCTCAAATGAGCATGCGAAGTGAAGATGAAATTCATAGTCATGGCAAAACTGCCGATGCCAAAAGTCTCTCAGTACTAACTACTAGAATAATCAAAGAATTGAGGGATAATGATACAAATAGTCCATGAACTTTGGCCTAATATGTAATGTGATCCATAAACTTTTAATTTGTTTAATGTGATTTTTGAACTTTTTCAGATGTGCAATATAGTTTTTGAACTTTTAATTTGTTTGATTTGATTCCCGAATTTTTTTGTACATGTTTAACTTAGTCCCTAAATTATATGAAAATATTCAATATCGTTCTTCCATTAATTCAAGTTCAGAGACAACACCAAATATTTTTATATAATTTAGAGACTAAGTTGAACACATACTAAAAGTCTAGGACCACATTGAACATATTAAAAGTTTAAGGACTACATTGCGCAATGGGTGATGGTACAAGGAACATACTGAATAAATTAAAATTTTAGGGGCTACATTGCACATTTGATCAAAATCTTAAGGATTATTTGAGTCATTTTCCCAAGAATTAAAGGGGGGCTTCACCCTTACCAGAAAAGGGGCCTATTATTTGAGTAGTATAATTAAAAAGGTAGACATTGTAGGGAGAACATGGATTCGAATATGATTTTGCATAACACTTTTAAGAACTATAATATTTTTCACCATGACTGAGTTGGAAAATGATTTTTTTATTTTATTTTATTTCTTTGCAAGACTTGTTGATCTGATTTTTCTTTTTCCTTTTTCTGGTCAGAAAACCTCAAACGCCATGGTCCAGATTTCTCTTTGCTGAAAGCCCACTAACAGAGCCCGAAGGCCCAACTACCCAATATGAGCCCAGCCAGACCAGTGACTGGCCTTTTCACCGCGGGCATCGAAGGTTTCACGTTCAGAAAACGAGCAATTTCAGTATCTAGTAAGGCTGATCTACAAAACTCAGCCTGATGACCTAAATCAGATAGTTGAATGAGTGAAAGAAAACAGGTCAGAAATCAGCAGTGAAAAGATTGAGTCTCATTTCCTACATAATAGAATTAAAAAAAGAAGTAAATATAAGCAAGACCCAAGTCAAAGCAAACGATCCAATTCGTCTCCAAGTGTAGAGTCCTTGTCAATCAGTAATCTGTCTTTACTAAGCAATGCATCAGATTGCAAGTGGCTATTCAAAAAAGTGGATAGAATTCAACTGTTGGGATTCACGTATGAGTTCTGAAGAAAAAGTCAGTTAATATATCATAATTAACCCGTTACCGATCTAACCGATCGATTTAAGTAATTAAATAAGTAAGTTTAATTAGATATATTGATGGATTCAAGTTTGGGCTCTCCTAGCTATTGGATTTCTGTTGCATGCTCTTAGCATCAACAAGCAATAGCAGTTTGACGTGTCGTTTAGTAAATCATTTTGTAAATTGGTCTTAACAATATTATTTTATGTTGAGCAAGTGATTGTTGACGATAAAAAAATGCAGGAACAAGGCTCTACGATTGGTCAGATTGTTCATGTCTGAGACTTTCCGAGTGGGGATTTCTTGGACGTTGGAGTTTCAAGATCGGAGACCCAGCTCGTGCCATTTAAATTGATGATTCCGGTCAAGCCAAACATCATGCGCGGAATTGCACGAGATGTTGCTGACATCGCGTGGTAAGGCCTATCATTAGCAGAAGTCCAATTGAAAAACTCGAAAGGTTCTGCACGTGTTCTGCAAAGAATTTCACCGAGGTTTTTTCTTTCTTTTATTTATGGCTATAATATGAAAGCGTGACGTTCATATACGGAGGCTTATAAATAGGAGAAAACTTGTGTCGAAATAATTTGTTCTTATGAAAGATGTGTTTTTTGATTAAGAGAATAAGTGACTCTTGATTAAGGAAATACATGACTCTTAATCAAAGAATACGTGATTCTTGGTTATGAAAAGATGTGACTTTTTGTTTTAAAAGGAAGTTATCGGTAGTTATGAAATGAAGTGACTTTTGACATGGAGAGTGGTGATGATTAAGGATAAGATACCTATTCCCAAGAGATGTGTTGATTGGTTTTCTTTGAATAGACATTAATTTACATATTGTTTATAATAACCACAATTGTTCAGAAATGCACTTCTTCTACAAAACTCTCACTTCTCTTTTCAAACACGTGATTTTAACACATTTAAGGAGAAATTCCAAGAGAGATTCAAGTAATTGCTGAACTCGTTTCTCTACGGTTTTAGTGCATATCTTGAAAATATATTTGTTCTAACCCCGAACAACAACAATAGTGGAGGTAAATAATACCTTACGGACAATAATCGTCATCATGTATTAAAGTATCAAGAATCTACTACTATTTTTCCATTTTCTTCACCAAGCAAGTTTCCTCAACAACTTGAACTAAAGACTAGGCTTTGGCGAGTGCAAGAAGCAAGAGAAATTGTGATTTGACTTGAGATTTTCGAGTCCATCTCTTTTGTAATTTGAGTAAGTAGCCTTTTGAGTGTTGGACTTGCAGGCCCTAGCGAGTCAAACCTCAGTAAATCAAGAGAAGTAGAAGCAGAATTCTACTTGGGTTTATTCGACAAGTTTCACCCACCTCTTGGTTGCTTGTTAAGGCGTAACAACCAATAAGTCGTAACTCGATTCTTATGCATGCTTTTATTGCTTTTTGGCAAACTGCATTCCCAAGTAACATCATGGATCAGAGAAACCTAAGTTAGAAGCATGGTCTTGTGGCCAAACGATGAAATTGTTCGTAATTTGTCGTACAAAGGATCTAACTTGTCTGGCCGTCAGACGAATGTGTACGCTTCTAACTCCACCTCAAGCCTAGGCCCCGGCATTAGCTCTAGACTGCAGCGCCGAAATATGAAAAGGTGGGCTTGGATAGATGGAGGAAAACTGCATAACTATAACAACTATAAGGGGATATTTTAACATACTTTACCATTATATTAGAAGTTATAAAAAAAGCAGCTTCCACATTTACGAATTAATTATAAGAGAAATTAGGCGCTTCACATGGGGCCACCTGGGGATGCAAATGAGAATCTTCGCAACGCTCTAGGGCCACAAATATTATTTTATGGGAGCGTGAGGGTCTCGTTCATATATAAATAGTTTTGGCAGCTAATATTGTAATTAACCGTCACGTGGATCCTCAAAATTAGGTAAAGTTTCTTACAAGGCACGTCAAATATTTAACCTACCGAGCGAAATGCTGTCGTTTTGAGGTTACGTGCATGCCTTCCTCCTTATTTTTCTTTTCAAAATTTCCTGTTTTTACCATTGGGATAAGTAAATTGGATAAGTAAATTTGAGAATTTGACTCTCGTCGCATCAGACTAAATCCAATTTTCGTTTGAAGACAGAAAAACTGGAGGAGAGAAAGGGTATAGCATCGACATTTGGACCTATGGGATCGAGGCAAAACTATTTCTCCATAAGAAGTTGTATTTGGGTTGGAGCAAACATATTTTCTATGCACGAAGTCTTAGTTCATTTTAACAATTTAATTAACATGCAAGGTCAAGGTTAGGTACGTTGCTTTTGTAAAGGAGTGTGACCATGTTGTTGTGATGTACATATGTGTTCCCTAAAGACATTAAATTTAACAATCATGAAAAGAATACCTTAACTGTTCTCTCTCTCTCTCTGGTAACGCACAAGGAAGCCAAATCTATCTTTAACTTTGTAGTGGCTTCAACATGTTTTTGACTTGCTCTGCTTGTGTTAAGTAAAGTCAATTGACCCCACTCAACTTTAAAACTGTTAATTGAATATATATTAAGTATATGTAATTTGAATCCGGGATAAAGGTTGGAGGCCTCACTTGTTGAATGGCGAGGGTTAGTGGCCTTGCCTGGTGCAAGGCAGCCTCACATGGTTGTGTGTGTGTAGGGCTAGACAAGGGACAAGGCGGTGATGAGGATTGCGTTGGGAAAATTCCCATACTGTTATTTATATATTAAAAGACTATTAATGCATGCATTAATAGTGTAAATCATATAATATATGCACTAGTCAATATGTGAATAGCGTCCTAATGAGATCATTTAAACTTTAGGAGTACTCTGTCGTTACGGAGAGTGAACAAGTTATAAGTCGTAAAATGTGACTAAAAGTTGGATTGATATGAATGAAGGTAAACGGATGTAAAATGAGAAGTATGTGAATGTTTGGATGAATTAATGGCACGTGAATAACTGAGTCAAGATAAGTCAATATGCTTAGAAGGATCTGAGAGTAGAAATTGAATAATCAATTTGAAGTGAAATGTGTAAAGACAGGAAGACCAACATATTATTCTAATTGATTGAAGTCATTAGAGTTTAACAACCAGTTTCAAGGCCTAGACTCGGAGGAGCCAGCTTGGAGAAAAGTTAAAAGAGCAATATTTCTTCTTTTGTGCGAAAATCCAGACAGACGTCCGACGAAAGCAAAAGCAGAATCCTCTACTTCTGGAAATCTCCTTTATGCTTTGGCAAAGCAACCCGAATGTGCGGTTGATGTCTCTTGAGCAGTAGTTTGTCCAGTGGATCCTTTGACTCAGGATTTCCAATGACCAGGATGAAGCCTGGAGGATTATCTAAAGGTTCCAGGATTCCCGAGAATCACGAGGGAAATTGAAAACTTCTACCCTATGTCTTTCAATATTCATGAGCTCTCAATTGGGAAATATTGCTTGAGTACTGATTTTGTTTTCTTTGAAAAGGCTGTGGGAGTTGTAATATGTGAACATAAAGTGTTTATAGTGTTAAAGGCGCTTGTGTTCTGTAGATCTTCTAAGTTTCGAGTAAAACCAACACCTTCCACATGTAACCTCTTCAATTTTTTTTTTTTTTTTTTTTTTTTTTTTTTTTTTGGGTTACAGGGCGTGCGGGCACCGACACATTAAAATAACAAACTCATCCATGTTGGGAGCCGGATTACCGGACTATCGTTAGAAGCTCATGTTGGAAGTTTGTTTCATGCTGGTTAAACACATACTCCCCACAGTGTCTAAAACTGGCATGCCTAACCAGTATGCTCCAGCCTTCACAAACTACTTAATGAGGGACAAAGTGAAGATGAGTCCATGTAAAACAATTGTCCCACATTATTTACCTAAGAAGCTTGCCGAATTTTATCTCCTATAAAAGCAACACTTGTGACTTGCGAGTGAGAATATCCAAATAGCTCTGTCCCACATTAATTGAGTAATAAGAATTTTCAGTTGCTTTATCTTTTAAAGACAAAAGACTCACTTCTATTTTTATTGAGCTCAATGCTCGATGTATTTCCGTCTTTCAATTATAAATTGTATAATAATATAGGTTGCATTAAGTTTTGAATTGTAACCACGTAACATATATAAGAATTTTTTTTTTTTGTAGACATGTATACGTAAAATATTATTGGCGTGGCAGGGCGGGGCAAAGTCAATATTAGTCCCACCTCACCAAATCCTCCCTGCGTTCCCCATTTTAGAATATTATAATATTAACTCAAGTTTTTATATTAAAATGATTAATAGTAATTCTGCAAAACTTTATATGATATCAAAGTCGGAAGATCGAAAACTGAACACAAAATCACTAAGGGCGATTTTGACAAAGGGTTAATGGAGAGCAAATTTGTGATTCAAGTAAAAGTCGATGATCTTTTATAAGATCAAAAAATTAGAATGAAATTGAAACTGAACCTAAAGTTAAACATTTTTATGAGACAAACAATTTTTTTATGGTAGAACTAACGCTGGACTTAAAGTTGATGGTTTTTTTATACGAAACAAAAAAAAGGTTTAGAATAGATTTGAGATCGGACTTAAAGTTGAGGTTTTCCATGAGACCAAAAAAGGTTTAGACATTGGGACATAACCTAAAATTGGAGGTTTTTTACGAGACAAAAAGTAAAATTGGATAACAGCTAAAGTTGATAGTTTTTTAGGGTACAAGGCCTTACTTAAACACAACGGAACTTTTAGTAAAAAATAGTAATTAATATCGAGAACTCGTAAATTTTTATGTTTACCAATAAAAAAAAATCAACGTGCATGCTCGATAATCTAGGAAAAAAAGGTTATATAATTAGAATAACCTTATAATAACAACCATAAATATCAGTGTTAAGTTGTCGGCGAGTGTAAACCGTCCCGCTGTTTCTGCTGTCGGTCGGTGGAAGTTTGAGTTTCCACCCGTTGACCATCCACGTGGCAACATCTCTCTTATCCGGAAACTTCGGCTTCGCTCATTGGACACGTTAAAAACTGGAGATCTCCTCGGCGTCAGCGCCGTTGACTCTTGACTGACAAAATTTTCCCATTTTTCTTTCGCTAATTCACTGAACTGAAGACCCGCCCCCGGTCCATTTATTTATTCATTTTTCTCCCCTCCTTATTTCATGAATTTTCTTTTTCATAAATTGCTCGACAGTCGCTCGCCAACCATCCTCAACCATCCTCGTTTTAACTTTAGGCCAAAGACCAAAACTTAGAAATTTAATAGTGAAAATTCTCTCATGTTAATTCAATTTCTTTTCGGTCAGAATGTTTTTTTAAGTAGGCCTTATTTTGAATATGACATATTCAAGTTCTCTCACCTTAATATTCTTTTCCCTTTTCATATTTTCTCAGGGCAATTAATTTTGTTTTGGAAACATGAGTAATTTTATTTGAAAAGAGTACTAATTTTAACGAAAAAAAAACACCCATTTTAAATTTATGGACTGATTTGGTATGTTTTAGTTTTTAACTTTTCAATGAACTTACTTGTTAACTTGACCCCCCCCCCAAAAAAAATTAACTACTAACAGGCATTGTTGAGGTACCCTTAAATAAGAACAAATCTCTCTCTCTCCCTCTCTCACATTTAAAAAAAAAGATTATTGTTAATAAATGCTCCTAATATACTCAATCAACATACTTTACATAGTACACAAAAAAAATGACATGTTTTAATTTTCAAATCATTAAGTGCACATAATATGATTTAAGTGACTTGCACATTGAAAAATTCGAAATTTTCATCATTAATTTGTTAATAAGTGCCTCCCGACAATGATGAGTCTTTACTAGCCCACAAATTCATCCACAAACTCCAACCTCAATCCCCCCCCCCTAAACTGCAATCTCTCCACCAAAGTGCCTATAATCGTCCGTTGGTGCCGTTGATCCCCCCACCATCCCTATCCTCACGCATCTCTCTGCTCACCCTGTCTCCTCCCTCTACAATCTCTCTCGCTTTGTGCGACGTTTCTTGCAAAGATCTCTATATTAGCGGGTATAGGTCAATACATTGATTGAGGTCACGAGCCGTCATTGAGGTCATGACCTCCATGAAAGTCCCACATCAAATAATTGGTATAGTGTGAAACAACTAATATATCATTATTGGTTTATAACTTATTGGTTTAAATTTTTAAGTGAAGTTATTGATGGACTCAAACTTGAGTTTCCTCTTGGTGATCTCCTCGATAGAGGTATTGGGTTTTTGATGTACCCTTTTAACAAATGGTGATGGAGGTATCGGGCTTTTACTGTATCCTCTAGAACACATGGTATTAGAGGCATCACCTAATCTGCTCATTTTGTGAATATCTCAAGAAAGGAATCTAGTGACAAATGCGGTTTCTGGGCAAGTAGGTGTTGGGGATTAGCAATGGTCCGATGGCCTTCATGGTTTGGTTTGGAGAAAGAGATAAGGGATGAAAGTGGGTGTTTAAGATTCCAATTGAGAGATATCAATGTAGAAGGATACTTGAATTAAAAGGAAGCAAACCTAAAATTGAACTTATACATAAGGGGAGAGATTGTTGAGTTTTGCGTATGATTGTATTAGAAAAGTCTCTATATGGTGTTGAAACTATTAATATTTAATGAATGTAGATTAAACTAAATATATTGATTGGCTTGGATATGGGTTTCCTATTGGCGAACTCCGCTAATGGAGGTATAGGTCATCCATGCCAGCATGAGGTTGGCATTGTCAGGGCATAAAAATGAGAGAGAGAGAGAGAGAGAGAGAGAGAGAGAGAGAAGAAGAAGAAGAAGAAGAAATGAGAAATAGTCGTTTGTGCCTCTTCATTGCAACTTAGGTTGCCACTAGGCAACCTAAGCCCCGATAGGGATAGATAGGCATAGAAGTGGAGTGCTCTAGACAAAAGAGGTCGTGCACCAGCCGCTCATCAAGAAATGAGCGACTGAGTTTAAAGTTTTATTAGGTAATATTTGGGTTGGTATGGGTGGATGAGGAATTTGTAATTTAGTTGTAAAAGAAATGACAATCTTGTAAATGGAATATTAATTTTAAGGTGTAAAGTGATCTTCAAAATCAAACTTTAATGCGCAAGCTGGTACTGTTAAAGTAGACGTATAAAAATGGTCGCACCATACTAAAACTTCAAAGAAAATGACAATATTACGCATTGTCAAAGTTGGAGAAGAGAGGATTAGGATCTTCGTTTTGGGGTTAGATGGTGTGCAGACCAACCTATAGGTTTCATGCCGACATGGTCTATGAGTGGCCAAAGTAAACAAAATCAGACTTTGTGGCAGCTTTTGTGGACCAATGCCTATTTTTTTCCGATGGAAGCCCACAATTTCTTTCCCTTTTCTTTTTTTCCCCCTTTTTTTGCAAAAGTGGGTCCCGCCCGTTGGGGCCCTACGAGGTCTCGACGAAGGGAACTTTTCGGTCGTGCCATGACATGATTAGCGATCACGCAATCTCACGAAGAGTAATGAAGATTTCCGAATATGTCCTATGCTTGCGCAGTGGTTTTCGGACCAATTTTTTCCTTTTAAAATTCCCCATCCCATCCTCGCTTGCATTTAAAAAAAAAAAAGATGGAATAAAAAATTGGTACTTTGCCACATGGATTTATGGGGAAGTGATGCTCAATCACGTGAGGTGTTCCCGAGGAAGTCTTCATTTATTCATTTTTCTAAATCTCGATTAAAAATATAATATTTTTTAATTTCTTATTGCCCTTAAAGTTCAGTACAATCCACACAAGCCTTTTCCGATTAACCCTTTCTTTAATATCAGTTTTTTCAGCCGCCCCATCCGGAAGCTGTCTCTGCACAATCTGACCCTCTTCCTTGATTTCCAACAATTTTTTTTTTAAATTAATTTATTTCTGACTTTTTTGGTCTATATATATAAAATTACCATTTACGTTCTCCTTAATGGGTTTCCGATGCTTTGTCTTTCACTAAAGATTTGGACATTAAGAATTTCATGTAATAATAGTGCATTTGTTTCACAGAAAACTTCAATTTTTTTACAAAATGATTATCTATATCACTTAAAAAAATTAATTGACAGAGAAGTTTTCATTATCGACAATAATTTATGCTTAATTATTTTCATGAGTGATGAAATAAACATTTTTTTTTGGATTTTTTTTAAATTTTGAATTTTTTGTGAGGTATGTGCACTCTTTATTCGATATCATTGGTTTGCAAACTAAGATCACTCTTAAGCAATAACTCTCATGAAAAGATAATTGTATTTGATCGATAAGACTTTTGTCATGTTATACAACAAGAGAGGACCAGATCAATAACTTGTCGTTTTCGTTGACCTTGGTAACATGCTTGCGAAGATCTTGTAAAAGTGACAGACTTTCAATTATTAAGTGATTAAACTAGTACTAACCCTCACACAATCCTAGTAAAAATAAAAGTTGGAAAGAATAGATTCCGAAATTAACGGTCGGGACTGGAGAATTAAGTAATCAAAATTTTTAGAAAGTGGATATAAATTTTTCATCATGTCTAATATTTCTAGATTTATTTGAGATGGGAGCCAATGGCCTTGGAGGTTTAAAAGAAAGGTTTTTTATTTATTTATCTTAATGTTAAAACGTAATTCGATATTATATCTTTAACCACCTCGAGAGCTCTCTCTCTTCCATCACATCTCACTCAGCTCCCCAACCACCTCTTGAGTTTCCACCGTCCCTTCTCTCTCTCTCTCTCTCTCTCTCTCTCTCCCTCTCTCTCTTGCTACAATGCAGGTCCGCCGCGCTCCGCCGCACCTCCTGGCGGCGCTCCTCCTCCTCCTGGCCGCCGCCGCCACGTCCCCGGCGCGTGGCCACAACATCACGAAACTCCTCGCTGGCCACCCGGACTTCTCCACCTTCAACCACTACCTCAGCGCCACCCACCTCGCGGCCGAGATCAACAGCCGCACCACCATCACCGTCCTCGCCGTCTCCAACGCCGCCATGAACGACCTCCTCGCGGGGCACCCCACCACCACCACCCTCAAGAACATCCTCTCCCTCCACGTCCTCCTCGACTACTTCGGCTCCAAGAAGCTCCACCAGCTCACCGACGGCTCCGCCCTCGCCGCCACCCTCTTCCAGTCCACCGGCTCCGCCCCAGGCTCCTCCGGCTTCGTCAACATCACCGACCTCAAGGGCGGGAAGGTGAGTTTCGCCCCGGAGGAGGGCGGCAGCAGCGACGCCGGAGCCTACTACGTGAAGTCCCTGGAGGAGCTGCCCTACAACATATCGGTGATCGAGATCAGCAAGGTGCTGCCCTCGGCCATCGCGGCGGCGCCGGCTCCGGAGCCGAGCCAGGTGAATGTGACGGACGTGATGGCGGCGCACGGCTGTAAGGAGTTCGCCGACGCGCTGTTGAATAGCTCTGATGCCTTGAAGACTTATGAGGTAATGGTATCGTACGTTTCACCCCCTCCGTATAAGAGTACTTAGTTTGAAAAGTTATAAATGAAAATTTTTGCTAGTGGACCAAAAAGCAGTACAGATAGCTGCTGCAAGGGTTTTTTCTTGCATGAAGAAATAATTTATATAATTTTCTTGGGTCTTTTTCTAAATATAATGGAGATTTTTTTTTTCTAATTTGATATCTTTAGTTTTCCTTTTAAAGCCAAATTAAAGAAACGGAATAAATTGATCTACCGGTCCTTTCAAACGTTTGTTTTTTGTCTTTTGCTAGACCACCTTATGTGAAATATTTGGGTAAAAGAAAGAAAGAAATGTAAAACGCTTGAAAAATGGATTTTTCAAATGAGCAGATCTAGGAACAAAGCAAGTTTGGAGTTGAAGGTCAGTCAACAAACCCAGAAAAATCCAGTTTCATTTCTGGTGATGCAGAACTTCGTGGTTGATGAGGCTAGTTGATTCATCTTATTCACAGATGCCATTGATCACAGAAAACAGCAATTTCTTATGTTCTAAGCATTAGGGGTACCTGCAATGTCATCTGATTGAGAGCAAAAATCGAATCCGTTAACTTCTTGATTGAGTAAGATCAAACGATGAAGAAGAACTCATGGTTGCATTTTTGATTGCTGATCACAACTTCCAGGATAATGTCGTCGGAGGATTAACGGCATTTTGCCCGCTCGACGACCCCTTCAAAGCGTTCCGACCGAAATTCAACAACCTCTCCGCAGCCAACAGGGCCTCATTCCTGGAGTTCTTTGCGACCCCTGTGTACATGTCGATGTCCATGCTCAGGTCGAACAACGGGTTGACGAACACGCTGGCGACCGATGGGTCGAGGAAGTTCGACTTCACGGTGCAGAACGACGGTCAAGATGTGACCCTGAAGACCAAGGTCAACACAGCGAAGATCACAGGCACATTGCTTGATGAGCAGCCATTGGCGATCTACACGCTCGACAAGGTCCTGCTCCCCCAGGAGCTGTTCAAGGCGGCGGTATCGCCTGCACCAGCACCGGCTCCGACACCGGAGAAGGCGGCCGAGTCGCCAAAGGCTAAGCACAAGTCCCCACCGGCCCCCGACATCGGTGGCATCAGATGCGCCGGCTGATTCACCAGACGGTACTGTGGCCGACCAGAAGAGTAATGCAAATGCTAGGATTTGCTGTGGGAGATTTGGCTTCATGGCACTGAGTTTGTTGCTTGTGGTTTTGGCATTGTAACCCCTTTTCTCTGTTTTTCATTTCCAGGTAAGAGTGTGACTTTTTGGTGTTAACTGGGGAAGCTAACTTCTTCTTTTGTTTTTTTCTTCGATTATTCTTTTTTTTTTTTTTTAATGAGTGGTGTTTGAGGTGTTTCTGTGAGCCATGAATTGTTTTGATGGGTATAAGCTTTGGTTTAGATTGTTCTGTTACTGATGGAAAAATAAGATCGTGGTTACTTGTGTTGGGAACAAAGGAATAATTTGTGAACCATGTGATGTTGTGGGGTTCATATCAAATTTAACAAAGTACTAGCAAGAAACAACGCCGCTTTTTTTTTCAGCTCAGATTGGTTATTCAAGCTAATGACTTCTGATTTATTGTCCTCTGTACTATGAACTCTTTCTAGCATTTGCTGCAATTACAACTCGGTACTGGCATGCCAGTTCCGATGAACCAGGGGAAGAAAAAAACTTTAGCAGACTAAATTACATATGTATTAGAGTGAACGGGCACTTGGACAATATCTAAAAGCTCTGTCCGCTCAGTAAGGTCTTGGCATTCAGATAGACGTATTGTAATCCCCTGTCGGAAATCGACCTTGTAGGTGCAACCACGGGGATGAATTGGGAATAGTCGTGGTTTGCTCTCGCCAAGCACAAATTGGTAATGCACTCGCCTAGGTCATTATGTTGGGCATAAGGCTGAGCAGCAAATTCTTCCAACGACAACCACTGCGAAGGGGAAAAAAGCAAAGGCAATGAGGAGCAGAATCAGGCCATTTATGGCAACGTGAAACATACATGCACGATGGAACGGAACAGTTGTCTAACAACTTTGAAGTGAAAAGTTACCTGAGCAGCCTCGATCTCCAGTTCTTGTTTCTGAACGTCAAAGGACAGCGGCCGCAAAATGCATAAGAAAAATAACTCCGACTTGTTAAAGAATGCTTTGTGTGATTGCCTGAGTGAGTAATGAGCAAGTCACTCACGTATCAGAACTGTGTTATCAAGTCCCACGATCGACATATAATGAGGTTCAAGGGAACTTAAAGAGCCCTGTTGTGGTGACTAAGATGAGAGCTTTAGAAGTAAAGACCTACTCTTTTACCCACTACTTCCTTACCTCCTTTTGATTTATTATTTACCAAACTTGTATTCCTTACTAGTTAATCTAGAGTTACCTACCTAATAATGGTTCTCTGAAAGCACTAGCGTGCAGTAATCAGCAAGAAACGAGTCCCTAACAAACTAGATCCAAACCCCGCCCTGCATCTGCATAAGTTCATCTGACTGTCATTCATGACATTGATCTAGTTTTTTCTTTTTCCCTTGGTTGAAATGACTTTAATGTAGTTGAAGCTCACATAATTAGGTGTAGGGCTAACTTGAATAAACTGACTACAGAAATAACTTACCTGAACAATAGAATCTCTTTAAACTCCGTATCAATCTGGACAGATGAAAATCATGTAAATCAAGAGGCGCATTAATGGCCAATTATCATGAGAACTATGGACAGGTACCAATATGTACTTACTCCGGTCTCTTCCTTCACTTCTCTAATAGCTGCTGCTTCTATGTCTTCGTCCTGTCATAATGAATGTCATTTGATATCAGTGGACAAATCTTTAGGACGACTCCTTGTGCTGTAGTATTAGGATTCACCTCATCAACCATTCCAGTGGGGATTTTCCACAGCCCTGTTCCTCGTAGAATGCCGCTCTTTTCCTGGACTACAAGTAGCTGCCAACCAAATATCCATGACATCAAACACCAGATTGACAAAGCCGAGATATCCAAGCGTGCAATAATTGAATGAACGGACATGCTGTATATTAACTCAATTCTTACATGAGATAAGGCATAAAGTTTGCGTTAAATGACTAACAATAAGAATGTGTGTCAGATTTTCGCACCAAAACAAAAGAGAGCAAACATTTCCAACATATGATTCATACAGCAGATGTTTGACCAGCATTATTAGTGAGATATCGCCAAGGGTTTTATAATTTTGCAGTGACACCTATCTGCAAGTTGGTCTCAAATATGCCAATATTTAACCTTTAGAGCACGACTATCAAATTTCCTTGATATGTATGGCCAAAAAATAAGTCCACTGACATGTCAATGATGCCTAAGCTAAAGAGATGCAGCATCAATGAGGGTATTCTCTATTTCCTAGAGGTTTCTAGGTTTCATCCTCTGCAAAATTGAGAACGTTTAAAATACGAGACATGAACCCCCAAGCTACTATTCAACCAAATAAAAAAAAAAAAAAAAAAAAACCAATGCTACCATACCTCTCTTTTGTCGTTAAAGACAATTGCCCCAATACGTACTCGGTGTGAAGCATTTGCAGGCAGCGTGCAAGGACTTTCAGGAATCCAGTATGTCATCATGAGGTAACTTGGCTCAGCATGGTGGTATACAAAGCCCTCCTAATACAACCATATGTAAAGGAAATAAATAATATGTCGTGGGTGAAGCAGTATAGTAGATTAAAGCAACACAGCCAAACACCAGAATCCCTTTAAGAAGAAGGCATTACGTAGTCCAAAATCAATGCCACAATATCCTCAACCGTTTTGTTATTCTGAATGTGCTGAACTGCTAAGTGGTGAAAACAGGACAGCAGGACCAAAATTCACTATCGAAATAGATGAAATCACGAATTCTTTCGGAAGCACGATTAATCTGCAGCTTTTTCCACTACATTGCCAGCTACAAACTTATCATAATTTTAGCAATCCTATATTAAGACCATGTAATCATCAACTGTCAAGAGACTTTGTGGAAACCAATACTCAGAAGGATTAGAAAATTTGTAACCTTTATGGCACTTTCTACAAGATTCACGAGTCCAAGGGGAAATTTAATCCACACACCCTTCTTTCCCTGCAAGACGAAGAATGTCAATGCGTTTCATCAGAGATTTAAATTGCTGAAGCCAGATTTAGCAAACTGAATATCATAGCTAACTACTAACAGAGCATGAACTGCACGAGTCTAACTGTGGACAAAACAATGGTCACTTCTCACAAGCATGAATTCGGGCAATTAATCAAAACTGAAGGAGGCCAAGATTTCAGGGGTTCACGGAAGAACGACCGGGGATTCCAGCATCGCTAAATGATCGCGTGGGCAATTCCCAAATAAGCTTCAATTGCATGCCGGGGCAATGACGAACCCGGAGAGCAATCCACGCAGACTCCAAGTCCAATTGCAGCAATCAAATTGACACCCCACGGAGCAAGAGAAATCAGGAACACGAAGAGGTATCAAGCGAAGAGTTCACGTGTACCTTTCTCTTCCATTCTGAGATTGAGGCCCTAAGCCTGGCACCAAAGACCTCAGGCCCCATAGGGGCAGTGAACTCCAGAGCATCCACGATGACCCCTTCATGTTGGTCGTCTGTTGAAGGGAGCAGGTCATGAGCGAACCCATTCTCGAACACCTTAGAAAAAGACATTTGGGTCAAAGCTCTTCAAGCTCCCTGCAACTTCGACGCGAGCTGGTCACTAACTGCCAAAAACATGCGGAAGAGATCACGGTGAGCAGAGTCTCCGCGACCCATAATTGATGTGCGAACATTCGACTGCTTCGAAGTGGCTTATGATGAGTCGTTTTCAAAAAGCCGAGAACCCAACTATTCCAATCCAGTTTGCCAGAAGGGAAGAAGTGGGGCTCATCCATTTTTAGCAAAACAAAAAGGTTGGAACTTCAACAGAGAAAACAGAAGATGACACGGTAGCGTACGAAGGACCCTATCCGAGGAACAAGACCACAAGATGGGTCGGCTCCAAATCTTGCAGGACAGACATGAAAACCCCCCGTCCATAAGACACGCAACCGAAAATCGACAAAAGACCCGATCTTTCGCAAGGAAAAAACAAGAAAATCATCAAAGTTTAGACTAGTTTGAAAGGAGAGATCGCCGAGACGGAAAATACATGTAGGGGGAGGGCGGCGGGTCGCCAAATTGGACAGTGCGAGCAGCTCGTGCCGGAATACGTTCGTACGAGATGGAGAAAGAAAAAGAGATGTCTGTGAGATGCAGGTGGTGGCGCAGAATATGCGGAGTGGGGCAGAGTATATATAGGCGCTGTGAATGCGGGAAAACTCCCATGCGTGCCAACCAGTTGCGTCGATGACGCCATCCCACCAACCCGTTTCGGACAACCGCGAAGGTTCTGATCTTACGAAGTAATTTCTCAAAGTGGTTTTCCGACACCGATCACTTTTGGAAACATCGCTGGGCATCCATCTTTTTAGTTCCGGACTTTGCATGACCCAGAAAGGGAAGGTGACCTTTTCCACGCGCCATTTAATCTTGGCATGACGTACCGTGGTCGTCTGGGGAGCTTTTGATTGGATCATTCAAGACGGGTCTAAATAGTGAACTGAGACCGTGATGTTGGTAGACATCACTTCTCACCCGGGGCTGCGACTCGCGATGTTCAAGGAAAGAAACTCGCGAAACATGAAAGTCGCATCGCAACATATCCCCTAGGATGGGTGCTTAACAGTAATATGTTGACGTGGATAATTAACGGTTTGTCACATCACTCCAAAATTAATTGTGTAAATTTGTGTTTCATAGAAAAGCAAGAGAAATCGCTCGCATCACCGGGGCTCTGTGTTACCAACAAAATGTCACTAGACTCATTTGACCAAAGAAATTGGCCAAAAGTAGCAATAAGTTGGTCAAGTGAACCGTGTAATAAGTGGGTCTTATTGTTTGTAAATTTTTCCGAGAGACAAAAGAACATTCATAGAGGCAACATGAAAATTTACATGTTTGTAATCCAAAGGTTTTCCATTAATCTTGGATTAGGGTTGTAAAGAAATAGGCTCATATAACATTTACAAGATGTCCCCTCTCTCGTTTGGAATCATCTAACTATTTGAACAATACAAGCATCTTGAGAGCTTCTCCCTCCAAACAATTTCTCTCTCTCTCCAAATCCCCTCCCACAAGCGTGAGAGCGAGAGAGGGAAAGAACGAGCAACAACTTAGGCAAAATAAGTGGAATCGACGTCTAAAATGGCGCACATGTGATATATCGAGCCCGTGACGCAAGCCCGTGGCGTCATGGCCCCTGACTGAAAAGCCGCCCTCTCTTTTTGGGGCTCTGACGGAAAAGTGTGGGACCGAATGCGACACATTCCTGAGCTATATCATTGACGCAATCCACCGCCCCATGTCCATCTCCCTTTCGCACACTTCCAACAAAATGGAAGTCTCTTTTTTCGGCTTTGTACATCCGGCGTTTCTCTCCGTACGTAATCGCGCCTGGTGCAAAGTCTAGTGGAGCTTGCACTAGGATTAGCTTAGGAAAGCTTAACCCTCCTCTCTCTCTCTCTCTCTTTTTTTTTTTTTTTTTTTTTCCGGCAAGCATACACGATGGTTTGTGAAAATTCTCCGGGCGTTTCGCATGTGTTTCGCCCCGCCGGACCCCGAGCGACGGCCAACTCCTCGGCCCTTCTGTTCCGGTGAGCATATACGATGATGGTTTGTGAAAATTCCTGGGGCATTTCTGTTTACCCCCATCCGGACCCCGAGCAACGGCTCACTGCTCCATATGCGCAGAAAACTTTCCCTAGGTCAAGTCTGTTCAACAAGAGTGGAATGGGACATTCAGTCTCAAAAGTATAAGTTGAACCAGGTCTTGTCCATGTCCAAAGGATCACTCATAAATCGTGTCAAATGTAGATGATGGTGGTTGTTGATTTTTCTTCTTTTCTGGGCGGGTTAAGCAAGACAAGTGCAATTTACACGAATTTGCACAGTGGACCTAAATTCTAAATTCTCTGCACTTCTGTTTCTTTCTATTTTCTCTGGTCAAAGATGTTTGACCCAAGTCATCGATGGGAACCCCTCCTTTGACCCCAAAGGGAAATCCAAGTTCAAGATGCCATCCATGACTGGTGATTTGCAGGATCTTCATATTCAAACTTGAAAATGATGTTGTGAAAAGACTCCGCGCTTGTCATGTAATAATCACGCTTTTTAAAAAACTTATTGAAGATTTGTTAAATTCCAGAAAGGGTACATTTTACATTGGTAAAAATAAGTGGCTGCTCTCTCTTTTTCGCCAGGAAATATGTGACTTTGATAAATTGGGCAGAATCATGTAATGCTTTCATTCTAGTAAGTCCTATGCCTATAATCAACCCCATCACATCACCCTCATTACATCACAATTGTTTCTCAACCTTTCCCCCGTGAAACACTAATATCCCCCTCCTGGTCCTGAGCAGGACCTTAAAAGGCTCTGACCACCGGGAAAGTCCAGGTAGAGGTGGGTTTAGGTCTCGAAAAAGATTCTGACCCCATTGCTTCTCCCGTCCACAACCCTCTTATGGCGGTAAAGGGGCAGCCTAGATCCCCGCGATGCCTTCCCCCCCTGAAACACGGGGGCGTGATACAGGAAAATGAAAGGTCCAAGGGGTCTCATTACATCACAATTGTTTCTCAACCTTTCCCCCGTGAAACACTAATATCCCCCTCTTTTTTTTGCCTCACCGATATCCCAAGCTTATACAAGTGACTCAAAATACACCTTATGTCTCAATTTCATCCATAATGGCCATTGAAAAACCCGACACAGTGGCATGTGTGGACGGTACCACATCGGACTTTGAGTACTTGTGAGACGAAAAAAGAAGATCGATGCATTCGTGTTTCACGAAGATAATTCTAGAATCTGTCGTGAAATTATCTCTTATTATATAATATACACGTGACCAAGCGACGTTTCCATCATCAAGGGCCCAAGATTCATTAAACAAAAGTTAATTGGATGTAAGTGTATCAGATACGAGATCACTTCAATAAACAATTGGGCATGGAGTCAAATCATTCCATATCTTGATGTGCGCTGTGATTCGTCCCAACCCTCTTGCTCCTTTGTAAAAAGCGATCGACTTCCAGAAGGGATTTTCTTGATTTTTGACTGCAACAATTGACCATAACCCAAACCCTATTCTGATATTATATTGCAGAAGATCTCCAAAAAATTAAAAAAGAAGGAAAAGAACAATAATACGATAAAATAAAGAAATTATGATGGGGAATGTAAATGATGGTCCCCCGGTCAATAATTCACTTTTGCAGATATGGACGTGAAGCAAATGAGCATTCACACATCCTATTTGCGCGAAATGCTTAGGACAATAACAGTAATAATGCACATACCGTGTGAACATTATCTGAAGCAAGCAAATGAATAAAGGGTTGATTGTTTAAGTGGGATTTTGTTGCTAAAGTTTTATGGGGTCTACCTAAAGTAAAAGAATTGCGATCATGCTTAGGCTTTTCGGGATGGAGAGATCCCTTTAAAAAATCAAAAAGGATAGAAATCCACCTAGAATAAAGTTTTATGAAGGGCTTCCATTTATTTGGGTGTATGAACACCTGACTTAAAGACTGACTTTTGACTGAAAATCTGGATAAGAGACGATTCAACTTTTATGGGTGGGAAAAGATTTTTCGATTAAGGCTCAAAAACATATTCATTGTATGAGGAAAAAAAGTTTAATGATTGCATTGTAGGGATATCAAAGGTAACCCTTCTTTTGCCAATGGTGGCCGTTACATGAGTATCATCATGCGATCCTCCAAGACAGTTCGTGGGTGGATCGATTTAGATGTCGTAAGCATGTGAGCACAAGACAGTGGGATTAAAAGGTAATTCAAGAACTTAGATTATCACATTGATAATACCATCTTGCAAGCAGATACTGCTTTTTTGTGGTGGGGAGGGAATTAGATTTGGAGGCAACCAATTTGGTATTTTTAATTTAGGAAAGGCAAAATCGTTCATATGTCGAATCGCTTATTGAACGACACACGACGAAGCGCATATGCTCGAGATAATTTCTATCACCATAGATCAAATTTGGAGGCAACTCTTTTGGTATCTTTAAATTTAGGAAAGGCAAAATTGTTCGTCTGTTGAATTGCTTGTCAAATGACGTGATGAAGCACGTATGTGTGAGATAATTTCTTTCGTGATGGAGCTTGAACTCAAAAGTCTTCAGCTTGAAGGTGACCCATTTAGTATTTTTAATTTAGGAAAGGCAAAATCATTTGTATGTCGAATCGCTTATTGAATGACACACGACGAAGCGTGTACGCTCGAGATAATTCCTATCACCATGGATCAAATTTGGAGGCCACTCTTTTGGTCTCTTTAAATTTAGGAAAGGCAAAATTGTTCGTTTATCGAATCGCTTATCGAATGACATGTGATGAAGCACCTATGTGTGAGATAATTTCTTTCGTGATGGAGCTCGAACTCAAAAGTCTTCAGCTTGAAACACGCTTCTGGTTCATTAGTTTGACTCTTGCGTTACCCTAAAGTTGTAGTGCTGTATTACGTGTCAACCAATAGAGTTTACAGAACGAGAATTCAAGGGTTCTGGCTTTGCTTTTGATTCTTCTGTCGTTTCTTGGTCGACCCTTCCGTGGGGGGAGTGCGGCATCTTGGTCTTCCCGGTGTCATCGATGCCAACTTTGACTAGAGAAAATATTACGTAAGGAGGAGAAAACAGTGGTGGTCAAAAGTCAAAACTGTCTCGTTGTGGACTACAGGAAGTTTTGCGACCACTGAGGATTGCATTTTCGCCAAGGGGAGTCACGGTGGTTGGGGGACTAATCGAGAAGATGAGTGGTGAGAAGGCAACACGTCTGTGGAAAATATGTCCAAGGTTCAAAGGAAAATCTTGAGCAATTCATATGGCTAACCCATTAGGGTTGCCTGCTCTACTTTTGGTCGTGTCTCTCGCCGAAGATAATATCTTTTTTTAACCTTGTTGCAATTGTTCATCATAGGCTTGAATTCAAAATTAAACAAATGAAACGAGCTAGGGGTGATTTGAAAATTACAATTCCAATAAAAGATAAAGAAAATGAAAAGGTTAAGATTTGCAAGAATAAAAATAAAATAATATTTTTTAGATCACATATGAGTCCATGGAATTTAGCAACACTGATCTTTGGAGAGTGGAATAGTTCGAAGTACGGTGAATTACTGATTTAGCAAGTAAAAGCATATACGAATCACATACTTGGTTTAGGCCAGAGGTTGTTTTTTGTTATCATTTGGTCGATTGGATGCCGGCTCATCGCATCGAGAGCCAATAAAACCAAACTAACTTGATAAACTTAAATAAAAAGAGCAGCTCACATAAATAAAATATAGATCAGCTTAACAAAGCACGTCATTTCTATCTAAGATTCTTCTATGCAATTGGATTAGAGGTTCTGAATTCTCAGATCAAATGTCTTCGACAAATTTATGAATCGTGACTAATCCCCACTAAAGAGTTTGTCGTGCTCCTTTCCATTTTCACCACTCAATGCAAGATCCACGTTTCCATTGTATTCAAGGGCTAAAGAATTAGTATCTGTCTTCTTTTCTATCATGATGATGGACAAAGAGTTCGTGTCTATTGGTGCGTGCACAATCTCTTTTTCTCCTTGCCCGTGCTTTTTCGCAGCTTTGCCATATAGTATTCACTTATCAAATGTGAAGATTGCAGAGAAAGCAATAGAATATTCGTGGCGTGCCAAAAAAAGAAGAGCCAGGGCCAAGTTGGAAAACTTCAAAACAGACGCCAAAAGGAAAGAGGAAAAAGCCCAAGTCCAACTCCACGGCGACTGGAATGGAATGGACGAAGGACCGTTGATCCAAGGCATTCAATTCAAGGACCCTTTTCTTCTACGTTTTAGGCAAAACATATATTTTATTTGGGAGAAATTACTCATGAAATTTCTAGGATTAGCACACCTTTGCCCTCAAACTTTCAACCATTGCATAATACCCTGGAACTTATAACTCCACGTTAGTTGTTCGGTTATCATGTGTAATGCACGAGGCTTTTAAGTGGTAAGACTATATTTTCATCTCGTTTTCCGAAAGTAAATTCTCTTTTATCCCTTGGATTATGTTTGGTTATCTAAATTTTTAGTTAGGATAGAACTAGATGGGATAGAATAGAATAAAATTCAAGAATTTTGCTATATCTTATCTAGTGTTTGGTGAATCACGGCGATAAATGTGGATATATTTTCATCTTATCATGTCAATTGTTTAGTATAAACGACATATCAATGTAAATGAACCTAAAAATTACATAAATGGAAATGTTGAGAGTCTCTCGTGATACTCTTCTCGACTTCATTTTTATTTGCTTATTTTTTATTATTTATTCCTCTTTTTTAAAATAATTTTCTTTTCTATTTCCTTTTTTCCCCTTCCATTATTCTCTAATGAAATTTTATTTAATAGTAAACTATACTAATATTCCTAAAATATGTAATATATATATATATATTTATACCTTGGATTTACATTAGAAGATAGAAATAAATTCGAATATATAAATAACATTATGAACACAAAAAAAGGGAATTGTTTTTTTATTTTTAATTTTATAATATAATTCAAATAATATTTTAATTTTATTAATTTAAGAAATTTTTTATTCAAGAAAAAGAATTCCTATAATGGATACTAGAAATACAATCCAACTTTGTCTCACTTCCCCAATGAGATAATTTTATTTGGGCTATATTTTTTTTATATCCAACTTATCATGTCTCAAGCAAACACCAAATACAAGATAAGATAAATTTTCTCATATCCTAAATTTTATCTTAATTGCCAAATGTAACCTTAATTGCTATGAAAAAAGAAAAAAAATATAGAAGATGGGAGAGAGCTAAGCTAGCTAGATACTAATAGAAGAAAAAATGAACGTCAACTAAGACATGATTAAACAAATTTGACAAATATAATCACTCTAACATAACTAAATAATATATTTTAAGAAAAAGAATACATACAAATTAAATGAAAGGGAAAGGGCGTTAATAATAAAATGGTCAAATGACAATTCGGTTAGCATTATGTATATTTAGAGGGTTAATTTTATGCAAAAAGTGATTGATTTACAAAAACATTTAAAAAGTTACAAAAGGAAATGATGTCCTCAACTCATAAAAGAAAATAACTAACCGTGATCCAACTGATTTTTAATTGGACTTTAATTTGTCCATCAATTTTTTTTTTTTTTTTTGCATTAATTGACCATTTGAAATTATGTAGTGGGCATCCAAATTTTTATATACGAAGTTCTTGTTTTTGAGGCTTTTTTTCCTTTTACTTTACTATGCTTTTTTTTTCTTGAAATATTTTATTAGTTATATTAATGATTTCATCAATTTCTTATAGTTATTTTTTAATCCCCATTTTCTATATATTTTTTTATATTAATGTTTTGCTCCATTTCTTTTTTTTTTCATTTTTTTAGGGTTAATACCATAAAAAACTCCAACCTGTACACCTGTGACAAATTTATCCTCTCGTTAGTTTTCATTAAATTTTACTGTCAAATTACTAAATTTGGTGACATGTGATAGTTAACAAGTATACAAATTTGAGGTTTTATAGATATACAATTTTGTGGTTGTTTGTAATATTAATATAATTTAACGAAAACTAACAAAGGTAAATTTGTCATAAATATACTAGTTCAGGATTTTTGGTAGTCAAAAAATTAGTTTGAGATAAATTTATCACATGTATACCACTTTGGGGTAAATTTATCATAAGTGTACTGATTTAAAGTTTTTTATGATAATAACTCTCCCTTTTTTTTTTTTTATGGGAATCGAGGGTAAAAGAATTATTGGGGTTGCTTCAGTGGCCACCTTTTTTGATTCTCCACCTTCTTAGGGGGCTAGGGATAAAGACATTTAGTTTTATGTATGGGATTCGACTTCCACACTTTATAAAAAGGCGGACAAAAGTTTAAGAGTGAATTGAGAGTTAGAGTATAATATACAAACAAAAAGGGGTAAAAGATAAATTCCCACAAAAAAAAAATGAGGTGAAAATAGACATTTACCCCTTGAAATTCATGCATCCACATGCCAACGGAATAGTGGGTCAATGGCTAAAAAAATGAAGGTTTATGAGGATATTATATAACAATTGAAAGTTTAGAGGCAATCATGCACTATCTTTAAAGTCTGGAGAAGTTTTGTATAATTTTCCCATTATGTAAGTTAGGCCTAACTAGCAAGCCCAAGAACTTATGGCCTACCTTGGTGTTGAGTCCCCTCTGCTTGATTGATTTGTCTAATTTGGGTCCACAATATTGGTTTAATTCCTAGCATTATCAAATATTGAGTAATGCCATATAAGGCTCACAATACTTAGGGTTTGACTATCATCTCATCTTTCAGTCTAAGATGTCATTAAGGTGATTCATAAATCTAATTTAGTCACTTTTTCTAGTATATCAATAGGATATTTAAATTTTGAGACAACACCCAATTAATTCCCATTAGATGTGGCGACTCCCCTATTCTACAAACACAAAATAATTACTGGAGACATATAGGTACGTGCTTTAGAGGTCAATTTAAGAGAAAATATAAATATGGTGATTCAAATCCAACCTTGCAACAAGAATGACTAACATACTTAGCTTACTATTTAAGAAACATAGGGGTTAAATTTAGCATTTAACTACACAAAGAGGCTTCCCAAATAATTTTATTCTAACTAAGTTATATGAAAGGGAACTCAGCCAATTCTCACTTATCAAACTCATGGGCTTGAATGCTTTTCCTTTCTTTTCCTTTTTTTTTTTTAAAAAAAAAGTTTGTCTTGGTTAGATGAACCCTAGATACATGCAATACATATACCCCGTTAACTTCCTAGATCAGGTAAGAATCATGACAAAGTTCAAGTTGGTGTACAAAGATAAAAAATTTGCACTTGATCTTATGGGACACAAACCTTATACATGAGTCTAATCTGTCTATTAGATATGCTTTGATACGATAATACATTTGCCAATGTAAGCCTTGACATAAACCCATCCTCTTATGATGTCCTATGCAATCAGCTAGAATATGGTGAAAAATGGAATGGATGAGAAGGTAAGGTAAAGTAAGAGAACTATTTTTCATAAATACAATCAAATGGAAAATAAGCTTTAAAGATGACTTAGGACTCAATAGCTAGAAAACCGTACAGGTTATTGATCCTTGATGAGTGGTATGATATATTTCCAACTTCTAATGTAGAGTGTGTTAGTCATGTTAGTCATGCGCTAAACTTCGATCATTCTTATGCCTTAATTTGCTTTAATGTTAAGTTGAAGAAATTTAATAAGAAAGATTTTGGTGCAATTTTTGATAGGGTTATTATGAAGCAGTGAGAGGTCTTCAATGTTTGGCATATATTGTGGTAGTGTCCTTCTAAGGCCTTAGCTGTGGAGGAGCAAACGTTGTCTTTCCATAAAATTAACTCAAGCTTGAGGACTAAAACATAAAAAAAAATTTCATAAGGTCGTGAAGGTAAGAACTTCTACGATTGCTATTCGATCCCGAACATCATGGGATGGTATAGTTCTACAAAAGCTTGAAGAGATTGTAGATGTTGCATTGAGTTTTGACAAAACCTTACTTTGCACTTCAAATCTTTTCAATACTATTAATTCTATCCCAGAATTTTCCCAGAAGTTGGATTCTCATACTTTTGGATGAAGATTATTCTTGGTTCATCAGCAATTGTTGAGGAGATTAAAGCAGCTCTATGGTTCATCGGTGGAGATAAGAGTTTTGGTCCTACCCGTCCCACTTTTTTAAGGAATCTTGGCACATCATTAGTAACGACTTCACAAGCTATTCTTAGTTTCTATTAGGATTCTCAATCGCTTAAGGTACCTAACTCAATAGAAATTACTCCGACTTCAAAAATATCCAACGCTCAAAAAATGGTAGAATGTAAGCCCATCTTCTTGCTACAATATGGTCTATAAGTGTGTTACTAAAAAATGGTATCCTATTCAAACTTTGATCAATGTTTTTTTTTTTTTCAAAAGAGTTACATATTAGCATCCTTATCATCGCTTAAGCAATTGTTTATAGTAGACAGATGATGGGATTGGCCTGCTACTAGATTTGACGATTCCGTCCAAATTCAATCTGCTTTACATGTCATTATATACACCAAGATAGTATACTGATAAAGTTGTCTAAAATGATTCTTCTAAACTTTCACCATAAATAGTGCTCAGAGTAAGATAAGACAACGTGCTTCAAAAATCCCTTAGCTCAAGTTGATATGATTCTCCCCTTCCTCACATGACCCAATTTTATTAGTTGGTCGACCATCTCAAACAGGTTGTCTAATAGGGTTAAGGCGCGAATAATAACCATTTTGGTAAGAAATTGATTTTTGGAATAGAAATAAATTTTTCTATTTCTATTTCTGGACGAGTTTCTAAGCAAAAAAATGCGTTTGGTAACGATACAAAATTTTTGTTTCAGAAATAAAAATTCGTTTAATAACAATACAAAATTTCTATTTCTCAAAACAAAATTTTCCTTTTGGAGCAAGTGAGAGGTACATTCTTATAAATTTTATATGCTTATTTACCCAAATATAAAGTAAGAGTTGTTATATAGAATTTTCTAAATTTTGACACAATTTTTTAGCATCCACTTAGATAGTCAATTACGTTCAAACAATATATTTATCAATAGTCTCCATACAATAGAAAAAGAGGTATGGACACCGGAGTGCCAAAAATTGACACGGATGGACACTTAAGTGCCAAAATTAGAGCAAAATTGATCATTGAAGTGCCAATCCGGTCAAAATCTGGCCAAAATGTTGACGTGGCATTTTTCGACGACATGCTTAATCGACGTGGCAATTTTTTATTTTAAAAAAAGCACACATGGAGAAGGAAAATGATGTCGCTCGATCCACTCTACCTTGGCCAAGCTAAACGACGTCGTATTTCCTTAATGTTAAACAACGTCGTTTAGCTTATTTAGGGTAACTAGTCATCGCCCCCGTTCACACAAGATCTGACATCCTCTCCGTCGCTGTTCATAGGTCGCAGTTCATAGGTCGTTGTTCGCAGGTCATCACTCATTGTCGTCACTTGCCGTTGTCGCTCGCTCAGGTCTATTCTCTTCTTCCTCTCTCCTGTAGTGAAATTAGGGCTCTAACTCATTTATTAGGTCTTCAACTTGAAATTTGGGGGTCGGTTGGGAAATTTTAAGCTTGGATGATATTAATGTGAGATTTATGGCTCAGATATGGTGCTAGAACCCTATTGGGAGTTCGGATTGACAATTTAAGGTTGGCCTCGAAATGTAGGGCTCGACGTAAGGCTCGGCATAGGGCTCGGCAGGGGGAAATTTATGGCTTAGATGTGATGCTAGATATTGTGATGTGTGATTTAGGGCTTGGATATGGAATTGGGATGTGCAAAAGTAATTTTTCGAGGTCAGATGTGAAATGTGATGTGCGATGGTGATTGTTAGGGTTTGGAATAGTTTTTGTGGGGATTTCTAGGCATTTTTTCTAAATTGCAATGTTGAAGTGGGTGTCATGAGGACCCATGCTTATTTGGGGGATCTCTCAATATTTTAAGGGAATGTGACATAATCAAAGTAACTGTCGTGTGGGGACCTCTATTTGTCCAAAGGGCATCTTTCCAATAAATCCTCTAACCTGTGCATATTTTTCCTCTTTCTTCTTTCCTTTAATAAAATTTATGAAAATGTAGGGACCTCCACATGCAATTGTCTGTTATCCTTTGTGAATGTGGTTCCAAAAGTTAATTGTATTTTTCTTCTCTTGGGTTGCAGAAATGGCTCACGATAAGGATTATATTGCTATTGTTGTTTGCTACGGTGGGGATTTTACGATTGGGAGGATGAGTGGAAGTATGAGGGGGGAATGTGGGTACTATATTTGTAAATATAAAGAATGAATCTTATTTTGGATTTGTTAAGGATATAGTGCTATATTTGTCTTGTAAAGTACAAAAATTGTTGTACTATGTTCCTAGGAAATGCTTAAGGGATGGTTTGAGAAATTTAGAAAATGATAATGGTTTTAAGGATGTCTTATATCATTATCTTCATGGCGAAGATGCGAAAGTATATGTTGAATACAATAGTAATAATGAGGACGAAAATGATGACAAAGATAGCACCCAAGCAGGAGAAATGAAATATGGTATTCAAGCTAGTATTAAGGTTAGGGATGAAATAGGGCATGATGGATAGGATGGGGAGGAAAAAGGGGCGCAAATGCTGTTCACTAGAGTGATGGTAACATAGGTGATGTCACCATCACTAAATTATATTAGGAAGTAGCTTAATCAAGTGATGGTGATGGTGACGTTGAAGGGTTGCTTGCTGAAAATTTCTTAATTTTAAGTGATGACGATGACAAGGAGCTTGCATAGTCAAGGAAAAAACAAATAGATTTTTTGTCAGATAGATTTACAACTTTGTAAGTAGTTGATGAAGTTTCAAATAAAAACGAAAGCCTTGCAGATGCTAGTGTTGCTGGCCAGGAGATGGATTATGAAGAAAGCATTGACAATGCTTTCCTAGGACGAGCTTGAAGAAAATCAAGGAGCTGTGTGTAAAAGGAAAAGTAAGTTTCCTTCCCATGATCCATCCGTTGCCTCTCCTACTTTGTTAGTAGTTATGAAATTCCAATATGCGAAACAATTTAGGGAAGCTATATTGAAGAACTTCATTGCTGCACAAAGAAATATTAACTTCGTTAGAAACACTAAGAACTTTGTAAAAACTAGGTGTTTGCAGCAAAATAGTCCATAGAAGATATACGGCGCGTTTGTTAAGAGGAGTGGATCTTTCCAAATTAGAGCCTACCAAAGGGAACATACTTGTTCCATTAATTTTCAACACAAAATGATAATAAGTGCATGGTTATCCAAGCATTTCTTCGATCTGATCAAGCTGATGCCCAAAATGAAAAGTACTGATGTTAAGATGCTGGTGAAGGAGCATGTTGGCATCAATATATCTAAGAATTAGTGCAAAACAACAAAGCAAAATGTGATAAAGATATTTATTAGTCAGTATGACAAGGAATATGGGTAGGTGTGGGAGTATACTTGAGAGTGTAAGCTGTAAAACCCTTCGAGTAGAGTGTATGTAGAGGTGGTGGAGAAATCGCTTCCTAATAGTGGGACCAAGTTTGATAAATTCTATGGATGCTTTGATGCATGTAGACAGGGATTTATAACAGGTTACAGACGGATTATAGGATTGGACAACTGTTTCTTGAAGGGCTTATGCAAGGGAGAATTATTGGCGGTGATTTGAAGATATGCGAATAACCAAATGTTCCCACTAGCTTAGGTCGTTGTAAAGATTGAAAACAACGACAATTGGTCCTAGTTTTTGAAAAATTTGATGGCTGACTTAGAGATAACAAACGGGGAAGGGTGGCTGTTTATGAGCGACTAACAAAAGGTAATACTTGCTTTTTGAAAAATTTAATCAATAATTTGCTTTGTAATATTAACATGTTATTTGCTTACATTTCTTACTTTAAATTATTGCAGGGATTGGTTCTGGCAGTAGCCAAGTTGTTGCCACATGCTGAATATCGAATGAGTGCGTGGCACATATACAGAAATTGAGCAAAGACCTACAAAGAGGATAAGCTGTAGTTGCAATTTTGGCAATTAGCAAAGAGTACGAATATGGCTGACTTTACGATAGCCAAAGAAGGACTGCTTCAGTTGACAAAGGAAGGTTGTGCTACACTTTTGCACAAATACCTTGTGCAGCAACACTATCAACACGATGGTGGCGGGAGCGCCTAGTGTGGCTAGTGGTGATGGTTAGTGGCGCAACCAGTGGTGGTGGCTGGCGCAATTTTTAGAGAAAACTTACAAAAAATTGACACTTAACCGATCACAATCTAAAAAACTTGGCACTTAAGTGTTCGCTTTTAACTATGGGTGACACTTAAAGTGACACTTAAGTGATCACTTTAATAATAACTTGATACTTAAGTGATCATTTTTTCATCGCGACTAGCACTAAAGTGATTAGTAAATGCAACTTATGGCACTCGGGTAATCACTCATGTTTATCTTGTATATATGCTAGTTTACAGCAAAACATATAAGGTGATGGTAATTTAACTTATGGCAACTCCATTCAATTCCAATATTTGCTGCTGGTTTATGTTTATATTTGGTTTAAGTAAAAAAGCCATCATAACACATTGACCCAATACACATCTATCATTATTGATTTATATTTAAAAAAAAGTAAAAACATAGTACAAATTGCATATAATTCACCCATTCCCTTTCCTTAACCTCCCCACAAATACAAGAAATAACTCAAAATACATATGACAGCACATACAACAACAAAGCCACAATAATCTTGTGGAACAACACAAACTTCTTCTCATTTTTCAAAAAGAAAAAGGCCTACATAAAATCCAAACAATTACATTTGTCAACTCATTTTTAACTATGGCGGTCGGAGAAACTTTTTCTTATCTTTAAGTACTTTACATTTCATCATAAAGTATAATAGACAACAAAACAACACCATAATAAATGTTCGGTGTCACTTTTGTTCAATTTTAATCCTTGAAACTTCATTCTTGAAAAATTTAGCTGAAGATGCTTGAGCTCGCATTAAATCAACATCTTCCAAGTCGTCCATGAACATAGATGGAGATTGATGTCTTTTATGAAGTAGATCCAATATCACTTATGTGGTTTGATCAGAGAATTTCGCGTCGACCCATTTGAAGTATTTGCACTTCGACCCTTCTTTATATCGGGTGCATCCACAAAATCTTCTTCCAGGATTGATTCGAGTCCACGATATTCTTTTTGGACTCGGTTACCCACAAAAACAAAAACTCTAGCATTCTCCTTCACTTTGGTGAGAGGAATTTGAGGCACTGCTGAGAGTTCTACTCTCCATTTCCGATATTCAACGATGGAATTTTGGGTAAATCAAAATTAGGGTTTAAGACTTGGATTCGAGCACTTCAATAGGGATTCTGGTTGATTTATGGCTTTAGATTTGGGGCAATTGAGAGACAACGTCGTTTTGGCAGATTCAGGGCTTTTATTTTGGCCAACTATGGAAACAACGTCGTTTTGGGTGAGTTAGAGTTGAGTCAACTATCCAGCGAGCCACGTAAGTAAGCAAAAATAATAAAATATTGCCATATAGGATTTTCGACAAAGTTTGCTGAATGTGGCACTTAAGTGTCCCACTTTTCAAAGAAAATGCCACTTTCCTAACTTTTGACACTTAAATGTCCCATCGTGCCAAGTTTTAGCACTTGAGCTGTATTTCTACACAAATTTTTCCTTTTTGGAGCAAGTGAGATATACATTCTTATAAATTTAATATACTTATGAACCCAAATATAAAGTAAGAGTTGTTATATTGAATTTTCTAAATTTTTACACAAAATTTTTTAGCATCCATCTAGATAGGCAATTACGTTCAAACAGTATACTTATCAATATTCTTCATACAATAGAAAAAAAGAGATTTAGATACATTACTCTTAAGCATGATAGCCAAAGGTTCCCAAAACTCTAGTAAAATGAAGGCACGCAACCATGTCAGGTGCCTGAATTTTGGCTTTGAATTTTTAAAAAATAAGCACACCGGTAGACCTAAAATCACTATGGATTATAGAAGGTTGAACCTTCTCATGCAAATATTCCAATCCCTTTCATACTAGTGTGTCATGTCGATTGCCACCACGGTTTACGATATTGGAAAATCGTCTTCGAAAGAAACACAAAGAAGTGTATTGGGCAATTTGCGGCAAATTTTACGAAATCAGCAAATTTTATGAAGTGTGAAGGAGCTTGTCATAAAAGACCACTACAAATAAGAAAAATCATCAAGTACAACATCGCATTATAAGAATTGAGATATGAATCATCAAATACAGCATCTCATTACAAAAGCAAAGATTGGAAATCTCCAAATACAAAATAATAGAAATACATTACAAAGTTGAAAACACGATTTCATAGAATCTCCGGCATATTATGATCCATTGCCATTTTATTAGCAATACTTTTTCTAAGCATGTTCATCTTAGTTTTCTCTTCAGTCAATGTATCGCCTATAACCTCATCTTGTGTAGGTCCAAATGGGTACTTTGAATCTCCATATAAGGAAAAGTTTTTATCCCTCATGTCTTGATCATAGATGTAATTATGGATAGTACAACATGCAATTACAATATGTGCTTGTTTTAGAATTGCAAATGCAGGCATGTCTCTCAAAATAAAGATGCGATTCTTTAATGTCATAAATGATCTCTCAATGACATTCCTTAGTAAAAAATGCCTATAGTTGAACAACTTTCTTACTGTTCTTGGTCTTTTTGCTTTGCTCCTATAATCATTTAGATGATACCATTCACCTTTAAAAGGAGTTAAGAATCTTGGAGTTGATACATAACTAGAATCTACAACATAGTATTTGCCTATAACAAGATATTCATATATTAGTCGTGATTTGTAAATACAATACAACCTTAAAGAAAATTGATACTTCTAGAACAAGTAAATATCTAATGGTGGTTGAGGAAATTCCAAACAGGGAGTCTCGAGTGCTTCTAATAGCACCCGGCAATCGTTAGTAGATCATTCCTAACCAGCATACACAAAAGTAAATTTCATATCAAATGAACATACACACATCACATTTTGAGTGGTAATTTATTTCCTGCCTCTAAATGAGATTTGTTTCGACACGTGTATAGAAGCATGAACATGAGTACTATCAACAGTGCCCACATAAACCTATCGTTTTTATCAAAGACTAATGTTATGCAAAATTAGAGATAAGTATTGCAAAAGTCCTAAAACTTATCACGAAAATGCAATTGAGTCATAAAACTTACAAAAAGTGCAATTAAGTCCTAAAACCTGTCAAAATGTTTCAAATTAGTCCTAAAATCGACATCATCTAATTTCTTAACGGAAAAAGCTTACATGGCGCAAGCTAACGAAAGAGAGAGAAACAATTAAAAAAAGCTACGCCTACACCACATCAGCTTTTTTCCGTTAGGAAATTAGACAGCTTCGATTTTAGGACTCGATTGAAACATTTTGATAAGTTTTAGGATTTAATTGCACGTTTTGTAAGTTTTAGGACTCAGTTATATTTTCGTAATAAGTTTTAGAACTTCTGCAGCACTTATCCCTTAATATTAACAACAAAATGAAACTAATGTTGTAAGTTAATGTATGAAAAATCTTACCTTGAAGTAAAGTTTATAGTTGGGATCCATAAGAATCTCATTTGGGACAACATCAAGGGACTGTGGTATGATAATCTCTTTTGCAAGTTTGAGAATTACTTTCAACACTATAGTGAAGTATCTGCTGATAGTTTGTTCCAAACGTTGGAATCTCTCGCATAAATTTCTATTGAAATTTTTGCGACAAATCATAAATAAGAATATCCCAATTTGTTCATCTACCTTTATATATCGACTATTATTCCAGCCAACACAAAAGTTGAGAAAGACATGTCTTTCAATTCTAAAAGTTTCATATATTCTATCTGAATGTCCTTGAAGAACCTCTCTCATCTATTCGAGTCCTGACATTATGCTATACCTAATAGGTTCTCTCGTGTGCATAGACATATCCACCGTAACAATGCACAACCATTCTATCAGTATATCAATATCAAAATCATCAAAGTCTAGTTCAATCGATTCACCTGTTGCTACTTGATTGCTATACATGCTACTTTCATCCCTCTCCATATTACCTATGCCATCATATGAAAAAGGAAGATAAACACAATATATAAATAAGAAATCTAACAATAATCAACAATAGCAACAAATTTTTCATAATTGCATCATGAAAAAGATCAAAGTATCTCAAATACATAAGTCACAGAGTGAAATTAAACCAAATATGTAAATCCATAGTATAGTACTCAACATCTACTTAAAGAGATTCAAGAAGTCCATGTCTCATTTCAAGTAGCGATATGAAGAAAGTCTCTCTCCAAGTGGCATTAAAGCATAATTGGTTCATAGCTTTGTTATAAAGATTCTGCTCCAAATCAGGCATGCCATTTAAGACAGCAACCACGACTCATATGGAGTAGGGGTCTATAGGTGATGGGGCATATGAGGTCACAGAGTTACTTATTAATTGACCAGTCCTGAATTTAATCATTTCTTGAATGGCTTTGTAGGTGTCACTAACATCATATGAGTTACTCTTCATCCTCCTTTTAGAATTTGGAATCATATCTTGCTTGTGTTTTTTTATGATCTAAGGTAGTAGTCGTGTATTAGGTGTGAAGATTTCCTCATCAATATGGTGTTCATCAAATTCCTCTGGATCATCTATTACATGACCACTACCACCATTACCACCGTCACCGCCATTGTCATCTCTCTTCAATGACACTACCAGTTCTTTTGCATTTCTTGCTGCATACTTCCCAGTAGCATGTGTATTACCAAACACGATACGCAAATCAGGATACTGAGGAAACCCATCCTTTCTGAATTTAACCAATTCGCTATTATCCTTGAATTTATATAATAATGACAGATGTCAGCAACATAATTAAAACTTGTAATACAATATAAACAAAATGACCCAAGTAAATTGATACCTTGATGTGAGACTCACATACACTTTGATCCTCCACAGCAACCGTATTGTTTATATTATCCCATCCAAATCCAGATTGTGACAAAAGTTTCTTGAAACTACTATACTGTAGTTTGTTGACCATGTTCTTTAACTAAACTATACTAAAGTAGAGTCTCGTCTGTTTATTGAAGTCGGTATGTATGTTATTCCATCCTGCTTTGTTGTAGGTAGAGCTGGTATGATTTCCTTTTTTTTACCTCTATTACCAATAAACTTATAAGCTCATTGGTCAAAGGCTCAGTCCACTTTACTATACAAACCTCTTTTTGGGAAGCCACTTAACTTTAACTAATTGAGCATCAAATGAGTCATATCAATTGGTGTACTAGTTCAAGCGTATAGACTTTGATGTCAATATCACATCAATATAATGTTCCAGGACTATTAATAAAACAAAATGCACAAAAAAAAAATTAAAAGAGAATCATCCTCATATAGTGTCTTTTTTTTTTTATATATATATACTTTTTTCACCTTTTTGTTCTTTAAATATTAGTTTCATTTAAGTAAATTGAGTGATATATAAAAGCTTAGACAAACATAGATCGGTGCCTCCGAAATGAGTGTGTTGCAATTATTTCAATTGCTAGTGAGTAGTGACCAGTCCTAGAAATAAGTTACAAAAGAAATATTTTTGCTCAACGGGCAAGTACACTTGTTATATGGTCATTAGGATATCAAGTTGGATAGGATAGAATAACAAGCACCCTTAGATTTCTCGTACCCAATCTCTTATTTGGTAGGATAAAATAATTGATGAAATTAGAAAAGATTAAAAAAATGTATAAAAAAAAAACACCTTAAAAATGAAATCAGGAAAAAGAACATAAGATAAAGAAAAGCAATACTATGGGCAAGCCACCGCTGGCTGCTATCGTAGGGGTCACCATTGTTGAAGCACCACCGCGGCGGTGGTTGCTTTTTTCACGATGATCGTTCTGTGCCAAAGCGCACAACGCCAAAGGAAAAGAAGTTAAGCAGGGAAGGAAAAAAGGGAGGGGCATGAGAGGCGTGAAAGCTCCCCATCAACCGTGGAGAGCGACTGCTTGAGGACGGTGACATCGCGTGGTGCGGCTGGTGCTCGCACGAAGTTGGATCCGCTAGGGTAAGAGTCCTCTGAGGTCAAATTTGACGGCAAATTTGTGCGTCGGTGGTCACGGGGCAATTATTGACAGAGGGGCGTTTCGTTGCAGATCAAGTCGATTTTCATTGGGGCGTTTCGTTGCAGATCAAGTCGATTTTCATTCTTCTATTTTTCATTAGGTCCTAATCTATAATAGGTGGGGGCAAAACCATCATACCTGAGGCTGAGATTAGTTATCTAGGCCTAGATTTAGACTTATCCTGATATCTCATCCAAATCACATCACCAATTGCTTGATAAGGTAATTATCATCTTAATTAAATCTCACATCCAAATTGCCAAACATGCCCTTAAGGTATTGTCCCATTGGGATTCTCAATGATGTTGGGTATCGTTATATCGTTTTCTTTAACTGTTAGAATGTAATAAAGTGAGTGCACATGATATAATAGGTTTGGCCCAACAATCAATATAAGTAACTCAACGGTTAGATCATGAAAAGATCACAAGTCTCTTCTTTCTATTTTGACTCATTTTACTGAATTTCACCGTTTTATTTATTATTCTACAAATACCCTTTTCTTTTTTGAGATCATTTATCTTAATAATGTCTAAGGTCGAAACTGCAATACTAAACTAAGCCGTCCCACCAAAATACTCTTATTTTATCTTTAATCTCGCATATATAATTTAAGAATGCTCTTTCTTTCTTTGTGATCATAGGGTAATTTGGTTCGATCGAGTCGGAATCACAATTTCATGAACTTGTTCGGAGCCGGATTTTGTCCGAGCCCTCCGACCCTACGATCATGACACGGACGGCGCGCGGATCGTGCATCGTACATCGTCCATGGAAATTGTAAGCAAGACAGTGCATCGGCCCTGCCCGGTCGTCCAGCTCGACACCGCAAGCGAGCAGAGGAATGCAACGGGGCTTTTGACAAACTCTGTCGCGTATAAAGGAGGCCTTCCCAACTTCCTCGGCAACGATTCTCTCTCTCTCTCTCTCTTCCCTAGTCTCAGGTAAAACAGAGAGAGATCACCGGCCGTGTGCTGGTGAGAGCGAGAGAGTTGCCATGTCTCTGGGCTACGCCGAGAAGCTCTCCTACATAGAAGATGTCGGCGAAGTTGGAATGCGGGAGTTCTTCGACCCATCCCACGTTTTGCAAGAAAAAGTAGAAAATGAAGTTTTTTCTCGCTAAATCTCTGATTTTTTCTCTTCTGGGTTTCTGTTCTTTTTCGTTTAGATGAATAATCTCCTGAATCCTTCTTCTGGGTCGTTTATATTTTTTCGCCCCGTTATGTAAAACGATCCGTGCCCGCGTTGCGGACGATCCTCCTTGTGCAATGAATGTGGCGAACTTTTGGTCAATCGCATGTGCTGCTTTGTGCGGTTCTTGATTGGCTCGACCGTCGACGATGGCATGTGCGCATGCGGTTGGTGTTGCTCTCTGTTTCCTAGTGGTCTTTCGGGTTGGCCGCCTTTGATGTTTCAATGCGAGGGTTTTTGTGGAAGGATTGAGTGTTGTTCCTGACTCGTCAGACCTAATGACTATGCATGCGTAGAATTGGTTATCTATGAATGGCGGTATAGGTCTTAGATGGCAAATGTACATGGTGAAGTTGACAATTGAACTGCTGCGATTGTTGTGCTACTGGAACTTTATTCTGTAAGCGATGATTGCATCACGATCTGTACTATTGCCTTCGCGATTCCAGATCACAGAAGTATTGCCTTACTCAGGAGTCTCCGCCTGAGTAAAACGGACCAAGGCATACAGAGCCTTTGTTGCCATATCCTTTGTCTTTATGTGTCAGAGCTGTGGCACTATCAAAATGCTTTTGCTTTAGAATATTTAAGGCTTTTTGGGTCTGAAGAAACTTGAGTAGACAACAGTGAGGACTCTCTTTATTTCTTGTTGATATTACACCCTTATGCTGACTTTGATTAATGAAATGGTCAAACATTCATGAGCTCATGTTTTCTTTTCGTATGAGAGATATGCCATTATGTCTAGTGCTTGTGATAATTGTTCACCTTAGTCTAGCAATTGGAAATGTGCTTTCCATTTCTGCACTTCCTGCCATTAGAAAACAGAGGTCTGACTAATTTGCTGATTTAGAGTTTTGCACTTCCGGAATTCAACTTTAGATCCTCATGAATCTTCTTTAGTCTAATTCTTGGCTGTCTTTGCTTTGGCAGATTGAAAAACTTGCAATGACAATAAAAGAGGTTCGAATTCTGCAATTTTACTCAATAAGACAGTGATAACCATATTTGCTAGCAAGTTGAGTAATCCTTTTCAATTCTCTTGTTCTTGCAGAGTAAGCATCTAGTGGTGTTTACAGGTGCAGGAATATCAACATCTTGTGGCATCCCTGATTTTCGAGGTCCCAAAGGAATTTGGACACTCCAGGTGAAAATTAGTAGTCATAACAATTAAATTTTGCATTTATAGGTGACAGTTCAATTCTTCCTTCTTTTCTAAGGAGGATAGAAGCACACTTCATTACAATCTCAAAATGGCAACAAGAGGGAAGAAGCATTACTTGGGACTAAAAGCACTTCGTTTTTTTTTCGTGAGTGCTTTCTATGGATACTCACCTTTGAAGGTGTTTTTAAAAGCTTAGTATCCAAGTGGATATTTAAAATGGCAGTTCATTCTCTTAGCAAGACAGTTACTAGGGATTTCAGCAGAAGGGAGGAAAGAGACAGGAGCTAGGAAAAGAATGTCAACTTCCACCTATGGTGCCAAGAACTTTTTGAAACATTGGTGAAGAACAAGCTTAATATTATAGCAGTTTTAGTCAACGAATCTCATCTAATCCTACTATCCAAGTTACCAGATCTCAAGCATCTGATATTTCTGCACATGATCTGATATGGCAATCAGTAGTAAGATGCTCCTTGTAAAAGTTACTTAGCAGTTTAGTTATTTTGTTGAAAAGTCTCCATTTGTTGAGTGCAGCGTGAAGGCAGGCCATTGCCTCAAGCTTCACTTCCATTTCATCGAGCTGTACCAAGCATGACACACATGGCTTTGGCTGAACTTGAGAGGGTTGGCATTTTGAAATTTGTCATTAGTCAGGTAAGGCTAGGTTTTTCATATTTTCACTAGTGTATACTTTTCAATAAGCTGTGGCAATGAGAGCTCGTTTAGTTTGAGTTTTTGCTTTTCCTTAGCTACTTTCAATGTTCTTAAGAATAACTGGTGCTTTAAGATGGTCATTTCATGTCATGGAGTTTTATTAGAAATACTGGATTCATCACATAATCAGTAGAAAATTCTCATTAATTGATACCTGTTGTTAGTTTGTGGGTATTCTGAGCTTTAATTTCTAATTCAATCTTATCTTGGATATCACAAATTCTAGAATGTCGACGGTCTCCACCTCCGGTCTGGAATCCCAAGGGAGAAGCTTGCTGAATTACATGGAAATTCATTCATGGAGACTTGTCCTTCCTGTAAAGCTGAGTGAGTGAAATTAAAGTTGTGGTTGCAAGTAGTTGTTTTCCAGTTCCTTTGGGTCCTCACAGTGAGCTATTTTGCCTATGTTTCTATGTGCATTGCCTTTTGTTAAAACTTGCAGCATATCTACTTTTGTGAGTGTGGAACTGTAGTTATTTGGCACATCAAGTATGGTATTGCCCCGAAAAAATGTAGCCATGAAGATAAGGAAACCTTTATGTGTGAGTCAGGGCTCTGTTTGCTGTGAAAAGCTTGTAAATAACAACTTAGTGGAGACAAGTATTTATTTTCAATATGATAAATTCTGCAGAAGCTCAACAAATTGAAGTATATCAGTAAAGACATCAGAGAATTAGGAAAGTATGGAAACTATAAGGACTGCATGTCACATGAGTTGGTCCATCCATCTGTGGAGGGCTAAATCTTCCTGACATGAGTTAAGTTTAGAAGCTTACATCAGTTGAATTAGCATTAATGGCCACTGCAAGTTTAGTGACTTTTCACTTAACATAAATTTTCATCCTGTGTAGGCTTTTTGCAGTCTGCATTAGTTATTACATTGAAGACGCAAACTTTGTATCATCTGTTCTTTTTTGCACGTACTTGTCAATTAAGAAGCGTTAGTTCACATATGAAGGTACTTTCGAGACTTTGAAGTGGAGTCAATAGGACTGAAGGAGACTTCACGTCATTGTTCTGATGCAAATTGTGGAGCAAAGCTTAGAGACACAGTCCTTGATTGGGAGGTACCCATGTGACTTTTTTGACTTGCATTATTTCACTTCGCCTATTAGTTGAATATTATTCTTCAATTAAGAATAACAGGAAGAGCAGAGTTAATGAATATAGCTGCTTACCTGTGTCCCTTTTCACTGTTTAATGTTCTTTGAACTTAGTGCTCATTGAAGTTGATAGTTTCGTTGAAAAAGAAGTTGAACCAAATTTAGACACGGTCTGATTGTTTAAGAGTCCATCCGAAGGCATGTTTTTGTGTTGAAGGACAGTGATAATAAAGAAATGTGCTTAGTACCATTGAAAATAGCCAATGCTCATCTTTGGACAGGGACAATTAGGATAGTTCAAATGGCCATCCTATATTGGCATTGACTTGGTTCTTCTTTCTTTCTTTACCCTCCTTTGAAGTGGATACCTTATTTCATAAGTAGTTTTAGCAATATGTTGTCTATGGAAAATGTTGTAACCATTTCATGCCACCACGCACGATAAATATTTGATCTTACTTGTCAGTTCTCTTGATGTGGTTTAGAGTAGTCAAAAGGAAACAGGGAGTTTTGACACCTGTATTTTTTCTTATTATACTTATGGTGCTGAAACCCAGTTTATGTATTAGGATGCTTTGCCCTCAAAGGAGATGAGCTGTGCAGAGAAGCATTGTCGATTTGCTGATGTTGTTTTGTGCTTAGGAACAAGGTAATATTGAGGTTGCCTGGTCATGGGAACTGTTTATCTAGTTTTGGTTACTTGTTAAATTTAATTAGGAATTTATCTCTTAAAATCATGGCAGATTGATGAGATTTGTATTTATAATTGTATGCTGGTCTTTTGACTATAGCATGACCATGATCTATCAGCTTAGTAGGTAGTGTATAGTTGACATCAGGAGACAGCACATTAGAAAAATTATGTATTCATGTATTTGATCTTATTTGTGGGGGAAGGTTCAGTTGTTGTTGGTTGTTTTCATCAACATGGGTTGTCTTCAATCAGAAGTATATTTTATCCAATATTTTTTCTTTCCATTAAAAATCTACTTCATTGTTGTGTCTTTGTTTTGTTAGTTTTCCTCTTAACTTGTCTCAAGTATGGTTGCTCTATGACCTATGCAGTCTGCAGATCACTCCTGCTTGTAACTTGCCTTTGAAATGTCTACGTGGTGGAGGGAAGATTGTGATTGTAAATCTTCAGGTGCTTCTTCTTTCCAATCAAAGACAAGATAAAGAGCTAGATGACATGCAAAAGACGTTAGAAATTATAAATGATTTTTTATACTTATAGATGCCAGAAGCTGGTGAATAGGTCCAGAGTGTTAATCTAATTGCCAACGAAGCAGGATGCCTACTTGTATATCTAGTTTCTCATCCCATATGTGGCAGGGATTAAATTGTCAGGATTCAAATAAAATCATTAATAGTCTGGTCAATATTGTAACATCAGCAAGGACTTCAGATTGTTTCTTGATGACGATGCTTTTACCAAACGATTGTGCTTTTTCCCTCCCAACTGTAAGAAGCAGATGAATCAGGACTAGAAGCTACAAGTTTTGATGTCATTGAAGGAGAACTTTGGCATTGCCATATCTGTAAATCTTATGGGTTGGCAAGTGAGAAGAGTGAATCAACGAAAGAAATGTTCGTCTCTATTCCTTTCTTGTGGAAATTGACCTATGGGTTGTAGCTATATCTTGCCTAATCCACTGAATTCTGCGTGTTAACTTGTTTGTGTTACTGGGCACAACAAAGGCCATTTTCTATATATCGTGAGATCTTGGCTCTATATTATTAAACTCTGACCTTGCTGACTTATAGAAGCATTCCATCGAGATATAAAATTAAACATGGAACAGACTCGATGAAAGGAGATGGACAAGATCAAACATACCGTTAGTTGATAAAGTTCTAGCATTTTTCATATATCAACTCTTTAGTGAGCTTATTTCTGTATTAAACACATTGGCAGAAAACTCCAAAGGACAAGAAAGCAAGTTTGGTGATCCGTGGATTTGTAGATAAGGTACTAAATTTTCGCTCTTGGGTTCACAGAGATCTCTGTGTGATCATCTTCTATCCTCGTGCAGCCATCACCTGTGCTAATCCAATCTGGATGATTTGTTGGAGCTGTCATTTAGATATTCTGTTAGTCTACCCACATTAAGTTCATTTTCTCTCAACATTGCAAACCTAATGCGACACGTCCTGGTGTACATGTCTTGTACTTCCTACTGCATTGGGAGAAAAAGTGCTTATGAGTTTTGTGTGCCTTATGGTTACATGATACCAAGCATCTGAAACTTTGTTGCATCTTTTAGGCCTCAGAGTAGCTTGACTTGCTATCTACACCATAATTTTCTTTTAATTTGAAAGAGCACAGGTTATTGCAGGTGCAATGAACTTGCTGAATATGCAGATTCCTCCATTTGTGAGGATTGACTACGTCCAGATTATTTTAACTAAAGCTTTAAGTGCAGGTAGGTATTCATTTTATGAATCCTAGTGACAGTGATGAGTGGTATTATACGCTCCCTTTATGGCTCATTATTTGCTCTTAGGTTGGCAGTACTACTAAGTTCAAGTGTGGGATATGTTTTAATTTAACAGCGATATAGAACTTCTGTTCTTCTATCTGTATATGTATCTGTTGCATCATTTTCCCTCTTTAACTTAGCTAGGTCTGGAATTTCATACACTATTAGGGAGTCACCCTCAGCTGAGCCTAGCATAGCTTTGTGATGAATTTGATGGATTGTTGCTACATCTTCATATGGTGACATTATTAAAGGGTCTATTATTCTGTAATGTTGATTTGTTGGTTGCATAACAGATGAAAAATATTACAACTGGATGCTCAGATTGTCTAGCGTACATGGGCAGAAAGCTCCATTGCCATTCATCAAATCAGTTGAGGTGAAATTTCATTAAAAAAATTTGAGTTAAACATTTACCTCTACAAATATTTTCTGATTTCTGGCAAAGTCAGAGAAAATTGTACACTTTGAAAAATTGGTTCTCAGACTACCCGATTATTTATACTTGCTTGTGTTGATTTTATTTATTTATTATTATTTAGAAAAAATCTTCTATGTGTATGATCTACTGTAGTTGAAATAAGCAAATGTGGAGTTGAATCGCAAAAATCTTCTTTGCCTGCAATTGCTTAGCTTGAGATGGTGACTGCACTGCTTCCACTTGCTTCTTTCTGTGGGGTCTATATTGATGATATTTTCAACCTTCACAATTTCTTTTGCTTTGTTCTCAAACTATTGATGTCTTCAATACTCTTAATTAGTTATTGAAGCTGAGTAGCTGGAGTGGGTTTTCTATCAAGTTGGGACTCTGTGAAATTGGACTGTTTGCATGCCCTTCTGAAGGCTCATCACAGCTTGACTGATGGATGTTCTTTCAACATTCCAGATTACTTTTTGGATGAGGAAAAATACAAAGCAGCTGTTCTTCATGAGCAACCATTTCAACTGAAAAGGTAAGTTTATGGAAATATTACTGACTTTTTCTGCCTCCCATGAAAAATGAGAGAACCTTCATTGATGACGTTTCATGGTGATGGCTAACGTGGTAGAGGGCCATTTTCTTTTGCAAATTAAAAGAGATCTTCTACTTACTCTACTCTGTTAGAGCAGTATGTCAATTGCTTGGTCACTCTTTATTTATTTATTTATTTATTTTTTTTTTTTTTGGGGGGGGGGGGGGTGGTAGCCTTCGTAAGTGCAAAAATTTGAGTTAAGAAAAGAAAGGCTTCAAGGTTGCTTTTCTTTGAGAGGCAACAATGCAACAGCGATGTGAGTTAAGTATTCATGAAAGAGGGACCTGAGGTGTTCTTTTTCTGACCAATAGACAATCCAGATACATGGTTCACTCTGTTAGCCTGAGTTCATATAATTATTCTCTTCTAATGCTTATGTACATTTTAAATCAGAGTGGCAATTGCCAAACTCATCAAACAAGCGAAGAGATTTGCTCTTGATTTGGAAAATATTACCTGAATTATAATAGAATATGAAAATTTCATGTGATCACTGTGATTGGTGTTCCTGAGATTTAATGAGCATTGTGATAGAGCATGAACAAGTCATGAGTTCCTTGAGATACTTTACCTGAAATCACAATATTTCCATGGCGATGGGACCGAGTAGTGCTAAGTGAGGAAATTTCTCTTTAATCACAAGAATGCAAGATGTCTTCACATAGCTTCTTGTTCTTTGATTCCCTTGACATTATTCTTTACATATGTGCAGGAGAACAGAGAGGACGAAAGTATTTGAGATGGTCTTGAAAATTAATCTCTCTAATGGATGCGGCTGTCTGTGCAGCCAGATTAATATCCCTTTTGATCCTAAGGTAAGAATCTTGAGCAGCTTCACTGACATTCCTTTATCAGCTATGCCTGTCATCATTGTCAATTTAAAGGTTGTGAAAATAAGTTCTGATATATTTATGGGCATGCAACCCCTTCCGTGAGGCTTGAAATGTCTTTGAAGTAGACTGCTATCTTTTTTACCCTTAGGTCGTTGATCAGGTTCCAAAGTCTTTTTGGACACACGTTAGAAGCCAACATCCTCGTGTTGCAATCCTATAAGTTTGCCTTCTTGAATTGTTTGATTTAAAATTCCGATTCCAATGAAATCTTGCTTGCTTGTTGGCCAAAAAGAAGAAAAGGAAGTATCTTCCTTGCTTGTATCAAAGTGGAAAAAGAAACAGTGAGCTCTTTTCTTGCAAGTTCTTTGTCTAGTAGTGCACCATCTTATCAGGATCAGCAACCTAAGGAAGGACATAATGTTTCGGTCACACAGAAAATATGATGCCTGTCCTCACTCTCTTGTTAACGGTGCTGTAGTAACGACTTATCACTCACAGGTTACAACTGATTGTTCTACTCCCGATAAGGACGCATTACTTCAGAAGCTCAAAGATACAGCAATTCAAGGCCTGTGCTGTGGTCAGAATGCCATCGTCGAAAAGAAAATCAAGTCGGCCCCCAATGGGGAGATCAAGTCAGCCCCCAATGGGGAGACCTCCACATTTGCCATCGTCACCAACATCATCATGCACAATAAAGCCTCCAAGGCGTTTGAAATTGAGGCGATAAGCAACAGGAACAACATCAAGAGGCGTAAAAGAAGCGCGAGAAGCAATGAATCCTCCCGGAAGCGATCTAAGACGAAAGGATCGAACTAACATTAGCCATTTTTTGGGGGAATAGATAGAAACTGTCTCGTGGGATTTGTAGATACGTCTTTCTTTGGAACTGACCATGTAAGTCTCTGTGATAGGACTGAGTGAATTTTGTTAGAGACTGCACTCAGCCTTGCTTGCTCTGTAAATGGTCCTTTTGGGCATGGCCAAAATAACTTTTTGGCTTACAACTGATTTACACCAATCCTATCATCTACAATATAGCGAAGGAGGACTTCCGATTCGTTCTGTTAAGCATCATACGTGATTCAAATGGTAAACTGATAACGTTCCGGATCATTGTGACGGTGTTTTTGAATATGCAGTTAGGTAATTAATCCTTATTTTGCTGTATCATCCATGATGTTATGGAGTTTCTGTCGGTCTAATCCAGCTTCGCGTGGACAAATGAGAAACGGGATTATTGATGACAGGCGCAAGAAAGACTAGCAAATGCATGTGCTGCGAGAATGACATGATTATGTGCTGGTCTTAACGAAGTATGGATCCGTTAGATCGAGTTGGACATAACCACTCTCCTCCGAGTAACTGAATTCGGACCTCAATTTCGACGGGTTACGACATATGGTGTTGATAAAAATAATATTTCAAAGAGGTGAGAGGGTGGTGGCATGCAAGTAGCCTTCTAAAGCCTAGTTAATTGTTGCGTGGAAATGGAGTACGTGTGCGCTGCCATGTAGCTTGCGATGAGATGGTCTTGGAAAAATAGATTGGAGGTAGATCCCGAGCCGGGTTCTTTCTAGTTATAGAGCGGAATATTACCAAAAAGATCTTAAATTTATTGTCTGAATGTCAACAAGGTTATAAAGTTTCAATTTGACTAATTTAGTTTTAAGTTTTTTAACTATTTATTAATGTAGTCCTTCCAAACAAAATTGGCTTGCTAACGTGGACGATGGTCGTTTTTCATGACACGACGAGCATTGACGAAGATAATTTTTATAATATTTAATAATTCTTTTTTTACCTTTTACTTTTCCTTATTTCCCTTTATCGGTTCGCGGCCTTAGTGATGGCCAGCAGAGGTCAATGGCCATAGGTGAGGGTTGCGATGTCCTTACTTGATCAGACCTAGCCATGTCAAGTAGGATAGTAAATGTTCACATCAACGTTTTTTTGGCAATAATTGATTAGTAGTACATTGGCAAATCATTAAAAGGTTTATAATTAATTTGACCAAATTAAAAAGTTTAGAATTGAATGATACTGGTATAATAGGTTTATGATTTTTTTTTCGGGTAATTATCAAAACAAAGAGAGATAATAACTTTATGCACCTCACAAAACTCGTAACCTTCGCGAAGCTAAGTACTCAAGCTTCTTCGCAACGGTCTCTACTATAGTTGGACCCATCGTCTGTTGGTCATTGAATTTTGTCTAGATTTTACTTGTAGTTTCATTTAGGGGTGAGCAGTTCAAAATTTCACCTAGAACATGAAATCTATCCATTGAACAGATCCACATTTTTATGAAACTTGGAACTTACTCAGCATATCTTGAAATCTAGAACTTATCCTGTCACAAGTCTCAAGATCTAATAGATTCCTTTTTTATGTTTCATTTTTAGTCAAGCAAAAAAATGGAAGTTTCTCATTTTTTATTAGAATTAATCCATAAAAGATGAATGCATAAAATAAAATAAATAATAAAAAAGTTCAAAATACGTATAGTAAAACCTACATTAAGAAATTTTAGTTATCAATCATTCATGAAATATTGCTTAAAATTTTAACCTAAAATCAAATGAAACAACAACATAATTGATTACTTAATGATAGTTTTAAATTAAGATTTCAATTAATTAAAATAAAATAATTATCAAAAACCTCACCACATATATTCATTCAACTTCAACTTGTAAATACTATTTACCAATGATAATATTCTCATTAAAAGAATTATATCTAAGAAAAAGAAGAGGTTAAATAAAATGTTCAAACATTAGATATAAAAGGAATTACAATATAAAAATATAATCTCTTTGTTCTCGGTTCCCCTAATTCGATTTATGGTTCCTAAAAAATGGAATCGAGAATTGAATTAGGGTACATTGGAATCTGAAATCAGACCGGTTTCTACCATTCTAATTCTCCAATTCCCGATTCTATCTTAAAATTATGCTCACCCCTAGTCTCATTATCGATTAGCCTCTGTCGACATCGCTCAGTCATTGAGAGTGCATATGACAACTATTCTATTTCTATTCTAGAACTATTTTTATGTTTTAGTCTTGTTTCTAAAACAGAAATCCACTTGCTGATGTAGTTTCATTTTTCTATTTCTGGAATACATTTTTAGTTCATAAATAGTTTTGAAACAGAAATGCGAAGTATAAATTATTTACTTCTCTATTTCTAGAATAGAATCGAGAAATAAAAACTCTTCTCACTACTCATCCTCTCTATTAGTTGACCACCCACCCATCATTGCCGCCCGCCACCATCCACCATAGCCTAAGAGAGAAATTTTGTGAATTCTATTCCGAAAACATAAATTTGGCGTCATTATTGAACAAGTATTTTTACTAAAAACACCCATCTAGGAATAAAAATAGAAAAATATATTTATCTTCTAAAAATCAATTTCTAATTAGAATGGTTATCAGTCGTACCCAATAATACCCAACTTGTCCAGATTTGATAGTGAAGCCATCCAATGGTGAAGTTCAAGTCATCCAAATATGAAAATTAGACACTTGCGTTGCCAAGCACCTCTAAAGCTTGTCATCAACAACAGCAAGCCCCCCTCACAGTGAAAGTTGAGCACTGTTTCAAAATTTCAAATTAAAAAATCTTTAACTTTAGGTTCAATCTCAATTATACTCCAAATTCTTTTGTTTGATTTCACTCTACTCCCAAATCTGTGACATGTCCAAAAACCATCACCAGTTTCTTTAAGATTATCAATATCAAGAAGTGGTTGTTTGATAGATATGTGAGAGTGTTGTGAGCACGTGTTTCGACAATGAATTTCTAATCGCAAAAGCAAGGGGCGATTTTTGGACTCATGTGCAAATTTGACGCTAAAATAATAATAAAAAAAGAAGAAGAGATTTTTGTAAGACCAAAAATCTGGGGCAAAATTAGGATTGGACTAAAGTTGGGTTTTTTAAGGAATTAAGTCCCTTTGAAACTCGTCTTACAATCGATGCAGCGTACTTTTAACACTCGTGTCATGTGTAAGCCTGTGGGGGAGCCGCACTTGCGCATTAAACTGGAGCAAATCACATGTTTATTAAAAGCCTCCACAGGTGATATTGGATAGTTTAACAAATTGAGCAAGAGTTAGTCCCTAAGTCCTTCTCTACGGAGAAGTTTCTTTCCCGAAAAAAAAAAAAAAAAGGAATCTTTTTATCTGTGGTCTTTGTATCAGCTATTGATTTGAAGGAGCTTCGTTCGATCCAAAGATGTTTGATGTCGTCAAAGGCTACAAGCTCGAAGGTTGTTTGTGCTCTAATCATAGCCAGTAACATTACGATTGCAATTGCGAAATAGGAAATTTCTCCCATCTATTCCTCTTCTTTGATGCTTTCTTCAAATCAAGTCTTTGTATCTTTAATTTATCTAATCGAGTCCTTCTACCTGCACGAATTTTTTAATGCTGGATTTGGTACCGGAGAGACTCGATTAGAAAATTTGCACAAGTAGAAAGACTTGATTAGTCAAATTGAAAATATAGGGACTTGATATCAAAAGTGTTGTCTTACATATTGATTTGGAGGGAGAAGTCTATAGAGCGCGACCACCTAGATTCGTTGCTTAGGGGAAGTGATCCGGTAAGGTGTGTAGACTTGTATGTTCGATCGATTCAACTCTGCAGTTTCGGGATTTGGTCTCAAACGTTGTCGTTCAGATCAGTCTGTATTCCACCGCTACCATAGGGGGAGATGATGTGGTTAGCATTACTCAACTAGAGGCTCATCTCCGTTCGTGGATTAGCACCAAAGTTCTGAGGCTTTTGACGTACTTTATTGGGATTGAGGTCCTTCAGTCCGAGCATGGTACTTGTATGTCTAACAGGAAGTACGTGTTGGATATCTTAAAAGGAACTATTCCTCAAGGTGCACTTGCTTGACGGAAAATAAATAATAATAATAATAATAATAATAATAATAATAATAATAATAATAAGCAATCATTTATATAACTTACAAAAAAGAATGATTGAAAAAAAAAATCATCATACCTGAAAATATTTAGATATTAATTGTTTTCTATAATAAAACATTTTTTATCAACTAATTATCTCAAGTGATACAAGTAATTGTTTTTATCAAATTATATAATTTTCGCAAAGTAAATAAAACCTTAATACAAGACCTATTGCTACACCAATGGATTCATTATGTCAGGTTATTACTAATTTACTAGGTGAGAGGAAGCTTCTTTTTTTTTTTTTTTTTGGACCTCTAGGGATATGGGAGACTAGTTCTTAAGCTAAACTATCTCACAATTACCAAACTAGACATATATTTTACCATTAGTGTCGTGAGTCAATTATTAAGCTTGCTGACCAAAGCACATTAAGATGCATCGGTTGCCAATTTGAAGTATGTCTTGCTTCTTAGGTAGTGGTCAAGGAATTCTCTTTTGAAATATCAGTACAAGTGAAATCTCATGAGACCTAAGTACTTAAATAATTAGTGCCCCTAGTAAAGGACTGTTGTAGCAAAATAGATGTCATGCTTAGATAGATGGATATGCTGACATTAATTAAGCTAATTCACCTTGCATAGGAGGTTCACGACTGGTTACTGTATGTTCATTAGAGGAAATCCTATTTCATAGAAGAGCAAGTAACAAAATATTCGAGCTCATTCTATGCAATCAAATCCTACTAAATCTTTGGCCAAAGTTCGATCGGGCCCTTCAAATAAAAAGAAATTAAAAAAAAAAAAAAAAAGACTGCGGGCGAAAATGAGAGCGCCCGGTGAAAATTTTCAATGGGCTTTGAGACTCAAAAAGCCCAAGGAAAACTGACGATCAAACTGGACCGTGTGGGCCCATTAGCATAAACCCCGACCCGACCCGACCCGGTTGTGTAACCTGGGTCGTACCGTCCTCCCCGAAAAAATTCAAATCTGCGGTCGCGCCCATCGACGCCCGCTCGGAGAATCCATTCCTGCGTCGTCCGCTCGGGAAATCCCCACCGAAGACACGACCCCCTGCATCGCCCGCACCTCTCTCTCCTCTCCGAACTCGCCGCCGTCGGTTCTCGAGTTCCATGGCGGAATCGTGACGCGAGAAGAAGGACGTCGGCGATGGAGAGGCTGTTCGCGCAGATCTTCGAGCGGAAGAACTGGATCGTCGGCGAGGTCGAGCACCAGACCCGCCTCTTCGACCAACACCTCGCCTCCACGCTCCTCATCGACGGCCTCGCCCCTCCTCCCTGGCTCCTCCCCTCGCCGCACCCGTCCTCGCTCCCCGCAGGTACTCGGAGAGAGGCGCGCGCTGTTTCTTTGTTTTTTTCTTTTTGGCGATGCCGTCTCGCTCGGTTAGCCGTGGTCGGCGATTCCGTCGCGAGTTTGCTGAGCCGGCGGCGGATTCGCTCTCGCCCTACTGTTTGTTAGCGTGTGAAATGCTCGTAATCTGCGCGGCGGCGTGCGGAAAAACCGGAGTTTTGCAATTCCTCGGGTTTCGATTTTTCGAATGCCGATGCGGTTTTGTTCGTACGGAAAGGCGTTGCTTGTCGATTGCTTTGGAACGGTGCATGAATGACGAGCCAAGCTCGAGCGGCGATTGCTGAAGTCAATTAGTGAACTGGATTGTTTTCGAAGTCATTCCAACTGAATTTTGATGCTTTTATGATTACTTTATACTCTAATGTTGCTGCATTATTGTGATGCTTTTGTTCTGTAATCGGTTGTCTTTGTGTAATTGGGCAATGGTTAATGCTGATGGATGTAACTTACATGTAACGATGTGCTATTGCTTTAGATACAGCACTCGGTCGTTCATTGTACAATGCGTTTGCTTTAAATTACATTTACTGTCGTGTCATTGCAGAATTTCAGAGAGAAGAGCTCATTACAGAACTTTTGCAACCGCAGCCACAATTTTCAGTTCCTTGTTCCATTGGTCACCGTCCCGTTTATGATAAACCCGTGCTTGCAGCTGACTCGAGAGGGTTTCCAGCTGATTTATGCGCAGATTTTTGCACTTTGCAAGAAATAGGTGAAGCAAGTAGTAAGTCATCTTCGTTGCATGAAATTCCTAAAGATGACACTACTTTTGTCCTAAATGGTGTTTCTGAGGCGGATCCTAACATTAAGTCCCCTCAACATCAAATGGATGTGATAATATCAGAAGATTTTCATGATCTAGATCAGTCACTGGCAAGGGTCCAGAGATCCAAGGTGAGGCAAAAGGCTCTTGAGCTCCGGAACAGTGCAAAGGCATCTGCAAGTCGTTTGCCTCAAAAAGATCCTATCGTTGGCCCTAGCAGATCTGCTGCCTCTGGGGTTGCTCCTCCACTGTCTGAGAATGTATTTTCTGCAGAGCTGGTCAAGACTTCTCACGCCAGTTCTCATATCCGTTCAACAGAAGAAACACAGATGGCCAACTTCAAGAGCAAGGAAAAGGGCAGCAAAACCAGCAGCAGTAGAGCCATGAGATGCTTGATATCTGGAAGCCTTTCAAATGGATTATTGGAAATGGATGCTCCTTGCAGTGTCAATCTTGAAGTTCAAAGGGAGAGTGAAGGGGATAAAGGAGATTCTCTGAGAAAGGAAAAGGAAAGGAACAGTCGGTGTAGGGGAATAACAAGACCTCATAAGTCAATTGAAAATTGTCAAATGAATGAGGCTTTGAAGTCCAATAGTTCCTTCCCTGTTGGAAAGAACAGTGGCATGGATAAGTTAATGCAACCAATGAGCCAGGCTGACAACTCTATGGAGTTGAATGGAAGTGGCAGCATGCCTGGACTGGAAATCAGAGATTGCCAAATCAATGGACATCAAACTACTGTTGGTTCCGGTGAAATGACACAGTTGAGATGTTCTTCCCATCAACCTAATTGTGAGGAACTTCCAGGATTGGAGATATCTTCTGATCCAGGTGATGTGAAGAGGGCTGGCTCTTCAGGAAAACCAGTGCAATCTCCTCAAGATGATGATGGTGGTAATGGCATTGCATTAGTATCTGAAAACTTCTTGGTTTCAGGTCGTTCTGTCAACCAGTTGGGTTATACTCATTCTGACCAGCTTATCATAGGCAGTACCGATAACCTGCCAAAAGCACACGGTACTACATCAAAAGTGCTTTCCAACTTGAGCGATAATGTTGATCCTGAAAGATGTACTAGAAATGCTGCTCAATCTTCAGCTTTGTTTGAAAAGCTGCCTGAAGGATCTTCTTTTGGCATTCCATCTAACAATGATCCTGCCGATTTGGAAAACGTGCCAGAAGCATTAGCCTCAAGCCTTTGCTTTGATTCTAACATTCTTTTAAAGCCCAAGCAACTTGACTTTGATGATCTCGGGGAGAACAGGAGCTGCCTGAATAATGTTCCTGGAGCTGTGTTAGAAGAAAGTGTCGAGGACACAGGGCTATGTAAAGGGCTGGTCACCTTGTGCGAGCAGGAAAAGAACTCTGAAGAACTTGGATCTGCTGGACATTTATCGGAAAACCCCGTTGACAAGATAGGTCAGACAAGCACATCCCTTAGACAGGATGATGAGACAGTGGTGAGTGAAACATGTGGAAATGGCAAAGATGTCATTCCTAATTTTCTCCTACAAGGGAAGATATCCAAAAGCAGGATGTCTTTCATTGATCATTCAATTGATTTGTCTGCTGCCTGTAAAAGTTCTCCATGTGCATTAAATGATGGACAGGATTCTTCATTATCCAGTCTGAAATCAAACAGGGTAATGAATACTTCCTATGGAGAGGATACTAGAGAGTTTGATGCAGCAGAATCAACTGAAGTGGACCTTGCTCATCATAAACTAGACCCCGATTCTTGTGGTGGTCAAGTAATGCCAACGAAACTAATTAGTTCCGTGACTACTGGCACTCCTCATTTTGTTCCACTTTTGGAGAATGTAGCTTGTTTCAAATCTTCCAACCATCAAAGTGTGAAGAGCTTACTGGTACAGTTCGAAGGCAATGGCTTTGCAAATTCATCACCTCAGTTTCATAAATCAACTGAGCTTTCACCTGCTTCAATGAGCTTGCAGAAGGATCCATTGCACAGTACTTACGGAAATTGTGGAAAAAGAAAGGCAATAGAGGCAGAGGACGATGAAAAGACTCATATTAGTTCTAAGAAACGGTCTGAAGTTGATAGCAGCCTAAATAATCTGATGCAGCATAATGCTAAGCATGGTGTGACAGAAGCATTTGAAACTCTGCAGATGCAGCAAATTCCAGAGGTACTCAATTCTCCATTTCCAGTTGGAAACTTTTTATTTTTGTCCTATACTATTTGGAGAAGATTGGTGAACATATATAGTACATGTACCCTGTAGAAAAATTAAAAGGTTGTGGGAAAGGTTGATTACAATCATCTATTGACTTTCTTTATGATCAAACTGGCTGGCCCTTCTTAAATCTTCATTTTCACATGGTGTGCTATTAGTGATGATAAATCAGTTTCAAAAGAGGACAAGGTCCTAGATTTAATAGTTCCTTCTGTTATACTTGTAAGGGGACCAATAAGTATTTTCGGTAGACAGCTCCGTATCGTGTACTATTAGCGTTTCAACCTCCATACCACAATTTCTGAGAGTGAAACTGTCGAGTTAGGATAGCTTCAGACAAAGCTCAGGACTAAAGTTGCGTTACAAGAGGTTTTCCTTAAAAACATTGGATAGTTTTTGGGGATTGCAGATCTAAAGTTCCAGTCTAAGTTGGATAATTAGTATTGTAGAATACCAGAATAATTGGAGTTAGTTAACTGATGCCAGCACAAGAAAAATACTTCTTTCACCTCATATCACCTTAAGAAAAAAAAACACTTAAACCTGCTTTGCAGAGCAGTCTCTGCATCAATAATTTAGTTCACAATTTGCATCCACGCTAAATGCATGTACTATGGAGCAGATCTATCACTGCATTTGCTGCTCTATGCTTGTATGATGCAAAATGTTGCTGTAAATTTTTTGATCATTTTGTCTCACAGGGTGTTACCTTGGAAGGGCGACATGAAAATACAGGTTCCCATTTGGTGCGTGAAAACCAAGGACAACCTCACTCAAATATTTCTGGTCTATCTGACGTTGCATTTGTAGCAAGAATTGAAGGCACCATCAATGAGGAAGGTCAATGCCAGACTAAGGATATTTTCAATCAGACGGATGAAGAACATTTAGCTTGTTCTGAAAGACCTGAACAGAATAGAGAAGCCCATAACCAAAGGAAATATGAGTTCCCTCACCACTCACCCGGTTACCAATCCATGGAGCAAGTTGGAAAGGATCAAATAATGCCTGTTTTTGAGGGATTCATCATGCCAACTGATGATGAAAAGCCAATCTCTGATGATGGATTTACCTTTGAGAAGCTGGATGTTCAAGATGGTATTATTGAACATGCCAGCGCACAACAGCTGCTTTCCAAATCTGCTTCTGTGCATACACCATTGTCACATTTCTCCACTGCATACAAGCTGCGTAAGGCACCAAACTTATACAAGTCCGTTCCAAACGGCCTTCTTGAATATATGGACATGGGGAGCGCTTTCTATATGAATGAGTGTAATGGGGTGAACAGCTTCTCGCACACGGAAGTAGAGCAGGCTCCTTATGGAAGGTCCCACTCTGATTGCCTTCCTCTTTCATATGCCGAATCTGCTGGATGTCAGAAGAAAACCTACACATCTCCCGTCGGGAAGTTGTGGGATATAATTGCCTCCAAGTCTGGAAGTTCAAAGGAGAAAAGAAGCTTAAATCCTGAGCTTCCCTGCATTAGTGAAGAAAATGAGAATGTAGATGAGGCAGCTGATACATCAAAAGAGGGCATTGATTTAGATGTTAGAACAAGTGCAGCAAATAGAAAACCACTTGCTGATATTACAGAAGATCCTAATTGCCCTGCTTCAGTTTCTGATACAGAAAATGAGATGACAAGATGTAGTATAGATTCCATCAGAACAGAAATTAGTTTTGCTGGAACTCATAGAAAGGCTAAACAGAAGCCTGGGAAGCAGGAAAGCAGCAAGAGGCATAGGGCAAAGGACAGCACAACCATGCCAAAAGGGCTGAGCGGAGTGAAGAGAGCCGTGGAAGTGCCTAATAACAGGTTCAGTAAGCCGAAAAGCAGCCTCAGGAAAGGTCGCCCTGGCATCTCAGAAATGGACTCTAAATGTGACAGCAACATTGTGTCTCATATGACTTCATTCTTACCACTAGTTCAACAAAAACAAACAGTTGCACCTTTCACAGGTACCGACCACATCTTTGGCTACAAATTCTGTTCTAGAGTTCCTACTGAGACATATGAGATAAGACTGCTTTGGGTAAATTATGTCATACTGCCATTTTCCAGTTCAAAAGGGTCTATTGTTTTTCCTGGATTCCTTCTTGGAAATTTGTGATGCTGTTTTAATGGCTAGAGTTCTCTCACATACTGTTGCTGGACTCAAATTGTTAGTAAATTTACATCTCGTTCTCTGAATTTTTCCTGTTCAAATTAGATTAGCTAAATTTGACGTTTGAAATCAGTTTCACTGATAGTGGGATTGTTGAAGTATTATCCCACATCGATTGACAATGGGTCTTAAGTGCTCTTTATATTCATGTAGTCTCCCTCTTCTTGTTATCTTAAGCTTTTGGATTGGACTTTCTGACATAGTATCAGTGTCAGGTTACCCTTAACACAAAGGTGTGTTAAAAATTCCACGTGAATGTGCATAGTCAAAAATTCCACTTGCAATTTGTAATCCGACTTGCATGTGAGATAGGCTGTTGAAGTATTATTTACATTGATTGACAATGGATCTTAAATACATTTTATATTCATGTGGTCTTCTCCACCTGTTAACTTAAGCTTTTGGGTTGGACTTTCTAACGGGGATGAAAATGGAATTTGTTCTTTTTTTTTTAACTGATTGCTGTTTGTTTCATGAAGAAACTTTGGATGTGAGGGCTTTCATTAGAATAAGCAATCAGTTTCTTGTGGCTTTATTATGCTTATGTACACAAGACAAGACTATACTGAATTTTGTTGCCGGTCATTTAGTTTAAGACTTCTTATCTTTAATAGGGAAGAGGGACGTTAAAGTGAGAGCTCTTGAGACTGCTGAAGCTGCAAAACGTCAAGCTGAAAAGAAAGAGATTGAACGTAAATTGAAGAAGGAGGCATTAAAACTGGAACGGGCAAGACTAGAGAAGGAAAACATGAGACAATTGGAGCTTCAAAGGAAAAGGAAAGAAGAAGAGCAGAAGAAAAAATTGGCTGATATTGCCTTGAAGAAAAGGCAGAGAGAAGAAGAAGAGAGGAGGGAGAAGGAAAGAAAAAGAAAACGTGTTGAAGGTGCTCGGAGGAATCAAGAGAACCAAGAAGACATGCCTACCAAAAAGGAGCAGCAAGGACAAAAATATCATGCTGCGGTATGATCCATCCAGTGCTATCTTGCTTTTTCTATTTTTTTTTTTTTTCTTTTTGTTAGTCCTCATGGTAGCATTGACCTCATTTGTGTTTGGGGATAAAATGTTTCAGGAAAGGGGAGAACTGGGAAATAAACTCAGAAAGAATGAAACATTAGAGACAGAAAAAAGAGGTGCTTTTCCAGAGAAGATAATGGAGAGTGAAGTTGAACCTGACCAGGGCTTAGGCTCTAAACCCTGCATGACTGAAAGAATTTGTGCAGATGGAACAAATAAGGTACAATTTCTGATTCATCTTTGAATAAATAAGCTAAGTTCAGTCGTCAATGCATTGTTTAAATGGAAAGGGGAACATAAGTTGAAACGAAGAGCCAAGAGAGGGGGGGACTTGAACGTGGATATAATTTGGAAATATGTGGGACTTTGCTTGCCCTGTGTGATTTTTATTTTCATCAGAACAACTGTATGAAAAATATCATCTCTACTCCTTATACCTGCAATATTCAATATGCAAGTAATAGAAAAATCCAGCACTCAATGCAGCTTTGCAGTCCTTTTTGATAGACTGGAAAGGAAAATTTATACTTGTATGAAAGCAGAAATTGAGGGAGTAGCTTTAACTTCCGCATCATCTGAATTCCTGTATGGGCAGTTGTCTCTTATGATGTATATAGAATGACTTTAATTGATTATAGAATAATATTCTTATTGTCTCCTTAATCTGTTTAATTATGCTTTCTACAATGGTATTGGAATAGCTAAACTTCAGAAACTGGAGTTGGCAATGATTTTTTCCAACAAACTAAGTGGCTATTCCATGGCCAAGTGACCTTCATCCCTGCCTTGTTGTATTGTTGTTTTACTGAAATTGTCAGTAATGCCAGCTGCAAGTGTTATAAGTTTTCTCTTCTTCATTGTCAATAGCTTGTGCCCAAAGCATTTTTCAGTAAACAGCTTGTACTCAGTTGTATAAGCAACTTTTAGAGAGATGAAGGTTTGTTAGATCTGCTGAAGGAACTTGCTTGCCAGTTGCCTGTACTCTTTCATGCTAAGAATTGCCTATCATCCAGGCAATAAGCATTTTGCAAAAAGCAACAGATATTAAGGACAGTGTCAGCGATGGCAATCAAGAACAATCATATGAGATTTCGCCCTACAAATGTTCGGATGACGAAGACGAAGACGAAGACGAAGACGATACACCCAATGACAAATTTGTACCTTCTTGGGCGAGGTTAGTTGACTCATTATGTTGTACTAATTGAATACTCTTTTGAGAGCACAAAAGGCAGGTGGCATGGAATTAGGTGCTGAACAATTTTTCTTCTCGATCCCTGTTGTCACCTATTAACCAAATATCATCTGAAATCAAGGGTTGGGGTAGAGGCCACTCGTAGGCGTAAATAGCTTTTATGTCTTTCTGCAAGCTGGAAATTATCTCTATACTTATGGCTCTTTTGCAGTAAAAGTCGCATGGCGCAGGCACTTTCATTACAGCAAATAGTGGATCCAGACGTAATTTTCCCTCCAGATAGTTTTTGTAGTATATCTGAAGGTTAGTTGGACTACTAACTCTAATCTAACAAACGGTAATTAGTACTTCACTAACTTTGAATGACCATGCAGTCGTCATGCCTCGGGAAGTTTCAGCTAAATTAGGGAGCATGCGACTTGCCAGATGACTCTGCAATGGGATCTAGTCGCACTTTGTACATTTTCGTCGCGAGACAAAGGGTAACATTGTCTCAACTAGCAGGTCATGTTTAGTAGTTACCCATTCTTTTGTGGTCGATCTTAAGTTTCCAGTCTCTTCTCGTATGAACTCGTTGCTGAACTCAACGATTCGACTGCCTTCCCTCCTCGAGAGTCGGCCGACCCTTTGGTCCTTCCTTCAGCTGCTGAGATTTTGTGCGCACCATGACTATCTTTAAGTGAATTCGGAAAATCGAATGACTGTCTTGTTACCGTCCGTAGTGCTCCCTTTAATTACTTTCTCGCCACGTGAATTAGACCTTTCTAGGAATGTCTCTCTATGCAGCATGAGCACCGTGATGACCGATGACGTGATGCAGAGTAAACAAGTCCCTTGGATTCCAAAATGGAGTATGCTGATGGCCATTATGTGTTCCTTTTGTGCAGAAGAAATGGTGGTGGGAATAATAATTTACTTTCGCGAGATTCCAAGACGAGGACTCGAGATTTCTCAGGAGTAGGTGAGGGAGTAGCTGAAGACAGTTCTTGGCATATGGCAAGTATGTATGTACATAAAACGTCATCCATGGCCTACTTTAGTACAATAACTGCTTCACCATATTGAGTAAATTCTCTTTACCTTCAAGGGGGTCTGACAATGGGGTCTGACAATCTCTCTCTCTCTCTCTCTCTGAAATTTTTGGGGTCTGAAATGATTCTGACACTTGGTCAAAGTTTCGGTTCAGGACTTCCTTTTTCATTTTATTATAGTTATTCTGAATCGGTCTTGGCTTGCAACGGCTCTATGGACCGTACGGCAATCAATCACGTGGGGCTGAATCGGTCACCTGACGTGGGATCCACCACCACCTCCACGCCTCTCCCGGAAGTCGGTGGTCAGATGACGACGCTCCCAGATACTCTTCCTATTCGTATAGTGCCGTTGAGATTCCCCATCCGTCCGACCGCCTATTCAGGTGGTGGGGGTACGCGAGCGTGATGGAAAATCCTTTTCATTAGATACTCCCCCCAAAAGAAAAGAAAAATGATTGTTGTTATTATAATGAAAGACCCACACTTCGTCATCATTCTGAGCAGTTTATCATTGGAGGGTGCACCTCCACGTGAAAAGCAAACCACTTGCTTTGGAAAAAATGATTAATCATTGGAGGGTGAATATTAATCACCATTACCGGTAAAAGTCACAAACTGAGAAACTTGTGTGATCTTCACCTTCAAGTTAATTTTTGCATGTTAAAATTTTTTTATTAGTATATTTATGATAAATTTATCAAAATCTTATAATTAGAATTCGATAAATGTAATATGGATATATTAGTTGATGGTTTTTTTGTAAATATAAAAATGAATTTTGGACAAATGTGGTAAAGGAAGATTGATCCGAGGGTTTTCGTGACATAAAAATTGATTTGGGGTAAATGTGACATTATTGAATTTGAGTTTTATGTTATTAGCCCTCAATTCATTATGAATACATAAGCCCTAACATGATGCAAAAGTTAATCCAAAATTCCATATGAAAGGAAATAGATCTGCACATTTAAAGTGATCTTTCAATTTTTACTTTTATAAAATTGCGCAATGCATATACAATGCATTTTAAGCTTTAACATCTCTTTTAAAAATGTTTATTGGGCATACTTGACGAAAATATATGTTGGTTTTTCCTAAATATATTATTACATGAAACAAAACTGTAAATTCTTTTCGTTCGAGTACTTGACAAGTATCTCATAAATGTCATTATCCAACGTCCGTCCAAACCATGTTATAATTGTTCCACAATCAAAAGTATTATCTTGCACATTGGACGGATCAAAGTACTTCAAAATCTCGACTGCAAAAAGTTTCCCTTCGGCACGACGCCGTTTGGCGGAGCTGGATCGTATTCCTCGGTAGCCGTTAAAAGAAGAGAAAAGAAAGAAAGAAAGCCCACTTGCTTCTCTGGTTTCTTTATTCCACTCCTTCCCCCTTTTATCTTTAAGCCAAAGACGCGCCCATTCCAACCGTTCAAACCCCCTGTTCCTCTCCTCCTCTCTCCCTCTCTCTGAATTCAAGTCACAGTAATATTCTTCACACATCAATCATCACCATCTTCGTCGCCGTCGCCGCCGCCGTCGCCGCCGCTGTCGCCGTCTTGCTTGATGACATACCCATTTCCGGCCCCTCAATCCTCCCGCCCGATCACATGACCAAATGGCTCCAAGAATTCTCCACCTTCCTCTCACCCTCTCCTTCACCCTCTCCGCCTTGCTCTCTTGTGCCCACCTTGCGTCCTCCGCAAACACGAGCTTCCACTTCTCCTCCTTCGCCTCCCCGTCCCTCCAGAACCTCACCCTCCTCGGCGACTCCTACCTCCGGAGCGGCGTCCTCGGCCTCACCCGCGACGCCGACGTGCCCTCCTCCTGCTCCGGCTCCGTGATCTACGGCCGCCCCGTCGAGTTCTTCGACCAAGAATCCAACACCACCGCGTCTTTCTCGACCAGCTTCTCCTTCTTGATCGACAACGTCAACCCGGCCTCGTTCGGGGACGGCCTGACGTTCTTCCTCTCGCCCGGGAACGAGACCTTGGGCAGCCCCGGCGGGTACTTGGGCCTCGTGAACTCTTCGCAGTTGACCAAGAACGCGTTCGTCGCCGTGGAGTTCGACACGAGGGTCGACTCGCATTTCGATGACCCGAGCGAGAACCACGTCGGGCTGGACATTGACAGCTTGGTTTCTGTCAAGACCGAGGACCCGATGGTGCAGGGGATTGATCTCAAAAGTGGGAAGCTGATAACTGCCTGGATTGATTACAAGAATGACCAGAAGAGGCTGATGGTTTTCTTGAGTTACAACAGCTTCAAGCCGCAAGATCCTCTGTTGACGGTGGATATCGATCTCTCTGAGTATCTTAAAGAAATGCGATACGCGGGCTTCTCTGCGTCGACGGAGGGAAGCACCGAGCTCCATTTGATTCAGAGCTGGAGCTTCCAGACCTTTGGCTTCTTGCCTGCGAGGCCGAATTCACATCCTCATAATGTATCGGATAGCTCCGTGACTAATAAGCCGCCGATTTCTGTGCCTGAATCAGAAAGTAAGCATCATAAGAGGCTCGGGTTAGGCCTTGCGATTGCCGGCCCGGCCTTCTTCTGCGTGGCGCTTGCGGTGTTTGGCTATATTACTGTAAAGAAATGGAGGGACGTTAAGACACAGAAGAGTTTCAAAGCAGAGGTTTTTGCTGGTCCTAGAGAGTTCGGTTATAAGGAACTGAAGACGGCTACCAAAGGGTTTCATGCCAGCAGGATCCTAGGCCACGGAGCTTTCGGTACCGTGTATAAGGCCTTCTTTATTTCGTCTGGTACTATTGCTGCTGTGAAGAGATCAAAGCATTCCCACGAGGGAAAAACCGAATTTTTAGCCGAGTTGTCGATCATTGCTCGGCTGAGGCACAAGAATTTGGTGCAGCTCCAAGGTTGGTGTGTCGAAAAGGGTGAATTGCTGCTAGTTTACGATTTCATGCGCAATGGGAGCCTTGACAGGCTGCTATACCAGGAAGTTGAACAGGGGTCCTTGTTAAAATGGCCCCATAGGCTCAACATTGCAGTTGGATTGGCTTCTGTTCTTACTTATCTCCATCAGGAATGTGAGCAGCAAGTGATTCATAGGGACATCAAGACCAGCAACATAATGCTCGATGGGAATTTCAATGCAAGGCTCGGCGATTTCGGGCTGGCAAGGCTGATGGATCACGATAAGAGCCCTGTTTCCACTTTGACAGCGGGAACAATGGGTTACTTAGCGCCCGAGTATCTTCAGTATGGAAAAGCAACTGAGAAAACAGATGTCTTCAGCTATGGGGTGGTCATACTTGAAGTGGCTTGCGGCAGGAGGCCAATTGAGAAAGACCCAGCTGATCAGAAAATGGTGAATTTGGTGGATTGGGTCTGGGGACTGCACTCTCAAGGGAAGATCATTGAAGCAGCTGACAAAAGGTTGAGTGGGACCTTTAAGGAGGAAGAAATGAGGAAGCTGCTGCTCCTAGGGTTGAGCTGCGCAAACCCCGACAGTGCTGAGAGGCCTTCCATGAGGAGGGTCCTTCAGATCCTCATCAGTGAGGCGGAACCGGTTCTTGTGCCGAGGATGAAACCAAGCCTCTCCTTCTCCGGCAGCTTACCGCTAAGCCTCGAGGACCTCGTCTCGGACAGCGAGGATATCAAGTTGTCCTACCCCACGTTTTCCCAAATTAGAGTCGATTGACGTGTTAATCTCACGCTCTCTCCCATGCAAAAGCAGTTTGATTGTCTCATTCTTTACATTTTTGCTTGTATAATAGTGTTGTTGATGTTAATCCCGCGATATTAGGGACGTTTCGAGTTCAACATCCTGAGAAACTGCTCTGTTGAACTATATAGTGATTTGCAGCGCCCCTACATCACTAATAGAAAATTTAAGTTTCTCTCTTCTACTTGCAATTGCGACCTAATTATAAGATCTCCATTAGAAAACGTACGTTCTTCAGCTATGAGATCGCAAATTGTGACGTAACAGGTACCGTGTTTCATTAGTGAGCTAGCGAGCCAAAGGTTGATTTAGAACTGATACTACCTTGTGCTGTATGGAGGTATATCGGCTCTTTGAATCCAAGGCGAGCAATTTGGCACTCAAAGCATTAGAGTCCTGTCAGATTCCTTGCAGACACGCCAAGAAGACCCATTCTGGAATTGGTAAGTTTGAGGTTGCCCTTGCCATGGGGCCATGAATAGCGATATTGTGTTACAGAATATCTACATAACACAATATGATGGCACTTACCCAGTAATCACAACATTAGAAGATAATAAATCATTGTAGATCTTGCCCAATTTTGATTAACCTATATCTTAAGAATGCTACAATACCAGAACAGGAAAGTAGATTCTACAAATGGAATTAGGTAATATTCCTTTCACTTAATGGAGCATATCAATTGCTTCATATGATCCACTGATCATATTTCAGCACCTTTGGCTACAACTCAGCTCGAACGCCCATCTTCATCTCGTGTCTTTCAAAAAGAACAGTGGAGGACTCGTGGTAATTAACAACACATTAGAAGTAACAGTCCATCATACTCGAGTAGATGTGGCTGGATATAATTTGGTGTATTATCCAGATTATTTTTCTTTCACCAAACTTGACAAAAATGTAAATCGCATTTTATTCTCAATATGAAAGTGATACCCCAAAAAAGTCCCGGAATTCTAAACCCGTCAACCCTCATCTTTAGAAGTGTTCATCAAATGATGCTTCTTAGTTCACAATTATATACAGGAAGAAGTATGAAGACTGATTTTGCGAAAAGTTAGCGCAACCGTCTGTTTCAATATCTAAAGTTTTGCAAGGGACTGACAGGTGGTGGTGCACCTTGTCCTTATTCCATGCAATGAGAAGAATGCAATTAATGAATTGTCTTTGACCCTATCATCACTGAAGCTGGAGGTCTGGGATATCTCCTTCATCTGATACAATCTTCCTGCATCAGTTACAAAAACACTAAAGCGTGGCTTCACTTGGACCTGTTGAGTTTCCACTCTTTTGTCTGTTCTTATGAATTAATCTGCGCCCTCGCATTGCACCTCCTCCACCTACGTAAGACATAATGAAGGATGGTGTCATCTTTAACCAAAATCGGGATTCCAGCTGTACCTGTCTAGGATTGCATCTGTGTTAAGGGCAAGAGCACCCTAGTGTTCGGACTCATCTGCAAACTCAAGAATGTTAATGAACACGCACAGAACGTGTACGAAATAATTGAGATGCTATCATACCTACTATAACCCTCAGAACATATCATTGTACGTACTGCTAGAGCTATGGATCAGAATTGAATCATCATAAGCAAGCATATAAACAAGATCGGTGAGATAAAAGCACATCTCCTGAAATAATTCCTCCTTTTTGTACCTTCAACTTAAGCCATTGCCCCAGAGAATAAGGAATGTACCAGAAAGTAAGAATCACCAAGCTTCTTTCTTTTCCCTTGATTTTCTTCTTTAGGGCTGAAAAGCAACCTTAGAGTTAAGTAGCTATAGATGGTAGGGAAAGTCGTTTACTTTAAGTCCACAAGACTTTTCCAGAAGTTTCCTACATCACCAGATTTTACATATCGTGACGATCATGATGGTTGCGACGGAGATGGAGATGGTGATGGTGACGGAAGAAGAGAGAGCACACTCCCAGCAAGAGCTAAGACCTTTTAGCCAATGGAGGGTTGTGCTCTCTCTCTTCTGTCAACACTTGCACAACACCCTTTCACCTTCTAAGTCCAACCCATTGGCGGATCTGCATTTCAAGGGCAGCAAACATCCATTAGCACATGTTAGATGCAAAAGCATGCAAGATCAAGCAACGGATGAAAGATTAAAGACTATAAATTTTCTTCCCTATACGACTCTAAAAAAGCCATCCCTATCTGATCAGTGAGAAGATTATTTACTCTAAAAGAGGAAGAGTGCAATGTATAAGACGATGCTAAGCATCTACAAAGTTGAAAAATGTCACGATTCAACTTCTAGTAGCCAAAAGATCCTCCCTTTCCGCCGGCAGACATGTAAATAAGAAAAAGAGAACTAGATCGACCCATGCATGCGCGAGCCCGCAGTATTTAGTCACAACAAAACGGATATCATCAAATCAAGAGCCAGGCCAAACACGAATTGGCTCGCATACATAGGAGGAGCACACAAAAAGCATGCATACTGTTGCAAACATATCATGCAAAGACCGAGCCCGCGAAGAAAGGCAGACCAGCTCCTTTTCGTTCCTCCAGAAGAGAGAGATCGTACGTGCCATGCTTGCCCCTGCGCTTTGGTAACTTCCTAAAGCCCTCATCCTCAGAACTCTTGCAGAACTCGAGGACCTTTTCACTGGGTTTGAAGCGCAGAGAGAGAAGGCAAAAAAAGCAAACCCTTTTCTCCATTTCGAGGCGAATTGCTCAAAAGGGTAGGCACCGACTCGAAGAAAGAAAAAGAAAACGAGGGCGGATCGAAGAAACGGCATGCGAGGACAATTCAACTCCCACTGAGATGGAGACTCGCCAAGCGCCTGATGGAACAGTACGCAGGACATCCGCCTTCTTAAATAAGACGCTCGCCCACCGGCAGCAGCCGGTGGACGGGGGCGACGGGCGACCGGCTGCTGGGAGTGGGAAGAAGAACTGCCCCCCCTCTCTCTCCTCAGAGGTTCCTGACCGGCTGAGAGAGAGAAAGAGAGAGAGTCTGCCAAACATGGCCGAACCGTTTCGCCGTCCCAATTACTGGGTTTTCCTTTTATGGCCCCGCACAGGAACGTGCATGGCCGAGCGACGACGACCTCCGCTCGGGCTAGGCAGGGTCATAAATGGCGGAACCAGATACGTGCATGGTGGGATGACGTGCATGTGGGGTCGGGGTGTGGGGTGGGTGTGTGCGACCGGCTACTGCCGGTGGGCCCCCGGACGGTACACCTGATGATGCGTGTCGTTGGCCATTTTGCCTCACGCGTGACAAGGACCTCGCCCCCTCCGCCGTCCATCGCGACACGTGGCGCGCAGGGAGCGAAGATAGGGGGACGATTTGGAGCGGTCAAAGCTGAGGTCACGCTCTGAGTCGTTGGCTGCTCCTAATGCTGAAGTTCTTATGGTTGCGATTCTGCTTCACCTCTCTTTCATTTTGGGGAGCTACATCATGGTCAGAAGCAGATGGTCCCCTCCTTCAAATATAGAGAACGGAATTTATGGATTTCCCTGGGATTTGATTACGGAACAAAACTATTAAGAAATAGAAATTTCTTCAGATACATCGCACGCATCTCAGATCCGGTCGAATCCATCGTAATTTCTGCCTATAACGACACATGACGACCTAGGAATTTCCCTAAGACCATCTTGCCATGACATACGACTTGGATTTAGATCGACAAAAACTTTAGCTCTTTCCACGCGGTTGTTCTACCCAATTTTTAGCTTAAGTTCCACTTGAAGATGGGATATTGGGAAATGGAATTACAGGACTCACTGAGCCTGAGCGGAATTCTGAGTTTAAGAGGTATGACTGAGAAGTGAAGAGTTCTTGATCCTCCCTTTGATGATAGGGGCCTCGATTTTCTTCCCTACATTCTCAAAGGTGATCGCAGCACAACAATAATGATCAAAACAGAAGAACTAATGCCCTCGGCCATGTATGGAAGGGCTCGGATCTGTGTTACAACAAGATAATTAGTATGGATAGGCAAAATTTCGAGTTGAAGCGGTAATGAATTGAGACCTCGAGTTTTCACAACTCTCTACTTGATCAGGAATTAGTAAGTCCTAACCCGCTTGACTTCGTGGGTGCAAAGAGAATCAAGGATTGCCCCACATGACGAACTCCGATGATTCGTATCGTCTGATGCGCTCTTTTTGCTCTTCAAGTTGGTTTTATCCAAAATAGAATCCACTGCATTTTCTAGGCTTGAATTCGCATCACCTTGTTTTCGTATCCCCTCCTCCCCTGGCACTTCAGACTTGAGCAATTTGGTCTTCCATTTAATCCCAGCTGCCCGTGCCTGATCCGAAAAGTAGACTTTAGATACAGGGGAGCTGCAAATTTCCTTGTAGGTCTCATAATCAGCCGCACAAGTGTTTCCTCCCTCCAACACTCTCCATAAAGGATTCAGAATGGAGATTGGATCATCATTTCTCTCTAAAGTTTCTTTCATAACCAGAAAATCAGAAACCAACTCTGCCTCCTTAAATTGAACAAAGACTGTAGTTTTATCCAAAGAGTAGACAGAAGTAACAGAGATTGGGCCAAGAACTTTGCAGATGCACTCCTTTATTTCCCTTGCCTTGAGTTTGGGTGGGAATCCCCAAATCAATATAATCTTCTCAAACAAAATCTTCGAGTATTGGTTCTTCAAATAAGTTGATCCAATAGAATTCCCAGTCACACTGCCGGTGCTAAAGTCAATAATGTCTCGGTTGTTCCAACTGAGATACAGACGATTGACATACTTCTCAAGAATTTCATCACGTGCCAAAATTTCAGAAGAAGAATGAGGATGGAACTTAATGCCGAGATGAGAGCATGCCTGTGCAAAGACACAACCAGTCATGAAAGCATCATACCCTGCCTCATGCTTGGCCCCGGCATTCCAGCTGGAGGCCCTGTGATTATAAATAAAAGAATTATGTTAAACAAATCTGCTAGATCAAAGGAATAATCTAAGAAAGAATTAGCTGGGAAAAAGGGAATTAATGCACGCATTGACAGTAAAAACCACACGCAGTCAAAAACCATATGCATAATTGTGGATCTGAGCTAAAATGTATATTACCACCACATCCATTTCTGACATCAGCTTAATGTAATTAATCGCAGCTTGACAAAAAACTAATGACACCCAATGATGCTTTATCGTATCATCCTTGTAAATGTGGCTTGACCAGACACCTAATGGACATATGCAAAATAAAAGCATAAAGAATCAGATATGAAGGGGGAAAAGGCTAGAAACACTGAATTTAGTAAATCAGCATATATGCAATAGAGAAACAATGCTCTATCGTATCATCCTCATAAAACTAATGACACCCAACAAGACTCTACCGTATCATCCTCATAACTATGTGGTTTGACCTGACACCTAATGGACATGTGGAAAATAAATGCATAAAGAATCGGATATGAAGGGGGAAAACGCTAGATACGCTGAATTTAGTGAATCAGCACATACAATCCCGTGATCATATAGATTACACTAGCTAAATGAAAGAATTAAACTCATAAAATTTGTCTAACTCTTATAAACATCTCCAGGGCTTGCTCTTGTAGGAAGAGCACAAGCCAGGGGACATTTATGACCCAGCACTTGCCACACTTTTAGTATAAATACATATTAATTAGTGATTTTTCACTTGCTCCCACCAATCATCTTTCTTGTCTTTATTATCCATCTTTGAGAAAGGATTGAAGCTGAATTGTAAGTGTGTCTGAATTATCTCTTCAGGATCAACACTGACGCATAAGGTCTGACTAAAATGTTCTATCATCCCTATAAAGATGTATCTATTTGTAAGTATGCACAACATTCATATAATCAGATGCCCCATCAAGTCTCATTGTTACTGACATCTGTTGGGGAATGACCAAAACCAAACAAACAATAAAAAATGAAAAGAAAGTGTAAGTCATGAACGAAGAGATCGGGGAAGTCAACCTCAAATCATCTACTTGAACCTCCACTTTCACACAAGCTTTTGAAGCCAAATCCGAGCTCGTGTAACCTAGAGCAATTTGAGGGCACAATCTGACAAATGACGAGGACAGAGATGTTTTGGACCTCCTCATCCAGTACTTAAGTATGTCGCTCGAATTCAAAAGAACTTTCGTGTCAACAATATATGGGAGGTGCTTGTTAGCAGAAGAGACAAACTCTTCGGCTGTGAAGGGAAGCTCACCAAAGAACTTCCTATATATATGGGCAACATCTGCATTATAAAAACAAAAAGCTTCAGATGATATTTAATTTAACTAATCAACAAAAAGCTAAGCTCTCGGCAATTATCATACCAAGAAAGCAATTATGACCAACAATCAATTTCTGCTCAGAAGATAAAAGGTCTATAACATGACGAAATCCAACAGCCGAATGAATCTTTAACTCTTCTCCTCTGCGATTCTCATCCTCCACCTCTTTCTACAAAAAGATATCTGTAGGTTATTGCGGTGAGCAAAACACATCTAAATTACATGGGATGTTATTATGTATTTATTTCCTCTCTAAGCACAAAATTAGCAACTCATATCTAAAATGCTGCTTTGCCCTTTACAGAACATCCAGCACAAAATGCGAAGCAACAGGTGCTTCAAAGTTCATGGTCTGGCTATTATTGTCACTGATCATTTCAATCCAGCCATCGGATAAGATTTCAATTCAGCTTGACTGTGGGAATAAAAATGCAAAGGTATCAGAGAAATGAAGGAAATTGAACTGAAAGATATGGACATTGAACAAGTGCCCCTTTACCCACTTCAGTGAAATAAAATTACTCATTAAAGATTTAAGAAAAATACTCTCCTCACAATCTTGCCATTTGCATTTGTCTTACCATTAGAAGGTCCTTGTCAGTGTTGCCGTCCGTATACACAAGCAATGGTTGTACACGAGCGTTTTGAACATTCATGCAAACATATATAATATCTTCAAAGTGATTTCTCGTAACCTGCAAGTTTCAACCTTTATCAGCAATTAGTGCTAAGCTCATCGTTATGAAGTATATCAAGCGTAATTAAGGAAGATGACAGTCCAAACAACTATACCTCCAGTCCACCTCTCAACTTAAAAAAAAAAAAAAAATGAGAAGTGTAAATCTTGCATGCACATTCTTGCACTTGGAGATAATTTTCTATGTTTTTTGCCAAGCCAAGTCACCATGACTTCATTGCACACTTTTTGCAAAAGACCCACCATCCTTCCTAATCTCTTTTCTCCTTCCAGGAACATCAGTGAGACAAAAGAGCCAAAGGTGACCTAAACTGCTTCTTGCAAGCCGGTAAGGATATAAGCGGACAATTGAACAGCGAGGCTCTTTCACAACGGTACCAAATATCGATATGGCAATTCTTTATGATGTGGCTTCTGCTTTTAGATATTGGCTACTCCCTCAACTTTTACATTTGAAATTGGACTTTCATATGATGTTAAACACTCCAATTATTACAAATACATAATATCAGCATGACAAGTTATCCTAAATTCATGAAACTTAAAAGTTAAAATATTATTTTCATTTTAAGGAAAATTTATATTAACTTATTTGGTGGCTCATGAACCCCCCCCCCCCCCCCCAAAAAAAAAAAAAAAAAAAAAAAGGCCTCTAAATGACTGCCACGACACTGATCAGAGAAACTAATAAGCAAGGAAATCAACCTCTTTCTTTCAAATATACATATACAACATAAGCAAAATCACTATCTCCAAACAAGAAACTGAAAAAGGAAATTACATTACCAGAGAATGGAATTACCTGCTGAATCAACCTAAGCTGATGAGCCGTGAACCCACTAAGGGCAAGAGCAGGGCGTGTTCTATAGAAGATGGTCTGAAGTTGCTGTTTTGAGTCATTCGAGCTCTCATTGAACTGTAGTTCACAATTTCTGTCATGTAACAACTCATCGTGCCATTCCTTTATTCGGTTCTTTATTCTCTCACTGAAAAGAACATCCGCTATGCTGATCAGAGGTACATCTCTGAATTCCTTATGCTTATTCCGGGAACATGATGACTCCTCCAGATGTCTCAGCAGCTCATTTTCTTGTTCTCTGGATAAATAAGATATTCCTGAGATTATTAAACATTGTGAATTTCCAGATTTAAGACTGTACATGCCTATATCGTGTGAATGCTTTAGATTGGGCAAGAACATGACAAAATCTATCAATGAAAATACAATAACATCCTAAGTCCTTATTTATCAAGTTCAACAATAAATTGGAGGTCAGACTCAAGATAATTGACTTGCTTGAATTATTTATAGCTACCCAAACAAGAATCAAAATCCACAAATTCCTTCCGGTTCATCAATCACAACTCCTTAAAGATACCCAACTAGGCAATCATCCATTAAACTTTCAATAATTTTTTACCAAAAAACAAAAACTTCCAAGATTAAGGCACCGCACACTCGACTGCAAGTGCAGGTCTAGTTACTAAAAATCCAAAATATGTCTACATGCTCCTCAGAGCTACTGTATCACATGAACTAACGATCATATCAAAGTGAACGTATTCCAAAGCATTCAAAGCAACCTCTGTGAAGAAAATAAAGGCGCATTACCTTCCCGAATGCACATGTTGAAATCGAACTGGTATTTTGCCAAGAAGTCGACTGAGGCGGTCTGGCAGAGGAATTCATAAGCTGATGGGTCATCAAATGACAACTCTTGCCGAGGGAAAATGTAGAAATTGTGCCTGCGAGATTGCCACTGAGTCACTCGAGGGAATCAAGAACCAAAGCCAGATTTTCGCATGAGAGAAAGAACGAATCCAGAAGCCAGCCCTGATTTTACCGAAAGCAGGCGACGAATTTCAACTATCCAATCACTCGAATCAGCTCAATCAAAAACCGGTCGCAGCCCTTCAATCAAAAAATGCGAAAACAGAGAAACTCACGGGTGAGCGACGAAGCAGAGCTCCTGAGGATCCCAACGGAAGGGACACACGCCGAACTGGACGACGGCGAACTTCTCGGCCGAATCCTTGACCTTCAGGTACCTCACATCGTAGCGATCGAACTCGAAGGACTCCCGCCACGGGGCGCTGGTGACCCCGGTCATCTCGAGGTCGACCGCCACGTAATCCGCCGCCCTGACATGCTCCCGCAGGGACTCGAGCGCCGGCTCGAAGTTGGACCTCGTCACGTTCTTGATGGGGAAAGTCGAGGGCGTCGGCGCCTGCGCCTGCGCCGCCGCCGCCGCCGCCGTCGCTGCCGTCGCCGTGGTCGTAGTCAGGGCTCGTGATAGGGCACGGGAGAGCGCCCCGACGGGGCACCGACGCTTCATCGTCGGAGCATGATCGAGGACGCTCTCTAGGGTTTTACACGAGGCGGAAGAAGAAGAAAGAAAATGATGACGACGACGACGACGACGAGCGCGACGACGAGCGCGACGGCGACGAATGGAAGTTGCGTCGGCAGACTTCGTTCCGTCCGAAACGTCGAGTCGTTTTTCGGTTTTGGGCCCGTTCTGTGGAGGAAGACTCACGGCCTTCTGGCTCGCGGCCCGTGGGAAAAAAGTCTCTATTTACTTTAAAATTTCCGTTTTTTTCCCGACACTTCGATTCAAAACGGGGAATTAACATGTGATCCTCCACATAACTTTGAGTGGCTACGTAAATAGCCTCCTTACAAGTACCACACTATATAGCTAAACAACGAAGACAGACTGCGAAAAAAAAAACAACGAAGACAGACACACGAATATATAATTTGGAGATAAGGAGCAACTCGTAATCTCACGATGGCAGTACATTGTGCATATATATCTTTGATTACTCTCATGCAATCGGATAAGAAGCTTGCGATGCGAGCCCGCATAATCCGTTAGAACTTTCACCGCCCCTTTGAATCCTCATGTAACCATCTTCACCCCAAGTCTCCCCCCAGGAGTTCCGGATCTTCCAGAACTTCCCTTCTTCGCTTGTCCCGTACCCGACCACGACGACTGCATGGTCCAACTTCCCGCCGCAATCCCCATTGAACACTCCACCGCTGTAGCTCCGGAACTCCTGCCCATTTCGGGCGATTCCGACCGAGACTGGCTGCCGTGCAACTGCCTTCAGGAGCTCGTCCTCACCGGGCTGCACGTCTGCAAAATCCGTGATCCGCGCCGCATGTTGGGCCTCTTTCGTTGAGTCACAAGTCCCTTCCATCTCTTGGTAGGTGTATGTATCCTCGGAGGTGATTCCTTGGTTTTGGATGATGTATCGGAAAGCATTGTCGGGAAGACCGCCCTCGCATGCATTGTTCTCGGTATCGCAGTCGATTAGTTGTTGCTCGGATAGTACCGGCAGTTTACCACTTTTGATCTGCGTGATTCCTTCTACCGCCGCGACTGCTGAGAATGCCCAACAGGATCCTGCGTTCATAAAATTTGTCAACGTGGTAAATTCGAAAGTATTTTTCACTTTCTTTACCATTGGGATCTGAATTCTCGACAAAGCTAGGCTCCAAAACTTATTTCTAAAGAGAAGTCAAACTCAATATCACAATTGGATGCATACAGGACTTTTAGATTCTTACCACATTGGCCTTGGTCCTTGATCGGATTTACGGCGCCTTTCTCCACCCAATCGATGCTCTCGGGAACATCCCCAGGCGAAGATTGTTGCCTCAATGATGCATTTCTGTGGGACTTCGAGTGCTTAGGCGGCAAGTATCCTGTATGGCTCCGACGAAACTCCTCATCGGTCAAATCCGAGAATTGATTGATGCCTAACTTGAAAGTTCGATTCCCGGATGCATTGAAATCCTCAATGAATTGCAAGTTTTTCTTGAAAATCGCCCGGCGTTTCTCCTTCTCCTCTTGGTCCTTATATGTCCGACCATATTGGGCCATCCATTGCTCGTGCTGCTCAGCAATGTTGGATTCGTGCACTGTGCGGACTGAAGCAGCATGCCATGCCCAAGTGTCAAGAATTAGAACAAAGGCGACGATGTATTCACTCTTGAGAGAAAATGCCATTGCACAATTGTAAGTGTGAGTGTGTTTCTCAGGGGAATACTCAGAAGTGGATGATAAGATACCTGCTCTGGACATGAATGTATATATAGTCTTGCTTGTGATAGTCGTACTGCATAAGGCATGCAAAAAGTTTACTGAGAAAAGAAGATGGTAACCCATCACTTTCATTTGCCCTTGCATGCATGCTTAGACATTAAACGCTAGAAGCACGAAAAATTTTCATACAAACAAATCCCAGACCTCAGACCCAACATCGGTCGGTCCCATCTGCAATACCGATTTAGGCTTTGTGTAGATGATGAGGATTCTTATCTTCAGTTGCTCAGTTCGATCGAAGAAGTTGAAAATTAAATTTGTTGGGATTTTGATTTGTCAGTGGTTAGTGGGCATCGACATGGGCTTCCTATATATCTAGCCTTGAAACGGCCGGAGTAATATTAAATAGTAGAAGCACGAAAAGTCTTTAGACAAACCAATCACGGACCGTGAACCCAACCTCGGTGGGTCTCATATGCATTATTGACTTGTGCTTTATCTCCCTATCATGTTTGGTTGAGGAGAATTTCAATCTTCCATGTAAATTTCCAATGCATGTCATGAGAAGTTTCTAGCCTCAGAACCACTGGACTAATATCTTCTAATCCACATAAAGAGAAAGAGATGGACACAGAGAAAGAGAGATAGAAAGAACAAAAATGACGGAAGCTGTCATCAAGAGCATTGCTGAAGAGGCTAATATTTGTTATGTATGCATATATATGAATAAAGAGAGAGCAAGATAGAATGGAGCTTAATAGTATAACTGTGTTATTATAGAGCTTCATTCTGTCCCACTTTTCTTAGCATTAATTACACATTTATTAGACATGTTGCATAAGATACCTGCGCTGGACATGAATATATATAGAGTCTTGCTTGTGATAGCCGTACTGCATAAGGTATGCAAAAAGTTTACTGAGAAAAGAAGATGGTAACCCATCACTTTCATTTGCCCTTGCACGCATGCTTAGACTATTAAACGCTAGAAGCACGAAAAGTTTTCAAACAAACAAATCCTAGACCTCGGACCCAACATCGTTGGGTCCCATCTGCAATATCGATTTAGGCTTTGTATAGATGATGAGGATTCTTATCTTCAGTTGCTCAGTTCGATCGAAGAAATTCGTTGGGATTTTGATTTGTCAATGGTCAATGGGCATCAACATGGACTTCTTATATATCTAGCCTTGAAATGGCCAGAGTAATATTAAACACTAGAAGCACAAAAAGTCTTTAAATAAACCAATTGCAGACCCTAAACCCAACCTCGGTGGGTCTCACATGCATTATTGACTTGTGCTTTATCTCCCTATCATGTTTGGTTGAGGAGAATTTCAATCTTCCACTTAAATTTGCAATGCATGTCATGAGAAGTTTCTAGCCTTAGAACCACTGGACTAATATCTTCTAATCCACATAAAGAGAAAGAAACGGACACATAGAGAAAGAGAGATAGAGAGAACAAAAATGATGGAATCTGTCACCAAGAGCATTGCTGAAGAGACTAATATTTGTTACATATGCATATATATATATATATGAATAAAGAGAGAGCAAGATAGAGTGGAGCTTAATAGTATAACTATGTTATTATAGAGCTTCATTCTGTCCCACTTTTCTTAGCATTAATTAGACATGTTGCATAAGATACCTGCGTTGGACATGAATATATAACTTTGGTATCCTGTAGCCTCTCTGGTCAGTTGCGCTCCATCGTCACGAACCTCCCCTCTATGGCAAATGCACCTTCTGATCGGTCTTTTTCTAAGTATGCGCCTGCATAATTTATCTTTCCTCTACGTCTGGTGCTGCATCCAGAAGCAGTCGCTCTCTGTACTATCCGTGTAAGAGACGTGTCGATCACCCCCCGTCGCATTCTCTCCAGTCTTCTTTCGGTCCCTCAACAAGAACATGGCGTGCGATTTCATACTTTCGATGCGAAAATCCACAGAGGGATAGAGAGAGAGAGAGAGAGAGAGAGAGAGAGAGAGAGAGTACAGTTCCTCTACTTGCTGGAATCTGGTTAATGACTGAATCAACTAGATTTGGACACGACAGGGGCCATGAGAAAAGCTGCTTTCCTCAGACGTAGTCAAGCTCAAAATTCATTTGTCATTGTATTTTATAAAGACTTTTAAAATGGAAGGGTATTTCTTCTCCTTTCTTTTCTTTTTGGCAGCAATCATTTTTATCTCGTTAGATTTTTAGTTATTAGGTAAATTCTAAAAGGTGGTATCGCTTATGGTTACATAAAAATAGGATGCGCAATCGATGGACCTAGAAATTATTTTACAAGACGAAACGAATTCTCATAAGTAAACTTAATAACTGTGATAGATGTCAGATAAAATATAAATTTTCAATGATCTATTTCTTACGGACAAGAAAGCTTCGGTCATTTGTAGTAATCAGTTGGCGCATACATTACTCCATGGACCTCGTAAACTAAGTAAGACATGATTCAAACCTCAAGTCGAGTTGGCTCCAACATGTGAATGTTTACACTCGATAGTGTGAGAACACTTACTTTTTATAGTTGATTGATTGACACAAATATATCAATCTCACGGCATGTGATGAAAAGAGTTTTTTAGAACTATTGCAAAACAAAAATAAACAACAACGTAATGCATCAGCATTATATAGCATCAGCTGGTGTTATTTTAGAAAAATATCAATGTTACTGAAAAGCAAGATGTAGTATATAACGAGTTAAGAGTAAGAAATATTGAATTGAGTAGAGCACGAGTTAGAAAAATTTCCATACCCTAGTCTTGTAATTCGAAGGCCAATTGAATAGTTCTCTAATGCCAAATTTTCTTTTTGATATAGAAATTCGAGGGAGTGAAAACATTCCATAAAGAGTTTGCTGTTAACTTAATTCAAGTGCACATGATGCTATGAATTAAAATATAGATGATGCTATAACCTATTTCTAAAAAACTTAGACAATAACATCAAACACCATGAATTGTTTTCTTATATCTAGGGTGTTTTAGTGAGGCTCGACCTTGCTAGCCTATGCCTATGGCTAGTAATTGGTCGTCGCCAAGGCCTGGTGACCAACAGAGGGGAAGAAAAAATTTAAAAAAATAAAATGAAAAATTATTTGACAATTCGATTTTTTTTGCCATAAGATTGAAATCACTTTCCAAATGATATCTAAACATCAAATAACATCTTCGACCACATAGCACCAAGCAAAGGAAAACTATCCACTTTCCTAAAAATTGATTTTCCAGCTTCTCCCTAAACAAATGCACCCAATTTTCCGTTTGTCGCCAAAAATGAATGATTTGGAAAATGTTTTTATAAAAAAAAATGCCGTTTATAAAAATGAGTAAATGAATAATAATTTCATCATCTATGAAAAAATTTAGATGTAAATTATTGTTGATAGTGAAGACTTTTCTATTGATTGGGTTAAAAGAAAAATTCTCTCACTTAGAGAGGAGATTTGTCAATAGTATGGATAAAGGAAACCCACCCAAGACATGGCTGATGAGGACCTTTTTCTAAGGGCCTCTAAAAGGAAAACAATGCAATACATTTTATTTGGGATAAGTACATTATTGGCGTCATAAGCTATGTACGGTGCACTTTGGTGCCAAAAGGTTCCACCGGATCACTTAAGTGCCAAATTGGAGAAAAAAACGATCACTTTGGTGCCAACAGCGAGAAATTCCGACCAAAATGATTACGTGGTATTTATATTTTAAAAAAAAAAAAGTTACTCAACTTTTAAACGACGTCATTTTCCACCCTCTTCAAGAAACGACGTTGTTTTGCCCTTATATGTGGACACTCTCGCAAAAACGACGCCGTTTAGCTCGTACGTGGATTGAAATTAGGGTTAGGGTTTCTTTCTTGCCACTCAGCCACCGTTGTTCACCCGCCAACGCTCGGCCACCATTGTAGATGCTCGACCAGGTGAGCGAGGAGAGAATGAGATTGTTGCTCAAGCAAGAAGTGGCAGAAAGAATAAGAGGCGAGGGTGGAGGAGAAGGAGGAAGAAGAGGGGTCGAAGGTGCCGCTACTAGTGCGCCGCCACCATTGGTGCCGTTGTTGGTGTTGCTACTGGTGCTGTTCGCTACTGGTGTCGCTCTTCAAGGAAGAAGACGACGTGCCTCCTCTCTCTCTCCCTCTCTCTCTCTCTTTCAATTTGGGGGTTTAGGGTTTCGATTTGTGGGAAAGAAGCCAAACGACGTCGTTTTTGTGGTTTAGATACTGATTGTGCTCTCCGGTGAGCCACATCAGCCTAAAAAATTAATTAAAAAAATGTCACGTCGGATTTCCGGTTAATCTGATCGAGTTGACACTAAAATGATCGTTTTTCAAATTTTTTGGTACTTAAGTGATCTGACGGAAACTTTTGGCACCAAAGTGAGCGCCATACACAACTTTTTGCACTATTAGTGTACTTATCCCCATTTTATCTACATAGAGAATTGATGGGAAGCATGCATGATTGAAAAAAAAATGGAAAAGTTACCAAAAAAAATCTTAAATCTATTATAATTATACTAATTCAGTATTAAACATTTTTTTTCTGATTGAGTCATAAATTTTTTGTATTTGTGTCAATTTAGTCTCTAATCAATTTTGGTCTGAAATTGCTAACACATATGCTAATCGTCCAACGTGGTGTTGATGGCACTAACATGGACGATTTTAATAATATTTTAATATGTATTTGATTTTTTTTAAAAATTTTTCTTATCTTTCTTTGTCTTTTGTTTCCCTTTCGTTCTTCCTCTAGCTAGTCATCGGACCTCAACAACCTCATCCCTACTGGGCATTGGTGAGATCGAGCCTCACCTAGCCATGGCAAGGCCAACCTCACCTAACAACGACGAGGTCTCGTTTCACTAGGGCTAAGGGAGATTTGCCCTTGCCAATGGCTAGCGAGATCGACCTTGCCACCAATTGTTGAGTGTGAACTAACACAAGCACTACCTTTTACCAAAAAGGGGAAAAAAAAATACTAGCGCTACCATCTGAGGTTGGATTGACACTCCATCTATGAATTAATGCTCCATCTCAGGTTAAGGGAAATTTTCACGAAGCACGGCTATCATTGGTGGATTTTAAGTAATGTACGTAATCCATCACTGTTATTAATATATGTGATTATTTTTCAAAAAACATTCTAACATTTGCATTCATATAACAATTGAGGGAGAAGTATACTATTAGTGCCATAAGTTGTTTACGGCGCTTACTTTGGTACCAAAAGTTTCCATCGGATTACTTAAGTGCCAAATCGGAGGAAAATCGATCACTTTGGTGCCACCGGCGAAAGATTCGATTACCAACAAAAAATTCTGACCAAAATGATTACATTACTTTAAAAAAAAAAAAATCAACAAGGCCTTCAAACGACATCGTTTTCAATCCTCCTTAAAAAAACGACATTGTTTTGCCGTCCTACATGGATGGCCTCACAAAAACGATGCCATTTAACTCATTTGGGGATTTTTCCGACCTAGCTCGCTCGGCCGTTGTCACTCGGCCTCCGCCATCGCTGGGCCACCGTCACTCGCTCAGCCGAGCACTCGTCAGGGAGATCGGAAATGGAGAGGGAGACATCAATGGCGGCGCACTCATCGCCGGCCTCCTTGAGCATTGGCTAGATCACGGCCTTCGACTTAGCCACCGAGTGGCCATCATCGGGGTTGGGGTCAGGGTTAGAGCCGCGGCCACCGAGTGCCCATCGTCGCGGTCGGGGTCGAGGTCAGGGTTGGAGCCATGGCCGTAGAGTGCGGGGGCCATTGAGGACGGCAATTGGCCGGAAATTTAGGGTTTGAATTGGGGGAGACACCAAATGGTGTCGTTTTGGTGTTAGGATGCTAAAACAACGTCGTTTGAAGGCCTAAGTGATCCAATGGAAACTCCGACGAGCCACATTAGCATAAGAAATTAATTAAAAGAAGGCCATGTCAGATTTCCGGTCAATCAGATCGGCGTTGGCACCAAAGTGAGCGTTTTTCAAATTTTTTGACACTTAAGTTTGCGTTTTTCAAATTTTTTGACACTTAAGTGATCCGACGAAAACTTTTTGGTATTAAAGTGAGCGCCGTACACAACTTATGGCACTAATAATGTACTTCTCCCTAACAATCGGTATCCCTAGTTTTGAAAACCTATAATCAGTAGTCATTTTGCCATTCCATTTAAATTTGCATCTAACATATCGATGTATCGATGTACTTGCAGATTTGCCATGATCCTTTAAATTTTGCCCCCTGCCATCTTCAATCCCCCCCACTATAAATACCCACTTTCACAGAACCCTAGCCCATGCAACTAAGCCCTCTCCTCCCTGATGCTGCCAAAGTCGTCAGCGGTCCCGCCGCACCCCCCTTGCTGCCCTTAGAGCCACCCCCATTCGCTCACAGTTGGGGGTTCATCCATCACGTCCTAACTACCGCCGAGCTCGACAGCCCCTCCATGGCATTCGTGGTCTCAGCCAAACACAGCAGCTTTGAGCTCTATCGTGGCGTCGATATCAAAACCTAAACCTGGAAAGCTCGTGCTCTGCCATGGGCATCAATTTCTAGGCCCAAATCTGGATCTATCTTTACCACGACAGGGAGTTTGATCTTAGGTCGAGCTCGACAATGTTGAGTATTTCAACAAAATTTGAAAGTCATCATTCCGCAACGGTTTTGACAGCCATTAATTTGATGACTATCGATTGTTTTGCAACTGTTTTGTAACAGCTTTGACAAACATCAATTTAATAAAAATGGTTTGATTTTTAATCTTGGTGAATGCAAGAATTGATGAAGAACATATTTAAATATCTCAGCCATTGATTTAATTTGTTTATCACCAACCCTCACTCTCGTTTGCCTATAAATAGAACCTCCAAACCACAATCAAAATAAAGCACATCTCCACAAGAAAATTCTTTCTTCTTGTTTCATTTCTGTCATGGAGAGGCAAATATCAATCTATAATCAGGACCGGCGAAAATAAGAGCATGCCTGTGCAAAGACACAGCCAGTCATGAAAGCATCATACCCTGCCTCATGCTTGGCCCCGGCATTCCAGCTGGAGGCCCTGTGATTATAAATAAAAGAATTATGTTAAACAAATCCGCTAGATCAAAGGAATAATCTAAGAAAGAATTAGCTGGGAAGAAGGGAATTAATGCACGCATTGACAGTAAAAACCACATGCAGTCAAAAACCATACGCATAATTGTGGATCTGAGATAAGAAGAATATCACCACTACATCCATTTCTGATATCAGCTTACTGTAACTAATAGCAGCTCGACAAAAAACTGATGACACCCAATAATGCTTTATCGTATCATCCTTGTGACTGTGATTTCACCTGACATCTAATGGACATGTGCGCAATAAAAGCATAAAGAACCAAATATGAAGGGGCTAAAAGCTAGAAACACTGAATTTAGTAAATCAGCATACATGCAATAGAGAAACAATGCTCTATGGTATCATCCTCATAAAACTAATGACACCCAACAAGGCTCTACTGTTCATCCTCATAACTATGTGGTTTGACCTGACACCTAATGGACATGTGCAAAATAAAAGCATAAAAAACCGGATATGAAAGGAAAAAACACTAGATACGCTGAATTTAGTGAATCGGCATACATGCAATAGAGAAAAAATCCCGTGATCATATAGATTACACTGACCAAATGAAAGAACTAAATTCATAAAATTGGTCTAGCTCTTATAAACATCTCCAGGCCTTGCTCTTGTAGGAGAAGCACAAACCAGAGGACATTTATGACCCAGCACTTGCCACACTTGTAGTATAAATACATATTAATTAGTGCTTTTTCACTCTCTCCCGCCACCCCTCTGTCTTGTTTTTCTTCTCCATCTTTGAGGAGGATTGAAGCTGAATTGTAAGTGCGTCTGAATTATCTCTTCTGGATCAATACTGACACATAAGGTCCAACTAAAATGTTATAACATCAATATAAAGATGTATCTATCCATAAGCATGCACAACATTCATCTAGTCAGATGCCCCATCTGTTGGGGAATGACCAAAACCAAACAAACAATAAACAGCGAAAAGAAAGTGCGAGTCATGAATGAAGAGATCAGGGAATTCCACCTCGAATCATCTACTTGAACCTCCACTTTCACGCAAGCTTTTGAAGCCAAATCCGTACTTGTGGAACCTAGAGAAATTTGAGGGCACAATCTGATAAATGAAGAGGACAGATGTTTTGGACTTCCTCATCCAGTACTTAAGTATGTCACTTGAATTCAAAAGAACTTTGGTGTCAATAATATACGGGAGGTGTTTGTTAGCAGAAGCGACAAACTCTTCGGCTGAGAAGGGAAGCTGACCAAAGAACTTCCTATATATATGGGCAACATCTGCATTATAAAAACAAAAAGCTTCAGATGATATTTAATTTAACTAATCAACGAAAAGCTAAGCTCTCAGCAATTATCATACCAAGAAAGCAATTATGACCGACAATCAATTTCTGCTCAGAAGAAAAAAGGTCTATAACATGACGAAATCCAACAGCCCAATGAATCTTTAACTCTTCTCCTCTGCGATTCTCATCCTCCACCTCTTTCTACAAAAAGATATCTGTAAGTTATTGCGGCGAGCCAAACACATCTAAATTACATGGGATGCTATTATGTATTCATCTCCTCTCTAACCACAAAATTAGCAACTCACATCTAAAATGATGCTTTGCCCTTTACAGAACATCCAGCACAAATTGCAAAGCAACAGGCGCTTCAAAGTTCATGGTCTGGCTATTATTGTCATTGATCATTTCAATCCAGCCATCAGATAAGATTTCAATTCAGCTTGACTGTTCCGAATAAAATGCAAAGGTATCAGAGAAATTAAGGAAATTGAACTGACAGATATGGACATTGAAGAAGTGCCTCTTTACCCACTTCAGTGAAATAAAATTACTCATTAAAGATTTAAGAAAGGTACTCTCCTCACAATCTTGCCATTTGCATTTGTCTTACCATTAGAAGGTCCTTGTCAGTGTTGCCGTCCATATACACAAGCAATGGTTGGACACAAGTGTTTTGAACATTCACGCAAACATATACAATATCTTCAAAGTGATTTCTCGTAACCTGCAAGTTTCAACCTTTATCAGCAATTAGTGCTAAGCTCATCGATATGAAGTATATCAAGCGTAATTAAGGAAGATGACAGTCTAAACAACTATACCTCCAGTCCACCTCTCAACTGAAAAAAAAAAAAAGTGTAAATCTTGCATGCACATTCTTGCACTTGGAGATAATTTTCTATTTCTTTTGCCAAGCCAAGTCACCATGACTTCATTGCACACTTTTTGCAAAAGACCCTCCATCCTTCCTAATCTCTTTTCTCCTTCCAGGAACATCAGTGAGACAAAAGAGCCAAAGGTGACCTAATCCACTTCTTGCAAGCCAGTAAGGATGTAAGTGGACAGTTGAACGGTGGGGCTCTTTCACAACGGTACCAAATATCAATATGGCAATTGTTTTTGGGGTGGCTTCTGCTTTCAGATATTGGATACTCCCTCAACTTTTACATTTGAAATTGGACTTTCATATGATGTTAAACACTCCAATTATCACAAACACATAATATCAGTATGACAAGTTATCCTAAATTCATGAAACTTAAAAAGTTAAAATACTATTTTCATTTTAAGGTAAATTTATATTAACTTATTTGGTGGCTCATAAGCCCCAAAGAAAAAAAGGCCTCTGAATGAGTGCCACAACACTGATCAGAGAAACTAATAAGCAAAGAGCTCAACCTCTTTCTTTCAAATATACATATACATCATAAGCAAAATTACTATCTCCAAACAAGAAAGTGAAAAAGGAAATCACACTACCAGAGAATGGAATTACCTGCTGAATCAACCTGAGCTGATGAGCTGTGAACCCACTAAGGGCAAGAGCAGGGCGTGTTCTCTAGAAGATGGTCTGAAGTTGCTGCTTTGAGTCACTTGAGCTCTCATTGAACTGTAGTTCACAATTTCTGTCATGTAACAATTCAACATGCCATTCCTTTATTCGTTTCTTTATTCTCTCACTGAAAAGAACATCTGCTATACTGATCAGAGGTACATCTCTGAATTCCTTATGCTTATTCCAGGAACATGATGACTATTCCAGATGTCTCAGCAGCTCATTTTCTTGTTCTCTGGATAAATAAGATATTCCCGAGATTATTTAACATTGTGAATTTCCAGATTTAAGACTGTACATGTCTATATCGTGTGAAACTGTGAATGCTTTAGATTGGGCAAGAACATGACAAAATCCATCAATGAAAATACAACAACATCCTAAGTCCTTATTTATCAAGTTCAACAATAAATTGGAGGTCAGACTCATGATAATTGATTTGCGTGAATTATTTATAGCTACCCAAACAAGAATCAAAAGCCACATATTCCTCCGGGTTCATCAATCACAACTCCTTGAGGTTACCCAACTAGGCAATCACCCATTAAACTTTCAATAATTTTTTACCAAAAAACAAAAACTTCAATGATTAAAGCACCGCACACTCGACTGTAAGTTCAGGTCCAGTTACTAAAAACCTAAAGCATGTATATATGTTCCTCAGAGCTACCATATGACATGAACTTACGATCATATCATGGCAAACGTATTCCAAAGCATTCAGAGCAACCTCTGTGAAGAAAATAAAGGCACATTACCTTCCCGGATGTACATGTTGAAATCAAACTAGTATTTTGCCAAGAAGTCGACTGAGACGGTCTGACAGAGGAATTCATTAGCTGCCGGGTCATCAAATGACAACTCTTGCCGAGGGAAAATGTAGAAATTGTGCCTGCGAGATTGCCACTGAGTCACTCGAGGGAAGTAAGAACCAAAGCCAGATTTTCGCATGAGAGAAAGAACGAATCCAGAAGCCAGCCCTGATTTTACCGAAAGCAGGCGACGAATTTCAACTATCCAATCACTCGAATCAGCTCAATCAAAAACCAGTCGCAGCCCTTCAATCAAAAAATGCGAAAACAGAGGAACTCACGGGTGAGCGACGAAGCAGAGCTCCTGAGGATCCCAGCGGAAGGGACACACGCCGAACTGGACGACGGCGAACTTCTCGGCCGAATCCTTGACCTTCAGGTACCTCACGTCGTAGCGGTCGAACTCGAAGGACTCCCGCCACGGGGCGCTGGTGACCCCGGTCATCTCGAGGTCGACCGCCACGTAATCCGCCGCCCTGACATGCTCCCACAGGGACTCGAGCGCCGGTTCGAAGTTGGACCTCGTCATGTTCTTGATGGGGAAAGTTGAGGGCATCGGCGCCTGCGACCCCGCCGCCGCCGCCGCCGTCGCCGTCGTCGTAGCCAGGGCTCGTGATAGGGCACGGGAGAGCGCCCCGACGGGGCACCGACGCTTCATCGTCGGAGCATGAACAGGAGGAAGAAGAAGAAGAAGAAAGAAGATGATGATGATGATGACGACGACGACGACGAGCGCGACGGCGACGGCGACGGCGACGAAGGAAGTTGCGTCAGCAGACGTCGTTCAGTCCGAAACGTCGAGTCGTTTTTCGGTTTTGGGCCCGTTTGGTGAAGGAAGGCATATCATGGCCTTCTGGCTCGCGGCCCGTGGGAAAAAAGTCTCTATTTCCGTTTTTTTCCCGACACTTTTTAGAAAAGAAATAAATTGTAGAAAAGCTCATAAAAATTCCAAAACCCGGAAAGTTCCTCGCCAAAAAAGTTATGGAATCCGTTTTCGTGTACCAAAAGTCAAGAAAATCCATCAATGTCGTAACCAAATCACTATACCACAAATTGCTTCATAACGGTTATATTATCTTGAGGTCTATTCCTTAAGTCGACTCTACAATCGACTAGTTAGATTTATGCCCGTTCTTTAAAGGAAATTGACCCATCCCCAAAATAGGGAAACGACTCTAATAGAATAGGTTCTAAATTTTTTGTCCAGAACTTACTCACCTCACAACCAATAGTTAAATTTGTCAAGTGAGTAGGGTAGATTACATTTGGATTGGATTTGAAAATTTTAACGTGATAGAAATCTAATATTTCATACTTGACCTAACACATACACGATGGACTCATATTACTAAAATACTTTTATATTTAACATAATTTAGGAAAACGTATACCCAAGTGAAAGTAAGAACATTTGGATAAAGCGAACATAAAATTAAGTAAAGGCAAAAAGAATAGAAGGTTATAGAGGTAGATTTGAACCCATTCAAACACCCGTATATTATTTTAAGTTTTGAATGCAATTATTGAATATAAGTATTCAATGTAACTACTCGGCCCATCAAATATAGGTTAAGAATTCGGTCATAAACCTATTTTGAGAAGTCCATTGATTCCATGTATATTTAGTATGGTTTTAAAGGTTTTTCAGGTCTGATGCCAAACAAAAATTCAAATTTCGAAATCAGGAAAAAAAAAAACAGTTAAAAAAAAGTAAAAGTACTCGTCTTCAAACAGCTACAGGCCTTCCCCAAAAGGAATCCATTTTCTACCGAAACCACCTCTTTTCTCTTCGAAAAGCGAATGTCAAATGTCACCTAACATTTTCATAAAGTTAAGAACACATAACAGGAGAGTTCTTATAGGCAAAGCACACAAAAAGGTATCAAAAAGGTTTCTTCGGATGAAAGTTTCGTTAGATAGTTATGCTGATTGTATCAAAACTCAGGACTATCATTTTTTTTTTTTTAATTTCTGTTCTTGTTTAAATTAGGTTTTTTTTTTATAAATGTATTTTTCATTATTTTACTTTCATTTCGAGAATATGAAAATAGGAAATGGAAAAAAAAAACGAAGTTAAATCATGTAATGAAATAATCTACATTTCAAATTAGGAGTAGTCTAGATATGATTGATTTGCATTATTCAGACCCAACCTCGGTGGATCCCATCTGCATTATTGATTTAGGCTTTGTGTGGATGATGAGGATTATTAGCCACACCTGCTCAAGCCGGTCAAAGAAGATCGAGATTTTGATTCGCTAGTTGTCAGTGGGCGTACAACCCCTTTAGAATATTTTATGCTTAGAAATCCACTTGTCTAGCTCTTATAGAGCTCTTTTACGAATGAATGAAGGAACAATTTCGACTAAAGAAAAAGTTTTAGAACTTAATTATATTTTTATAGTATGTTTTGAGAGTTAAATAGAGGAGTTTTAGTCATTTAATGTGTGAACACATGTTACCAAATTGAGTATCTTTTCATTATGAGATTTTTTTCAAAAGTAATCCTCAACTCAGAATTGAAAATAAGCAAAAATGGTCAAGAAAGTCAATTACTATTAGTAGGCAAACCTCGTACATTGTCGAGCCACGTGTGACGCGAGGTTTAGCCGCTTTTATTAATAGATAGATCACATAGATGCAGAGAGAGATAGGTTGGTGTGCATCTAAGACAGAGAAATTGTAGGTAAAACGAAAATTGATTCAAAACGGGGAACTAACGTGTGATCCTCCACGTAACTTTTAGTGGCTACGTAATAGCCTCCTTACAAGTACCACACTATATAGCTGAACAACGAAGACAGACACATGAATATGTAATTAGTAGATAAGGAGCAACTCGTAATCTCACGATGGCAGTACATTGTGCATATATATATCTTTGATTATTCTCATACAATCGGATAAGAAGCTTGCGATGCGAGCCCGCATAATCCGTTAGAACTTTCGCCGCCTCTTTGAATCCTCATGTAACCATCTTCACCCCAAGTCTCGCCCCAGGAGTTCCGGATCTTCCAAAACTTTCCTTCCTCACTCGTCCCATACCCCACCACGACGATTGCATGGTCCAGCTTCCCGCTGCAATCCCCACTGAACACTCCACCTCTATAGCTCTGGAACTCCTGCCCATTTGAGACGATCCCGACCGAGACTGGCTGCTGTGCAACTGCCTTCAGGAGCTCGTCCTCACCAGGCTGCACGTCTGCAAAATCCGTGATCTGCGCCACATGTTGGGCCTCTTTCGTTGAGTCACAAGTCCCGTCTATCCCTTGGTAGGGGTATGTATCCTCAGAGGTGATTCCTTGGTTTTGGATGATGTACTGGAAAGCATTGTCGGGAGCACCGCCCTCGCATCCATTGCTTTCGATGTCGTAATCAATTAGTTGTTGCTCGGACAGTACCGGCAGTTCACCACTTTGGATTTGCATGATTCCTTCTACTGCCACGACTACTGAGAATGCCCAACAGGATCCTACGTTCACAAAATTTGTCGACGTGGTAAATTCAAAGTTTTTTTCACTTTCTTTACCATTGGGATCTGAATTCTCGACAAAGCTAGGCTCCAAAACTTATTTCTAAAGAGAAGTCAAACTTGATATCACAATTGGATGCATACATGACTTTTAGATTCTTACCACATTGGCCTTGGTACTTGATCGGATTTACGGTGCCTTTCTCCACCCAATCGATGCTCTTAGGAACATCCCCAGCCGAATATTGTTGCCTCAATGATGCATTTCTGGGGGACTTCAGTTGCTCAGACGCCAAGCATCCCGTGTGGCTCTAAGCAAACTCCTCATTGGTCAAATCCGAGAATTGATTGATGCCTAACTTGAAAGTCCGATTCCCGGATGCATTGAAATCCTCAATGAACTGCAAGTTTTTCTTGAAAATCGCCCGGCGTTGCTCCTTCTCCTCTTGGTCCTTATATGTCCGTCCATATTGGGCCATCCATTGCTCGTGCTGCTCGGCAATGTTGGATTCATGCAATGTGCGGACTGATGCGGCATACCATGCCCAAGTGCTAAGAATTAGAATGAGGGCGACGATGAATTCACTCTTGAGAGAAAATGCCATTGCACAATTGTAAGTGTGAATGTGTTTCTCAGTGGAATACTTAGAAGTGGATGATAAGATACCTGCGCTAGACATGAATTTATAAAGAGTCTTGCTTGTGATAGCCATAAGGCTTGCAAAAAGTTTACTGAGAAGAGAAGATGATAACCCATTACTTTCATTTGCACTTATACAGATGCTTAGACTATTAAATGCTAGATGCACAAAAAGTCTTCAGACAAACAAATCCCAGACCTCGGACCCAACATTGGTGGGATGTTGGGTCCCATCTGCAATATCGATTTAGGCTTTGTGTGGATGATGAGGATTCTTATCTTTAGTTGCACAACTCAATTGAAGAAGTTCAAAATTAAATTTGTCGGGATTTTGATTTGTCAATGGCCGGGGGCATCGACATGGACTTCTTATATATCTAGCCTTGAAACGGTCGGAGTAATATTAAACACTAGAAGCACGAAAAGTCTTTAGACAAACCAATCGCGGACTCTGAACCAAGCCTCGGTGGGTCCCATATGCATTATTGACTTATGCTTTATCTCCCTATCATGTTTGGCTGAGGAGAATTTTTATATTCCAGGTAAATTTGCAATGCATATCATGACAAGTTTCTAGCCTTAGAACCACTAGACTAATATCTTCTAATCCACATAAAGAGAAAGAGATACACAGAGAAAGAGAGATAGAGAGAACAAAAATGACGGAAGCTTGCATCAAGAGCATTGCTGAAGAGGCTAATATCTGTTATTTTTGCATATATATGAATAAAGAGAGAGCAAGATAGAATGGAGCTTAATAGTATAACTTTGTTATTATAGAACTTTATTCTATCCCACTTTTCTTAGCATTAATTAGACATGTTCCATAAGATACCTGCGCTGCACATGAATATATATCGAGTCTTGCTTGTGATAGCCGTAGTGCATAAGGCATGCAAAAAGTTTACTGAGAAAAGAAGATGATACCCTGAAGCAATTCCATTTCCGGAAATTGGAGCAACTTTTCAACTAATTTAATTCTAAACTTTTTTGATGATTTTCCAATATTGTTATTCCTATCAATTTAGCATAAAATTATTAATATAAACATTGGTCATCCTATGTAGTATAGACAACATTGACACAAATTTGCAATTCTTTTAATTTTTTAGAATTTTTTTTCCTTTGCTATCTTTTTTTTTCTTTTTCTTTTATTTTCTTCTTCTTTCCCTCCGTAGGCTCCTGGGCCCTCATTGATGGCTAGTAAGAGGTCATTGGCCACGGTTGAAGGCCGGAATGCCCTTGTCAGATCTAAGTGAGGACCGCCCTCATTGGCTATAGCGAGGACCTCAAGGAAAATACACAATTCCAAAATTATTGAAGAGTACTCTAGAAAACAAGTATGAATGATTCCAAAGTTATATTCAAGAATGTTCAAGAGTTCATTAATTAACCCTAGATATAAGAAGGATCCTAGGCATTCGTGGGTATCATGTACCCTCTCCGGTCAGTTGCGCTCCATCCTCACGAATCTCCCCTTTATGGCAAATGCACCTTCTGATCGGTCTTTTTCTAAGTATGCGTCTGCATAATTTATCTTTCCTCTACGTCTTGTGCTGCATCCAGAAGCAGTCGCTCCCTGTACTATCCTTGTAAGAGACGTGTCGATCACCCCCCCCATCGCATTCTCTCCATTCTTCTTTCGGTCCCTCGACAAGAACATGGCGTGCGATTTCATACTTTCGATGCGAAAATCCAGAGAGAGATAGAGAGAGAGAGAGAGAGAGAGAGTACGGTTCCTCTACTGCTGGAATCTAGTTGATGGCTGAGGGTGCGTTTGGTAACGTTTTTATTTAAAAATTATTCCGGAAAATAAAAATAGAAAAAAGTGTTTCTGTTTCAGGGAATAATTTCTTAACAAAAAAACGCGTTTGGTAACTGTATAAAATTTATGTTTTAATAGAAAAAGAATAAAACACATTTGAGAATCGCAAAAAAATTTCTCTTTCTAGAATAGAAAAAGAACGGAAACACATTTGGTAATGTACAAAATTTCTGTTCTAATTTTTTTTTCAATTGTTCTTTTTTTTTAATAAAGTGTAAACTTGATATTGAATTATCATTCTTATGAAATGCTCATCAATTTAATTTTGTTCATATTAAGTGAAAACAAACATTCTAAACTTGATCATATTTGCTTACTTGGAAGAAAATTTTTTAAGTTTGTACCAAAATTTTCCCTTTTTTTTTTTTTAAATGAAGTGTAAACTTGATTTTGAATTCTTATTATCATAAAATGCTCATCAATTTAATTTTGTTCATGGTGAGTAAAGTCAAACATTCTGAACATGGTTATAAGTGCATACTTTGAAGAAAATTTTATAAATAAACTTTGTACCAAATTTTTCTCACCATTTTATTCACAACACACATGACAAGAAGTTCCTCGTGTTTTGCATACAAAGACAGGCATGAACTCCCACTTTCGATTGTGTGGGTCTCTTACATTTTAGTCCTCCGCGCTCCAACCCGCCAAAGCGGGGACAAAAGAGCGGGGAAACATGGCGAGAGACAGGTGTATGTTTCTTCGGGAGCAACAAAATTTGTTGAGGTTACGTGCTATTAAGTGTAAAAGTAAGCTAACATGACCTATGGCTCTCTTCCAATGAATGACGGCTTGCTTCGGCCATTTAAAGGCATATGTATGGACTGGACACTGCCGTTCAGAAGAATCCTCCCTCTCCTCAATCAAAATCGCAAAAGGAATCATCAGCCCTCTACACTTCTGCTCATCAGCGAGCTCCAGTTGCTATGCTCCCGGTGGTTCCTCTGATAGTGTACCAGTTACACTAGGCGTTGAGGAGGAAAAAGGAAGCTCAGGTCTGGCACCGTGATTTACCAGCGCCGTGGAACCTCACCTCAATGCATCAAACATGTTTGATCCCAAGCAGCCTGAAAGAATCCGGACCCACTAGAAACACATGCCGTGGTGGTGAATACCGGGAGATTACTGCTCCTTCATATGCTGTCCTTGGTACACCATCCTGCACGTGGGAGAAAGCATCATATCTTTTTGCGAGTAAGAGAGAAAGAGAGTATCCAACTCTAGAATCATTAATACAAGCAAGGACAATGCGTAAGGGAGCCGATATAAGCCCTCTACCATGAGCATGGCCGTGAATAATCAGTTATAAATTTACATACTATATTTTTTTTTTTTTTTATATATGGTAACCCAGGGAACCTCCACACGCCGCTTCGCGGTGGAGAGTAAACCCTGGGGCGCCGGAAACCCCACCACTGACCCCCAAGCGCAGGTAAGTCGCGCGTTTGCACTGAAGCAACGCGACCTGCAAGTCTCGAACTCCTCCCCTCTTGCGATAGGGTACTAAGCCTTAACCAGCAAGGCCACCGCGGGCGGTGGTAATTTACATACTATATTATACATGCAAAACTTGCAAAGTAACTGCACAAGACTAAAGTGACCACACATCAGAGTATACGTGTTTTGGCCGAATAAATTGTCGACCTTGGTGGTTCTCTTGTAGCCTCAACCAGTCATCCCAGAAAGTTAGTGTTGTCAAAGAAAATTTCGGGAGACACATGAGCTATAAACATATGTGATCTAAAACCAATATATCAAACCAATAAGGACATGCCTTAGGCCACTTTGGGGATAATTCCTTCCATGTAGATCTGGTCAACAGCCATCCCCGTCCAGGAAAGAAATCAGATCGATAAAGGATTTCCACAAAATGTATTTAAAGATTACCAGAAAAGAGAGATGGAGAAGGAAACACATATCTTCGACAAGAAAAGGTTGATAAGGCTGTGAAGATGAATAAAAGAAGCTTCAAACTTGAAATAAAATGAACTATAGCATCCCTCTGTCTAAACAGGTCCCCCATTAAAACTTCTTGGATCAATCATTAAACACAATACATGGGAATTACTAGCATCATTTAATGTGTGAATTCTCTCAGAAGCTACTCCTCCTGAAGGACAGCAGCACAATAAAACCATCCGAAGACAAAACTAACCAAATAATGTAATGGATCCACCATTAGTACTTCTTGACTAACCATAAAAACACAATATATGAGAATTACTACCATCATTTGATGGGGTATAATATTCTCACTTGAACGGATTGACTCTTCCCAATTGATATTTCAAGCAAGACAGTAAATTTACTAAACATTGGATGAAAGAGAGATTCAGCACTCAGCGTTTTCAAAAATTTTGCTCAATATGACAAATTCAGAAAGGTTCCTCCCACACAGCAAGGAAAGGGTTCCACCACACACTCAAATTTCTTTTTCAAATTCACTAGGCGAAGTGAGTTGCAGATCTAAATTCACCTAAGCTTATAATTACATAACTTAAAAGTCTAGATGCTGGCTGCACATGATAATAACAAATTTACCGAGTACATATCTTAATAACTGAATGTGTATCTCTTGGAACAAAGCTAGAGGTTCAAATGGCCATCGATCCAGAAGTAGATACCAGGATGAGGTAATAGGATGGAGACTTCCAGCAGCAGCAAGTTGATCAGCATGTTCCAATTGTGTCGTGAAAAGACACATCTGCGGGAGAGAGGGAAAAAAACAAAAACAAAAAGATAAAAGTCAAACGAGGAAACATATAATTTTGGTGGATAAACAAATGAAGTAAGGACAACCATTGGATAAACATACCAACGCAAGAAGAATTGATCACGGAAGCCAACATGACTGCTACATACATATGTACACTGCTTGATGCTGGAGCATCTCTTTAAAGCCAAAAAAAGACGATAATGTTGGGGAAGAAACTGAACTGAAAGATTTAACTAAAACTGGAGAAAAGAAAAGTTTAGCACAAATCCTTTTTCCTGGCCAAGAACCGTTTTGGATATCTGTTTGTGATAATCATAAGATAAACATCTCCCTAACCATCGAACAACAGCTTATACATGAAATTGGAGAGCTAAAGGGCTAAAAAGGCAGCAATTGAAGGTGAATCTGACAAAAAAAGATAGTTTAAGTGTGGTTATAGAAAATTAGTATGTTTTAGGATTGGATTACTATAATTCTTGATGGTTACTTGATGAGTTAAAATTTATGAATGGCGCACAAGGCCATACAATTCTGTACTCAATCATAAGATGTCCTGTCCTTTTCTAGAAACCAGACCAGCAGAGGAAAGAAAAACGAGTTTCACCAAAAATACTACAGCTACAGCATCAAATACCTGAGTTAATGGACCCATATTTTGCCTCTTGAATCAAAGCATCTCTTAATTTTCCTGCTGAAATTCCTAAAGTACCACATGTCCATGGTCATCAAAGCAAAATTCCTACAAAGTAACCCCACAACAGAGCACAGAAGGCAACGAACATCTAAAATCACGCTATTCTATAGTTACGAGACTTTCTGCAATTAATAGACGGCCCACAAACACTATAATTTTCTACATCTTTACTAGGAGTAGACAATCTAGTGCTATCAACCCCTTCTCATTTGTTCTACATCGAACACTTCTTTCACATGTTAGGAAAGAAGCCTTAGTCCTTCTATCTCGCATGATTTTGTAAATTACTTTAGTTCAGCGACTGATGCAAGCACGCGCAAAAGGAACAGAATCTCTGGTCAAAATACATAAGCTAAGATAAAGGTGCAATTGAATTCGCCCGCATTTTCAGTCCATCAGCATTAGCAAACTGAAAATTCAGCAGACGAAACAACTTTTGTTCCATTTATTCGCATCAGTCTTCTGTTTTACACGCGAAATGGCGTTTAAGAAAGAAGCGAACAACAAAAACCTACAAAACCACACAAAAGCAGCCGCGAGCACATATGCACGTGGATCGGTCACACAAAACCGCAAAAATTCCAGATCGCGTGAGAATCGGGACCAAGGAATCACCTGGACGTGGATCAACGCCACCGCCGCGGCGAGGAGGAGGAACCACCGGAAGTCGCAGAGGAACTTGCTCACCATCGTCTCTCCGGAGCCGGCGGGGGAAACCGCCGTAGCAGCTGAAGATCACGCGGCAAAGGCGTCGCGAGCACCGAACATGGCCGAGCTAGCGAGAGGAGCTTGAGGATTTCTGAGAAGGCTTTGATGGCGAATCTCGAGCGTCGAAGGTGGGGTGCTTCGTTCTCCTTGAAGCGACGACGGCGACGGCGACGACGACGACGACGACGACGGCGACGGCGACGCGGCGAGTCAACAAAGCCAAGCCGAGGCGGGAGACCGGCTTCCGAAGCCGACGATCGGCGCCAGCCGACCGAAGCCTGTTTGGAGACGAGGCTCGCAGGAGGAGAGGCGGTGTTCGAAGGGCTGAGCAAGAAATAGAAAAGGAACACGATTTTGTTCCTTTTTTTGCTTTTAAATATGTTTTAGAAATAAAAAATATAAATTTTTTTTTATTTTTAATTTCTTTTTTGTTTCTGAAAATAAAAGAACTAAAAAAAAAATAGAAATGCATTCAAACGCGTTTTTTATTTATTTTTTGTTTTTAAGAACAAAAAAACAGAAAAAATGTTCAAAAAAAAAAAAATACAAACAAACAGACCCTAAATCAACTAGATTTTGACACGACAGGGGGCCATGCGAAAAGCTGCTTTCCTCAGACAGGGTCAAGCTCAAAATTCATTTATCGTTGTATTTTATAAAGACTTTTAAAATGGAAGGATATTTCTTTCCTTTCTTTTCTTTTTGGTGGTTAGATTTTTAGTTATTAGGTAAATTCCAAAAGGAGGTATCGCTCACCGTTACATAAAAATAGGATGCGCAATCGATGGACCTAGAAATTATTTTACAAGATGAAATGAATTCTCATAAGTAAACTTAATAATTGTGATAGATGTCGGATAAAATATAATTTTTCAATGATCTCTTTCTTATGGACAAGAAAGCTTTGGTTATTTGTAGGAACCAATTGGCGCATAAATTACTCGATGGACCTCATAAACTAAGTAAGACATGATTCAAAGCTCAAGTCGAGTTGGCTCCAACATGTGAATATTTACACTCAATAGTGTGAGAACACATACTTTTTATAGTTGATTGATTGACACAAATATATGGATCTCACAGCATGTGATGGAATGAGTTTTTAGAACTATTGCAAAACAAAAATAAACAACAATGTAATGCATCAGCATTATATAGCATCAACTGGTGTTATTTTAGAAAAATATCAGTGTTACTGAAAAGCTAGAAGTAGTATATAACAAGTTAAGAGTAAGAAATGTTGAATTGAGTAGAGCATGAGTTAGAAAAAATTTCCATACCCTAGTCTTGTAATTCAAAGGCCAATTGAATAGTTCTCTAATGTCAAATTTTCTTTTTGATATAGAAATTCGAGGGTGTGAAAACATTCCATAAAGAGTTTGCTCTTAACTTAATTCAAGTGCATATGATGGTATAAATCAAAACTTAGACAATAACATCAAACACCACGAATTGTTTTAGTCTAGGGGAAAGCTTTTCGAGAATTGATTTTCCAAACCTTAACTCATTTGGTTTACAAAAAATGACTAGCCAATCGAAAACACTTTCCAATTAGCAAAATATTTCTGCATAAATTTAGAACAATGAAATCCTGAATACAATGAGGTGGAAGCACTTTCCAAAATTGTTCATCTAGAATATATTAATTATATTATCCTATATTATATTTTTTTTTTTTCATTTTCCTCCTCCTTCTTTAGCTAGTTGCTTACCACGACAAAGGCCAACAATTGGCCACAGGCGAGCTTGTCAATCTAGTGAGGCTCGACCTTGCTAGCCTATGCCTATGGCTAGTAATTGGTCATCGCCAAGGCCTGGTGACCAACAAAGGGGAAGAAATTTTTTTTTAAAAAAAATGAAAGTTTATTTGACAATTTGATTTTTTTTTTTTTTTTTGCCATAAGATTGAAATCACTTTCCAAATGATATCTAAACATCAAAAAACATTTTCGATCACATATCACCAAACAAAGGAAAACTATCCACTTTCCTAAAAATTGATTTTCCGGAATCCTTCTCCTCAAACAAATGCACCCAATTTTCCATTTGTCGCTAAAAATGAATGATTTGGAAAATATTTTTATAAAAAATATCATTTATAAAAATGAGTAAATGAATAATAATTTCATCATCTATGAAAAAATTTAGATATAAATTATTGTTGATGGTGAAGATTTTTCCGTTGACTAGGTTAAAAGGAAAAATTCTCTAACTTTTTTTTTTTTTGAGCAAGGAAAAATTCTCTAACTTAGGGAGGAGATTTGTCAACATTATGGATAAAGGAAACCCACCCAAGACATGGCTGATGAGGGCCTTTTTCTAAGGGCCTCTAAAAGGAAAACAATGCAATACATTTTATCTACATAGAGAATCGATGGGAAGCACGCATGATTAAAAAAAATGGAAAATTTACCAAAAAAAATCTTTAAAAAAAATTATACTTATTCAGTATTAAACATTTTTTTTTCCAATTGAGTCATAAATTTTTTGTATTTGTGTCTATTTAGTCTCTGGTCAATTTTTGTCTAAAATCGCCAATTATCCTACATGGTGTTGATGGCACTAACATGGATGATTTTAATAATATTTTAATATGTATTTGATTTTTTTATTTTTTCTTATCTTTCTTTGTCTTTTGTTTCCCTTTTGTTCTTCCTCTAGCTAGTTATCGGACCTCATGAGATCGAGCCTTACCTAGCCCTGGTAAGGCCAACCTCACCTAACAACGATAAGGTCTCGCTTCACTAGGGCTGAGCGAGATTTGCCCTTGCCAATGGCTGGTGAGGATGAGCTTTGCTAGGAGCTGGCAAGGTCGACCTCGCCACCAATTGTTTAGTGTCAACTAACACAAGCATTACCTTTTACCAAAAAGGGGAAAAAAAATACTAGCGCTACCATCTCAAGTTGGATTGACACTCCATCTATGAATTAATGCTCCATCTCAGGTTAAGGGAAATTTTCACGAAGCACGGCTATCATTGGTGGATTTTAAGTAATGTACGTAATCCATCACTGTTATTAAATTCATGTGATTATTTTTCAAAAAACATTCTAACATTTGCATTCATATATCAATCGGTATCACAAGTTTTGAAAACCTATAATCAGTACTCATTTTGCCATTCCATTTAAATTTGCATCTAACATCGTTGTACTTGCAGATTTGCCATGATCCTTTAAATTTTGCCCCCTGCCATCTTCAATCCCCCCATTATAAATACCCACTTTCACAAAACCCTAGCCCAAGCATTTCCAAAGGTCAACTTTCACTTAAAAGTCTCTCGAAGAATAGTTGCCAAACACCTCAATTTGAGGTGAAAGGGCTTTGAGGTTTGAAAGGACTTTCTAAATATCCATCCAAATGCACCCTAAGCCCTCTCCTCCCTGATGCTGCCAAAGTCGTCGGCGGTCCCGCCGCACCCCTGTTGCTGCCCTTAGGAGAGCCACCCCCATTAGCTCACGGTTGGGGGTTCATCCATCGCGTCCTAACTACCGCCGAGCTCGACAGCCCCTCCATGGCCTTCGAGGTCTTAGCCAAACACAACAGCTTTGAGCTCTATCGTGGCGTCGATATCAAAACCTAAATCTGGAAAGCTCGTGCTCTGACATGGGCATCAATTTCGAGGCCCAAATCTGGATCTATCTTTACCACGACAGGGAGTTTGATCTTAGGTCGAGCTCGACAATGTTGAGTATTTCAACAAAATTTGAAAGTCATCATTCCGCAACGGTTTTGACAGCCATTAATTTGATGACTATCAATTGTTTTGCAACTGTTTAGTAACAGCTTTGACAAACATCAATTTAATAAAAATGGTTTGATTTTTAATCTTGGTGAATGCAAGAATTGATGAACATATTTAAATATCTCAGCCATTGATTTAATTTGTTTATCACCAACCCTCACTCTCGTTTGCCTATAAATAGAACCTCCAAACCACAATCAAAATAAAGCACATCTCCACAAGAAAATTCTTTCTTCTTGTTTCATTTCTGTCATGGAGAGGCAAATATCAATCTATAATCAGGACCGGCGAAAATAAGAGCATGCCTGTGCAAAGACACAACCAGTCATGAAAGCATCATACCCTGCCTTATGCTTGGCCCCGGCGTTCCAGCTGGAGGCCCCGTGATTATAAATAAAAGAATTATGTTAAACAGATCAAAGGAATAATCTAAGAAAGAATTAGCTGGGAAAAAGGGAATTAATGCACGCATTGACAGTAAAAACCATATGCAGTCAAAAACCATATGCATAATTGTGGATCTGAGATAAGAAGAATATAACCACTACATCCATTTCTGATATCAGCTTAATGTAACTAATCGCAGCTCGACAAAAAACTAATGATGCCCAATAATGCACTATCGTATCATCCTTGTGACTGTGATTTCACCTGACATCTAATGGACATGTGCGCAATAAAAGCATAAAGAACCAAATAGGAAGGGGGTAAAAGCTAGAAACACTGAATTTAGTAAATCAGCATATATGCAATAGAGAAACAATGCTCTATCGTATCATCCTCATAAAACTAATGACACCCAACAAGGCTCTACTGTATCATCCTCATAACTATGTGGTTTGACCTGACACCTAATGGACGTGCAAAATAAAAGCATAAAAAACCGGATATGAAGGGGAAAAACACTAGATATGCTGAATTTAGTGAATCAGCATACATGCAATAGAGAAAAAATCCTGTGATCATATAGATTACACTGGCTAACTGAAAGAACTAAATTCATAAAATTGGTCTAACTCTTATAAACATCTCCAGGCCTTGCTCTTGTAGGAGAAGCACAAACCAGAGGACATTTATGACCCAGCACTTGCCACACTTGTAGTATAAATACATATTAATTAGTGCTTTTTCACTCTCTCCCGCCACCCCTCTTTCTTGTTTTTCTTCAACATCTTTGAGGAGGACTGAAGCTGAATTGTAAGTGTGTCTGAATTATCTCTTCTGGATCAATACTGACACATAAGGTCCGACTAAAATGTTATAACATCAATATAAAGATGTATCTCCCGTAAGCATGCACAACATTCATCTAATCAGATGCCCCATCAAGTATCATATTTACTGACATCCGTTGGGGAATGACCAAAACCAAACAAAAAATAAACAGCGAAAAGAAAGTGCGAGTCATGAATGAAGAGATCAGGGAATTCCACCTCGAATCATCTACTTGAACCTCCACTTTCACGCAAGCTTTTGAAGCCATATCCGTACTCGTGGAACCTAGAGAAATTTGAGGGCACAATGTGATAAATGAAGAGGACAGATGTTTTGGACTTCCTCATCCAGTACTTAAGTATGTCACTTGAATTCAAAAGAACTTTGGTGTCAATAATATACGGGAGGTGTTTGTTAGCAGAAGAGACAAACTCTTCGGCTGTGAAGGGAAGCTCACCAAAGAACTTCCTATATATATCGGCAACATCTGCATTATAAAAACAAAAAGCTTCAGATGATATTTAATTTAACTAATCAACGAAAAGCTAAGCTCTCGGCAATTATCATACCAAGAAAGCAATTATGACCAACAATCAATTTCTGCTCAGAAGATAAAAGGTCTATAACAAGACGAAATCCAACGGCCAAATGAATCTTTAACTCTTCTCCTCTGCGATTCTCATTCTCCACCTCTTTCTACAAAAAGATATCTGTAGGTTATTGCGGTGAGCCAAACACATCTAAATTACATGGGATGCTATTATGTATTCATCTCCTCTCTAACCACAAAATTAGCAACTCACATCTAAAATGCTGCTTTGCCCTTTACAGAACATCCAGCACAAATTGCGAACCAACAGGTGCTTCAAAGTTCATGGTCTGGCTCTTTCTGTCATTGATCATTTCAATCCAGCCATCGGATAAGATTTCAATTCAGCTTGACTGTTCGAAATAAAAATGCAAAGGTATCAGAGAAATTAAGGAAATTGAACTGACAGATATGGACATTGAAGAAGTGCCTCTTTACCCACTTCAGTGAAATAAAATTACTCATTAAAGATTTAAGAAAAAAACTCTCCTCACAATCTTGTCATTTGCATTTGTCTTACAATTAGAAGGTCCTTATCAGTGTTGCCGTCCATATACACAAGCAACGGTTGGACACAAGCGTTTTGAACATTCACACAAACATATACAATATCTTCAAAGTGATTTCTCGTAACCTGCAAGTTTCAACCTTTATCAGCAATTAGTGCTAAGCTCACCGATATGAAGTATATCAAGCGTAATTAAGGAAGATGACAGTCTAAACAACTATACCTCCAGTCCACCTCTCAACTGAAAAAAAAAAAAAATTGTAAATCTTGCACGCACATTCTCGCACTTGGAAATAATTTTCTATGTTTTTAGCCAAGCCAAGTCACCATGACTTCATTGCACACTTTTTGCAAAAGATCCTCCATCCTTCCTAATCTCTTTTCTCCTTCCAGGAACATCAGTGAGACAAAAGAGCCAAAGGTGACCTAAACCACTTCTTGCAAGCCAGTAAGGATGTAAGTGGACAGTTGAACGGCGGGGCTCTTCACAACGGTACCAAATATCGATATGGCAATTGTTTTTGGTGTGGCTTCTGCTTTCAGATATTGGATACTCCCTCAACTTTTACATTTGAAATTGGATTTTCATATGATGTTAAAAACTCCAATTATTACAAACACATAATATCAACATGACAAGTTATCCTAAATTCATGAAACTTAAAAAGTTAAAATATTATTTTCATTTTAAGGTAAATTTATATTAACTTATTTGGTGGCTCATAAGCCCCAAAGAAAAAAAGGCCTCTAAATGAGTGCCACAACACTGATCAGAAAACTAATAAGCAAAGAGCTCAACCTCTTTCTTTCAAATATACACATACAACATAAGCAAAATCACTATCTCCAAACAAGAAACTGAAAAAGGAAATTACATTACCAGAGAATGGAATTACCTGCTGAATCAACCTGAGCTGATGAGCCGTGAACCCACTAAGGGCAAGAGCAGGGCGTGTTCTCTAGAAGATGGTCTGAAGTTGCTTTTTTGAGTCACTTTAGCTCTCATTGAACTGTAGTTCACAATTTCTGTCATGTAACAATTCAACATGCCATTCCTTTATTCGGTTCTTTATTCTCTCACTGAAAAGAACATCTGTTATGCTGATCAGAGGTACATCTCTGAATTCCTTATGCTTATTCCAGGAACATGATGACTCTTCCAGATGTCTCAGCAGCTCATTTTCTTGTTCTCAGGATAAATAAGATATTCCTCAGATTATTTAACATTGTGAATTTCCAGATTTAAGACTGTACATGTCTATATCGTCTGAATGCTTTAGATTGGGCAAGAGCATGACAAAATCTATCAATGAAAATACAACAACATCCTAAGTCCTTATTTATCAAGTTCAACAATAAATTCGAGGTCAGACTCGAGATAATTGAATTGCTTGAATTATTTATAGCTACCCAAACAAGAACCAAAAGCCACAAATTCCTTCTGGTTCATCAATCACGACTCCTTGAAGATACCCAACTAGGCAATCACCCATTAAACTTTCAAAAAAAATTTACCAAGAAACAAAAACTTCCACAATGAAGCACCGCACACTCGACTGCAAGTGCAGGTCTAGTTACCAAAAACCCAAAATATGTCTACATGCTCCTCAGAGCTACTGCATCACATGAACTTACGATCATATCAAGGTGAACGTATTCCAAAGCATTCAAAGCAACCTCTGTGAAGAAAATAAAGGCGCATTACCTTCCTGAATGCACATGTTGAAATCGAACTGGTATTTTGCCAAGAAGTCGACTGAGGCAGTCTGACAGAGGAATTCATAAGCTGCCGGGTCATCAAATGACAACTCTTGCCGAGGGAAAATATAGAAATTGTGCCTGCGAGATAGCCACTGAGTCACTCGAGGGAATTAAGAACCAAAGCCAGATCTTCGCATGAGAGAAAGAACGAATCCAGAAGCCAGCCCTGATTCTACCGAAAGCAGGCGACGAATTTCAACTATCCAATCACTCGAATCAGCTCAATCAAAAACCGGTCGCAGCCCTTCAATCAAAAAATGCGAAAACAGAGAAACTCACGGGTGAGCGACGAAGCAGAGCTCCTGAGGATCCCAGCGGAAGGGGCACACGCCGAACTGTACGACGGCGAATCCTTGACCTTCGGCCGAATCCTTGACCTTCAGGTACCTCACGTCGTAGCGGTCGAACTCGAAGGACTCCCGCCACGGGGCGCTGGTGACCCCGGTCATCTCGAGGTCGACAGCCACGTAATTCGCCGCCCTGACATGCTCCCGCAGGGACTCGAGCGCCGGCTCGAAGTTGGACCTCGTCACGTTCTTGATGAGGAAAGTCGAGGGCGTCGGCGCCTGCGACGACGCCGCCGCCGCCGCCGCCATCGCCATCGTCGTAGTCAGGGCTCGTGATAGGGCACGAGAGAGCGCCCCGACGGGGCACCGGCGCTTCATCGTCGGAGCATGATCGAGGACGCTCTCTAGGGTTTTACAGGAGGAAGAAGAAGAAGAAAGATGATGATGATGACGACGACGACGACGACGACGAGCGCGACGGCGACGGCGACGAAGGAAGTTGCGTCAGCAGACGTCGTTCAGTCCGAAACGTCGAGTCGTTTTTCGGTTTTGGGCCCGTTTGGTGAAGGAAGGCTCGCGGCCCGTGGGAAAAAAGTCTCTATTTCCGTTTTTTTCCCGACACTTTTTAGAAAAGAAATAAATTGTAGAAAAGCTCATAAAAATTCCAAAACCCGGAAAGTTCCTCGCCAAAAAAGTTATGGAATCCGTTTTCGTGTACCAAAAGTCAAGAAAATCCATCAATGTCGTAACCAAATCACTATACCACAAATTGCTTCATAACGGTTATATTATCTTGAGGTCTATTCCTTAATTCGACTCTACAATCGACTAGTTAGATTTATGCCCATTCTTTAAAGGAAATTGACCCATCCCCAAAATAGGGAAACTACTCTAATAAAGCAAGTTCTAGATTTTTTGTCCATAACTTACTCACCTCAAAACCAATAGTTAAATTTGTCAAGTGAGTAGGGCAGGTTACATTTGGATTGGGTTTGAAAATTTCAATGCAATACAAATCTAATAACTCATACTCAACCTAACACATACACGATCAACTCAAATACTTTTATATTTCACATAATTTAGGAGAACTCATACCCAAGTGAAAGTAAGAACACGGATAAAGCGAACATAAAATTGAGGAAAGGCCAAAAAAAAGGCTATAGAGGTAAATTTGAACCCATTCAAACACCCGTATATGATTTTAAGTTTTGAATCCAATTATTGAATATAAGTAATTAATTTAACTACTTAGCCCATCAAATATAGGTTAAGAAATTGGTCATAAACCTTTTTTGAGAAGTCTATTGATTGCCCTGTATATTTAGTCTGGTTTTAAAGGTTTGTTCAAATTTCGAAATCGGAAAAAAAAAAAAAGCTCAAAAAAATGTAAAACGACTCGTCTTCAAACAGCTACAGGCCTCCCCCGAAAGGAATCCATTTTCTACAGAAACCACCTCTTTTCTTTTCGAAAAGTGAATGACAAATGTCACCTAACATTTTCATAAAGTTAAGCGTACAGAAAGGGAGAGTTCTTATAGGCAAAGCATAAAAAAAGGTATAAAAAAGGTTCCTTCGGATGAAAGTTTCGTCAGATAATTATGCTGATTGAATCAAAACTCAGGACCATCTTCTTCTTTTTTTGTTCTTGTTTAAATTAGGGTTTTTTTTTATAAATGCTATTTTTCATTATTTCAATTTCATTTCGAGAATATGAAAATAGGAAATGAAAAAAAAAACTAAGTTAAATCAAGTAATGAATAATTGACATTTCAAATTAGGAGTAGTTTATATATGATTGATTTGCATTATTCAGTAATTATATATCATTTAATTCCATTGATTATATTCAAACTAGCGTTATCGACGTAATAATTTATATTTCTTATATGATTCTAAATTTATACTAAAAGAATATTTGTATCATCATGACTTATATTCAAAATAATATATGCTCCATTATAAGATTCTCGAATGAGGGCATTTGAAAGGAAGTAATAAAGCTAAATGAAATGTAAACATGCACGTTAAAAATAAGTTGCACATTGTTATTTGTTTATTATAATGGTTCTATCTAGTGAAAATAAAGTGAAGTTTATATAAGTAATAAAATTGGGCTTCTTTCAATCTTTTTAATTTATTTTAGATTAAATGATAAACAAGGCATTTATAGCAAAAATATACGTCTAGACATGAGAATTTTTCCTAAGAGATATTTCTCCTTTTCAACTGACTTTATTGTTTTTACAAATTTAAAATGAACGAGATAAATTGAAAACTATGAATGTTTGGGAAGTGTAATCAGAATTTAGTCAAGATATTCTCTTTAGCTTTATCTATTTTATTGGTCGTATACATTTAAGAATAAATGCGAAAATACTTTCTTTTCATCCATTTTATAATTTAAATTTAAATCTAATAACTAATATACATTTCCAAATTACAAATCGCTAAAGTAATTTTGATTGGTTGGATACAAGCCAGTAGCCACGTGCCTTGCCAAGTGACAAAGCGCAAAGCAAAGCTAATTGTCACGTGACAAAAACAACAGCGTACATTCTTTATATGCATTACGTACCTCTTGCTTTGTATAGGCATGTCTATGTGCATATTTTTACAATTCTATGTTTTCTAAAAGAAAATCGTAATTTAAATGATGCCTAAAATTTAGATAAAAAAGACGTCATAATGTTATGTTCACTTATCAAGTAAAACTAATTTTAAAAAAACTGTTTTTTTCATAGTACAATGGTGAATACACGTGTGTGTCTATATATTGGAATTAACTTCAGTTCATAAGGAAAATATAGGACTAAAAACATGAAAATGCTCTATATTTTAAGTAAGTTGCAATAAAAAGATTAATTGTATAATAAGATTAGAGTCTGCGAGGTGGAAATCCATATTTGTGAAATATCAAATCATTCTTTATTTACAATAAATTGATTTATTTGTATAGAATAAGCCATAGTTTGAATGAACAGTAGTTTTCTCCATTATCAACATATGTCTATAGTTTGTTCTAGTTCTATTTAAGCTTATATCAAGCATTCGATTTATTTTTTATGTAAAACTCTTAATGGTACTTATCTTACTCTTATCTCGGTTAAGGAGATATTTCTTTGTTAAAAGAAACTATATTTAAAATATGTCACATCGCTTAAGAGCATATAAATGGTTTGTCTAATTTATCAAATGTTTTCAAGTTAAAACTTGGAAGGAGATAAAATCTAGATATACCCTCTCTCTATCCAATTTTCTAAAGTGTAAAATCGATAAAAGATAGTAGTTGAAAGAGAACAAACCAAATTAAGTAAAGTCCATTGGTATGAGCCATGTATTTAAGTTACGTAACGTGTTTTACATTTTTTATCACATGGCAATTATAGAGACTACCGCGTGACAAATGTAGAGATAACATCTCAAGTTTTAACTATACACTATACACATGTCAATAACTTTATTTTGAAGATATTCTATCTTCGTCTAATTTTTTGGATTTTCAAATCAAAAGAGATTAATTTTTCAAATCAAAACGCAATTATTTGTCGAAGGTCATTAGATTTCTTTTCCATAAATGCTAATGAATCATGTCCCATAGATAGTTGTTAATCATCGAAACCCTAAAGATTTATGGTGCAAAAAGTTCAATTACGTCCTCCATCAGTACCAAGTGAGGATGTCAAAGTTGATGGATAAATATGAGGAGGTACTCATCTACGTCTACTTTCATAATTGGAAGCCAGATTCTTTCTTGCAAGTTTTTAACTTCTCTTTTTTGTTATTTGACCCCCCACCCAAAAAAAAAAAAAATCTCTTTTATGTTCTCTCTTCATCTTAATGTAATGGGTAATTATGTTCACGATTAAGGTTTAATTTGTTTCATTAAAAAAATGATTACTTATATAACTTATAAAAATGAATGAAAGAAAAATATTTTTAACAAACTTACTATTTCAAGCAATATAAAAAAAATCATTTTTAGGATATTTTATAAGATTATTCATTTTTTTAAATAAATAAAGCCTAAAAGAAACCTCAAGTTTAGTAACCTCGCTAAAACAAGATCTTTCAACACTGTATCGGTAATTACATATATAAAAAATCAAGCCAATTTTTCAGATGTGACAAAATTAAGTCTTACTCATTAGTACTTTAAATCCCACAATCGAAAATTCATTACTCCTGTCCACTAAGAGCGATGCACAAGTGGGGAAATTAGGTCAAGATTGGAAAGATGCGTGCAATAATCGGACTCTCTGAATTAACTCTTCTGGATCCACCTAATATTCCAAATTAGCCCGGCAAAACCAAATCACGCGATTATGGTAAATTAGCTAAGCCGAGCAATATAAACTAAATCATTTGGTAAGAGTGAATTTTCCCTTAAACCGACCTTCTCTTTTCTTTTTTTTTTCAATTAATTCCTTTCCTCATCACAAAATTTCACTAGCTGATTTTCCCTGATATTCTCTACACCTTTTTTTTTTTTTCCGTGCTGATTTTCCCAAATCCTCCCTTCCCTTCCTCCCGGTATAAATACAGACCAGCGCTCCACAGCTCCTTCTCAGTTAAGAATAGAATTCTTCTCCACTCATATCTCTCTCTCTCTCTCTCTCTTTCCTTCTCTCTCGTTCTAAATCTCTCGCTTTGATCGTTCGTAAAACCCTAATTCTGCATCGCGAGCGAGCCCAAATCTCGGGCCTTTGCGCGCGCGTCCCGGCTCGCTTGGGATTTTCCCCCAGCCCTCGATCGGCGGCGTTCCCCGGAGAGCATCCGATCGCCGGGGGGAGCAGTGATCAGCAGCTCCGCCGTCGCCCCCACCTCCGCTCGCCGTGGGGTCACCGATCGGTCAATTCTCGCCGCCGCCGAGGATTGATCGGTCCCCGGAAGCGCTATCGGCCTCAGGCAATGCGTGCGGCTACGACATGAAGATGAAGCGGAGGGCCGTGGAAGTGGTCAGTGTCGATCTTTCTCTCTTTTTTAATTTTTTTTATCTGGGCGCTCGATTGCTTGCGTGGTGTGTGGTTTCGTGAATTGGTTCTCCGCGGTGAGGAATCCAATCGGGTCCGATTGTTCTGTCGGGGAGTTGGGTGTATTGAGGATCGTACGGAGCGAGGTCTTGCTACCAGGGCTTATATCATCATCGATCACTGCATGTTTTTTTGTCTTTTCCCCCACTTAGTCTCGCCGATATGAAGCAATGTCTTGTCATAAACTGAGGATCATACAAGGTAGCGTCTTATTAGAAACCAGCAAGACTTAGCTTCCTGCGAAGGATCATATTGAACTTCGTGATTTTTTTTCCCGTCTTACCTCCGATTCCACTCAATGGTGTCTACTGACTGGGTTTTGGGTTCAAAGGTAATCCTTTTACAGCATACTGTTCTTAGTCTTTACTTAATTCAGGATGCTGCATATAGACAGCAATGTTATTTTGGAAATTACATGTATGCAGCGTGTTAAGGATTTAATTCTATGGAGCTGGATAAAGTCTGTGACAATGGTTAGGGGTTGGCAGTAATTCATTTTGGGTTATTTGGCTGACTGGATTGTCAGACAAGATGTTTTTTTTTTTTTTTTTGGGCTTCTTCTCCTTTGAAACAAGGACCTTGGAGACGAAACTAGGGACACTAATTTTGCAGTAGAATGGTGAGATTTCAGTTGGTTTCTTGTATATTTTATATTTTCTCTGTTCTTGGAGTGATGTTAATTCACTCAGACCAACCTAAAACGGTTCAAAGTAAGTACTCTAGTAGCAAGGTAAATTTGGTACCTAGTGCAAAAAGGGAAAGGGGCAAAATTTTGCATCTTAAAGTCCAACCTTTTCCAATCAAGATTGAGTAATGACCAATGATTAAGACACTTACAAAGTTCAAACGAGAAAATGGTATCCGGTTCAGTGCTTCTGGTTAACAGAGTGAATGATGACGATGTTTGTAAGAATTTTTTCAGATTAACTTGATTATTGAAATACAGGTGAGGAGCTTTGTTTGTTGACTTGGTCTTGTTTTAATAGCCCAGAAATTTTTTAAAGCTTATTTTTGAGCTTTCAGATGCACACTTAGAGTTTGCAAATGGCGTATTCCGATCACGATACGACTTTGAATCTGGAATTGCAGTACTAGATCTTTTATCCTCAGAGAATATTATGACAATGAGTTATTAGAATCTTTCTTGCGCGGACTATTCTTTAAGACATTTTAGAATGATGCTGCTTAGTGTCCTTTGCTTGTGCCTTGTTAATGGTACTTTCTATGATGGAACCTGCAATGACATTTGAGCACGGTTTTGCAATATGGAGGCTTTTTGTTTATATTTTCTCAAATTTTATTGGTAGACAAAAGACAATTTTGACCATCAAATGAGAAGTGAGAAGAAATTGGTTGGAGCAGGATAGGAAATTGTCATTTATTTGCAAATTTTGTCATATTTTTTATTCCAATAATCTCTCATCTCTGTTGAAATTGCATTTAGATGGCCATAGAAAAAGTATATGAATCAAGAATTCTCATAGTTGGTTGGACTTTTAATTTTCCATTTTTTGCTGCAGCCTCCAAAGATTAGATCCTTCATTGACAGTGTTACTGCTGTTCCGCTCGACAATATAGAAGAACCCCTTAAATGTTTTGTCTGGGAGTTTGATAAGGTGAGTTATTACTTTTAATTGAATGTACATTGCTTCACAAATGGTACTCATCACTTTAGGATCATCTTTGGGCTTTGCAGGGAGATTTTCATCACTGGGTTGATCTTTTCAATCATTTTGATTCATTTTTTGAGAAGTACATTAAGTTGAGAAAAGATTTACAGCTCGAGGATAATTTTTTGGAATCTGATGATCCTTTCCCAAAGGCTGCAGTTCTTCAAATTCTTCGTGCCATACGAATAATCTTGGAAAATTGCACGAATAAACACTTCTACAGCTCATATGAGGTGCGTATCCTTTTTTTTTCCCCTATGAATCTTAATTTGTCCCTGTGACACTGAAATTTTTCGGGCTGGTCCTAACTGAAAGCATTGGGATATCACCTGCCTTTTTTTAGTTGTGTCACAGCATATTTCTGATTGTCACCATACTTGGATTAAGGAGTACTGCTTTAAGAAATTTTAGAGAAACAGAATCCTACCTATATACACACATATCTATATAGGTATCATGTCATATGATTGCGCCGTTGTAAGTTTAACATTTTCAGCCCATGTTGCCATAGTTGAGATGGGTAGTTACCCTTAAGTAGTGAGAACAGCTTTACTTTCCTAGTGAAATGGATAAGATGACCATTACTATATTTTTTATTATTGAAACTCTTGCTTTTGGTGTGTGAATGCAGCAGCATCTCTCATCTTTGCTTGCTTCAACTGATGTGGATGTTGTTGAGGCTTGCTTGCAAACTTTGGCTGCCTTCCTAAAAAAGACTATAGGGAAGGGCTCTATCAGAGATGCATCTTTGAAATCCAAGCTTTATGCTCTTGCACAAGGTTGGGGTGGAAAGGAAGAGGGCCTTGGACTCGTTGCATGTGCCGTGGAGAGTGGGTGTGACACCATTGCCCATGAGTTGGGCTGCACCCTTCATTTTGAATTTTATGAGGCAGAAGAATTGCCTACGGATTTGGGAAATGAGCAACAGCAAATCCAGGGGTTACGGGTCATTCATCTGCCTAATGCGAATGCTTGTCTAGAAACTGATCTAGAGCTTTTAAATAAGCTTGTTATGGAGTACAAAGTGCCAAGTGGTTTAAGATTTTCATTGCTAACAAGACTGCGGTTTGCAAGGGCGTTTGGCTCTTTAGCTGCTCGGCAGCAGTACACCTGCATTCGCCTATACGCCTTCATAGTTCTAGTCAAAGCAAGCAGTGATGCTGATGATTTAGCTTCTTTCTTCAATACTGAACCTGAATTCATCAATGAATTATTATCATTATTGAGCCATGAAGATGCAGTTCCTGAAAAAATCCGCATACTGTGTCTACTTTCATTGGTTGCTCTTTGTCAGGATCGATCTCGTCAGACAACGGTCCTGACTACAGTTACATCAGGTGGATACCGAGGTATCCTTTCCAGTCTTGTGCAGAAGGCTATTGAATCTGTTACAAGTGGCTCCTCGAAGTGGTCTGTTGTATTTGCTGAGGCTCTACTATCTCTTGTCACCACTCTGGTTTCGTCATCAACTGGGTGTTCAGCCATGCGGGAAGCGGGATTCATAGCTACTTTGCTTCCCCTTCTCAATGATACAGATCCACAGCACTTGCACTTGGTCTGTACGGCTGTGCACATTCTCGAAGCTTTCATGGATTATAGTAATCCAGCTGCTGCATTGTTCAGGGAGCTGGGAGGTCTGGATGATACCATCAAACGGTTGGAGATGGAAGTGTCTTATGTAGAAAATGGTTCTAAGCAACAAGGTGAAAAGGCTGAGTGCAGTACCAGTGCAGATGTAGTGTCCGCCGCTTCCAGTGACTTGGATAACATACAGCCTCTGTATTCTGAATCGTTAGTTTCACACCACCGGCGACTACTAATGAAAGCTTTGTTGCGTGCAATATCCCTTGGAACTTATGCTCCTGGAAATACTACAAGTATTAATGGCTCCACCGAGAGGTTGTTACCTCATTGCCTATGTGTAATTTTCCAAAGGGCAAAAGATTTTGGTGGTGGTGTTTTCTCACTTGCAGCAACTGTCATGAGTGATTTGATTCATAAGGATCCTACATGCTTTTCCATTTTAGAGGCAGCTGGTCTTCCTTCTGCTTTCTTGGACGCTATCTTGGATGGTGCTATCTGCTCTGCAGAAGCAATATCTTGCATACCTCAGTGTCTGGATGCCTTGTGCCTTAATAATAACGGTCTCCAGGCTGTGAAAGATCGAAATGCATTGAGGTGCTTTGTGAAAATATTTACCTCTAGAGGATATTTGCGCTGGCTTACTGGCGATACACCTGGTAACTTGTCTAGTGGACTGGACGAACTACTGCGCCATGCTTCCTCATTGCGGGGACCTGGTGTGGATATGCTCATTGAGATTTTGAACGTAATTTCAAACATTGGTTCAGGGGTTGAGTCATCCAACTCCACTATTGAGTCTGCGTGCTCATCCTCTGCTGTTCCCATGGAAACTGATGCTGAAGGGGGAAGTTTTGTTTCCCCAGATGATAAGGACTCAGCCAAGATGGATGTTTTGGAGCATAACCTAGAGCCATCACCTGATGCTTCTGGCTTGAATATTGAGGCTTTTCTACCAGATTTTGCAAGTAATGTGGCTCGTCTTCTTGAAACGGTGCTTCAGAATGCTGAAACATGCCGTCTGTTTGTTGAGAAGAAGGGGATTGAAGCTGTCTTAAGGTTGCTAACCTTGCCTTTAATGCCGATGTCAGCTTCACTTGGGCATAGTTTGTCTGTTGCTTTCAAAAACTTTTCATTACAGCATTCTGCTTCTCTCGCACGTGCAGTATGTGCCTTTATCAGGGAGCATCTAAAAGAAGCGATTGATCTCTTAATGTCAGTTGGAGATACTCCATTCGCAGCAATTGAATCTACAAGGCAAGCAACTGTTTTGCGACATCTTTTTATTCTCGAAGGTATTCTGTCCCTTTCTAATTTCTTGTTGAAAGGGACTACGACTTTATTTTCTGAACTGGGCACTTCAGATGCTGATATATTGAAGGGTATTGGAAGGGCATATAGGGAAATTATCTGGCAAATATCTTTGATTAGTGATTCTAAGGGGGAAGAGAAGCGGAATCTTGAGCAAGAACCTGAGAGTTCTGATGCAGGTTCTTCCAGTGGGGTTGGAAGAGAGAGTGATGACGATGCCAATATACCGGTGGTGAGATACATGAACCCTGTTTCAGTGAGGAACAGTTCTCATTCTTTGTGGGGCGGAGAGAGGGAATTTCTTTCAATTGTGCGTTCTAGTGAAGGTTTACACCGACGTACTAGGCATGGTTTCACACGTTTACGTGGAGGAAGGACAGGGAGGCACTTGGAGGCTCTGAACATTGACTCTGAAGCTTACTCAAATGCACCAGATACATCTTCCTTAGAATTGAAAAAAAAGAGTCCAGATGTCCTCATGATAGAAATTTTGGGCAAATTGGCATCAACAATACGTTCCTTTTTTACAGCACTTGTCAAGGGTTTCACCTCATCAAACCGTCGCAGAGGTGACTCAGGTGCATTGGGAACGGCTTCAAAGACCCTTGGATCTGCATTGGCCAAAGTTTTTCACGAGGCTCTTAATTTTTCTGGGCATTCAACTTCTGAAGGGCCATCGGTGAAATGTCGGTACCTTGGTAAGGTTGTGGATGATATGGCGGCTGTCACATTTGACAGTAAACGCCGAACATGTTATGCAGCAATGGTGAACAGCTTTTATGTTCATGAAACATTCAAAGAGCTACTTACCACTTTCGAAGCTACGAGTCAGTTGCTCTGGACACTTCCATATTCTATGAGAACGTCGGGGGATGATCATGATAAGCTAGTTGAAGAAACTAAACAATCTGGCAGAATATTTCTCGATACGCTTCAAAGCTACTGTCGTGAATTGGAGTATTTTGTTAACCCTGCTTTTCTGTTATCTCCTTCTGCCTCCCAGGCTCAGTTACTCGTGCAGCCGGCTACAACTGGTCTGTCTATAGGACTGTTTCCAGTACCAAGGGATCCAGAAGTCTTTGTGAAGATGTTGCAATCTCAAGTTCTGGATGTCATACTTCCTATCTGGAACCACCAACTCTTTCCCAATTGCAGTACTGGTTTTGTCGCTTCTATCGTTTCCCTTGTTATGCATGTGTATTCAGGCACTGGAGATTTGAGACGGAACCGAAGTGGTGCTGTTGGGAGCACAAACCAGCGATATGTGCCTCCTCCGCCTGATGAGGCAACTATTACAACCATTGTAGAAATGGGTTTTACAAGGGCAAGAGCGGAGGAAGCCTTAAGACGGGTTGAAACAAATAGTGTTGAAATGGCGATGGAGTGGTTGTTCAGTCATGCTGAGGATCCTGTGCAGGAGGATGATGAACTGGCACGAGCACTTGCTCTGTCACTGGGGAGTTCATCTGAAACCAGTAAAATTGACGTTGCTGACAAGTCAATGGATGTTGAAACGGATGGAGGCCAGACTAAGGCCCCCCCTGTTGATGATATTCTTTCTGCTTCAGTCAAATTGTTTCAAAATGGTGACATTATGGCATTCACCTTGACAGATCTGTTTTCTACCCTCTGCAACCGAAACAAAGGAGAAGACCGTTCAAAGGTGGTGGTATATCTTATCCAGCAGTTAAAGCTTTCTGGGCATATGTTGAGGGATATAAATGCACTTTGTATCATATCCCGCGTGATGGCACTGCTCCTTTTAGAAGATGGAAGTGCACGAGAAATCGCTGCTCAAGAGGGTATTGTGTCTGTTGCAATAGATATTCTGATGAACTTCAAGTCTAAAAGTGAGTGGGGGGATGAGACTTTGTTCCAAAAGTGCATTAGTGCGTTGCTACTTATATTGGATAACATGCTACAGTCCAGGCCCAAAGTTTCTTCGGAGAATACTGGGGTTACAATGAGATCTCTACCTGACTCATCTGCAGAGCAGGCTTCATTACCAACGACAAACCCAATCACAGAAAATAAAGAAGCTCCTGATGTCCGTGACAAAGAATCTGGTACTGCCACGGAGAAGATATTTGGCAACCCAACTGGTCATTTGACTATTGAAGAGAGTCATAAGTTATTGGAAGTCGCATGCGACTTTATAAAGGATCATGTCCCTGCCATGATCATGCAAGCCGTTCTGCAATTATGTGCTCGTTTGACGAAATCTCACACACTGGCTTTGCAGTTTCTAGAAAATGGAGCATTGCCAGCACTTTTCAGTCTCCCCAAAGCTTGTTTCTTCCCTGGATATGACACTGTTGCATCTGCCATAATAAGGCATCTGCTTGAAGATCCTCAGACACTGCAATCGGCTATGGAATTGGAAATTCGACAGACTGTGAGTGGAAACAGGCATGCGGGGCGTCTATCCCCGAGAACATTTTTGACATCTATGGCCCCTGTCATCTCCAGAGATCCTGCTATCTTTATGAGAGCTGCAACTGCTGTTTGTCAAGTAGAGTCATCGGGGGGTAGGAACTTTGTTGTTTTGTCAAAGGAAAAGGAAAAGCCAAAAACATCAAGTGAACACAGTCTAAATTTAACTGAAACTGGTCGGGCTACTGAAATTAAGGTTCTTGAGGGATCAGCTAAATGTTCTAAGGTCCACAAAAAAGTTCCTGCCAATCTCACCCAGGTCATTGACCAACTCATTGATATTGTACTGAAATTTCCTTCAACGAAAGGCCAGGAGGAGTGTGGGAATTGCTCATCACCCATGGAAGTTGATGAACCTATAACTAAGGTAAAGGGAAAAAGCAAGGTTGGTGATAACAAAAAAAATGAGTTGGAATTTGATAGATCTGCTGGATTGGCCAAAGTGACTTTTGTCCTCAAACTAATGAGTGATATTCTTTTGATGTATGCACATGCTGTGGGGGTTATACTGAAACGGGATCTTGAGATGGCTCAGCTACAAGTTTCTAGTAATCCATACAGCTCTGGAATATTACACCATATTTTACATCATCTCCTTCCATTATCAGCTAATAAATCTTTTGGACCTGATGAATGGAGAGACAAGTTGTCTGAGAAGGCATCCTGGTTTCTGGTTGTTTTGTGTGGTCGATCTGGAGAAGGGCGAAGGCGCGTAATCTGTGAATTAGTGAAAACATTGTCGTCTTTCTCAAACCTGGAAAGCAACTCTGCCAGAACCGTTTTATTGCCAGATAAAAAGGTTTTCTCATTTGTTGAGTTAGCATATTCTGTATTGTCAAAAAATTCATCACCTGGCACCTTGCCTGGTTCAGGATGCTCGCCTGACATAGCGAAAAGTATGATAGATGGAGGCATGGTACAGTGTCTGACAGGAATTCTTCAAGTTATCGATCTGGACCATCCTGATGCTCCAAAAACTGTCAATCTTATAGTAAAATCACTGGAGAGCCTCACAAGAGCTGCCAATATGAATGAGCCGGTAATCAAGCCAGATGGTTCAAATAAGAAAAAATTTGTGGGGTCAATTGATAGGGTGAATGAGCATATAAATGCAACTTCAGCTGTGGAAACAGCAGAGCAAAGTCAGAGCAGGTTCAATCAAGAGGAAGTTGCAGATGCTGCTGAGACACAAGAACCTCAGCTTCGAGGATCTTCCCAAATTGATGCAAGCCGTGATGTGAATCCCGAGCGGTTGATGGGCCAAAATAGGGTAGATGAAGCAGAAGAGACATTGGCTTCTAGTCCTGCTGCAAACCTTGAGATGGAATTCATGCGGGAAGAGATGGAAGAAGGTGGTTCATCGCATAACACAAACCACCTTGAGGTGACATTTGGTGTTGAGAACAGGGCAGATGATGATATGGGTGATGAAGATGACATGGGTGACGATGGTGAGGATGACGACGATGATGACGACGGTGAGGATGAGGATGAAGCTGAAGATGGTACTGGTATGATGTCTCTAGCTGATACTGATGTGGAAGACCATGATGACGCTGGCCTAGGGGATGACTACAATGATGAGATGATTGATGAAGAAGACGACGACTTTCATGAAAACCGTGTTATTGAAGTAAGGTGGCGGGAAGCTCTTGATGGGTTAGATGATCATTTGCAGGTGCTTGGTCAACCTGGAGCTACAAGCGGTCTTATTGATGTTGCAGCTGAACCTTTTGAAGGGGTGAATGTGGATGACCTTTTTGGTCTCCGTAGATCACTGGGTTTTGAACGGCGTCGGCAAACAGGTAGGTCTTCGTTCGAACGATCCACCACAGAAACATCTGGTTTCCAGCATCCCCTTCTATTAAGACCAAATCAGGCAGGAGACATGGTCTCTATGTGGTCTGGAGGGAATTCTTCCAGGGATCTGGAATCTTTGACATCTGAAAGCTTTGATGCATCTCACTTTTACATGTTTGATGCGCCTGTCCTTCCATATGATCATTTGCCAAGTAGTCTGTTTAGTAACCGTCTTGGAGGCTCGGCACCTCCACCTTTGTCTGATTACTCAATAAATTTGGACTCGTTACAACTACCGGGTCGCAGAGGACCTGGTGATGGACGTTGGACTGATGATGGTCAGCCCCAGATTGGTTCTCAAGCTTCTGCAATAGCTCAGGCAATAGAAGAACAGTTCTTATCTCACTTTCATCAAAGCATTCCTGCCAGCAGTCCAGCTGAAAAGCAATTAGAGAATTCAGAGGTCCAGGAGAAGGAACAACAGGATGCCCTGCCTTCAAGTAGCATTCAACCCGCACTTGAGGTCAACAATAGCATTGGCCAACCAGTTGAAGATCAACAGCAAGAAGGTTGTAATGAAGCTGAAAATCAAGAGAATATTCAGGCTGTTGAGAGTGTTCCTCTGGAAGAGCAGGTCAATTCTGAGTTGGTTGCCGAAGAACCCATGTCTATTCAACCACTTTCATTGAACTACACTCCCAGTCAACAAGATAGCATGGAAATTGGGGATAGAAACGGGGCCATTGGTCAGGAGGGAGAGACGGTACAGGAGTTGATCATCTCATCAACTGAGTCAGTTGATCAAGTGAGTGCAAATGTGCTTGCAGATGGATGTGCTATGGCTGCTCATAGTACTGGAGGATCTTCGGTGGTGGGTCAGGCCAATAATCATGTCATTGTTCATCCTAATATAGATATGGCAAGTGATGCTGATGCCTCTTCTGCGCTGCCCAATGCTGACATTGACATGAATAGTTTGGATGCCGAAGAAAATCAAATCGAGCAATCTGTGCCTGTCCCTGAACCTGGTGGGAATGGACCGTCAGCAATGCAGGCCGCTGTGGTTGACACTGATCAAACTGCTTTAGATGGTGATGTCCCTGGGGGAAACGTTATTGATCCAACATTCTTGGAGGCGTTACCGGAAGACTTGCGTGCAGAAGTTCTAGCTTCTCAACAAGCCCAGTCTGTTGAACCTCCAACTTATGTGCCACCATCAGCAGATGAAATTGATCCTGAGTTCTTAGCTGCCCTTCCTCCAGATATTCAAGCAGAAGTTCTGGCCCAACAAAGAGCGCAAAGGAGTGCACAGCTGGCCCAGCCAGTTGATATGGATAACGCCTCAATAATTGCTACTTTTCCGGCTGATTTACGTGAAGAGGTTTGGATTTTTCACCCATCCTCCTAGGTTTCACTGTGCTTTCTCATAATGCTGTCTTTGTGTTTTTGTCTAGGTGCTTTTGACTTCGTCAGAAGCAGTGTTGTCAGCATTGCCTTCCCCACTACTGGCTGAAGCCCATATGCTGAGGGATCGAGCAATGAGTCATTATTCAGCTCGTAGCCTGTTTGGAAGCAGCCACAGACTGAGTAACCGGAGGAATGGTTTGGGTTTTGATAGGCCATCAATGGACAGGGGTGTTGGAGTTACAATTGGCCGAAGGGCATCTTCTACCCTATCTGATAGCTTGAAGATGAAGGAATATGAGGGTGAACCGCTTTTGGATACAAATGCACTAAAAGCATTAATTCGCCTCCTAAGGTTAGCTCAGGTAATGCTGTTTCATGGCCTATTAAAGTTACTAAAATATTTGAAAGAATCCCCTAGCATCTGTGGGTCTATGTACATTTACGTAGATGACTGGTTTGCATATGTTTTAACTGGCTCAGCAGTTGAGCATCTATAGATTTTATTTTTTGCGCTAGGAAAGAGGTGCATTTCAGAGATGGTAGGAGAACTCGAGTCTTTTGCAATATCTGACTTTGCAAAGAATCTTGGGACTCTCTGAATATTCAAAATTGACAACTCGATATCTGTGTATTATCTTCTTTTGCTTCTTCGGAGTGAGTTTTGGCTAACATAGACTTTGTTGCCTCTCTTGTGGATAGCCTCTTGGCAAGGGCCTGCTCCAGAGACTCTTGCTTAACTTGTGTGCACACAGCATTACAAGGTCAAGTTTAGTTCATCTTTTGCTCAATATTATTAAGCCAGAAGCTGAAGGTTCAGAAAGTGGATTGGCGAAAATCAACTCCCAGAGGCTCTATGGCTGTCAGTCAAATATTGTTTATGGCCGTTCACAGTTGTTGGATGGTATGTCTTCTTCTTTTTGGGTGGCTTTAGTTACCCTTGTTTCTTTCTAACCTAGTCTCTAAAATGTTCCATCAGGTCTTCCTCCTTTGGTGTTGCGTCGGATTCTTGAGATTTTGACTTTCTTGGCTAGAAATCATCCTGCTGTAGCAAGTATGTTGTTTTACTTTGATTTCTCGCTCTTGCGGGAGCTTTCAAGCCCAAGTCACACAGATGCAAAGTCACATAAAGGTAAAGAGAAAATTGTCGAAGGAGGAGTTTCATCAGACGGATGTCAAATTCAGGATGGAGATGTTCCTTTGGTCCTATTCTTGAAGCTCTTGAACAGGTCCATGTTTTCACGGGGCACTACTCATTTCGAGCAGGTAAGTGACGAATACAGGACCTTACTTTTTCTTAAGATTTATAAGCATCACTTAGTTATTTTCAATTTATTGATCTCAGAATATGCTCTGAGATAAGTTTATAAATATCCATGCCGCAGGTATTAGGTCTACTTAAAGAAATTGTTGATAACCCGGTTCTCAAATTAGAAAGTCAATCTGGGTCCGAACAAGCGATAAATGAGCCCCAGCCAGCAGAGCAATCGGAGCATGGCCAAAATGAGAAACCTTCATTAGAGCCAGAGCTTCATAAAGAGAGCGAAAATTCAAATCTGAACTTATCCTCTTCAAATGGAAGGAGAAGCATCAGTATATATGATGTCTTCCTGCAGCTGCCACACTCCGATTTATGCAATTTGTGCTGTTTACTGGGACATGAGGGGTACTGATCTTGATTCTTATTTGATCTTTGGATATCACCCATGTTTGCAGTATCCATGCTTTGCTACTAATTCCTACTGAATGATGTGAAGTTTTAAGTTTGACTGTGTTTCATTTCTTCCAAGATATGTTTATGATTCTCTGCTCTTTCTCCCTGCTCTAGCAAGAAGTCAACCATTCAACTATTTTGCAGGCTTTCAGATAAAGTTTATGTTCTTTCTGGTGAGGTGCTGAAGAAGTTGGCACTAGTTGCTGCTCCCATCAGGAAATTATTTATCTCAGAGCTTTCCGATTTAGCTCATGAGTTGAGCGGCTCTGCTGTCCGTGAACTATCTACCCTGAGGACTACGCATATGTTGGGTTTTAGTGCTGGTTCCATAGCCGGGGCTGCTATCCTACGTGTGCTTCAAGCACTTAGCGCTCTCACTTCATCCAGTGTTGATGGGAACTCAAGTGTCAATGTTGATGTGGAACAGGAGGAGCAAGCTATGATGTGGAAGTTAAATCTTGCTCTTGAGTCGTTGTGGCAAGAACTAAGTGACTGTATAAGCATGACAGAGACACAACTGTGTCAGAACTCACTGTCACACATGAATATTGTGGAGCATGTGCAGGGAACTACTCCTGGATCTCCGCTTCCTCCAGGGACTCAACGTCTTCTTCCCTATATAGAGGCTTTCTTTGTTCTGTGTGAGAAGCTGCAAGCCAGTAATTCTGTCACGCAACAGGATCATGTTAGTAATTCCACTAATGAAATTAAAAAATCTCCTGGAAGATCCACTCCAGTGATTGCAGAAGGTGATGGAGACTCTCACAAAAGGCTTGATGGAACGGTCACATTTGCTAAGTTTGCTGAGAAGCATCGCCGGCTTTTGAATGCTTTTATAAGACAGAATCCGGGCTTGTTGGAGAATTCTCTTTCAATGATGTTGAAGGCACCAAGGCTTGTTGATTTTGACAATAAGAGGGCATACTTCAGGTCCAGAATTAGGCAACAACATGAGCAACATCTCTCAGGCCCTTTGCGCATAAGTGTTAGACGGGCCTATGTTTTGGAGGATTCTTACAATCAGTTGCGCATGCGCCCAACTCAAGAGCTGAAAGGACGATTAAACGTGCAATTTCAGGGGGAAGAAGGCATTGATGCTGGTGGCCTAACTCGAGAGTGGTATCAATTGCTATCAAGGGTTATATTTGACAGAGGTGCACTCTTATTCACAACTGTGGGAAACAACACGACTTTTCAGCCAAATCCTAATTCCGTCTACCAAACTGAGCATCTTTCATATTTTAAATTTGTTGGACGTGTGGTAAGAAATTTTGTTGGACAACTTCCATTAGCAGCCTACTTCTTTAATTTCTGCTTTCAGTGAAAATATCTTTGGTTTGTGTTTGATGCAGGTTGCTAAGGCATTGTTTGATGGACAGCTATTGGATGTTCATTTTACCCGGTCCTTTTACAAGCATATTCTTGGAATTAAAGTAACTTATCATGACATAGAAGCTGTGGATCCTGACTACTACAAAAATTTGAAGTGGATGCTGGAGGTTTGTAGGATATGCTGATGCATAATCTGCTTTATTAGAGTGCCCAGGCTTTTAATATTGAAGAGTACTATATTGTGGATTTCTTATTCATGACGAGACCTTTATTTTCCTGGCAGAATGATGTGAACGACATTCTTGACCTCACGTTCAGTATGGATGCAGATGAGGAGAAACACATTCTTTATGAGAAAAATGAGGTTTGTTTTTTTTTAAATACTATCATTGACTTAGTCTGTCCCGTATTTCTTATGTTTCAGTTAGCTTCTTCAGTTGTTTTGATCCTTGTGGTTTTCCTACTAGGTCACCGACTATGAGCTTAAACCTGGAGGAAGGAATATAAGGGTTACAGAAGAAACAAAGCACGAGTATGTGGACCTTGTTGCTGACCATATTTTAACTAATGCTATCAGGCCTCAAATCAATTCATTCATGGAAGGCTTTAATGAGTTGATACCTCGGGATCTCATAGCTCTCTTCAATGATAAAGAGCTTGAGCTACTGATTAGTGGACTTCCGGAAATTGATTGTGAGTTGGCTCTTCTTCCGTTGGCTATTAGTTTTTCTTGTAGTGCCTGTGAAATTTATAATTAAATACTCTTGCAGTGGATGATCTGAGAGCCAACACCGAGTATACTGGTTTTTCGGCCGCATCTAGTGTTGTTCAGTGGTTTTGGGAGGTTGTTAAATCTTTTAACAAAGAAGACATGGCAAGATTGCTTCAATTTGTCACTGGAACCTCTAAGGTGATTTTCTTTGGTGCATTGAGTAACTTCTTGATGATGATTTGGTTCATTTTTCATATGGCTGAGATAGGAATTGAGTATCTAACTAAAGTGCATGCTGTTGGAGTTGCAATTGAATTATGTTGAATGAATTATGTTCTATTTGTAAAAATTTACCGTATCCTTTTGGGTCCTTCAGGTTCCGTTAGAGGGGTTCAAGGCTTTGCAAGGCATATCTGGTCCTCAGAGATTCCAGATTCACAAAGCATATGGAGCTCCTGACCGGCTACCTTCAGCTCATACATGGTCAGTGGATGGAAAAACTTACTGCAATGCTAAATATAGTCACTGGAGTTTTCATGACTTATGTGCTGCATATGTTATTGTTATTTATGTGAGCATCTCTTTTTTTCAGTTTTAATCAACTGGACCTGCCAGAATATATTTCCAAAGAACAGCTTCAGGAACGCCTGCTTCTTGCAATTCACGAGGCTAGTGAAGGGTTTGGGTTCGGTTGAGCAATTTTTTTACGCCAGATGTCATTGATATTACAAGTGTCTTCAGGTACAGTTTGATTCTGTGCATCTGGTCCACTTACATAGTAGAGAGGAGCATTGCCAATGTCACTAAATATTGGACTTCGTATGGGTGAGGAGAACTATTTTTTATGTGGTATTACCTGTCAAACAAATATATTAAAAAGGAGAGAAGAACATTTATTTTATTTGTATGGAAAATGAGGAAGATCCTTCTCAAACTGCAGGTTAAAGTAGCTTCTTGTTCCAATTTGTCTTATGGAATTTTCTTCACATTTGACCTGATTAAAATTTATTGTTCTTCTGAACTCGTAACATTCTTAACTGGATTCACCTGGGGATCTAGCGTTTAGATCTTTCACATAGCATGGTATAATGGTGGTGTATACAGACCCATGAATCTGGGCCCACCTTTTGAAACAATGATTGGCGGTTGATTGTACTTGAGCAGAATCAAATGTTAGATATCTGAACATTCAAGGATTGTGGCTGGATTGATTACTGATGCTTAAATATGTCGTGTATCTGAAGGTACAGGCTGCATCATTTTCAGCTCCTCCATGTGCAGGTAGTAGATTCGTTTATACACATTATAGTAAACTCATGTTTTATCTGACTGTGTTGGCTATTGATATATGTTATCTTTGAGTAACTTTTGCTTCACTTAGTCACTTTACTTGGGTGTGTAATACCTAGGCTAATGTTGTTGTGTCTCATCGGCATTACAATTGATAATTACGGTGCCTGTACTTGAAAATCCCTGAAGATTGGGTTTTGTTCTCTGGGACATGCTGGGTGTCTTATTTTAGATTTATATTTTGAGTCTTTTGATATTAACTTGCATGACTTTCAGACAATTATAGGTTGGTTGATTGATTGATCATATTTATTGGCAGGCGGAGGTGTTCTCCTCGATTCAAAATTCTGCAGAGCTTTTTACCCCTAGTGCTGAAGGTGCGTGATCGGATGACTATTTATCTGGGCTTCCAAACAACCCTTGCTGAGAAATAAGTGGGATAAATTTCGGTTTCGAGTTAAAAGAAGACAAGCTTGATGTTTACATAAATGTAGTTAGTTAAGTAGCCTCTTAGCAAGTAGGTTGGTACATAGTATGTTTTGCTGTGCCCGAGAACCAAAGTAAACCCGGCACAGGGGTGCTGCCTTTCTTTTTTGTGCATTATGAATTTCATTTACAGCTCTCGGATAGAGCCAGCCCTGCTTAATTATCACCCCTTTTCTGTACATAAACAGACCCACCTTTTGATAAAGGCAATGAATATATATAGGAACGGATGGAATCAATGAACCGCCCAAGGTGCAGATTATGCTCTTTCATATTCGTACTGTTCGAAGCCTGCCTGAAGCTTGTGGCAAAGGGAAACTTGGGTCGGTACGATGCTTAATTGCTCGCCTGTATAATGCCCCATCTCGAGGTGCATCTCTGCCTGGCGAGGATTGGAGATAAGCCGTTATCCATCTTCTGTCAGGTTTTCCCCTAAAGAGGGTTTCCCCGAAGAGCTATTGCAATCGGGTCCAACGCGTCGACTGCATGTAGGAGGAAAATACATAAAACTCTGCAAAGAAGGGAAAGGGTGATGAGAACAAAGAGCTTTAATTATAGGGTGGTCCGGGGCCGTGTTTGCTGTGTTCTTGTGTCTTAGAGAGATGATTTTTGTGGGGGGTGGGGGGGTTGTTGTGGCCCTTGACAATGTTATAGGCGTGGCAGACAGAATCCAGCAAAAAGTTTAGACAGGAATTGAAATTGATGTTAATAATTGGGCCACCCTATCGTCGTCATTGCGGGAATCTATCCCTCCTCCAATTTTTTCCTATTTATAAGCGATTAAAATGTTGGAAAATTCAAAATAAATTGGCTTAATTTGTTAGAAAAACCTATATCAGGTCTCATTTTAATTTTGCCTCAAATTTTCTGTCTAAAAAAAATTCCTAATTCTCAATTCTAGTATGAAAATCGTTGCTGGTTCTGTCAAAATTATCAACATTAGGGCCATCATACTCTACGTTTTATTCAATGTTCTTGTTTTTTGTATAAAATATCAGCAGCCTTCTTCTGATGTTGATAATCAGACTTTGAACTTGGGATTAGCGGTTGCCCCTCTGTGTAAGAGCTTTCCGTTGATTATGGAATTTTTAACGCGGAGGGAGCTAACCCTCTCATTAGAAAAGGAAATACAAACCTGATAATGCCAGAGAAAATAGAATTGATTATTACAGAAGTTCAGGTTGTACCTGAACACAAGTAATTGCCTTCGTGCGAGACAACATCACAGCCCAACCCTACCCAAAATCAATTTGGAAAACAAACGAATGGACATATAAAAAAAAGGGTTCCACCAGTATTCGGGCACTTACTAATCATTTATTGAACATACACACGCACACACCGCACAGCCCTCAAAATCTGGGAATCTATATAAAGAAAAGATTTAAAATTAAAGTTGATATAACAAATTTATATAATAGGTTATAAAAGTGATTTATATTAATCTTTTTTTTTGGTCTGAGATTTATATTAATCTCAACGTCTGCATTTGTGTAGACAATCTTATAAACATAAAAAAACTCTATGAATGTGAGTAATAGATCAACAATATATGAAATAATAAGGAAAAGATCACAAAAAACCTCAAACTTTGCCCAAAGTGACAAATTTACAAAAAACTTTTTTTGTGACATGAAAAACTCCAAACTTTGCAAATTATGACACATTTACCCCACCAATAACATTTTCGTCTTTTTTTTTTTTTCTGTTTTTCCTTCTTTTTTTCTTCTTCTCCTCTCTTCCCTCTACCGACCATGGCAAAGTCGGGGGAGGGAAGTTGGCGTCCAGTGAGGGCTGCCCTTGCCGGTGTTGGGCAAGGGTGGCCCTCAGCTAGGTCAACGAGGGGTGCCCTCACCAGGCCCTTGTCGGCGTTAGGCGATCTAGCGAGAGCCGTCCTTGTCTGACATCGACGAGGGCCGCCCTTGCCTAGGTCAGGTGAAGACGGCCCTTGCTAGATCTAGCGAGGGAGGCCCTCACTTGACGCCGACGAGGGCAGCCCTCGCTTGAAGCCGGCGAGGACCTCGGGAGGGCACCCCGCCCGACTCGAGCGAGGGGTGCCCTCGCCCAACCCAGCCGAGGGCCGCCCTTGCCCAATGCAAGCGAGGGCGGCCCTAGGTTCAAAAATGTGCCTACGTCCTCGGGTAATCCTATCTCAAAGTTTTCTTTTGTCATATCATCTTTGAGAGAGGGACTGTCATTTTATTGATGAAGTACAGGAAAAGAAGATAATGAAAAAATAAGGCAATTCCCAAAATTACAGAAATCAAAACGAATCTACATAATTTCTTCCCAAATCAAACAAATCTAAATAATTTCGTCCCAAATAGAAGGGGCCAGAACCAATCACGCCAACACTCTCCCTCAAGTTGGACTGAAGATATCATCAGAGGTCAACTTGCTCACTGTCTCTTGAAATGGCCCCTTAGGAAGAGCTTTGGTGAACACATCCACCAATTGTTCTCCACTCCGGATATAAGCTGTCTCAATGATTTTGTCTTGAACCTTTTCCCATACAAAATGGCAGTCCACCTCAATGTATTTAGTCCTTTCATGAAACACAGGGTTCGAGGCGATGTGAGTAGCAGCTTGGTTGTCACAAAATAATTTTGTAGGAGAATTTAAAGGCCTACAACCCAATTCTTGAAGTAGCAATCATAGCCAAACGATTTCACTAGTAGCAGATGTCATTGCCCGATACTTTGCTTCAACACTTGACCAGGTAACCATGGATTGTTTCTTACTTTTCCATGTGACAACGTTACCTCCTACGAGCATACATAATCCAGACGTGGACTTTTGGTCATGAGGGCTTCCAGCCCAGTCTGCATCGGTATATCCAACTATTTATGTATGACCATTGTTCTTCATCAATAAACCTCTCCCTAGTGTGGCCTTTAAGTACATCAGCAGATAATCAACTAAACACATATGTCCTTGTGTAGGATTTTGCATGAATTGACTCATGAAACTAAGGGCATAAGTAATATCAGGTTTAGTAATAGTTAACTAGATTAGTTTGCTGACAAGACGCTGAAATTGACCCACATCTTGCAAAGGAAAGTCCATAGGAACGCTAGCACCTATCTTGCCAGTCTCCTTCAATAGATCCAAAACATATTTTCGCTGTGAAAGGAACAAGCCTTTGCTAGAATATGTCACCTCAATACCCAATAAATATTTCAGCTATCCAAGATCTTTAATATCAAACTCCTGGCACAACTGAGTTTTGGGCGCATCAATCCCTGACTGATTACTCCTAGTGATGACAATATCGTTGACGAATACAAGTAGTACCACAAGACCATTTTCATCAGCCTGGTAAACATAGAGGAATCTGCTGCTCCTCGATTATATCCAAACTTAAGAAGAGAGGTGCTAAGTTTTCCATACCAAGCTCAGGGGGGATTGCTTGAGTCCATATATAGACTTCCTGAGTCTACACACCATGCCGTCTTCTCTTTGTAAGCGGTGCCCAGGCAGAAGATCCATGTTAACTTCCTCTTCGAGATCACCATGAAGGAATGCATTCTTCATGTCCATTTGAAACAGAGGCCACCCGCAATTGATTGCAACTAACATAAGAACCCTGACAGTATTCATTTTTACAACATGAGCAAAAGTTTCCTTGTAATCAATACCATAAGTCTGGGTGTATCCCTTAACAACCAACCTAACTTTGTACCTCTTTACTGAGCCATCACTATTATATTTAGCTTTATAAATCCAACGACACCTAATAGTGCGCTTTCCGTTAGGCAAGCGAACTACATCCCAAGTATTATTCCTGTCAAATGCCTGTAGCTCATATTTCATAGCTTCAACCCATATAGGCTGCTTGCTAGCTTCCTCAAAACCATTAGGTTCTATGGTCTACTCAAGAACAGAAAAAAACCAACAAAACTAGAAGATAACTTCTCATAGCCAATGTGATTCTAGATGGGATACTGTACCGTATGATAAGTGGTGAAATCCTAAATTCGTGTTGAGGGTCTAGACACATGGGTAGATCTCCAAACAAGAGCTAGAGTTGTAGGAGCAGGTTCGGAAGTAGTGGGAACCAATTCGGCAGTTGTCTGATCTGAAGCTATCCTTGGTGCGGGCATTGATTCAGGGCTATCATTGCTGATTATTTCTTCAGTCTCATCTATTCTTTCGCGGTCATTCCGTGGGTTACTTTCAATTCTAGAGTAATTGTTCAACTCATTCACCATAGGAATAGGAGCAATTTCAACTATCAACTCATTGTACTCCCCCTAAATTGGACTCTTGGAATTAAAAAACATAGTAGATTCATCAAATGTAACATCACGCAATATAGACATATGCCTAGTGGTTGGATCAAAGCACTTGTATCCTTTTTTTGTTGATGAATAGCCCATGGACACACACTTCTTAGCACGAGGGTCAAGCTTAGCACCACTTCAAGAGTGCACATAACACACACACCCAAAAGCTCTTAAATGCAAGATATTAAGTTTGTGCCCGTAAATAATTTCCATAGGAGTCTTGTAACCCAGAACATGACTAGGAAGTTGATTAATAAGATAACATCTAGTTAAAACAGCATCGCTCCAATAAGTCTTTGGCATGCCTCTAGAAAATAATAAAGCTCGAGTCACCTCAAGAAGGTGTCGATTCTTTTGTTCGGCCACCACATTCTGTTGAGGTGTATCTACACATGAAGTTTGATTAATAATGCCCAAGCTACTCAAATAAGATTGGAAGGTCTGATTGGAATAGTTTGTACCATTATCAGTGTGTAAGACCTTAATGCATGTTTTGAATTGACTCTAAATCATGCTACAAAATTCCTGAAAAATAGTGACTACATCACTTTTAGCTTTGAGAAGGTATAGCCAAGTAGCTTGCAATTTGTCATCAATAAAAGAAACAAAATACTTAAAACCATCTCTTGAATCAATTGGAGCACCACAAACATCCAAATGTACTAGATCAAACACCTCAGAAGCTAAATTAGAGCCTTGAGGAAAAGGTAATCTATGTTGTTTGGCGTAATGACAAGAGTAACAAGTATTGCAATTATAAAATAAATTTTTATCAATAGCTTGCGACACACGGTTAGAAGGATGACCCATGCGCATGTGTCAAAGTATTGAAGCCTCCATCGCATTCTTCCTTGCCACCAAGGCATTCGTATGATAGTCAAGGACATGGAGGCCATTTTGTAGCCATCCTTCACCAATCGTCTTCTTGGTACTACAATCTTGAAACAACACCTTTGAAGGAGAAAAGATAAAATTGCAATTTAATTCTTTGGTGCACTTGCTCATAGAAAGTAAATTAGAAGACAAATCAGGTACAAACATCAGATTTTTGTGAGAACAACTTAAGTTGTCCTACTCCTTGTGTTGGAACCTGCATTCCGTTAGCCACAGTAAAAGGTGGATATGAGGCACTTGAGCAGACATTAAAAAGTAAATCTATCGAGCTGCACATGTGATCGGTAGCTCTCGAATCTATGATGAATTGAGTACTAGATTGGGTTAAAAGAGCGGTACCCGATGTCTTAACCATGTTGACCGAATCTGATGAAGGACTTGAAGATCCTGAACCAATCACCCCTTCCCCTTGCATTTGAAGCAGTTGTTGAAATTGTTATAGCAAGTTTTGCTTCTTGAACCTTGCCTTTGTTGGCACGAAGATGAGGATGGAGTAACCAACACCTGTCTTTGGAGTGACCATCTCTATTACAATGGTCACAATGAAATTGAATGGGCCTTTTATTTTTTTCCTTTTGTCAATTTTGCCATAGATTCACCACATTGGTTGCTCATCACAGCCTTATGAGCTGAACCTTTAGAGATTGGTTTATCAAGACTAGACGAGACACTCATCACTCGACATCTCATCTCTTCTCCTTGAATCAAGCCACAGACTTCATCAAATGTAGGCAATTTTGGACTCATCCGAATTTGTCTTCTCACGTCTTCGTACTCAGGCCCAATGCTAGCCAATAACTGGAAGACGCGATCTTGCTCCTCCCATCAAATATAATTAGCCACATTTTGGGTTGCTGGCCTATACAGACAAAGTTCATCCCACTTTCTCTTCATATTTCCAAGATGGTTGGTGAAGGATTGAGAGGGTTCTTGCTTAGAGTTAGCAATCTCTTGCTACAATTCGAATACTCGAGATGCATTTTGAGCTTGTCCATACATTTTATTCAATGATTCCCCCAAGATTAGAGCTTGAGATTCCATAGAGTTAAAAATTCAAGACATAACCAAACTGTCGTTGGCTTGCCATTCATCAAATTTCACATCCCTCTCAGGAGGCGCTTTTATTTGGCGATTGATATGACCAAGCTTTGATCTCCCCCAAGGGCCTTAGTAATAGCATGAGACCATGGAAGAAAGTTCTTCTCATTCAGCAATATGTTGGTGAGTTGCTGACCGGTGGTGGTGGAGCCAGGTTCGAGATTGGCCGAGATTGGCCAAACTCGAATCAGTCATGATTTGAACAACAACCGTGTATACACCTAGAAGAAGGACACAGATGGATCAAACGCACAAACAGGTATGTACCTACTCTAATACCATGAAGAAATCAAACAAGAAGACACGATTTAAGGAGGTTCAGCAATGTGCCTACGTCCTCGAGTAATCCTCTCTCAAAGTTTTCTTTTTGTCATATCGTCTTTGAGAGAGGGACGGCCATTTTATTGATGAAGTACAAGAAAGGAAGACAATGAAAAAATAAGGCAATTCCCAAAATTACAGAAATCAAAACGAATCTACATAATTTCTTCCCAAATCAAACAAATCTAAATAATTTCTTCCGCACCAATCACGCCAACAATGTTCAACATCATGTACCTCCTAAGTGGCAGGAACAAGATCATTTAAACAATATGTGTTGTGAAATTATCTATAATATCTTATGGTGGGACAAGCCACTTGAAGAGGCACCAAGACAAACATCTCATTAAAATATCTTTCTTTTTTCTTTTTTCTTTTTTGGGGGGGGGGGGGTGGGGTTGGTTCGTCTCCATTGCCTCTAATGCGATGGGCCACACCAGAAGTCCATTCATGTACGAAGAGGCCTGATCTCAACGCCTAATTGCAAGGTATACCCTCCAATTTGAGTGCCCACAACTGGGGTTCGTCAAGCTCGTGCAAGGAACGTTCCAGCTGACTTACACAAGCGTTCCGTAGGACCACAAACACCAAGATCTCATTCTCAGGTGTTGGTACCAGGAGAAAAGAGCTAAATTGACGCGGCTGCTATCCACAGGCAACTTTCGAGTCTTGTTGACTTCAGGATTTATGGACTAGCTAAACAAACCGTGCCCTTTGTTGCGTTATCGGCCAGGTCTGGTGTTACTTCACTGAACTTCGTCATTTTAAAAAGCACTCATGTCCGCACGAACTAAATAATTTTTTCTACGAAATTCGCGAGAATGGCGACTGACTGACTGACTCCGGCTTTTTGGACAACAGTATTTCGCGTTACTTTGGATATTGCCCCCGTCAACTCAACACACCGATTGCTAGGAACATGGTCGCACGGATGAGGCCGCTTTTGCAATGGTCAATTCTTCCATTTGCGCTGCTGCGCGTGCCGTTTTACCAATCTTGGCGTGCAAGATGGCCTCAAAGAACTTTTTGAATCTATTGATTGTATAATCCAGTGGATTCGTTACATAAGCTGTTAGGATTCGGCGTACAATCACAAAGAAATAGAGTACAAAAGCAAGAAAGAAAATTTGATAGATGAGATTTATTATGATTCACCTTTAAACTAGGATTACATCCAACAAAAGATTCAACTATAATTAGCACATTATACTTTTCCGTTACATTCCTCAGTGACAAGAGAAAAGATTATATATACTTGGTAGTTATTCATGACCCAAAATCCAAACTACCAGTAAAATATGAGCTCAAAATTATAAGAACCCTCGGTGGCTTAGGAGTGCTGCCTCCTAGGGCGGCCATTAACCCCCCGCCAAGTCACTGAGGAGCGGGATTCCATGCTTTCTTGTCGATGGGAAGAATGAACCACACCTCAACAAGCGCCACCCCCCTCGAGAGTGCAAGAGATGGAGATGCCGTTCGTGAGATGTGGAAGGGAGCCCGGAGAGGTCTCTACCTGATTTCGCAGCAGTCAGCCAGCATCGAAGAAGAAACTGCTCAACTGCTTCAATGAAGTCTTCTCTTTTGGTATCTACGCATTCTAGTCCGATACTCAAGAATTAAGATGGCGGGGTTCAGAGCGCTACTTGCACAAAAATCGCGAGAATTTGAGCTTGCGTAATTTCATCGATGTTCGATGAGTACAGGCAACGATACGGCACTGTCCGATGGCCATTGCTAAGCACACCTCAAAAGTAAAAAGATTTCGAACGAATTTCAAATTCAATTACTCGAGTTTAGAATCGATTCCGTGGACCAAAAGAAATGCCCACAAATATATTTTGAAGCAGTGGAACCACGAAGAAATATGATCCACTTGAGTTGAAGAGGCAACAGCCCCTTCTAATTCCAAAATATTAAGGCTCCGTTTATTTCGCAAAAAATGTGACATGTTTGAAAAAATAATTTTGGAAAGTCAATTTCCAAAAAAATAACAATATTTTTCTGTTGTTTGGATAAGATATAAAAATGAAATGGAAAATATTTCTATCATTGGTATGGAAAATTCGATTTGATTTTCCTAAATAAATATTCGCTATTAAGAAACTAGTAATTTGTATATGGGTAGCATGGAACTGGATATGTGCACCAGATTCCCAAGTTTGGTCTTATTGGACCCTGGCCCATGCGTTGAGGATTGGGGCCGAAGTGCGAGCCCGAAGGCACCAGTCCCGACCTTAATGGAATTGAGCACTAGCATCAAGGTCCTAGACTTGGCCTTGGTGGACTTGGATATAGGCATTGGCTTCCAAGGCCTCAGTCTCAATAAAACTTAGCTTAGGAACGAGGACCTAAGCCTGAGTGTTGAGCATCTCAGCATGGCATTTGTGGACCCGATTTGAGTGGTGGGGACCAAACCTTGAGTGTCAAGGCCTCGAGGTCGGGTGTTAGGAATTTCAAGCTTGGGTATCGGGATTCAGCAGTCGACTTTTGTGGACCATACTTGGGTGCCAGGGCATGGGGCTTTGACGCTAGGGGCTTTAGGCCCGACCTCAACTTAGGTTCAAGGACCCAAGCACGGGCACTGGGATCATGGGCTTGGCCCCAATGGACCCGGGCCTAGGTGTCGAAGACTTGGTCTTAGACATTAGGGACCCGAGAACTACAGTAAAGTTTTGGTTCTAAACGTCAATATCTTGTCATGTAGTAGAATATGATTTATGATATTTTAAAGAGCAAATCATTTTCTTGAATTTAAAATATATGTTTCTAGAAAAAAATTTCCATTGACTTATTTTTCCGAGCAAACAAAGCGCCAAAATGGAGAAACATGTTTCTCCGCACACGTTTTCCGTGAAACAGACGGAGTCCGAGGAACGACTCGACCGTGGGCCAAAGTAACATCCTTATCAACGGCGGCGGCAGCCCTCTCTCCGTCACCGTTAGGTCGAGCGAAACGCCGTTAACCAAGCGGGATGGCGAGAGGTGCACCCACCCAAAAAAAAAAAAAAAAAAAAAAAAAAAAAAAAAAAAGGGGAAAGAAAATCGCCGTATTTCACAAGGCGAGAGGTCCATCCTCCGGCCCCCTTGCTTTTCTCTTCTCTCTCTTCTTTCTCTCTCTCTCTCTCTCTCTCTCTCTATTTTCGCAGACGTGTGCCTAGTCATTCTACTTTCTCGGGAAAATTCCGGTCGCTAATTCCTGGAATTCATGTCGGTACGCTTTCTTCTCTCTCTCTCTCTCTCTCTCCCGAAGCAAATTCCGATCGATCGTCGCGACCCTTCGCGGTTTCCATCGGAATCGGGGGGGGGCCCCTCTTTCTCAAAGCTTTCGCTACTTCAGTTTCTGCTGCTGCTGCTGCTGCTGTTGTTGTTGATGACCGATGGTGCGTGGTTTCTCTTAGCTCCATCGGCTCTCGGAGAGATTGTCGCAATCTCTCGTTTCCCGATTTCCGCTGTTTCCCCCCCGGCGGCGGGCGACGCGACGATCTTCGCGATTTCGCCTGTGCCGATCGGTGCTCGCTCGCTCCGGGTTTCTCGCCCCGATTGGAGTGTTCGGCTTTTGTGCTTCTTGTGGTGTGAAGTGACTGACTTATTGGTGACTCTGCAGTTCGGGTCGGGTTTCTCGGGGGTTTCGGGTTTTCGCTGCCTTTAGAGAATTCCAGTTTCAGTGCCGTTTGGCGAGTTAACGAGCTTGGAGTCTTTAATTTTGGGAAAAGAAAGTGCGGGAGGGACGGAATTCGTGAACTTAGAAATGGGTTTTCTGCGGAGAGCTTCTCTTGAATAAGCGTGTTCAAGATTTCTCCGGATTTGGACGTATTTCCAGTGGTGCCCGAATAGATATTAAGATCAATAAAGAGCTTAGGATGGGATTGGACTTTAGTTGGATCTGTTACAAAGCAAGTCCAGATGAAATTGGAGATAAGGGGGGAAATTCTTAGGAGCCGGCCATCCAATCTGGTCTAGTTACTTCTGCTGTGTGTGATAAATTTTAAATTTGTGGTATTATTCGACAGTCAACTGATCAGTTGATATGGTGGCTGGCGGAGGAGGAGACTGTTTGGAATATCATAAGTTTGTGACTTTATTATATGTGGTCAGTCAATGGTGTTGTGTGCGATAAATTTGAAGTTAAGTGGTATTATTCGATGGTCAACTGATCAGTTGATATGGTGGCCGGCGGAGGAGGAGACTGTTTGGGATATCATAAGTTTGTGACTGTATTATATGTGGTCAGTCAACAGTGTTGTGTGCAATAAATTTTAACTTGATGGTCGACTGATCAATTGATATGGTGACAGGCGGAGGTGGAGACTGTTTGGAATAGCGTAAGTTTGTAACTGTATTACGTGTGCTGTCAAACAGTGTTGTGTGCGATAAATTTTAAATACAGTGGTCAGTCGACAGTGTTGGTATCAGTCTCGCCCTTGGTATTTGTAGCATTATTATTGGTTAGTCAACAATTTATGCAATCATGTTGTCCCATGCCACTTCCCATGTTGTAACTAGTTTTTTTAGATAATCTAAACCACAGAATTTTCTTTATGGTGCTCATTCTCTTGGGTGAAAATCATTTTTAATTGGTTTTATTCTCTTTCAATTGAGCATTCTTTGATTTGTTCATGTTATCCCGATTTTTTTCTAGATAAGCTAACACCTCAGTGGACATTTATGTTTCACAGTCCTTATTCATGGCTTGTTCCATGCACGATAACCTCATATATGACTCTTAATTGTATACTTGATTCAGCTATTTTAATTTTGATTTAGATTTCTTTATTTTCCTTGACAGGAAAAGGGTCAACCACTGCCAAAGTTTGGCGAATGGGATGTCAATGACCCTGCTTCTGCTGAGGGATTTACTGTCATCTTCAACAAGGCTAGAGATGAGAAAAAGACCGGTGGCAAGCCTGAATCTCCAGGAAAGTCTGATGCTCAGACCAAGCATACAGTTGATCCCGGCAAGCCGCCAACTGTGAGAGTTTCTTGATATTTCTCTAAAGTAATGCATGAGAAGCCTGCCAGCATCACTTGCCCACTTTATAGACATACAATAAAGAAACTTTTGTAGACTGTTCCATGCAAGGAACTCTCTTAAGTCAGATTAAACTAGAATGATCTGAGATACACTATCCAGGAGAAAAAGTGTTGGTTGTGTGCATAAGATAGACTCCATATGAGTGGGAAAATCTAGGCAAAGTGGCACCAAATCAACATAGAAGATTGTAATACTTTTAGAAAGGTTACTGGTGGTGGGTTAGTACAGAGGTTTTACCTAAATTGAGGTAATAATAAGGATCATTGTATTTTTGCCATTATCTGGAAAGTTCCCTTATGATCTACTGATGGAAGGTATCGGCATTCCACAGTGAAGCTGAATGAGCTAATTGCTATCATATCTAGAGTACCACTAACGATAGACCTGGAATACAGTTCATACGTTGGATCTGATTTGGCGTTGTGTTGCACTATTAGGTTCTTACCCAGATAAATTCGACGTCATCATAGGTTATCGAATATAGACTTTATCTCTCTGGGCTTTCTTATGGTTACCCTAAATCTAACTCCCTGATGTTCTGCATATGGACATTTTTCAGAAGAAGTGGTTATGCTGCATCCAGAGCTCACCTGCAGAATCTTGACGAGGATCTCTTCCTGTAAAAGCCTCAGGAACACACGAGTCTATCTCTTGCTAGCCCCGCAGTTTGTCAAGGAGATCCGAAGGTGTTGGGGGTTGATGTGTCTTGCTGGGATTGTTGTTTGTTCTGTAAACCTCACGGTTTGTGGGGATTGATTACGATTAAATGGAGACATCCACGTCCGCTGCTGTAATCGGTCTGCTATTTTGCTGGTTATTATTAGGAGATGAGTTATTATTTGTTTCCCCTCTCCTCTCTCTGCCTTCTCTTCTGTTCTGGGGTTTACAGCATTTCGTTGTTACATTTGTTTACTTCTCATTGTACGGGTTGAAGTGGTTTTTGCTTGTGAAATAAGAAATTCTTTTTGGTCTTTCCTTGTTCTTGCCACTGTCTTCTCTCCTGGGATTTGCTTATTAGTTACATCCAGTGCTGTATCCGAATTTTAGTCGTGAAGATACCTCCTATTCGGTCCTAAAGCTAAAATCAGGGATACAATTCTTCTCGGTGCGAGACAATTAAGTACGCTCATACATGCAACGCCGATGCCTTCTTTTAGAAGGAAATTCGTTGCAAGAGACGATAGACGAGCGCGTGAAGGTTTTCTTTCCACTGAACGATCTACCAAATTGTCTAATGTAGCTGGGTGGAATGGCAGGTGAAAGATCTATTGTTATTGGATATTGATTGCGTCCTTATATATGGTGTCGTGATGTTGCGGGAATTAAGAAATTCCAGGGTCGATGCCCCGCCAGGCGATGTGCAGTCACGACTCAACGGCCTTAAATCAGGGGAGAAATGGCAAAGGAATTGGCTCTGTATCGTCCAAGAACGTAAAATCGCATGGTACTTCCTGAACATGTACTAGATTAATCTGGAGAATCAATCTATCGCTCGTTCTAATGGAAAACAAAAATCTATCACTAGATCGGTATCTGTACATGTCCAGTAAGAGTGGGAGGGTGCGTCCGCTCATGTTGAGAAGCATCAATATCCGGCAAATGATTCAACTGCTTATGCGACACGACGAGAACTATACTCTTGACATCCCAAGCTTCCTTTCAAATAGACGACGGAGCAGGTAAACTTGAAGAACACTCGCTCCAATGAGTGCTGCTGACTCGAAAAAGGCCTTATGAATTGCCCTCCGGCTCATCAAATCATTCACTGCGTCACCGACATAATAAGGACCAACATAAATCAGAATCAACTGCTAAAATTGCAAAGCTCTTGTTAGTCTGCTTATCAACTAGGGCAGAGCTCTACAGCATGACATGTTCAAACGGAAGCATTGAGTAATGCAAGCTAAGTTCCCCAATATACTCGGGCATGATTCAAGATTAAAATTTTAGAAGATACATGGAATTCATCATATACCTATTGCTTGCCGTTCAGTCTGAGCCTGTAGCCAGTGCTGCTCGAATTGAATGTTGTAAAGAGCTTCTTCTAATTTTCCAATCTGCTCCATTAAAGGGTTGAAATGCTCTGCATGCACAAATAAACAGAAACTAAAGTTACATCTTCACATTCTCCAGGCGAATAAAAAGACGGATCAGTGATGGCAACAGGAGGCACACGTTACCATCTTTTGCATGCTCATCATGGTATGTGAAATGCCCAACATGTAAGTCGAAGTCGACGGTTTCATGATAAGGAGACTTGTTAGTGAAGCAGAAACGGTGGACTCCTTTATGATGAGCGATGAACTCAAACTTCTCGCTTATCTTGTCGCGAAAGTCATGGATCTGATCACCAGAAGGTCCCTTCACCTAGCAATTGCAAGAAAATTGAAAGAGGACCAATTGGCAATGGCACTTCCACATGAATGAAGCACACAGAAAGAAGCCACTCAGGAAAAATGAGAGGGAAAACCCATGAAGAAATTGTCAACTTTCAAGCTCAATCATTTTCCGTAGTTTTTGTTCATATGAACATACTACATCCTATCCTGTGTGATATAACACTTCATGAAGAGAAAAAACTACTCAAAAGTCTAAATGTAGCATCCATGGGAAATCGATTTTCCAACAATCAATGCTGCCAAAGACCCTTCTCAATTCACATTGTTGGCTTCTTCACGCCAATAGATTACGTCAGGTTAAAATCAAACAAATAAGCCATCCAACAATACAGAAGTCTTTGAGAAAAAATGATTGTGAGGGCCCTTGTCCCATATGGTGCGAGTATAAGGACTGAAAGCTACTCCAAGACCCCTTTCTCAGGTAACCTGCCAAGAAACATTTCAATTTCCACCTCTTAAAATCCAAAGACCAGAGGCATCAGCACAAAACAAACTTCACCCACACAACTAATTAAGCCTGAACCCAAAAGATTATATATCCATCATCGATTACAGCGTCATAAGCAGGAAAATTTATGTCTGTTTCTGTGCATATTTTATCAACCAAATCTAAAATGCATTTCAGTAGAGCGCTGGAGCATCTACATCCTGCAATGTTATCCAGTACAAGCCCAGTTGCTATAATGCAACCACTCAAGTTTAGCAGTCAGATTAGCCATTCACTCTAAAGCATTAGACAAAGGTGCAACGCATATCAATGCATGTGCACGGCGGAGAGAGAGAGAGAGAGAGAGAGAGAGAGAGATAACATCACAGCCAATCAAGGTTGCAGAACATGACAATGCAATTAATCTAATGAAAAAATTAGCTAAACCGAGGGACTTATATGGAGCTTACCAGAAGATCGACGCCATCTTGACTATAATGCCAAGATGAGTCAGACTTGATCACAACAAAAGAAATGTGCACTGTATCCCCTTCATATTCAACATTGTGAGAGAAGCACTCCTCCCTGTCAATGACGAATCTAATCCCGGACACAGCTTGGAGGCTCAAAAACAGCGCCAGCATTGTGACAGGACATGCCGGAATGATGGACAACCCATCTGTCAATTACATAAGGAACATATCAAGAAAACAGCACATGGGGCAACAGAATCTAGAGAGTCCTAAATTAAAGAAAGAAACTATTTTACAGTGAAACCCAATTCAGCCATTGAGGGTGGCAATTACAAAATTTGGCGACAGTAGCACTCACGAACATGGATTTACAGCGGCACATATTTTGCACAACAGAAATCCAAACGGATGGAGCTGGAAAGACCTTATGTATTCCCAGAAAAACACTCGAAACATCTTAAAGTCTTCTGTTGTTTTCACAATTCAGAAACCAGACGAGAGAAGAGACAAACCCAGAGGCAAGACTCCACACAGATTCTACCTTCGCGACCATTAGTAAACGGCAAAAACAATCCAACCAAGCTCTAGATAGGAAGCAACTAAAGGACCCATAATACATCCGCGACGACACACACAACCCAAACCCTCAAATTGAAAAAAGAAAAAAAAAACCAAGTCATTAGCACATCAACGACTCATTCAAAGAACCAAAAACAAAACCAAGACGACAGGATCGAAACCGAGCGCGTCCAACCCATCTCACACGCGGAGGCATACAACCCGTCCACGCAGATCCCATTCGTAATTGGCGCAGATGGGGACATGGGTCGCAAAGCTTCGAGCGGGAAGAACCAAAGAAAACCGAAACGCAAGCAAGGGAACCGAGGGACGACCAATAAAGAAGCATCAGACAGATCGAAACATGCCCAAAACACAGAGAGAGAGAGAGAGAGAGAGAGAGAGAGAGAGAGAGAGAGAGAGAGACAGTTCTACCTCAGAACTCGTTCAAAGCGAGATCACTGCGGAGCGGGCTCAATGACGCAGCGACCGCGACCGGGCACGGAGCTCGAGAGGCGACTGAGGAGAAAATGCGGAGGCCGAGGGCGCTTCTTCTTCTTCTCCTTCTCCTTCCTTCCTTCCTTCCTCCTCGGGGGCGCGCTTTCGAGCTCGCGGATTTCGATCTCGCAGGTTTTGTTGCTGTTATTATTTTGTCTCTCCGGAGTTTGGTTTGTCGTTCTTTTCTGGTCTGACCATTCGGCACGTGATCGCGTGGGCCCCCACCCCCGGCGTGCTTCGTCACGTGAACTCCCCAAGCCCAAAATGAATATAGAATTGAGATTTGGAGAATTTCAAAAGTTGTTGTCTATCCCAAGCTTAATTTCATTCCAAAATTACCGTGAGCTTATTGCGACTTATGCATCAATAGGCCCCCAAGCTAGACCCATCGAATGGGTGAATTAAGCGGGGTAGATAATGGTCTAATTCAAATAGACCCGTTTAACTTGTTTTGGGTATTTTTCATATAATGCAAATCCGATGTTTTAAGTACAAAGTAAGTAAGTGTGAAATCAAAAGAGAATGGAGAAGGATTCAATTAGGTTTAAGTAAATTATCAATCTTTTCATGATCAATTTATTGAATATAATTAATTTATAAAAAAATTCAACCCATCAAATATGAGTTAAAAAATGAGTGTATTATCCAGTTTGATAGACCTATCTTGAGCTTACCGATGTGAAAAATCGCTAACAATGAAAATGCACACGTTTCCCATGATTACATGTGGCATTTTTTTTTGTCGAGAAATAAAAGATTTCGCAGAAAATTATGGTAAGGATTAACCCTATTGTATAAAGAGAGAGAGAGAGAAGATGAGAGAGAGGTAAAGTGGGAGGAGAGATGCTGTACAGCGACGATGCCTGTTCATCAGCGAGGGCCTGACATTTCGTTATCATGCTCAGGAAAATTAGGCGGCAAGTCGTCGCGAAATGGCTTTACAATCCAGTCCCAACCCAAACACGCTGCATTTAGATTGTATTTCCAATGCCCGATAACAGCTTTTACTTACGCGAGGGCGGTCATCTCTCGAGCGATTTCCGAAAAGGTAGACAAAAAGATTGTCTTGGAAATTAACGGACAACAATCGGGAACAGCAAGGAATGAACCGAGGGTCTCGTGGCCCATCATCTATCACGGTAGTGCTATTAGTGAATTTTTGTGGTCACATTGCTAGTGCAATCCCGATTTTCTTCTGAGCTCTTCTTTCTTCTCTTTTAAGAAATGCGAGAGTATGTGATCGGTATAATTAGACCTTATTTAAAAGTGGCCAAATAGTGTCTTGTTATATTATTTTGTTCCTTGAAACAAAAAAAAAAAAAAAAAAAAGAAGAATATAAACCCGTTTTGTAACTTTTTTGTTTGTGGGAATAAATTTGCTCTTGAGAATAAATTTAGAAGAGAATCAAAAAGTAAAAAAAAAATTATTTCTTTATTTGTTAGGAACAATTCTAGAATCAATTCATTTTTTTTTTTTCTTTTTCTTATTCTTCTTATTCAAGCGATTGGCTTAAGGAAGAAGAAGAAAAGGATAAAAAAGAAAAAAAAAAAAAAAAGTGTAATAAATTTATTAAATAATTAAAATAAATTTTAAGCCAAAAAAGAATTTAAGAGTAGTAACTAATGCGTTTATATTACAAGAATGTAAATTTTGAATAGTTACCAAAATACCTTTAAGTGCTCATAAATTCATCTAGGTAATGAAATAAAAAAATTATCTCCGAACAGAAATTGTTTAAGGAAACATAATGATTACTAAATACACCATCACTATTATGAATGTTATCGTAAGCTCATCGTAACTTAAAAGTTTGAGATTAATATTCGTTACGGCGTACGATAATCTACTTTCAACAACAAATTTTATCTAGTATACACAGTCACTGTCTGACCAAGATATGGAATGATCTAATAGGTTAACCAGGGGAAACTATTAATGCCTTCGTGTATCAAATCGATTGACGAGCGAAGGCGGATGAAGAGGCGTCCATCCATCCATCATCTACTTCGTCAAGGAAAAAGAGTCAAAGTCAACGGCGTGGCGGTTCCGGCTCGTGATGGCTGCTCTTGTCTACCTAACGAAAAATCGAGACTTTCGGGGCAATCGGATCTCCTCCCTAATCCGTTCGAATCCAATCAGACGAGCGTCGACGGTGACAAAACGGCCAACCAAACCACGGACACGTGTCGGGATCTCATTGGGCGGCGGAGCAGAGATGTCTGCGTGACATGCGAGGATGTAAAGCACGTAAGCGACGGACGCCATCCACTGCGAAGTCTCTCTCTCTCTCTCTCTCTCTCTCTCTCTCTCACCGCCCACGTCCTCTTTTTCATTTATAGCGACCCGTCAGAGCCGTCCCTGGCCGGTGCCGCCTGCTGACGTGGCACGTCCTTTTCTCATCGACGCGTTGGCGTTCTCGAGTGTTTCGGATTTATCCGACCGAAAATAAAAGTGTTTTGGATTTTGTAAATAAAGAATTTCAAATCGCGAGTGCCGCAAAAGTTCCATTGGGCCGCAGAAGTTGAAAGGTAAAAATAATTCTAGACGTGTCGATATGGATTTAGGATCGACCGGTTGGAAATGTAGCGGGCAATGCTTCGCTCGTAGAATATGCCGCCTTGAACTAGTGGATGATTTATAGTTTGCCGAAATTGCGTACCCTTTTATCTAATTTTATTAAGAGATCAAGTAGGGTCGAAGTAGGGTCGAGATGGAGCGGTTCCATCCTTAGGTGAGAATGGGAACTTGGAAAATCTCATTTAGTCTTCACTAGAAGGGAAAGAATAGAGGTTCTAGACATTGTTCGGTTCGATGTAAAATTGAATTCTTCAAGGAATGAGATTCTAATACGTACAATTTTTATATCTAGAGAGAAATTAAAATCGTGGCTTTGAATTTCATATGGAACGACCATCATCCTAATGTCACATTTCTCAACACCACAAAGCTATCAAAAACCAAACTCTATCGCCGTCATCCCATCATTTATTGCTGTCGGTCATTGTACATTTCTTAACACCACAAAGCTATCAAAAATCAAACTTGATTGCCGTCATCCCATCATTTATTGCTGATGGACGCTATTGTCAGTTGTTGCACATCGTTGTGCCCGATCATTCTTTGCCACCATTACCAATTTTACTAGCGGTGAGAAGTATTCTTATGTTCTATTCATTTTGTAGTAAATGAATGACTTATAAAATGTTTCACTTAAAAAATGATTGTTGGCATCGATTATAAAAACAAACAAGTGAAAAATATTTCTATCGTTAGCGAATTTTTTTAAATATAATTAGCTATCTATGATGAAAATTTTTTTATCGATCAATTATTTCAAGCAATATAAATAATTGTTTGTTAGGAATGCTTTTAAAATCTTACGTCTCCGTGAAAGAAAAGCACCTTTAACATCAATGTTTTATTTTTCGTTTTGGCGAAGCAGCCATTCGATAAGGGAATTACTTCAGAAAGAGGATCTACTCGAAGATTCCTCGCCGCGAGATGAAAACCATTCCCCAAAATTTACCGTCCTATTAAATTACCGGAAAGGAAAAGGTGCGGGCGTCGCCGCACCTGATCCTGGCTCCAATTTTTTTTCCGCCCTAAAACCCTTCCCTCCCTCTACTGACTCCCCGATTAAAAATATTTTAAAATAAAAATAAAAAGCAAAACATAATTTAAATATAAAATCATATTTCGACGTAAATAACATTAGTCGGGCGAAACATCTAGCCGGCACCAGCCGGTGACTGACAACATTATATCCTTATTTAAAATTATAACGTCATTTCATTAAAAAAAGAAAAAGGATATTTAAAATTTTTCCTCAAATTAAGTAGCGGAAAGGGAAGGTGCAGGCTGAGTCGCCGCACCCGATCACGGCCCCAATTTCTTTCCGCTCTAAAACCCTTTCCTTTCTCTCTCTCTCTCTACTGACTCGCTGATAAAAAATTTGTCTCGAACTAAAGCCTTTTCGCCTCTTACGCCTTTTCATTTTTCAAAACCAACTCTCTTCTCTCTCCTCTCTCTCTTTCTCTCTCCTGAATTCCGCCTGTGAAAGACCGGAAGAAGCCCGCAATCATTCGATCAATCAAAGCTTTTCACTGTTCTCGCCGTAAAGCCTCTTCCCGCCGTCGCCGTCGCCGTCGCCGTCGTCTCCTCCCCCCGAGCTCCGGCCGTCTCTCTCTCTCCGGCGAAGGCCACGAAGAAAGGAAGGAAGCTTCTCCTCCTCCTCGTCCTCCCTTCCTGTTTCTCTTTTCCACCAGCTCCGGCCTCCGACTTCGCCGCCTCCGGTTCGCGTCCGCCGGGAGTCGTCCTCGGCCGTGATCGGGCGCGGGCAGCGCGGCGCCGGGGAATGATCGCGGGCTCCCGCGTCTCGTGAGCCCCGCGTTGGAGACGCGTTGGGGGTGGCGCGTCGTCGGGTCGTCGCTTTCTCGTCTCGGCTTCGAATCGTTCTAGGGTTTATGGCGTGAGTCTCGCTGTTCTGTTCGGGACGGGACGGGGCTGGAGTTTTGTCAGGTAGTGGCTTTGAACTTCGAGCCTCTGCATCGCTTTCTTTCTTTTCGCCGCCGTCATCCTCTCTTTTTCGGTTTTCCAATTTCTTTTCATATTTCTGATCGTGTCATTTACGTAGTTGCTTTCTTTGGAAGTAGGGACTGGGCTATGGTCTCGATTGAAGATTTTTCGGTTGTGATGATTGACTGTATCTCTGCAGGTGTATTGGGGGATTCATTGATTGAACAAACGACGTCTTCTCCATTAGGTAGTTCTCGTTAGCGAGTAATTTCTTTCTTTCTTTCTTTCTTTCTTTCCTTTTGTTTTTTTCGTTGTACCTTCTCGGTCGCAACGTGATCCGGCCGGTGTCCCGAGACTGATTGGTGCTGTGTAGATAGATAGTCGATGCCCGCTTTTCCCACTTTGACGATTCGATTTTCCTTTTTCCTGAGAATTTGCCCGGTGAATTTTTTCTGGATAATTAGGAGTCCTTGCCGAGAGATGTCCATCGCTGTCGTTTGTACTTGGGATCCACAAACTCCAACTTTTTTTTTATTTTAATGGAGTTTAGCCCATATACTTTTCTTCTGTAATGGTTTATAGAGGGTGGTTGTGGTCCCATCATGCACTAGTTAGGAATACATCTCACGGGATGATGAGTAATTTAGCTGCAATTGTTCATCCTTAACTGATTTTCGAGGTTAACCTTAAATGTATTCTTCTTCTTCTTCTTTTTCCTTTTTTTTTTTTTTTTTTTTTTTTGGGGGGGGCGTCAGCTTTCCAGGCACCATTGCCGTTTCTTTCTGAAGTGACATTAGATAGTACATGTGTTTATTGGCTGAAAGTGATGATTTTTTAGTGGTCTATGTTGTAGTGGTTCTGATGCTCACTGTCGCTTATGTAGCTGATTCTAAATGTCGTTTCATTTGGCCCCTCGGCTGTTGTTTGGCTGCTACCCGCGATACATTCAAGGTTTTGTTGTGGTGATGGAATGCAAAGTCATGAGCACACGAGAGATTCTTTTGGGTGTAAAATAAAACTGTCTGCACAATCACACTTGCAATTTGACTTTGTTTGCCGTTATGTGGTTCGTGTGTCTGAGATGGTTTGCTTCTTTTTGAGTTTGACCTAGTGTGTTAGTTTTGATCCTGTGTCATACCTTCAAATGTGCTATTTAGTGGTAGACTAACATCAGTGTGCCTCTCGCTGATGGGGGAAATTTTGGCTTGATTTTATATCTCGGCCCAGGTCATTTGTGGCCAGTTATCGCATGGGTTTCTTCTTACCTGTCATTTAAGTCCTACTTCCCTAACCTAAATTGGTTCTTTAATTTATCTTTTATGATTGGACCAAACAGGTGGTTTACAAAGATCGAAACCAAGAAATATTGAAGTGAAATGGTAGCAAAAGATCATCAAAAAACTACAGGCTCTCCCAAAGTGGAGGTCGGGGAGATAGACACGAGAGCACCATTTCAATCTGTCAAAGATGCAGTGACTATGTTCGGTGAAGGTGCTTTCTCAGGAGAAAAGCCAGCTATTAAGAAGCCTAAAGCTCTCTCTGCAGAGGTAAATTGATATGACCATGCTCTTGGAAATGTTTTAGGGATTCAGCTACTTTTTTTATTCCTTCCTTCTACTCTCTTTGGGGAACAATACTGTTATCATGCATCAATTTGAGGTCTGCTTTATATTTTCCTTGTTGTGTGGGCTCTAGTTATTGGAATAGTTCCTATGAATGTAGTGATAAGGTCGTGCACAGCTGATGCTCCCACTGTCATGACTTCCTCAAAAAGATCTTGGAGTTATAGGTTTTTACCTTTGAGATTACTAAGATACATGTGGAAACTATTCTCGAAGGTGTCTAATGTTTTCTAGCTGAATCCTTGTCTTGGGATAGATGCCCTTTTTTCCCCTTTTGAGCAGAAGAGGGATATCCAATTTTTTGCACCTCTGTACATTTTTTTGTCTCACCACTGGTATGATGAAGATTCTATCCAGATCGACTGCAGACTGTGGAAGTAGGCAGTAGCTTTCTCCAGAATCTTTATTTTAGGTATGGGTGTCCATTGGTCTTTGTACATTCCTTGACTTTCTCCAGAAGTAGGGCTCAAATTCACATTCCCTTTGCAAATTATCTATGCATCAATTCAAGCTCGCTTAACCAGAATAAAGAGTCAGAGAGATATGAAGCCCTCTGTTCTTATTGCACTTTGCTACTTGGTTTGACACTTGTTAAGAACATAGGGCACTACATGGGATTTCTTCAATAGCCGTTACTCCTGCATCGTCTGAATGAAAACAAGTAAGAAGAGAATTTTCTTCTTGTGTTTGGTTTTTCCCCTGGATTTCTAGATATGGCCCCACTACTTGGATATTCTTGTTGGTAGGCAACTGCAGACAAAGATCTTAATTGCCTGGTCATTTTATGTCACCCAAAAGAAAAGGTGTAGCATTAGTGATTCTTCTGGTCGAGTAGGGGGAGAGAATGTTAATGTGATGCATGCTGAATGTTTTTAATTGGCTTTACTTCCTTTAGATTTAGATGAAAGCAGAAGACCATGAACACATTTTTAAGATTAGGCACAGTTGTTCGTGGTGATTGGTTGTTTCTTTAGGCTTATGGAATCTTTTTCACATTTATTCTCCAATCACTGTTTTTGGGATACAATAAGTCACTTGCTATTAGATCAAGTGGTAGATCATCAATTTCCTTGTTTTTACTCCCTTTCTAGGTAATATTATATTAACTGCTATTTGTGTTTCACTCTAGAGAGTATTGGCCAAGGAGACCCAACTTCATCTGGCCCAGAGGGAGCTCAACAAGTTGAAGGAACAATTGAAGAATGCTGAAACTACAAAATCCCAGGTACTTGAGGAACTTGAGAAGTCTAAAGGAACATTGGATGATCTTACCCATAAGCTGAATGCATTGAATGAATCCAAGACACTAGCAATCAAACAAACAGAGATGGCAAAGAATCAAGCAAATCAATTTGAAGAATCAAGTAATGGTGGCCCTTCTGTGACTGACGGGGCTTGGAAGCAGGACTTAGAAAGTGCCAGAGAACATTACAGCACCCTCGTTACAGAGCTTGATGCTGCAAAGCAAGAGCTGAGGAAAGTTCAACAGGATTGTGATGGGGTCGTGGAGTTGAAAATTACTGCCTCCAAGCAAGTGCAAGAAGCTGAATATGCAGCCAAAGCAAATGTGGAGAGAGTTGGTGAGCTTTCCAAGGAAATTTCAATGATACAAGAATCAATTGGGCAAGCGAGGCTTGCTACCCTTCAGTCACAGCAAGAGCAAGCCAAGATTTTTGCAGAGAAGGACATCCAGAGGCAGTCTTGCAAAGCTACCTTGGAAGAGTCAGCGAATAAGTTGCTTACTTTGAAAAAGGAATTTGATCCTCAACTGGCCAAAGACCTTGAAGAACAGTTGGCTGATACAGTGAACCAGATTGGGTCTCTGAAAGAGCAAACGGAAAATGCAAAGGCTTCTGATTTAGAGTCTGTGAAAACTGTCACATCAGAGCTTGATGATGCTAAAGGGTCACTGAAGAAGGTTGCAGAAGAGGAAACCTCTCTTAGGAGTCTTTTGGAGTCTCTTAAGCAGGAGATAGAAAATGTAAAGAAAGAACAAGCTGAGCTCAAGCAAAAGGAAGCAGAAACAGAGTCACTTGTTGGTAGTCTGCATGTCAAGCTTCGAAAGAGTAAAGCTGAACTGGAAGCATGCCTCGCTGAAGAATCCAAGGCAAGGGGGGCTTCAGATGAAATGATTGCCACCCTGCACCAGCTATCGATGGAAACAGAAAATGCACGTAAGGAAGCAGAGGAGATGAAAAATGATGCTGAGGCATTAAAAAAGGAAGCTGAAGCCACCAAAGATGTGCTCAAGGAAGCAGAGATGAATCTGAGAATTGCCATCGAAGAAGCAGAAGCAGCAAAAGCTGCAGAAACTAGGGCACTTGATCAGATTAAGAATCTATCCGAAAGAACAACTGCTGCTCGTGCTTCTACTTCCGAATCTGGTGCCAATATCACAATCTCTAGAGATGAGTTTGAATCTCTAAGCCGAAAAGTTGAGGAATCTGATACATTAGCACAAATGAAGGTTGATGCTGCCTTGGCCCAGGTGGAAGCTGTAAAGGCAAGTGAATATGAGGCACTCAAGAGATTGGAAACAACTCATAAAGAGATCGAGGATATGAAGGGTGAAACTGAGGCAGCTTTAAAGAGGGCGGAGATGGCTGAAGCAGCTAAGCGAGCTGTGGAGGGGGAGCTCAGGAGGTGGCGTGAAAGAGAACAGAAAAAGGCTACTGAAGCTGCTTCCCGAATTTTAGCCGAGACGGAGAAGTCATATGAGCAATCTCCTCAACATTTTAGGATTCAAAAGCAGAACCTTCCTGAGAAAGTTATGGAGGTAAAAAAACTAGAGAAAGAGAAGACTTCCGTCTCAAAGAAGGTGCTTATGCCTAATCTTAGTGGCATCTTTCAAAGGAAAAAGAACCAGATCGAGGGTGGGTCTCCTTCTTATTTGCCTGGGGAGAAGCCCATTTGATTTTGCTTTTGGGTAACTGGATATTTGGCTATTCTTCATTTGTACATTGGAGATTGGTGAACGCAGAATTCTGATTTGCATATTGGAGTGATTTGGTGGTTGGTAGAAACTTGGCTTGGAAGGAAAACATGAAAAACTGTGATTTGTGTGGGTAGGAGTTTGTGGAAATCGCTTGTTACAAACTGCAGATGGGGTTACATGTGTCAGTTGCTGCCATCTCTTCAAGGAGAAGCTATAAAGTCATTTCAACCTAGTGGCAGTTCACTTTTCATTAAGTAGACCATTTTGGCCAATCAAGGCTCAAGCAAGCCCTTGTGATGACCCCAGTGACAAGTCCAAGCTTGGTTCTTTCCGTGCTTTCGTGCACAAAGCTCTAAGATTTTTCCTTGTCTCAGGTGGTAGCTCTCTGAATTTCGTCAGGTACATATTTGCCTCGGTAGAATTCCATGTGTATTTGTCTTGACAATGCTTGTTTTGTGATAGCTTTTGCTGGTTGTCATGTTGTGATTTCGTGGTTGTACAATAGGCAATCCCTCTCATTCGTGCCGTAGTGTAAAACCAAATGGGGGTCTCCTCTAGCACGTGCAGGAGCTGAACTGGATGGATGATCTCAATTGACATCGATTGCTGCATAGCATTTTTGCTTTCCTGCAAACAAATATGCCTATAATGATGATATCTACGCATTTCTGCACCCAAACCTTTATTTTCCTCAACGAGGAAGGAAAAGAATGAAAACCCTAGTAATTCATGCAAGAAATGGAGAATCATCTAGGCACTGATTAAGGATATGGTCATTTATCTCATGAGTAACCATCATATTTTTATCTGTCCTCTTATTATCTACTCTTTTCAGAATGCACAGTCGCTCATTTTCACTTACTCAACTTAGTAAAGTTGTGATTTAGAGAATTTAGTAGCATTTTTTTCTGACGTGGGAAGTGATTAAATTATATTGGAGAAGTTACTTAAATGTTTTTTTTTACTCATATATTGATGGCTGTATTTTTCATATGGAGACGTCCGACTTAAAAGTGATTTTTTCTTGGTGCAAAAGTATTGATCGCATACATATATAAATACTTTTTTCACTTGGAATTTTACTTTTTCCAAATGAAAAATTTTTCCACGTGAAAAATTTATATGTATAAGCGCAACTTCGAATTATTATCTAATGTGGTTTTAGAACGCTTCCGTAAACAAACGAAACTTTTCAGTTTATAAGCATGAAGCAACTTTTCAACTTTGGTTAGAAACCTCATACATGAAAGGGCAATCTGCATTATATATACATACATATATATATGTACATCTATTTATAATAATTCGTGCATATATATTAATAATTTGGTTAGCAACGTTTTTCTTATGCAAACATCTTACGTATAAATTTACTTTTAATGAACAATGAAATAGTGGCTCCTGGCTGGGTCAAAAGTAAGAAAAAAGTAGAAAACTGGAAAAAAGAGAGGTTAAAACCATGAAAATTCATCTGAGAGCCGCTCGCCATTTTACGACTCATTCCCCCTCATTTCCCGCTCATATATATATATATATATATATATATATATATATATTCCGACAAACCCATTCATCTTAATGTATAGAATTCTGGCAAAGAAAAAGTAACTCCCAAATTTTCGACGAATTTCTTGCCCATGAAAGTCTAGGAAAACCCCGAGCTGGGGTCGCCCCAACGGGCTGACAATGCCCACCGTTGCCACTCCTAACCATTAATTGTCGAATGTAAAATCTATTGATGTTGGTTCTTTAAAATTTGCTTTTAAAATCTTAATATCTTAGTCGCCTAGGTTAAGATTTTTCAAATCTCTTAAGCCCGTCTCTATCAAGTAAGGACTCTGGGTTTGTCACGATTTTACATTGCCCTAAAGTTACATTGATTTCATGTTTATTTTATTCACCTCCTACCAAGGTTCCGATAACCCCGAGTCATGATGAGAAAATCACATCATTCCTATTAAGATATCTATTGGTTTCATAAGCAATAAATTCTCCAAATCTAGACTAAATATCCAAGAAAATATCTCCCGACAATTATATCGTGGAAACAAAAAAATTGCTTAATTATTAAAATTCCATAAAAAGGCAAATATCGTTATATATTCGGAAGGAGGATTAACAATCGTCAAACCGCACTTTCCTCTCACGGAAACCACCAACTTTTTCTTCGCCCCACAAATGGAATCTGAACGACCCACTCCGCCGGTCGGGTCGGGTCGGGTCGGGTCAAATAGCTCCCCACTAAGTCTCCCCGTCGGTGACCGAAGTCCCGAAAAACGTCGCGCCCCGATATCGTCCGTCTTTCTCTCTCAAAGCCACTTCCACGACTCTCTCTCTCTTTCTCTCTCTAATGGCCAGCGCGAGTAGCAGAGACCGGGAGGACGCGCTCGCCTCGTTCGCCGCCAACAACCACTCGCAGTCGTCGTCTCCGATCACCGTCGCCGACCCCCTCGCCCTCTACGCCGAGCCCTCCGGGAGCGCCCCGGGCAGCTTCCAGAACGAGGACCTCCTCCTCGGCGGCGGCGGCGGCGGCGGCGACGGCGGGGGCGACGCCGAGTTCTTCGGCTTCTCCCGCGCCGAGTTCCGGCAGGCCCAGCTCGCCGGCACCGTGCAGTTCTACGAGCGCCACGTCTTCCTGTGCTACAAGAACCCTAAGGTCTGGCCCCCCAGGATCGAGGCCGCCGAGTTCGATCGCCTGCCGAGGTTGCTCTCCGCCGCCGTGGTGGCCAGGAAGAATGATATGAGGAACGAGGTGAGAGAGAGGCGGGATTCGGATTGTACCGAGCGTTTTTTTTAAGTGTTCGTGCTTGTTGAAATCTAACGGAGACGAAAGGGGCGTGTGGTTGAACTGTGCTTGGTTCGGTGTTTGATTTTTTTGGTCTCGAGATGGATGTTTAGATTGGTTGGACAAGTGATGCGGAAGAGTTTGACATTGGTGTTGTGGAGTTGACTAGCAATTTTGGCTTGGAAATCAAGTGGGCGTGGCGGTTGTCTTCTTTGCTTTATTTATTTATTAAATTTAATCGTAGAAAGTCTAATTGTCTTGTATGATCAAATGAACTTAGCTCCAATTCTTTGAATGTAGTTAGCGGTTTTGGATTATCCCTGGGCGTTTAAGTGAATTTAATTAAGGCCTGCTTGTGCACTTAAATCTCTTATGTTTTATTCACCCTGCTAATCAAATACTTCCCTAAAGTTAACTAGTAATATGAATTGATGGCAATAAGGAAGGAAGATTTAGGTTTTGGATGATGGGTAATAATGGCAGGAGTAAGCATTCTATTCAAGGAAAGAGATTTAATAGCTTCATTCCTTGAGTCTTTTATGATAGCTCAAGGTCAGATTTAGAGTTAACCTGAGGATGAGGGGAAATCGTGTGGTTGCAGATATTGATGATGATCTTGACCCTAGAAGGAAGCGGCTGATAGAGAAAGGCAATTTGTTTACATGAAGACCTGTCTCTACTTTTTTCTTTTTCTCTTGCATTTCAAGTTTCCTGGAATCACCACTTTGTAGCTTGAGAATACTAGCAATGGTATTATTTGATTATTGCATCAGCAAATCCGTGAGGTACTGTGTTATAACTTATTAAAAGTTGAGCAGATTAAGAGGTTTTTATTTTTCATTTTTTTTTTTTTTTTTGGGGCAGAACGTTCTGAATAGTTTAGGTGCTCAGTCAAGGTATAACAAGGGGAATCTTTGGTCTGCTGTTCTGTTAATGTAGGCTTTTCTGTTGCATTCGACTAAATGTTGCAAAAGATAGCAACATTACTGCTGTCTAGATTTGATCATCAAAATTTAATGCTGTCATTTAGTGTAATGAAGGCCTAATCAATGATAATTTGATATGACAATTTAGAGCGCTTTTGACAGAGGCTATTTGCTAGAAGTGATCGATAGAGAAGTAAGTTTTCTGGGTGAGTACCATCTTTTTGGTTTAAGCTTATCTTGTATATACTTTACAAGGATGGCCATAGATGGTTTCTTTCAGATGACGTACTATTATTAGATGCTTTGTCTTTATCTATTAGGTTGAAGATTAGAGGAAGAAACTCTTACAAGTGGTGGCCGTGTCCTGCTAGTTTTTTCACTTTCATAACTCTTTTTTTATAATCGTAAACTTTTCACACCCCTCTACGTGCATATTAGAGCTTAACTAATCTAAATTTGTAAGTTTGGGGCAATAGATGGCTATTGTGTGGTTCTCCTGTGTGTGAACGCAAAGCTTGCTTCATAAGACACCCTGTATGTAGATGCTCGGTTTCTTCCTTTAGTAATTGTACATTGAGGTTTGAGATGCGTTGAAAAGTCAAGTAGACTTTTCTCAGACTTGTTGTGGCTGATCCTAACTGTGGTTGCAGTGTAGTTGTTTGTCAAACAAGTAAATGAGGCTAATCACTGGTGGTTTATATTTTATCAAACCATGGAGTTGTTTGTGTTCACTAATTAACATAGTTTTGCTTGTTCAATATTGCCTACTTGCTGTTTGCTTTCTAACTCTTCCTCGATTACTGTTGCTGATACAATTTATCTCCTTTCTCTTTTTTCCCTGCAAAACAAAGACCCGCTTAACCATCTGCGAGGGGCATGATGGTACAGAGACATCAAATGGGGATGTTTTGATATTTCCAGACATGATTAGATACAGGTCGGTTAGGTTATCTGGTTTGAGCCATTCTCAGCTACTCTTTGAATTACCTTTTGGCTACCTATATTTATTTCCATCCTGAACTGACATTTGCTGAGAATGCAGGAGATTAACACATTTCGACGTTGATACATTTGTTGAAGAAGTTCTCGTTAAAGATGGCGAATGGCTTCCTGGAGCACCCGAATCCCTAAATGGTTTTTATGTTTTTGTGTGTTCCCATGGATCACGGGATCGTCGTTGTGGAGTCTGTGGACCTGCTCTTGTTAGTAGGTTCAGGGAGGAGATAGAGTTGCATGGTCTCCATGGTAAAGTTACTGTTAGCCCCTGTTCACATGTTGGGGGCCACGATTACGCCGGAAATGTCATAATATTTGGACCAGATTTTAGTGGAGCCATATCGGGGCATTGGTAGGTTGATTGATGCTTGTGCTCTTTTATTCCACCGTGGACTTTTGGACTTATATCATACCACCTTCCTTGCTGAATTGTGGTATAGGTATGGATATGTATCTCCAGATGATGTGCCCATATTGTTGGAGCAACATATTGAGCAAGGGAAAATTGTAGACTGGCTGTGGAGGTAATGCTGCTATTCCTTCTAATTTTAGGCTGCCCTTGTATCTTTCCCTGATTTTCTTATTCTCCAGAATTTGAGGTGTGCTGTTTTCAGTCTGCTTCCTCGATTTCTATTCTAAGAGCTTTGCGTAAAGTATCCTTACAGAGTTGGAATTTGATTGTAAGAGAAGGAAATACTCTAAAACATTTGTAAGATGGATCCTTGCTGACTGGAAGTTTATGCACAAGTTAGGACGCAGAACTTGCACTTACCTCTCTGTTATATGATTGGTTGTTAGGTTCTTCGACTCCCAGAACTTCACATGCTATATGCAGCAGTAGGACCCTTTTCTTTATTGTTGGGGTCCGATGCAGCATCTCTTGAGCATATATATCCATGCCTATTGCTTGAACATGTTTGAATCATCAAACAGTTGACAAAGGATTAACTTCTACTTACAGGGGCCAAATGGGTTTGTCAGAAGATGCACAGAAGAAGTTACATGAGCAAAGGTTCCAATTAGAAGGTGATATCACTGTGAATAAGGGCAAAGAACCAACAGGGACATGGATGGACGGGAGAAGTACTGATGTTTTTGAAACTCCTGTTGAGGTTATGGCTTGTTGTCAGGGAAATGGGAGCTCATCTTGTTGTCAACAACCTCTTTTATCGGAGAGGACAGATGAGAAGGTCGTGAAATTGGCTTCTGGAAGGAAGACTAACAAAAAGCTGCCCCGCACAAAGAGTGGTAAAGGTGTCGGTGCGCGTAAAGTCTGTTCAATGCCAACTTGGTTAGAGAGTTGGGAGCGGGAAGATACATATGCAGCACTCGCTGTTGTTTTTGCTGCCGTGTCCGTTGCCGTTGCATATAGTTGCTATAAACAATTATGATAGGGTGTCTACTTGATCTTCCATGTTTCATGATGAGGTGCATCATTGGATTTTTCCCTCTAATGTTTAGTGGGATTTGCTTATTTGTACATGTCAGGATCAGGAAGGGCGGGCTTGATCCTTCATGTCCAGTGGCCTTGGATCTATCTATGGTCCTTTTAACCTGTTGTTCTAAATGTCGAATGCACATAGTCTACTCCATGTTTTTAGGCGCTTCCCCATCCCCCTTGTGTGCAGAGGTCTTGCTTGTTTTGGCTCGGTAGGTTTTGGCTTGTAATTTAACCATGCAAATTTGAATAATTGATGTCGTGTGTTAATTGGTCGGTATGAGAAAGGTTTGCCCTGCCTGTTTGTTGGCTTGGATTTATTTACGCACAGGTCCTTTTTTTCTTAGTATGCCTTTGGATGCGCTTTACTTTGGATAAGCCTTAAATCTCCTCTCGATCGTAGGGCATAAAAAATGAGCTGAAGCCTAGTTTTCAAATGGTTGATGGTGCATTTTATATTCAATGCCGTAAGTGCAGGTGGTTGGAGAAACGATTCAGAGCTTGGAGAGTGGCAGAAAGGATGCAGATCAACTTGTGTACATATTGAGCTGGGAAAAATTTCAAGGAAGTGCCTTCAAATTTTCAATAAAAGCATGGAGTGAATCTTATCTCAGATAAAAATTTGAAGTATCATTCTTTTTTTAAGTAGGGCATGAAGTGACATGTTAGTTTTAAAAAAGAACCCGACTTCACTGACTTGTTAAGGGGATCTTCGTTTTTTTTCCTCTTGTTTTATATCATTTTTTATTTTTTCCTTGAGAAATAAACTCAAAAAAAAAAAAAATTGGTGGGAGGACTGATCTCTATTTATTTTTATTTTTTTTTAAGTTTGTGTTTTCTTTTCCTTTTTTAAGTTTTAGTCCTTTTTTTTAGTTTTTCTTTTTTAATTAAAAATAGAGAAAGGAAAAAAGAAAGAAAAAGGGGAGAAAATAAGAAAACGCGTAGGATAGAAATGCCTTTAACTAATCAAAAAGGTCAAAACCTTCTTTGAGACTAACATAATCATTTTAAGTTCTTATTTGAAAGAATGAAGGCATTGTCCTACCTGAGATAAGATTTACTTCATATTTTAATTTGAAAATTTTTTATTTGAAAATTTGAGAGCATTCTGAATACTCATTTGAAATTTTCCTGATTGAGCGTATAAGGCCTATCATCTAAACCAATTAGCTAGTTCTCTCATTTGCATGTCCTATCATACAGCAAAGTTAGTCAGTTCTCTCATTTCCACGTTGTCATACAGCAATTTTGGCAGTATCGACCAAAAGTTTCCATTCATCTGTCGACATTGCCAAAGGTTGGCATTTTTGAACCCTCCTTAGTCATTTTGGCCAAAACATTAATCGTCACTGGTCTTATAGATTCCTCCATTAACTGCATGTATAGGCGTTCAACTCACCCTCCCATGTAAGTAATAAGTGTCTTCTTATTGCATATAACTTCAGGTGGGGAATACAGAAAAGGACTTTACACTGTCATAGCATATAAGATGGAATCTGAGCCACCCAGGACCGAGGAAATGCAAATATTGCCTCGCCAGTCGCGAGCAACATGATTTCTTATCCTTCGCTTTTGAGGAGGAAAGGCACTTTCAGGAAGGCTTAAATGATTCCAGATACATACCAGCTAATGCGGCATGCAAGCTTTTACATCATTAGAATTTATATCAAAGTGGTCGGCTACTACTAATTAACGATATCAAACTGTGGTGCACAAGGTCTCCCCTACAAAGCCTCCATCAAGCAGATTGCATTTGCATGCAACTAAATGCCGTAATACGAAAAGCCCCTCTTGTAATAGAAAGGGGCACTTCTCTTAGTACCGTTGCATCTTCTCTGCAACATAATCCTGCAGAGGTGTAGTCAGCATAAGTCAGCCTTCAGTTACCACTTACTTTTAGTCCACTTAGTGAACGAACAAGGCCATTCTGATTCCCAAACATGTGGAATGTCGATTCTATGGTCCGAGCAATCTTCAGGTCTTCTGGGTCCGGGGCAGGAATTGCAACTTGGAAGGAACCCTGCTTTATCGGGGCCACTGATTCCCTGAGCAGGGCTTGCTCCTTCATGAAGTTGTAGAGCTGTTGATGGAACGGGTGATCGAGGGAGAAACAGTTATCGACTACCCCGTTCTCAGAATGCCGGGATGATCCAGAGCCTTCTTTTCTACAAAAGTGGGGGAGGGACGAGTAATCCATTATCTGAAATGGGGAAAACAAGAAGATTAGTCTATATACCAAATAAAAGCAGTGCAGAACGGATGAACATATTTTTAATCATAAACATCATTATCGTGACTTAATTCAGCTGGGGGTTAACATAATGGTTTTGTTGGTAACAAGCAACATATCATAAGGATACTCCTTTTCAGAAGTAGAACTCATCTATACACAGGATACGACATGACGTGACTTATGCAGCTTTTGGAATTGTGGTTGTTTTTCGGTACGAGCGACATTTAATCTAGATCATTATCTAAAGTCCTAAGACCCATGTCCATCAGCTCATTCCAGATGCAGTTTTACATGACTGAGACTACCACAATGGCAGATATCCAGACTATACATCTAATTCTCCCAGGAATCACTATAGCAATTCGTCCAGTCAAAGCCTCCATGGCCATTTCATGCCTCTCTATTGAGGAGGCACATCATGTTGATAGGAATCAGCCGTAATCTGTTCGTGCATCACGAAGCAAGACAAGGAACCGCTTGTATGAGGGGAGGCCAGCAAGGAACATCTAGAGGTAGCATCGAGTAAGCTAGTTCTAGACTAATCTTTTAGAGCAATTCCTGGTGAGTACAGTTCTAGTTATCTATCCCCCCCTACGCCAGTAGTTAGTTACGCCTCTACACATATGTGCCTAAATGATGGACAAGAAAAGAAACAGCAGTGTACTACCAAATCAATGATTATGGTACTTGAAACATAAAAGAGATACTGTGACGGAACAGAAAACACTCGTTATCTGTATCATTGCAAAAGAATAACCTTCAATAACTCGTCTCTTGGACAACCATGCAGCACTTGAATTTTCCTCCTCGTTCTCTCTTGCAAAAGGGGCTTCACAACCTGCCAATAACTTTATTCTTCAGAGTGGAAATCAGATTTCAATGCGTAGTAAACTTCTTGCTTATAGGGGAACAAAATTTTCCAAAACTAAGCATAAAAGCAATCACGATGCAAACCAAACCTAACCTTCCAACAAGCTGAAAATATTCGAGGTGGGTTAACAATATAGTATGTTTCCGTCTTCTCTGGATAGTTCAGGTCATCAACCGAGGATATATTACTCAGAAGCTGCCATTAACAAAATGAAAAGCAAAAATGATCAAGGACATTCTCAGAAAAGCTTAAATAAAAGTCAAAGATTGTGCTCAAACTTGCTGCAAAAGGCTAAGACAAAATAATCTAGAGATTATAACAGAGACTATCGGTATGAGGAAGATGAGACAACTTCATCTTCTCATTCTGGCTCAATCAAGGTCCGCTTGAATGATTAAGAATGAGAATGATGCTGCATTATGGGTTGCCCCAATATTTATATCAACTCCAATGTTATCTGCTAACTCTTGCGCATCTAAGATGGCTTGTGTCTGCTCTCGGAGATAGGGAAAAGGACATCATGACCACATTGCAGACCATGAAGTAAGACTATAAGGGCCAAAAATGAAAGCATTACCAAGGAATTTAATACAAATGGAAACATTGGTAGGATTGCTGAATTTACCTTGATTTGGTTCAGTGCTGAAAGCCTCAAGCCAGTCATATCCAAAACCTTAATGCATGTGCCAATATATCGCCCATGCTTCTTTGTGGCCTGGGGCTAAAACAGACAGAGAAAATCAAGCTACACTGGCCAGCAAAAACAATGGAAACAACATAAAAGATGCAGAGATCATACCAGCACTACTCGATCTCTATATTCATTCATTTGGATGTGGGACTGCACATACTTATTGACCTAAAACAGCAGAAGATGGGATAAATTTCAGCAGCGGAAGATGGGATAATTTTCAGCCACTAAGGACAATAATACAAGCAAATAACAGCATTGGCTAAGTCATTTAGCAGAAAATAGGTGTGCATCCCATCTGTCATTAATGAGGACAAGTTCATGTGGTGGCAAGTGCCACAAAGATTGACAGTTAACTCAAGCAAAGATACATCTGATCTTTATATGCAGAATTCCATGAGCAACTGACTAAGTTTTGATATATTGACATAGATCCCAAGTTTTTGGCCAGATGAATTGACACTTAAAAACTAGCACCTTCAGAATGAAACTGAGCAGGAGAGTGATGCTACCCCAAAATGCAAATCTAAAATAAATGACAGCCCTTCACTTAATGAATCTGTCTTCTCTCTATTTTCCGAAAAGACGAGATGATCAGGAGTACTTACACTTGCTTTGTCATATGTACTGAGCCCAACACCAATAGCAATAACTGGAAGACCCTGCACATTCAGCGAATATGGAGGATTAGCTTTTATCCAATGAATCTTTTACTCGACATATGTTCATATGGAAGTGATTAACAATTCTCCAGACTAGGATCCAAAAGAAGCAGTGCAGCCAGAACTATTTGGTAGGGCTCTACGGAACATTTTCCTCTCTCTTTTTGATATATATCATAGGTACCAAATATGAACTGCTTGAATAGATGCTCCTACATACTTATTTTTAGCTCGAGCTATTTTTCCTCAACAGATCCAGGAACAGAATCAGACCCAACGCCAGATTTCAGTGAACTTACCTCTTTAGAATAACCTGACAAACCAAGAAGCTGAGAATCTCGCACTGCTCTATACAATTCTATAGGAGTAATTGGATTCTGCAACCAGAAAAAAGTGAAGGCATCAATTTATGATTGACAAAATCAAACAGGCTTAAAGCATACTACTACTTCTTTATTTTTCCTTTAGTCTATGTTCTTTTACGCTATGGCAAGACCAATGGTCGCTGTTTTCTCCCTTACAAGAGGCACTGTTACAACTTGAAATGTGACTAATTGGTGAATATGTAGACTAGGCAAGCATGAAATATAAAAGCACCTGAATGTAAGAATGGGATTCAGACCTGAAGATCAAACAAAAAAGAACAATAGAAGCAGGGATCCAAGCAACAGGAGTAGCATTCAATATAAAGGTACAATCTGTCATGCTTCTAAAACTCACCGCCAAAATATTGTCGATCTCATTTTCAATCCTCCACTTTAGACAGTCTACCAACTGAAAAGTTTTAAAATCATTAGCAACAGATATGTTTCGTGGTGAAAACTGTATTTAACAGAAGTCATAAGTCTAAGGAGAAATAAAAACTCAATCACTATCCAGCTTAAATAAGTAAAACTAACCATTTCATAGGTTTTTGGAACATTCCAGTCTCTTGCTTTCAAGAACCGCACCAAAGTTTCATTAGGATACCCTTGGTGGATATTCTGTATGTCAGGGAACAAGTTTCAAATATCAAGTAAACATACTTTCGGAAAGGCTACTAAATCAAATCAACATGCTTCAAGAAAGAGAACAAGACCTAAAAAGCGATATTACATTTGGCCCTTCTGCAAGGTCTACTGCTGTTATGTAGTTGTCTACATTCATATTTAAGAGCAATTACGTCCTCTTATTGACTAAAACAAAACTGCCATCATCACCTAAATAGAAGGAATGCAGTTCTCTTCAATCTAGCATCAAGAGCATCCTTGCGACTTACTTTAATCATCTGGAATAAACAGAAAGTGGAACCTCACAAATCACCTTGGATCATGACCGTTCAACACCTTACTACTTGAAAGTTCTTTTGGCTTGTAGAGATCCCAAACGAACAACCGTTTACATATCAAACATGCCTATAGGGTATTTTAACGAACCATATAAATCCCTGATCCTTCTCTTTCAAGATCATAACTTTTCAAATTAGCGAATCAGACTTCACCCAGAACAAAACATCCATTCAACTGATATGGAAAAAGAGAATCATCAAACTAGCGTCACAAATTTAGGAATCTCTTCCAAGAAAAAAAAAGAAGAGAAATTAAAGAAAAGAGTTATAAAAGAAAACTTGTCTACCAACTCATCTGAAAAGGATTGCAGTGCTCTTTAAGTCAATGCAGGAAACAGAGAACATGTAAGTTCCAAATACCGATCGGATCAAGCAGATGAAGACGGAAAAATCAACGGAGACTAACCTCATATGTACGCCTAAGTGGCTCGTCCACTGCAAAAAAATAAGGAGAAAAAAAGAAAAGATCTTTGAGACACTAGCTGATCAAAACCCCCAGGATCAAAGAACTGGAACTGGGTTGAATGAAAGCCTCACCTTCTTCCATCAAAGACTGCAATTGCCTGATTGCTTCTTGAGCAGCCATACCCATGACCGATCCTCTTCCCCTCTCAACAAGAATCGCCAACTCAGCAGCCCAAAAGAACCAAAGAATGAAAAAAGAAAAGAAATCAACCAGATCCAACTTGGGTGTCACTTGGAATTCACTCCCCGTTCGTCTCCAAGCTCTCAAAGTGAAAAGACGAACATGCAGAGAGCGAGGGAGGAGATGGGTATTCGGCAATGGAGAGAAAGTTTGGACCTTTGGCGGAGGCTCACATGGCTGATGAAGGAATGGCCAAAAATGGAAACACCAAGACTTCCCCCACCTCTATGCGTATTAGCTTCCTACCGCCTACCTGTTTTCCAAAGACCCGACCAGAGGATGTGGACTTGCCAATTACCTCTGACTTCTAAGTCTCTCTCCTCATTTAACTTACTTGTTTCCATTAAATACTGGGAAAATTAATTTAGGATAAAAGAAACTTATATCTACCATATGTGAAAATCTCAAAGCATGTTTTTATTTAGGACTACGGCCTTTGGGTTAATATGAAAGTAATGATTTATTATGAGTCATAAATTTTTGAAATAATAGACACAGTAATAATTTATAATAATTTGTTATTGAGTTTTTTATAATCAAGTTATTTTCACCATGAATTAAAGAGTACCACCGAATTATTTCTTTTTTATTTTATTTTCCTTTTCTCACGAGTAGATTAATGTTATGCAATTATCTATTCAAACCTTTAGAACAAGCGGATATGCTTAATTAATGAAAGATAAGATGCGTATCCGCATCTAATCTGGTGATGCAAACGCGGAAAATTTCTTTTTAAAGCTAATCATTTGACAAATCGTGACAACGACTAGATATATTCCCACACAATAAGATGAATAATCATGACAACAACTGGATATATTCCCACGATAAGATGAATAAACATGTTAATCACATTGCGACTTTAATTTTAACCCACTTGAGAAAATGATGAAAAGAGAGTATTTTCAGGTGGAAAGGAGCATTTATATATATGTATGTATGTATCTTTTTTTGCCGGGTCAAAAAGGCAATGAGAATTGAGATGAAAATATTGGAAAAACAAAGAGAAGAAAGGAATCCATCAACTCCAAGAGCAAAAAAGTCTAGATGCCTCCACAATGGACATGATAAATTCTTTTGCCCAACTCCTTTTTGTTTTGTTCTTTAACTTTCTTGTAGCTTATTATCTTTATCCTGTATATTCCAATACTCAATAGTTGCTAAGAATTATTGGCCGTGTGGCTCAACTGTTCAATACATCACACCACACCACCCTTCCATCACAAGGAAATTCGGTTGAAATCACCAAAAAACATATCCATCCCTCAACAACCATTTTTTTTATAATATTCCCAACAATTTTAATAAGCTAATTACTTACTTTTTATTCCCCCTTTTTTTATTTAAGCCCCATCTCCTCATATTTTAGAAAGCAGAAATTGGCTGCCCACAAAAAGAATCTGCTAAATGTCAACAAAGATTGGCCCAAGATTAAGGCAAGTCTGCCTTTTTTTTGTCCTCCTCATTTTTTATCCCCCTCCTCTTTTTTCCCTCTCTCTTCAGTTTTGGAGAGATGTATATATCTTTTTTTTTAAATATATTCTCAAGAGTTAAATAGAATAAAGAAAGAATTAAGTAAATAATAAATGCAAGGTTGGCGGTGGGAGTGATAAGGAAAGGTCGGTTGCTCATGTCAAAATGGGACGGCTGGTGCGGGGTTCGTTGGTAAGTGATACCTTTAGACGGCTAGACGGCATGCATTAATTATTGACAATTGATACACACACACATAGAGAGAGGGAAAGAGAGAGAGAACATTATATTATAGACTTTAAAGGCGTGGCTTGGTAAAAGAAGACGCAATGTTGGAATTATGGAAAACTATTTAATTTTGAAAATTTAAAAATTAAAATGCAATTGGTATTGTAATAAAAGTCTAATGCACTATCTTCTTTAAGGTGCCTATGCAGGCATGGCTTGGTAAAAGAAGACGCAATGTTGGAATTATGGATAATGACATAATTTTGAAGAAAATTTTAAAATAAAATGTAATTGGGTATTTTAATAAAAGTCTGATCCACGATCTCCTATAGGGAGAATGTAAACATTTGACTTGCTAATGGGAGGACAACATTGAACCCCCATTTATTTTTGTTTTTTTGGACAGTCAAAAGGGGCAGACCGTTTACACCGGTTTGACCAAATCTCGATTATGAATTTCCGTATAGGTTATACAGGCCTTCAATTTTGACTAAATCCAACAACCCAAAATCACCGACTTAAATTTTATTATGAAACTAAATAATTTCCTGAGGAAGGATAACATAAAAAGAGAAATCCATGACGCCTAATTCGTCGTTGAGCTGTCGTACTTTTGCGTAATTGCCGGTGGAATAGAATTTTAGGGGTGGGGGGGGGGGTTGTTGATTTTCAGTAATTTGATATTTCAAGTGACGATGACCGGATAAAGAAGGGAAAATTGATGGAATTAAAGATGATTAGTCAGGCCGATTTAATCTTGAAACTGAATCAGATTGGTGTTGCTCCACTAATTTTAGGCCGTTCCAACAAGAACTGGTATGATTCTCAATTTTGTATTCTAAAATCGCCTTTAACTGGCTGGTTGATGGTCTTATGTTAGTTTGGCTTGGGAACTAACCTAGTAGAGAGGTTCCAAGGTTGAACCAATCTTATACGCCTTTTTTTTTAATTTAACAAAAAAAGTAAAAAGCAATTAGGGAAAATAGAACCCGTGACCTCCAACAGTTAGCCACCATCCTAAAGAGGGATTTTACTAGCATAGGCTTAAGAAAAAATTATGATATCATTTCATAATTTTAACAAAACAAACCCTGAGCCATCTTGGTTCCGGGCCAACTTCAAAGTATAAGTAGTTAAGTCATCGATTCAAATATTTTGAAAGTGTGAATTATAGATTAGATTTTAGGTTTCAATTTTCGTATCAATCCATTTCAAAACTAATTATCTCTAAATCAGACAAGACGACAATATCACGAGATTTCCCCTATATATATAATTCAGTGAAATGAGCGTTTCCGTGACGAAAGGGGAAGGTGAAGGTTCCTCTAGCTGTACCCATGAATTGAGAAGAAGAAGAAGAAGAAAAGAAAGACTCAGAACGGGTCTGTCGGACGAAATTTCATCCGAGACTGGGAGTCGCTCCCACGCGGATCATCAGGTTCCCAGAAACACCTCCCCCTCCCCTTTCTTATTTACTTTCATTTATTGACTCCTGACTCTACTCGTGAATCGCGCTCTCTTTTTTGTGTACCTCCTCCTGCAAAGGAAAAGACAAAGAAAAAAGAGGTGATTTCGCCCCACGATCAAAGAGAAACGCAAAATGACAAAAAAAAAGTTTAAAATACGACTCGCCTTTTAACCCCCGTGGATCCACTTTGGAGGGAACTTTTTTAATTATTTTTTCTTTCGAAAAATTCTTAAATTATGCCCACCACCATAACGGATTTTCAATTTATTTATTTTTTTTATCGTGAAAACGCTAAATTAGTACCGATGTGACGACAGAAGTAACCAAAGTCTACCCATAAACATTTAAATAACATCAAGCCTTTGTTTTTGTGACACAATTATCCAAACCCTTTTTATTCCGTGTCATCAGCCAATGAACTTGCAACAAAGACTCTGGTGCAACTTTGGGAAATTTGTGACGCAAAAAAGATGGGATGTCGGTATTGCAGTGGGCATCATTCACAGCTTTTGACAACACGATAAAAGATTTAGGATATTAATATCGTTGTGGGCATAATTTATGGCGTTTTCTATGGTACTAGAGCCTTGATCTTTAAGAAAAGAAAAGAATGAAACGTCGAGCAACCAGGACCATAACTCCGATTGCTTGGACAGAAAAGAAAGTTGGAGTAAAGACAGAAAAGGAAGGTGCAAAGGACTGTTGCCGGCCCCCAAAAAAGCTAGCGACCCACTTTCCTATAAGTTTTGGGCCCGGCAACATCCTTTATCTAAAAAAGTTAATCGACTGAAGTGATTGATTAAAAAATTTAGCATTAAAAAAAGTATCATACGAAAATTATGACACTTTTAATATATTTCTCTTTATTTATCGAAACATAATATAGTAATCTCTCTTCAACTTTTTGATAAAGCATTGGCAGTGCCCCTTTTTTGAGTTAGGTTTTTCAATACTTTATGTCCGGTAATTGTGGAAAAAAATAAATAAATATACAAAAGCAATGTCATCTCAAGAATTGATAATTGCGCTCGAGCAAATCGCATCTTTCCATGTGTTGTTTGGACATTTACAAGACATGGGATGTCTCACAACCCATGTGATCGCTTTCTTGTTTTTTCCATGAATATCCCAATAATGTACTTTGTGGCTTCCGAGGGCCAATTTGTATAAATAGGGACATTCGCCGATGGAAAAAGGGGGGAAAAATTATTAATCTAAAAGAATTTTATTTTCAATTTCCATTTTTAATTTGAAATAATTTGAGGAAACTTTTGAGAGAAATATAATACTAGGGACCTTCACGGTATCCGTGACGGAACAATGTCTGCCTTGTATTCAAGGTAGTTATCTCATATTAGTTATGTGTTACATTACTAATCAATGAAGCAAACGATGATTGAAAATGATCGGTATTAACTCCATCTTATTTCTCTTGAGGCTTAAATCGCCTGTTTTCGTTCTATAATTTGCACAATGTATCCACTTTCTGTCTTTAGTAACAAAGTATAACTTCTTCGATGTCTTTGAAAGAAAAGGTAAAGGAGATTGGGTTTATGCCATATTGACACCACATGATAAACATGAACAAGCTACACTCAACAGCCCAAAAAGGACCAAAATTAGCAAGAGTGACAATAAAGGTCTCAACCCAGAATTCGTTTCTCCCCAAATATGCAGTTTACACCATCTAAGGAACGAGTAATCTTTAACGGCAATGAGAACTGAAGAGCTAATTTCTCATAGCAACAGCACCGGAAATGCTCGTTCTAATCGTCTGCAGTTGCACTTGACGATAATGAACCTTCAAACGCAGGTCGCCTTTGTTTAATTAGTATAGATGCGGTGACATCATGCTGAGTGTTTTTCCAATATTGGGCTGATCCATATGACAAAGCTAAGGCTTAAACTCGCTCGAACCATTCTACCATCTCGAGTCAAGATTGACCTTCCTACTTCGGTCTTCATGAGATGGAGAGCTTGTCTGGAACAACATATGGAACATCTATCAACACATGTTATAAGTTGATAAACTATCAACATCGTGACCCAATCTATCTGACTTTCGGAGTATGTCAACTCTACACCTCGAATTCACGTAAAACCAAAGAAACATTCTCTAGGGGACTTAGAAGAACTCAAATTCCCTGAACTTCCCCGGTCAACTGCAGCTAGAGCAGCAATCTTTTCGCTGCTTGATGTGGTGAGAAAGATCGATCTCGACCACCTTTGGTATCTTGGGTGGGCTCGTGCATCTAATTAAAGCCCAGTTCACTCCTTCAAAGAAATGATGCTGTTTGATTGCTGTCGCCCCTCAAAGTCCAAAAGCTACCTTCTTCCCTCATAAGAACTTTCTCTGGCCTGAGATCCCGATGGCTTGTGGAGATATTCTAGGGTTAGGAGAACCTTTGCCCCACAAAACCTGCAGATTGATGGTGAAAATGTAACCATACAAGCTTCAGAATAACTATTGTGCCCGTCTCATCTAATAATTATCCCGTGGTTTGAACTGTGAATAAAACCATCAGGTTTTAGGACTCTGGCCACTAGAAAAATGACGTTGCAAGCGACTTATGCAAAAGTTTCGAAATCGTATGAAGATGTTTTAGTTTCATCTAATCATCATTATGCGGTTTCCACTTCTATGAATCATTATTACATTTTAAGACTCTGGGCACTTGAAACGACTCTTCCCTATTGAACAGGATAAAAGAGCTTTAACACTAAGTAAAAGTTGCAGTCTTGAAAACTTTTGCATGCTTCGCATTTTAATGGATTAGCATAGTCTATTGCCATGACTTAACCAGATTCAGACTGAGATCTCAATGTATATGACGTGGGTGAGCTAGAAAGATGAATCTCTACGTCACGATATTGTTCAAGGTTGTATCTTTTTTAACACCATCCTAAAATATCTTGTGGTGGTCTAGGTTCAGCGGCATGGCTGCATGTGACATAGTGTAGTGTTTAAAACATTTAAGCATGTACAACAATTTACAATTAAACATTATTATAACGAAACTGACATTTATTTCTACTCTGCAAGATAACCAAGTTAGGGGAATATTTAAACGAGGAAAAAAAAAAAGCTTAAGTCCACAAAAAAATCATCCCCAGCGGAGTCGCCAAGCTATCACAAATGTTTTGACTTCTACCCTTCACGGCGTTGCACTATTGGCTTACTACGTTTAAGTCTTAGTCCGGGCTTATTCCAAGCCCACAAATTCGTGATTTATAATTCTAGTTTTTAATCTGCAAGTTATTTTTATTTAAGAGTCATCATTAATCAATTTGTGATGGTTTCATTAGAAACCCAAGTAAAATTTTAGAAAAAACACTTACCAATACATAACCAAAAAAGTTAGGATTGATGATTTGATTACACTAATTAATCAATTAGTACCCTCCCGATACCTAACCTTATTTAAACTGCAATGTTTGATTTCTTGAAACATTTTTCATGCATTTTTAAGAGAAAACTACTCAAAAACCATTTTTTAGCCTTCTTCCTAATTTTTAGAAAAATAAAAATTTCGGGGATTTTTCTATTTTGATATATATTATTATTATTTAAGAAATATATTTTTAATTATTTTTATTCCGAAATTGGGACCCTAGATAAAAAGCCTGGGGAAAGAAAATTAAGCCTGATTCGGCCACAATCAGGACCAAATTCAAGCCCACTCAACCAAATTTACCCAAAACTCAACAGGCCAGACTAAGCCCACCAATAACAATGGCTGAGTGCTCAAACTCCCCACATTAAACACGCTCAGATTCCTCAAACCAATCCAAGCTCAAAGCCCATTGACCAAAATCAACAAAATTTAGCCCAAAACTCACTAAACTTAATGCCTGTCGGCCCGAGCCGAGCGTCCGCGACCCGACACTGCGGTGTCTCTCGTTCTGTTTGTTCCCGTGGTAGCTTCTTGCAACTCACCAGAGATGCTTTGTCAAGAACTTTCATGGCGAAGCAACCCCTGATTCCTGCCAACTCTGAAAGATAAACACTTCTAGTATCTCCACGACCCATTCTCTTCAACAGCCTGAAATGGCTAAGACCCAATACCGCCCAGATAGATCGGATCGCTTCCCACCATAGACCATTGCTCTGTGAGGCTTGTTGACACTGCCGTTTAGGCTGCCGCAAAGGCTGTAATCCCTCAAGTTGCTGCCGACACTTCCCTATATGTACTGGTTTTTCCACCCGCAGTAGCTATTTCCACTAGCCTTGACAAGGCAGTTTTTACCATCACAGATTTCGCCGAAGTTGGGTTAAATTTCAGCTATGGAACGGGCTTCTTTTATTGTAAGGCCTGAGAAAGGTGGCTCCTTTAATGGATTATCTGACATGGGGTCTAAATCAATATTCTTCTTTGACAAATTCCACTGCTAGCTTTCTTCCGCACTTTCTGAAAGGATATGCTTTAGTCCAACTTGTTGCCCACTTGCAGGTCATGTTCTGGGAGCAAGTAGCACTGATTTGCTTGTCTTTGTTGTTTTTTTAAAGGTGAAGACCTCTGTAGTTTTCATTCCTGCATTTTGACTATAGCTCATCTTTTTTCTGCATTTCCAGGAAAGAGCTTGCACCCGGGTTGAAGGCCATGCTCAGAAAGGCAATCTTGGTAGATTGATCGAGCCCCACAAACCCATCTCTGAGAGCCAAGATTCATTCCGAGGCAGGCGATCACTCTTCTTGACTTAGGTGATCAACACTCCCCCCGCCACTCAAAGTCTTGCCACGTTTGAACAACTGTTTTACGCTGAATATGCTTCCAGATGGTCCGGTCCAGCGAAAATGCGATCAAAGAACAAGATAAGCTGTACAAAGCAAGTCCCAATATGACACGTAACCAAACCAAAAGAGGAGCCACAAAATATTAAATGATCATGCATCTAACAATAGTGCACAAGCCAATTTTAGCACCTTCGATGGAATAATAAAACAGAATATTGAACAAGATCCCAAAATAGCACATACCAAATGAGAGGATCACCAATGAGGAGACACATGGAAAGGAAAAAAAAAGGAAAAAAAAAAAAAAAACAGGTTCCTGAGAATCACAAACAAAACACAGCTCCAAATTTCAGGAAAGATAAAGCAACATTCCACGCTAAAGGTCGACGGAATACGTGATACAGCAGCACAAGAAAAGAAATGGCATTTTATGCAGTCGAACCAACTGCAAAAATAAAACAAAATAAACCAAATAGGAAACTACACAGTAATATTAAAGTAGAATCGCAAATAAAGACATACCTTTTGCCAAGAATGCTAATGCCATAAAAACCCAGATGCTAAAATTTAACCAAGAACGGACATTGAGGCAGAGAACCAGCAAGACAAGAACAGAACGCCAACTAGAAGGGAAGCCCAACAGGAAAATTTGTCTTCTGGCTTTGTAAGGTACTAAGGACGGATGGAAAAGATTTTAAATAAGAGAACTTACTCATATTCACTCAAAAACTTAAATTAATAAATTATGAGTCAATTAAAATATTCTTTTTAATTTTTGGAACCATGTTTTCAACTTCATATCTCAAAACTATGACTTGAGTTATAATAGACTGCCATATTAAGCCAATGCATATGTATGAGCCACCTGTATTTTGCACGATAATGGTCTCCTTTTGCTCGGCTCTTGCCATTCTTTAGGGACAATAGGCTTGAAAATGAATTCTACCTTTTCCTTTGTGAGAGAGAAGAAACATTTCTCGACTTGAATCCATGAACCTATTATGATTATAAATTATAACTGATAACCAAAAGAGACACATATGAAATCACATGATCAATAAATATGATAGACTCAGTTTATGTAGAGTCAAGTTTAGGCAATAATTTGCAATAGAGAGAGCGCACCATCTTTCTTGTGTACATGACTTTCAAATAGAAACAAAAGAAACTCTTTTTTGTGTGTTCTTCATTCTTGTCTTAATGAAAGGAGAGAAACTCTTTACCAACCCCCCCCCCCCCCCCCCCCCAGAAAATGATAATAATAAAATAAAAAATTATATGTTACTTCCTCTCACATTTGATGTGATTCATCTCGCATTCTCAACAGGCATCAAATTGTTTGGTTGTATAATCCTCACATATATTATATAAGTGATTTAATAAGCATGCCATCAGTTGGTGCTATCTCCGAGAGTAAAGATGTAGCATCTCCTTGAACTATAACTACAAGAAAGATGAATTAGCAGGTTCAATCGAGAGTGATTCTTCATCTTCTTTTACATTCTTGAAAATAGGAGATCAATCTACCTCAACCTTCCATATTTTCGTCGACTGACATTGGTCAACACAAATATATAAATTGCGTTTATTAATAAACTAAAGAGCTCCTATCTAGTCAATTGCATTCAGCAAGTTCATTATTTTCAATTTATTGAAAATAAGCTAAGCATGACAAGACATCTAAACATGAACCTTTACTCATCAATTTCAAAGAGGAAAATGAGCAGGTCTTAGCTGTCCACAGACCCAAAATTTTCAGAGCAATATTATGCACTGGTCATCCAAACTTTATCAATAGAATTGTGTGACAGCTGATCTTAAATTACATGAACGCTACAGAGCAAACAAAACTTTAGGGGACATCAACAGCCCAAAAAAGCAGTCATTTCAACTCTGACTCTTCGCCAGAATCCAAAATATGACCCTTGTATCATAATGATCGGTAGTATACATTAAAATTCTTTAGTAAGCTTCATTCAGCATGTTCTTCAATCAAATGGCAAAAAGCCACCAGCTATGCTTCCTCCGCTCTCAAACCAAGTTGGACAGCTGCACTACAGGTAGCAAATCAGCTGGTTTCAACGAGTGCTTTGCCTCTACCAACTGCTTATACTCCTACTTTCCTCCTTTCTTGTTTGCAGCATTCTTTTTCCTCAATGCCTCTCTCTTCTCCTCCCTTCAGCAAACCGAAGCATGCAATATAATTATGTAGTAGGTGACTTGGCATAAACAAGAGAATATACACGATCAATCAAGATCAACGGACCACAAACAATCATGACTGTCTATGTATTCTGTGGGTTATTATAAACTTCACAATCAAGCTCATAGCATATGCAAAGTTCGACTTCTCCACATGAATAACTTCGAATAGAGAAAAGGCTTGAGACTGTTTTTACCTCATTTTAGATACTTCCGCTCGGGATGGGAATTTCTTCTCTCTGCATGAGACCAAAGCAAGCAATATGAGTCTACAGATGACTTGACATGAGCAAGAAATTCATGATTAAAATTGACTACAAGTGAACCACTAAATCTAGTCATCTCTGTCTATGAGAGTTCAGTGGAGAAAACATGACAGACAAGCTGATGGTAGATGTAAAGGCCAACTCCTCTGCAATAAAACAATACAAACATACAAAAACAGAAAATGCTTTCACCTTGTTCCGGACATTTCATCTCTGGAAGGCCATTTCCCTTTAATCTTCTTAGAGTCAGATGGCGATTTTCTTTTTTTATTTTTCACGTCACCATTCTCCACAACAACATTATTTTCAGCAGCTTCTGTCTGATTCTGAGGTTCCTCAACTGTATCCTTTTCACTGCTATCTTCCTCAGGCCCTGAAACTTGTTCCACTGTTTCTGATGGTTCAGTAGGTACTGAAGTTGGCTTTGAATTGCTCATTTTCTTCAGCTGTCATGAAGAGAGACGAAGAATACAAAACCACATTGTACTGTTCATTTACAGGAGAGGTACATGCAAATAACTCATGATATTATACAAAATGACAGAGCATCTTATACGTGGACCAACTTTCAGTCAAATACTCCAAACACCAAACAATCTACTCATCCTATCAAGATCCCAATTGAGTAAAGCTAATCAAATGACGTTTCAACTAAGATAACCACAAGAAATGTAGAAACACACACCTTTGCCACAAAAAATCCGTCCATATTATGAACATGAGGGTAGAAACGCCTTGTCTTCTCAAGAGAAGGGTGAAATCGATGCTCCCTAAACCGGATAAACCTGCAAGTGTGAGCATAATGAATGATTCTGTTTAGTGAATCAGTTGAAACCAAGAGCACAAAAGCATACCCAGGACGCCCGAAGTCCAATCCACAAGGTACAAGTTTAACATCCCTTCTCTTCAAAGCATAGTCAATTACTGCTTCATTCTGCAAAATAGAAGCTATATAACATCCAAAAGAAGGCAAAATAACATGAATATATCTAAGAATAATACCTCCGGAATCATGATAGAGCATGTGGAATATACTATATAACCTCCGGATTTTGAATTGGCATCCACCATGTCAATTGCCGCAAGTAACAATTGCTGCACATGAGTAGATTAATCACATGAAAGAAGCTTTAACCAGTAAAACCATGTAAAACTTAATGAGTGATAATTTAGGTAGGTGAGGAACTCATAAACCATAAAGGTTACTATTGATTTTTTTTTTTATTTTTTTTTTGGGGGGGGGGGGGGGGGGGAGAGGGGTTTCAAGAAATATTGATCTAGGACAAATAAGACATGCTTGTTGCAAGTTTTCAGGTATTTTTACTGCTCTCTCATTAAGTTCTACAAACAATCAGATGTATGCACTTTGTGATCAGCTTTGACTCATGAAATATTTGGAGGTCCTAATCGAAATGTAAATCAACTCAAACATTAATTAGATATGCCTAGAAGAAGTCATACCTTCTGCAGAAATGCACACTTTTGTATATCTTCAAGGCTTTTGGAGGTTTTGACAGATTCATCTTTTGATATAACCTTCAAAGTGTTAAATAACACATTAGCTTCACAGAGCCGTGATGGCCAATGAAGTGTACAGAAGAAGTGCAATCTAAGTATGATTTCTTACCCCAGTCCCACTGCAAGGTGCATCTAACAATACTCTATCAACTGAATTTACACCTATAATTTTAGGTAGCTGCAAAAGAAGACGCACAAAAATGATATGAGAAGCCATTTGAGACTTGATTGATCGTAAATTATACCGAATCAATGATCAATGCTAAAGATATCTATTGCGTATAATGCATTCAGCAGAAATCTATGGGTTCTCAATCATGCATCCATTAGCAAAATCAACAATATCGCATTGCAATGTACGTTCAAATTGTAGATCTGGTCCACCTTTATAGTAATGGGGACCAGCAATTTTTTTTTCTTTGACAGAAAAGTCATCTATAGCAGCAAAGAGTGGTCTGAGGATCAATAAAAGATTATTTAGTTAAAATAAGTTGCAGGAAAAAGTCATACACAGTAATTTGTAACCAGATTCTTTCCTTATATACAGAAGAAAGAAACATGTCCTCATCCAAAACACGGCTCTAAAGCTTCATAATCTCAAGGCTCTGAAAGTCCACATCCATAAAAATATATTGTAAAGAGGCCAGTAAGAAGAGCTGACCTCCTTCCCATCATAATTGGATACTATTGTATTCGTCACACCCATCCGATGCAAATTAGCTGTGAGAGACTTCAGCCTTGGTGCCTTCATCTCATTTGCAAAAACCACACCTAGTAAAATGGTGCCAATAAATGCTGTCAGATTCACAAAAATAGAGCATGCTTATGGGACCAATAGTTTTTTCATCCCCTGAAAAAGAAAAAATTTAGGCTTCCACTATCATCACTCACCAGAAAAAGCCATATTTTCTTTCCACCAAGACAACACAGAATGTGAAAGTATACATATATTTTCTTACCACCAAGACAACACAGAATGTGAAAGTATACATACTCCAAATTTACCAAAATATGGAAGATCAAGTCAACTAATCACCAATGCCAATGGAGGACATACCGGCTTTGTTTCCTAGAGAACCAAATATCCAATCATAACTATTTCTAAGGAGGTTCATGGATATTGCTAAGGAGGTCACACACCCTAAACAGGCATTAAGGACTCTATTGCAGGGATAATTGGAAAAAGAACAAAAAGTGAACCTGGAAGCAGAGGATGGAGGATTGTGACAACAACCTTTGAGGATTACAAAGGACATGCTAGATGAAAATCAACTGCTTAAATAACAAGTAGGTTATTTTCCTAATTAAATTAGGAATCTTTCTATAAGAGTTGAAAGACGTATTTCTTATTCAGTTTTGAATATAATTTTTTCCAGCTTTATTTGAATTAGCATATCGTGTTTCCTATCTAAGAGTTTCCAATATTCATTGATTAGTATATTAAGTCTAATTATAGCAATTGATTGATATTGAACAGCGAGATACAATTCTTCTCTAGCATGAACCTTAAGAAAAGCTCAGGAAGCTTTCGGTGTGATGCCTAGACTTTAACCTTTTCTTCCAAAATTTCTTTCCCAATCTTTACAGTGAAAGCATGTCTACAAACTTACATCAAATTCATCCACAACTTTCATGTGGGTACTCTTCATAGCCCAGAAGAAGTGTCTCCAGATCTAATTCTTATCCAATCAGATTTTCCTACGTCCCAGGTCCTCAAAAAGAAGAAAAATTAATTTGTAATAAGCTATATAACCATGCAGTTCACACAGCAGGACTGCTACTTTTGGATCAATCTTTAAATAAAGAATACAGAGTAATTTAGCTGACTTTTTGATTTGATATCCCATAAACAACCAACAAATAGGAATTTTGGTGCACCCATGTGGAGTTTCTTACAATAGCACTCGCCAGAAAGCACCAAATCAGAACTTTACCATGTAATAGACAGTTTGTCACAAGATAAATGTGTGTTGCCAAAGAATATGTGTGATCAATGTGAAGCGCATAAAACATTCATGTCCAGCACATGTCTATTCACATTGTTTGAATTAAAACAGAAGCCAAAACTTACCACTATTTTTCATTAGAGCTGCAATATATGTTGTTTTACCTCCAGGTGCAGCTCTGCATCATGTGAAGATTGTACTCAAACATTAACACATGTAAACAAGATTGACTTGCAAGGCAAGGAGTGTTATTAACCATGGACAAAAGAAATGAATAATGATATTATTGTACTGCAATCAGTTAAGCAATCTACTGTGCCTCATCTTGCCTGTATGGACACACTAAAGTGACCCAACATGTGGCACCAATTCAAAATTCCACCAATTAGGCAAACGAGTGTACATAGCTATACCTCCAATACGGAGTAATTCTCTCAAAACTTTCAAGACTTGGGTTCTTAAAGTGCAATGAGAATTGAATTCATCGAGGAAACTAAAGTGAAAAGCTAGAAGCTTAGACATAGTTATATCAGGTACTTCAGAATATCTTACGCCATGTCAACAACTCGTTCTTTTTCTTGTGGAGCAAGTGCCATCACAGGCAAAAACGAACTTGCACTTTGCAGCTGCAAAATTAAAAAAGGTCCTTATTGCATCACAAAAGATAATGCCAGAGAAAACTCAAATGCAAAAACTAGGAAATGATCTACCATGTAGAATCCTGCCATATATTCAGGAGTTGCACCGATAGGCACTTGTGAATCGTAAACAACTAAACCAACCTGAGAATCCATCAGAAAATACCATCAAAAATTGAGAATGACATGTGATGGGACACACACACACACACACACAAAGATCTTGATGACTAGGTGATGGTTTACCTTTGACCATTTGCTTAATGGATCCAAGTTTACTCCTCTGTTAATTAAAACATCAGCCAGATCCCGTCTCCTTGTCTAAAAGAAATGCTAACAACTTTTTCATTAGAATGCAGATAATAAGAAGAGAAATATCATCTAGCAAGTACACTCAAGAAAAAGAAATTGCATTTTCTAACAGCAGGAAGACAAAAAAAAAGGAGGAAGACTATCCTAACCACATCAAACAAGCAATGTCCTTCTTTTGTTTTACCTTTAAAGTATTTGTACGTAGACATATAGGTCGAGGTTTCTCAAATGCTTCAATAAGTTCCATAAGCTCAACTGGTGGGAACATCTGCAGAGTAACAGAAATCAAAACACAGAACACTTAGAGCACAAAGTAGTTTTTTTCTTTATACAAAGAAAAGGAGTACCGAGATGTAAAACTGGAAAAACCAGATAGGAGAGGAAATGGTATTAACATAGAAATATCATTCATGACTCCATTGTTTGTATTGATAAAGCAGTTCAATCACCTCCATCAAAGCCCCAATAAGGAAGTCATTGTAACCATAATAGGAAGCTAGATCCCTTTTAAGTTGCTCAACATAGTCCTTCCTTGTTGTTCCCTCTTGCTTCAGCACCTTAAGATTTGACAACACTCGAACAACTGACAGAAAATTTTCATGAACAAGACTTCAAAAGATTGATCATAAGAAAAAAGTATGAAAAATATATAATGAGCGCATTACTGACTTTCTCTTATCCTCCTCTGCATATTTGGAAGATCAGGTGGCCTAAGAGCCTCTTCCTCAAGTTCCTAAATTACAAGAATTTGCATAGAGGAGGAATTAGATAACAATAATAAGTTGACTTACACATTCCTGCAGAAGAAATGTCACCACTATATCAAAACTATAACATATATCGGCACAGCGGCAATGCCAATAGCACCTCACAAATTTTGCACAGGAGTCGCATAGAGAATAGAGAAGTACCTCCTTAGTTGGCAATCTGAACTCATCAGACTCCTCTTTGATGTTAAGCTGCATTTCGGCTCCTGCTTCTTCCTCTATCCTAGCCCTTTCTTCATCGATAGCTCTAGACTTCTGCTCAATATCCGACTCATCAGAATCAGAATCTGAACCAGAATCTGAATCCTCATCCAAACTGGAAGCTTTATCTGGACAAGAAAAATGGTTTTAGCAAAACGCAATTGGAACACTCAAGAGAAAAACATCCCATCTGTAAACACAAGGAAAGACCAAAGACTATAATCATGGAGTACATTAACCTTCATCTCCACTTCCTTGGAGAAAATCATCTGCCAGCGGATCATCTCCATCAGAGGATACTTCGGAACCAGAATCGCCAGTTCCATCTTCCTCCACTTCAGATTCCACTTCAGATTCCTGGTGCTCTTCAATGTCTTCGCTCTGATCATCCGATTCTTCGAGGATGTCATCTTTCTTCGACCGCTTCTCAGCAAACAAATCATTCTTCAGCTTCTTTTTAGGCGGGGGCTTCGCTGCCCTCGCACCCTTCTTCTTCTTATTAAGAGCCGGGGCACCCATCGATCTGCAAAAGGCATCAACACTAGCTTTAAACCTAACAACGCCGGAAGTACATCTTAAATGGGATGACAAAGATCGAACTCAGGAGCTCAATGTGGGGACCAAAAAAAAAAAAACAAAGAAAAGCATCTTTCAACATCAATTTCGGTAGAAGCTCCAAACTCAACTCCCTCGAACTACCGAGCATTGCAAAAGCACAAAAGAGACAGCCAAAACAACGTAAATGGTTCGTTCGTCATCCGCAATCGCGTTTTTCAGACCAGATAATCGAACAGAACTCAATCAGCGATTCCGAGAAAGAAGGCCCGATCAATTCCTTATTTTTCTTTCACCGAAAATCGTTCTTCCACTTTTAACTAAATGAAACCAAGTCTAGCGTCAACTCCGGACAAAAAATATCACAGGTACTAAGAAACCAACAGCTTTGATTTAAGTAGAACTGTACAAACACGAACCATGCCAAAATTTAAGTCAGAATGTTATTTGTCTTGCAAAAAATTTGGCATCTCATTCAAGGAAAAAAAGTGTTATATTAAGGTATCATCATATTCGTTAGCTACTGAACACCGTTCGACGAACACGACGAGCGCCATTGACGGTGCGGAACTGGAGAGGACGGACGGCGAGAATACATACCTGATGAGCAGGGCAGTCGGCGCGGCGGCTAGAAGGAGGAGGAGAAGAAGCGACAACGCAGAGGGATTTGGAGTTTCTGATGTTCGCCGGCGAGAGGGGTTTAGGGTTTATTGGTGAAGAAGACTCGCCGCGAGGCCGCCCGAGAGAATCGAATTCTCAGCTGGATTTTCACGGGGTGAGGCTAAAGGTCGTCGAGCTTCGGCGGGGGAGTGGCGGAGAAGAGCCTCAGAGGCGGCGGGCGGCGGAGGCGACTTAGAGGCGAGCGGCGGAGGCTGAGTGGCCGAGTCAGGTGGCGGAGGCGGCTCGGAGGCGAGCGAGGAGGCGAGCAGCGGAGGTGGGTGACGACTGATGAAGGGTCTCTGAGGAGGTTTTGTGTTTTTTAGGTTTTGGAATTGTGACCCATCTTCGGCCCATATGAATTCAACTTAAATATTTTGAACCCATTTTAACTGGACCATTGTATTTTTATTCATTTAAGTTTAGTAATTTATTCTCGAAAAGAATTATTTAAAAAAAATCTTTTTAAAATAATCATTTAAATAGCTTGAAATGATTAGTCAATCAAAAATATTTTCATTATCAACAGCAATTTATATGTAAACAATTCTCGTAGATGATGAAAATATTTTCTAGTAATTAATTTTTATAAAAAAAAATACAAGGAAATGTATATTTTCATCCTTGATCATTGATGTCACAATTCCTTAAACGTATAATATTCCTTCAATTAGAATGAATTTTGTCGATGTCATAATGCTTTAGCTTTTTCTCTCTATGTACAGTTCTCATTGGATTTAGTAATTTCCTTAACATAATGCGCTTTGGTAACATATATGGAATTCCTACTTAACTTGATTTCTCGACTCCTTCTCAATTAGGGTTTTTCTTTCAAACTTTTCTCATTAACTAATTCAAAAGATGTCTTGTCAACTAATTCCATTATTGAAAAAATAGAAATACACAAATTAATTGCGGGGATATTATTCTGAGCCCTATCTATATTTTTGCAGAGCAACTCAAAGCTTGATAAATTAATCATCCACATAGGCAATTCATAAATAAACAATACCATCAAATTCACATAAGAATGATATTTTTTTGATTAAAAACTAAAATACGTTGATAGAAGATAATGTGAAACTTTGGGTCATAGCCCGAACCAAACTGAATTGGCTTAGGCCTTGTTTTGTTTATTTTTGTTTCTATTCCCTATAACAAAAATTTTCGTTCTTTTGTTCCGGAGAACAAAAAAAAAACAAAAAAAAAAAAAGAAATATGTTTGGTAAAACTTTTGTTCTTTGGAACAAAAAATCTATTTTTTTTTTCTAAGAACGGATTTGTAATAGAAACAAGAAGTAGAAAAAAAGTTATTTTTTTATTCCTGAGAATAATTCCAAAAAATAATTTTTTTCTCTCATTTTTTTTCTTATTCTTTCTTTTGCCGGTCACCAGCCTTAGCCATGGTCGATGCCAATGACTTCACTGGAGCATTACCGATCCCTAGAGACGCCGAGCCTCGCCATGGTTGGGCAAGGCTCGGCCTGGCCTAGGTTGGGCGAGGCTGAGCCTCGCCGATCGACGCGAGGCTTGACCTCACTAGGCCAGGGCGAGGCTGACCTCTCGTCGCCTGGGTGAGGTCGAGCCTCGCTAGTGGCGTCGGTAGCTAGGCGAGTCTCGTGAGGTCACTAGCGAGGCTTGACCTCGCCCAAGTGACGTGAGGCTCGCTTGGCCATTGAGGCCATCGGCAAGGCTCAACTTCTCTTAGATCTGGCGAGATTGAGCCTCACAATGGCTTGGCGAGGCTTCGGCGAGCTCACCTAACCGATTGCCGGTCGTCGCTGTGGTTGGCAACTGGCCACAAAGAGAAAGAAGGAAAAAAAAAGAAAAAAAAGGAAAAATATAATAAAAAATATTGAAAAACTAAAAAACCAACAAAATTATACAAATTTACCAAATGTATTTTTATTTTTATAGTAGAAATTTTTTACGATTCTAAATGTGTTCTTATACTCAGAAATTGTTTTCGAAAAAAATAAAAAAAAATTATTTCTGTTCAAAAATTATCTTTCGGAATAAAAACGTTAGCAAATGCGTCTTAAGTCACAATTTAGGGTCATAGTGTCATTTTCCAAAAATAAAATAAAATTGAGGAACGAGTTGTCTTGCTCGCTGCTTGCTAGTTAGGACGTGACTTCGGCTTCTCCACTGGGTCGCTTCCATCGTCCACCGTCCTTCCCGCTTTCTCTTTCTCTCTCTCGCCGGCGAGACCGATCGGAGCCATGGGAAGCGGCGAATTGCGGTACGAGATCGCGCAGAACGCCTACATAAAGCTCGTCCTCCATGCCCTGAAGCACAAGACCGCCGCCGTCAACGGCATCCTCCTCGGCCGCCTCTCCGATCGCGGCGACGCCGTCGAGGTCCTCGACGCCGTCCCGCTCTTCCACTCCCACCTCGGCCTCCTCCCCAATCTCGAGATCTCCCTCCTCCTGGTCAGGCTCTCTCTCTCCCTCTTCCCGACGTAATTTTCGCTTCTGCCCGGTCGGATTTGAAGTGGCCTGTCGTGTCTAGGTTTGATTGCGTGAGGAACGATCGGGTGGTGACGAACTGGTCCTTGGAATCGTACGATGGTGGGTTGTGTTGTCCGCCTGCGAGATTGTTCTCTCGCAAATTCTGTGGGCGTTTGATTCATTCGGAAGTAGTGAACCTAAATCGGGATCTGGCGGCGTTTCCTCGTTTGGAATTTATCATTGGGATTGGAAATTAATTAGATAACGTGTCATTCTTCCTTAATAAAATGCTCTAATGGTGTAATTGCTTTTTTGCGAGTGAGAGTTGAATTATTAAGTGGTTGTTTGATTCGATTGCTTGAACATATCCAGATAGAGGAGTATTATGGATCGAAGGGGATGAGTATAGTGGGGTACTTTCATGCGAACGAGAGGTACGATGATACCGAGCTTGGTGGTATTGCTAGAAATATTGGAGACCACATTTTTCGCTACTTTCCGCAGGCCGCAGTACTTCTGGTAGGTACCATCGCTGTCCATTTGGTTGATGATGGTATTGTTGCTGGGTGTTTGTAATGTGTTTGGTTGATATGTGCAGTTAGATAATAAGAAGCTTGAGGCTTTGTCGAATGGGAAGGATCGGTCTCCTGTCATGCAGGTTAGTGGTATTTTCCTGTGTGTAGAAGATTCATGTGGAGATTTCAAGTCTTCATTAAGACGTAATATTTGTCTTTCCCTCTCCATCTTTGCTGGCCTTCTTGTCAGTCATCGACTAGTCATCACTGGACTATGCATGTATGAGAGAAGGTTTCTGGTGTGTTTGTTTAACTCAAGTTTATACTCTCAAAGGTTTCGTTTGTTTGTGATAAAAGAATTTGAATTCCTTGTGTAGTCACTACGTTAAGATTCAGAGACTGAATTATTTTTAGCTTGATTGGAACAATCATTGAGGTGGTAGTTCTGACTCTTTTGAGATTGGAATCAATTCATAGTGCATTATATTTGTACGGCAGACTTAATCATATGTGTGGTTGGGATTCTTCAGAGCTTGTCTCCAAACTGCCCGTGTTTCTGATTGCAGCTCTTTTGACACTTCCTCTTTTATTCAAAGCCAACATCAAAAGATAACACCTTTCTTTCCCAAGTTTCCGGCTTCCAGTATTTCACTGCCTTTTTTCTATTACTCCCTGCTACTCACTTCATGCTTCACATAAAACTGCATAGTCCATTGGATGTTTGAAATTGTTAGAGATGGGAATCTTCTTTTGTTTTTGTGCAGAAACATCAGTAGTTTTCATTTAATCAATCTATATGGAATTTGTTTGTGGCTCTCTGTATCAGTTTGTTCTTCAGCAGTGTCAATGTTGATGTCATCCAACAGAAAAGTATTGTTCCAATCTCTCATACAGAAGAGATAATGGAGTTGTTGGACTGGTGCCCAACACAAATCTTTTCATCTCTTTATCTTTTTGGTCATTGTCTGTTTGTCCCATTTCTTGCGTATATAATGAGGTTTTGTTTATGCTGAAAATTGATTGGTCAGTATGGGTATAACATCAACACAAACTCTTCTGTTTCTTTAACTTAGCATATTAAAATCAAATTTTCTCCTGTCATATTAGCTTTACACACGGGATTCGTCTAAGAACTGGAAGTTAGTCTCATCAGACGGAAGTAACCGGTTAATTACCAAGGAACCAACTGCGAATTTGGTCCTGTTGGATTACATGACATCTGGAAAATGGCAAAATGTTGTCGATTTTGATGACCATCTTGATGACATAAGCAAGTAAGCCCCATTTTCATATTCTCTCCCCTACCGATGTCAACTTGATAGTATATTTGGGGCCAAAGGAAAACTTCATAGTTTTGATGTTTGATGGAATTTGTGATTGCAACTTTTCTTGATGTAGGGACTGGCTGAATCCAGATCTGTTCAAGTGACACCATTTGGGATTTCTGGGCTTTCAATTATGCCCTATTGGCTTTGTCCTCTAGTTGGCGCCGGGGTTCACCTCTGCTATCCGCATTTAGGAGCACAAGAGAAGATCTAGCTTCACCAAGTGCCCTTTCTTTGTCAAATCGAAAATGCTCCTTCAAAATTAGTGAGAGAATCCATTATTTCCCTTTCCTGTTTTAGGATGTCCAAGAGATGACAAGTATTTGTTTCTTAGTAACTCCAACGCATGGTTCATTGGTACAGTATGAAGTTGTTATTAGTAAAATGGTTTATGCTGGTTTTTTCTAATTTATCCTGGCATAATGAACGGCTGATAGGTATGCCTGAGATCTGATGATATGGATGAATAGGAAATAGTGTGGTGGTGGAGGCAAAAGAGAGTTCGCCCCCCCCCCCCCCCCCCTTTTTCATAGAGTAATTATTTACAAGGAGCAGGATAAAAGTCAAGGTGAGTTCATCAGATGGAGAAGCCCAATTGGCAAAAGTGGTTCTAACCCTTAAGATGGCAGGACTAGGTTATAAATCTCTCGACGATCTTACCTCTCTTCGACATGGGACTAGGGACTCCTTTTCTCTACAACTAAGCATTTGTTTTGTGCACATTCTAAATGAAAGATGCAGAAGAGATTGCAGTAGCCAGTAGCCTGCATTGAACTTTATTTAGCTTAAGGTATCTTTTTAGCTCCTCCGGAAGTTTAAAATATTAGGGCTACATGTTTTTTTCTTACTTTGAGCTAAGCTGTACCCTGGATGCGTCTGATTCTAGAAATATTTCTAATTTTTAATATTCTTAGTTTGCCTTTTCATTGACAGTTTCTAAAAAACCCCTTCCCCTTCCAGTATTTCTACAATCCCAAAGCAATTTCGTTGCATTGTTTTCAATAAGAAAATATTTGTCTATTGCCGAGCCCATATCACTCTCTTTGTTTTCTTCTTTCTTAAAATCTTTGAGACGCAAATTGGCTCAATATTTCCTCCCCCCCCTCCCCCTCACTCTTATTCAGGTCTGGAATAAATGAAAGCGACAGTTTTTACTTGTTTCGGTTTATAGTAATTTGGAAACACGAGAGCCTACAAGACCGCTTCTACTTAACCAATTTTTGACTTGAGAATTTTTGCTTTTAAACCAGACGCAACTTAGTTTTGCAAGAAGTCTTTGACCTCTGGATGTTCCTTCCAGTCTAGTTTCAGACGGCTTCTATCCTAGGCTTGTATGATAATGAAGATCCAATCTCTTTTGGATCTTTGGACACATCACCTTAGCGTAGTTGGCTTTTGCATTTCTTTGTTAATGAATCCTTCCCATTAGCTGCACACATCATTATAACTTACAGATGATAGGCTTGTCTCCAGCATCAATAGTAGTACTCTTTGAAGCTTTCATATTAGTCACCCAATGACATGTTACATTTTGAGCTTGTTCTAAAGTGGTACTTGCTCCATTGCACCAAAGGCTGCTGGGATAACCAATTATAGCTCTCTTTTTAGCTATCTTCAACTCGTTAAAGAAAACGTATGCTTTGCATTTGACATTAGCCAATGCATGCTTGCATTAACCCCTTTTGTTTGTTACATAATAAAGTCTAGTACTTCGGAGCAATAACCCTAGGTCTTCTATAGTTATATTTATTACATGCGATAATGGGCCGGGCGGGCCGAGTATTGGCAATATAAGCCTGGCCTGAAGGCTTTGGGCCCGTTATCTTTCCCATTAGTCACTTACTGTTGATTGTGAGCTACATACTTGTCATTTGTACACTTGCATTCCTTAAGTATGAGTACCACCATGGGGCATACAAGCGGCTGCCCTATTGATATCACCTAAATAATTTGCTTTTCTTTCCCCAAAATGAAAGTTCTTGAAAGAACTTAAAACTATTTTTGCTATTTACTGATACCGTCTAGTAAGCCTTGACTAAACAAGATTGTTAGAAAAAGGTATTCTCAAAAGTACATACTTCATCTTGTGCACACTCCTTATTCTGCTTAAAGTGAGCCATTTGTTCTTCACTTAATCATATTTCAAAGCCTTTGGAGAAATAAACGTAAGAGGGCCAATTAATCTCAATATGGAAAAGAATTTGTAAGTGTCGATTCCCTCTGGAGTGGCTTTATCTCTGGGGAGGTTGCTTTACTAATCATGAGGTGATGAACTTCTGATGACAGTCTTTCTTTGGAGGGACATAGAGTTCGTGCACGGGATAGGCAATTGGAACCCTTCTTTAACTTATTTGATTTACTTCATAGTTTTTGGGTTGTGCTTTGAGGTCAGTGAAAAGCAATGCGACCACACGGATAGAAATGGATTGTTTCCAGTGAAACTTGCAAAAAGCTACAAGGGATTGGCCCCCACCCACCCCCAAAAACTACATGCGTGCCGACCCTAACACATAGATCACAATTAAGATATAGAATCAACTGTATATAAAATGTCTAGCACTTCAAATTACGTGAAGTAAAAGGAACAGTTAATCATGAAGAATCAAGAGTCTTGTATCTTCAAAATAATAACCTTTACGCCTTCAAAACACCCTTTTAATCCTCTTCCTTCGCACTTAGCTAGCATTACTTGATCCTGAGGTCTCAGTTATTTAACTAGGTATTGTGGACCTTCAAAAGCATATACTTTTCCATTGATCAAGACAACTTCTTACACGGCAAAACGCACCCGATTGGATAATATGTAAGTTTAGTCCATACCAGGAGTTAGACTTTAAAAAACTACAGATTGACCGAACCAAAGAAAGGGGCATACACATACTTTTCTAATTTTATATTCACAGCAACTAGAAAGCCATGTTGCAAAGAAAGGAAATCAAGAACAGACGAGGTCCTTGATTTTTGGCCTTTTCAAAGAGAGTTTCTATTTGGTTGCGGTCAAAGCATGTAACTTGTGCTTTTGAGTTATTTACATCCAAAATGAGTTGTTTATCTATTAATAACTTGGGTTTGGGTTTGATTTAGGCATGGGAAACACCCATGCATGTTGAGCGATTTGTAACTTCGATTTTTTCATTATAGTATATTTTTGTTGTTGGCACTTCTCATGAATGTAGGTATCGACACTTGGACTGAATTATATTAATCTTTGGGGCCCTTTATTGTTCCCCATCTATTTGTTCAGTGATTTCGCATTGAATTAATTGTAAGATCCTTATTAGCTTCCGCATTCGTTAATTTCACAACAAAGATTTACTTTTCATCTGATAATCATTACTCCGTTGGTCCTAGATGATTGGTTTTCAATATTATAGGTGTGAATTGCTCTTTGAGAAAGAATCAATTGTGAACCCAAAGGAAATTGCTCGGAAAATGGAAGAGCTATCAATTTGGCGAATTAACATATGGCAAATTGAATCTTGCTTTAGGAAAAGAAGAGAGAAGAAGAAAGAATGGGAGGATGCCTAGCACGGATTTTTTGTCTCATATGAATTGCCCCGATTCAAGGGCATAATAAAATAGCTTCTCCGTCACGTAATTTTCCGTCCAAGTGTTCTTGATTGCGAGAATAAACTTACAATGAGACATGGCGCAATGCAAATGGTCCCACCATTTTGGAGCAACACTGGTGTCGTTGGCACACTCGGGATAGAAAGAAAGTGTGCCTTATCGAGACCGTCAACATTATTTAGGCACTTGCCAAATGAATGGTGAGGCAGCAAATTAAGGAGCTTTTTTGCGAGTTCGTTCCTTGAGGAAGACCAGTAAACCAGCGTCTCCTGGGTTGCAAAAACAAGATTTAATACATTTAAGGGATCATAAGTTAATAGGGAGAGAATCAAGATGAGACTCAAGGGGGACCGACGAGATGATCGCTCACATTGTCCTTAGTAAGAGGACACGTGGTAATTTCGACCATTGTGGAAAAGTGATCCAGCATAGGGTGACCGGACATCGTCCTTTGCATGGTAACCGATGAAGATATCTTCTCCGCCTGATCTCCTTCCTCCAGCCTCCAGATCCATAAATACACGTAGCGGATCCCCATTGCGCCTCTGATATAGCATGTTCAGGGAGAGAAGATGCTCTCAATTAAAGCAGCAGCAGCAGCATGGAAAACAAATTTCATGGAAGCAGATATCAATCAGGAAAATTAAATAAATCCATTCATGTCTAAGCATTTAAAAATGATCAAGACAGACAGTGACACGAATGGGACATGAAGAATTTATAGGTGTGAAAGCATGAACCACACATCTGACCCGGAATAAGAACAATCCGCCGTAGAAATTGGTGCAGTCAAACATGAGGATTTCACGAATAACTGTTTCCTATTTCATAACAAATGTCTAGACACCAGGGCAATTTCCTCTCGCCTTTTATTGGGGGACCTAAATATGACAACAACATGACAAAGTGAAAAAAAAGAAAAAAGTCGAAGATTTCATGAGAAAAGAGTTGAGGGCAAAAGGGAAAAACAAGTTGTAGTAGCTAGAACCGCCTAGTCTCTGTTTCTAGGGTCACATATTGGCATTTCAATCATATATTTGCACATGCACATGTAGATGGATGGGACTAGAGTTTAGTGGGCACAGAGAGGAGGTTCTACAGTTTTTATGGACAAAAGCAATAATGTCTAGTGTATCGAACAAGTCAGAAGTAGTTGGGACCAAGGACTAGGTAACTGGTTCAACATCATCTTGCCAATGATGCAAAAATTCTTCACGAAAAGCAAATGGAGTTGTTGCTCAACCTAACATGCAATCTTCTTCACTTTGAGAACACACACTTTATACCAAGTTTAGTAAATACGAGTTTTGGCCGACTTGTGTGACTTTCCTTGGTCATGTGATTTTTGGTGAAGGGATTTCTATGGACTTAACCAAGATTGAAACGGTTATGAACTGGCGGAGACTGATGACAGTAATTGAGGTTCGAAGTTTCTTGGGATAGGCTATTATAAACGGTTTGTGGAAAATTTTCTACAATAGCTATGCTTCTGACGCAACTGCCAAAGAAGGATGGAAAGTTTGAATGAACAAATAAGTGCAAGCGTAATTTTTAATAGCTTAAGCATAAGTTGACTACCATGCCAATGTTGACGATATTGTCTAGTTTTGAAAGTTAGGAGATTTACATCGATGTGTTGTATAAAGGATTGGAGTGCATTTTAATGTAACATGATAGAGTAGTTGCATATGTGTCCCATTAGCTAAGACTTCATCAGTTGAATTATCTGACGCATGATTTGGAACTAGCAGCAATCATCATTGCCTTGAAAATTTGGAGGCATTATGTGTGCGGAAAAAGTTTTAGATTTTTACAGATCATCAAAATTTAAAGTATTTGTTTTCTCAAAAGGAGTTGAACATGAAGCAATGCCGCCGGATGGAATTTCTCAAGGATTATGATTGCAATATTTTGTACCACCCTAGTAATGTCAACAAAGTAACGAATGCGCTAAGTTGAAAGTCATCGATTGCGCAAATGACGGTTCAAGAATGGATTATGTTTGAAGGAGTTTGAGATTTGGATTTCATGTGTGAGGTAAGCCATCTTTCAAGTCTTATGGCTATTCTCATAATTGAATTGGAAATATTGACAAAGATTAAGACACTGCAATCGATGGATCTTAAAATCCAAAAGATTCTGCAAGAAGATGTAGAAAAGAGGAAAGTTGATTTTCAAGTAATTGAGGTTGGAATATTGAAATTTTGTGGATGATTGTGCGTGCCCAACTATGCGGAACTTAAGGAAGAAATATTGTCAGAAGCTCATCGTAGCAGATATGGTATTTATCCAAGCAGCACAAAAATGTATCAAAATTTGCACCAGTATTATTGGTGGAACAGTATGAAATCAGATTTTGCCAAGCACATTGCCAAGTGCTTGACATGCTAACATGTGACAGCACATCATTGTAAGCCTGGTGCACTTCTATAATCTCTCAAGATTCTTGAGTGGAAGTGGGAACATATTATGATAGATTTTGTGATGGGATTATTGAGGAGTCAAAGAGGTAACGATTCCATCTGGGTACTTTATCGCTGTATGAAAGAATTTTGCATTGGATAGATATGCTGATTTCTACGTGCGACAAATAGTTCGTCTTCATGGAGTGCTAGTGACAATCACCTCAAATCGAGACCCTAAGTTTATGACAATATTTTGAAAAAGTTTATAGATTGCCTTCAGAATGAAGCTATAGTATAGCACGGCCTATCATCCATAGAAGGATGATCAGTCAGTGGACGCTATCAAAGTCATCTAACAAAGGCTTGCCCAAAGTCGTTAGAAAAGTTATGTAGATAAAAGATGTAGACCATTGGCATTTCTAGTGGGTGAACATGTGTTCCTTAAAGTGTCATCGATGCGAGGTATTTTGTGATCTTGCAAGAAGGGAAAGTTGAGTTCAAGGTAGGTTGGCCCCTTCGAAATCTTGGTAAGAATTGGGACTCTGGCTTGTCGTCTCGCATTGCTACCGAGACTTGCTCAAGTACATGATATCTTTCACGTATCGATCTAAGGAAATATGAACCTGATCCGACCCATGTGCTGAATTTCAAGAAGATAGACGTGGATGATAGAATATCGTACGTGGAAAGAATAGTGCGGATAATGGACCGAGAGGAGCAAGTGTTGCGAAACAAGACGGTCCCTTTAGTCAAAGTAATTTGGTAATATCATGGGATGGAGGGAGCCACATGGGAAAGCGAAGAGATAATGAGGCATCGGCATCCCCATCTTTTTGAGGAGCTTTGTAATAATTCAAATTTCAAGGACGAAATTTCTATAAGAGGAGAAGAGTTGTGATATCCTGAAATTCGACCATTGTCAAGATATATGAAATGATTATTTCATCAATGTACTGATAATTAAATTTATTCTGAACTGATTACTTATTAGTTAACTAATCTATTGGGAGAGGCAATAAAGGATTAAAATGCGTATGACTAGAGAATTCAATCAAGGATAGATTGCTCGACCATAAGAATCAATAAAGGACAATACTTCGTGTTATAAGTCAATTAATGAATGGATATAAATCGATTTGATAGAATACGTGGTCGGTTCGTGGGTGATTCCGCACAATTACGATGCTCGTGCGAACAATAATAAATTGATTTTCTATTAATCTTGTACTCAGAGTGAGTAATTGATTTATCGTGATAATATGACAACCGAGGGTTATCATTGATTCGAAGAGTCATAAATGTAGATTGAAAATTATTAACCACGGGTTAAATGCACAAAACCCTTAAAAGCCACTTGATAGTTTAGATTGTACTAAAGTCGCATTTGATCGATTTTAACCATGAAATTTAATTCGGTTTCGGATATTGAACTTTCAAGGATTTCAAAACTAATTTATTGAATATCACCTCATTTATCCGTCAATTTATCGGTAAGCTTTAAATTTTTTAAGTAAGGATTAGTAGGCCGAGAATTTAGGACCAAAAGGAGGAGCTAGGCCAAGCAAAGTTCCAATGGGCTTCATGCCATCTCAAGTTTGGCCATGTGGGCCCAATGAGGCTCACTAAGCCAAGCCAAGCCAAGCCAAGCCAAGCCAAGCCCAATTCAAGCCCATTCCAAACAATTGGGCCCAAAGGCAAAATTGGAATTTTTTTAGAAGTTGTGAAAAGACCAAAATGCCCCTTCTTGGCATTGATGAAGATGAGACAAAAAGGAAAAGACATGGAGGAGAGGGTTTTATGGGAGAGTAAATAGAAAACCATGATGAGGTAGATTTTTCAGGGGGAAAATCTCATCCAAAATCCCCCTCTCTCTCTCTCTCTCCTTCAGCCAACCCTTCCCTCACCTCCATCTCTCTCATTTTCTTTTCCTTTTTCCTCATTCTCTTCACCACCATCATCACTACCATTCACCGCCACCGTCATCACCCTTGCTACCGCCTATCTGCGTCGTGTCTGCCGTCCATACTTGTCACTGCCGTCGTCCACAAGCCACCGAGCTCCCTTGGCCGTGAGCCTCAAGCCACCATCGCCATCTATCCGTGTGTTGTTTATAAGCCACCGATAACCGTTAGTGCTGCCGTGTGAACCATGAGCATTGCCTGCTCGTTGCCATCGTGCCAACGTCATTGTTAGCTTGCCATCACCGTAAAGACATGAGTTAACTTCCTAATCCTTGATTAGAATGTTAATTGCGTTTAGAGGTAGTTTAGATTAAGGCTAATTATAATTAGTCTTGATTAATTGTGTCTAGTGTTAATTGTGTTTAAGGGTGGTTTATATTAATAATAATTGTAGTTAGTCTTAATTAATGATGGTTTAGTATTAATCACGTTTAATGGTGTTTTAGATTAAGGCTAATTGTAATTAATCTTAATTAATGACGGTTTAATCAATCCGTTATTGCGATAAGTGATAAATAGAATTTATATGCAATTTATGCTTGTATTAGTGGATGAATTTATGCATAATTCATGTTATTTGAAGCCTGTTATGTCATGAAAATAATTGCCCAATTAATAAACCTTTTATGCTATTTAAAGAAAGGTTTTATTGACACATAAATAGTAATTTAGAAGGTGTCATGTTCAAATGCCATGTTTTATGTATCAATTGAGGCAATGAGATTTTAAAATAAACGTGTGCAAAGTTTGAGGGGTTAATTACATGTAAGTGACCATGTGTGACTATTTTACCGAAATTTTGAGTGAAAGTTGCGATAGTTCATTATACAAGCATGAACCATGTTTGCATTAGCCTAATTAATGAGAAATGGAATTGACATAAGTTAGTGGTGTGCTCGTGTGATCACTTAAAGGAACTCGTCATCTAACGGGAGTTTAGGGATGATGCCCGATTTTATCGAATGCCAGGCGGGGGTCCAAATGCTGAGCCAAGGTTGAGGTTGGATCCAAACTCTTTAAGAAATGCCGTCTATAATGGGTCTAACATAATGCCGTGCCTAATGGGATGGGATGATGCTCGGTCCAAGATAAGATCGCCAACTCTTGTGTTGGCCATGACCGAAGTGGTCGTAATAATTAGAACACGTGTGAATGCGATGTGCATGGATATATTTACGGGAAGTGTTCTAATTATTTGTTGTATTTGATGCATTGCTTTTGTCATGTGATAATTAAATATATGCAGATGTATACCAAGGCGATATAAGGATATAATGTTGCATGTATAGGCTGCTTTCGATATGAATTAGTGTTTTAATTGTGGTTATTGACTCGTTGAGATTTTTATCTCATCCATTGTTTGTTGTTTTCAGGCCTGTAATATGGAAAACTGTCATGTGCGATTTGGGATCCCAATGAACCACAATACGATCGTGATTTCACACCTTATCTTGAGATTCGACTAGGTGTACAAGCTTTTTGTTATGACGGTGTGGGTAGATAAAGAGTTGGCCCATTGAACGGCCCATAGATTGAAGGCGTGGTTCATCCGAGTTGGGGAAGAACGTTTTGGCCCAATATAGGGTTTTGATGGACCGCGTGGCGAGGGTCTTGGGGAGCAAATATGGGATCCCATGGACATCAACACCCTTGACGGTGTCATTGAGGATCCGGAGACCGATCTTGATGCGGAGTTTGACCTTGAGACTCCACTTGGATATCACAGTTGACCTCGACGTTAGTGAAATTTAGGTTAACCTTAACCTTTGCATGTTTTTGAGATGGTCAGCAGGAAGTTGCTGTCATAGGAAGGGTTTGTAAATATTTAACTTCCTAGAGTTAACAGTAAATAAATAAAAATAGTGCTTTTGGAAATGTTTGGGGTTGTATTTTTACTATTCTTGCTATTATGTTTGACTAGGTGTTTATATTATGCTTCCACTTGTGTTTAATCGAAAGATAAAAAGAATGGTTTAGCGATATACTATGAAGCACCGACACTCTCCAAGAGTCTTCATATCGTGTCGGACACTCTCTGACACTTTTGAACACTCTCAAACACTCTCGGATACTCAGTCGATATCTGTCAGAAAATCCGGCACATGGTCAACTTTCTCGACATTTTTTGACACTCAAGTCGAAATTTTGACCTATAAGTTTTCGACATGTGATTTCGATATCAAGGTCAATTTTAAAAATTCAATAAATGATGTCAATATGTGTGTGTGTGTGTGTGTGTGTATGTGTGTGAAAATAAAACACAATAATAAAAATAATCAATGAAGAAAGAAGAAAAACCTATTCTTCTCTTCTTTTCTGACTCCCACTTCCCATGAAAGGCACCCTTTAAGTTTTTTTTTCCTCCTATTCCAACATATCTAACACGCGAGTCCATAATATGGATCGCTTGTTTTTTCTCCAAATTTTATGAATTATCGAAATATAATTGAATTTATCAAATTGAAACAATGAATGATATTAATAAATGGTGGATTAATATTTTTAGTCTATATTCATTTTAGGCTTTTTAATTATTTATTTATTCATGAATTTGATTCAAATTAATTTGATTAAAATAATCATAAAAATAATAATTTATTATGTATATATATATATAACGTGTCTCAACGTATCGGAATTCTTTATTTTTTGAGAAATGACGTATTAACGTGTCGTGTCGTGTCGTGTGTTAGTGTCGGTGCTACTTAGGTGTTACATCTTGGGACATCACAACTAAACAACCATAAAGGGATGTTCGTGCGCTCGGTGGTTCAAGGCGTGACATGCTGTCAGATAAAAATTAGTTTATAAAATGACTAGACCAATATAGAGAGGAATGATACAAACAAGAGTAGCAAGCTGTTTGAAGTACAGAAGCTGATTGAAGTAAACAAACTTCATAATTTGGACATATAAAGAAGCAACTGTTATCTGGATACCCAGTCATATCTAAAATAGAGAGTGGATTATAGTCTTCAGAATCCTAGTTCATTAACATACAAATTTCACAAATTAATGAAAGGCATGTGGTGCTAAACCACTTTATTAACTAAAAAAGAAAACAGAGATATCCAAATAAAGACATGAAAGACTGTACATTCCATGACTTCTTGCCAGCTGACCAGCAAATCAAAACGACCAGCAATTCCTCTTTAATTATCATCTAGTTAATTGGCATTAAATGATCGACAGGCAGTAAGTTTTGAGCTCCATATACTTCGCGGAAGAGCAGTTTTGAGCTCCATATACTTCGCGGAAGAGCAGACCATGTCCACTATTGGTAACTGGAAATAAGGTTGGATAGAGTAAGAAAAATTCATTATGCATCAATTATGGAGCAATAGAATGATTTGATACATTCACGATATATTTAACTAACGGGTGTAGATAAAAAAATACCACCTAAAACAAAGCAATGAATTGTTTTGAGATAAACAGAATCTGATGCAATTAACATTTTGATTTGGGAGCAATTTATCAGTTACATGAAGCAGAAGAGATACCTGCTTATAGTTAAATCCCTTCTGCAAGCATCCTCTTCTGCAGTGCCAAAATCCTGTGAGAGAAGTCAAATTGAATGACCATTCACAAAAGTAACAGCCAGGAAATAGCAAGATTTTCAGGTCATAAATAGTTGAACAAAAGCGCAATCACATTAGAAGCACCAGTGCATGGAGAGAAAGGACAAAGCGGTAACTAAACAAAAATTTGCTCAAAGCATAGACAATCTAAGAGAAAACACTGTGCTAATGTCACAAATGAAATGCCATGGAAACAAAATGTAAAAGGCCTTGAGCTCATTGAATTTAGCTTTCATGATGATTCTTAGGCCCTCTTATCCATGATGACATACTTAACACTTAGTGTTTGTTCAACAAGTCTCTCAAGTGAATTAGCAAAAGAAAGAAACGTAGTTTAGAAGAAAGTTCCTGGACATGTCAGAATTCAAGTCACTTTACTGTTGATTATGAGCTACATAAATGTCATTTGTACACTTGCATTCCTTAAGTATGAGTACCACCATGGAGCATGCAAGCGGCTGCCCTATTGATACCACCTAAGTAACTAATTTGCTTGTCCTTCTTCCCTAAAAAAGAAATTTCAGAAAAGAGCCAGAAACTATTTTTGCCATTTACTGGTAATGATACCATCTAGTAAGCCCTGATTAAACAAGATAATAAGATACATGCGGGAAGAAAACATATGACAGATCAATTAACAGCTTTACTACTACATACCATCTGGGTGGGAATGCGACTATTCTCACTGTACTTTTCAGCCCTTAGGTTCACAAAATCTATCCATATATCATAGAGGTGCATCCTCGCTGTTTCCAGATGTTTTGACTGGTCTGGGTTACTGCAAAACTAAATTAAAATAAAAAATGTATTCAAAGACCCAATCAGAATGGAGTCAGCATCTGCAATAATAATATACCACAACCTAATTCAATCAGAAAATATGGGCAAGTATTCATGTATAAGAAGTTCCAAACAACTATGCCAACAAAACCATATTTCATGACTAACATACAAAAACAAGTTAAGACAGAATTGCACGAGACGAAAAAGAAAAACCCTTCTACAGAGCTCATGAAAACAGTAGACCTACCAGATGATAAGACCAGAAGAAAAATCAAGGGGCAAAAAATGGAGCAGTAAGGGGGTATTCTCAAAAGTACATACTTCATCCTGCACACACTCCTTATTCCACTTAAAGTGAACCATTGGTTCTTCACTTAATCATATCTCGAAGCCCATGGAGAAATAAACGTAAAAGGACCAGTTAATGTCAATATGAAAAAGATTTTGCAAGTATTGATTCCCTCCAGAGTGGCTTTATCTCTTGGGAGACTGCATTACAAATCATGAGGTGATGGACTTCTGATGACAGTCTTTCTTTGGATAGATATAGGGTTCGTAAGATATGCACGAGATAGGCATTTGGAAACCTTCTTTGACTTATTTGATTTACTTAATAGTTTTTGGGTAGTGCTTTGAGGTCAGTGAAAAGTAGTGTGACCACACAGATAGAAACGGATTGTTTCCAGTGAAACTTGCAAAAAGCTACAAGGGTCTGGCACAACCTTCACGTAGTCACATTCAAGATATAGAATCCACTGTACATGAATTGTCTAGCACTTCAAATTTCGTTAAGTAAAAGAAACAGTTAATCATGAAGAATCAAGAGTCTTGCATCTTCAAAACAGCAATCCCTATGCCCTCAAAACACTCTTCAAATCCTCTTCCTGCGCACTTAGCTAGCATTGCTTCATCACGAGGTCAAAGTTATTATACTAGGTATTGTGGACCTATTCCTCTTTATTTTATACTCTAGTGAACACTCCCTTCAAGTCTTTCTTTTTTTTTTCAGTAAGGAAGAAATCACTATGTAAGAAATGGAGTGCACAATAAAGAAATAACCACCGCTCACATTATAAACTTCCGGTGCAGAATAAACAAATGACCAACACTGACACATAAACTTCAAGTCAAATCATACATTCACAAATTAAAAAAATGGAAAGCCAATATTTGACAGCAGAAGGCAAGTACAAAGCTCAATGTACCTTGGGATACCAGCCAGACCTCATGCCTCTTCCCCTTTTGATGCCAAATATTGGGTAACCTTATCCACAAATGTACTACCCAACATATCATCAAGGGCAATGTCAATATCACAACACTCTTTCCCTAAAAGCTGTAAAGATGAGATAAGTGAGTTTGTTCACCATCTTTTTTTGGTCGAAATGGTCATCTTCCTTTTCAAAGAATAGGTTTAACATAATAAATCCATCATTTTTTTTTCACAATGTCATTTACATCGATTCAAGTACAACAATTGTATTGTTTCTCTTCAAATCAGTCCAGCTTGAGCGTGATAAATGATTCTGAGCAAAAAATTTTGCTAAAAATGACAGACATTAAATCATTTATAACAGTTTGAAATCATGCCGGGGGCTTCCTAGGAACACATAATCATTCTCTACTCAAATAATTACCTTGGCACCTTGTCAAAGTTTGGGAAAGCTCCTGTTTATTAAGGGTTGTGACAAAGGGGCATCACCACCCAATGACAGGTTACAGCGAAGATATTGGAATGCAAAGTTAGTAATCAGTAGCATATATAATGTGAATGTGTGCATATACATAAGTGAGTAACTCATAAACGTGGGTGCCAAGGGAATTCCTAACTCTACATAGAAGTAAATTCACCTGTCTAAATGTCTGGCACTAATATTATGTGACACTTAAGGGCACCCAACTGGCTCAAAATGGCAGAGGCTGAGAGTAATAAACCACTGAAAGCGGCGAGTAATCATGGAAAATAGGCTATTGTGGACTTTTTGAAAGAGTACATCTTCTTGTTTTTCTTTTGTAACTAGGTATTTTTCACATGGATTAGGAAAGCATCTTACTTCACTGGCTAAGAGTGCTGACTGCCAAGGCAATTGCCAGTAAAACTAGCAGATGCCCATTTTTCCCAAAACCAGCTTTCGAAATTATGAAGTTCACGTTATTGTTGTAAATTTGTAATACTAAATCTATTTAAGAAAGACTGTCAAACCAACCATTGGCATTCTTAAACTTAAAAAGATTTATTACCTACATCACCATAAAAAGTTAACCCCCCTGCAAATAATAACTCCCAATGACTAAATAGTCAAAAAAATGCAGTCGCTATCCCAATACCTCAACAAACAATAGAACAACAATGATAAAGACCTTGATTAGTTGATGTTCCTATTGATTGTAGAAACAAAACTTCATAAGTAATAACAAAAGTACTGCATTTTCCTAGATTCACACACCAAAGAAACAAAAACCCCAATCAAACAAAGAAAATGCACATATTATAGGGAGGCCAAAGTAAGAACTTGAATTGGATATAACTAGACATGTAATTGGAGAAAGATATCTAAAAGAAGCACAAAGAAAAGGACCCGAACTGTTTTAGTGGGGTTTTGCGCCTTAAGAGGACTCCAAACGCCTCCTAAAGCAAGAGAATCGCAACTACCGACGATGCTTCTAAGAGAAAGACCTGAACTGTTGCCGTTCAATAACGACGCTCCCATTTTGCCCCCTTGCTCATGCTGGAAACGTCCTCGCTTCAATTCACTAGGTTTTTCCCTTCCGCTGCTAGGAGAATTCGGCACTCGCAAGGGTCTGGCTTCTGTAGGGTGAAAAACCGAATTCCTTTTCCCTTCCCAATCGAGTATCCTAACTCTAATAAGCCGAAACTCCTACTCACAGTTCCAGACAAGGAAAAATTGAAAGAAAATACAGCTGACTGATACCTTGCAGACGAAAAGCCGCCGGACAATGTCCAAGTCGAGAGAGAGAGAGAGAGAGAGAGAGAGAGAGAGAGAGAGGATGCGATGAGGAGTACCTGGAGGCGTCGTTTAGCTCGGCTCGGCTGTTGTAAGGTGGCCAGGGCGACGGCCGAAGTTAAGCATGAATATGGCAGCTGCTTCGGAGGCGAAGGCACGAGTTAGACAGTGACGGGTGGAGGCGACACGGCGTAGACAGGCTGAGCAGAAGCGCGACGGTGAGGGCGGGAGGGACGGACGGACGCGCAGAGATGAAGAGAAACTGACTCATTTAGACGATGACGCGTGCCGAGAAAGCGATAATTAAATTTAAGGTTAACATCACAAACAACCTCAACTTATTTTATATATATATATATGATAATTATGTCAAATTAATTTTTTGATTCACTAAAAAATCTCAAATCAATACATTTATGGTTCATAATTATTAAAAAGTGTTAAATATCGGCGTTGGGCATTTATTAATAAGGCGTGTGGATCCTCATCAATGATTTCTGGCCAAAATTAACCAAATAAACTGAATTGGTAAAACTTGAAAGTGTTTAAGACTCAATTAAACAATTAAAGTATTTGGGATTGAATTGGTAAAAATATAATAAATGGTTTTCCAAAGGAAAAATTAAAAACAGAAAATTCAAATAAAGAAAATAGTGACATGTTTTTTTTTTTTTTTTTTTTGGGTGGGGGTTGAAGAAAGAGATGGAGATAGAGTACATACATTAAACTAATATATGAGTTTGGCTTTGGCCCCAATGGAAAAGAGCTAAAACCAAGACGAACAATAGAACCATCCAAATTTTTCTTATTCAAAGCTAAATTAATCCTAAGACAATCTAGTTTAAGTGCCTGCGTGCTGAGCTTGCTTCTACAAAGCCTCTACTTAGCTCCATACGTAGCCTTGATGTTATGCAGTTCGTTGAGTACTTCAGCCATGTCCATCCGATCTCGTGGCGACTCCACCGAACACGCAACTCCAATCCTTAGGATGGAGGCGACACAATCTCTCATCCTCTCAATGTCATTCTTGTTTTCTCCATTTAAAATGACTGAGTCAATAACCTCCATCACTTGGTCTGGCAAAGCCACCTTGACAAAGGTGTGGAGATTCAAATGGTCCTTGAAAGCCTCTTCTGTGGGTCTTCTCCCAGTGAACATTTCCAATAAAAGAATGCCATAGCTATACATATCGCCTTGTGTCGATACCATGTCCCCCATGCCATACTCTAAAATAGTGTACATTAAGCAACATGCAATCAAAATCCAAATTTCATCTCAAGGCTAATGCAGATAAAACTTAGATGATTAATGAGAAAATTTTCTTACCTGGAGGGACATAGCCTATGGAACCCCTCACTGCCACTGAGCTGCTACAATGGTCAATGTCCATGGCTTCTGTTTTCGCAGCGGAGTTGATCTTTGCTAGCCCGAAGTCTCCAACTCGCCCCATCATCTCGTCGTCTAGAAGGATGTTGCTCGGCTTCAAATCTCCATGTACAACCTTTGGGCTACAATCCTTGTGAAGATATTCGATTGCGGAAGCGATGTCAATGGCAATGTCTAACCTTTGCATTAGTGTCAAATGTCCTGGCTTTACATGGTCATGTTCATGCTCAATGTCCTCTTTGTTTCCTTGGTGTATCCATTTCTCTAAGCTCCCATTAGCCATGTATTGGTATAATAGAGCTTTGAAATCGTTGCCTTGATAGTCCACGCTGGAGCACACGTTCAGTATCTTCATGAGATTTCGGTGTCTTATGGCCCCTAAGGTTTGACATTCTGAGATGAAGCTCCTCAAGGCACCTCTGTGGCCCAAGTTTAGCACCTTAATCGCCACCCAGCTGCCTTTCTGTGTAGTTCCTTTATAGACAGTACCATATCTCCCTTTACCAATCACATTGTTATTAGAGAATCCATTCGTGGCTCTAAAGAGCTCCGCATAAGAGACCCTCGAAAATTGGTGTTCAAATGACAATTCAATTGAAGAGGTATTCTTTTTCAACGTCTTTGTCTTGTACCAAATGATAAACAGGCAAAGACATAGAATGAAGCTTGACAAGATGGTTGCCATTATGGTGACTGCTATAACTTTTTTGGTCCAAAATGGTTTAGAGGTATATGATTTGCAAGAAGGAAGATTTAATTCTGCAACACCTCCACAAAGATTCTTATTCTCAAAGATGGATATTGCACTTGCATTGAGAAATATTCCTTGCTTTGGAACTTCTCCTTTGAGCTTGTTTGAATATAGATTCAAGTACTTTAGATCTGTAAGTTGAGCAAGAAAGCTCGGGATTTTACCAAAGAAGTCGTTATGGGAAACATCCAACTCTTGTAAGCCTCGTAATGTGCTTAATGCTCGAGGAATTTCGCCATGAAATGAATTGACTGCTAAGCTGAGTCGCTCCAATAGCAAGCACTTACTTATGGAGCTAGGAATTGATCCTGTCAGCTTATTGTAAGATAGATCCAGTTCGACAAGATTGATCAAGGACCCAACTTGAGGCGGAAGAGATCCACTCAACTGGTTATGTGCCAAGCTGAAGATAATCGAAATGGTAGAAAGACTAAGAACCTCCCCTGGGATTGAGCCACTTAGATTATTGTTCGAAAGCTCAAGCTCGATTAGCTGCATGCAGTTACCAAGACTCTGTGGTATTTCTCCGTAGAAGTCATTGAACTCTAGGTGAAGGCGATTCAATAACGTCAAATTCCCAATCGATGATGGGATCTCTCCCATTAGCATGTTGTTCACTAAGTACAACTCGTGCAAGTTATGGAGTGCTCCAATAGAAGAAGGAATGTGGCCACTGAGTGAATTGTTTAGTAATTCAAGATAGGACAAGTTGATGAGATTGCCAATACCTGGAGGAATGGTTCCGGACATTGGGTTGTAAGACATGGAAATAGATCTAACGCTATTAGAAAGATTTCCAATTGAATCTGGCAATGGACCTTCAAGAAAATTGAGGTCCACTTCAATAACTTCCAGCCTTGAACAGTTAGTCAATGAGGTAATGAAGCTGAAGTCATCTTGCAACATGTTAAAAGAAAGATCTATTGCTTCAAGAGCTTTTAACCTTCCAAGATTTGTGGGCACCGGTCCATGAAAAGTGTTACCATAAAAGTAGACGTACTGAAGGTAGGAGGCATTCGATAAGGATGGAGGTATAACACCAGTGAACAAATTGCTCCTAAGACTTAGAAAAATGAGAGAAGGAAGAGTATTGCCGATATAAGAGGGAATGCTCCCTCTCAAATGATTGACACTGGTGGTGAAAAAGGAAATGCTGGAGATGTTGAACATTGCTAGAGGGATCTCGCCAGTGAGTTGGTTGTAATCCACTTCAAAAAACTCCAAACCATGAAGCTTGGATAATGTTTGGGGAATCTCTCCTTGCAACCCATTGAATACGATGGAAAGAGTACAAAGTTGAGAGAGATTTCCAATAGAATGAGGAATAGATCCCGTAAGACTATTTTTACCCAAACCTATAACTTGAAGCTTTGACAAAGAGCCGAGATTATCGGGAATTTTGCCCACAAGTTGGTTATTGATGAGACTCAATCCCTCAAGGTTTGAGCACTGAGAAAGATTGGTGGGTATTTGTCCGCTGAAAGAGTTGTTACTAAGACGGAGACGGCGAAGGCGAAACAAGTGACCAATATTTTGTGGAATTTCACCACGAAAGCTATTGTTCTCTAGAATGAGTCTTTTTAGGAAAGAGAGATTTCCGACATGAGGTGATAGAAGACCGCCCAAGCCTTTGGACCTTAGATTGAGGGACACGACCCTTCGGGGATCCCATTTACCACATACAACACCTTGCCACTCACAATGATGAGAAGAGTCATTCCATGAGCTTAGGACTCTAAGCGGATCCTCATCCACACTGTCTTTGAAGTAGAATAAAGAGAGCCGATCCGTCAAGTTGGTTTGCATCGCTGAACTTGTCCATAAGGGGAGCTGGGCATAGAAAACAAGAACATAATCGCCATATGCTTTTCCATTTTGATTGGGTTCTGTGTCCTAACAAGCTGCAAGCGAAGTCTCTTCCAAATTGAACTAAATAAGAAATGAAACCTTCAAAAGCAAGTGCTTTTCCATGGATCAAGGCACCTTACATGGCGAAACCCCACCTGATTGGATAACTATGCAAGTTTGACCAAGACCAAGACCAAGACCAAGGTCAAGAGTTGGACTTTGAAAGTAATGCACATTGGTCAAACCAAAGGGACATGCACATACTTGTCTAATTTTATATTCATATCAACTGGAAAGCCGTGCTGCGAAGAAATGAAATCAAGAACGGATGAGGTCCTTGATTTTCGGCTGTTTCAAAGAAAGCTCCTATTTGGTCATGGGCAAAGTGTGTAATTTGTCATGTGAGTTGTTTACATCCAAAATGACTTGTTTATTTGTTTATACCTTCGGCTTGGGTTTAATTTAGGTATGAGAAACCCTCCAACATGTTGAGCAATTATAACTTCGATTCTTTGATTGTAGTAGATTTTTGTTGTCAGCACTCCCTGTAGATGTAGGTGTTGATATTCAGACTGAATTATGTAGATCCCTCCATTGTTCCTCATTTATTTATTCAGCAATTTCTCATTGACTATGTTGTAAAATCCTCATTAGCTTCCACATCCTCATTAGCTTCCGCATCGTTAATTTTACAACAGAAGCTCACTTCTCATGATATATTGTCACCTGGTGGGTCCTAAACCATCAATTTTCAACATTATAGGTGTGAATTGCTCTATGAGAAAAAGTCAATTGTGAACCCAAAGGAACTGCTCGAGAAAGGGAAGAGCTATCGATTTGGCGGCTTAACAGATGGCCAAATGTTGCTTTAGAAGTAGAAGAGGAGACGAAGAAAGAATGGGTGGATGCCTACCGCAGGTCTTCTGTGTCATGTGAATTGCTATTTGAGAATGGTCAGTTGTGAACCCAAAGGAAGATCACTACTTAGTGGAAAACATGAGCCCAGTAAAATAAGTAAAAAATTAAATACTCTCAGTTGTTCCGCACCATCAACCCATGAAAGTACAAGTGCATGATATGATTGTACAATCCTTTGAGAACACAAAGCATCTCCGCATAGACGCGAACCCCCTTCATCACTTTCCGCGTGACTCTCACCACTCACCGCACACGACTCACATCATGAAGACTCCTAAATCCATCCCAAGCCTTTTCTTCCACCTTTCCTCTCCAATCCTCAATCGTATGAGTTCCAAGCGACTTGGAAGGATAGATTGAACTTGAAAATGTTAATAGATTGAACTTGAAAATGATAAAACAAGTACGGCAATAATCGATCGAAGAGAAGTCCAATCTGGCTTCGCTTCACAAAATTGCAGCGGAGTCCAAACGCTAAGTTCATGACGACTTTGTATTTATTAATATGATGATTTTGTCAGTGTTCTGTTTACATCAATGTCTAATCTACCATCTATTCATATATCCATTTCCTCTTTATATATGCTAATGTCCATGGACTAGACTTACAAAAACACCGCGCATCAATCAGATGATAAGGAAACACAATGAATATTAAAAAAGAATCCACTCTTCATAAAGCTCTCGCGTTCCAGCCATCTTTTTTGCTAATGGACTCACATAACTGGCACGACAAGGTGTCGAGGCTTGCCGCACGTGTTTCCTAATACACCACATCTTCTCCACACGTGGTATTCGGCATACGACGCCGGCTTATTCGCGACGGACTTCGCGAAAGTTGCCAATTCCTCCATGGAGCTAAACTTGTTCCCGTCTATGATCGAATGTGGAGGGACGAAGTCCATGATATTGGAAGCACCGAAATAGATGGGGACCCCCGGGAATCCAGAGCATAAAATAGCTTCTCCGTCACGTAACTTTCCGTCCAAGTGTTCGATTGCAAGAACAAACTTATAATGAGACATGACACAGTGCAAATGGTCCCACCAATTTGGAGTGACCCTACATTGTTGGCACACTCGGGATAGAAAGAAAGAGCCTTAGCGAGACCGCCGACATTATTTAAGCACTTGCCAAATGAATGGTGAGGCAGCAAATCGAGGAGCTTTTTTGAGAGTTCGTTCCTTTGAGAAGGCAACGGGAGGAAGACTGATAAACCAGCGTCTCCTGGGGTGCAAAAACAAGATTTAATACATTTAAGAAGACACACGGTAATTGATCCAGCATAGGTTGACTGGACATCATCTTTTGCATAGTAACTGATGAAGATATCTTCTCCGCCTGATCTCCTTCGGCCAGCCTCCAGATCCATGTATGCACGTATTGGATCCCCATTGCGACTCTGATGTTAGCATGTTCAGCGAGAAAAGACGCTCTCAATTATAGCAGCAGCAGCAGCATGTAAAACAAATTTCACGGAAGCACATATCAATCAGGAAAATTAAAGAAATCAATTCATGTCTAAGCACTTCTAGCTGATTGTGGGCTGTGCCAGTGAAATAATTTAAGTAGAGTGATTATTACCAAAAAGCAAAAACGATCAAGACAAAGAGCAACAAGAAAGGGACATGAAGAATCTGTAAGTGGAGAAGCATGAACCATCCATCCGACCAGGAGTAAAAACAATCCGCCATGGAAATTGATGCAGTTAAACTCAAGGATTTCGCGAATAACTGTTGCCTATTCCATAACAAATGTCTAGACAGCAGGGCAATTTCTTCTCGCCTTTTATCAGGGGACTTAAATACAACAACAACATGGCAAACTGGGAAAAAAAAGTCGAAGATTTAATGAGAAAGGAGTCGAGGGCAATAGGGAAACACAATTTGCAATAGCTTGAACCGCCTGGTCTCTGTCTCGGAAGTTGCATATCGGCATCTCAATCATATTTTGCACATGCACATATAGATGGATGGGACCCAAAAAGAGTTTTAGCAGGCACAAAGACGAGGCTCTACAGTTTTTATGGACAAAAGCGAAGTAAGATGAGCTAGAATAAGTAGTATCAACACCGGCACACAATACGTGACATGACACGACATGATATGCTGACACGTCATTTCTAAAATAATAGAGAATTGCGACGCATTGTATTTTAAAGGTACATTTTATATATACGTGATAAATTATTATTTTTATGATCATTTCAATTAAATTAATTTGATTCAAATTCACAAATTAAAGAGCCTAGAACAGGCTTACGCTAAAAATTGTGAGTCATAGGAAGTGAGAGTTAAAAGAGAAGAAAATACTAGGTTTTTCTTTTTCCCAATTTATGATTTTATTATCTTTTACATATTTACATTTTGATCCCCATTTATTAAAAAATTTGAAATTGACTTTATGCGGTATCGGAATAGTGCGTCAAAATTGTAGACTCGCGTGTCGGAGCATGTTGGAAGAGTTGATGACATGTCGGATTTTTCGATACTTGTTAACCGTATGTCGAAGTGTGTCGGACACATGTTGGACATGTATCAGAGTGTCGGACATGATTTAAAAAGGCTTCTAGAGAGTGTCGGTGCTTCTTAAGAGTTAGAATGGTCACCGCGTTACATAAAAATATAATACCACCGAGGATTTCGAAGAAAATTGGTAAGCTCCAATTGTGCAAAATTGGAGGTGAACCGAACAAAAACAAGCTTCTAGGGTCAACAGCTTCCATGTGCTTATTTTTCAAGCTTCATTGCAATGTCCATGTGTCACACTCTAGTGAAAGAGACAAGCCAGTAGCATTCTTATCGAAAGAGCACCAATAAAAAAACCAAGTTGATGAGAAAATCTTTACGTTGGACTGCTATGGTACTCGAGTAGCACTCGACCAAAAAAAAAAAAAAGATAAATCTTTATTTTGGACTTATCCACAGGGGGAGTTGGGCATAAAAAAAAAACAAGAACATAATTGCCATATATGCTTTTCCATTGTGACTAAGTTCTATGTCCTAACAAGTTGCAAGTGAAGTCTCTTCCAGATTGAATTAAATAAGAAATGAAAACCTTCAAAAGCATATGCGTTTCCATGGATCAAAAGACACATCTTTACATGGCGAAATCCGACCCAGTTGGATAAATATGCAGTTTTACGAAGACCAAGACCAAGAGTTGGACTTTGAAAGTATTGCAGATTGGCTGAACCAAAGGAGGAGGCATACACATTATTGTCTAATTTTATATTCACAACAAAATGGAGGATTTGGACTTATCCATAGGGGGGAGTTGGGCATAAAAAAAAAAAAAAACAGGAACATAATTGCCATATGCTTTTCCATTGTGACTAAGTTCTATGTCCTAACAAATTGCAAGTGAAGTCTCTTCCAGATTGAATTAAATAAGAAATGAAAACCTTCAAAAGCATATGCGTTTCCATGGATCAAAAGACACATCTTTACATGGCGAAATCCGACCCAGTTGGATAAAATGCAGTTTTATCAAGACCAAGACCAAGAGTTGGACTTTGAAAGTATTGCAGATTGGCTGAACCAAAGGAGGGGGCATACACATTATTGTCTAATTTTATATTCACAACAAAATGGAGGATTTGATGGCTGCACTGCATAGTGACTTCCTGAAAAGTCGTGTCGTGAAGAAAGGAGATCAAGAATGGACAAGGTCCTTGATTTTCGGCTGTTTCAAAAAGAGCTCCTATTTGGTTGCAAGCAAAGCACGTAATTTGTATTTTGAGTTTTTTCCATCCAAAATGAGTTATTTATTTATTAATACCTTGGATTTGGGTTTAATTTGGGCATGGCAAACACTAGAGTGAATTGAGCGACTGTAACTCAAATTCTCCGATTATAGTAGATTTTTGTCGCCGGCTTTCCCCATAGATATAGGTATCGAACTCGAATTGAATCACGTAAACCTACGGGGTCCTTTATGTTCACCGTTTATTTCTCTGATGATTTGACATTCAATCTATGTAAATGTTTTGGGTCCTTTATTATTGCTCATCTATTTCTTTGGTGATTTCACATTGACTTAATTGCAAGATCCTGATTAGCTTTCATGTTCATTAATTTTACAAGAAGGTTTAATTCTAATATGATATTATGTCACTTTGTGGGTCCTAAACCATCGGTTTTCAATATTATAGGTGTGAATTGTTTTTTGAGAAAAGGGTCAGTTGTGAAACCAAAGGAACTGCTCAAGAAAGGGAAGAGCTATTGATTTGGGGGATTAACATATGGCAAATCAAATCTTGCTTTAGAAAAAGAAGAGAAGAGACAAAGAAATAACAGGTAGATGCCCACTACAGGTCTTCTGTCTCGTGTGAATTACTCTTTGAGAAAGACCCAATTGTGAACCCAAAGGAAGACCACTACTCAGGTTTCAATTCCCTCTGACCATCAAATGAAATGTGAATAATTTGTCTTGAAAGATCTTTTGCTTAAGAAAGGGAAGAGCTATCGGATTGGCAGTTTGACATATGGCAAATCAAATCTTGCTTTGAAAAAGAAGAGAAGAGACTAAAATAAAATAAAATGAACAGGTGGATGCCTACGAGGTCGTTTCATCTCTTGTCATAAAAATCAGGATGATCTCTCGTGATAGTAGGTAGCCATATGATATGTAATAATTTCATGATATTCTTAAAGGAAAATGACACGAATAATTCTAGAACTTTTAGTCTAATGCACAATTACATACCTCAACTGATTTTTTAATTTGTTTAATATGATTCATGAACTTTTAGTTTAATATTCAATATTATTCCCAAACTTTTGATAATTTCATGTAGTCTAGAGTTACATTTAGGTGCTGTCTCTTAACATTCCAAAAAGTGTCTGATTCTATTATTTTGTTCCCCGAAAAAAAAAAAAAGAACAGAATTCCGTTTGTGAATTTTTTTGTTCTTGAAAACAAAAAATCTGTTTTTTTTCTCAGGAATAGATTTGGAACATAATCAAGAAGAAAAAAAAATTTACTTCTTACTTCCAAGAACAATTCTAGAATCAAGCCAATCATCTCTCTCTCTCTCTCTCTCTCTCTTCTCTTCCTCTTTTTCTTCCTCTAATTGGTTAATTGGTCACCAGCCAAGGCGAGGGCTGGCGATTGATGTAGGTACCGAACTCGAATTGAATCATGTAAATCTACGGGGTCCTTTATGTTCACCGTTTATTTCTCCGATGATTTGGCATTCAATCTATGTAAATCTTTTGGGTCCTCTATTGTTGCTCATCTATTTCTTTGGTGATTTCACATTGACTTAATTGCAAGATCTTGATTAACTTTCATCTTCATTAATTTTACAAGAAGGTTTAATTCTCATATGATATTTTGTCACTTTGTGGGTCCTAAATCATCGGTTTTCAACATTATAGGTGTGAATTGTTTTTTGAGAAAGGGTCAGTTGTGAAACCAAAGTAATTGCTCAGGAAAGGGAAGAGCTATTGATTTGGGGGATTAACATATGGCAAATCGAATCTTGCTTTAGAAAAAGAAGAGAAGAGACGAAGAAATAACTGGTGGCTGCCCACTGCAAGTCTTCTATCTCGTGTGAATTACTCTTTGAGAAAGACCCAGTTGTGAACCCGAAGGAAGACCACTACTCCAGTTTCAATTCCCTCTAACCATAAAATGAAATGTGAATAATTTGTCTTGAAAGATCTTTTGCTTAAGAAAGGGAAGAGCTATCGGATTGATAGTTTGACATATGGCAAATTGAATCTTGCTTTGAAAAAGAAGAGAAGAGACTAAAAATAAAATAAAATGAACATGTGGATGCCAACGGGGTCATTTCATCTCTTGTAATAAAACTTGGGATGATCTCTCGTGATAGTAGCCATCTGGTATGTAATAATTTCACGATATTCATAAAGGAAAATGACACGAATAATTCTGGAACTTTTAGTCTAATGCACAATTACGTCCCTCAATTGATTTTTAAATTTGTTTAATATGATTCAAGAACTTTTAGTCTAATATTCAATATTATTCCCAAAGTTTTTGATAATTTCATGTAGTATAGAGTTACATTTAGGTGCTGTCTCTTAACATTTCAAAAAGTGTCTAATTCTATTCTTTTGTTCCCTGAAACAAAAAAAAGAACATAATTCCTTTTGTGAATTTTTTATTCCTGAGAATAAAAAATATGTTTTTTTATTAAATTCCCAGGAATAGATTTGGAATGGAATCAAGAAGTAAAAAAAAAATACTTCTTATTTCCAGGAACAATTCTAGAATCAAGCCAATCATTCTCTCTCTCTCTCTCTCTCTCTCTCTTCCTCTTTTTCTTCCTCTGATTAGTCACTGGCCAACGCGAGGGCTCTCTCTCTCTCTCTCTCTCTCTTTCTCTTCCTCTTTTTCTTCCTCTGATTGGTCACTGGCCAACGCGAGGGCTGGCGATTGATGTAGGTACCGAACTTGAATTGAATCATGTAAATCTACGGGGTCCTTTATGTTCACCGTTTATTTCTCCGATGATTTGGCATTCAATCTATGTAAATCTTTTGGGTCCTTTATTGTTGCTCGTCTATTTCTTTGGTGATTTCACATTGACTTAATTGCAAGATCCTGATTAGCTTTCATGTTCATTAATTTTACAAGAAGGTTTAATTCTCATATGATATTATGTCACTCTGTGGGTCCTAAACCATCGGTTTTCAACATTATAGGTGTGAATTGTTTTTTGAGAAAGGGTCAGTTGTGAAACCAAAGGAACTGCTCAGGAAAGGGAAGAGCTATTGATTTGGGGGATTAACATATGGCAAATCAAATCTTGCTTTAGAAAAAGAAGAGAAGAGAAGAAAAAATAACAGGTGGATGCCCACTACAGGTCTTCTGTCTTGTGTGAATTACTCTTTGAGAAAGACCTAGTTGTGAACCCAAAGGAAGACCACTACTCAGGTTTCAATTCCCTTGGACCATCAAATGAAATGTGAATAATCTGTCTTGAAAGATCTTCTGCTTAAGAAAGGGCAGAGCTATTGGATTGGCAGTTTGACATATGGCAAATCGAATCTTGCTTTGAAAAAGAAGAGAAGAGACTTAAATAAAATAAAATGAACAGGTGGATGCCTATGGGGTCGTTTCATCTCTTGTCATAAAAATTGGGATGATCTCTTGTGATAGTAGGTAGCCATATGATATGTAATAATTTCATGATATTTATAAAGGAAAATGACACGAATAATTCTAGAACTTTTAGTCTAATGCACAATTATGTCTCTCAACTGATTTTTTAATTTGTTTAATATGATTCATGAACTTTTAGTCTAATATTCAGTATTATTCCCGAACTTTTTGATAATTTCGTGTAGTCTAGAGTTACATTTAGGTGCTGTCTCTTAACATTCCAAAAAGTGTCCGATTCTATTATTTTGTTCCCAAAAAAAAAAAAAAAACAGAATTCCGTTTGTGAATTTTTTGTTTTTGAGAACAAAAAATTTGTTTTTTTTTTTTTATTCTCGGGAATAGATTTGGAACATAATCAAGAAGAAAAAAAAAGTTACTTCTTACTTCCAGGAACAATTCTAGAATCAAGCCAATCATCTCTCTCTCTCTCTCTCTCTCTCTCTCTCTCTCTCTCTCTCTTTTCTCTTCCTCTTTTTCTTTCTCTAATTGGTCACCAGCCAAGGCGAGGGCTGGCGATTGATGTAGGTACCGAACTTGAATTGAATCATGTAAATCTACGGGGTCCTTTATGTTCACCGTTTATTTCTCCGATGATTTGACATTCAATCTATGTAAATCTTTTGGGTCCTTTATTGTTGCTTGTCTATTTCTTTGGTGATTTCACATTGACTTAATTGCAAGATCCTAATTAACTTTCATCTTCATTTATTTTACAAGAAGGTTTAATTCTCATATGATATTTTGTCACTTTGTGGGTCCTAAATCATCGGTTTTCAACATTATAGGTGTGAATTATTTTTTGAGAAAGGGTCAGTTGTGAAACCAAAGTAATTGCTCAGGAAAGGGAAGAGCTATTGATTTGGGGGATTAACATATGGCAAATCGAATCTTGCTTTAGAAAAAGAAGAGAAGAGACGAAGAAATAACAGGTGGTTGCCCACTGCAAGTCTTCTATCTCGTGTGAATTACTCTTTGAGAAAGACCTAGTTGTGAACCCAAAGGAAGACCACTACTCCAGTTTCAATTCCCTCTAACCATCAAATGAAATGTGAATAATTTGTCTTGAAAGATCTTTTGCTTAAGAAAGGGAAGAGCTATCGGATTGATAGTTTGACATATGGCAAATTGAATCTTGCTTTGAAAAAGAAGAGAAGAGACTAAAAATAAAATAAAATGAATATGTGGAAGCCTACGGGGTTGTTTCATCTCTTGTCATAAAACTTGGGATGATCTCTCGTGATAGTAGCCATCTGGTATGTAATAGTTTCACGATATTCATAAAGGAAAATGACACGAATAATTCTAGAACTTTTAGTCTAGTGCATAATTACGTCCCTCGACTGATTTTTTATTTTGTTTAATATGATTCATGAACTTTTAGTCTAATATTCAATATTATTCCCAAAGTTTTTGATAATTTCATGTAGTATAGAGTTACATTTAGGTGCTGTCTCTTAACATTTCAAAAAGTGTCTGATTCTATTCTTTTGTTCCCTGAAACAAAAAAAAGAACATAATTCCTTTCGTGAATTTTTTGTTCCTGAGAATAAAAAAAATATATTTTTTAAATTCTCGGGAATAGATTTGGAATAGAATCAAGAAGTAAAAAAAAAATTACTTCTTATTTCCAGGAACAATTCTAGAATCAAGCCAATCATTCTCTCTCTCTCTCTCTCTCTCTCTCTCTCTCTCTCTCTCTCTCTCTCTCTCTCTCTCTTTCTCTTCCTCTTTTTCTTCCTTTGATTGGTCACCGGCCAAGGGGAGGGCTGGCGATTGATGTAAGTACCAAACTTGAATTGAATCATGTAAATCTACGGGGTCCTTTATGTTCACCATTTATTTCTCCGATGATTTGACATTCAATCTATGTAAATCTTTTGGGTCCTTTATTGTCGCTCGTCTATTTCTTTGGTGATTTCACATTGACTTAATTGCAAGATCTTGATTAGCTTTCATGTTTATTAATTTTACAAGAAGGTTTAATTCTCATATGATATTATGTCACTCTGTGGGTCCTAAACCATCGGTTTTCAACGTTATAGGTGTGAATTGTTTTTTGAGAAAGGGTCAGTCGTGAAACCAAAGGAAGTGCTCAGGAAAGGGAAGAGCTATTGATTTGGGGGATTAACATATAGCAAATTGAATCTTGCTCTAGAAAAAGAAGAGAAGAGACGGAGAAATAACAGGTGGATGCCCACTGCAAGTCTTCTGTCTTGTGTGAATTACTCTTTGAGAAAGACCTAGTTGTGAACCCAAAGGAAGAGCACTACTCAGGTTTCAATTCCCTCTGACCATTAAATGAAATGTGAATAATCTGTCTTGAAGGATCTTCTACTTAAGAAAGGGAAGAGCTATCGGATTGGCAGTTTGACATATGGCAAATCGAATCTTGCTTTGAAAAAGAAGAGAAGAGACTAAAAATAAAATAAAATGAACAAGTGGATGCCTATAGGGTCGTTTCATCTCTTGTCATAAAAATTGGGATGATCTCTTGTGATAGTAGCCATCTCATATGTAATAATTTCACGATATTCATAAAGGAAAATGACACGAATAATTCTAGAACTTTTAGTCTAATGCACAATTACGTCCCTCGACTGATTTTTTAATTTGTTTAATATGATTCATGAACTTTTAGTCAATATTCAATATTATTCCCAAACTTTTTGATAATTTGATTTAGTATAGAGTTACATTTAGGTGATTCTATTCTTTTGTTCCCCGAAAAAAAAAAAAGAACATAATTCCCCCTTTGTGAATTTTTTGTTCCTAAGAATAAAAAAGATGTTTTTTTTTTAAAAAAAAATTCTCGGGAATAGATTTGGAACAGAATCAAGAAGTAAAAAAAAGTTACTTCTTATTTCTAAGAACAATTTAACAATTCTAGAATCAAGCCAATCATTTGTTTCTCTCTCTCTCTCTCTCTCTCTCTCTCTCTCTCTCTCTCTCTCTCTCGTTTCTCTTCCTCTTTTTCTTCCTCTAATTGGTCACCGGCCAAGGCGAGGGCTGGTGATTTGTGACATCCTGATTTTCCAATTTTTTTTTAATTGAATAAGTCGGGCATTTCATCTTTGCGCCTATAGCTCTCTTCTCTGAGTTAGCCACTCACGAGATAACTAGTCTATCAGGTGAAACCGTTAAGGAATCTAAACGCAATAGACTTGAGAATTCAACCAAGAATCGACTGCTCTATCGTGCTAATCTACAAGGGTCATTGCGACACAAACCGATTAGAGACTGGAGATAGGTCGACTCGACAAAGGCATGTGATTAAGTGTGGGTGATTCCACCTGATTTCACAGATCTTGTCGATCGGCAATAGACTGATTTCTCTGTCGTTTTGGTACCCTGTGTCCGTATTTGAAACCTTGAGATTTCTACGACAACCAAGAGTCTCTAATGGGTTGAAAATGCACTTTGTGGCTTGAAAATAATCAACCACCAGTCAATTGCACTGAAAATTCCTAAAAGCTACTCGGTAGATTAGGACGCGATAAAGTCGCGCCAGATTGAAATTAACCATGAAATTGAACCCGAATTCAGAAATTGAAGGTTTTGGCATGTCACAATTCATTTTAGGAATGTTGACTCATCTCTAGAAGATTTTTCTACAAACCAAGATTTTTGGCAGAAAAGCAAAGTAAGGTCGTTTTTGTTCAAGATTGTTAGAGGGCCGTTTTTAATTGAATTTTTGGGATGCAAGTTAGATCATTTAACGGGGAAAAGTCATGAGATGGACGAGGTCACTTTGATGGATTTAATTGTGCTTCAATTGGATTTGTTTAGTTGAGAAATTAAATGAAATTGAAAGAATTGATGTACAAATAAGTGAAATTCGTATGCCACGGTGGACTAAGCAAAATGGACCCATTAGAAGCTTGTCTTGGAAGCTTGGAGGTGAGTGGAAGGTGACATCACGTGAGATCATGGTGGGCCATGTTTGTGGGGCCAGAGAGAGAGAGAGAGAGAGAGAGAGAGAGAGAGAACTGGTTTTCCCCCATTCTCCTTTTTTTCCGTCGCTGCTTCTCTCTCCCCCATCTCTTCTTGCTGCTCGACAGAACCCAGTAGACCAGCAAAGTTGGAGAAGCCGCACACCTCCACTGTTCACCGCCCCCACTGCACGCCGTCGCTCAGCTTGCTCGCCCTCCGCCTCCTTCTCTTCCCTCCTGCTGCAGTCGACTTCTTCTTCTCCTTCTTGGTGCTGCCCGGCGTCCCAGCAGATCTAGGAAGACGCCAGAGCAGCTAGCGAGCCGTGGGACCAGCCATGACGCCACCGCCCTTCGCTGTTCGCCGTCGTGCTACTGTCCTCGTGCGCGCTGCCCCGCCAGTCTCAATCTCCATCTCGTCCGCTCCTCTGTTCCAACAACCATTCCAGATTTGGGGAAGCTCAGCCGGAGCTGTCCAGCCTACCTCCGGCCACCGTGAGACCCTGTCGTTGGACGCATGGCTCCGCTGTAGCTCCTCTGCCCATTCCCGACCCTAACCAGCCCCGGATCTCGCTACCCCTCGGCCCCAAACAGCAGTTGGTTTTATGGGTATCGCAGCGAAGGTTTGGCCTGTTTTAGTCGGCTTCCCGACCCTGGAACCTAGGCCCGCCTTGGAGACTATCGACCCCACGTTGTCCTCGTTGTTTTGAGCCGTTCGGCTCGTTAATCGGGTGAGTTTATCCTCTAATCCTTGCTTAGTGAGTTAATTATGCTTAAGGGGTGTTTAGATTAGTCTAATTAGGTTTATGTGGTTAAATTAGATTATTTTAATATAAATTAGATTAGTGGTATGATTAGTTTAACATATATTTAATTAGGGCTAAATCTTGTTTAAGCCATAATCAATTATTTTTAATTAATTAATTATTTCGAAATTTTAAATATTATTTTATTAAATTATATTATTATAATATAATATTTAATTATTTAATTTTCGGAATTAAATTTAATTATTTAATAATTTCGAAAATTTTGCCGGATGGCGGTCATTAGAATTTCGCGTTGATCGCAGCAGTGCGGTCAGTTTGTGCTAATTGTTTGTTTAATTGAGAAATTGTGTAAATTGATGATTATGGTTAATTGTTCCAAAAGTATGGAATTGTGTGAAATTGGAGAAGTTTTGGTGTTTAACTTGAAAATACCTGGTGTTGGCTTTTGGCACCATAATTGGTTTGTAGGACCAGTTTGTATCGATTGATTGAATGGATGTTTATGTGGGGATTTATCCCAAAGTTGATTAGTGTCAGTATTCAATAGGAATTTGATCGTGAAAGGTTGTGAGTGGATCTAGAAAACCATCGAAGTATGGCTATGCCCTGTTGGGCTGTGATTTACCACCGAATTTGGAATCGGTCTTGCCGAGTGGGGTTGTGATACCACTAACTATAATATTGCCAAGTGGGGCCGTGATGCCACTACCTATAATATTGCCGAGTGGGGCCGTGATGCCACTACATATAACATTGCCGAGTGGGGCCGTGATGCCACTACATATAACATTGCCGAGTGGGGCCGTGATGCCACTACATATAACATTACCGAGTGGGGCTGTGATGCCACTACATATAGACTTGCCTGTAAGGCCATGATTGAGAGTCGAGAATGAATAGTCAGAATGACCGTGTGATGATCTCGATGACATGTAATCGACTGAGTTAATTGATCGCTGAATCGATCCGAGTAATTGAATTGTTTGGATGATGTAGTTGTCAATATTTATTGATTAAACTGATTTGCAGGAAGGACTGAGGTGAGGTAAGTCCTCTGTCTTATTTGAGTGGCTAGAGTGCCCTGAGGCGTATTTTCTTCCTAATTGGGTCTTAAAGGGTAGGACTCGCTGAGACATTGTCTCATCCCATTGTGGGATAATATTTTCAGGTACTTAGATGGCAGTCGTGGAGGACTCGAAGCTATGGAATTTGTGGAGGTGGAGACCGAAGAATCGGCGAATGTGTCCGACTAGTTGGTGTGACATCCAGATTTTTCAACCCTGTCTTCTACTCAATAAATCGGGCATTTCATTGACGTGCTTATAGGGTTATTTTCAAAGTCAATCACTCTCGAGATAACTAGACTATCTGGGGAAATTATTAAAGAATTTTAAGGCAATAGACTTGAGAACTCGATTAGGAATCGGCGTCTCGACCGTGTCAATCTTTAGAGGTCATTACGGCACAGTTAAAAATCGATTTGAAATCAGCGATAGATTGGATCGACAGAGATGTGTGGCTAATCGTGGGTGATACCACTAAATTAGAAAATTCTCGTCAGCCGACACTAGATTGATTTTCTTATTGTTTTGGTACCCTGTGTCCGTAATTGAATCATCGAGATTTTCATGATAATCGAGAGTCGCCAATGGTGGTTCGAAGAAAATCGACCACGGGTCATTTGCCCTAAAAAGTTCTGAAAAATACCCGGTAGTGTAGGTCACACTAAAAACGCGTCAAATGGAAATTAACCGCCGATTCAAGTTTGATTTTAGAAATTGAAGGTTTTGTCATGTCACAATAAATTTTAGGATCCATGACTCATTCTCAGAAGATTTTTCTGACACCCGACACTTTTTGGGAAAAAATCGTCACCGGGTGTTTTTGTGCAGAAAAGGCCGAAGATGGTTTTTAGTCGCAAATTTAGACACAAGATGGGTAATTGGGTGAGGAAAATTATCAATTTGATAATTGATATACCAATTGAAATTATGGTGGCCAATTGAAATTGAATCAAGAGAGAATTGAAGAGCAATTGAAGCATTGGCTAAGAAATTCGTAACATCCCCTCACCCTGGCAATAATGGACTACTTGAGAGGTTATATGGGATATTTTTTATGGCCTATTGAAGGCCAAGTGTTTTTACTTGGCCAAGAGTAATTCTTGAAGGATATTTTGCAAAATATCAAGCCTTGGTGGAGCCCTCACTCACTCTTCCCTTATCCCCTCTCTAGTTGCTGTCCAAGACTTGCTGTCCATCTTTCCTTTGCGCGACAACCTCAGTCTTCAGCTTCACTTTCAATTTCTTTGTTCAATCTCTGCTACCATGGGACTTGAAAGATTACAGAGAAGTTTATCATCGAGCCCAGATGATAGAGCGAGGATTGAATGAACAAGTTGCCTCGTCGGGGTCGAGATTTGGTGTTAATCGGGAAACGATCAGGCAAGGGAAGAGGCCAATGTCAGGGAACAGATTGCAAGGTCCGCCTAGCAAGAAGGGTGGTTTTGGTAGGTCAATGGATGACAAATGGGATTGTGTTGCCTTTGTGGGAGACAACATGGGTCAGCACCGTGTCCAACTAGGATGGGTGCGTGTTATGAATGTGGCCAACAGGGCCACGTAGCTAGACATTATCCCAAGAAGCCAAGGGGACAACCGTAGCTACCACCGCCACCACCACGAGGATAGATCGGAGGGTATGCTCCTTAGAACGTGCCACAGGGAGGACAGCTGAGGCCTCTAGTTAGGGTACCGTGTACGCAATTACGCAAGGTCAGGCAGAAGCTGCACCTAATGTGATCACGGGTATGGTCTCGCTCAACGACCAACCTGCTTATGCTTTGTTTGATTCGGGAGCAACCCATTCCTTCATTGCCAAGCAATATGTTAGGATGCTAGGGTTGTGTATTGTTGGAGTCGGCAATTTGCATATCTACACCCTTGAAAGATAAAGTTATTGCTGCTTTGGGATGTTCGGGGTGCAAATTAGAGATTGGCGAGCGAGTGGGGAAAATTGACTTGTTAGTCCTAGCCATGTATGATTTTGATTTGATAATTACCATGGACTGGCTCACCAATCAACGAGCTAAAATGGACTGTTATCGTAAAGTGATTCAGTTTGACCCGTTAGGAGGTAAGAGCTTTGAGTTTGTCGGGAATTGAGGAGGACCCTCGATTGTCCTGATCTCGTTGCAAGAGACAATTCGTCTATTAGACGAGGGTTGTCGAGGGTACCTGGCAATTGTCGTGGATATGACATTTGAGGAACTGAAAATGGAAGATATTGCAGTGGTACAGGAGTTTCCAGATGTCTTTCCAAAGGAATTGCCAGGGTTACCACTAGAAAGAGAGATTGAATTTGTAATTGAATTAGCACTAGGGACAAAACCGATTTCAAAGGCACCTTACCGGATGGCGTTATCTGAGTTGAAGGAATTGAAGGTGCAGATGCAAGAGTTAATGGATAAGGAATTTATTCGCTCTAGTGCGTCACCTTGGGGAGCACCAGTTCTGTTCGTTAAGAAGAAAGATTGGTTCGTTGCGTCTATGCATCGACTATTGACAACTCAATCAGGTAACGATCAAGAACAAGTACCCACTACCGAGAATTGATGACTTGTTTGATTAGTTACAAGGGGCGTTGATTTTCTCGAAGATCGACTTAAGGACAGGATATCATCAGCTGAGAATTAGAAAGGGGGATATTCCTAAGTCAGCATTTCATACTCGGTATGGCCATTACGAGTTCAAAGTGATGCCATTCGGATTGACGAATGCTCCGGCTGCATTCATGGATATGATGAACAAAGTGTTCAAAGAATACCTGGATCAATTTGTAATCGTTTTTATTGACGATATCTTGGTCTACTCGAGAAGTGATGAAGAGCACGAGAATCATCTGAGATTAGTGCTTCAGACCTTAAGAACTCACCAGCTGTATGCTAAGTTTAGCAAATGCGAGTTTTGGTTGACTCGTGCTGCGTTCTTAGGTCATGTGATTTCCGGAGAAGGAATCTCCGTAGACCCGAGCAAGATAGAAGCCGTAATCAAGTGGCCAAGACTGACAACAGTGACAGAAACCGGAAGTTTTCTAGGTTTGGCAGGGTATTACAAACGGTTTGTGGAAGGTTTCTCATCATTAGCCTCGCCCCTGACAAAGCTCACGAAGAAAAACAAGAAGTTCATATGGATAGACAAGTGCGAGCGTAGTTTTCAAGAGCTGAAGGAAAAGCTGACTACCGCACCGGTACTGACGATTTCATATGGTCCTAGAGGATTCGAGATCTACAGTGATGCGTCATTTAGAGGGTTGGGTTGCGTGCTGATGCAACATGGTAGGGTTGTTGCATACGCCTCCCACCAGTTGAGACCTTATGAATTGAACTATTTGACGCATGACTTAGAACTCACAGCCATCATATTTGCATTGAAGATTTGGAGGCACTACTTGTGCGGGGAAAGGTTTCAAATCTTCACGGACCATCAGAGTCTCAAGTATTTGTTCTTTCAGAAGGAGTTGAACATGAGACAGCGCAGATAGATGGAATTGCTGAAAGACTACGACCGTGATATTTTATATCACCCAGGAAAGGCGAACAAGGTCGTCGTTGCTTTAAGTCGAAAGTCTTCAATGGCTCATATACTGATTAAGGAGTGGAACTTAATCAAGAGAGCTGAGGATTCGGTATTCAAATTTGAGGTAGGCCATCTCTCGAGTTTTATGGTCACCCTCAGAATTGAACCGGATCTCCAAGTAAGAATCAAACAACTCCAACCGACAGACCCAGATGTACAGAGAATTCTTTAGGAAGACACAGAGAAAAGAAAGGCTGATTTTCAGATTGCTGATGACGAGACACTAAGGTTCCAGGGATGTTTGGTTGTACCTGACGACATAGAGCTTAGAGAAGAAATTTTATCTGAAGCACATCGTAGTAGTTACAGCATTCATCTTGGAAGCACTAAGATGTATCAGAATCTGCGTCAACACTATTGGTGGTTAGGTATGAAGGCGGATATCGCCAAACATGTGGCCAAGTGTTTGACGTGTCAATAAGTAAAAGCTCAGCATTGCAAGCCGGGAGGACTTCTGCAACCTCTCGCGATCCCAGAATGGAAAGGAGAGCATATCACGATGGACTTTGTGACTAGACTACCAAGAAGTCAGAGAGGGAATGATTCGATCTGGGTAGTAATCGACAGATTGACAAAGTCGGCGCACTTCATTGCAGTTCGAAAGGACCTCAGTCTAGATAGACACGCAGACCTGTATGTGCATTGGGTGGTTTGAATGCATGGAGTGCCGGTTTCGATAACGTCAGATCGAGACTCGAGGTTTACTGCCGCTTTTTGGAAGAGCTTGCAAGGTGCTCTTGGTACAAAATTTCAATACAGTACAGCATATCATCCTCAGACGGATGGCCAGTCCAAGAGGACAATTCACACTCTCGAGGACATGCTGAGAGCTTATGTAATAGACTTCAAAGGAAGTTGGGAAGATCAGCTTCATCTGGTAGAATTCGCCTACAACAATAGTTACCAGCAGAGTATTCAGATGGCTTCATTTGAAGCATTATTTAGCAGCGCGTGCAGAACACCAGTGTGTTGGGATGAAATTGGGGAAAGGAAGAAAACAGGCCTAGAGTTAGTTTAGCAGTCAGTGGATGCCGTAGCAGTCATCAGAAATAGATTAAAGACAGTGCAAAGCAGACAGAAAAGTTACGCAGATAAGCGCCGAAGGTCTTTGGAATTTCAAGTTGGTGATCACGTTTTTCTGAAAGTGTCACCAATGAGAGGAACTTCGTGCTTTGGTAAGAAAGGCAAACTGAGTCCGAGGTACGTAGGTCCGTTTGAGATTCTTGAAAGAATCGGGAACCTAGCGTATCGTCTTGCATTACCGCCAAGATTGGCACAAGTGCATGATGTCTTTCATGTGTCGATGTTAAGGAAGTACGAGCCTGACCCGACCCATGTGCTCAATTTCGAGGAATTGGACGTGGATGATCGTATGTCATATGTTGAAAGCCCGGTTTAGATTGTCGATCGCAAATAGCAAGTTTTGCGTATAAAGACCATCTCGTTGGTCAAAGTAGTCTAGCAATACCATGGTACAGAAGGAGCGACATGGGAGACTGATGAGTCAATGAGAGAATTGTACCCCCACCTTTTTGATCAAGTCTTGTAAGGTTTAAATTTCGTCCAGGTTTAAATTTCGAGGACGAAATTTTTATAAGAGGGGAAGAGTTATGACATCCAGATTTTTCAACCCTATCTTCTACTGAATAAATCGGGCATTTCATTGACGTGCTTATAGGGTTATTCTCAGAGTCGATCACTCTCGAGATAACTAGAGTATCTGGGGAAATTATTAAAGAATTTTAAGGCAATAGACTTGAGAACTCGATCAAGAATTGACGTCTCGACCGTGTCTATCTTTAGAGGTCATTACGGCATAGTTAAAAATCGATTTAAAATCAGAGATAGACTGGATCAACAAAGATGTGTGGCTAATCGTGGATGACACCACTAAATTAGAAAATTCTCGTCAGTCGACACTAGACTGATTTTCTTATTGTTTTGGTACCTTGTGTTCGTAATTGAATCATCGAGATTTTCACGACAATCGAGAATCGCCAATGAGTCGAGTGGGTACATAGTGGTTCGAAGAAAATCGACCACGGGTCATTTGCCCTAAAAAGTTCTGAAAACTACCCGGTAGTGTAAGTCACGCTAAAAACGCGCCAAATGGAAATTAACCGCCGATTCAAGTCCGATTTCAGAAATTGAAGGTTCTGTCATGTCACAATAAATTTTAGGATCCATGACTCAGTCTCAAAAGATTTTTCTAACACCCGACACTTTTTGGGAAAAAGCCGTCACCGAGTTGTTTTTGTGTTGAAAAGGCCGAAGATGGTTTTTGGTCGCAAAATTTAGACGCAAGATGGGTAATTGGGTGAGGAAAATTATCAATTTGATAATTGATATACCAATTGAAATTATGGTGGCCAATTGAAATTGAATCAAGAGAGAATTGAAGAGCAATTGAAGCATTGGCTAAGAAATTCATAACATCCCCTCACCCTAGCAATAATGGACTACTTGAGAGGTTATATGGGACATTTTTTATGGCCTATTGAAGGCCAAGTGTTTTTACTTGGTCAAGAGTAATTCTTGAAGGATATTTTGCAAAATATCAAGCCTTGGTGGAGCCCTCACTCACTCCTCCCTTATCCCCTCTCTAGTTGCTGTCCAAGACTTGCTGTCCATCTTTCCTTTGCGCGACAACCTCAGTCTTCGGCTTCACTTTCAATTTCTTTGTTCAACTTTTACTTGATTGCTTTCGGTCGCATATCAGTCCAGTGAAGTCTTTCCCTCGTGCAGCCTCTGCGGTCGTTGTCTCCCATCTGCCGCGCATCCTTCACCCCTCAGCTCCACGATCGTCTGCTCCACTATCCATCTTCACGCTGCCTCTCACGCCAGCTCGCGGTCAACTCTAGCAACAAGCGGAGCCTTCGGTTGATTAGGCAGCCCCCGTGAATTTCGAAGACCGAAGCTACTGCGTGTCTCTCGTGGCCCAAGCGAAGTTGCTCCTCTATTCATGTCTCCTCCTCTCAATCGAAGCAACCCTCAGCAAGGAAGACCCCTCTGCCGCATGCCCACGAAGATCGAAGCCCACACGGCTTCAATCCACCGAATCCCTATCGCCAACTCCTATCCAAGTCTTCAGTCAACAAAAGAAGTCCCCATCTTCTCTCCATCGCTCAACGTCAGCCGCACGTTGATTTCTCCGCCCAGCATCGCCCACAGCTCAACGCCCGATTCCTTTGCTGTTTCTGTTTCAATTGGGTCGCGCTAGCTCACGTTGCTGCTGTTGCCATCCAAGTCCTTGAGAAGCCCAAGCCATGAGCAGCCCATCCATGAAGGTAGCCAGTCCAGTATTCTGTTCAGCCCGAAGCCCAAGTGAACAGCTTCTTTGAGCCAGCAAATCTCACGAGCCCACTCGTCCAGCAATTTTTCAGCCCAGTTCAGTGAAGCCCGTTTAGTTCAATCTAGTTTCAGCGGGCCCAAGCCCAAGAGCAAGCCCATTCCAGTGCAAGAACAAATCTCAGTTGGGCTGAGATTTATTGGGCCCAAGTCTTAAGGCCCGATCCAAGCCCGCCGATGTTGTCGAAAGCCCGATTTCGGCCGCCGTCGCGTCGTCGCTGCGGTGATTCGGTCTCCGCTTTTAACAAGTGAGTTTTACTCACTAATGCTTTCTTAGTTTGCTAATTATGCTTAGGGGTTGGTTAGATTTAATTAAATGCAATTAGGTGGTTAGACTAGTTTAAATCAATTAAATTAGAGACTTAATGATGCATGTTAGGTGGTTAGAAATAGACATTAGCAAGTAGGCATGCCATGTTATTTATGGAACGAGTCTCGATAATTTTCTGGGCTCGTCTCGGCGTCCAATTCGACATTTCGGGCCTAAATTGGATTTTTTATAATTATTTATTTAATTTTCGAAATTAATTATTTATTTTTCCGAAAATTCAACCGGGATGGCTCATGACCGGAATTTCGTGCTGATCATTGTGGTGCGGTCCGTTTATTTATTTGAGCTTTATTTGGTGCTAAAGTAATTTATGAGTGATTTTAAGATTCATTCCTACATTGAATCTTGAAAGGGTCGAGTGGGACCGTAAAGCCATTATATCTTGAAAGGGTTGGGTGGGACCGTAAAGCCACTAGATCTTGAAAGGGTCGGGTGAGGCCATAAAGCCATTAGATCTAGAAAGGGTCAGGTGGAACCGTAAAGCCACTAAATCTAAGAAAGTTGCTTGGTGTAGGATGAATGACTTAAAATGGTCCGACTGACATGTAATCGACTAAGTTGATTTGATCGATACTTCATCGGTGATGTGATTGTTTGAATACCTATTGAATTGTACTAATATGCAGATGAAATCTGAGGCCAAGGTAAGTCATTTGACTCGTGCTGTACTTAGGCAACCGAGTAGTGTATTGGTTTACTAATCGAGTCTTAGGGGGTAGAACTTGCTGAGACGTGATCTCATTGGTTATTGAATAACCATTTCAGGACCCTGAGGGGGAGCCAAGGAGGAGGAACCTAAGAAGGAGAGCACTGATGTGAAACCTGAGGAGGAGAAAGATTTTTGAAGCAGAAGATGACCCAGAGAGGGATCTTGAGTACAACCCAGATGTGGATTGATATCCCATCCCTTTTGTGAATCCTGTCTTAGTGTAGATAGGTGTGAGACAAGTATGCTATGAATAGTATTGTAAATATACTATGAGTTGTGCTATTAATAAAAGTGTGGTTGTGAATTTCAATATGAAAAAATATGGCCTGCTTTTCTATCCCATTATTTTATTGTCTGGGGATTTATAACTACTTCCGCATGTGCATAATAAACAGAAAGGGTTGGCGATACTTAGTCCTTGATATAGCTAGTATGAGTACCTAGAGGGGGTGAATAGGTATAAAAATAATTCCTCGAGATATGAAAGCAATATTAGGCATTGAATAGAAAGGAGACTCCTTTTTAGTTAATAGAACGAACTGTTATCAAAGTAAAAACAAGGAGTAGGGAAGAGAAAATTCAACACGAGGTTTATAATGGTTCGACTTGTTCCAAGCCTACGTCCACTGTTCTGCACTAACAGCCCACTGGCTGGATTTCACTATGATCAAAGAGATGTTACAGCAATGCTCTTCCTTGATTCCACAGTATGGATATTCTACCACACTTCCTCAAGGTATCTCACAATATAAGCTCTCTTTAGTAAACAAGGTTTTCGCTCAGCAAATGAATTGACTACGAATCAAGGAGCTTCAGACTTTGGAATTCTTTTATCGTGCACTCACTCGAACAACTAGAACGTCTTCCTTTTATACTCTTTTATGCCATCATACCCGTTGGCACTTACCAAAGGAATTCTTCCAATCTTCCGTTGGACAGAATCAATTAGGAAGATCATCCGAGTTATTAAAGGAACATGTCGATAGCCCATCAATCCTGCTCGCCCATACAATCAGGATCTAGGTTTCCATAAGTAGAACCTTCCAAGAATACTTCGCCAATCATCGGATCCTTAATCAATCTTGATTTGAATAAAAGAATCCGTTATGCCAAATCCAGCCAGGAGATCTTCTCTAGTTGATAAGGCTAAATCCTCAATGAATCACTCAGATCAGGAAAGCCTTACTTCAACGGATTAGAAACTGTCACTGAGAATAAACTTTAAGTCTTGAGTCTGGTAGTCCGGAAGTCTTCAGACTTTGAATAGATGAGTCGGCAAATCTCCAGACTAGACTGATAGAAACGTTTTGTCAGCTTCAAAATATTTTAGAAAGATTTCTCCAACAATCTCCCCCTTTTTGATGGTGACAAAACTTTCCTGCAGATTTGAAAAACTTTGACCTGCAAAACATTACTCAAGCAATATGGATATCTTATAAAGATTAATGACTTAATGATAACACTAGAATCTGTAACAACAGAAAATAAGTCAGTCTGACATATAAAGTCATTCATAAGATATCAATAATACTTAATATAAAAGCAGTAGCCAAATTCAAATGCAAATTCAAATCCACACCTCACTAAGTCTTTATCCAGACACACAAGTCAAACAAAACAAACTAAAAATTTAAAAAGCAGTAGCCAAATTCAAATCCAAATTCAAATCCACACCTCACTCAGTCTTTATCCAGACACACAAGTCAAACAAAACAAACTAAAAATTTAAACAAGTTAAGTTCAAAGTAGTTCAAAGTTTCAAAGCTTGCATCTCTCCCCCTTTTTGTCATCATAAAAAAGAAAAAGGTTGAGATGAAAAAGAAGTCAAATTTGCTTGGGAACGCGAACAAGCTGGAAATCTCCCATAGACTGAACGATGCCCTCCAGCTTTTTCAAGTCTTCCCTTAGATGAGCCACTTCTTCTCCTTTAGCATTGGCTTGAATTTGAGTAGAAAGGGCTTGAATCTGATCGAACAGGGAAACGGAAGAACCTTATCCAGCATTCTTCAAGTTCTGAACCTCGCACTCCAAAGCATATATCTGACCTCGCATTTCCAGGAGAACATCAAGAATTCTGCGAAAGTCTGCTATATTATCAGTCTGCGTACTAGCTTCAGCACGGTCTGATGGAGTAAAGGCAGATGATGGAATATCAGCATAATTGCGCAGATTTGGCGATGAAGCACCATGACCCTCCTCTGGAAATTGAGAGGCATAAATGTCCTTTGGATCTGCAGGAGAACGGCTGACTCCTTCACTGTCAACAGGATAGGAGGTCGTTCCTCTTTGCTCCTTATCTCCCCCTGTTTCCATGACTTTTGGTGGAGAAGAGTGTTTTTCATGCTCTTCAAACCTCTCCTCCTCTGTTCTTTCTTCAACTCTTCTCTCCTCTACTTCTTTTTCCTCTGCTTCTTGCTCCTCTGCTTCTCTTTCTCCTTCTTCTCTCTCTCCTTCTCTTTCTTCTTCTTCTCTCTCTTTTTCACCTTCTTTCTCCTGTTCTTCTTTCTCCTCTGCTTCTTTCTCCTGTCGTTCCATTGATTCTGGAACAGAACAACTTAGCTTCTTCAATGCTATAGCGGAAATGGTGAGATCATCCTCATCTTCATCCTCAATGATGAGGGCTCTTCTCTTTTTGGATGAAGCGACCATTGGCTCCTTCCCTTTTCTTTTCGATGCAGAAGAGACTTGATGGATTTTAACAAGGGTTTTCTCCTTAAACTTCTCCAATGCCTTGTCAAGTTCTTTCAGACACATTTTCAGCACCATTTTCAGTCCTACCACCAATTGGTCACATGGTTGAACACATAGAATTTGTGGAGGCTGAATATTCAAATGTCTGAATATCTTTGACATGAGACCTGGATAAGGAAGTTGTCATTTATCCTTCACCATTGCTCTATACATGTGGAACAGAATGGTGTGAGGAAGAGAAAACTTTTTCCCAGCATTGATTGCATACATCAACTTTGCCTCTGAGTTGGAAACATTAGTCTTGGAAATTGATTTCGGTCTGAGGCAATTGATCACAATCTTGTGAAGAATGATGTTGTTCGCATGCATCCTTGAGTAGGAAATCCTTCCCTCTGTCATTCTGTCTTTGACAAGTTCTAATGTTGTGCGAGCAATAGAGACATTAATGGGTTGATACTTTCCTCTCTCAATCCCAATCACATCCGCCAGCATATCCACATCAACCACAAAGTCCTGATCTCGGACACTAAAAGATATTCTATTCGCATCCAAGAAACTACGATTTGAATAGAAATATGCAGTTAATTGAGCATAACCCTTTGTGGTGTCAGTACAGAACTGTTCTAATTGAAGAGAATTGAACTTTTCTCTCAAGTTCACATTCACAGCATCCAGGAAGTCAAAATCTACACTCCTAGGGTTTATCACCCCACATTTCAACAGTCTAGAGTATAGATCCTTCTGTTCCTTTGATCTAAACAAATCCGTCCTCCTTCCTCGAATATTCGCTGCAACACCCATTCTCGGTTGAAATTGGCTGTACAGTTTATCATCATCATTTTCATCTATCGGATTAAATCCCCCAACACGCGGGTCACTTGGAATGTTCGCAAGGGCTTCTTCTACCATCCCCCTACGAGCAATTCCCAAATCTTCCATTTTTCGCAAAAATACGAACTCATTCCCATATCCCTTATCTTTAAGAAACTCATCGATATATTTCAATGGGGTACCAGTACTCTTTAAAGCACGATAAAGCTTATAAATAAAGCTGGGCTTTTGAACTCTTACAGGATCGGCGTCTTCAATGATTTCTTTCTCTTGATGACCCACATCCTGTGGACTAGATGGTGGAGAATAACGCGGTTGAGAATGTTGCGGGCTTTGTTGCTGACTTGGTGAATCCTCTTCCCCAGTAAGATCAAAGTGAGTAGGCCCCTCACTCGATCGCTGTGGTCCCCTGCTTGCAATCCTCGAAGACTTTCTTGAAGACGACATCTTTCTTTATCTTTGAAAGATTCTTTGCTTGAAAGATCGAGCCTTTTTAGGGTTTTGGAGTTTTGCAGAGAGGAATCGACTGTAAATAACCCAGTCGAGAAGCCAAACGTCATAAAGGAAAGTGAAAAGGTGCCTTTTTTAAAATTAACTGCCTTTTTAAAAAAATAACTGCCATTTTAAATAGAAATTAGTTTTTGAAAAGGTAAACTTGCACTTTTCACGGAAATCAATTATCAATAATCGTACCTTTTCGAGAATTAATATATAAGGGAGAATAACTTACAGTCAAGACCCATAATTGTCTGAGTTCGAGAGTCTGAGAGTCTGAGAGTCTCTAGACTTTAACTTCTTCAAGCTTAAAAATGTTGAGTCTGGAACGAATGATTTCAAATTGATTTTTCTCCAAAGGCTTTGTAAATATATCCGTTAGTTGGTTCTTTGAATCAACAAACTGAATCGAAACTTCTCCATTTTGAGCATGATCTCTAATGAAGTGATGTTGAATCTCTATATACTTTGCTCTTCATTGAAGAATAGGATTTTTGGTAAGATTTATTGCACTGGTGTTGTCACAGTTTATCTCTATGCATGAATCTTCAATTCTAAAGTCTCTTAGCTGTTGTTTTATCCACAGAATTTGTGAACAACTTCCGAGAGCTACATACTCTGCTTCTGCTGTAGAAAGAGCTACTGTACTTTGCTTTCTTGAAAACCAAGATACTGTTCTATTTCCAAGTAACTGACAAGTACCCGAGGTGCTCTTTCTATCAATTCTGCAACCGGCTAAATCTGCGTCTGAGTATCCGAGAAGAGTGAAGTCTCTCTTTTTAGGATCACAGACCAATACTTGAAGTTGAAGCAATGTACTTGATAATACGCTTTGCGGCACTTAGATGAGATTCTTTAGGGTCTGCTTGAATCTAGCACAAATGCAAACACTAAACAAAATATCAAGTCTAGAAGCAGTAAGATAAAGAAGTGAACCGATGATACTCATGTATAGCTTCTGGTCAACTTTCTTTCCTCCTTCATCTTTGTCTATCTTCAAAGAACTTGACATTGGAATATCGGTCATTTTGCAATTTTCTAATCCAAACTTTTTGACAAGATCATTAGCATATTTTTCTTGATAAATAAAAGTTCATTCCTTCAATTGTTTCACTTGAAGTCCAAGAAAGAAGGTTAACTCTCCCATCATGCTCATTTCAAATTCATCCTGCATAGACTTAGAGAATTTCTTGTACAGACTTTCATTAGAGGATCTAAAAATAATATCATCAACATATATTTGAATAAGCAAAAAACTTTTGCTTTCTCTTTTGATAAACAAAATAGTATCAACTTTACCTTTGACAAAACCAGTTTGTATTAAGAACTTACTTAGCCTATCATACCAAGCTCGAGGTGCTTACTTTAAACCATACAATGCCTTTTTCAGTCTGAATACTGAGTCTGGCTTCTTTGGATCTTCAAACCCGGGTGGTTGTTCCACATAGACTTCCTCATGGATAAATCCATTTAAGAAAACGCTTTTGACGTCCATTTGGAATAACTTGAAATTCTTATAGCAAGCAAAAGCAAGTAATAATCGAATTGCTTCTAACCTAGCTACTGGTGCGTAGGTCTCATCATAGTCCATCCCTTCCTCTTATGTATATCCCTTGGCCACGAGTCTTGCTTTGTTTCTTACGACTTTTCCTTTCTCATTCATCTTGTTCCTGAAAACCCATTTAGCTTCAATAATAGATTTACCTTTTGGTTTAGAGGTCAATTCCCAGACATAATTAATGCTGAATTGTCTGAGTTCTTCTTGCATAGCTTCAATCCAGCTTTCATCAGATAAAGCTTCTTCTATGCTTTTGGGTTCTACTTCAGAAATAAGAGCCACAGCACTAGACTCTTCGTGCCTTTTGGATCTTGTGCGAATTCCTTCATTAATGTCGTCAATAATGAGATCTTTGGGATGACTAGACTTATGCTTCCGATTCTTGGTTGATTTGTCAGGTTGATGATCACTTCCTTCATTTGAATCTTCAATAATTGTTTGTTGATGCTCTTTCAGAGTCTTGGCTGCTTCTTGAGATTTAGACTTTGTAGAGTCTGGAGCAGGTTCAGATTCTTCAAGATGAGTCTGGATAGATTCATTTTGCATAGAATCCTGGAATTTGACATTCATTGATTCCTCCACAGATTGACTCTTCTTATCATAAACTCTGTACACTTTGCTTGATGTAGAATATCCAAGGAAGATGCCTTCGTCTGATTTTTCTTCAAACTTACCAACTCGATCATTTGCATTTTTCAATATAAAGCATTTGCATTCAAATATATGAAAATATGAAACAATAGGCTTCTTTCCTTTGAATAATTCATAGGGGGTTTTTTCTAGAACAGGCCTTAGAAAAACTCTATTGATAATATAACATGCTGTTGAAACAGCTTCAGCCCAAAATCTTGAAAAGACGTTACTTTCAATTAAGAGAATTCTAGCCATTTCTTGAAGAGATCTATTCTTTCTTTCCACAACTCCATTTTGCTCTAGAGTATATGGAGAGGAAAACACATGCTGAAAACCCGATTCATCATAGAATTTTGTAAAATCTTGATTTTCAATATCCTTTTTTCATTTTGAACTCTTTTAGCAAATTTTTCAAAATAAGAGAAGGTTTCAAACTTACTTGCCATGAAGTATACCCAAGTAAATCGAGAGTAGTCATCCACAATTACAAGGCAATATTTCTTACCTCAAATGTTTTAAGTTCTAGTTGGTCCAAAGAGATCCATATGCAATAGCTGCAGTACACGATTAGTGGAAACTTGATTTATTGGTTTAAGAGAATTTCTTACCTGCTTTCCTAATACGCATGGTGTGCATAGATCAGACTTTTGGTAAGATAAATTGGGTAGACCACGAATAAGCTTCTTTGCTGAAATTTTGGCTATCTGCTTCATATTTATGTGCCTAAGCTTTCTGTGCCATAAGCTTGCTTCGTCTTGAATTGAGATTAAATATTGTGATTCATCTGGTTTCATATCCAAGAGGTAGATATTTCCATGTCTTCGACCCATAAACGACTGAGTAGAGTCTTTACTGGTGCCTGAACATATTCCCTCTTGAAAACTAATTTTGAAACCTGTATCACACAGCTGGTTGATACTGAGCAGATTGTAGTTAAGTCCTTTCACTAGGGAAACATTGCTTATTGTGAGGTTTCCAATCTTTATAGTTCCAAATCCCACAATTCTTCCTTTGCTGTTTCCTCCAAAAGAGACTTTTCCACCATCTACTTGTACGAGCTTTATGAAGCAATTTGAATCTCCTGTCATATATCTTGAGCATCCACTATCCAGATACCATTTTACCTTTTTCTTGATAGTGACCTGCATTTAAAAAAAAGAGACTCAAGCTTTCTTTGGTACCCATTTTTTCTTGGGTCCATTTGTGTTAGTATGATATGCAGTAGTCGCCCATACTTTCTTAATAGGTTTCCAGACCATAGGACACTCTTTTTCAAAATGATCTGTACTATTGCACTTTGAACATCTGAGAGCATTTCGACCTACTGGTTTTACAAAAACCTTTTTGAAATGTTTTTTGTAAGTATCTCTTGTAAGCCTTTGCTTAATTCTTTCCTTTACTTTAGGAAAATCAATTAAAAGAATTGTTTCTTCTGTCATTCCTAAACCAGATTTATTGAAATAGGGTCTTTGTGCAGAAAGAATTTTCTCAAGTTTCTCAGATCCTAATAAAAATCTTTTTGAAACATTTGATAAATCATTTTTTAAAAATGCATTTTCTTTTAAGAGATTGACTTCACTTTCTTTAAGAGAAGAAACATTCATGTCTAAACATTTCAACTTTTCTTTCAAAACAAGCTCTTGTTGTTTTAGTGTAGAGTTTTCATTTTTTTAGTTCGAAAATCCTTTTGAAAGAAGTCTTAAGACTAAGACACGCTCATCAATGTATTTAGAAACCTTAACAGGGATTTTAAAGTTACTTACCTCTAATTCACTATCTGAGTCTGAGTCTATTTCAGAGTTTGAATCTGAGTTTGATTGTGCCATCAGACATATATTGGCATAATCATCATCGCTTTCTTCACACTCTGTGTCACTCCAGGTTTCTGCTTTAAGAGCCTTTCGATACTTTTCAGCTTTTCCTTTCTTCTTTCTTAGAAGAGGACAATTGGGTCTGATGTGTCCTTTTTTCTTGCATTCAAAGCGAACTACATCTTTGTTTGATTCATCGTCATCAACAGATTTGGTCTGTTGCTTTTGAAAGCTCTGTTTCTTAGGATTGAATCTTCTTCCTTTTCTGTTTAGTTTTCTGAACCTTCTTATCATAAAAGCAAGCTCCTCATCATCCATATCGTCTTCAGAATCTGTAACATCAGAATCGTCATTGGATTTTAATGCAATGGATTTCTTACCTTTAGGATCTTCATCTTCATTGATTCGCTCCACTTCATAAGACTGAAGAGTTCCAACCAACTCATCGACAGATAGTGGCATGATTCTTTGTGTCTCTCTTCTTGAAGTCTTTATATGATTCCAATCTTTGGAGAGTCCACGCAGTAGCTTGTTTACCTTCATGGGATCAGAAATTGGTTGACCTTGATTTTCAAGACCATTCACGATATCTGTAAAACGGCTAAACATGTCAGTTATGGATTCTCCTAATTTCATTTTGAAGGCTTCATATTGACCGAGGAGAATGTTGATTCTGGTCTCCTTCACTCGATCTGTTCCTTCATAGGTGATATGTAATCTATCCCAGACTTCTTTTGTTGTAACACAAGAAGATATTCTGTTATATTCAGTAGGTGATAAAGCACAATATAAAGAATAAATTTCTTTTGCATCGAGTGCTTGTCTCTTGATTATCTCTTCCTGAGTCATTTCTCTTAACTCAACAGTTTCTTTTCCTCTCTCTGAGATAGATGCAGCTTTAGGAGTAATTCCTTTTTCTACAACGTCCCATTCCAGAGGATCCTTTGATCGTAGGAATGCTTTCATCTTGTTTTTTCAGATGTTGTAATCCTTTCCATCAAAGTAGGGTGGTCTAGTATTGCTTTGACCTTCCACCAGCCCTGGAGCTAGCATACTAGCCATGGATCTTTAACTCTGAAGTAAAACACTTCAAACAAAGTGAGTACACAGGCTCTGATACCAATTGATATAACTAGTATGAGTACCTAGAGGGGGGTGAATAGGTAACAAAATAATTCCTCGAGATATGAAAGCAATATTAGGCAGTGAATAGAAAGGAGACTCCTTTTTAGTTAATAGAACGAACTGTTATCAAAGTAAAAACAAGGAGTAGGGAAGAGAAAATTCAACATGAGGTTTATAGTGGTTCGGCTTGTTCCAAGCCTACGTCCACTGTTCTGCACTGACAGCCCACTGGCTAGATTTCACTATGATCAAAGAGATGTTACAGCAATGCTCTTCCTTGATTCCACAGTATGGATATTCTACCACACTTCCTCAAGATATCTCGCAATATAAGCTCTCTTTAGTAAACAAGGTTTTCGCTCAGCAAATGAATTGACTACGAATCAAGGAGCTTCAGACTTTGGAATTCTTCTATCGTGCACTCACTCGAACAACTGGAACGTCTTCCTTTTATACTCCTTTATGCCATCATACATGTTGGCACTTACCAAAGGAATTCTTCCAATCTTCCGTTGGACAGAATCAATTAGGAAGATCATCCGAGCTATTAAAGGAACATGTCGATAGCCCATCAATCCTGCTCGCCCATACAATCAGGATCTAGATTTCCATAAGTAGAACCTTCTAAGAATACTTCGCCAATCATCGGATCCTTAATCAATCTTGATTCGAATAAAAGAATTCGTTATGCCAAATCCAGCCAGGAGATCTTCTCTAGTTGATAAGGCTAAATCCTCAATGAATCACTCAGATCTGGAAAGCCTTACTTCAACGAATTAGAAACTGTCACTAAGAATAGACTTTAAGTCTTGAGTCTGGCAGTCCGAAAGTCTTCAGACTTTGAATAGATGAGTCTGCAAATCTCCAGACTAGATTGATAGAAACGTTTTGTCAGCTTCAAAATATTCCAGAAAGATTTCTCCAACAGTCCTGAGATATCGCACTTTAAAATCGACCAAGGAGAAGGATGGGCGCGTCCCCGAGGATCGGGGCGTGATAGTTGGTCATAGGATAGTTCCCTTTTTGTTGAGTCGGTCTGGTTTGTAGACAATCCAGTGTTGTATATAAACCTATGTGTTTATAAGAAAGCTTGTTTGGTTGTGATTGATTGCTACTTTTCTATCCCAAGTTAAATGTTGTCAAGAGATTTGTTTCGCTTCCGCATGTACAATAAAAATGAATGGGTCGACGACGTGTCCTGGGAAGTCGCATTTCTATCGACCAGAGTGGGATGTTGGCATGCTCGGAGGGTCGGGGCGTGTCATGATTGATTAGGCGAGGTTCAGTGACGGCCCTTGGTGAGGCTTGACCTGACCCAGCCACCATGAGGTTGGGCTTTGTCGTGGCCGAGCGAGGCCAACCTCACAGTGGTTGGGCGAGGTCAACCCTCGCTGTGGTCTCGCCTAGCCATGGGGAGGCTACCCTGAGGCCGGCAACCTCGTTTGCCCGATCGATGGCCATTGCCGTGATCGGTGACCGGCTAAAAGAAGAAGAAGAAGAAAAGGAAAAAAGAAAAGACAAAGAGAAAAGTGTAATAAAATTATTGTAAAATTAAAAGAAAATTGTTTAGACTAGAAATTTTGACTACTGGTATTAAATATTTTATACAGTTATCATACGTCTTGAAATACTGAGAAACTTGTTTAGGAAATAGAATTAGGAAAAACCATTTTTAATCAAAAATTATTCCCGGGATAAAATGGTTATCAAGAGCTCCCTTAACATTCACCAATAGTTCAAAAATTATGTTGAACAAATTAAAAGTTTAGGGACGACATCACATGTTGGATCAAAATTCGGAGACCACATTGCACAAATTAAAGTTCATTGACCAAAGTTTAGAGATTATTTGTACTATTATCTTGTATTAATAACAATTAGACGCATGCAAGAATTGTCTACTGACAAGGTAATAACTTTTCAAAAGAATAGAGTATAAGTCCTGAAATCCTAGAAAAGTTATTTTGCCTATTTCTTAACGACTTTTAATGAGGGTTCGATAATAATACTTGTAGTAGCATACGTTAAGCATCTAATTGTTATTGTAGGTCCTATTCCAGTAAATGAGAACACTTACGAGAAAGATCTCGCATAAAGACGTGTCTGAATAGTTTGAATAATTTAAATTTTGCGATTAATGCGATTTAAATGTTTTTATCTCCAAACGTCTCAAACTTTCACAAGTAATATGCCATCACCTAGATTCACATACAATTTGTTTCATATCTTTTAAAAAAGGATAATATTTAAAATCTGACGGAAATATTAAAAGAAGTATTTTTTTTTTTTTTACTTTTTACTTAATCCTAAACAAATAAGGCCTAAGTCAAAAAAGAATGAAATAGCAATGAGCTTCGGTAGTGTTATATAAACTGCGTTCCTCTTTGACCCTTTTAATTTCTAGGTAAACTTTAAAAACCTTAAGTGGAGTATAAAAAATACACTAAATGTTCTCAAAATAGTTGTTAATATCTGTTCAGAGGAAAACATGGGCCCAATAAAAAAAAATGGAATCCTCTCAATTATTTTGCACCATCAACCCATGAAAGTAGGTTTACAATATATGAATGTAAAACCCTTTGAGGAGAACACAATGCATCTCCGCATAAACGTGAACCCCCCTCATTATCATCCGCGCGACTCTCACTGCATGCGACTAGAACTCCCCTCATTACCATATGTGCGACTCTCACTACATACGTCACAAACCCCCCCCCCCCTCGTTACCGTCCATACGACTTCAATCACATACGGCTCGCACAAAGACTCCTAAATCCATCCCGAGCCTTTTCTTCCACCTCTCCTCTCCAATCCTCGATCATATGAGTTCGAGTTCCAAGCAACCCGAAAGGATAGATGGAACTCGAAATGGCTTCACTTCACAAGATCGGAGAGTAGTCCAAACACGAAGATCACGACGGCTTTGTATTCATTAATATGACTTTGTTAATGGCCTGCTTACATCGATGTCTAATCTACCATCTCCTCACATCCGTCTCTCTATATATGTTAATGGCCATGGACTAAACTTATAAAACACGGCGCATCAATCGGATGATAAGGAAACAAAACGGTTGTTTAAAAATAATCAACTCTTCATAGAGCTCGCGCGTTCCTGCCACCTTTTTTGCTAATGAACTCACATAATCGGCACGGCAAGGTGTCGAGGCTTGCCGCACGTGTGTTTCCATAATTACCTAACACACCACATCTTCTCCACACATGGTATTCGGCGTACGCCACCGGACCATTCACGAGGGACATAGACGAAAGTTGCCGATTCCTCCATGGAGCTAAACTTGTTCCTGTCTATGATTCAATCCGGAGGGACAAAGTCCATGACGTTGGGGGCACCGAAATAGATGGGGACCGCCCCGGAATCCAGAGCATAAAATAGCTTCTCCGTCACGTAATTGTCCGTCCAAGTGTTCTCAATTGTGAGAATAGACTTATAATGAGACATGGTGCAGTGCAAATGGTCCTACCCTTTTGGAGCGACACTGGCATCGTTGGCACGCTCGGGATAGGAGGAGTGCCTTGTCAAGACCGCCGACATTATCTAAGCACTTGCCAAACGAGTGGTGAGGCAGAAACTCAAGGATCTTCTTTGTGAGTTCGTTCCTTTGTGGAAGGCAACGAGAGGAAGACCAATAAACCAGCGTCTCCTGGGGTGCAAAACCAAGGTTTATTACATTTAAGGGATCATAAGTTAACAGGGAGAGAATCGAGAGGGACTGACGAGATGATTGCTCACATTGTCCTTATAAGAAGACACGTGGTAATTTCGACCACCCTGGAAAAGTGATCCAGCATAAGTTGACTGGACATCGTCTTTAGCATGGTAACTGATGAAGATATCTTCTCGGCCTGATCTCCTACGTCCAGTCTCCATATCCATGTATACACATAGTGGATCTCCATTGCGCCACTGATATTAGCATGTTCAGTGAGAGAAGATACTCTCAATTAAAGCAGCAGCAGCAGCATGTAAACAAATTTCATGGAAGCAGATATCAATCAAGAAAACTATAGAAATCCATTCATGTCTAAGCACTTAAAATGATTATGGGCTGTGCCGGTGAAATAGTTTCAGTAGATTGGTCATTACCAAAAAGAAAAATCAATCAAGACAAACAGCAACAAGAATGGGACATGAAGAATCTATAAATGTAGAAGCATAAACCATCCATATGACCAGGAATAAAAAACAATCCGCCATAGAAATTGATGCAGTTCAACATGAGGATTTCACGAATAACTGTTTCCTATTCCATAACAAATGTCTAGACAGCAGGAAAATTTCTTCTCGCCCTTTATTGGGGAACCTGAGTATGACAACAACGTGGAAAAGTGATTAAAAAAAAGAAGTCGAAGAAGATTTCAAGAGAAAAGAGTCGAGAGCAATAGGGAAAAACAATTTGCAATAGCTAGAACCGCCAACTCTCTGTTTCCAGGGTCACATATTGGCATTACAATGATATATTTGCACATGCACATATAGATGGACGGGACCAAAAAAGAGTTTAGCAGGCACAAGGAGGAGGCTCTATAGTTTTTATGGACAAAAGCAAAGTAAAAAAGAGCTAGAACGGCCATCGTGTTACACGAAAATGGGATATGAATGAGGATTTCCAAGAAAATTGTTAAGCTGCAATTGTGCGAAATTGGAGCTGAACCGAAAAAACAAGCTTCAAGGGGCAGCTTCCATGTGCTTATTTTTCCAACTTCATTGCAATGTCCACGTTCACACTTTGGTAAAAGAGCCTAAAGAGTAGCATTCTTATTGGAGAGCACCGATAAAAAAACCAAGTCGATGAAAAAATCTTCATGTTGGACTGCTATAGTTCACGAGTAGCTCAGACCACAACAGAAGAAGCAACTCAATTGGAAACTGAACCTAAGATTAGCTCACAGTGAAGGCAACCTAAACCACCAGGACCTCTGTCTACAAGATTGACCAAAGGTGATTTAAAGATCACATTCACGGATATTTTAAATTGACAACAGGCATGTTGCAATCTCAGACTAAGTTCATACGACTTTGACAAAAGCCGGTCGTCACAAATCCTTCGGTCAAAAACATTCAAAATTCTGTAAGTTCAGTGGGTTGGCTCAAGGGACTTATGCCACTGTGCCATACGATGCCATACAATTCAAGATCATTCAATGATCCAACCTCTTACGTTTGGTAATAAGAATTCCAGACAGCTTCTCTGTGATATCTGAGATTTTGGAAACATCATCAAAAGCTTGGATGTCTAGCATAACAAACAGGTTAGAAGTGGCTGGGACTGAGGACTAGATAACTGGTCACATATCTTTTTGCCAATGATGCAGTAATTCTTTGAAAGAAGCATGTAGGGTTGTTGCTCGACCTAGGGTGCGATCTTCTTCACTTCAAGATGAATATTAGCCAGAAAATTATCGTGTTAATCTAGAAGATGAAACTTCATGAAGATTCTAACTGACCTTTTGGGTTCCGCACTCGGTTCACTTTTCAAAAATTCTCTGCCAGTAGACAAGACTACACAAGCTGACAAATTTTCTGCTGTAAGGACATTTTTTGTGTTGGGATGACATGAATTATGGGCCTTCCATAGGTGCTGAAGTGATAGGTTTTACCAAAAGGAAAGTATGGGGGAAGGTCTCCCATTTATCCAAAGGAAGGGAAGTTGCACTTTGACAAGCGCTCTCCAGATTGTTCTACTTATAATATACCTATCTTCCAATCCCATACCAATGACAATGATAAAATCCCAAACGGAATTCTGCGAAACCACACCGAAGTGCGAAGTACGTGGCCAGTAGCTTGGCAAGGTTTCCAAGTTAAATTACTTCAGCTCGTAGAACTTTCCCGGCACTCAAAACAAAGTGGCATCGCCACGCCTGCTAGAAATAAAACTGTGCTTGGAGGATTCACATTTCAGCCATCTAAATACTCTTGTAATGGATAGCTAACTGTTTCAGAAGGACATGCTCATCCCAGCAATGGATTTTTCCCCAGATCTAGAATTGTGGTGATGATTATTGCTCCCCAAAAATATATGGCAATCTGCTTTAATTCTAATCCTGCTCTTCCCAGATCTAACAGATTTGGTTAGAAGAAAACTTGATGCCTTTGTAATTTAGAGTTGATCTGGAATATAGATACATTAAACAAATACAAGATTATGAATTCCATCACTCCAAAAATTTCAATGCCATCTTCTCTAATAGACAAAAGAATTGAAATGCAGATAATTTTGTGGCACATGTCGCTTGAAAACTTGCTAATATGCACATTCCCTCGATTATAGATCTTTTTTTCAGTTTCATAAAAAGCCCAAATTCGAGGTCAAGTCCCAATGTTACCATAATTTTTTTCTATCCCATAAAATCCCAACTTTAGGTCCAATTCTAATTCTACATCAAACATTTTCTTTGTCCCATAAAAAATATCTAACTATTACTTGAGTTCCAAATTTACCCTCATTAGCCTTCCATCCAAAATTTCTCATTGTCAAAAGACAGAAAACTCCAAATTACAAGCTATTCGAGCGGCTGAGCACAAGCTATCCAAACACTAGAGATGGAAGACTACAAAGCATGAGAAATTGAAGACTAAGTGCAAATTGGAAGATCCTTCACCAAGATGGAAGGAAGACTCTCTCAAGAGTAAGAGCGATCGAAGAAAACCAATTCTAATTACTCTAAATTTTTACCCTAATTTCAAATCCAATAATATGTTGTTTGGGCTGACTTGGAAATTTATCTCTAAAAGACATCTTCTTGGATTTGTAATTTGGGAAAAAAGCCTAGAGCAATGATGTGGAAATGCCACGTAAGATCACTAAGGGCAATTTTGTACTAAGGCTTAACATGGGCAACTATGAGACTTAACCAAAAATTGGTAGTTTTTTATGAGAACAAAAAAAAAGTTTATGATATAATTGGGGCTGGACTTGGAGTTGGGGGGGTTTTTAGGAGATAAAAAATGCAAATAGAAAAGTGCTAGTTTTTATGTTTTGTATAAGTGGGTTTGACTGAGTATTGTGTCTAGCCTGGTGATTTGGTAATGTAGCTTTTTGTTTAGGTAGTTTTGATTATGTTCAATGTGTTGAGTTGTGTTTCCTATAGTGGGACATCTCTCTTTTCCACCACTATGTTTGGCTACGTACAATGTTTTGGAAGCAAGAAATGCTAGTGAATGTTTAGTGCCTGTGGTACTGGAATTTGTTCAAGGTTTTGAGTTGGATCATTATTTGGGGTTTTAGTTGTATAAATAGGTCTTGTCATGGAAGGTGATGAAGATGCTGCATTTGGTTTTATATTGTACAATTCAGTGTGCTGAGTTGCATGTTTGCAAATGTTTTTGCGGTCTAAGTTGGCTGCTCAAGTTTACAGGAGAGAAGAAACTGGCAGGACATTTAAATAATTTAGATAAATTCTGCATCGATTATGAAAATTCAAAGACTGTGTACCATGCATTGAAAATAATGCGATTCTATTATGTAATTTTAGTAAAGTTGATGACAAAAAAGAAGAAACTAATACGGAAACTTTTGTATTCAAGATCAATAAGGATTACAACTCAATAGGTCTTTCACCAACATTAGAAACAAATAAATCGAAAAGAAAAAAATTGGAGATCTAAAAAAATTAACTGCAAGATGATTTGCATCATCTAAGACACAACTTCATATCAGCAAACCCCTACTAAAAGGTGCCATAGATATGAGAATGCTTTATCATAGCACAAAACATAAATAAAGGTTCTTCTGCATCCTTTCATATTACAACTGCAGTCGACTCTGACTTTGGCTCAAGCACCTTTCCTCCTTTTCCTTCATTTCAAGGCCCTCAATGTGTTTTCTACAAGTGAAACAATAGAAACTGGAGTCACTTGAATCTATGCTTAAAAAGTTCTTTTCGTTGTTTTTTTTTTCAAGTAAAAGGATTTCAAAACAAGGAGGTACACTTAAAATACAGCAAAGAGAACCATTTGCTAACGCTCACTTGAAAATTCATGAGCTTCTTATTCTTATTCCCATCCTTTAGAAAACCACATAAAGAAAAAATGGTTTCATGAGCTTCTTCACTGAATTAACACTCATTAATGAATGGATTACAATTTTTGACTTTAGTTGTTTGGAATTATTAGACATACACAAGGCATCAATTAAGAAATCCCACGAATCTAAGGATCTCTTATGGACCATTATAACTTTTGCCTTCAACTTTTAGCCACCATTCATCTTATGAGCGACGAATTCAATTGACGCCTCAACATATGCTATTCTAGAATTTCACCCTCCGCCGCTCACTAGCAACCATCATTGATTGTCATAGAAACAAATTAAGCACAAAGGCATGGTGAACAGAGATATAGAAGAAACGAAAGTTCATAGCGTACTTAGCACCTATAAAATTATATCTAAAATATTGTCCAATAATTAACAAATTGATTAATAATATATTGATTATATCAAAACTTCTTCAAATTGAGCAATCCCATAAATTAATTCATGATAGTATCTCGGGGACATATCATCAAACAAGTCATATACGCTTGACAAAGGAGAAACAATGCATTAACAAGCTCAAATTTGATACTAATATTGCACTAATCCAATTCTGGACAATTGTAATCAACAATAATCAACTCAAACCATCATGGAAATTAACATAAATTTAGAAGATGACATCTCAGCATGTACACATATGTATAATGATTTTCATTTCATTGACCCAATTTAGGGAGGAAAAAAAAGAGAACAAAAGAAATATAAGAACAAATAATTGGTTGTCAGAAGGGCCGCTCCTAGTTTCCGCCACCCTCTCCTCCGAGTGAGCGACCAAGTGCAAGCCTGGATAGGAAGAGACTGACCGCTGTGAAGTGCGACCCAGGCGACGCCACCTGGGTCGCGCGACCTACGAAATCTGATGTGGAAAATACTCCACAAAATGTCCCTGTTCCTTTTTTCTAAATATTGAGAGAAGCTAGGGCTTAGTTTTTTCTTCCTCAATTCGTGCGACACTTCGTGCTCTGAAGATTAGGAAAATTAGGGCTTGCCTTTGCTTCTTCAATTCTCGTTGAAAGAGAGATTCGCTCTCGATGACATGAAGCCAGAGCCAACGACCTTCCCCATCCTTCGCCCATCAGCCCTTCTCCGTGCATTAGCTACTCGAGTCATTACACTCGAAGGAATAAATCACAGACAGGAATTGCAATGTCAGATTTTGTGCCGACGTGGAATTGCCATGTCTTAATGGTAATTTTTTATGAACGGTAGATTGAGACTAAAGCAAAAGTTGAGGGATTTTTTTCAAGATACAAAATTGTTTTGGACAGATTTGGGACTAAACTAAGTTTGACGTTTTTCATTTTTAATGGAATCTGCCACAATAAAATAGGGAGGGATCATAATGTGCAAGAGATTCCTGAAATTTTGTTTTCAATTTTTGTAATGTATTCCCATTATTTGTATTTGAGGATTTCCAATCTTGGCTTGTGATGTAATTGAGGATTGCCTATCAATTTCAAAATATCATCATTTGTAGTATTAAAGAATTGCTTCTTAAGAATAGCATTTTTTTTTGTGCTAATCTTTTGCGGTGTTGTTAGGTGGTAAAGTCAAGCTAGGAAGTGGAATCATGCAGAATGCAATTCTCCGCTTGACATGATCACCTCTTTTTTATCTGCAAATTAATCCATCTGCTATAAAATCAGCATCTCTTATCAACAATAGAAATGTGTCCCAACCCCCATCATTTAATTTGAAATTTTGTGGTACTGCGATTATTGGTGATAAGATTAACCATAAGTCACAATTTTTTTTTGGGTCGAAAATAGATAATGCATTCGATCATCGAAAAAAAATAGTCTTACAAGACAACGACGGAGAAAATTCCGAACATAAAATTTTCGAAAGGGGTAACAATTGACTAGTCCTAATGTTGGAGAATTTAGTATAATGATGCGGATGGTCTTGTATATCCCTGGGAAAGAAAAATGGCATTTAATGAACATTCCCACCTTATTTGGCTGAAGACAGATATTCCCATATTAATTAGGACCAAGTTCATGTTGGAGGTGAAGCAAAATATCTTTAAGGGTTTCTTTGTCTTTTCTACTTATTTTGCTTTTAGTTAAAAGCTATACTTTATATTAGCGATAGTTAGGTGCTAGCCATTGAAAGGGTTAGTACGCACACCTAGAGGGGGTGAATAGGTGTATAAAATGATTTTCTTTTTCGTAAGTCTTAATAAAATAGATCGCCTTTGGATGATAATAATAAACTCATAATGTAAACAATTTTGAACAATTCTATAAAGCAGTTAAGTAAAGCAACGAGTTAGATAAGGAGGTTAGGATAAGAGAATTTAAACACAAGTTTTATAGTGGTTCGGCTTAATTTAAGCCTACGCCCACTCTCCCGCATTGACAACCCACCGGCTGGATTCCACTATAAATCAAAAGAGATTATACAGCTTGTGATTTTGGACTTCCTCAATGGAGAGTCTCAGCTAGTCTCTTCACAAAATCTCACTATGAGCTTCTCTCTTTTGTATACAATTTGAACTCAATGAATTGAAAGAACGAGGGACTAAGAGAATTAGACTTTGAAATTCTTCTTTCAAGCACTACCTCGAACAACTAGAGAGTCCGCCTTAAATACTATTTCGTGCCTTCATGATTGTTGGCACTTTCCAAAGGAATTTTTCCAATCGACCCATTGGATAGAATCGATTAAGGTAATCTCAAGTCGTCAATTATGTTCGCCCATACAATCAGGATCTTTGGTTTCCATAAGTAGAACCTTCTAAGTTTGCTTCGCCTTTCAAACAATCTTCAAATCGAAGTAGATTCCAATAAGAATAATCAATCTTGAAGATGATATATCCAGCCAAAAAGGTCTTCCAAAAACATATGAATCGAATCCTTAAAGATAATCCATCATCTGGATAAGTCTTCTTTCTTCGTCTGGAACTGTCAGTGAGGATAGACTTTAAGTCTTGAGTCTAGCGGTCTTTAGACTTTGATAACAGAGTATGGAGTTCTTCAGATTTTAACACTTGAGTCTGGAAGTCTTCAGACTAAACCGATGGAAACATTTTGTTAACTTCAAAACAATAAAGGAGTTTTCTCCAACAATCTCCCCCCTTTTGATGGTGACAAAACTTTCTTGCAGATTTGAAAGCTTTTTGTCCTGCAAAACACCACTTAAGTAAAACATGATATCTTATAAAAGATGAGTTGATTAGGACATGGATAATATCATTTCTGCAACCACAGAAAACATGTTAGTCCTACAAGATAACTATCCTTCCATAATCAATATCATGGCCTAAGTTACTGTAAGCATCAAAAGATCAAAGCAGGTTACTTAGCAGTCAAACAGTCCAAAGTCAAAAGTCCAATCCACAACCAAATAAAAGATAAGTCCGAAAATAAATCAAACCAAAAGTAAAGCAATTCAAAGTCAAATTTGCATCAACTTTTCCCCCTTTTTGTTAACAGCAAAAAGTGGAGAACGAATAAAAAGAGTTGTTTGAAAATAGTGGGGTCAAAGTCAAGGCTATTTTGGCAGGCGAATAAGCTAAAATTCTCCCATAGAATTTACTGTCTTTTCAAGCTTTGCAAGAGTCTCCTTCAATGGCTGTAAATCTTCACCCTTCACATTAGTCTGCACTTGAATCTTTAGGGCGAGTAGCTATTCTTGCAATGACACCAAAGTAGCCATGAAAGCTTTTTTGAGATCCTTCATCTCATACTCCATACCATATTGCTGTCTCCTTAAATCCAAAATGATGTCCAGTGTCTCAAAAAGTTTGCTATTTGTTTTGGTGCAGCACTGGGTCTAGCTGATTCTGTTCCATGAGTTTTGAAAATGGATGGATTTTCAGCAGTTTGTCCACCACGACTAGGAGTGGATGCCTCAAAGTCTGCTTCTAGATAATGAGAGACATACACATTCTCGGGATCTGCTAGATCGATTCACATCACTAGTAAAGATAGGTGAAGAAATACCTCATTTTTCAACAGCCTTCCTTGTTTGTGTGCCGTCAGGTGGAGTGGTGAATTCTTCTTCCTGTTCAACTTTAGCTTCAGAGTGATGTTTTTCTTTGTCTTGGGCTCCAATAGTCCCATTCCCTGTCTTCTCAGAGTTGCTCGACAATGACATAGCTAGAGTTGCTCGACAAAGACATAGTCAAAGTTGGCTTGACCCTTTTCTTCCTCTTCTTCTCTTTCTTTTTCTCTTCTCTCTTCTTTCTTCCTTTTCCTTTGTCTCTTCTCTTGTCTCTTGAAGGCTGACGAACCTGTTCAAGTTCCTTAAGGCTGAAAGAGTCATCTCGTCCTCATCTTCTTCATCCTGCAAGATGGGAGTTCTCTTCTTTTTTACTAGAGTATCAATGGGTTCCTTGCCTTTTCTTTTGGCCGCTACAAGTCTTGTTTCGCCTTGACGGGAGACTTCTCCTTCATGCGCTCTAACACCTTGTTAAGCTCTTTCAGACGCATCTTGGTGATCATTTTAAATCCAATCACTATTGGAGCAGTGCTTGTCAAACACAAAGGTGCAAGAATGTGAATTTTGAAATGTCTGAAAAAGCGCTTGATAAGAGCAGAATGAGAGAGTTGTCCTTTATCTTTCACCACTGTCCTATACATGTGAAACAAGATGGTGTGAGGCAGAAAGAATTTGTAGCCAGCATTGATGGCATACATCAGCTTTGCTTCAGAATGAGAGACATCAGTCTTGGACGTTGATTTTGGACGGATGCAGTTGATCACGATTTTATGCAACAAGATACTGGAGGCATTCATCCTAGTGTAGGAGATCTTACCTTCAACAAATTTGTCTTTTACCAACTCCAATGTAGCGTGAGCAATGGACACACTAATTGGTTGACAACTCGTTCTTTCCACCCTAATTAAGTCAACCAAAGTGTCTACATCCACCAAAAACTTCTTATCCCTGATTGTGAAAGAGAATCTATTTGCATCCAAAAAGGATAGATTCGAATAAAAGTAGGCTGTGAGTTCCGGATAAGCAGTTGTAGATTCAGAACAAAAATGCTCCAATTGAAGAAGTGCAAACTTCTCTCGTAGATTTACTTTTACTGAATCGAGAAAATCAAAGTATACACTCCTAGGGTTTATCACCCCTCTTTTCAACAATTTTGAATAAACTTTCTTGTGCTCCCTAAAGCGAAAAATGCTCGCTCCATCACCACCAACATTGACAGCCACTCCCATCCTAAGCTAAAAATGTGTAAACATTCATTCGTCGTCATCCTTCCTTTCTAGTTGATTAAACGTGCCAAAACACAAATCACTAGGAAAATTTGCAAATGTCTTTTCACCCAACCATTTTTTCTACAATGCCCAATTTCTCCATATTGTGCAAGAATAAAGTTTCATTCTTGTAGCCTCTCTCTTTCTCAGATATTCATCAATCAAGGACACAACAATGCCTCCTTCTTTCAACTTAGAATAAAGCTTGAAAGCAACTTTAGGAGTCAGCGTTCTTACAGGTTCAATATCCTCCACTATTTCTTCTTCTGGTTGAGGCGGTGGAGGAGATTGACGCTGTTGAGAATGTTGTTGTTGCTGACTTGATTGCTGCTGTTGAGTAGAGTCATCTTACTCGGTCATATCGAAATGAGTAGGACCCTCAAGCATGCGTTGCGGTCCCCTATTTGCGATTCTCGAAGACTTTCTTGAAGACATTGTCGCTCTAAGGGAGAAATTCTTGAACTTGCTCAAAAAAAATGAGATCTTTTGGATTAAACAAGAGTGAAAGTGAAAGTAGTGGGAGTTTTGTATTCTAGGGTTCGAGAGTGGAAATGGAGAAGACAACAATCGATAGTATTTATAGCAGGTAAATAGGGGTGCACGAAGTGTCGCAAAGGAAAAAGTAAAAACTGCATTTTTCAAAAATGAAAAACTATCTTTTTGAAAAAGAAAAACTGTCATTAATTCAAATCTTGAAAAGATAAATTCTAAATTTGACATATCAAAATACCAATTCAAAAAAAAATCTAAAAATAAAAACTTATGCATTTTTGAAAGAATTAACTTACAGTCATAACTCTTAGTCATTCTGAGTCTGAACACCTTTAGACTATACCTCTGAGTCTGAACACCTTCAGACTTTATCCGATAGAAGATATGATATTCAGTCTGGTGCGAATAGACTCAAAAAGGCTTTTCTCCAATGGCTTTATAAGTATGTCTTTCAGTTGATTCTTTGAGTCAATGAATTGAATCATAACTTCTCCATTCTAAACATGATTTCTAATAAAATGATGTCGGATCTCTATATGTTTTGCCCTTGAATGAAGAATTAGATTCTTTGTGAGATTAATGGCGCTGGTGTTGTCACATTTGATCTCGGTGCATGATTCTTCAATTCCAAAGTCGCTTAGTTGTTGCTGTATCCATAAGATTTGAGAGCAGCAACTTCCAAGAGGCACATATTCTGCTTCGGCTGTTGAAAGAGTTACGGTACTCTGTTTTCTCGAAAACCATGATACCATCTTGTCACCAAGCAGTTGACATGTACCAGAAGTACTCTTTCTGTCCACTTTACATCCTGCTAAATTTGCGTCCGAATATATAATGAGAGTAAAGTCTCATTCTTTGGAATACCATAGACCTAGCTTTGGAGTTGTTGCAACGTATTTAATGATGTGCTTTGTAGCAGTGAAGTGAGATTCTTTGGAATTTGATTGGAATCTAACACAGATACAAACACTAAACAAAATGTCATGTCTAGATGCAGTAAGGTAAAGAAGTGAACCATTAATACTCATGTATAGCTTTTGATCTACACTCTTTTTTTCTTCATCTTTATCCAGCTTTGAAGAACTTGACATAGGCGTCTCTATCTTTTTGCAATTCTCCATTTTGAACTTATTGATGAAATCCTTTGCATACTTTTCTTGGTAAATGAAAATTCCTTCCTTGGATTGTTTAACTTGTAATCTCAGAAAGAAAGTTAACTCACCCATCATGCTCATTTCAAATTCATTCTGCATGCATCTGGAGAACTTCTTGCACAGATTTTTATTAGGTGAACCAAATATAATATCATCGATATAAATCTGAAGAAGTAGAAAATATTTACCTTCTCTTTTGATAAACAAGGTAGTATATACTTTTCCTTTAACAAAACTATTTTGAGTTAGAAATTTACTTAACCTTTCATACCAAGCTTGAGGTGCCTGCTTTAATCCATATATGGCCCTTTTTAGTCTATAAACTGAGTCTGGCTTTCTTAGATCTTCAAAACCATGTGATTGTTCCCCATAGACTTCTTATTGGATAAATCCATTTAGGAATGCACTTTTCTTGTACATTTGGAATAACCTGAAATTTTTATAGCAAGCAAAAACAAGTAATAATCTAATTGTTTCTAACATCGCTATTGGTGCATAAGTCTCGTCATAATCTATCCCTTCTTCTTGCATATATCCTTTGGCCATAAGTCTTGCTTTGTTCCTGATCATTTTTCATTGCTCGTCCATCTTGTTCCTGAAAACCCATTTAATTCCAATAACAAACTTACCTTTAGGTTTAGGAATTAACTCCCAAACATCGTTGATGCTGAACTGTTTGAGCTCTTCTTGCATAGCTTCAATCCAGCTTTCATCAACCAAGGCTTCATCTACAGTTTTGGGTTCAATCTCATAAATAAGTACTAAAGCACTAGACTTTTCATGCCTTTTGGATCTAGTGCGAACTCCTTCATCAATGTTGCCAATGATGAGTTCCTTGGAATGACTTGACTTATGCTTCCGGTTGCTAGTTGGTTTGTCAGTCTGCTGATATTCTGCTTCAGTTGAATCTTCTAGTTCATCTCCATGTTGAACTTCAGGAGTCTGAACCACTTTGGGGGAAGTAAATTTTGTAATATCTAGAGTAAGTTCAGGTTCTTCAAGTTGAGTCTAATTCAGTTGATTCTGCATTGAGTCTTGAAACTTGACATTCATGAATTCTTCCACAGACTGAGTTTTCTTGTTCTATACTCTGTAGGCTTTGCTTGTAGTTGAGTATCCAAGGAAAAATCCTTCGTGTGATATTTCTTCAAACTTACCAGTTCGATCATTTGCATTCTTTAAAATAAAACACTTACTACCAGACACATGAAAATAAGAAACAATTGGCTTCTTTCATTTGAATAACTCATAAGGAGTTTTCTTCATAATGGACCTTAAGAATACTTTGTTTATAATATAACAAGATGTTGAAACTGCTTCAGTCCAAAATCGAGAGAAAATATTACTCTCTGTTAAAAGTGTTCTAGCCATCTCCTGCAAAGATCTATTCTTTCTTTCCACAACCCAATTTTGCTCTGGAGTATATGGAGAAAAGAAACATGCTGAAAACCAGAGTCATCACAGTATTTTGAAAAGTCTTGGTTTTCAAACTCACCTCCATGGCCTGTACATATTCTAGTATACCCCTTTTCATTTTGAATTTCCTTGGCAAACTTTGAAAAGTAAGAGAATGCTTTAGACTTACTTGCTAGGAAGTATACCCATGTAAAACAAGAATAGTCATCTACGATTACTAGACAGTATCTCTTTCCACCAATGCTTTGAGTTATGGTTGGTCCAAAGAGATCCATATGCAAAAGCTGCAAAACACGATTAGTAGAAACCTGATTTATTGATTTGAAAGAACTTTTACCTGTTTTCCCAACACACATGGTATGCACAATTTAGATTTTTTATACTTTAGATTGGGTAGTCCACGAACAAGCTTCTTGGAGGAGATCTTAGTAATATGCTTTATGTTGATATGGCCAAGCTTTCTATGCTAAATGTTTATTTCATCTTGAATGGATATTAGACATTAAGAGCTTTTAGATTTATATCTGAAAGATAAATATTCCTATGTCTTCGTCCAGTGAAGGATTGAGAAAGATCTTTATTGGTTTCCAAACATATGTCTTCTTGAAAATTAATCTCGAATCCAGTGTCGCACAGTTGACTAATACTTAGAAGAATATAATTCAAACCTTCAACCAATGAGACATTATTGATTGTGAGACTTCCAATTTTCACAATTCAACATCCAACAATACTTCCTCTGTTGTTTCCACCAAAAGACACTTTTCCTCCTTTTACTTGCACAAGTTTTATAAAACAGGTTGAATCTCCTGTCATATGTCTTGAGTAGCCACCATCCAAATACCATTTAATCTTTTTCTTGATAGTGACCTGCAATCATAAAAAGAACTCAAGCTTTCTTTGGTAATCACACTTTCTTGGGTCCAAGGGAGTTAGTGCGAGATTCCAAAAGAATGATCAATCTTGAAGATGATATATCCAGCCAAAAAGGTCTTCCAAAAACATACGAATCGAATCCTTGAAGATAATCCCTCATCTGGATAAGTCTTCTTTCTTTGTCTGGAACTGTCAGTGAAGATAGACTTTAAGTCTTGAGTTTGGCGATCTTTAGACTTTGACAACAAAGTCTGGAGTTCTTCAGACTTTAACACTTTAGTCTGAAAGTCTTTAAACTAGACTGATGGAAACGTTTTATCAACTTCAAAATAATAAAAAAATTTTCTCCAACAACCATCACAGGAGCTAAAAAAGAAATCGAGAAAGAAGAAAAAAAGAGAAGAAAATGTGAGTTTTTTTTTTCTTTTTGTGAGGGTTCTCAATCTCTTTGTACCATTATCTTGAGAGAAGACCATTACTGTATTCTAACTTTTTCAAAGTCTAGTGGATTCGCAAGGTGCCTTTGCGCTAAGACATAATGCAGGTTTGGATGAACTTCAATAACAAGTTTTCTAGCATGTTCTTTTAATTTTGTTATTTATTATTAGATTTTGCATTGGTAATTGTTTGCATGCGTTATTTTTCTAGAATAGACGTACGATTTCCTAATAAATGGTACTAGAGCTTGGATTGGCTAATCGAAAACATCGAGAGTTTTTTCGGTGACGTTTGATTGAAAGTAAACAATATAGGAAAAGATATAATCAAAATCAATAAGTTCAATAGGTAGGGTTCAGATGGTGTAAACTCCCAATCGAAGACTTTCTTTATCAAAAAGATGCCTATGCAATACCCGAGATTGCACAAGTGAATCCGATGGCAAAATGCGAATGGAAAATTCTTGATTGAAAGGCATTAGGTGCAATTTGTCTAGAACTGACAAAAAAGATAGGGCACCACATCATGAAGGCAAACATTGAAAAAGAAGCCATAGATATTCTAATGAATATTTATGAGAAGCCGTTCACATCAAACAAGGTATTTTTGTTGAAGAAATTAGTTCATATGGAATTATCTAATAAAGGTTTTATGGCAGAGTATATTAATAGTTTCACACAGGTCAAGAGTCAATTGGAATCTATAGACATAAATCTAGGTATAAAGCTCCAAACTTTATTATTTTTATGTTCCCTTCCAAAAAGCTACAATATTGCAATGTAAGGAATTTCAAACACCATAAAAGATTATTTGACTCTAGATGATGCTGTGAGCAGCATTATGGATGAAGAGATGCAAAGGAAAGTCTTAGGTGTGTTAAGGAAATCTCTTATGATGTTTTGAAGATGACAAAACAAATTAAATGGCCTAGCTGGATAAGAGCCCTCATGAAGTCTACCCAAGACGAAGGAGTTCAAATCCCGCAGGACGCACGGGATCTTAAGCGCGACATCAGGATGGTGGGTTCTCCACTAGCGTCGCCCTAGGGTTTACCCGCCGGCTGTCAGCTGTACGGGATTCCTAGGTATCAAAAAAAAAAATTAAAGGCTACTAACGTGTTTAATAGTTAAGTAATAGACTATGCGGATGATAGAACGTGTAAAAGATATTATCAAAGTCTATACTTGGAAGAACAGAAGACAAACTTTATGCTAAAACTAAACTTATTCAGACTATATCCAGACCTTAAGGCTAAATCTGTTCAAAAGCGGAATATGTTTAGACTTATGTCCAAATAGTAAAGTCTACTTTAGAAGGAAGACACTTAGACTCTATTTCAGTCTGAAGACACTCAGACTCTACTTCCGACAGAACACTCTCAGAGTTTACATCCAAAACGAGACACAAGTTCAGAACATAGCAGATTCATAATGAAGCATGTTTAGAATGAGACAACTTGATAGAACGTAGCATAAGCCCTAAACATATAACAGCTAGTGATCTAGTTTGGATTCTACATCAAGATAGATTTGATTGACTCAATCTAATTGATTGACAATTAGATATTGAAGACAAAAACTTTCTATACGAAGAAGCTCTACTTATGGAAACCAAGATTCTATTTGTATGGGCGATCAGAACCAATTTGGGATTCTACTTCTATCACTCAACGGCTACTAAATCTTCTAGATACAGATCTATCCAATGGGTAAATTGGAAGACGGTCCTCTAGATACTATCCAATGGCTAGTTTGGAAGTAGAGGAGTATTTAAGGAGATCAAGGACCGATGAGCAAGTAAGAGACATAGCGTAGAATTTATAATTTCAAAGTCTGAGCGACCTTCGATCATACACTTGTTTATTATGAGCTTAAACGTTTGTGATCGTAAGAAAAATACCAAAAGAGTGACTTAGTGATATAGTGTGATCTACCATTGAGTGTTTGCACTCAAAGTTGTAATATATTGTTGATCACATAGTGGAATCCAATTAGAAGGCCGTTAGCGTGGGAGAGTGGATGTAGGCTTGATCTAAGCTGAACCACTATAAATTATGTGTTCTTATTCTCTTCCTTGAACACCTTTATTTTGTCCATAGTTCTATTTAACTACTAAAGTCTGAACTTACTTAAACTCTGTTATTCTTCGAATTCAATTTCAAAAGTAAAATATTTCTACTGTTCTTTGCAAAAAATTGTCTTTACACATATTCACCCCCTCTAGGTGTTCATACTAGCACTTTTAATTGGTATCAGAGCCAAGTGCTCATTTTATTAAAATTTTTTTACTTTTGAACTAAAGATCTTCGATGGCTAGTATCTTGGCACCAGGACTTATAGAAAGGGCAAAGCAACACCAGACCACCATATTTTGATGAAAATGAATATAAGATTTGGAAAAATAAAATGAAAGCATTCCTAAAATTCAGAGATCCCTTACAATGGGATGTTGTTGAAAAAGGAATCAATCCCACTGTTATGTCTACATCAAATAAAAATGGTAAAGACAAAGAAACCAAACCCCCTACTCCTATGTCTCGGACAGAATTGTCCAAAAGAGAAGCTCTTGATGCAAAAGCCATTTATTATTTATATTGCGTCTTATCTCCTACTAGGTATAATAGAATCTCTTCATGTGAAACAGTTAAAGAAGTCTGGGATAGTCTTCATGTTAGTTATAAAGGAACTGATCGTGTAAAAGAGATAAGAGTAAATTTTCTGCTTGGCCAATATGAATCCTTCAAGATGAAGCTAGGAGAGTCAATTGGAGATATGTTCAATCGTTTACAGAAATTGTAAATGAATTGGTATATCAAGGTCAATCAATTTATGCTCCAATGAAAATCAACAAACTTCTGCGAGGTCTCTCAAAAAATTGGAACCATGTTAACACCTTAATCTGGGAGACTCAGAGGATTATGCCACTCTCCATTGTTGAACTTATTGGCAATCTTCAATCCTATGAAGTGGAACAAATCAACAACGAAGATCTCAAGGTAAGAAGTCCATCGCTTTAAAATCTAACACTAATTATGATGATACAGACTCAGAAAATGACATGGACGATAAAGAACTTGCTTTTATGATTAAGAAATTCAAAAGTCTGAGTAGAAAATGAAGGAAATTCAGTGGAAGAAGATAATACAAGCAGAATGGGCAGAAAAGAACCATGAAAGTAGATGACAAGCAAAGAAATATATGCTTGATGGCATATTTAGACTCAAACTCAAATTTGGAATCGGAATCAGAATCAAAATCAGACTCAGAATCAGAGTCTGACTCAGATACAGACTCAGAATCCGATGAGGAAATCGAGGTAAGTTATTTAGAAATTCCTATCAAAGTTTCAAAGTATATAAATGAGTTTTGCTTAAACCTCAAATCTTCTCTTAAAAAGATCTTTGAACTAAAAAAGGAGAATTCATGGCTTAGACAACAGGATCTTTCTCGAAAAGAAAAGTTTGAAATTTTGCAAAAAGATTTTCTACAAACAAAAGAAAGTCGAGATTTACTTGTCAAAGAAAATAATTCTTTAAAAAATGAATTTTCAAATATTTCGACAAAATTTTCAAAGGGTTTAAAATCATTAGAGCATATCATTTCCATACAAGTACCTTACTATAACAAGTCGGGACTTGGTTTCAATAAGGAAAATGATTCTTTAATAGATTTTCCTAAAGTCAACAAGAGACTTAGACAAAGACCTCATAAACTTGCATACAATATGCATTTTCATAGGATTTTTACAAAACCTGTTAGTCGAAATGCCCTCAAGTGTTCAAATTATGGAGATTCATAACACTTTGAGAAAGAATGTCATAAAGTCTGGAGACCTATTAAGAAAGATTTGGTAAAAATAGCATACTCTACTAACTCTCATCGACCTAAGAAAATTTGGGTACCAAAGAAAATGTGAGTTGTTTTTACAGGAAATAAAAGAAAAGAATAAAGAGAATTTGGTAAGAAAAATATTTCTTTTTTTTTGGTTTGAGTACACAATTTAAAAATTCTCATTATACTTGATATTTAATATATCCTTGGTTGATTCAGATTTATAATGATCGTATTCTTTGATTTGTTTTATTGAAGAAAGAATTGTGTGATTTATTTTTGTGATTCATGAGTTGAGATTTGATATTATACGTGTGATTATTTTTTGATATTTTGGTTAGAGACAATTGAGTTTATTTGGTTTGATTTTATGCTCTCAGATTTTATTATATTTTGCATAGTAGAAATCCATCTTACATTATATTAATTTACTATACAAAATATTCTTTCTTAAATATTCAAGGATTTTATTCTTTCTGATTTTATTGTGCTTTGACTAAGTGAGAATTTTTTTTTCAAGATATTATTGTGCATAATATTCTTTCCTTAAATATTTTGTTATGATGAGTTTAGAAAGAATATTTGATTATTCTTGAAGATTTTCTATTTTGTTCTAACGAAATGGAAGGATCCAAATTGATGGATACCAAAATGGAAATGAGTGCATTGCAAGAAATTCTATGAGGGAAGAATGATTGCAAGTTTACGTAGGTGCAATCAAAAAGGTAGCAAAACAATCTTCCATTTGGATTTTGAAAAGCTCGATCTGAAAATTGTGGAGATTCTATACTATTTTCTAAAGGCTCAAAAATTCTCTTCCTTGTGCAAAGTTTTCGCAAATATTATCATGATAATAGGGGGAGAAAGCGAATCCAAATAGAAAGGAAAACAATCGTGATCACCTCAAAAAGGCAACTAATTGAGGGGGAGCATTGATCAATTATGGAAAAACTTTTTTGAATCAATCATGATCTTGATTATTATGGAAGGAATGAAAAGGTAAATGTGACAGAACTTGTTAAGATTTACAAAATTCAGTTAGTGCATTTTTTATTACCTTTTGTCATCAAAAAATCTTTTATTGATATTATCACTTTATCATGACAAAAGGGTAAGTGAATTTTATAATACATCCATGATTTTTATTGAATATTTGCTGATATTTATGATCAAAGTGAGCTATATTACATATCTTTGATATTCGATTTACTTTGTAAAAGCTAAATTTTTTGGAAATTGTTTTTTATGCAAGATATATTTGTTATCTTTTTATATTCTCTACGTGATACTTTTTATTGCTTTTTGATTATGACAAAAAGGGGAAGAGAATATAAATATGCATATTTGTTGATTGGTTGATATTATTTATTGAGTTGCGATTATCTTTACATATATAATTATATGCTCAATCTATTTGCTATCTTGAATTACATTATTCTTTAAGATTGCCCTGATCTATTAAAAGCATATTTACACATCTGCATATTCAGAGATTGTTTTGTCATCATCAAAATGGGGAAATTGTTGGGGAAATTGTTAGAGAAATCCCTTATGATATTTTAAAGATGAAAAAATAAATCAACGGCTACTAACGTATTTAATGGTTAAGTAATAGACTATGCAGATAATAGAACGTGTAAAGGATATTATCAAAGTATGTACTTGGAAGAACCAGAAGATAGAATTTATGCCGAAGCTGAACTTATTCAGACCGTGTCCAAACCTTAAGGCTAAATCTATTTAGAAGCAGAATATGTTCAAACTTACATCCGGATAGTAAAGTCTATTTCAGACGGAAGACACTCAGACTATATTTCAATCTAAAGACACTCAGACTCTACTTCAGTCTGAAGACACTCACAATTTACTTCCGACAGAACACTATCAGACTTTACATCCAGAACGAGACATAAGTTCAGAACGTAGCAAATTCATAATGAAACATGTTTCAAACGAGACAACTTGACAGAACGTAACATAAGCCCCAAACATATAATGGCTAGTGATCTGGTTTAGATTCTACATCAAGATAGATTTGATTGACTTAATCTAATTTATTGACAATTGGATATCAAAGACAAGAACTTTCTATACGAAGAAACTCTACTTATGAAAACCAAGATTCTGTTTGTATGGGCGATCAGAATCAATTTCGGATTCTACTTCTATCACTCAACGACTACTAAATCTTCTAGATACAGATCTGTCCAATGGGTAGATTGGAAGATGATTATTTAGATATTGTCCAACGGCTAGTTTGGAAGTGGAGGGGTATTTAAGGAAATCAATGACTAATGAGCAAGTAAGAGACGGAGCATAAAATTTATAATTCCAAAGTCTAAGCGACCTTCGATCATACATTTGTCTCTTGTAAGCTTAAACGTTTGTGATCGTGAGAGAAATATCAAAAGAGTGATTTAGTAAGATAGTGTGATCTACCACTAAGTGTTTGCACTCAAAGTTGTAATCTCTTATTGATCACATAGTGAAATCCAGTCAAAAGGCTCTTAGCATAGGAGAGTGGACATAGACTTGATCTAAGTCGAACCACTATAAATTATGTGTTCTTATTCTCTTCCCTGAAATTCTTTATTTTGTTTATAATTCTATTTAATTGCTAAAGTCTGAACTCGCTCAAAGTCTGTCATTCTTCATACTCAATTTCTAAAGTAAAATATTTCTACTGTTCTTTGTGAAAAATTATCTTCACACCTATTCACCCCCCATCTAGGTGTTCATACTAGCACTTTCAAGGTGGAGGCAATTTTTCGGCATCTACATTTTCAACGGCACTAGCAATGGAAACCCGTGGGAGAAATAAAAGTAGAGGAAAAATTCAGCGAGCATAATAGGTTACAATCAAGGGGAAAGAGACAGGTTGCGAAAGATAAATGTTGATTTTGTTACCAAACTGGACACCAAAGGTTTCAATGCGAAGTCCATAAAAAGAAGCAGCAAGATGAGAATCAAAGAGCTCATGTGGTTAGCGATGAACCTTTACTAAAGAACTTGTGTTCGTTTTCAGGGTTTGACTTGATTACCGATAAGTGGTTTATTAACTCCAGTGCAAAGAGACATATTTGCTTATTATATCGATGGAAATTTTGGACAAGTGATTGTGAGAAACGGCCACAAGTGTCTAATTGTTGGAAAAAGAAATTGTAACTATGAACATCTCAAGTGGAGGACGTCTAATTTTGCGTGAAACCAGGTATATTCCAACATCAAAGAAAAATCCGATCTTGACTATTAAATTTGACCAAGAAAGTATGGTAACAACTTTTGGATGTGGAAAGTGGAAGATAACCTTAGGGCAAGGGTAATAACAAATAAAAAGCATACAAGTACACTTTACTTTCTCCAAGTACACTTTACTTTCTTCGGGACAACATCGGTGATATAATAGCAACTAAAGTGGTTACTGGTAGTTTGTCTACTCTTTAACATTATCGTTTGGAACATATTGATGAAATAGGTATAAAGTAGTTACACTCAAGAAAGTTGCTTCAAGGTTTGCATAAAGATGCGCTAGATTTCTATGAGAATTGCATTTGTGGAAAACAAAAGGCAATCGGTCTTCAATTGAATGGGTGACAAAATAAAGGCCAAAAGCTAAAGTTAGTTGATATTGATGTGCGGAAACCGGCTCAAGAACTCTCTTTTGGTGATAAAAGATATTTTGTCACCTTCATTGATGATGCAACAAAAAAGACTTGGATCTATAATCTCAAAGAAAAATCAGAAGTATTCGGGATGTTCAAGAGGTGGAAAACCATAGTAGCCCAAAAAAAAAAAAAAAAAAAAACAGTGTATTAGATTAAAGCTCTTAAGTTTGATAACGGTGGTGAATATATGTGCAAGGAATTTATAGTATACTTAAGTCGAGAAGGCATACACTGGTTAAAGACTGTTCCTAGAACTCTCCAAGAGAATGGTGCAGTTGAGAAGATGAACAAGACTATTCTGGAATGTGAGAAATGCATTAGGTCACACGCGAGTCTTCTACTACACTTATGGGCTGCTACAATTGATGCAATTATTTATCTTATCAACAAAAGTCCATCTAGTGCGCTAGATGGAGAAATATCGCAAGAATAATGATCAGGTTAAAAGGTTAATTATTTACATCTGAAAGTATTTAATTGTATTGCATATGGTTTGACTGACAAGGATAATAGAAAGAAGCTTGATGCTAAGTCCTAGAAATACATCTTTATCAAATACAGTGGCGATAAATATGGCTATAGGCTTTGGGATTATGAGAATAACAAAGTCATTTGCAGTCGGAATGTGGCATTTCATGAAATATATATATATATATAAAGATAAAGATCATCGGATAGAGCATGAGGAGATAATACAATCGGAATATGTTGAGCTAGACATAATGCCTATGAAGATGATTCCAACAAATCAGCATACACCTAAAGGAGAAGTTTAAGATGAGCCTATCATCAATGAGGAGGCAGTTCAAGAGGAACACAGTGATTTGGAGCAAATTAACGACGTTGAAATGCCTGTTTTGAGGAGGCCTACATGTGCAAGAAAGCCAAAGGTAATTTTTTATCCATCAGCAAGTACTATTTTGAGCCATGTCTTGTATGCAAATTCAGGAGAACCAAAGATCTATGATGAGGCAAAGAAAAACACATCTCACATGCAATGAGAGTGTACTCTGAGACGAGATGTATTTGTTACTTTAGAACAAAATATGGGAGCTAATCAAGTTACCCACGGATAAAAAAGCTTTGTTAAACAAATGGGTGTATAGGATTTAAAATGAAGCAGATGGTAGTATTAGATATCAGATACAAGGTGAAACTGGTGGTCAAGAGCTTTCCTCATAAATAAAGAAATTGACTACTCTGAGATATTTTAAATTGTAGTGAAAATGACATTAATCAAAGTTTTGCTTAATATAGTTGTAGTAGAGGATCGTCATCTTGAACAATTAGAAGTGAAACTGGTGTTTTTACATAATAACCTAGATGAAGAATCATACATGGCGCCACGGAAAGGTCTTGAAGTCAAAGGTGAGGAGCCCATGATACGTCACTTGAAGAAAAGCTTGTATGGCTTGAAATAAACTCCACAGCAACGGTACTTAAAATTTGATGGTTTCATGGAAGAAAATGGATTTGCACACTGTGAGGCTATTTATTGTGTTCATTTTCGCAAGTATGACAATAGTGATGTTATGTATCTCTCTTTATATGTGTATGACATGCTAGTTGCTAACTCTAATATGAAGAGAATCACAAAAGTGAAGAGAATGTTAGCATCACAATTTACTATGAAAGACTTAGGAGAGGCCACGAATATTTTAGGCATGAAAATCATCAAGGACAGGAAAAAATAAGAAATTATGGCCGTTGCACGAGGACTATCTGAATAAAATGTTGAAAAGATTTAAGATGAATAAGGCAAAATCGGTTGCGACTTCTTTAACGAGTCACTTCAAATTTTCTAAGGATATGTGTTCAAGTACTGAAGCTTTGAAAGATGAGATGGTGATAATCACATATGCATCAGCAATGGGAAGTTTGATGTATGCCATAGTGAGCACAAGACTAAATATTGTATAGGCAGTAGGAGTTGTGAGTCGATATTTGTAGAATTTAGGCAAAAAGCATTGGAATGCAGTGAAATGAATATTGAGATACTTAGTAGGTACATTAAATTACTCTCTTTATTATGGTGATACATATCTAGAGTTACAGGATTATGTGAATGCAGATCACTCAGGTGATCAAGATAGTGGTAAGAGTATCATTAGATATGTATTTATAGTTGAAAGTATAACAGTGAGCTAGATATCCTATCTACAAAAAGTAGTGGCTCTATCGACGACAGAAACGGAGTATGTAAGCTTTTAAGGAAATCATGTGGTTATAAGATTACATTGAAAACGGCCATAGAGTACACTATAAGCTACTGAAGATTGATAGCTCAAAGAATCCAGCTTACATGTTCACCAAGGTAGTAGACAAAGAGAAGCATATTTTCTATACTACTACTATTGGTGTTATGCCATGTTGATTGATGTGGACTATCATAGAAGCACAAATTTCAATTACTAACTTTGAAGAATATGCATGGAAAGTTGCTTGATGTATCGAGTGTATGTATCTTCAAGTGAGAGATTATTGTAGATTGAAGCCAAATGTCTTTAAGGGTTTTATTTTTATTCTACTTATTTTGCTTTTAGGTTAAAAGTTGCACTTTAATCAACAATATTTAGACGTTAGCTATCACGAGGGCTGAAAAGAAAATAAAGAGGAGAAAAAGTGAGTTTTTTTTCTCTATGAGAGTTTTCAATCTTTTTGTACCTTGATCTTGAGAAAATATCATCATTTTATTGCAACTTTCTTCAAAGTCTAGTAGATTCATGAGTGCATCTACGCGAAGACTTAGCCAAGGTTTAGGTGAACTTTGGTAACAAATTTTCCAATGTATTCTTTTGATTATATTCTTGGGTTAATACCTTGAAAAACTCCAAACTGGTATACCTGTGACAAATTTACCACAAACTATTTTTTTAACCACCAAAAACTCCAAACTGGTATATCTTTGACAAATTTACTTTAAACTGATACATTTGTGACAAATCTACCCTCTATTAATTTTCGTTAAATTTTATTATCACATTATTAATTTAAATGATACATGACAGTTGACCGGTATAAAAAGTTAGGATTTTACGCTCCATTTATCACAGTTTACAATTTTTATATTTTTTTATGATATTAATCCAATTTAACGGAGGGTATATTTGTCACAAATTTACCAGTTTTGGGGTTTTTTGCAGTCGAATAAATTAGTTTGGGGTAAATTTATCATAAATGTATAAGTTTAGGATTTTTTATGGTCAATTGGAATAAATTTGTCAAAAGTGTACCAGTTTTGGGTTTTTCATGATAAAAAAATAGTTTATGATAAATTTGTCACAAGTGTACCGGTTTAGGGTTTTTCAAAGTATTAACCATATATTCTTTATTATTATATTCCGCCTAGATAGATTGTTTACGTGCATTTTTTTTTTCCTGAAATCAAGATGCGATTTCCTAACAATTCAACGATTTTGTCAAGCTTCCTCCGGATTTACATCGGACATAAGCTCTTCCCATTATTCGTGATAGCAATGGGTTTTATACCCTATTAAATTCGCTCAGGATTGGTGGTGCTTCCAATCGATTATTAGCGGAAGATAATCATTGCTCTGTCCAAAACTTTCCAACACATAATCAATTCGATTTGTTCACTGGTGATGTTCAATAACATAGTCCAACATAAATGATACGCACAAAACTTCAAGTCTCCTGTCTCTCGATGATATGGTTGGAAATGCAAGCCCAATATTTGTATTTAACTTTTCTCAATTTACATGCTTTACCACACGTCGGGATAAATCCTCTTTAAGTGTACTTAAATAACACGCATTGAATACTTCCTTCTATTTTTATTTTAGGACAGTGAAAAAAGAGAAGGAAAATTTTGCTTGTCTACCCTATTTCGCGAAATAAGGAGATATGTGAGAACAAAATTTTGAAAATAAAAATTTTGTACGTTTATCAAACAAATTCTATTCTAGGAAATAAAAATTGTATATTATTATCAAACAAATTTCTATTCTAAAAATAGAAATTTTGTGTTCTTATCAAACGGGTTTCTCTGTTCATAAACTCATCTAGAGAATAAAATAGAAAAATCTATATCTATTCACAAATTATTTCGAAGAACAGAACAATTATCATTTGTGGTAGTAAACTCTAATGGCTAAGAAGCAATTCGCAACCCAATGAAAACAAGTTAAAATATAGGAATGAATTAAATATTCAGACTCAGTTTAATTGGGCTTTGTTTTTTTAATCCTTTGGTTGGGCCATAATAAAGCCAATGGAAAAACTGGGTCCCCTCCCTTCTTTATTTAAACTTCGAAACCGGACCGAAACCAGACCGAACAAGGTTTTATTGCTTTCAGCTCGGAAATGGCGTACGTGGACCATGCCTTCCCGATCTCGGAGGAGGACATGATGATGGACTCTCCTTACGCTTTCAACAGCAGACCCCCCATCAAGGAGACCGCTCTCGCCGTCTCCCTCTTCATCGTCGGCACTGCCTGCATCGTCCTTGGCATCCTCATGGCCACCCACCCACTCAGCGGTGGTCAGCGGTGGCCGAACCACCATACCGTTCTCTCTCTTCCTACTCTGCTCCTGCTCCATTCAACCAATCCCAGCTTCTTTAGATTCATTGCATTCTAACGACTTGCTCTGAGTCTCGTTCTTCGTGATTCTGGGCTGCATCTTCTATGTTGGCGCACACACCATTCCTTGTCGTGGCTACTCTCTCTCGACATGTGTGTTCGTCATGACCACCAATTCAAACCATGTTCACTGTTGGAAGATATGCCGAAGATATGCACAGATTGTGATGGATATATTTTCCGAATTGTAATTGATTACTTTTGTATCAATCTAGGATTAGATCTGATATACTTTCCTTTTATTCAACATCCTCTGTACATTATTTATTCCTCTTTGTACATTGGAACAATCAATGAAGTGCACAGAATACATTGCTCTCTATTCTTTCTACTTGTTTTCACTCTGTTTTCTGACATGGTATCAGAGCCGTGTTCCTTCTGACTTCCGCACTTCTTGATTGCCCTCCGGACGTTTCTTGTCTTGGTTGTTGTAGGAACACTAAACCTGCACAACAAGATTAGCACTCCGGTGTAGGAATCAGTATTTGAGCACTTCAAAATCATAAATATTTTCTTACCGTTTTCTACTTTCTTACCAACATCATGGTTAAGGAAGATTCATCAATTTCTGAAGGAAAAATTCCAGAAGAGTCGTCTGTGCAACAAGAACAGCCGAACCAGGGACAGCCCTTCGCAGGCCAAGCCACTTCGGGACAACATCGCAACTCAGCATGCTTCAGGGCAATCCATCCAAAGGCTCCCTATTCGAGATGCCACCCGGCCCATGGATCTACGGGCCCACTCAGCCAAATCCATGGTCGATGGGTCAAGGCGTAGGAGAGCCGGTTCAACCCGGTGGAGGCCCATCAACCGCTTTCGGGCAAGCCAAGCCACCGGGCCAAACCCAACGAATACGGATTATTTTCAACCGGGTATTTCGGGTCCGGGGGCCAAATCCCTACCCGGTTCCACAATCCGGTTTCTTGCCGTACCCGTTCGTCGCCGCCGCGGTCGACCCGAGCCTCGGTGATCCGCTCTACACGACGACGAGCGACGGACCGGAGCTACGACTTATCACGCAACAACTATCGTGCCCCGACAACTACTCAAGCTGGTCGGTGGAGTTCGGCGGGCCTTGGTTACAAAAGACAAAGAAGTTTTTATTGATGGTACTTTACCGATCCCTTCGGATGAACGCATGGCGCGACTGTGGAGGAAGTGCAATCAGTTAGTCCGAACATGGATCGGCAACTGCATTACCTCCGAAGTGGCTGCCGGACTCCCGCCGACGGAAGATTCGAGAAAAATGTGGGACAATATTAAGGAGATGTATGGAAAATTAGATAGGGTTAAGATTTTTACCTTGACCCAACAACTCTCGGATCTAAAACAGGGCAACATGAGCATCGCCGCCGTTTACAACAAGCTCTCCGCCTTGTGGAACGAATTGGAGGCAGTCGAGGAGAAGTTAGAGGGCCCAGATCTTACCTTACAGCAATACCGCGCCATTCAAGAGAGGGAAAAAATTACCCGATTCTTGCTGATCTTGAACGAGTCTTACCGAGTTTCCGGTCTCGCATTTTGGTGATGGAACCCATGCCGACCCTTGGCCGGATCTATCAGCTTGCCGTCCAAGAAGAAAGCCAGCGTTTTGTTGGCTCCGATCTACACAAATCCGGCGACGGGATGGCACTCGCAGCTCATGCGAGTCACGGAGGAGCCATGACCAGAGAAAGTGAAGGAGGATGGGCGCCGCAGATCTGGTTTGCAGGAGCGAACCCTAAGTCTTTCAAGAAAGGAACGAACGGTCAGGATCTAATTGTTCGATCCGACGGTTCACGTGGACTCAACTCTTCCGCTCGATCGGACGGCTCACGCGGATTCTCTCCAGCAGGATCGGACGGCTCACAGCGTTTCTTTTCCACGCATGGATCCAACGGCCCACAGCGCTCCTTTTCCGCGCATGGATCCAACGGCCCAAATGAGGCCGCGATGGCTTCGACTTTTAAACCATCCAACGGATCATATTTTGCCATGTCATCAAAGAACAATGGGCAAAATTTTAAAGGAAAAGGTAAGTTATATTGCGATTATTGCAAACGTCCACATCATACCATAGATAATTGCTGGAAATTGCATGGTAAACCTGGAGAAAAAGGAAAAATGGATTTTCCGACAGCTTTACAGGTGACAAGGCAGCATACTGATAGATCAAATCCGTCAATTACTCATGATCAGTATCAAGAGATTATGCAGGCCTTTAAGAAGTTGGATGTTTTTGAGAGCATCGGGAGTTTTACAGGTACTTCTTATTATTTGTTGAATTCAATTTCGAGGACTGCTTGGATAATTGATTCAGGTGCTAGTGACCACATTATCTGCAATGAAAGGTTCTTTTCGCAATCAAAAAAATTAGATTTTCCTATCTCAGTCCAACTTCCAAATGGAAATGCTACCTATGTCACGATGATTGGCACAGTAATCCTTAGTCCTCTTATCACACTTCGAATGTCTTTTATGTTCCGAATTCCATTTCAATCTCATATCGCTCTCGAGCTTGTAAGGAAAACTCATGTCGTGTCCTGTTCAATCATGATCATTGTCCTTTCAGTGCCCTTTCGACGGCAAACCGATGGGCTCGGGTAGAATTTCGCAAGGGCTATATTTTTGGACAAGTTTCTCTAGTAATTTCAATTCATCTTGTATTGGATTGAATAAAGAATCATTGTGTAATATTACTACCAATGATAAGCTTTTTCTTAATCATCAACGACAAGGTCATTCTCGCTGCTTTCCCTTACCCTCAATGTTCAATTTGTCCTTTGGCAAAACAAGCTCGTATGCCTTTTGATAATAGCAAATCTCGTGCAAAAGCCCCTTTTCATTAATCCATGCTGATGTCTGGGGGCCCTATCACACACCCAATCGTGATGGTTCTCGTTTCTTCTTAACACTTGTGGATGACTTTTCTCGTGCCACATGGATATTTCTGATGCAGTCAAAAGGTCAAGTTCTTTCTCACATAAGAACTTTTTTCTCCCTTTCCAAAAATCAATTTGGAAAATCAATTCAACGTATTCGTACTGACAATGGAAGAGAATTCTTCAATAGTGAATGTGCATTCTTTTTTCTTCAAACGGAATTTTGCATGAGAATTCTTGCACATATACCCCACAGCAAAATGGTATTGTCGAGCATAAACACCGTCATCTTTTAGAGGTAGCTCGTGCTCTTAAATTCCAGGCTTCCATTCCTGAGACATTTTGGGGAGATTGTGTGGTCACTGCAGCTTACCTGATAAATCGAATGCCAAGTCGTATTCTCAACAAGAAGACACCTTTTGAGATGCTATATGGAAAGAAACCAGAACTTCAACACTTGAGAGTTTTTGGTTGTTTGTGTTATGTGACTACGTAGGGCCACGAGATAAGTTGAGTCCACGAGCCGGCAATGTATATTTATGGGATATCCGACTCTCACAAAGGGATATCGGGTTTTTGATAAGTCGACTGGGGAATTTTTTGTTAGCAGAGATGTTGTCTTCCATGAGACTATTTTTCCTTTTGGTGACGATTTATCTTTACATGATGAGTCTGACAAGGGCGTGCATAATCATCGTTTTTTATCTGAAGAGGATATATCTCCTGGACAATCATACATCCTTGCACCTTCATCACAACCACAAAGTATAATTTACTCTCCAACAGTAGCTGTGGATACTTCAGCTACACTGAACGAGGAGGAGCATAATCCTTCATCAACAACAACATCTCCAAAGTGTCGATGAAGAAACACAAGTGTCTTCGCAACCAACACCACAGATAATCTGCCACGGCGTTCGGACGTGCTACGCGTCCGCCCACATGGACAAAGGACTATGTTTGTGCAGCTTCAAGTTCTCAAGGTACTCGTTACCCTATCTCCTCATATGTCTCCTTTCATCGCTTATCCTCGGATCATATGTGCTGTGTTAGTCGTATGTCTGAGGAAACAGAGCCGTCAAATTATAGTGAGGCAGTTAATGATCCACGATGGCAAAAAGCTATGGAGACAGAATTGCATGCATTAATTGAAAATCATACATGGGACATTGTTCCTTTACCGTCTCATCGAAAACCGATTGGTTGCAAGTGGGTATACAAGATTAAATATAAAGCCGATGGATCTGTAGAAAGATATAAGGCACGGTTAGTAGCCAAAGGCTTCACTCAACGAGAAGGTTTCGATTATCATGAAACATTTTCTCCGGTAGCGAAAGATGTTACAGTTCGCACTTTCTTGGCCATTGCTGCTTTTCGTGATTGGTCATTGCACCAAATGGATGTTCACAATGCATTCCTCCATGGTGACTTGGATGAGGAAATTTATATGGACATTCCACCGGGATTACGGAGACAGGGGGAGTCTAAGGTATGTCGTCTCCGCAAATCCTTATATGGTCTCAAGCGAGGCTTCTAGACAAAGTGGTATGCCAAGTTTATGAACGCACTTATGGGAGCACGATTCAAACAGTCCAAACATGATTACGCCTTATTCACATGGACAAAAGGTATGTCATCTATCTATTTGATGATATATGTTGATGACATACTTATTATGGGAAATGATGAATCTGCTGTGACAAGTCTCAAGAAATATTTGCATGCCGCTTTCCATATTAAAGATTTGGGACCACCCAAATACTTCCTTGGCATTGAGATAGCTCGTTCAAAGCAGGGAATCTCACTTAGTCAACGGAAATTTGTGTTAGAAATTATATCTGAAGCAGGTTTATCAGGATGTAAACCAGCAGTTATTCCTATTGAGCAGAATGTTAAATTGACTACTGCTGATTATGATGCGAGTCTACAATCTACTGAGGATGATTTGTTGCTCAAAGACCCATTAAGCTATCAGAGACTGGTTGGGAAACTTATTTATCTCACTATGACTAGACCAGATATATGTTATGCAGTTCAAACGCTGAGTCAGTTCATGCATAGCCCCAAACAGTCTCATATGAATGCCGCATTAAAGGTTGTGAAATATTTGAAGAGTTGCCCAGGACTTGGGATTCTTCTTTCTCGTGATTGCAACATGGAAATGACGGCTTACTGTGATGCTGATTATGCGACTTGTCCTATGAGTCGAAGATCTATCACTGGTTTCTGCATCAAACTTGGAGAATCGTTACTTTCATGGAAAACAAAGAAACAGTCCACTGTCTCTCTGTCATCAGCTGAAGCTGAGTATCGATCCATGGCCAAGACCGTATGTGAAGTAGTTTGGTTACGAGGCTTACTTCTGGATCTTGGAGTACAAGTCAAGGGATCAACCATACTGTTCTGTGATAATGATTCTGCACTTAAACTCGCGGCAAATCCAATAGTACATGAAAGAACAAAACACATAGAGGTTGATTGTCACTTTACTAGAGAGAAGATTCAAGAAGGGATAATCAAAACAAGAGGAATTGGGACTACCGAACAACCTGCAGATATATTCACCAAGCCTTTATGTCAAAGGCAACATGCATATCTCCTAAGCAAGCTAGGTGTCTTAGACATATACAAGCCACCAGCTTGAGGGGGAGTGTTGGAAGATATGCCGAAGATATGCACAGATTGTGATGGATATATTTTCGGAATTGTAATTGATTACTTTTGTATCAATCTAGGATTAGATCTGATATACTTTCCTTTTATTCAACATCCTCTGTACATTATTTATTCCTCTTTGTACATTGGAACAATCAATGAAGTGCACAGAATACATTGCTCTCTATTCTTTCTACTTGTTTTCACTCTGTTTTCTGACATTCACTCTTCTAGGTATAGCCTTCTGGGAACTCCACGAACTAGCCCAACTCGGTCACTGCATTTCCGTAAATTCTCAGGTCACATCTGACTTTGTGCTCTCATTTTGGGACCTGAATTCAAGCTCTCTTTCGATCTGCTCACGGTGACAGGGTAACGAAATCGAGCTCCTGTTCATGCTTTCATTCTCATGGTGACAGGGTAATGAAATCGAGCTCCTGTTCATCTTTTCATTTCCTCCGAACTATTGGACGGGGCAGCGGCCTAGAGCCAGAGGAGGATGAGAGCCGCTCCGATCCCGCAGAGCGTTGAAGAGGATCAGTGACGGGAGTGAGAAAGAGGGCAAAAGGCAAATGGGTTGAAGTAGGGTTCTGTGCAGACCCAATAAAACCCATTTAAAAAAATAAAAAAAATTGGGCATTGTTTTAGTAGAGACCCATTTTGACCTATATGTAAATTTATAAACAACCCATATTCCACCCAGTATAATGAATACGTGTTAAAATTTGCAGCCCATAACTCATTTTGCCACCCCTGAGCGACCTCTCCAGGAGTTGTTGCAGGTTTACCCCCGACTCACCTGTCTCCAAATCGACTCGACGTATGTAATATATCATGCTGCCGGGAAAAGGCTAAATTTCAGGTATTGCAACTTAAAACGCCTCGACTAAAAAGCATCTCGTGATACTTTGTGCATCGCATAGTTACTTTATTTAAAGCAAGTCGAAAGCATCTGATATGACCCAAAAAGAATGTAGAGCAAGCAAGCCTACCTACAAATAATATGCACAGAGAGGGAGAGAGAGAGAGAGAGGAAACAGAAAAATCAGCAATCTTTGTGCTTTACTTTATTCACGGCTCGTCGAAAAGAGTATTAACCTTGAAGAACCTAGACTATAACAAAAGAATAGTCTTGCCGGGCAACAAATACATGCATAAAACTTCAGAAGGATTTTCAAGTATTATAAGCTGCTCCTACCCAAAAAAATGGTAAAAGTTGCACGAAACACCATGAGGGTAGGCTCACTTTTTCTTATGCCTGGTTCTGAGTTGACATAACGCATCCAAGATAAAAGCCATGTTACCAGACCTTGTGCCAAAAAAAAATAGACAGAACACAAAACGTCATCAAGATTCTAAGATCATCAGACACTATGGGCCGGAGTTCTGGCTCCTCAAGCACAAGAACAAGCAAATAATTATTGTACATACAAAAAAAACAGATGCAAACATGAGCTCCGCAGATGCCAAGTATGTGATCCAGAGAAAATTTACCTCGAGAACCAAGTATGAGAAATAGTATACAACTGGTCTCACATCCAAATTTGACCGGCATTCAAAGCACAAATTAACGCTGGTCAAGGCCCAAGCTATATACAGTGTCTAAACTCACACCTGTTTCTGAGGCATATGGAGTAGAACATTCAGTGTCTAAGAGAACCCATTTATAATTCACAACTTGCCAAGCCTGATATCAGATGCTTCTAAAAGGTCGCCTAAAAGGCCTTGCGGGCCTAAAACACGAGATTTAGGTGTCTGGCGTAGAACTTAAACTACAGATGATAAAAGGGCGTGCTAAGAGAACATAACAGACTAAAGAGGGCATTATATCAAAGATTGTCTATTTAGATTGAACTAGAAAAGACATCGCAAGCTACAACTCATATTGTATAAAGTCTATATGATAAGCTAAACAGACAGTAATTACTAGTCAGACAGACTCCAAGTACTAATGATAGCACTGTATGAGGACTAATCCGTACAGATGAAATCTACTTTGACTCTTCAGATGATGAACAGCCTTCCTGATGAAACAGATAGTAGGAGTCCTCGTACTTGCTGTGCTTATCAGTGCGCAATAAGCAAATCTAGAGGAATCTGCCTGGAACTTCTATAGGAAAGCTTAAGCACCTGCATGAAATCAACAGCATCTCTATCTCGCATAAGCGTGGTACCAACTTCTGCCACTATAGCCTCCCCTGCCATACATCCCACCTGCTCCACCATAACTAGCACCTGGAGCCGAGTCATAACCACCATAGCCTGCACCTCCATAACCACCGTAACCTTCACCTCCTCGACCATATCCACCTAAACCGCCTCCACCATAGCTGCTACCATAGGGTCCAAAGCGACTAGAATAACCAAGGGAAGACTCCCCTCGATAACCTCCTAAGCTACCACCTCCAAACCCCCCATAACTACCGCCAAATTCACCACCTCTGCTACCATACCCATACCCGCCAAGTCTACTGCCAAAGCCTCCAGGAGTCCTATATGGACCAGGTCCATATCCTCCATCAAAGCCCCCATAAGAATCACCAAATCCACCAAAGCCGTCATTGAAACAGCGACTCCTAGAATTGCTACCAAATGCAGATGAAGGAGGTGGGTTTGAGGCTTTCTTTGGTTCAGCTTTCTTGATCTCCACCTAAAACAAAGCATTCTAGTTAACCTTATTTATGTTGCATAATACTATAATCACTGCCCTTCCTGAGGAAACCTATACCTGCTATATTCTTCATCATATCATAATAAAGCCACTTGACATGTTAATTTTAATACAGGCCTCAAGAGGATATCAATATCGATAATAAAATAGCATTAAATGATGCAAACCACTGCAAAAACAAGTATTGGTAAACTCACCTTAGTACCGGCCATTTCTATCATATTTCTCTTAGACAACATATCATCAACAATTTCTTCACTATCAAAAATTATGAACCCAAAGCCTCGAGAACGATTAGTCTCATGATCATGGATTATCTGATGTTCAACGACTTCTCCATACTTAGAGAAGAAATTCTTCAATTCATCTGCAAAGTTGGACAAAAAAAGATAGCCATTGATAACCATCGTCCGCCGAAGCAAATCCAGTAAACATACTAATTACTCTTGACTGAAAAATTAAATCGTGGGAAAAAAATGATTGCACCTTCTGTGACAGTTGATGGTATACCACCAACAAATATTTTGTGTCTTAAAATCCTTCGATTGGCCGGAGCCTTTAGGAATGGTCCTCTTTGATCTCAACCTGCTCCGTTAGCAAATGATTTGTCATACTTATACCATATTAGAAAAAAATCTACGGTAAAATGTTTAAAAATAAATAAACAACTAAAGATGAAAGATAGGCAAGCCAGAATCGATCGATTCTTTTTTTCCTTTTGCTTCGCCATGAACTTGCGGGGATGATGTGTGTTGAGGGGGTGATGTTGGAGCACAGACAGCTTATAAGAATCTTCATATGAAGGGATGGAATCTCAGATCTTTGTTTTCAATTCATCTTCTGATTGCTTTGATCTTAGTTTGTCGATTTTTTTAGCCTAAAGCTATTGGTTTTCAATTTGCAATCTGAGAAATTGGTAGAAAGTTTCACGATTGTTGTTTATGGTTTTCTAAGCTGCTCCCAATGGGATCGCTTGAAAATAGCAACTCAAATGCAAACGAAATCATTGTTCGGTTCGGTGGGAGGCTCGACGATCTAGTCTGACCAAATTTTGTCTCAAGAAAGTTACGGTTATTTATGCGAATTGGTTTCATACACAATTGCTTAATAGGCTTCATTGAGCGAGTTCGCGACAGGTAATTATGAGTTTAGTCTTCACTGGTGGGATTGGAGGAAGCTTGGAAGGTCAGTCTTACAGTTCAAGTCTGATCGGTGAGAGGCTTTATGGACTCGATATTTATAGTGCATTAAGTTCGTCATTGTAGTTTACTTCGTGTTTTTGTCAAAGTTTTTCTCTTTTTTTTTTTCTTTTTATTTAAATGTTTGAGATAAAGAGGAAAGAGTAATAAGGTCTTAGATGTCATATTATGTCTTATTAATCCACTCGCCATGTGTTTGAGTTAAGAGAATCTACCACATTGTGCTTGCATGTTGTGGTCAAAGAATTACTTAACGGAGTATCATAAATTTGATTTTGTTGCTTTCGTGCTTGTCTCATCCTTTGCTTTTTGGTTTTCTTGGTGGTTTAAATCTTGACAGAAATGTTGTTGCTTAAATATCAAAGGGACACTCACATTGAATTAGTGTTTGCAAGATTTCTAGAATTAAATCCCTAATTACTTTGTTGTTGTCTTCTTTCGTGATGGAAAGCTTCTTTCCAAGAAGGGTCAGGTTATCCACTTATGTAGCTTATGTGTTAGATAATGAATGGTGCTCTTGGGTGTGTAGAAGTAGGTTGAGACAAAAAATTTTGCACTCGCTAATTTTGACATGACTCACTGATGAGTAAAATCCATCAATACCGGGTGAGTATTTAAGAATGATGATGATCTCCTGTTCTTTTTTACTACCTTGCATTGCTGGCATCCAGATTTCTTTAACCTCAATTTGTATTTAAATCATGTTCATTTGATTGATGGTGATAGGCTATGTCGCAGCATGAAGTTTCGTTAAATTAGTAATTTAAGCTGCATTTAACCTCAAGAAATTTAAATCTCTCTCATTTTGTTTCATTTTACCAATAGGGAAGATTTATCTAGAAACTGTCTTGTGTATAATTTATTTTTAGTAGAATCCCGACATTGTTATATAATTTATTTAAGTTGATGGATCAAGACAAATACATATCAATAAAAGTGGATGGATATAATGAAATGAGTCCATTAATGAAATTGCCATTCCATGGAGCTGATGGAGTGGAATCCGAGATCGTGAGTGCAATAAACAAGGTAAGGGTATCTAACTCTCATTCTCCTCTGGGTAAAAAGCTAGCTAGTCAATTAGAGACTTAGAATAATTTTTCAACAATCATAGAAGAGAAAACACATAAAAAAGTTAGGGTAAAGTGCATTCATTGTGGGGTTGAGTATGGGTATAACATTGATTATGGAATGTCTACTATGTGAAAGCACTTGAGAAAGTGCAAAAAATATCCTCATGTAGATGAGACACGTAACAAAGATGAGACTGGCGAAATAGGAGAAAATACTAGTGATGATAGTGTCTTAACGTTACGGAAGTTTGATCAAAAACATTGTAGGCACATGCTAGCTTAGATGATCATTATTGATGAACAACATTTTTCCACGGTTAAATGTGTCAGTTTTCTTGATTTTGTTACTAAATTACAACCTCTTTTACAATATCTTTCATGATTTATGGTGACTAGAAATTATATAAAATTTTATCTAAGTGAAAGAACTTATTTGAAAGCTTACTTTAGTAAGCTTAATTCTATAATTACACTTACGATTGATATCTGAAGTTCCATTCAAAACTTGAACCACTTATATTTTATTGCACATTTTATCAATAAAAACTGGAAGATACATAAAAGAATCATCAATTTTGTGGTAATGCATAGTCACAAGGATGGAAAATTTGGGAAAATGGTGGATATATGCATTTATAACTGGAGAATAGAAAAAAATGTGCCTACAATAACCATGGATAATGCTAGTTTCAATAATGTGGCTAGTTCCAGTAATTCTATCTTGTAATTCATTCACATATCTAGAGTGAATACTTTATTTAATCTCTTTTTTTTTATTTTTTTTAATTTGAATTGTCTTATTAATGAAATTATCATTGGAAAATAGACTTTATTTTGTGGAAACTCCAATTTGTGATAAGTAAATAGACTTCATTAATCAGCACTTTTGTATTTGTCTCTAAAGCATGGTTTCATGTTGATTTTTCTTTATGTATAAATTTCAATTCTTTGTTAAAGATTTTGTACCAAGTAGATTGACTCACTTGATTTCACTCTTGGATAAGTAGTTGTGCCTGTAGTAAAGATTTATTGACCGTTTTAGAAAAAAAAAAAAAGTTTTTCGTAGTAGTTGTAGAAATAAGACTAATATTATATTCATGTTTGCTGCTAATGTTTATGCAATGTTAGGATTTTTGTTTTGTCTAGTAATGTTTGTTTATGATAATTAGTCTTGTGAATTCTTAGTTTTTCCTTTAGTCCGAAAGTTCATGTACTTATTGATTACACATGCTTAATATTTATGACAATTAGACTTGTGCTTAATGATTGCAAAACAAGTTCTAGTGCAAACATGGTAAACCTTGAAACTAAATCAAAAAAATAGGGTAGGTTCCAAAACAAATTCAGTGCAAATAGAGTAGAGGTTACATGGTCTATCAACCATGGAATTGACCACCCCTTATTCCCATTACTCATGATAGTAATGGGTTACCTTGTTAAATTCGTTCAGAATTGGTGGTACTTTTAAGTCAATCATTAGCGGAAGATAATCATTCCTCTATCCAAAACTTTCTAACACCGGATCAATTCGATTTGTTCGCTGATGACGCTTGACAACATAGTCCAACATAAATGATATGCACAAAATTTCAGGAGAATGTTGCTATCTTTGGATGATAGGGTCAGCAATGCAAGCCCAATATTTGAATTTAACTTTTCTCAATTTAAATGCTTTACCGCACATCGGGATAAATCCTCTTTGAGTCTACTTAAATAACATGCAGTGAATGCTTTCTTTTATTTTTGTTTTGGGACAGTGAAAAAAAGAAGGAAAAACCCATTTACCTACCCAATTTTCGTGACACAAGAATTTTGTAAATAGAAATTTTGTGCTGCCATCAAATAAATTTCTATTATTATGTGAAATAGAAATTTTATATTATTACCGAACGCGTTTTTCTACTCAGAAACTCATTTAGAGAATTAATAAAATTTAAATTTATCTAGAAATTATTTTCAACAATAAAATGATTATCATTTGTGCTAGTAAACCCTAACGGCTACGTAGCAACACGCAACCCAACGAAAACAAGTTAAGATTTAGGAATGGGTTACCCATTTAGACCCACTTCAATTGGGCTTTGTTTTTTAATCCTTTGGTTGGGCCATTACAAACCCAATGGAAAACTGGGTCCACTCTCTCCTTTGTTCAAACAACAAATTCAAAACCAGACCAAACGAGATTCCATTGCTTTCAGCTGGGAAATGGCGTTCGTGTACCATGCCTTCTCGATCGCGGTCAAGGACATGATGATGGACTCTCCCTACGCTTTCGACAGCAGACCAATCAAGGAAACCGCTCTCGCCATCTCCCTCTTCGTTGTCGCCACTCGCTGCATCGTCCTTGGCATCCTCATGGCCACCCACTCAGTCTGCGGTGGCTGAACCACCATACCGTTCTTTCTCTTCCTACCCTGCTTCTACTCCATTCAACTGCTCCAAGCTTCTTTGTTTGATTCATTGCATTCGAACGACTCGCTCTGCATATCGTTCTTCGCGATTCTGGGCTCGGTCTCTTACGCTGACGCATACATCATTCCTTATCGTGGCTCTCTTCGTGTGCGCGTTCCCGTGACTACCAATTAAAGCCGCGTTCACTCTTCCAGGTAAAGCTTTTTGGTAGCCCCCGAACTAGCCCCAACCGATCGCTGTGCATTTCAGTAAATTCTCAGGTCACATCCAGTTTTGTAATTGCATTTTCGATCCATTCATGGCGACAGGGTAAAATCGAGCTTGCATTTTCTCCAAACCATTGGACGAGGCAGCCGCCCAGAGCCCGGCTGAGGGCCGCTCCGACCCCGCAGAGTTGAAGATGATGAGTGGAAGGAGAGTGAAAAAATGTAAAAAGCAAATGGGTTAAAGTAGGTTTCCATGCAGACCCATTAAGACCCATAAAAAATTGGGCTTTATTTTAGTAAAGACCCATTTTGACCTATATGTTCAATTTTAAACAACCCATATTCCACCCAGAATAACGAATACGTGTTAAAATTGGGATCCATAAACTCATTTCACCAGCCCTGAGCGACCTCTTTCCAGGAATAGTTACCAGTTCACCCCGACTCACCTGTCTTCAAGTCGACTTAATGTATGTAATATATTACGTGACCGGGAAAAAACTAGATTTCAGGTAAAACCCCTCAACTAAAAGCCTCCCGTGCTTAGTCCAAGGCATAGGTACTCCATTTAAGGCAAGAAAAAACGTATCCAATATCACCAAAAAAGAAAATGCAGAGCAGGCGACCCAACCTGGCGAATGATGTGCAGAGAGAGAGAGAGAGAGAGAGAGAGAGAGAGAGAGAGAGAGAAAAAAAAATCAGTATTCTTTGTTCTTTTGTTTATTCACTGCTCGTCAAGAGAGTATTAACCTTGAGGAACCGACAACTATATTAAAAAAAGAAAAAAAAAAAAAAGAACAATCTTGCCGGGGAACAAATACACACTCAAAAACTCTACATAAAGAATTTTCAAGTATATAAGCTGCTCCTTCCCAAAAAATGGAAAAAGTTGCACAAAAACTCCGCGAGGATGGCTCACCCTTTTTTTTTTTTGCCTAGCCTGAATTGACTCAAAAATACAAGAATAAAACCAAAATTACCGGACCTTGCGCAAAAAGATCATCGTATACTCTGGGCCAGAGTTCTGGCTCCTTAAGCACAAGGAACGAGGAAAATAATCATTGTACATACAAAAAGGACACAGCAAACACGCGCTGAAGGCCCAAGCTACATACGGAGTCTAAACTTACACCTGTTTCTGAGGCATATGGAGCAGAACATTCAATGTCTACGAGAACCCACTTATACTTCACAACTTGCCAAACCTGATATCATATGCTTCTAAAAGGTCGCCTAAAAGGCCTTGCAGGCCTAAACCATAAAAATAAGGTATCTGGCATAGAACTTAACTACAGATGATAAAAGGGCGTGCTAAGAGAACATAACAGACTAAAAGGGGCATTATATCAAAGATTGCTATCTAGATCAATCTAGAAAAAACATCACAAGCTACAACTCATATTGTATAAAGTCTACATGATAAGCTAAACAGACAGTAACTACTAGTCAGACAGGCCCCAAGTACTAATGATAGCACTCTATGATGACTATTCCATACAGATGAAATCTACTTTGACTCTTCAGATGATGAACAGCCTTCCCTGGTGAAACAGATAGGAGTCCTTCTAGTACTTGCTGTGCCTATCAGTGCGCAATAAGCAAATCTAGAGGAATCTGCCTGGAACTTCTATAGGAAAGCTTAAGCACCTGCATGAAATGGACAGCATCTCTATCTCGCATAAGGGTGGTACCGACTACTGCCACTATAGCCTCCCCTGCCATACATCCCACCAGCTCCACCATAACTAGCACCTGGACCCGAGTCATAACCACCACCATAGCCCGAACCTCCATAACCACCGTAGCCTTCACCTCCTCGACCATATCCACCTAAACTGCCTCCACCATAGCCTCCACCATAGCTGCTACCATAGGGTCCAAAGCGACTAGAATAACCAAGGGAAGACTCCCCTCGATAACCTCCTAAGCTACCACCTCCAAACCCCCCATAACTACCACCAAATTCACCACCACCACTACCATACCCATACCCGCCAAGTCTACTGCCAAAGCCTCCAGGAGTCCTATATGGACCAGGTCCATATCCTCCTTCAAAGCCCCCATAAGAACCACCAAATCCACCAAAGCCATCATTGAAAGAGCGACCCCTAGAATTGCTACCAAATGCAGATGAAGGAGGTGGGTTTGAGGCTTTCTTTGGTTCAGCTTTCTTGATCTCCACCTACAACAAAGCATTTTAGTTAACCTAATTTATGCTGCATAATACTATAATCACTGCCCTTCCGGAGGAAACCTATACCTGCTATAGTCTTCATCATATTTAGAATAAAGCCACTTTAACATGTTTATTTTAATACAGGCCTCAAGAGGATATCAATATTGACAATAAAATAGCATTAAGTGATGCAAACCACTGCAAAAACAAGTATCTGTTTACAAGTTGGTTTCTCATAAATAATCTTGGTAAACTCACCTTAGTACCGGCCATTTCTATCATATTTCCCTTAGACAACATATCATCAACAACTTCTTCACTATCAAAAATTATGAACCCAAAGCCTCGAGAACGATTAGTCTCATGATCGCGGATTATCTGATGTTCAACAACTTCTCCATACTTAGAGAAGAAATTCTTCAATTCATCTGCAAAGTTGGACAAAAAAACATAGCCATTGATAACCATCATCCGCCAAAGCAAATCCAGTAAATATACTAGTTACTCTTCACTGAAAAATTAAATCGTGGGAAAAAATTGATTGCACCTTCTGTGACGGTTGATGGTATACCGCCAACAAATATTTTCTTTGTCTTGAAATCCTTTGATTGGCCTGAGCCTTTAGGAATGGTCCTCTTGATCTCAACCTGCTCCATTAGCAAATGATTTGTCATACATATACCATATTAGAAAAAAAAAAAAAAAAACTACGGTAAAATGTTTAAAAAAAATAAAAAATAAACAACTGAGGATGAAGAATAGGCAAGCCAGAATCGATTCATTTAGCTACCAAATGTGGAAAACTTATTAAATTTTAACATATTCCAGTGATTGTACAAACCAAATTCATGTCCTCACATTTCGAAAGGAAAAAAAGAAAAGAAAAAAAAAGCTGGAATCTTACAGTACCATAAAACGTTGTTAAATACTAGTATGTGCTCTTTAAACTGTAAAACTACTTTAATACTTCCATGAAACAACTATCCAAACAAAACTGCATTATCTAAACAAGTCACAGAGCTTTATCTTGTTTCATATTTATTCAAGAAATCCTATAAGAAAATGCATCATATCTATATCCCTTTTGTGGGCCATGAGTTTTTCCAAATATGTACAGTTTGAAGCATGACAAGGACAAAGGAAATAAATCAATTCATTGATAAACAAAATGGAGAAAGAAAAGAAACTTAGTTATGGATTTAGTGCGTCATCATCTAATGAAAACACTGGACACCTTAAGCAATGTTAAAGCACCACAATATCATCCTTACAAGATATGTGAAATAGCGCTATTCTCTACATCTCTAAGCAGACAAATGTAGGGAGTTGGTAGTCTTTCAATAAAAAAGATTTCAAACATTCATGAAACTGTTCAAGTATTTGTACACTACAGCACTTTGAACACAGATTACAGTACAAAGTACATCTTTATAACGTGTAACAACAGTATGGAAATTGAAGGGACCTCGGCCTTGTGAAGTGAACAACAAAGCGACAAAACGAGATAAGAGAACCAGCAGGACAAAGATGCTGCTCTTACCTGCTTCCCATTGAGGACATGTTCATCTTCTATAACTTTGTCGACCACCGAAGGATCAGCATAAGTGATAAATCCAAAACCCCTGGGTTGACCCGTAAATCGATCTTTCATTATCACAGAATCCGTTATCTCCCCATATTGCCCAAAGTGCTTATTGAATGTTGCTGTATCACCACGATAAGAAAGACAGTCAATAAGAAGGGGGTACAAAAATCGGTTGAGCTATATAACCCGTATAGCATTTAGGCAGGGCAAATCAACACCCAGAAATAAATCCCTATTCCAAACTACTGTATTATAATCAACTCTATGGCACAATCGAAAAGATAAAACTAGCCATAGTATTACGCATAAAGCACGCGCTGTTGATGAATGAATGAGACAAACAGCAAAAAAGTAGAGGCCTCACCGTAAGTAACATCTTTAGCCAGTCCTCCGATGAAGATCTTCCTGAATAGCACAATTCACAAATTAAGAGCCGTCCCAGTAAAAAAGGTTCGATAGATAACTCTCTAAAAATCCAACAATCAAGAGAATATTAAGACGGCCACGAACTACGCAAGAAGCCCGTTCGCGGTGAATTCACTCCGTCGAGGGCTTCGTTTCCAAAAAACACGGACGCTACGGATGGCAAGAAAGGAAGTCTTCCCTTCATCCATCAGAGCCTTCAATCAAGCTAGCCTCGCTTTCGATTACTCACAAACACGCAATCGACTAGGCAATCGTGAACATGCAAATCCACAGGATCCTGCCTAGGGAGAGAGAGAGACTAACCCGGGGCTGGCTCCATCGCCGGAGAGGGGGTCGTTCTTCATCTTAGAACCCATCGATCAGGCAAGCGCTTCGAGATCGAGCGCTCTTTGGAAGTCGCGAGAAGCGAAGGTGTCCGATCAGGCCTGCGAATCGAGAGCGAGCAGAGAAGAAGGAGAAGGAGAACGAGAAGGAGAAGCTAGGGTTCGTTCTGAGCCGTGCGGATGTGTGGAAGAAGAATATAAGAGGATGATATTTCCCGTCGAAATGTCGGGTTTGCCACTCAGGGAAGGGCACCAATCACGGATTTGCCACTGGCGTTCTTGTGTTCCACGCAAGTACAGGGGAAAATGTCAAATGACACGGATAGTTTAATTCAACGTGCAAATATTATTCAAGAATTTTTAATTTATTTAATGTAATTTCTAAATTTTTAATAAATATTCAATTTAGTCTCTATATTATATGAAAATATCTAATACTATTATTCTATTAATTTAGGTTTAAGGATAATATTTACAAACCATTTATGGTCTATATTGAATAAATTAAAATTCATGATCAACATTGCACATTTGATCAAAATTTAAAGATTATATTAAATAAATAAAAATTTCATGAACCGCATTATACAATTGGCTAAAGTTCAAAAGCTATTTGTGTAACTATTTCTGAATATAACGATTGTACTTACATCCCTTGTCTTCACAATTTGCTAAATTGAATGGTTTTGGGTTATTTTTTAGATTGCAATTTTTTTGTATTAATGAAAAATTTAAAAGAAATTTTTGTGAAAATAATCGATTGCATTGTCTTAAATGATGAGTCAATTGAAAATATTTCCATTATTAATAATAAATTTATGTTTAAACATTTTCAGAGGTGATAAAAATATTTTTCATTCATTCATTGTAGTGAGCGATAAAAGTTGGTTTTTTAAGAAGATATTTTTCAAATTATCTATTTTTTCGCAAAACGAACGAAACTTAAATGATGTTATCAACATAATCTATATCATGCTCAATAGTGTGTTGGTGTAGTACATTGTAGAGATGATCGATTTCAAGATGGGTGGTTCTCACCTTGGAATTGAAAACCACTCATTAGTTCCATGAACCTACCTAAGAATTGGACCGAGTCTTAGGTGATTCTATGAACTAATTCCACCAAGCTTCACGCGTTTAGTGGCTTGTTTTCTAGCAAGCCACGAGTTGTCCCACCAAGCTTCTTTTTTTCTTCTAGCAAATAAGAATGCTCTATTATGTAATTGCCATTTTGTTTGTAAAAAAAAAAAAAAATTCTTCCATCTTCTTTAATTGAAAAATAAAAATAAAACCTTCCGTGTTCTTTAATTACCTTGCCTTTAGACCAAACACGGGTACATGGAAAAGCTCATCTAGCATGGTAATTTAGACAGGCTTGCATTTGAAGTGGAGCTTGTGATTTAACTTGAATCACAAGCTTCACTTCAAGCGCAAGTCAAAGAATTTCCTCTCAATATGTGTGCAGAATATTTCACTTTCCTTTTTGTACTTCGGACAATGAATAGGTTGAAGCAACTAAAAAGGGGCCAATGGCATCAATTAGGGTTTCCAACTTATAGCGAATGGAGTTGGCCAAGAGTGAGAGAGGAAGGTAAGGCCGTGATCATGTCTGCAATGAACATTTGGAGGCACAACTATGAGTTGATGAGAGTTGAGACTCAAAAGACGGAGAGATGAGACGAGATGATTGACAAGAGAGATAAAGGATTTAGGGTTTTAATTTTTCTTAAAAATTAAAAAATATATTATATGTCCAGTTCAGATAGATGGGTGGGGTGATTCAACATTTGAAACTGAAAATTGGACCAGTACCGAATGATTCCAAATTAGAATTGGGAAACCATCGGTTCTAGGTCGGTCCGGTTGGGTTTTGGGTGATCAAAGCGGTTTCTAATTTCTTTGCACCTCCCCAATAAACTGGCCAATCTATTCAAGCAGGAATAATAAACATCATGTTGCTAACTCTTTGAACTTGTTTACTGCCCACTCATGTGCATTTTTAACTAAATAAGTCAACATACAATTTGCACCAATATGATACTTATAAGAGTACTTAAATATGATCGGACATATCGCGACATATTTTATATCTATTTATGTATGGTAATTGGCCACATCTATCATGTTGAAGGTAGAGAGTCCAAAATCAAATGAATGATTTCCGTTGATTGTTTCCCTCTAAACAATCATACCCAACACTACCGACCAAAAAACAAAAAAAAATCATACCCAGTGCATTCTCATGCAAGAAGTCATCGGGTGCACCAATACAAGTAACTCAGTACAGATGAATGGTTGAATCACGTAGGACCCAGGTGGGCCCAAAAGATCCATCTGTTCATATGCTCTAAGCCTATATAATCTCGATGCACCTAATGACATTCCTTTCATGGGTAGGAGTAAAGTAAGAAAAATCTCGTATCAAATAAATAGAGACGACATCAATAAAGTAGAACAATGATTGCATATGTCGCCAGCATAAGAATAGGTTCTTTACAGAAGCCGCCTTTTACGCTATTTTGAGAGAGTGGATAGCCATTAATTAGGATAGAGAAGGCGCATGCTTGATTTTTCCATAAAAGTAAGTGTAGAAAGAACTATGCTATAATTAGTGGTATTCTCGAATATTGTCAAATCCTAAGCTCTCAAAAACAACTTGAATCAAAAGCTAAACAAGATAATCTCTAGATCCCCAAAAAGTGAGGGGGAATAAGCCGTAATAGACACCTTGAAAAAGGAAAATGCACTAAATCTAATGGACATTTTCAGGCAATATTTGCAGGGTTATGTACATCGGACTCTGAGGCTTGTTCACCGAGCGACCTGGTTGATACAGGCAATGTCTGCTTCGGCGGGCGCTTCTTCGATTTCTCCACGGGTTCCTTCAGATTAAGAGACGTGTAGACCGACATCCCACAAAGCGCCGTCACTGCGCCGCAGATGCTCGCCGACCCCGGATCGGAGTGGAAGAAAACATAGCCTCCGAGGAGGATCACGCACGTCTTGAACTGTCCTAAAACGACATGGGAAGTGGCCGAAGTCGCGCTGCATAAGTTTGCCATAAACAACACATTCTATTAGCAAGTTCCCCATTGCTGAAATGCAAAGCTCAAAATGACAAGCTTCACGAAACGAATGGATGGCATGTGTTTCGGTTTCCTACCCCAAAGCCAACGCGCCGGACCATTGCAGGAGAAAGCCTAACAGAGCCGAGATCAAGATTGCACTCGAGTTTCGCAAGTCCCAGTTGAAAGATAGCACTCCCGGAGGGTCCAGCAATGGCATCAGCGGCAACAGGAAAAAGATGGTGATAGGGGTCGTCTTCCACATCAACCTGTGCTCATCAAAGTCGACGGTTAGAGCAGTCGTGCAATGATCATTGTGCGAAGATACAGATCTTCGTCTGTCGCTTACGCTAAGGCGGTCCAATTGCTTTGCTGCTGCAGGTTAGACCAGAGGATCTTATTTATAGCGCTGGGGATTATCCAAATGACCGCGATGCAGAAGCCGTACAAATTGAACTCCAGATCTGTCACAGTCGCAACAGCCACACCAAGCGAAACGACTACCAAGGCCAAAACCTGAACCATGGAATGCACATTCGTGAACAGAAGAAAGAGCAAGTTCCAAAATGAGTACAGGAATGACTTTGGTAGCCAGGAATTTCAGTCTGTCCCTGACCTTTTCTAAGGAAATCCTCTTCTTGAAAAGAATGAATTCGGCCAGTACAATGGTCGGAGTGACCGCTATCTTAGCCATTTGGTAGAATCCAACGCTGCACAAATTCAGCTCATGATCTTAATTGCGAGGCAAACGAAAAGAAGATGGCTATGATTAGTCCAGACAAAGATCATCAGAGAGGACCATGAAACTAGTTAGGACCTGTTGTGCTTCAGGCTGGCGTTGGCAAGGCCAGTGGCAAAGGACATGACAGCACCCAACGCGAAAAGGGAGGAGAAAGGAGTGGTTTTGGACGGAGGCGAGACCGGCAGCAGCGACAGCGCCTTGAAAATCGCCATCAGAACCCAGGCGGTGCAGTAGTGGATCAGCGTGAGGAAAATCGGAAAGTTGAACCCGATTTGCCCCATCACCTGCGGTCACGCTTTTACTGATTGAGCAGGAGCCAGATGATTTGCTTAAATGGATCAACCAGTAAAGCCAAGACATGCCGTAAAACGTTAAAAACTGAAAGTGGACAGAAGAAGCGAGGGACGGACCGATTTATTTGTGAGGATGATCCCCACAGCAACCATGAAATTGAAGGTCATCGCCACGACCGGCCCGCAAAACCGCTGCTGTTGGCGCTTGGCGCCTTCCGATGTGCAGAGCTCGTTGTGGAGAGAGCTTCTGAGCTCTTCGAGTGCTCGACCTGGTGATGGCCCTACGTTAGTCTTGGGAATTCTTACTCTCATCTAAGTTACCACACACGTGCACTAGCCAGGTTCAGCATCGGAGATTCAGCTAACAAAAGAGATGATAATCTAGTTTCTGCATATGAAATTCAATCACTTGCTCAAGAGAAGGACACACGTGAATGATCAATACCATCGAATTATCGGGTTCTTCAAACTAATAAATTTGCCAATGCAGCACTCTTGATCAAGTACGTGGAAAAGCAAAGTAACTAGAAAAAGAAGACAAACAGTATAAGAAGGCATTCAGTCGAACGTCCTCCTCACGCACATTGCTGAATTGCAGACTGAAACAATCTCAGCGAGAAGAGAGGAATCGAAAAAACACTAACAGAGCTAGAAATTGACCTAAACCGATTCGCCCAAACACGAAGAAACATCGCCAGGGACATCAAAAGAGGACACTTTCGAAGCTAATGTAAATTCCAACTTTCCTTACAAAGCGGCGCACATATAATATCACGCTAAACTCATCAAGATCACGACAATGCAGGCCAATTCAGGGTACCCTTTTGATGACTCACCTGTGTCCCCGGCATCGCTGTCCTTCCTCTTGATGAAGAACTTCCTCACTGCGTTCCGATCCAACAACGGGTCGAGAACTCCCCCGCTGGATCCGGCCGCCGCAGCATCCGCCTTACCGCTCATCACCGCCAAAACCGACCTTGCCCCACTATCCCAAGCCGGGTCGCATCACGGCCCGAGAGAGAACGAGCAGCAGAGAAGGAAAACCTGCGTTCCTAGAAGGAATGAGAAAATACTGAGAGGTTGTTTTGCAACGTGAAGGCTCAACAAACTTGATGGTTAGCTACAACTAGTTTTTTTCGTTTTTTTTTTCTGGCTGTTTGGGCACTAGCACTGAGGTGGGCACCTGGGTTACGTGATCGGGAAGGGAAGTTTCCGGGGTTTCCATCATAGAGAATGAGTCAACGGGGAGATCTGTCCCGTCGATTGGCGAGAGTTTCAGATGAGATTTAGGAGCTTGGGAAATTTTATCTTTCTTTGTTCTCGATTTCCCTTCTCTATCAAGATCTTTTGTTTTCAAAGCAATCCCGCATAAGTGCCTTGTTTTTTAAGGTACGAGGTTCCCAGGGTCTTGGTTTCTCGAGAGGCTTCTTGGGAATTCATCATCATTGGAACTGTGGGGTGACCTTGGAGATAAAAAGGGACTTAAAAGGCTAGAGATAATAATGACATTCTACTATATCAGGGATGATCAGGATAGTTTTCTATATCGGAGATATATTTCTTTTGATTCTCCTTATCTATTGAGATTGTGCGTATATATCTAGATCGTGCATATCTTGATTAGTATGTTATCTTAGATAGTTACATGATAAAACTTATAAATATATTGATTTATTCTTCGTTATTATATGACAGAAATACATTAAAAAAAACTCAAAAAAATTATATAAAAAGTAGACCACCAATTTAATTTTAGTTTGACAAAAAAAATACTTTAGTTATAAATTTTTTGACGATTTGCCAATTTAGTTATTTTGGCTAATTTTGGTTGAAAATTGCTGGTGTGGCGATTTAGTTACCGCTAGATTTTTCTATGTGACACGGTCGATACTAACATTAGTGATCTTTGTAATTTAAAAAAAAAATCTGAATTCCTTTTATCTTTTTCCTTTTTTCCGTTCCTTGGTCATTGACCTGGCTTACTACAAGTGAGATTCGCCACAACTTCCACCTAGCATCGCCAAGGCCAGCAACCAGCGGAGAGAAATAAGAGAAAAAGAAAGGGAAAGTAAAAAGAAAAAAATTTCAGAAATTTTTTAAAATATTAGAAAAACTGTCCACGTAGGATGATTGGCCCTGTTGGACTCTATTTCCAACCAAAATTAGCAAGTAAACTAACTTGGCAAATCATTAAAAAAATTTATAACTAAATTGACATAATCGAAAAGTAATAAATTTAATTTTTTTTGGATAATTTTCCCTAGAAAATTCTCAATTCTATTTCCCACATTTTCTTTAACTTGTCCATTAACCCGCGATTAGTTAGTAAGTCTAATTAGGGTTTGAAATTAATGAAAAACATCAGGCCATGTGCACCCCGCTTTTCTTAAAAAAATCTGAACCAACTAATTTCCAGAACGATGGAGAATAACAGTGCAACTACTCGTACTATATATATGCTAATATATATCAAATTTGATGGCACAGAGTAACGTTGCTTTGCATATAAAATTCGTCCGAGGAGACCACCCCAACAGTTTCCTAGCATCCTGCGAATCATCCGATGAAACTAGTTATATCGCAGTCACTTTCCACAAGGCAAATGTCATGAACAGAAAAACCAATTTGCCAAAAGTTTTTTTTTTTTTTTAAGGGCATCGGATCATGCCACACCATTGGAAGTCGCCGCAACCCCGATGAGGGTCGGCGACGAAGGGGGCGGCGCGACCACCCTCGTCCTTTGCTCGTGCCCTCCGATCCCCCTCCATCTTTTCTCAACAAAATGCTCATTTTCAAGCGCCTCAAACGACGCCGTTTGAAGGGTAGCGGCAAGTTCTATGACTTGAAAGAGCGTGAAAAGAGTTTTAGGATACAAATGCCGGATAAATATCAGTATTGAGGCTCCTACAATAATTTTCTTATATTTAAATACTTAACCCTCCATCACGCCTGAATTTAAGCTATTAGATAATAATTTGAACTGTGTGAAAATTTGTTAAATCGCAGTCCAACTAATCTAAAGATTTAAGGGTTCATATCAAGAAAAAACCTAATCGATACACCTATGATAAATTTACCACGAACTAATTTTTTTACCACAAAAAATCCCAAACCAGTATACATGTGACAATTTTATCATAAACTAATTTTTTTACTCTTAAAAATCCCAAATTGATATATTTGTAAAGAATTTACCTCCGTTAGTTTTCGACGTTTCCGTTAAATTGGATTAATACTACAAAAAACCCTTAAATTGGTATACTTGTAACAAACGGAGGGTAAAACTCCAAATTGGTATCTCCATCAATTACCATATGTTATCTAATTCGACAATTTGATAGCAAAATTTAATGAAGATTAATGAAGGGTAAATTTATCACATGTGCATCAATTTGAGATTTTTCGTGGTATTAACCTAAAATATAAATTATTTAGGTTGATAGGTGATTTAGAATGCAATAGTAGACACAAAAACAAGAGATGCCTACATTTATGGGCCTATCATCACAAGGCATGTATCTATTGTCACCAAGATGGCCCATTAGTGAACTATCTCTAAGATGACCTATCATTCAACTATCTCTTCAGGGATTGTAAAAGATGTTCCCCTCAAACTATTCTTGTTATTGGTTCAACTCATATTCTCCGAAAAGTGGATCTTGCTCTAACACATCTGAATAAGTTAAATACTTGCATTAAGATATAAGCGGTTCTTATTCCATGACAATGAAATCACTTTTTCACCTTTTCATAGACTAGGGGAAATTCACTTGGAAAAGAAAATATTTCAAACTAATGGTTCTGGGTACACAACTAGGTTTCTAATGTATGAGATTTTGTAGCACTTGCCAATGAAACTCTATCGATTATTATTACATGGAACAAATCTCCATACACTGATTCAATTACATCACATCTTGGATCGAAACTTCGATGCTCAACATGTCTTGCAAGTGACTAGATCCAGCTATCTCATCACCGATTTGATTGCTTTATCAAAGGTTTCAAGACTGACCTAATCTTGGGCACCTCCTCCAAGCGTAAGTTCTATCATATTTCAGCTTTGAAGATTCGATAATTTTTTTTTTCTGCATTAATTGTGCTTCCTTTCACTTTCAAAGCCGAAAACTCGGAGAAGAGTAATTTTTTATGTTGTGCTCTACAGGAGTTATCGGTTTTAAGATAAGTAAGTTTCAGATGTGGAACCCGAAGCCTACCTGCTTGAACCGATTTCCATTTTTCTGAACTTGAAACCTGCTTTATTGATATTGGAACTAATTTGGAGCCATTTGTTTATCTGGGTACTGGTTCTTTTTTTTTTTACTTCATTTTTTTTTTTTTAAAAAAAAAACCAAAACACATAGCAATCATAACAAAATAGTATGGGTAACAAACCAGCTCTAAGTAAAATGTCCATACAATAGGAAAATTAAGCTCATGTAAGAATAATAAGTCATCTTCTTCCAAATTCAAAAAACATGTTCTAATTGGTTCGCGAATGGGTAGGTGGGTAAGTTCAACACCCAAAACCTAGAACCTATCCATGCAGCACCAATTCAAAAAGAGAGCCAATTATGTTTCTTATGGATAGTCCATTCTAGTTTCAAGATAGAACCGAATTGGTTACATAGCCCTAGTGCTCTAGCTTTTATTCTTTTTTAAGTCGGAACTCTTATCGTCTCAACATTTATAAAGTCGAGAGCCAAAATTGGATTGGGAATAAATTTTAATGAAAGGAAAAAGATGAATTGTATGACTTATTGTAAGTTGAAAAGGACACATAGCATCTACATTTCCCAATGTACCGTCAATGGTGCTTATTACTAAGTCAAACTATATGCTTATGTTCTGGCCAGGAATATATAGACTCAATGCTTTTACACTTGAATATAACCTCGATATTACCAACCGTACATCGTACATATGATGCCGACCCTCGTAACTTTTGTAATGTGATTATTGTGAATTTTATGAAAACTGGCGTGGTCGATGGTGCAGTTTACAGAATTTATTAAGATGACGATGTTGCTTGATCTCTATGATGTCGACCCTCTTAGCTTGATTTACCTAATATTGGGGCGTAATTATCGAATCAGCTAGCTTCATGGCCCAAAAGAAGAAAAGTGAATTCACTAACTTGGGAAGAACCCAAGCACGCCTATGAATGCGGACAGCGACGTGTCGTTTCCGGGCTTCGTCCGTACATCCCTCCCAATAGAAAAACCTTATATAAATACTATCTTTTATTCATTTATCTCAAAATCCTATTTTTTATGGACAGTGGCAAAATTGCTACGCTTGTTTGCCTCTATAATTTCTGGGCTTTCACGCTTTTTTTCTTTAATTGAGTATTTTTCCTTTTAATTTATCTAATGAAGTATGTTATATAATTTTTTTAAATTAAGTTTCCATACTAAGTCAGCCAAATTTAGCCAATGTAGCCATCCGATGTCGTCATAGTGTAACATGAATAAAATTTTCTAATATGGACTATGCCAACGTGGCCATCCAATGTTGTCATAGTGTAACATGAATAAATTCTAATATGGACTTCCACGTTGGCGTATGTACGTCATATTCTCACATCATTTATATTGACTTGTCCACATAAATTCACATGAGCATCAAAATATTTTATTTAAGTCATTTTTTTGCGTCATTTGACACTTGCGTCAGCTGAATTTGATTAGATTTGGAGGTGGACGAGTTTGATTAGAAAATTTGTGAAACTAGAGGGATTTGATTTGATTAATTAAAAGTAAATGGGCTTAATTAGATAAAACGTGAAACAGTAAGATGACAAGTAGAATATTTCTTTTAACAAAATTCGGGCAGAACTCTTAAAAGCATTGCGTCGCGACCCTTTTCTCAATGAAGCATCAGATGCTGTTTACCACTTTCCTTCGACTTAATTTGTCTTGCAATAGAATTGACGGTCACAATTTATAGATGTTTTCCAGCAAAACAAAAATATAAATGCAGGATCTTCTTCGCGGAAGTCCTCAGATATTTCTTAAGTATAATTGATGATGAATATTTTGATTTTTCAAAATATCTATTCTATGTGACATGCGATAATTCAGAGCATTAAAACTGCAAGCCTTTCTTCATTTCGATGTTTAGCATGAGGGTGCCGTTTAACCTAGTCTTAATATTTAGTGGATCGAGCTGATCTACAAAATAAAACTAATGCTCTTGTCTAGGTTTTATCTTTAATTTATTCAATATTTTTAATTACTGAAGGACTTTTATTATGCTTTTGGATCTTCCGATCTTAAAAATTTCTAATTGTGTCGACTTACGCGTTACTTTAGAGATTATTTGCAATTCCTTCCAATTTTGTAGTTACGCTTATCTCATGATAAATGGGCTCTTATTGACTCATCTTTATGTGCACGTTTTGAGTCAATCAATCATGACCATGTGTCATAGCTTTGCTAAAATGTTTCCTATTGGAAACTCATGCTCCATTTCATCGAAACAACTTTTCTTTTATGGCCTTCATGATCAAAAAGCTCGTTAGCCATTCCAGCGATTGGGTTTCATGGGTCACGAATATTTTGTAGTGACTTGGTTTGGTCACCACCATTTTTATATTCGGGACTGAGATTTTTGGTCTAGTATTGACCCACTGGCAAGATCGAAACTTAAAAGCATAAAGAACAAATTCGGAATTACCCATTAATTTAGTGTGATTCCCCTATCCTTGATTAGGAAGGGGGTTTAACCAAAATGCTGGCTTGTGTTCTTTTGAGTTGCTGCTGTCGGTACCCCCTGCATCAACTCATGCAAAGCCTGACTGAAAGCAACTCTAGCAAATTGACAACCAGAAGACAATTAAAAAAATCTGATCTTGTAGACGACTTTGCTCATATGGTCCCCCACACAACCAGTGACAGTCACCCCATCACATCTCTCTATTCTCTAGAGTAAGGTCTTTGTTTCTAGATATCATATTCGAATGGAGATCAAGAGAAGGATTTGATTCTCCATCCTCCCATTGTAACCACAAAATTCATGTTTAGCATATGAAATCACCTGTCTTATTTGTGTGTGTATATATATATATATATGAAAAAGAATTATGCCTTATAAAGTATTCAGCGAACTTCATAAATTAGGCAAGACATGATCTAAAATTCATATGGTTGCTCCAAATTGGCGAATACAAATTTATATGATTTGGCCAGTGAAATATGAATGGATCAAATTTGCACAGTGACTCTAATTCACGCATGTCGCATATAAGTTTTTGCTCTTTAACCACCTCAACTTCTCTTGGCTCTCCCCTTGCGAAAAACCCAAAGAAAGAAAATTCAGCAGGAACAGTAAGTTTGAGCCTTAAAATGTCATGGATGGCATTACATCCGATGAAAGGTCAAAAGGTACTTTCCTATGTTGCAATTCTGTTGCTTCTTCTGCTTCCTCTCTCTTTTGTTTGCTTGGCCTGGCCATTTTGGGAGTGACCCTGGAATTACTTGATTTGGGGGGAACTGACTGAATGAGTTTGTGCAGGAGATTCACGGGACATTTCCCATGTCAGGAACTGCCCAAAACAACGGAAAAAGCAAAAGTGAAGAAAAAAACATAGGGAAGTGCCCACAACAGCTCAGTTCTGTGCTGTTTTTCCAAGTGATGATGGGAAAAAACGGGGAAAACATGAATTGCTGTCTTGATGATGCGCCATTCCCTCTTTAGAATAATCTTATTAACAATCTCACTCACAAATATCTAAAAATATATATTCAGACGGCTAACTAAGAAAATTTTACAGTTTTAAAAAATTTAAAATGTTTTTAATTGTGGGTTCTTGACAAGTTTCCTACGGACGCTGGCCCACCCAATATAACCAATCCAAAGATATTTATTGAGAAATCGGTTAATCAAATTTTATTTATTTAACGGCCCGGCATTGAAATGGTCGTCGGTGGACAGCATTCGATATTTTTCATTTGAATTTTCAAAGTCCCCACGTCGATTTAATTAAGCCGACCTGCCCTGATGATGCGCAAAGTCATTCTCTCTCTGGGACAGTCTTCTTCTTCTGACACCACAGACAATCTCTTTCTTTCCAGTTGCCATCAAGGGACTCTCTCTCTCTCTCTCTCTAGAGTTCATAAAAATCCGAACTTTTATGCACTCTCTCTCTCAAGTTCATAAAAATCCGAACTTTTATGCAGGCTACGCCGGTGTCAAGCTAGCATTGGATCATCTTCCTGAAAAAGCTCCGACCTTTGCCCCTGAAAACCCTGCATCTCCGCTTACCCAACAATAAAGAGAGGGAAATGGAGCTGGTCCCGTATAAGGATCCGAATTCCGAACCCGAATCCAACTCCTCCTCCGGCTCTCTCCCCTGGCAAGACATGTTCCGATCGGCCGCCGTCCGCAAGCCCGCCCCGCCCCCGAGGCCGCGCCGCCTCCGCCGCCCCCTGCTCCCTCCTCCGCCGGTGGCGACGGCGACCCAGATGGCAAGAAGTCGCTCGCCGACGATCCCCAGGTGAAGCTCGCCCTCTACATAGCCATGGCCCACTTTGGCCTTGCGTTCACCATCTTCGTTCTCTACGGCATATACAAGCTGTTGCAAGAGTATATGAGGCCAATTCAGTGGGCCATTCTGTGCTCGATCCCTCTGAGAGGTATACAAGAGACCCTTGTCGCATTTTGGACTGAGCCTCTCCATTTAGGCCTCACTGAGACTGTGCTTGCTGTACCCGTCGCCATCTTTAGGGCTCTCATGGGCACCTTTGTGGATATTAAGGAAGTTTGTTGCAGGGTTTTCCTTAAGAAGCCGAAATCCAACTGGTCACGGCGGAAGAGGAGTGGGTTCTCAAAGTTGCTCCGGTGGCTAGTGTCGTTCGGGGTCTTCATAATTGTGTATGAGAGAATTGGCGCTGGTGGGGCGGTAGCTATTCTTGTGCTAGGCTTCTTGTTTAGCTCGAAGAATGTGGACGCCGCAATGTCTGCCGTGTCGTCGTTTAGGAGTAGCAGTTTCCGTCGTAGCGCAATGAGTGCGTTTTTCACTAAGGGCATATTGAAGAGGTTGAAGACCATCGTCGCGATTGGGCTGATTGTTGGCATGATTATGGGATTTTTGGCTGGAGTCATGTTCTGCTCTTATAAGATTGGTTTGGAAGGGAAGGATGCTGTAATTTCATTGAAGTCTCATGTGGAAGAGAGTAATTATGCTGAGAAGATTGGTGTGAAGCAGTGGATGGATGAGAATGATGTGCCTGGGATGGTCGATAAATATACTACCATGTTCTATGCGACCGTGTCGGACCAGATAGATAGCTTGGCAATGCAATACAACATGACTGAGCTTGTCACGGGAATTAAGCACTTTGTGATTAGTCCATCAGCTGGATCTTCGGAGCAGTCTACATCTCTAATGGCCCCCTCTCCATACACTGAGAAATTTCTTAGTATCCGCCAACGGGTCAGTAAACGTGAGTGGGGACAGATATATACTGAAGTAGATGCCCTACTAAGGGAATTGATAATCACAAGAGAAGATTTAGTTGAGAAGGCAAAGGGCTTAGCTGTTCAAGGAAAGGATGTTCTGCAAAGTGTTTTTGCAAGTAGCGCCTCAGTCGTAGGAGGTGGGACGAAACTCATGTTCTCTGTTGGGAACTCGATCATCTATGGAGCAGCTGAGTTCTTCAATTTTCTGTCCCAAACGGTAGTGTTCTTCTCGGTCTTGTATTACCTCATTACGGCAGAATCTGGAGGGGTTACAGAGCAAGTAATGGGTATGCTTCCAATGCCAAATTGGGCAAGGCTTAGGTGTGTCGATGTTCTTGATAAAGCTATATCAGGTGTTCTTCTGGCAACAGTCGAGATTTGTTTCTTTCAAGGATGTCTCACCTGGCTTTTGTTTAGGCTGTATAAAATCCATTTCTTGTATGGATGCACTGTTCTTGCATTTGGTAGCGCTCTATTGCCCATCTTCCCATCTTGGTTTGCAACGATTCCTGCAGCATTACAATTGGTCCTTGAAGGAAGATACATACTGGCGATCACATTGTCCATTATTCATCTTGTGCTCATGGAATATGGTGCATCTGAGATTCAGGAGGACATACCTGGTCATAGTCCATATCTCACTGGGCTTAGCATTATCGGTGGAATGACATTGTTCCCTTCTGCATTTGAGGTAGTTGTGAAATCATTACTCATCTTCCTTTTCCTCCTCTTTCACTATATGGGAATGTACCAGCATCTCTATTGGCATGCTTGGTTCGCTTCAGAGTCCTGTTATAATCTAGTGAAGCTGTCTTTACTAGTCATCCTTTAGCGACGAATCATTTAGTCAGACCATATTTGGGTATTTTAAGCGTTTATGTCTGCTAAACTCTCGTGAGATAATTTTTCTTTCGCCTGAGTTGCTTATATACTTCAAGATCTGCTATTTCCTTATAGGCATGGCTTCCTCCATTGTTTAAGAGCACTGGATACTGCAAGAAAAAAATTCTGTCCATAGAAATGCCAAGTTAGCAACTCTTTCTGCATGGCCGTGAGGTGATGCCTTACTCACCATAGCCTCATCAGTGTGTTGTTAACGCTCAAATGAAGGGGCATGCCGTGAAATTATTTTTTTCTTCAGAAAATAGATTCTATCTGTCACTAATGTTGTTGAATCCTCACTTTTACAGGGTGCTATCATGGGTCCTCTCATAACCACCGTCGTGATTGCTCTAAAGAATTTGTACGCCGAATTTGTTCTAGACGAACCAAAGGCAAAGCATGACTAGAAAACCCGATCCAACTCTCTGCGTTGCTTGAATTTTTGTCTGCAATCACGTGGGGAGCCTCTTTGTCGAGATTGAGCTAATAGGAAAGGATATACTGCATCTAAAAGTCAATTCTGTCAGTATGGTTCATTTATTGTCATTTGTTTGTGAGTTGTAATTAATGGGTGATCCGTCTCGAGGTGAAGCTTGTTTTTCTTCTTTTAGATGGTTCCTGTAATAATTTTTAGTTCATAGCTTCTTGTAACTTGTAACGTGATTGTACATTACTCTGTGTCCATTATCAAGAGATCACGGTGCTTATATTGGAAATTGGATTAAATGTAGTTTTCTGTGGTTTTATCATTCTTCTTGGTCACTTAATCAATCCCCTCATGTTGGAGTATTAAAATTTTCTAATTTATGACTATCCTTGAATGGCCTGCCTGCCAAGTAATTGTTGCCAATTGAGTTTCAAAGTATCGGCTTCCTCAGGCGAAGTTGATTAACAAAATGGATATTGCGGACTGGTTTTTCTTCAAGTAATGAAATTGATGGCTGTAGGTTAAGCTCACTGAAATCAAGCACATCAAAGTCCATAAAAATCTCAATTTTGAATCAAAATGCCAAAAGGAAAGGAGGGAGAAAAGAGCCTGAATGAGGAAACCCTGCTATTCAACCTGTAAAGAGTGACTCCACAAATAGAACTCAAGGAGCTCAGTGTCTGATGAACCACTTCACCAAGTTGAGCATATACCTTATGGGAGGTCAACTTTCATGTGACAGCAGCAAACTATTGACACCACTTTTGAGTCCGCGGTGAATTTAATAATGGTTTAATGTATCCTTGGACGTCTTCTTAAAGCTTAGTGCCATTTTGACTTGCAACTCTAGTTGCCTAGCAGCCACGGTGGTAACTGAAGAAGCGACGAAAAACCAACAAGACACAACGTAGACAGTGGACTCGATAGGTCCAGTGATTGCAGAACGACTCCAAAGCTAAACTGCTTTTCAAAAGCTGTAAGGCTCTCACTTTTAAGCCTTCAAACGGCGACCTCCACCCCCATCTTTCGTCCTGAGTAACACATTCACAATAAGAAGCCACGAGCAGCACATCCGGATGTGATTTCGGTAAGCGTCGAGCTGTACGAGATCAGATCTTTTGGGTATTCTTTTTGTAGCCATACTAGATTGTAGCTGCACTGTGACATACAATTCGCAAAAATGCAATCGCCGCCGAATTTTATCAACACCTGTGGAACAAAGGCTTCGTCTTGATGGTCTCAAATTGGTCTTCATTGGCAGTTCCCGCTCATGCAACAAAAGAATGAATTTCGCAGCTTGCTTTTGAAGCTATAACGCATTTACTAAGAAAACCACATTCCATAATTGAGAATTACGGTGGAAAGGAAAATTCATGTCTGGGAATTGGACTTCAGATAAGCTTGCACAAGATAATCCAAATACAAAGTATTTGCAAGTTCTCACTTCTCACATAAGGTACATTCCTTGGCTGGAAGCTGTCTAGCTTTAAAGAACTACTTCATGTATCTCTGCAAGAATTTACGGTGGAAGTCATTTCTGATGGTGTCATTGATGAAGCGCTTAGGAGCCTTCATTTCGCCACGGGCCTGATTCTTGAAGACGACATCATCGTCCCACCTGAAACAATCAAAGGGGGAAGAACAACCATAAGAGACATCACCGAAAGTCATAGATTACATATCACATGTATATTAATCAATCCTTTGCTGCTTGACTATCAACAATTCAAATGAGTTTCAACTTTCTTTTTGGAATAAAAATGAAACAAAAAGTTAAGGTCACACACCTCCTTTTCACATTGAAAGAAGTAGGATTATTTAGCAAAGGATTTCCACGAAGAAGCTCTGCTTCCTTGACTTTAAGTTCTTCTTCCTTCTGCTGTCTTTCCTGAAAGAGTGTAAGGTAACATCGGTTGCTATTACAGACAGTGACAAGAGGCACAGGCAGCTAATAGTTATCTATACTACCCATAAAATGAGAGATTTGAGTGACCTCTCACGAAATTATTGACCATCTTCGTTTTTGCTTAAGTTCTCTAAACTCCACCGATCTCCACTGAATTCTTAACTTCCACATGTTTCGTGCACTCTTTTCTTCATTGTTTTAAGTTTTTCATGAATTACAAGTCCCCAATAAAATTTTGTAAGTGCCAGTAAACATGCATGCATAGCCCGCACTGGAGTTCTAGTAAATTATGAGGCGAAAAGATCTGGGCTATACGCGTAAAAGCAGAAAAAAGTTCTAGCCAACAGAGATAAATTTGTGGGAGCAGGCAGAAGGTGGAATCTAATGATGCAAACTAACCTTCCGAAGCTTCTCCTCTGCTCTTTCTTTCTTTATTTGTTCAAGCTCAAGCAAAAGAGCTTCAGTGTCATCCTCGTCATCGTCATCGTCGTCGTTGTCGTCGCTGCTGAAAACAACAAATGTTCCTTAGTAAAAAGTAAAGTAGGCAGTCCATTTCAAAACAAAACAAGAAGGCAATTCTCAAAATAGACGTGAGATCTACTAGACAGTGAACAAACAGGCAATTTTCATGCCAGAAACAACTACACAGCATTCCTTTTACACGAAGTTCCATAAGTACTAGAGAATTAGTGTTCTAACAATAATCTAACCATGCCAGTTTTCTGCTTCAATTACCATGTGTAATCAACTAAGAATGATTGAAAGGACCCAAGAAGGCCATAAATGATGATGTGCAGACAAAAAGTTACTCAAAATAGCAGCCACCTTTCATCATCGCTTTTGACATCCACATCAGAATCATCTGCATCCACTGTGCGGGGAATAATGCGATCTTCCACTTCCCTCTTTGATCCTATTGATCACAATCACAAGTGAATATCATATAAAGCACAACATTATATCATGAAAATAGGGAAGCAACTACTAACCTTCCAAGAGAAGCTGCCCTCCTTTCCGGCGATCTCTATCATCTACCGTAACAAATTGAGAAGAAATCAAATTATCTCAATACATGGTAGTGAAAAGCGGAAAGAAATGCAACGTCCAACAAAATACATGCATGAAAACAAGTTTAACAAATAGATACCGAAGTAGGACTTGTCCTTTGACGAGAAGTGCCTGCGTTCACGCTCTTCAAGCTCCTCTCTTAGGTTCCTCTTCTGCACCTCTTCGTGGGTGTCTTGTCCATCCCTCCTGTTTAATAGAGATGCCGATAAGTTGAAAGGAACCATCAAAATTGAACATAAGGAATTGTTCAATTCAAATCTAAATCCAAAAAAACCGCATGAATGCATATCGAACAAAACTGCATGGGTAAGATAACCTTAACTAGGCGTGAACTTGTTCCAGTGTCATCTGAAAACACACAAACCTCTACTACCTCTAAACTCATGAAAACTCGTAACGCATTCAAGATCACTCAGGTCTCCATGTCGATGTATTTTCTCTTTAGCAAGGCCAGAAGTGTCACTTACGTGAGCTAAGAGATACTGCAATTCGCATTAAAACCATTGACGCAAAAAAGATTGCTCAAGCCTCTAATTTTAACACATAGGAAGGCTACCAAGGCCATGAGCAGTGCTAAGCACATCAGTTATACTGCCAAATATACCCTTTTGTAGGAGAAGTGGGAGAGGGGGCCTAAAAGCCTTCACAAATGCACACTCAACCAATTATTCAGCTCAATCAGGCTAAGCATATGGCTCTTGCCACCAAAAATATACTCCTCATAGGGTCCTAAACCTCTCCATAGGATACATGTATTCTATCCAGTTCCTCATTATCTACAGTAGGTTCACAGGATCAGCTATCTAAGCGCCCTCCTCTGCTCTTCTCAGTCTCTTTATATAAGGATGCCTCCCATTGATGCGCAAATTTCGATGATTGTCAACTCCAGCGCAACTCTTATATGATGCTTAGAAAGAGAACGTAAAGCAAGGAAAGGACCAAAAGAAATAAATCTTTTTACATGACCCCCCCTTCTTTTCAAGCAAAAGATGGATCTGAAAATGTAATTCTAACCTATCTGCCGCACCTTTCTAACAAACATAAAATTCCAGGGAACCGCATCAATCCAAGTTTTCACAATTAGATTTCACATGAAATCAGAAAGCTAACGGATTTCTTTTCATGAAATACACAAGCAGAACCTGCCAAAGGTGGCTGTTTCCGAAGACCACCAAGTGATCATTTCATCCGTAAAGACAGGAGTGGCTAACGACACATACCTGGGTTTTAGATTCGTGTGAGCAGCAAGGTCTCTGGATGAGTATTTCTGTGAAGGACCGAATATCCGAGTACCCCCCTGCTCATTTCCACCTTTCGCAGGTGCCCAGGTCGGTCTAGCAGCAGTCGTCATGATTCCTAGCTAAATCTGATATTCTCTGAAGACAATTGGAAATACTTGAGAACCACATAATACTATCACGAACAAAATAGTACACACCAAAAAAAACAAAAAAACAAAAAAACAAAAAAACAAAAAAACAAAAGACAAGAGGCCAAAAAGATCTCAGCAAAACATTCAAAAAACATGGGCAAGTTGACGAGAAGCTACAATTCACAAGCTCGAACCGCGCAAATCACACAAACCCCACTTCCAGAAAAACGACGTATTCATCCGAATTGCCTCGGAATTCAACCGATCGGGCACGAACAAGAGGATCGAGAATCTTTTATCGAACGACGCGCTCCGATTCACGTCGCGTTCCAAACCGAAAGCACCGCCGACAAGACGACACCCACTCAAAAAAATTCGCACGAAACCAGACAGCGAAAGCCCTAGAAAGGAAAACACGGTATATCCACCGCCAGAAAGCACTCGATCAATCTGTAACGCAAGAACGAGAGGAGCGGAATTAGGGTTTTTCTTTACCTTCGGAGAAATTCCTCGAATCGGAAATCGCCCTCGACTTCGCAACAGGGAGCCTCGGTCTGGGGTGTCTGGAAAATAAGATGAGAGAGAGGGGAGAGGGCGTTTGGACATGAGGTTAGCTGTGTCGGTTAGCTCGGCCGGGGTTGCCCTTGCACTAAGTATCCAGCCGACGCGTATGGGTGGAAACGCGGAAAGCGATGGGCTCCGGGATGGGCCCGGTACTGCGAGTCCGGCCGACACCGATGGATGGAAACCCGGAAAGCCACGGGCTCAGAGATGGGCCCAGACCGCTGGCCTTATAACTGAAACCTGGGCTGGAATCGGGACAAGAATCTGATTAGTTGGGCCAGCAGATGAGGGCTGGGAGCTGCATGATGTATAGAACAAGAAAAAGGGGATCTTGTGAAGGACTTTTTATTAACAAAAAACCAATTTTACATGCTCTAACTGGATTCATCTTATTATTAGATTGGTCTCTCTCTCTCTCTCTCTCTCTCTCTCTCTCTATCTCACATCGACATAGTGGTATTCGTCTTACGACGTTCTAAACCCAACTTAGGTACCCCTTTGATAAATGAACAAGCTAAACATTTAAGAGCAATGAGTTGGCGTTGAGGTAAAAAACAATTGCGTCAAATGAGAGAGCTCTTGGAGTCATCGGCCCATTGACCATGGTGTGCCTTTTGACCCGCCAGGCACTTTGTCTGTGAAGATGCCATGGGGTTTGAGGTTGACAATACCAAAGGAGCCTATGAAACATCTTTTGACTCAAATAATCCTCCTAAATGCATGCAAACTGCTTCGTGCATATGGGCTAGATCAAGTTTTACTCATAAGGTGATGAATATAAGAGATGATCAGTTTAAGGGTAGGTACATTCCGAACAAAATACCCAACTCCAATTTTATCTGGGTCAATACCCGAATATTGAAATTGGAAATCGATCCAGATCCAGCCCATTTTTTCTTTTCATGATAACATATCCAACTAGTGCAACACACTGGCGATTTATAACACACAGGCTTTGTTCCACTAAATTTGCTCGGACTTGCTATTTAAACAGTGAGGTATTAAAGCCCCAGTAAAAGGGATATAGCCAAACTCTAAGCTACAAAAGAAAGACGCTTTCTTGACCATTTATCCCCTAGACATAGTAAATCCAAACCGGTTCACCGCGACAAGTGGACATTGAAATCAGCACAATCAAATATTTCCCTGGAGCAGCTGCATTCGCCGCCTTTCCTGCATACCTGGTGTTCCCTTGTTGGATTATCTGGGCGTCAAGCAAGAATTATTCATCAACCTATGCCGACATTCTCAAAGACATGGATCGGGCAACAACAGTTCCCAATGTCGTCAAGCATAATGACGAAGCATTCGCCAATTAAAGGAGGACCGTGCATAATTTCGTGGTGGTAATTGGTAATGTTCATCAACTGTGTTAAAAAGTGACAACGAGGCATCCAGCCTGGTGGCTGGGAGGGTGATGTGGGGACACCAAATCTGGGGTTCAAATCCCGGCACTCAAACTATTAGATTGAGGGAGGCCATAGAAAGAGCATATATAGGATATATTGTCAAGCTCATCATTAAATTTTCTAGTTCTCCCCCATTTATTCTATCACAGAGATTTGAGCTTGATATGCATGTTGTTCAGCATGAGAGATGCATCGGAGCAAGAAGGGAAAATTGTCCAAAAAATCCTACATCTTTTCACGTTTTGCTAATTGAGTTTATTCGGAAAATTTTAATAGAAAATCACTAATATAAATGCTGACTATCCTATATGACACGGTTGGTGTTGATAAATTTTAATTTTTTCTTCTTTTTTTTTTTTTTTCATTTTCTTCTCTTTTTTCCCCATTTCTTCTTCCTGCAGCTGATCACTGGTCCTAGGCAATAGTCGATAACTGGCCAAAGGCAACCCCCAGCAAGGGTTTGCCTCCCCCAAAGTTGGCAAGGTGGCCCTTGCTAGCCTTTGATGAGTGTGACCTTTGCCCAAGGTTGACGAGGTCGCCCCTCGCTAGATCCCGGCAAGGGCGACCCTTGTTGGTTGTTTCTTTTGGATAGTCATTGGCCATTGCCCAACCCAAGCGATTATCTAGAGGAGGAAGAAGGGAGGAAAAAAATAAAAATAAATTATATTGTTAAATTTGTCTACAACAGCGCTGGCTATACCATGTAGAATAATTGACATTCACATCAGTGATCATCCAAAATTTATCGGATTGAGATAATTGACAAAATGTGAAAAGATTTATGATTTTATTAATAATGTTAAAATGTTGAAAATTGAAATAGGTAAAAGTGCAATAGACTGAGAACGTTTTGGACAATCTTCTTAGGTAGAATCGATCGGTTTACGGTATAGTTTTGTTCCCATTTTTTCTACTAGAGAACTGAATCAATTCCCATATGAATTAGTTCAGCTACTCACCCTTAGTGGGTGTGGCCTATGTGTTCCTTTTACTTGAACATGGATCTACCACATCAAACCAAGTTTTAAACTAACTCAACTAATTTATTAGGGCTAAATTATTAGTACGTTTCGAGTTAGCATGGCCTTGTCGTGGCTTTTATAGTTGGACCATCTTATTTCATGGTTGTGGAGATGTGCACCTCCTAGATTGCTCAACTAATCTCATCGGTCCATGATCTTTCCCCCTATTCATGACAGAATAATTACCAGGGACATGAGCCCCCAACTCGAGGATAGCCTTTGGGAAAATTACCGTTATTATGGTAAAAATAAGATTGCATTTTTTTGATGCACTGAATGATTGACGAGTGCGAATGATTAAGAGAATCAGTTCATGTTACTTTACATAGATAGTTTCCATCTTTGAAAATTGTTAAGAGTAAATCAAAAGTTTAAGGCAACAACAATAGCGTGCTTAACTTTTCAACCAATGGCCACTTCCAACTTGTGCTTGTTGGAATGCCACAAAATCCTTACTTTGAAAAGACCAAGTTATCCCTTTGCAAACAAGCAAACTTTCCTCTTTGTAACTCCTTGGTCTAATGAGAGCGAGAAGTGATCTCCGAGACAAGAAGCATAAACAAGGAGTGGCTTGTGTTAAACTTTTAGAATGACGAATATGGTAGGAATAAATCAAATTATACATCAAACCTGAAAAAGAAATGTCCTTAAATTATTAATGTGAAACTGGATTTCATCCATAAAATAGGCGCCTTTGACATTTCCAATATTAGTGTGCTCAAGTGAGAGTTCTATTAGGATGGATAACTTTCAAGGAAAGTTCTTACTTGTATGGCAGTCAACAAAATTAAGGCTCGATACAGAATGGTTAATATAGATAATATTTCGAATGAGTTAATTTAAAGATGTCACACTGCAAACACTAGCCTCCATTTTCGTCGACACCCTTCCATCTCTAATTACTGTGCATGTCCCCCTATCTTTTCCTCTCTTTACTCTAGTGCAATCTCCCTTGTCTCATTCTATTTTCACTATACAACTCAAATCTCCATGGATGAGGCCTGTCCATGGCTGCGAACATGGGCGAGGTCTATATATAGCCACCAACAGCTCATAACCTCGTCGAGGTCGTCCATGGCCATGATGGGGCTTACGACCTTAATCATAGGTCGGCCATGGCTTGAGAGCACCAACCTCAATTCAAGGCTAGCACAACCATGGCACAATCCCGACTGAGGCTAATTAAGAGAGAGAGAGAGAGAGAGAGAGAGAGAGAGAGAGAGAGGGGGCTCCCAGCAATCGCACACGACCGAAGGCAACAACACCGAGGTCTCCAGTGGATGACAACGAGCTAGTAGGCTTCGGCATCAGTGACAAAGGGCATTGGTAGCGGCGGTCGAACTTAGGCTAAGGTGGTTAGGGTTTTAGGCCATGGTGTCGTGGCAAGGTGTGGGTTTGGTAGAGAGGGAAGGGAAGTTGTTCTTCGGAAAGTAAAGGCTTATTTGATAACGTGCCAAACAATGTCCAATTTTGTTCTTTTGTTTCTTGTAGTAAAAAAAGAACTCCGTTTATTAACGTTTTTGTTTCCAACATAGATGTGGAATAAAATCAAGAAATAAAAAAAAAATTGCTTTTTTATTTCTAGGAATAACTCCAAAATCAAGCACAAACAATTTTCTTTCTTAATTTTTCTCTTCCTCTTTTTCTTTCCCTAGTCAATCACTAGCTACGATGATAGCCTAGACAAGATCTGGTCAGGTTCGACCTCACCAAGGGCTGGTGAGGTTAGCCTCACCTTGGCCTGATGAGGCCAACCTTGCAGCGGCTGGGCTAGGTTGATCATTGCTAGTGGTTGGGTGAGGCTCAACCTCACTGAGGGTTGGTGAGACTTCCTTGAGGCTGGCAACCTTGCCAACTAGAGGAGGAAAAAGAAAAAAGAATTTTTTTTTTTTAGGTTGGCAACCTTGCTAGCTAGAAGAAGAAGAAGAGGAGGAAAAAGAAAAAAGAAAAAAATTATTTAAAAATTAAAATAAATTTCCATTCACAAAAAAATTAGAATTATATGAAATGCATTTACCAAACGCCTTCAAATGTTTAAAAATTCGTCCAAAGAACATTGACATCTTTTAGAAGTTGCCCGAGCACTAAAATATCAAGCTTCCATTCCTGGATCTTTTTGGGGAGATTGTGTGGTCATGACAGCCTATTTAATTAATCACATGCCAACTAGAATATTAGAAGAGCACACCCCTTTTGGAATGCTTTTTGGAAAAGAACCGACGATTGATCATCTTCGGGTATTTGGCTGTCTTTGCTATGTGACAAAAATGAAACGTCATCATAAAATGGATCCCCGTGCTCTTCCATGCATCTTTATGGGATATCCAGTTTTGCAGAAGGGTTATCGCGTTATGGAGATATCTACAGGTCGCTTCTTTGTTAGCCGCAATGTTATCTTCCATGAAGATGTATTCCCTTTCTAGAAGAGGGAATCTGCACATGAGTCATCAATATCAACATCGAATCATCGACAATTCTTATCAGTAGAGGATATATCTATGCCGCCACAGTCTTTTTGGGTTACCTTGGATCAGTCATGTTCTGGTTCATGCCCTGTAACGGCACCCGTCGAATCTCCTGTTTTACTTGTCGGATCTCCGAATTACTCCCTTGTGATGGATCGATCCACCATTTCATCACCTCAGCAAAATGATAATGGGTTCTTCTCTTCACCAATTGCTGAACAAACACCCGTTCCAATGCCTAGGCGCTCGTTACGAGAGGTGCGACCTCCAACATGGATAAAAGACTATATTTGTCCAACCTTGGAAACACCAGGTACGCAATATCCAGTGTCCTCTTATGTTTCCTTTAGTAAATTATCGACAGAGCACACAGGCTGCATCAATAGAATATCTAAAGAACTAGAACCATCTACCTATGAGGAAGCAGCGCGTGATATTCGATGGCAAAAAGCTATGAAGGAAGAATTAGCTGCTCTTACAGCAAATGATACTTGGGATATTGTTGCCTTGCCTTCTCACAGAAAACCCATCGGTTGCAAATGGATCTGCAAAATAAAGTATAAGGCAGATGGTTCGATTGACCTATACAAAGCTCGATTGGTTGCTAAAGGATTTACGCAACATGAATGTTTTGGTTATCATGAGACCTTTTCTCCTGTTGCTAAAGAAGTGACTATTCGTTCTTTTCTATCTGTTGCTGCAATGCGTAATTGGAACTTACATCAAATGGACGTGAACAATGCATTTCTTCATGGAGATTTAGATGAAGAAATTTACATGGAACTTCCACCGGGATTACGTAGACAGGGAGAGTCTCGAGTATGTCGTCTTCGCAAATCCCTCTATGGACTCAAATAGGCTTCTCGACAATGGTATGCAAAGTTTACTGCAGCACTCACAAATGCAGGTTTTGTACATTTCAAATATGATTATGCATTGTTCACATGGACCAAAGGTACTTCATCGATCTACTTATTGGTTTATGTCGATGATGTACTTATTATGGGAAATGATGATGTCGCAATTCAGCAACTCAAGGAATATTTGCATATGATTTTTCATATTAAGGATTTGGGACCTCCCAAATATTTTCTTGGTATTGAGATAGCTCGATCCAATGAGGGAATTTGTTTCAGTCAAAGAAAATTTGTCTTGGAAATCATACTGGATGTAGGATTATTGGGATGTAAGCCAGGTGCTATACTTATTGAGCAGAATGTCAAATTGACAACACATGACTATGATGTGAACTCTTTTTCTCCAAATGACGATCCATTGCTCAAAGATCCATCAAGTTACCAGCGACTTGTTGGGAAATTGATTTATCTCATTATGACTAGGCCTGATATATGTTATGCAGTACAAATACTCAGTCAGTTTATGCACAACCCAAAGCGATCACATATAGACACAGCACTGAAGGTTGTGAAGTATTTGAAAGGATGTTCGGGACTTGGAATTTTGCTATCTCACGACTGCAACATGAAGATGACGGCCTATTATGACACAGATTATGCCACTTGTCCAATGACAAGAAGATCCATTACTGGTTTCTGTATCAAGCTGGGAAAGTCTTTAATTTCATGGAAGACAAAGAAGCAATTGACAGTTTCGTTGTCATCAGCTGAATCAGAATATCGAGCCATGGCGAAAACTGTGTGCGAAATAGTTTGGATTCGAGGGTTACTTTTAGATCTGGGTGTGCAAGTCAACAGTGCAAGTGAATTCTTCTGTGACAATGACGCGGCTCTTAAATCGGATGCAAATCCAGTTTTTCATGAAAGAACAAAGCATATCGAGGTTGATTGTCATTTTACTCAAGAGAAAATTCGAGAAGGGATCGTTGCCACTTGAGGAATCACAACTGTGGAACAACCTGCAATATTTTCACTAAGCCCTTATGCTAGAGATAGCACTGTCTATTAAGCAAGCTTGGCGCCTTCAATATTTATAAGCTGCCAGCTTGAGGGGGAGTGTTGGAGAAGGAATCTGATTTAGTCTGAAGATTGATTCAGAAAATCATAGATAATCGTAGATACGATTTACTTTAGGAAAGTTAATATTGTGTAGATATTTTCTAATTCATTTATTGTACTACAAATATACCTGTACATTGATATGCAAAGTAATACAGAATACAAAAAATTACTCTTCATCTTCACGAATTCTGTCAGTGTTCCCTTGTTGGATTATCTCGGCGTCAAGTAAGAATTATTCATCAACCTATGCTGACATTCTCAAAGACATGGATCGAGCAACAACAGTTCCCAATGTCGTCAAGCATAATGACGAAGCATTCGCTAATTAAAGGAGGACCGTGCATAATTTCATGGTGGTGATTGGTAATGTTCATCAATTGTGTTAGAAAGTGACAATGAGGCATCCAACCTGGCGGCTGGGAGGGTGATGTGGGGACACCAAGTCCGGGGTTCAAATCCCGGCACTTAAACTATTAGATGGAGGGAGACCATAGAAGGAGCATATATAGGATATATTGTCAAGCAGTGTGGAACAATGATTGGCAAAGCCCTCTCACGTGCAAGCCAAATTATAAGGGGTGCGAGGAATTTGATTAATGGGGTGGACACAAATATGTGAAAGGAATAGGATTGACCATTTTAGGAAGTCCAACTGAAAAGCTTAAGCTTAGTGGGGAAAGACCATATGAATATAATAAATATATAATACACATTGTCAAGCGATATTGAAAATATTTCAACAAATTGAAATGTTGACAATTTGTTGTGAATTCATTATCCTCATCGTTAAATTTTCTAGTTCTCCCCCATCTATTCTATCACAGAGATTTGAACTTGATATGCATGTTGTTCAGGATGAGAGATGCATCGGAGCAAGAAGGGAAAATTGTCAAAAAAATCCTACATTTTTTTCACGTTTTGCTAATTGAGTTTATTCGGAAAATTTTGATAGGAAATCATTAATATGGATGCTAACCATCCTATGTGACACGGTTGGTGTTGATAAATTTTTTATATTTTTTCTTTTCTTTTTCATTTTCTTTCTTCTCTTTTTCTTCTCCCTCGAGCTGATCACTGGTCCTAGGCGATAGTCGATGACTAGCCAAAGGCAACCCCTAGCGAGGGCTTGCCTCCCCCAAAGTTGGCAAGGTGGCCCTTGCTAGTGTTTGATGAGTAAGACCTTTGCCCAAGGTTGACAAGGTCGCCCCTTGCTAGATCCCGGCAAGGGCGACCCTTGCTAGTTGTTTCTTTTGGACAGTCATTGGCCATTGCCCAACCCAAGCGATGGGCTAGAGGAGGAAGAAGGGAGGAAAAAATAATAAAAAAAAATTATATTGTTAAATTTGTCTACACAGTGCCAGCTATACCATGTAGAATTATTAGCATTCACATTAGTGATCATCCAAAATTTATCAGATTGAGACATTGACAAATTAAAATGTTTAAAATTGAAATTAGTAAAAGTGCAATAGACTAAGAACGTTTTGGACAATTTCTCAAGTAGAATTGATCAGTTTAAGGTATAGTTTTGTTCCCATTTTTTCTACTAGAGAACTGAATCGATTCCCATATGAATTAGTCCAGCTACTCACCCTTATCGGGTGTGGCCTCTGTGTTCCTTTTACTTGAACATGGATCTACCACATCTAAACCAAGTTTTAAACTAACTCAACTAATTTATTAGGGCTAAATTATTAGTACGTTTCGAGTTAGCATGGCCTTGTCGTGGCTTTTATAGTTGGACCATCTTATATTATGGTTGTGGAGATTTGCACCTCCTAGATTGCTCAATTAATCTCATCGGTCCATGATCTTTCCCTTATTCATGACAGAATAATTACCAGGGACATGAGGCCCTCAAGAAGGATAGCCTTTGGAAAAATTACCTTTATTATGGTAAAAATAAGATTGCATTTTTTTGATGCACTGAATGATTGACAAGTGCGAATGATTAAGAGAATCAGTTCATGTTACTTTACGTAGATAGTTTCTATCTTTGAAAATTGTTAGAGTAAATCAAAAGTTTAAAGCAACAACAATAACATGCTTAACTTTTCAACCAATAACCACTTCCAACTTGTGCTTGTTGGAGTGCCACAAAATCCTTACTTTGAAAAGACCAAGTTATCCCTTTGCAAACAAGCAAACTTTCCTCTTCATAACGCCTTGGTCTAGTGAGAGCGAGAAGTGATCTCCGAGACAAGAAGCATAAACAAGGAGTAGCTCACGTTAAACTTTTAGAATGACAAAGATGGTAGGAATAAATCAAATTATACACCAAACCGGAAAGAAAAATGTCCTTAAATCATTAATGTGAAACTGGATTTGACCCATAATAGGTGCCTTTTGACATTTCCAATATTAATGTGTTCAAGTGAGAGTTCTATTAGGATGGGCAACTTCCTAGGAAAGTTCTTACTTGTATGGCAGTAAACAAAATTGAGGCTCAATATAGAATGGTTAAAGCAAATAATATTTCAGATGAGTTAATTTAAATATGTCGCACCGCAAAAACTAGCCTCCATCACCCCTGTAAACCCTATCTACCCTCGACCACACCCACTGCTATCCAACACCAATCACCTTGCCATCGATTGGTTTCGTCGACGCCCTTCCCTCTCTAATCACTGTGCATGTCCCCCTATCTTTTCCTCTCTTTGCTCTACTGCAGTCTCCCTTGTCTCATTCTATTTTCACTATGCAACTCAAATCTCCATGGATGAGGCCTGTCCATGGCTGCGAACATGGGCGAGGTCTATCCATGGCCACCGACAGCTCATGACCTCGTCGAGGTCGTCCATGGCCATGATGGGGCTTAAGACCTTAATCATAGGTCGGCCATGGCTTGAGAGCACCAACCTCAATTCAAGGCTAGCACAACCATGGCACAATCCCGACTGAGGCTAATTAAGAGAGAGAGACAGAGAGAGTGGCCTCCCAACAATCGCACACGACCGAAGGCAACAACACCGAGGTCTCCAGTGGATGACAACGAGCTAGTAGGCTTCGGCATCGGTGACAAAGGGCATTGGTAGCGGCGGTCGAACTTAGGCTAAGGTGGTTAGGGTTTTAGGCCATGGTGTTGTGGCAAGATGTGGGTTTGGTACAGGGAAAGGGGAGTTGTTCTTTGGAAAGTAAGGGTTTATTTGATAAAGTGCCAAACAATGCTCAATTTTATTCTTTTATTTCTCGGAGGTAAAAAAAGAACTTTGTTTAATAACGTTTTTGTTTCGGACAATAGATTTGGAATAAAATCAAAAAATAAAAATAAAAATAAAAATTACTTCTTTATTTTTGAGAATAATCCAAAATCAAGGGCAAACTATTTTCTTTCTTTATTTTTTTTTCTCTTTTCTTTCGTTTTCTTTTCCTCTTCTTCGTCCCCTAGTCAGTCACTAACCACGGTGATAGCGTAGGCGAGATCTGGTGAGGGTTGACCTCACCGAGGGCTGGTGAGGTGAGCCTCACCTTGGCTTGACGAGGTCGACCTTGCGGCGGCTGAGCTAGGTTGATCATCGCTAGTGGCTGGGCGAGGCTCAACCTCATTGAGGGTTGGTGAGGCTTCCTCGAGGCTGGCAACCTTGCTAGCTAGTGGATAAATAAGAGGAGGAATAAAAAAAAAAAGAAAAAAGAAAAAATTATTTAAAAATTAAAAGAAATTTCGAATTACAAAAAATTAAGAATCATACGAAACGCATTTACCAAATACCTTCAAATATTTAAAAACTCGTCTAGAGAACAAAATTAAATATATATATATATATATATATATATTTCTGAGCTAAAATTATTTATGAGAATGGAATGATTATCAAATGCAGTCTAAAATGCCAAAGTTTTAAATAGGTAGACAGTTCTATTGAAGCGAGGTGTGTAACTTGTAGTTTCGACAGAAGAGGTATGTCCTTTGTCATGAGTTGAATAGTGAGGGATGCCCAAATATTCCCAAATTTAACACTATAAAGATGTGAAGGGCTTTCTCGACAATCAAGTACACTTCCTTACACTTACAAACTTGTATCCATACTCTATGCTCCTTCATCATTCCTTGAAAAGCCGTCGATCCACTGAGGTAACGCAAAGGCGGCATCGATTCCAATAGGTAATCCCGAATCCTAACACCTGATTCGAGATCAAGGAAGGCTCAAACCCGTCGATCGTCCAGACCGATGCCTCACCTTTTCGCCGTTCGGATGCTTTTCGAAAAATCGATGACTAGACATCGCCACAAGACAAGACAATTAAAGGGCTCATTTCCATCTTTTTTTTCCTCTTTTGTGTAGAAGAAGAAATCTTTGCTGAATAAGAGGATAAGAGAGGGCGGCTGAAATCATCGATTTGGCAAAAGGGGCCGGCCATGAATGACGTGCGGTGGACACGCCAACGTCGGCAAGCAAATGCAAAAAGATGGGGTTGAAACTTCACGATCCGGCTGGCGGGCTTCTGGGATTCTTGAGTGAAACCAAAGGGTGCAAGAAGTTAAAGCCCCCGATGCCAGGTCGCCATTTTTGAAGTCTAATGATATCGACATTTTATGAATTAGGAAAATGAAAAGAAAGAGACGTACCACCCCAAAAAAAAGAAGATAAAATACGATAGAGAGAGAAAAATCTCCATCAGTTTCTGCACACGTTGCACCTAGTCATGAAAGGTCAAAGTTTGGTCAAATAAGAAACCAAGATTTTTTATTTATCTTTTCATTTTCGTCACAATATCTTTTTCCTTTTCTTTTTTCACGGGTACTTGTCAAAGTGAAAGCTCTTTTGAGTCGTGTCGGCTCGTGCTTGAAGTACATTTGTTTTGTGAATAAGGAATGATTTAAAATATGATTTTCTAGATATAAGAATTTGTATCGTTTACCAAAAACGAATTCGGGAGCAATATGGGCTAATGAGGCATGGGGGTCATATTGGAATTGGAACCCAAAGGAAACTTGGGCATTTATTACTTAGACCCTATTTGCGATTTAAACTCTTATTTTTCTAAATCATTCATTTTTTCATAAAATAAACGGAACATTGTTAAAACTAAATATTTGACTATAACTATTTCTTATTGTAAGCTCCCCTCCCACCATTAAATTTATAATGAACACACACCATTTTGATCTTTGGGTTATTAGCAGAGATTTATACCAATTAACTAAAATTACATAAGCAGAAGCGATTTTGTATCGTCTGATTTTTCACAAAAAAAAAATATTTGCGAATTTTAATGTATTGAGGCGATCTAATTGTTATATATGTCACCCATCAATCTTTGATTAATTTGTCAAGATGTTGTGTTGGCATTGATTTGGATAAATGGGCCAATTTTTGGGGTCTTCTCTCCTTTTCTCCAATCTTCCTTTGCTGCTTCCCGGGCGGTGTCGAAACACGTTATAAAGGTTGATGTGGATTGAGCCGGCACCTGTCAAAAATATGGTGATTTGTCGTAAATGACTTGAGTTCTCGCATTGATTTATCTTATTATTCTAGTATTCATAAAGGAAGTTTCAACAGTATAAAAAAAAACAATTTGTTTGAATGTTGACTGGATCGATTTGAAATTAGAAAAAATTTCCTCATGCACCTCAGTTATCAAGGTTTCTTGGCCGGTGTATTTGATTATTCAGTTAAGTGTGTGGATTCTTAACTAGATTCGAACATCAGTAGGAATCTTTCCTTCAGAACCATATTTAACTTTTTGTGTTATTATTATTATTATTAAGAACCATATTTAATTTTTTATTATTAAGGCCCTTACGAAAAATGAATGATTTAGAAAATATTTTTCTAAAAATAATAGCTCAAGTTATTTACAAAAATAAATGAATAATAATTATTTTCATCGTTCACAAAAATGTTAAGCTATAATTGTTATCGATAATAATATTTTTTTCATAAATTTATTATTTAAATAATCATTTTTAAGAAAAGGTTTTTTAAATATGTATATTTTTTCCCAAACAAACAAAACCTAAGAAATATTATGTTTTCCTTTGAGTGCGCTCGACATAATCGATCGCTTTCTTCACTACCGTGGGTAAGGATAGAAATTAGGATCATGTCTTGTTTCCCTGATAAGGATGCAACGTAATCACGAGAAAACAAATGAAATTAATTCCCCACGAAAATTACCATCTTCATGTGTTTTCGTAGGTGGATCATAAGAAAAGCGTGTCAAAACCTCTATCCGCATCCGTTTCGAACTTGTACATGCATGTGATTTGCAAAGGTTTCCGAGACTTAAGCGCTGGCATCGCTGCCAATAAATTTTAATTCCACTTCATGAGATGCAAAATTCACGACTTTCTAACCCTCATGCGATAAACGCAAGTCCATAACTACGGAAAGCAAGATCTCTGATTGAAGCGCACGCCTGGCCCATTTCAGAAGCGGACAATATCGGCACTAGCCATTCGACAATGGATCACTAAGATAATATGCTCAAAAAAAAAAAAAATATTTCCTTTTTGTGCTTTGGTTAGGGTTCTCCGAAGTGAGACAAGCCACCTCTCATTGACAAGGGCCAACGTACCCTCCGCAGCAGCAATGATGGTGTGACAGCGTTATGGCCTTCATGCAAAGCAACACATTCACGCATACAATACGAAGCAGAGGGACCCCCCCTCTCCTTTCCATTTCGCCTCTTATTTCAATTGGGAAAAGAATGGAGAGCTTGGATTAGGTGGCCAAACCTCTAACCATTTACACACGCACACGACCTCACGCCGTCACTGTGCCCATCACATTTTGAATGTCCCTTTAACCATAAACTCCTAGAAATTAGCAAACGAATATGTAAAATTTTGTGTACGAAAAGATTCGAATTCAGGACCCTTCATATTATGTAAGAATTTTATGGGACAACAACGAACTGTTTTGTAAAAATTTAAACTGTTAAATGAATATGTGATTTATTATTTAAACATTCTAAATGAACAGGCGGAAGAGAGCATGTATGTTTTTCTTAAATTGCGTCGAAAGAAATGGGATAAGTTGCACTGTTCAACCAGCTTTGCTTTTTTATTTTAACGGACAGTTTTGCAGTTGAAGAAGAGAGGTAGACCCGGTTGAGCTTAAGGTTCTTCTAAGCTCTCCCTTGCTTGCTTGATAAACAAAGAGAGAGGGGGGAGGGCCAAAAACCAGAGAGGGAAGTTAGGCCAACGGTTAGCTTTCTCTGATTCGCTTTGAATCAAAGAAAGGTTTCTTTTCTTCTTCTTTTTTTTTTTTTTTTTTTTTTTTTTTTTTCTTGCTTTGGGTATTCTACGGTTTGATTCTTGGTCACCATCTGAGACTCACCCAACTTCACCTTCCTGTCATCTTCTCCGCACCCAACAGCATCGCCCCCTCTCCTGCTCCTGTATTCTGTTGCGATTGCTGTCTATATACTCTTGTCATCTCACACGGTTCATGTTCATATTTGCCACACACCCACATAAAAGATATGCTCTGTCATTGAAGGGTTGTGCTCTGGAGGGATAGTTTTCGGCGTTCTCGGTTGAATTATGGCGGACGGGAAGCTGGCAGCTGCTTGAATTTCATGGTATTCATGTTTTTAAGGTACTGAATGTTTTCTTGGAAGTTTATGTAACGCCCCTGAATTCGAATTGGAAGAAACGGGAATTTTTTGTCTACTAGTGCTCGGGGAGCAACTTTCATGATTGCAATCCTATAAACGTGGTGGAGATTGGTCTGTTCTCCTTGTAGTCTGTAGTCGTAAGTAATCCTGTTTATGGAAAAAGAAAAAGCTATCCTTTAGTTGTCTGTGAGCAGAGGAGTATTGGCCTATTCTTGGTTTTTCTGAAGCTTGTTTGTTTCCTGAATTCACTCGTTTCGCGCCCGATGAATACTCGATATTTTTTCCCACCGGAGTCGTTATGCAGTTCCAGCGTCGGCGCCACGTTCTCTTCGAGTTCATCAGCCGCAAATGGTCGGGCGGTGATAGGGTCCCGGAACCGGGCTCCCCGCGTTCCGCCTTCATTTTTGGTGAGGATGGCTATGAGAATATCTCGTGCAAGATGGTTCACTTTCTTAAGGAGAGTTTTCCACTACCAGAACGGGTCAAGGTCGGATCTCGGGTCGAATCCGTTCAATTCGAACACCTGGATGGTGCTTGAGCTCACGGCCTTGATGGTTCAGATAAGCATAACTTCTTTCACCCTGGCCATCTCAAAGAGCGAGAAGCCGGTCTGGCCTATGAGGATATGGATCATGGGTTACGACATAGGGTGCATGCTCAGCGTGCTGCTGCTCTATGGTCGCTACAGGTATCTTTTTTTGGCTCAGGGAGATGGCTTTGGCATCTCGGATTTGGAGCAGCAAAGAGGCGGAGAAGACTCCAGGTACCTTTTTTCTCACTTCTTTTACTTTTCCTTTTTGTTCTTTTAGCATAGATTAGATGCTATAGACTGTCATAACCTGATGTTGCTTAGAGTGGAGGATTGATGAATCATTTTGATTCTGAGACTCCTAGGGTGCACGAATGGCCTTCATTTAATCTTACCCCGGAATTTTGGATCAGGCATCAAAAAGTAAACAAATGTGAAATAATCTCTAGCTGGGGCAATGGATTCTTCGTCGACTTATCCAATTCAACACACCGGTTTAATCTTGGACTGCTATAGTTCAAGTTTATTTCTAGGTGTCCGTCCAATTAAGTTTGAGATTTTGTTTGGTCCAGATAGATCTGACTTGTAGGAAGATGCATTCTTCTGATATATTAGACTGTCCCGTAGATGGTGAAGCGGGTTAGATATATCTTACGAAGTTAGTTTGTGGTTTTTTATACAAATTCTCATTGTGTGAATGTCGATTTTGTTGGTGCAGGAGTGTGCATCTGATGAACAAATGTCGGACTTCGTTAGAGCTGTTCTTTGCGATATGGTTTGTGATGGGTAATGTTTGGGTGTTCGATTCTCGGTTCGGATCGTTCCAACGCGCACCAAAGCTTCACATGCTTTGTATCTCTCTGCTTGCTTGGAACGCTGTCAGCTACTCTTTCCCATTCCTGCTATTTCTCCTGCTATGCTGCTTTGTGCCACTCATGAGCACCTTCCTCGGATACAACATGAATGTGGCTTCGATCGAGAGAGGAGCATCTGATGATCAGATTTCTAGGCTACCTAGCTGGAAATATAAGCAAGTGGACAACAATTTAGGGCTCGGCGATGACTCAAACCACAATTTGGTCCTGGCAAATGAAGACAAAGTAAGTAGGCTAACTACAGATGGTTTTACAAAATTACTGGTTCTATACTTTGCATATCCTTTCGATTCTTGGTTAAATTACAGGGACGTGCTATTTCTTCGTAAGACACCGTGTGGCCCCTTAATGTATCGTATCTGTCTGTATATTTCACCGGATGCAGATCAAGTCCACTCTTTCACCCATGAATGTTGTAACTCACTGCTTCATTATCTGAAGAAATGTTTAATTCAAAGAGGGTGAAAAGAATGAAGCGATAACTACATTTGACAATTGAAAAAGTGTAGGTGTTCCAAAAGGAGTATGCTTTGCGTATAATTCAACTCAACCACAGGGGTCGTTTTAAAATTTGAAGCATGAAGTTAGATGTCAGACAGTTCTTCAAGAATCAATATCGACTTATGCGAGTCTGCAATTTCTTTCTCTCGCTGCAGGAATGCTGTATATGTCTGTCCAAGTACAAGGAGAGAGAAGAAGTTCGGCAGCTGCCGTGTTCGCATATGTTCCACCAGAAGTGCGTCGATCAATGGCTGAGGATCACATCTTGCTGTCCTCTATGTAAGAAAGAACTCGAGAGATAGGAATGCGATCTGCGAGAGCTGGAATTCCTTCTCCAATATGCTGGGTTTCCATTTCTTCGGTTTGGCGTGATTTGTAATTATTGAGGAGGTGGCTTATTGAGTGAGCTACTTTGCTTGTATATTCAAGCTCACCAGTGACCACAAGCATACTCAAATTTGCATTCTTTTCTCCGTTTTACTTAAAATAGTAGAGGGTGAAGCTTTGGGGTCTTTGCCTACAAAGGGGTTAGGACTTGGCAAGTCCTATTAGACGCCTGCAACTCATATTAACATGATGTACATGTTTTTGGTACAGCAATAAACAAGTTACTACAAAAAAAAAAAAAAAAAAAAAAAAGAACGAAACTATGCTGATATACTTGCGTCAAAGTCTCTAGCACAGGATCTTCTTCCTCCTTTTTAAAGAGTCCTATTTCAGCATCATCTTTCCTTGAAAGACCAGGCTTCTGTTTTTTAGTGGCCCTTTAAAGTTTCAAACCCAAGAAACTATAAATTGAATCCTACATGTCACTCCTCTTGTTTCTGTTGTGGGTTTGAAGTAAAATAGAGACTTTTGAGGATGAACCTAGCTGGCCATTCTTTACGAGGGCGCAATACCGTGTCGCATGCGCGTTTCGCAAACTCTCTTTAAGATACAATGGCCGGGCACCGCTGGAGGATGGCGGTCTTTGATTGGGCCTCTCAACCTATGGACAGGTTTAGTATCGAAAATCCGGGCCTTCTTTGCTATTCCTGTTGGATCCCCCAAAAGAGGGAACGTGAAATATGCAGTAAAATTCTGGTTTTAGTTGCATCTGCCGATTATTCTGGTGCTACAAATGCGCAACGGCAGAAGGGCAAAAAACACAATCGAGGTAGTTGGAAGATCCTTGAGAGAGAGAATTGCATTGTTCATCAGTTTTGTCCACATTTTCTCACTCTCCAATCCTTGCATTTTGGCTGCTGCAGCACCAGAAGAGGGTACCTTCAATTGGCAGCCCCAAGAAACATTACTGCTGATCTGAGATCAGATTTTAAGGTAAGCTGGTTTAAATTTTTATTCTTTTATGGGGAAGAAAATTGGGATATGGTCGCTGTTGCTCTCTTATTCTACAAGAATTCGCAATTAGTTAAGCCATTAGAGAATCCAAATGTTTCTGTTAGATCAGATCAGGTCCTGTACAAGCCATCTTTTCTAGGATTTGAGTGAGTAATGAAATCATTCACGATGTTGGTTTCCATGAATTAGGAAATGAAACGGTAGTTAACTATGTACTTGATTACAGAGAGCAAAACCTATGGCTGGGGGAGAGGTCCTCAAACCACCCAAGATTGAGGAAAAGCATCCGGAGCGCAAGATATCGGTGCCAAGGATCACGATAGAGGAGATCCGGAAGCATTCACCGCTGATGTTGTCACCGCGGGGACAAGGGAACGGCTCGGGCAAGCCATTGAGCGGTCGGATGAACTGCCTCTGCTCCCCCACGACCCACGCTGGCTCGTTCCGGTGCCGGTTCCACCGCAGCACTAGCATCCCCCGAAGCCACTCCATCGGCTCGAACCTAAATTACTTGGCCACAAAGTCAGGCGGCATCAGCGACTCCCTCCAGGCTCAGTAGCCTCCAGAGATCGGCAGGACGGTGCAAGTCACATCGATGAACCCACGATTTTTTCTGGGTTCTAGTAGGATACCTGCATGGCAGTGGATCCCCAACTCATGGTGTGTACTTGGCAAAATTGCGAAAGGCGAATTTCCTTCAACTTGCTACTGCATGAACTAAGCTATTGTCAATTCCATTAACGGGGCCACTATCATCGGTCTCTTGGCAATAACTTCTACCTCTACAATAATGTAAATATCTGTTCTTGCTACAATCTTGATATTTCTGTCTCACTGCATCCTTCTCTTTCAAGTGCATATAGGGTACTAATTCATTCTCCCGAATAAGCACACGCGTCACTGTTATCGCAATGTGTTCGGGAGATCATTTTGCACAGGATCAACACCTGTGGAACTTGCGGAATGGCAGTTCCGGCCTGCGAAAAGTGCGATTGTAGGGAGATTATCACGGCATTCAACCTAGTAATCAGTAACACCCTGGAGAGCAAGATTGTTAATAATTTTCCGACGGATTTACTACGCTCTGAGGTCCTAGTGATACTCCTCAGATTTTGCAAACGACCGAGTCATACAGAGAAAGTTCTCGGCCAAGTAACGCATAGGATCGAGGTAAGGATTCAATTAACCTGGCTAAGGGCAAAGCTAATACAACTATTCTCTACTCCGCCTCTAAATATATGTACAATCATAATTATAGGCAGGGGAGATAATAATTAAAAAAAAAAAAAAGTTTAACACAGCCAAAAAATTCGAACCGGAGGATAAACCTCAATTCTTCCACTTTTTGGCATCATATTGATCTTGGCAAGCAATTTTGTTGGCTCGATCTTGAACATTAGCATCATTTCGTCGGCCTGGTCCAGGTTGTCTCTGAGGTGACCAAGTTTCCGTAGTAAGCCTGCTTTGAGGATTCATCCCAGTATGCCTGTAAAGACGATAAATGAGCAACTAGAATTGATAGTTACGAGAAGCAGGGGAGAGAAGCAAATAAAGATTAAAAGTTACAAAAACAATTTCACTTTTCTCAAATAAACGTAGTGGGCGACTCTCAACACAAGAGTATGGATTCCTCGGAAAAAAAGTGGAGAAGAATGACTCATTCTCGAGCCCTAATGATTGATGAAATACCAAACTGGTGACTTTAACACCCAAATTCCAGAAACAGAATGTTTGCTGCACCCCGAAATAAAGATCAAAGCCCCTCATTGGACTATATGTATAAATAAGAGCTGCCAATTAAACGGGTCCAACTTTTCACCATTACTTTCTAGCCAAACAATTAGAACCTACTGCAGAAAGACAGACCCAAGAAGCTTACCTGCCATCCAGACGGCAGACTTCTAGAAAGTTCTACAAGACTTGGTTGCTGGTTTTCATCGTTTGATTGCTCTTGATTCTGTACAGCTTCCCTGGCAGCTTGAGCTCTCTTGCGCTTAACTCTCTCACGCCTGTGACAGAGCAACACAATTCACACAGAATCCAACAATGAGAGACAAAACCAGGATCATCCTTCATGACCTAGAGCTGCTATTTTCCATTCAATATCATCTACAAAGAGGGAAGGTAAAGAAGGGAGGAAGTTCAGATCCAAACAAAAAAAAAAAAAAAAAGGGAGGAAGTGGAGAGAGGGTTAAGAAATTATGAAACAATACCAATCACCCCCCAGTGGCTGAAAATTAGCATTCTCTTTGGCCTCTCCACTGGCAATTTGCTGCGCACGCCATTCCTGCAATTTAAAAAATGATAAATGCCATCAGAAAGAACAAAAGCACAACCACTTCTTTATGCAGAATCATCTGTATACCTCTATTTCCCTTTGACGCTTCTTCTCTAAAAGTGCAAGAGCAGTTTTAGCTTCATCTTCATCATCTTCCTGTAGTTCTTCTTTGGCAGCTTTCCACTGAGAAAATTCACAAACAGAATCAGGAAAAAGTGTACAGAGAAGCAAGCAAACCAAGTTAAACAACTACCCAATATGATGAGAAAGTACCTTATCCACCAAACTGGAGACTTTCTTATTAGACCTCAAAGATGGAGCAACAGCAACAGTCCTTTTTTTACTACGCAAAACTGATCAACGGGAAAGAAAAATCTTGAGTCATGAATCTATCAAATGATTGTATTATAAGAAGATAGCCTTAGCCTCTAACCACTGAATGAGTTTTGGGAAGTTAGAATAAGAAAATTGAGCATTTTTCCTTAGAATATAAAACAACAATCAAAGAGAGATATAACCATGCAATGTAAAGAGAATTCACGAGATACTTGACAAAACGTCAAAAGTTGAAAGTTGACATGCCCAGCCAATTAAATGAGGGCTGGCCATAAGACTCTGGGCAGTAAAAATAGTAAAGCAATTAACACTCAGTCTCTCACACAATTCAATTTTCATCTTTCTGAGAACTTACATAAATCAAAACAAGGCATTAACTATTCAAGCCTGGCCTAAGTTAGGATCCAATGGAAATACCTTTTGACTGAACCTTTGAAATGGCTGATGAGGCAACAGGAGCTGCAGATGCAGCAGCAGTGTTTATTGATGGAGCAGAGATATTATTTTTCTCGGACGTGGTTGCAGAAGCTTCTATGGCAGATGAAGTAGAGGGGACATCAGAAGTTTCATTTTCACTTCGACTGCCAACAACTGAAGACGCAACACCTGATAGTGGTATTGAGCTGGAACTTGTCTCTGCAAGGGTGTGAGCAGATCCAAGCTCATCTGTGGTGGTGTTATAACTATAATTGAGAGAATTGGGCTGGCTTTGAAATTGGGAGGTATTCACTATACCAACACCAGGTGCAGCTGGTACTGCTCCATCTTGGGTGCTGTAATATGCTACCGACTCAACAGGGTTAACAATGATAGAAGCAGTAGTGCTTGGAAGAGGTACATAGGAAACTGATCCATGTGGTAAAACAACTTGGCATCCTTCAGCATGTCCATAGAAGCCATTTTGTCCATAATACTCATAATTAGTGTTAGCATAAGTTAAAGGGTATTGCTCAGTGTAGGAACTAGGCTGCTCAACTTCAGTATAAGGTGCCGGTGGAGCATAAGATGGTTCAGGAGGCTCGTCTGGAGGAGGTGGAGGTATCTGTTCAGCATCTGGAGGTGGTGGGGGAATGAATTCCTCATCTGGGGGAGGTGGAATAAAATACTGATCTTCTGAGGGAACAGATGAGGCCTCAGGAGGTGGATCTAGTACAGATGACTTTTCTGGAACAACAGTACTTTCTACACCAATCACAGGACCCACATCTTCTACTTCCATATCAACATCCATATCAACATCTTCCTCAGCATTCACTGAAGCAGTAAGAATTGGTCCATCAGAAATAAAACCGCTATTGGATAACTCACCATCTTCCAAGTCACCTCCCAATTGTCTGATTCCCGACTGAGAAGCAAAATGCTCATTATTTGTACCATTGTCCTGATTAACTGCACCGGGCTCCACTGCAGTGGATGCATCATTCGGAAAAGAAGCAGCAGTTTGGGATGTCAAAAAACCTCCTTCATTTGTGTTTTGATCTTCTCTAAATTCGAGCTTCATGGTTTTCTCCAATTTGCCTTCACTTGTTTCCTTAACTTCGTCATTTAACATTCGGTAAACTTCATCAGTGGCAAGTTCCAGACGTTCAAGCTGCCTTTCAGAGTGCACCCAAAAGGGATGCAAAGCTACACCGTATGATGAGAGTGACTTCATATCTGAGAGTCTAATTTCAACTTCCATAACATACTTTAATATCCTCTCACGAACAAAATGAAGTTCCTTGGAGCTGACAATAGCAAAGAAAGAATTTCACAATCACAAACTAGAAAAACAAGGGAATCCACCAAATTCAATAGTTTGGAGAGAGATTGAATGAAATTTAGAGAACCATTCATTACCTTTCAAGTGACTTCAACTTTTCCAACAAACACTCAGTTTTCTTGATGAGGTATGACCAATTATCAGTCCCCAAAGGATATTCTTTGCTACCTGATGAGTCATGTGCACAAGTATCAGAATAACTCCAGCAAACTATTGATTGCACAAAGGAGCATGACACACTGCTGAGATATATCTAGATTTACCTTTGTGGATATCATCCGTGTAATATGTATAATCCAGATTCTCAACATTCTGCTCTTCAGTCATCTCATCCTTTCTAGAACTATATTCGGCCAACTTCTGACTTTGAGAAGCTAAAAGTGCATCTTCAGAACCAGCACCCTTGTCTCCAAAATAAGCACAATCCCTTCCAACCATCATAGTTGAGTTAGGATCTGCCTCATGACTATCATGACCAGAATTATGGGCCGTCTCTGTGGAAGCAATGTATGTGTCTCCAGCAGAGTTCGTCATTTGAGACAAAGCTTCAGGTACTTCCCATGAAGTTTCCCCAGTGTCAACATTCCAATAATAATACTGATTGGTCTCCTCATGAATTACTATCTTCCAACCTGAACTTACATCCCCAACAACTTGAGCATCAAAAGCTCCTGCAACATGGATTTGTTCGCCTGCTTCTATTTCTTTTGGCAAATCATGCGAGGCAATCGTTTCACCTTCCTTAACATCACTTTCCTCAAACTTCAGCATATCATGTACAGACGGCGAATCCCTTCCCACCTCCTCCCTCACTTTTGCAGAATCTGATTCTTCAGTCAAGTTAGCTCCTGTGTCTTCATTTTGTTTACTAGTTGATGTTTCGACCTGCATAAACAAAGCTTTCGCATTTAAAAATCGTCCATTTAAGCCTGCTTCTTTTTTAACTCAAGAAATTGCATATGGTATCTTTGTTACAACCTTGATAGGATTTTTCAAGAAATTGTATATTACTAACGAAATCAGATCTTTTCTCTCAAAAGGTGATCTTTTTATTTAAAACTAACGATTACTTAATGTGGACACAAAAAAGAGAAAACCAATTAAACAAGCAAACACTATAAATAGAGCAAAAGTGTATTTTTGAAACCGATATCGTTTACCATTGCATACGCAGTCAAAAATGCAAAAGCTAAGAGTATTTTCACCTTCCAGCAGCTAAAACAAACAGCTGAACTAAAGCTATGACAGATTCCTAACTTGCCTGGTCATTGTGAGCCACAGAACTCTCCCCAGGGGCATTAGAACTTCTCCTTGGTTCCTCCTCATTCTCATCATCACTATATTGGCCAAGTAACAGCAGAGGATTCTCTTGCTGTTGACCTGCAGACAACAAATTTACATATCAATAACTCTTAAAGCATGACTTCATGTGCTAGATTGAATCAGCACAGAAAGCTAGAGGAAATTTCCATGCCCCAAAACAAGGAATAAATCAACATGAAATCATGATAGATAAAAGGGCCCAAGAGATGCAGCCATTAGGTCTGGCCGAAAGAATTAAATTCGCTTGTCATATCCACCTGTTACAGATTTAAGAAACTTGTCAGTTGCTCATGATGCAAGTGAAGCCAGAGATATACGAACCGCTGTAGCTTTCCGACCGTCTCCAATTGCGCTGAGAAAAAGAGCACGAGTAATTGAGTCATGCAAAATTTCATAGTCACAGGGCCCTGATCTGATCTGACAGTGAATTTTCCAAGACCACAGCCACCTCAAAGTCTGAGAGCAAATACTTAGGGCCATAAAATTCTAGTCTTGTAAAGTATTGTCCATATTTCCACCAAATAATGTTGATCAGTCATGTTTGCCCTACATATTCCTTTGAAGAAAACTGCGGAACCCACCTGAAGAAGATGCTGGATTGGGTAACCCATCATGATGTATTGAATCTACATCCCCTTCAACTTCATCTTGTCCAGATGAGATACCCAAATCTCCTGAATACAAGAAAACTCACACTCATAACTGTTTACTCATTTTGGTTTCCTGTCAAACTAACTGCTTTTTTGAAACAAAAATACTAAATAAGCAAGCCCTAGTAATTATTTAAGTAAATGAAATTTAAATAGTAGCCAAATAGTCACAGTAAAGGTAAAAAGAATGCATGAGATCTACAATTCAGGAGTTCATGCACAATTTCTACTTCTGCTTTTATGGATAAAAATGTTATGATGTTTCCCATGTAAAGTCTTGCTTCCATAAAAGCAAAATCTTAGGGAAGATTCAACTTGGAATCTCTTTGTAGACCTGAAATGAATATCAAAAGCAAAATGGATTTCAATTGCATAAAGCCATATTACTATATATTCAAGCAAGGAAACCGCATTATTCCTAATGCTGGACTGAAGGTGCCTTAAGAGAGACCTCTTTGCAAATGCATTGCAGTCCACAATAGGCTCTCAAAGCCTTTTACCAAACACACAACTTTCTGTAGAAAATCTTTGTGGGTTGGAAGTCCATAGGCAAAGCTATGCCAAAATGGACCCTATCACTGCCTTGCATCCAAATTCATTCCCAGAATAAATATCAGCAACAGGTATTTGAACATATCAAGTGAAGGGAAAAAAGAACCATTTAACAGAATCCCCCGAAAATGCATCTAATAGAATCCCTTCATTTGCTAGGGCCTGCCATGTGAATTCATCTAGCCATTTTGCTAAATACTCATGTACCTAAGTTCCCCTTTCAACATCCATGTACTGATCAAAGATGTGTCTGTGCACAGTCATCTAATTTTAACAATGTCCCAGCTCCACAAACAAGGCATATAATTTTCTTTTTACTTCTACTGGTTATAGTAACTCTTTATGAAATCTCCCCCCTTGGCCCGTCATTACATGCGCATCAGAGAGAGAAAGAGGAAACACAAAGAAATAATCAATCAGACAGCCAAGTCCCAACACCAAGAAACGATCAATCAGAAAGCCGAGTTCTAAAGGACTGAAAACGTAAAAAACTGAGATTCTCCGGACCAAGGTGAACTTCTCGCACGAGCCAAACATACAACTCCAATCCAGACACAATCAGCACAACAAGCCAAAGCCCCTAATGAAACCCTCTCTTAGACCGCGGCAAAATTAACTCTCCCGATACACGACTTCCGCAAACAACATCGACAGACGCCACACACGTCCGCGGCGATCCCCCGGCGGACGGACAGCCAAGCAATTAATCACACCGCAAGCGGAAGATGGAGCAAAGACAGGTGGCCCGTACCAGAGGGTTCCGCAAAGAGATCGAGCTTCACTCGGCGACCGGCGTTGCTCTGAGCAGCCTTCCGACGTTCTCTCCTCTTCCCCATCCTTCCTCTCTCTCTCTCTCTCTCTCTCTCTCTCTCCTCTCTCCCCCCCCTCTTCCGCTGATTTACTCCACAAATCGACCGTTTCCGACGGAATTCTCGCTTCGTCCTCGACGCTCCGGTCCCGCCTCCGGCGAGAGCCGCTTGATTCAGCGCGACGGTGAAGAGAAGAGAAGCTCCGGCGAGGGTTGGAGATGAAGGAAGAAGAAGAAGAGGAGAATGGAAGGAGGACCGACAGAGAACCTCGTTGGATCATCGGATCCGTGCGCCTCGAGTCGATGTGGGTCGGACCCCGGTTCGCGCCATAGCGCATGGGCCGGGTCCATCTTTGGGCCTGACGTTAGCGATACGCCTCTCCTCGGCCCAATTCGTTTTATCTTTGCACGGCGACCTTCAGCTGGGCCGGACCGGGGACGACTCGATTGAGTATGAATGAGGCTACATATGATATCAAATTATTTCGTGTCTTGAATTTCACTTGACCGTCTACGGCTCCATTGCTTGCGCTTGGGATTTGGGAATCTACAAGATCCATTCTCTCTTTTTTCTATGATAGATGGTCAGACAACTGTTTTTGGACTGAATTTCATTTTTCTCACTTTTTCTTTTCCTTCTCAATTGAATTTTGCGAGTCGTTGTATTTTGACTTTTTTGAATTTCGAAACACTAGAACCTTTCACCACGCATATTACAAGATTCATGTTATTTTTTTTTCATGATTTTCTGGAGTTTATGCAATATTTTAGATTGTGATGAAATAGTGAAACCTGTCTTTTTCACTTTTGCCAAAAATTCCGTTGCTTAGACTAAAAATTGGTTTGGTTAGATATGTCATGCACTCGAATTTTATTCAATCAGTTAATTGTTACTTTGTAGATTGCGACGTGCTTTTGAATAAGCTAGAAGTGCATGCAGATGACGTTTCGGTAAACTTCAAGATACGTAATAGTTTGAGAGCAGTCAAATGAAAATCCTCAAATGTTGCCAAGCTTGAGATCAATGGGGATGAGATTCAACACTCAGATTATATTTGGTCAAGGTGAAATCATCTATATGCAAGCAAACAATTTGCTAGTCACTTTCAACACGGGCATCTTCTGCTGAGGCATGCAAAGAAACTGATCTTTAATCCTCAAAGGTCCTTTTGACGTAGGACTTCCTTTTCTTTTTCCTTTTCTGGCCGGTCTTACACGTTCAATTTGACCGCCAAAGAGAAACAATAGGAAAAGGGATAAACAGGGAGACCAAAATGCTGAAATTAGGGAATGACAAGGACAGCTTACATTGAGACGATGGGACATTGATTTGACGTGTTTAAGAAAGTGTCAAGAAGTTGATCAAGCGTAAGCCTTTAATCAAGAGAAAAGACTAAATTAGAAGGACCCAAAAAAGGGTTTGATTGAAAGGGTGCCCAAAACACCAAGTTAGGGTTTAAAACAAAGGAAAAAAATGGGAAGTGGGAAGCAAAAGGCAAAAGCAAAGACCAAGGAAAGTGGTTATGTCATGAGACAATTTCTTCCCAATTTGCAATTTGGCTTCCTTTTCGATGGGACGTTCCAACAATGTTATCATTGATTTCTTAGCATCAAGGCTAATTCTGTCTATTTTGATTAGCCAAAAGCTAGTCACCCCGTGGGGTTTAGGTTTTAGGAGATCCGTCATGAAATCCATCCCAATTTCTTAAGTTTGTGATTTAGAATAAATTGAAGAAGAATCTAGGAAAACATGTGATGGGAAGATGACAATCCAAAGGCCATGTTGGGGTTGTGGGTTGACATCTAATGAGCATGATCAAATTAACAAAGGGATTATCAAATGAGGTCATGTTGGGTGTCTATTGACTCTCCATGCACATGAATTTTGCGCGGAAAGTATTATAAAAAAGGACTTCCCACGTTCTGGTCATCACCATTAGGCAGTGGCCCGTAAAGCATACCCTAAGTTGGTCTAAGTTGGTGTATATTGGATGGACATTTACACCTGAAGGAGCTCACAGAGCGTTAATCGACTAGTTATATCTTGCCCATCGAAAAGATCAAAAGGTCTCGGTCTCGACTTCCATTCAGAGTCACCATTCGTGAATCCTAACCGAATTGCTTGCCCACTGGCCAAGCTAAAGAGGCGTGCTTGATCTGATGCACGAAAAGGCGATGCCACCGGTCCCTGTGCCAAGCCAAAACATAAGCTGGGATGAATAAACAATTCGGAGCCGGTGGGACATTGTCTCTTCCACTCTAAGGTTAGGGGTTTAATCTAATATTCTCTTGGCTTTCTTCTAGTCTTTAGTGGCCAAAAGCTACTAGACAGCATGATCAGATCTGGATCCTATTGACCTAGCAATGTTGAAAGGCTCTGAAACATCATTTTCCTTCCCTGCATATGCAATTCACCACTCCATTTCATTCCACATGCACACACAGCACACACACACATAAACAAACTGAAGCTGATCTGAAGCTGATCTGCATTATTGCTCTTAAACAATTACTAAATGGGAACTTTAGTCCTTCACTCAAACAGCGACTCTTCAGATCTGTAAAGTCCCCATCTTTCCCCAACAAAACAATGTGAAAACATTCAAAAGGACTCCCTCTAGTGAGACCCAGTTTGCCAATCCGAGACTTGATCGCATTCCCTCCCTTCTGTCTGATTTTTACTGCTCTAATTCAATTTCATCAGCTGCCAGTAACAGCAGACTTTGGCAAGATCTGTCTTGAGTCATATGAGGTTATGGATCGCTTCAGACTGTGTCTGTTTTAGCAAACACAGGTCACTTTGAAAGCTTATTATTAGCTAAGCATTGGGAGAGTGTTCACTAATCAAACTGTAGTATTCAAAACCGCCTTACAATCATGCTCGTTGGACGTGAACCTGACTCAGCACAGTGACCCTCACGCGATAGGAAAACCTAGTGTGGCGAGATGAGACAATCATACAAGGAAACAAGATGTAATGAGCAAGTAGCATCGAAGTTGCTTGCCTGAAAGCTACTCAACGTATTTAAAAATCACAGATGATTATACAATGAAGCAGCGCACAATGAGTGAGCAGCTTTGAAGTTGCTCTCTCAGGGAAAGCTACTTGACATATAAAAATCAGCCAAGCAGTGAGAAATTGAAGCGGACAGTAATTCCATTAACCTTCTTCTCATTCCTTCACATTCATAGAAAAACAAAAACAGAGACAGATTTAAAGAAGGCAAACAACACAACTTCGTCACCATCTCGATAATAAACAATTTCACCATCCAGTATTATATTCAGAAAATGAAGGCGCTCCTGATCTGGATCCTCTGGTTTTCTTCTATAAACAAAACATGGGGTTTCACCCTCAACAATCCCAAAGCAGATCGACTGCTCTTCTTCTGCAGCAATGCCTGCAGCTCTAAGGAACCCCCAGCTCTTTCCAAACATCTTCTCCTTCACTTTCGCCTTACTTCTGTTAATAAACTGCCACCTTTTCCCATGCTGCGAATGCATCGATATTCAGGGTCAGGCTCTTTTAACATGGAAAGAAAGCCTGAACAGCTCTGCAGATGCATTAAGATCATGGAATCCCCTGGATCCGACACCATGCAAATGGTTCGGAATACATTGCAACTTGAATGGCGAGGTGATCAAAGTGAGCTTGAGATCAGTGAATCTGCAAGGCTCATTGCCTGTCAATTTCCAGTCTCTCAAGTCCTTGAGGAGCCTCATCCTCTCGTCGGCGAACCTTACAGGCACAATCCCAAAAGAGTTTGGGGAATATCAGGAGCTCAGCCTCATTGACCTCAGCGACAATTCCTTCTTGGGCGAAATACCAGAAGAAATATGCAGGCTGAGCAAGCTACAAACTCTATCTCTCAACACAAACTTGCTCGAAGGCAAAATCCCCAATGCAATTGGAAACCTTTCAAGTCTCACCTATCTGACGCTCTACGACAATCAACTTAGTAGTGAGATACCAAGAAGCATCGGAGCGCTGAGCAAGTTAGAAGTCTTCAGGGCAGGGGGGAATAAGAATCTCCGAGGCGAGCTGCCTTTGGAGATTGGGAATTGCACCAACTTGGTCATGCTAGGATTTGCTGAAACCAGCCTTTCTGGAAGTCTTCCTAAATCGATTGGGTCCTTGCGAAGGCTTCAAACTTTAGCCATATACACGGCTTTATTGTCAGGCCCCATTCCTGAAGAGATAGGGAACTGCAGCCAGTTGCAGAACCTGTACCTGTATCAAAACTTGCTCTCAGGTCCAATCCCACCACAAACTGGGCAGCTAAGAAGGCTCCAGAGCCTGCTGCTATGGCAGAATAGCTTGGCTGGTGCAATCCCTCACGAGCTTGGAAGCTGCATGGAGATAATGGTTATAGATTTGTCTGAGAATCTTTTAACTGGAAGCATCCCAGGTAGTTTCGGAAACCTTCTAAAACTTCAAGAATTGCAGCTGAGCGTCAACCAGTTATCCGGTACCATGCCATCAGAAATGATGAACTGTAGTGCTTTGACTCATCTGGAGGTTGATAACAATAACCTCTCAGGCAGCATTCCCACGCTTATCGGCAATTTGAGGAGCTTGACTATTCTCTTTGCGTGGCAGAACAAGTTGACCGGCATCATTCCTGGTAGCCTCTCCAACTGCCAAGGTCTTCAGGCTATCGATCTTTCTTACAACAATCTATCTGGTCAGATACCGAAACAGATATTCGGACTAAGGAATCTCACCAAGCTACTGCTGATCTCCAACCACTTATCCGGTTTCATACCACCTGATATTGGAAACTGCACGGCTATGTATCGCCTGCGGCTGAAGGGCAACAGGTTTGCAGGCCCCATACCAGTGGAAATTGGAAAACTGAAGAGCTTGAATTTCCTTGATCTGAGTAACAACCGACTTACGGGAGGAATCCCTCCATCGATTTTGGGATGTGGAAATCTCGAGTTCATTGATCTCCATTCAAATGGGCTCACAGGTCCCGTGCCAGATACGCTACCAAGGAGCCTAAGGTTTGTGGACGTCTCCGACAATCAGCTAAGTGGTCTGCTGACTCGAGAGATCGGATCGCTGACCGAATTAACGAAACTCAATCTCCAAAGGAATCAACTCTCTGGCAGAATTCCAGCGGAGATTCTGTCTTGCAGTAAGCTTCAAATGCTTGATCTTGGAAGCAACAGCTTCTCAGATGACATTCCAAAGGAGCTGGGCTTAATTCCATCGCTGGAAATTTCTCTGAATCTTAGCTGCAATCAGTTCTCCAGCAAGATTCCGTCCCAGTTTTCCGGTCTAACTAAGCTAGCAGTCCTTGACCTCTCACATAACAAGCTACAGGGCGATCTGAATGCCCTGGCAAGCCTCCAAAATCTGGTTGCACTCAACATCTCTTTCAACGATTTCTCCGGTGAATTACCGGACACCCTATTTTTCAGAAATCTTCCCTCTAGTGATCTTGCTGGCAATAAGGGTCTATACATCACTGCTGAGCCTGCAAACACAGATGGCCATGTCGAATCTGCGAACGGTGCAAGATCTGCTGCAAAGTTAGTGATGCTAGTCCTAGCAAGTACTATTGCTGTGCTGCTTCTGCTAGGAATCTACGTGCTCGTCCATGCTCACACTAACAGACCCCCAGGAGATGAAACTTGGGAGATGACTCTCTACCAAAAACTCGATTTTTCCATTGACAACATTGTTGAGAGTCTAACAACATCCACCGTCATCGGCACTGGGAGCTCTGGTGTAGTATACAGAGTGACGACTCCAAATGGAGAAACACTTGCAGTGAAGAAAATGTGGGCCCAAGAACAGTCAGGAGCATTCGGTTCAGAGATTCAGACTCTGGGTTCTATCCGACACAAGAACATCGTTCGGCTTCTGGGTTGGGGATCGAGCCAGAACATAAAACTACTGTTTTATGACTATCTTCCTAATGGAAGCTTGAGTTCCCTCCTCCATGGTGCAGGGAAGGGAGGAGCGGAGTGGGAGACTAGATATGATATAGTGTTAGGAGTAGCACACGCACTTGAGTATTTGCACCACGGTTGTGTGCCGGCAATCCTTCATGGAGATGTGAAAGCCATGAACATTCTGTTGGGTCCTCGATACGAACCTTACCTTGCTGATTTCGGATTGGCTCGAGTTTTGAATGGTGATGATGATGATATCTCCAAACAGAGTCATAGACCTCGCCTCGCTGGTTCTTACGGATACATGGCTCCAGGTAGATATCTCGATGATTCAATCTCAGTTTCAACGACACATTTATGTAGTACTTCCACTGAACTACAACTCATTTATATTCTTTTGGTGATACAGAGCATGCGTCCCTGCAACCAATTACTGAGAAGAGCGATGTATACAGCTTCGGGTGGTTCTTCTTGAGGTATTAACTGGAAGGCACCCACTGGATCCTTCATTGCCCGGGGGAGCTCACTTGGTGCAATGGGTACAGGGCCACGTAGCAAGGAAGGGAGACCCGGTGGATGTTCTTGATCCAAAGCTTAGAGGAAGGCCTGACCCGGTTTCGCACGAAATGCTGCAGACACTGTCTATATCTTTAATGTGTGTAAATACCAAGACTGATGATCGTCTGCTGATGAAAGATGTCGTTACTCTGCTGAAGGCAATTCGACATGTAGAGCTCGTACGGCCAGGATCCGATGTGACGAAAGGAGGAGGTCTGTCAGTTGCTCGCTCATCGCCTCCTTTGAGGCATGTTGTCTCACAAGAATCTTCAAACTGCTCATTCGCTTTCTCTGATGATTCAGTGTGACAGGAAATTGGTCAGGGTTCGATTAGGAGGCATGTTGTCTCACAAGAATCTTCAAACTGCTCATTCGCTTTCTCTGATGATTCAGTGCGACAGGAAATTGGTCAGGGTTCAATTATCTGCTAATCCCGGGTCACGGGTCGTGTCTTGCAGGAGAATATGTACAGCTACTGTATTTTCGCGATTTGATGTTACTCTAGGTTTAAGTATCCGACATATTGTGGCAGTTTTACATTCCAGGCAGTATATCAACGATCATCAAGCAGGGAACGTGAAGGAACTCCCAAGGTTTTGTAATAAAGTAAGCTATCTCTAGGGTTGACTTGTCTTGGTGTACTTGAGCTTATGATTGGTGTTCTTGGATCACGCAACTTATAATCAATGGCATGTCTACTCTCTCTCTCTCTCTCTCTCTCTCTCTGTGTGCAGACATTCCAGCCTTGCTCACATGGTCCCAAGTTTCTTAAGTCACGTGCCCATGTGCTGCACAAAGACTTTTCATGGCCAAAGGTCCTGGAAACTTGTCAATATCAACTTACAGGATTTGTACACTCCAATTTTCATCACGTGTTTTCAGAGGAATTTGAAAACTAACTTTGGAAGAAATCGATGAGCAAAAATTAGGCTGGCCAAGATCATTGAATTTTCAGGATTCCTGTAGGTTTTTGATACATCGCAAATTTACACAGGAATGACATTCCTGAGGAAAAAAAAATGAAAAATGAAAAAAAAGACGAGAAGTCCATGCTCACTGGAGGGGGATCTCGTGTAGACATTGCAAAATGTCCAAGATAAACAAAGACACAGTTATTTCTATAACTGCAAATCGACGAACTTAAAAAACAGAACATTAAATGAGGAGAGAAAACCCACTCACTCAGATATGGTTAGTAACATCCCATTAAACTTGCCAAGTGGACAACATCACCTGCGTCCGTACCGAGCCTCGCACGGTTATTTTATTTACTGAAACAAGAGGAAGCCTTGGCTTTGTGATGCAACATTGGCAGAATGAACAGCTTGAGTGACTCCTTTTGCAGTCCCATTGCGCGACCAGTAATCCATGTAGGTGAACCGCATTGCGCCCTCCGAAATTTAAGATGATTCCAATGACATTATTTTTAGGGCAGCGGAGGACTAGTGCAAAATCAATGTCCACCAAAACAGATGCTGATCCTTCAAGGAAGAATGGCATCAGAAGTACATTTTATTTCTTCTTCAAAGAAGCCTGGGATTCTAATTTTCTCATGATGACGCTTATATAACACCCCAATTGAACCCAATCGTTGATTTCCGCTTATCAATGGGCAGACCCTGACTTCGGAGCCACTGCTTTGAGGCCTGAGAAAATAAGTGATCCAATGCCACCTTTGACAGACTGAGTCTTGACTCTTTCTTAATGCTAGAATCACACTCCTCAAAAACCAGTTTTACAGCTTTCTCAGCATCAAATTTGCTGACTCCCTTCTTGAACAGTTCCTCATCCAGAAACCACAATGCATCAAAACTTTAGCATCATACAGGAAATCAAACAAATGTGCACAATTCGCTGGCTTTTTCAATACATCACGTATAAAAAACTAATGAAGCTCCTGCATACATATGCAGATCTTCTAAACATAGATTTGTTAAAAGCAACAACTCATGGATGGTAAAAATAGGTGAAATGACACCAGTAGTTCCTCAACTTTTTGCCCAGAACTTAAAACAGTCTTTCTACTATTTTGGTTCAAAATGTACCTCTATTTTTTAAAAAGTGTCCATGGCGGTCCTTGAGTTGGTCTAGTGACGGAATTTGCTGATGTGGATTAGATGCAGCTAAATGTTGACTTATGTGGACTTTTTATAAAAGAAACAAACCTGACCCCCCCCCCTTCTGGCCATGACCGCTTGAGCTCAAGCTTGCAACATCCATGGTCACGTGTCCTCGAGCTCATGGAAACGAGGGCTGCTCATTGTCCACAGCTGCGATCAGCTCAAGCTCACGGCGTCCATGGCTTGAGCTCAATCTCGCCGCATCAATGGCCACCCAAGCTCGAGCTCCTGTCATCATGGCCATTCCCTATGGCATCTAGGGCTGCAATCCACTTCAGCTTGAACTCACGCCATCCATGGCCACTTACCACTCAAAATCATGGCGTCCATGGCCGCAACTCGACTTCGCGGTGTCCATTGCTGCAATCAGCTCAAGCTCAAGGCATCTATGGCTACTCAAACTCAAGCTCACGACATCCATGGCCACTTGAGCTTGAGCTCGTGATCATGACCACCAGATCTGAGCACAACAGCAATGAGTGGTGCCATCAACATCTTGTCCAAGCTGCAGGGGCAATGGCCAGGGTGGGAAGGGAAGCAGACAATGGTGGGGAGTGTTTGGATGTGGATGATTTAAGGTTAGGGTTTGTTTACTTTTCTAATTTTTTAGCGCCACATAAAAATTAAGTGTATTTTAACAAGACATGTGTACTCCCACAGTACATGTCAACAATACAATAGTCCACATCAGCAAAAATCAATCAGCAATAGAAAAAGTATAACAGAAGGAATGAGTGTGGAACGTTTTAAAAAGTAGGATGGTTTTGAATTTTGGGCAAAGGTTAGAGGGAGCGCTAGTGCCATTTGACCTAAAATTTATTGTACTCCAAAAGGCTAGCATCAATAACTAAAACTTGGGGGGAAACGAACAAAACAATCAGGATGGTAAAAGCTGTAAAATAATATAAAAGGAAAATCAGAAACAAAGCGAATATAGGCAATACTGGCACAAACAGCATCATTTAAAGATTTTGACTCATGATCTTGCATGCAAAAGTCCACAAAAGAAAGGAACAATTGAAAGATGCACGCAGTCTACATACTTGCTTTGTTCTCCTAGGAGCAGAAGGAAGACCATCTAGATCGTGAATACGTCTCAGCATAAAGACCATCATTGATGAGCCCTCTACAATAGATTGAAAGGCAATAGAAATGCCAAACCAGGTTAAATGCAGATCTCACTTGAGTGTAATTGTATATGAATATAGTGGGGAGCAAAAATATGGTTCTTCATCTGATATAAATATATTTGGTTATGCCAAAGTTATAGCTTTATGTCAGCTATTGTGATACATCTAAGGACTGTAGTAAAATGCTCAAAATTGGCTGCACTCTCCTCCAAGCAAGTAATGTCCTGACTTCAATGTAAACAGCTTACTGACAAATCATTCCAAGTTTTCACTCTGAGGATAAACCATGTCATATCATCAATATGAATGCACATCGATCAAAAAGGACATTATGATGCTTGCTATTGAATAATATCTACCACGATGGAATAAAGAGATATACCAAAAAAAAAAAAAAAAAAAAAAAGGAAATGGGACACAAATATATCAACAGTGTAAATGCAGTAGCTCTCACTGAATGCTCCAGTTTTTGGCCTGCAGAGAAGCAGAGACGCATCACCCCGCAATCAATCAATTTCTAGAATTTCTAAATTAGTACAACTTGACAGGAGACCTAATTGGACAATAAAGGTCCTGTTTGGAAAACAAGTTGATGGAGAGGCTTCTTTGTTCTTTTGGATTTTGTTCCTGCATTTGTAATCAGCATGATTCTAAATAATCCCAAAATGGAAACAAATTATTGATGAGCGCATGTTCATATATTATACCAGAACTACCTTATGACATGGTGTTCCATCCCCCTACCCCCACTAGGCCCCAAAACAAAAATGAAAAGAAAAAAAAATTGTATTTACAGAAAACAAAATGTGGCTAGCCCCTCAATGGGGATGCTCTTCTTGCTTTTCATTTACTAACCTGCTCTTGAAATGATTGACCACAGCCTCAACAATAGCAGGAGGAAATCTATTCCCTTGCACTTTCTTTGTCATTGCCACTGCTGTATATGCCCTGTAGCCAGAGCCTGGAATTAAAACTAAAACCTCTAAAAATTTTCTATGGCATGAGCCGTGAGGAGATACTACTGCCATCCCTTAGACGTTAACTAAAGATTTTTTTTTTTTTTTTTTTTTTAACTTCCTTTGGTCATTTTTTTCAAAAGTCAGAAATGTCAGTGGCAGTGATGTACTAAAGGGAGTTGATCATACTCAGAGCATTCTCAACAATCTTATGAAAGCCAAGAGCCAGTTCCCTTAGCGGCATCTGCCTTCTCCAAACAGGGAGAGGTCATGGATTTGAACTTTGGACATCAAGTTGGAGTGGGGGAAACCACTCTCCCATCATTTCACTTATGGGGGAAAAATTAACAATTTGGTAGCCATGCTTTGAATAGCCAAGATGGATTTATCTGATTTCCTGTCTCATCTCTTCAGTTCTTAGCCTGGAAATTGACAACTGGCCCCACAGCCTAACCAGCCTAATAGTTAGCTCGCAATTTACTACTGCCGCAACAACTAAGAATGGAATTTACAATGATTTGAAGGTACGAATCTATTCATAAGTAACATTAGATATAATCAAAACATGGTAGCCAGCAATTGAAAGGCCAAACCTTTGGCATCTTTTCTGGATTTGCCACCTCTTAGCTCACTGCCAATGTTACTGTTATCCCCTTAATGAATTTCAATCTTGTCAGCATCCGCTTCTATTCCTTCAATAAAGTTCATCATTGGTCTCAATGATATCCTCACTGGTTTCTTGCTCCCACCCTACAATCAAGTACTGCTACATTAAATCCCGCAAAACTTGTTAGGAAAACAGATGTAGTGATGTAACACGAGAGCTGATGCTCATTGTAACAGTGTACCTACTCATTTTGAAAAATCATACATGACACACCTAAAAAGCAAGCACACAAGCACAGATGCACCTGAGCTCACACAGATGTGCCGTCATACTTGGTGGGCACAGCTCATGCAAGCATGGCACAGACATGCAGCAAAGAGCTGCAACAGCTTAAATGAAAATATACAGAAAACTAACTACAAGTAAAACTAAGAAGACCCAATACCACAATTCAATTTTTAATCCCTGAAAATTCAAACCCCGATTTTCATCAACAGAAGAAATGGAGAGGATCATACCAAGATAGAAATAACCCTTCATGCCCATTACACTATCCTCGAGAGAACTGCATATTAAGCACAATCTTATAACCGCGACATCACATCCAAATATAATTCAATCCATTCCTACCGGGCGTAGCATCGATAACATCGACGACTGGCATCTGCTTGTCCACAGGACTCCGAATCTCCACACACGCTAAACCATTTACAATCGCTTCTTCTTTACCTTCACGATAAACCTGAGACCTCATCGCATCAGCATTTGACATGCTTCGACCTTCACTTATCTCTGGACTCTTGGCTGGTGGAGTTTCAGGGTTCTCATGCTTGTCAGCCTTGTCCCCTTTCGAAGGTACTTTGCGAACGTACCTGACAGGAACGGAAGAACCAAGGAACCTCCTTCCCAAGGAACGGAAGAACCAAGATCCCTCCTTCCCAAACACTGGATTGCACCACTCTTCATAACTTTAGAAACCCAACCAGGAAAAGAAAAGAAAAGAAACCCTTCAATATCCTATTGTTGAATCAGCCTTAGAACGATATCCTATGAAATTCGGGTCGATTATAGAGAAATCACTCACCGTGGGAAGGAGAGGACCCTGCTCTGAAGCTGAAGTGTCATCCTGAGGGAGAGATTTCCAGGGAAAACCGCCATTTTCGTTCAAATTTGCAGAGGAATCAAGCAGACCCAGAATAAGAAGATGAAGAACACAAAAAATTGGATGATTACAGCGGCTTCGCTTCCGTTAAGAGACCCCGGGCCACCGCCAGGCCCAATTGAGTTCGATGAAATCGTATAGACGTAAATGATCGATATGTGAACTTTGGTCCAATTAATTCAATTTCGTTCTTGAAATTTAACCTAACTCGACAACTTTCAATTTATTCAATATGATCCTTGAATTCTGACATACAAGCCAGAGGCTCTCTCTACACAAAATGGAGAGAATGAAACTAAAAGCACGAATGAGTATATATTTGAAAAAGCTTTACAAAATAGCCTTCACACTGGACTTCAACAAACTTCACATATAATAGCCCCTACACTAGACATCCATCCAGCAAAATAGCCCAAAAAGGCACAATCCACACCAGACAATAGAGGTCCGAAAGCATGTTCTAGATCACAACCACAAAAAAAAAAAAAAAAGTCAATATATGCTAGACTTGAACAAGCTTTACAAAACAAGCTTCAAAACGAGCTTTACACCAAGCATCCGACTCTCTTATAGGTTCATTGCCTTGCTTCACTTTGAGATTGTTCAATTTGAGGGGGTCCAAAACTTGACTTGAAAGATCCATAGTAAGATTCGCACTGCCTTGATGAATTTCTTGTGATCCATGGTAAGATTCGCACCACCGTGATGAATTTCTTGTTCTATGTTACTGCTAGGCATTTGAAGATTGAGAGAAAAACAAAATGTTTGTATGCTAATCATAGTGGATTAAAAAATCCTAACAAAATAAAATGTTCACCCTCAAATATGAATTTCCAATGACTTCAGATACGTAAAATCCATATCCTAGTAGAACATATAAGAAGACAAACCATATTAACATTTTACTTTGATATTATAAAAACCCACGATAATTGTACTGGTGGACTACTCATTCTCCTAGATCGAGACAACATTTAATTGTCCTTTTAAATCTACACCACTTTGTTTCTTAGATGTCCCTCCTTCAATTTCCAAATCACACAACATTTAATTGTCCTTTTATAGATCTAGCTCAAGTATTTTTTGTGATTTTTTTTTTTTGCTGAGGGAAAATATATTGCATTTCTAGAAGGTAGGTTTGAGTCTTTGAATTTCTTAGATGTCCCTCCTTCAATTGTCGGTTGCTTTGAATGCTTCCCTGGCCTACCTCTTTTGCCCTATATAATAGACATATATAAGATATTTTAAGGGAAAATATATTGCATTTGCGTTTGAATTTTCTTATAGTTAGTTTAGTTTAAAAAGGCACCGGAGGTTGGGGGCATGCTATCTTCTTATTGTCTCGTTATGGTTATCTAAATTTGTAATATTGCCCTTGCACAATCCATACAAGAATCGTGTCAAATCCACTTGATTAAATAGACACGTGGATTGATTATTTTCAATTGGAATAATGACAATCTTGCGGATTTTTGGAGTTCTTAGCCAAATTATAACATTCAAATGAAGCATCTGAATTATAACGTGTCCTCTCCAAAAAGAATGAATTAATATAAATGAAGACCTCCATTTGGAATTTGTTGGATTGAATGAGAAAATAAGGCGTGGTGATTGGAACATGAAATCGATGATTTCCAAAACCACCATGCTCTCTAAATATTGCGGAGTAACAAAATTTCAAATCAAAGGAATTTCAAAATTGAGTTGCCAACACTCATCTATAGATAGGCTTATTCAAACTTAATGATGGATTTGCCTATCAAAAAGGATAGGGCCCTTAGCTCCTAGTTGGGCTCTCAGCTCCATTTGTTAAGTCAAATGACTCGGGCTACGTTCGTTAAAGGAGATGTCCTCTCTCTCTCCACTAATTTCCTTTAAAAATCGATCGTTTCCAACGGAATTCTCGCTTTGCCCTCGACGCTATGGCCCGGTCTCCAGCAAGAGCCGCTTGATTCAGTGAGATGGTGAAGAGTCTGGCGAGGGTTGAAGAAGACAAAGGAAGAAGAAGAGGAAGATGGAAAGAGGCTTGATAGAGGACCCTCGTTAGATCATCAGCTCCGTGCACGTCGAGTCGATGTGGGTCGGACCCAGTTCACGCCAGAATACATGGGCTGGGTCAATATTTGGGCCTTCCATTGGGCTGGATTTCGCGATCCGACACAATTCGGCCCAATTTCTTTTATTGAATGCAGCGACCTTCCGTTGGGCCGAACCGGGGACGACTTGATTGAATTTGATCGAGCCAATACATGACAGTCTGTTTTTGGATTGAATTTCATTTTTCACTTTTCTTTCCTTCTTAATTTGAATCTTGCGATGATGGCATTTTGACCTGTTCAAACTTCAAAACACTCAGAAACTTTCACCCCGCACATATACCTACAAGAAGATTCATGTTTATTTCTTTTTGATGATTTTCTAAAGTTTATGCAATATTTTAAATAGTGATGAAATAGCAAAATTCACTATTACCACAAATTCATTGCTCCTAAAACTTGGTTTGGCTAGTTATGTCTTGCACTCAAATTTTACTCAATTAGTTAATTGTCACTTTCTAGATCGTGATGTACTTATGAATATGTCATAACTACGCGCAGACGAGGTCTTGGTAAGCCTCAAGACATATGATAGTCCAAGAGCAGTCAAATGGAATCCTCAAATGTCAACAAGCTTGAAATCTATGGGGATGAGATTCGATACTCAACTATCTCTGGTCAATGTGAAATTTTCTATACATAAGAAAAACAATTTGCTAGTCACTTTCGACACTGGCACCTTCTACTGAGGCAAGCAAAGAAAGTGATCTTTAATCCTCAAAGGTCCTTTAGACGTTGGAACTTTCTTTCCATTTTCTTTTTCTCGCCCGTCTTACACGTTCAATTTGACCGGCAAAGAGAACGATAGAAAAGGGATAAATGGAGAGACCAAAATGCCAAAATTAAGGCATGACAAGGACAGCTTACATTGAGACAATGGGACATTGATTTGACGTGTTTAAGAAAGTGTCAAGAAGATGATCAAGCGTAAGGCTCTAATCAAGAAAAAAGACTTAATTAAAAGGACCCAAAAAAGGGTTTGATTGAAGGAGCACACTAAGCTCCAAGTTAGGCTTTAAAACAAAGGAAAAAAAAAAGGAAGTGGGAAGCAAAAGGCAAAAGCAAAGACAAAGAAAAGTGGTCACACCATGAGACAATTTCTTCCCAACTTGCAATTTGGCTTCCTTTTCAATAGGATGTTCTGGCGACATTATCATTGATTTCTAGGTTCCAGGCCTAAATCCGTCTATCTCATTTCGGCCAAAATTTAGTCGCCTCCGTGGGGTTTATGTTTTAGGAGATTTGTCATGAAATCAATCCCAATTTTTTAAGTTTATGATTTATAATAAGTTGGAGAAGAATCCAAGAACATGTGATGGGGAGATGACAATCCAAAGGCCATGTTGGGGTTGTAGGTTGACATTCAATGAGCATGATTGAATTAATAAAGGCATTATCAAATAAGGTCATGTTGGGTGTCTATTGACTCTCCATTCACATGAATTTTATGCAGAAAGTACTATGAAAAAGAGAAAAAGTACACCAAAAGTGCTTTAACTTGTGAACGGTGCTCAATTTGGTGCTATAACTTTTCGCTGGGTCACTTTATTGTCAAATTTTTTGAAAAACAATCTTTTTAGTACCATCGCCGATCTACTTGACTGGAAATCTGATGTGGAGTTTTCTTATTAATCTCCTATTTCGATGTGGCTCGCTGGAGGCTTTAGTTAGCGGCCAAACCACAAATGACGTCGTCGTACTCATTTTCCCTCAAATAATAACCCTAAATCCCTAAATTGAAAGATTAACCCACAATTGAAGCCTTAACTGACCATTCAACCAAAATCTCATCCTAAGTCCATTTGTCCCCAAAATGAACAACTCAATCTTGCAAATAAAGGGCAGGAGCTTCAGTAGCGGCTCAAATTTGTTTCAACAAAGTGAAGAAGAAGGTGAGTGTTATTGTCATTGCGAATTACCAAGTCTAATAAGAACATCTTGGACTTGATTGAATCATGGGTGAAAATTTCATGGATGCGATAGGTATAGAGAAGGCTTAAAGTATAAATATTTCAAATAGGTTGATGTGAAATTCTCTAGTTGAGCAAGAGAGGTGATCTTGGAGCTACTTAAACAATGACATGAGCCTCCACCTACAATAATGGGTGAGTTAATGGATGTCGACTCAATGCAAGCTCAAATGAATGCTTCAGAATTTTTGGCCAACCAGTCGAAGAAGGAAGTTTCAAAGATGAAAATTAAAAGGAACTATTATGAAATATTGTTTGTATTTTTGTTCACTTGGGTAGCCTATTTTGTGATCAAATATAAAGTGCGTGATGACAATAAGTTTCTCCATCTACCATAGTTAAAGATTAATGGAATATGTACTTATATTGGGTAATTTATGGGTATAGTTGTGCTATTGGTAAGATGCAATTTTTGTATATAATTTATGGTGGAAATGATGAAAATGGAAGGTCGGAATATTGGTCTTGCTTAGTTGTGTATGAAACTTGGTTTGTTTAGTTTTTGTTTGAGATGTTTGGTTTGTTGTAATTGTTTGCTGGTAATGGTTTGCTGCAATGCTTGTTAATAAATGGGTTTACTGGATTGCTACAATTTTTTATGCAAACAATGGTGAAATGAAGAAGTGGTATAAAGTTCTTGAGTATTTATTTCAGTGCCATAAGTTGTAAATAATTATCGTATGAGTATCAATTTTAGCTGAAAGTAATCACTTTAGTGCCAATCATGATTAAAAAAAAGAAGAAGAGATAAGTGCTGCGGAAGTCCTAAAATTTATCACGAAAATGCATTTCAGTCCTAAAACTTACAAAAAATGCAAATAAGTCATAAAACTTGTCAAAATGTTATATTTGAGTCCTAAAATCGACGCCGTTAGCCTTTCCCATTAAAAATGCTGAGGTGGCATTTAAAATTAATTTTTATTTTCCACATGGCTTTTTTTAATGATTTTTATTCATTTTTTAAAAAAATAGATTTAAAAACTAAAAATTAGATTTATTCATTTTATCTTATTTAAAAAAAGTGAAAATTTATTTAAAAAAGAAAATAGTTAAAAAAAAAAGAAGAAAAAATGGCAGCCTCGTCGGAGGGATCGCCGACGGTTGCCGGCCTTGAGCTTGGCGAGGGCTAGCGACCCTCGCTAACCTCGGGTGAGGGTGCCCAAATTTGGGCACGCCACCCTTGCGGGGGTCGGTGATTGTCGCCCGCCTTGGGTGACGCCTCATCGGCCCTCACTCGGGGCTGGCGGCCATCGCTCGGCTTGGGCAAGTCGTCGTCGGCCCTCGTGGGGGCTAGCGACACCTCGCCCAGCCCAAGCGATGGTCGCCAAACCCCTACGAGGGCTAGTAGCGACTAGCCCAAGCCGGGTGAACGGCCACCAACCCTTGCTCGGGGCTGGCGAGGGCCGACGAGGTGTCACCTAAGGTGGGTGACGATTGCCGGCCCCAGCGAGGGCCGGCGAAGCCTCGCCCAGCCGAGCGACGGCCGCCGGCCCCAAGCGAGGGCCGGCGTGCCCAACATGGGCACCCTCGCCCGAGCTTGGGGAGGGTCGCCGGCTCTCGCCGGGGCGGTGAGGCCTCGCCCGGCCGAGTGAGGGCCTACCACTTGCACCCAAGGGCCGGCAACGTTGCCATTTTTTTTTTTGCACTATTTTCTTTTTTAAATAAATTTTCACTTTTCTTTTTTTTGAAAATAAGATAAAATAAATCTAATTTTTAGTTTTAATTTTTTATAAAAAAAAAAATCATTATAAAAGGCACGTGGAAAATAAAAATCAATTTTAAATGCCACGTCAACATTTTTAACGGAAAATGCTAACGGCATCAATTTTAGGACTCAAATGAAACATTTTGACAAGTTTTAGGACTTATTTGCACTTTTTGCAAGTTTTAGGACTGAAATGCATTTTCGTGACAAGTTTTAGGACTTCCGCAGCCTTTATCCCAAAAAAAAAAAAAAAAAAAGTGATCGCTCGTGGTGCATAAGCTTTTAGATATGATCGTTTGAGTGCTAATTTTAGCTGAAAGTGGTCACTCGTGCATCTTGTCCCACACCCTACACTAGCAACTTGCTACGTCAATAATAAGCATCTTGTACCAGCACAGCCTACATTAGCAAGCTACTACATCAAACACTAGCACACCCTACACCAGTAAGCTAATATATCAACACCAAGTATCTTGTGCTTGTATCAGCATATCTTACACTAGCAAGTTACTATAGCAACATCAAGCACTTCAAATAGAATATAAGAGCATCAACACCTTGGGCTTACACCAAGCACTGCACCAACACCAAGCATAAGCACGAACAAACTAGCACATCTAGAAATACCAACAAAATCATCACCACCAGCATAATTAGCATACCACCATAACCAAAAGCAAAATATGTGTAAATGGAAAAATATAGACAAAATAAACATCGATCCATTGACATTGAACATAATGTCTTACATTGGATCAATATCCAACTACAATATCCACTTCCAGGGGTTGGGTTCCAACTAAACAATAAAATAAAAAAAGTAATTGGATGCCTAAGAATATCAACTTCAGTCAATAGCAACCTCCCAACAAAAATTAGAAACAACCATATCTAGCACTATCCCATCATTCGTCAATATTCACAACCCCTCAAGTCTATTTTCTTGATAGACCTTCGGCTTGAATCCTCACACTCTTCCTAACTGCAACTGGACCTAGAGGTTGTTGTACTGATTTTTTTGTCCTATGTTTTTACTTTTTCTTCTTAGAAGGTACCACATTCTTAGAGGTGATGTCACAGGTTGTTTTGGAACTGCCAACATCAATTCCTTGAGATGATACTAGTGTTGAATTCTTTTTTGGTGGTTGTTCTAGAGCAGCCGCTTGTGTCGTTTGTTTTGGAGCATTCTTCTTTCTCAATTGTGTTCTTGTTGTTGGACCTATTGCTTGTGTCATTTGCTTTGAAGCACTCTTCTTACTTGATGTGCTCCAATTAACATTGTTGTGGTTTTTCTTTTTAGTGCAGCTGTTGACTCTTAGCTTGGGCCATTTTGAGAGATGAGTACCTCCAAAATTCTCCTAGACTACAACAATATAATCATATTGTCAACAAAGTCCGATATCATAAATTAAATGTACGATACCTACAAAACTTACATTCAAAATAATCATTCCAGTATTGAAATTTATATAAAGGCCATAACTATATTGCTTATTCTTCTCCTGATAAATCTTCAAGTTCGAAGTGGTGCATCAATATCAACAACCTAAGTAACTTGTGCAACTTGTCTTCTTCTCACCTAAGAATATAATACACACAATCAACCCATAAGCAACATTATACACATAACATAAATTATCACTTAAACACATAACTAGCCCATAAAACAACATAAACACACAACTAGCCCATAAATAACATTACACACACAACATAAACTATCACCTAAGAGCAGCCCATAAAACAATATAACACATATAGCCAACCCACAACATGACACACATAATAGAAATTATATAACTTACAAGATATTTATTCATTATTTGTGCAATTGTTGCATCAGGGGTTGGGCTTGCGTTTGGTCTTCAGCCGATACTTTAACTGTGTTTTCACTTGGCCATTCAATTGTCCATTCTTCAATTGGCTCGTCAGTAGTTGTCCTTTTAGTTGGCCCTTCCTCAACCCCTACGCAGATGGTCATTGTTCTTGATGTACCTTCTTTAAATGATAACTAACCTTATTATGTCCTTCATCATGACAATAAGAACACTTTATTTTCAGACCCATCATGCCCATCTTCTTACTTGAGATCTCTCCCTCTTGCATTCTATATCTCTTTTTTGGCCTACCCATTTGCTTTTTTAAGGGTGAAGGCTAAAGGGGTTTGTGAGTTGTGGGTTCCCAAAATATGTTGCTTTTGATTGGCTACAACATGCGTTGGTAAGAAGCAACATATGTGCTTCCCTTGTAGTAATCATGTAGGTAGTCATTTGGATTATGATGCTTCAGTTGGATGGTACAAATGGTATGCGCACATAAAATTCTAGTTAGTTGCCAGTCATGGCATGAACACTTTATTCCCTCCAGCTGAACAACATACTTATCAGCATTGCGCATAATCTTATATCCATTATCTCTCTTCCAGATTGAATGACAAAACCTACTAGTAGCCATGTTCTCCTCTAATCTCTTTGCAATCCTGGGACCACATTCTCTAGTCCACTTTATATCCTCATCCCTTTGCCTATGAAGCATAATCATGACTATTATTCTTATATCTTCAAGCATACTGATGATTGGTTTGCACCTAACCTTTAAGATTCTTCCATTAAATGTTGAGGTTGTTATCAATAATATCACACTTGAATTCTTCGTTGAAGAATGCTCTACACTAATTTTTAGGTTTAGTTTGGAATAATACTTCAAATCATTCCCTAGTCAACTCAAGCAAGCCCTGTTTATGTATTCTAAAATCAGCCATGTTAGTGCTTCTTGCTATAAAACAAAATTGCTTTTGCGGCCTGTCTCCTTTATAGTTCTTTGCCTAGTGTGCATAAATATGCCTTGCACACATTCTATATTCAGTATATGACATCAACTCAACTAATGCTAGAACAAGTCCCTATAATAATTACATAAACAAATATTTGTAAGTTAAAATAAGTAAATAATATGAAAAAGCAAATGATTGATAATAGTATTACCTTCCATTGGTCACTCACGAATGCTCAATCTTCCCCATTATGGATATATAAGTCACCCATTATATTCTTCATAAACCAAGACAAAGTGTCCTTGTATTCTACCCTCATAATAGTCCATGCTATTGGAAACATCTGGTTATCGGTATCTCTCCCAACGGCAGCAAAAAACTCTTATTTGCATAATCCTTTCAAAAAATATCCATCCAACCATATGACTCTTCTATAACTAGAAAAAAATATTCTCTTGCATGCATCATAGTAAACATAAATCCCATCAAACTTAGTTCCATGGTCAGGTAATGGCCTTTCGATAACTTCTACATATATTCTACTGGATGGATTTTAAAGCCTATACTTAGCAGCATAATCCCAAATCCATCAGTGTACTCATCACCTTATGTTTGGTTCTTTTGCATTGGTTTTTGGACACATTTACTCCTACTTGCTCCTTCACTAATTGCTTGAGCTGATGACTTTTCATTTGAGGCATCACCTTGATGGTGTTGAAGAAGTGCTTCAACAACCATGCACTAGTTACCCTTTTGTTTCAAACACAATAGAACAAGAATGTTCATCTTGGAAAGACCTAAGTTGGAATAATCCGATGTTCTTATTCACTGCACCATAGATATTCCATGAACAATTTCGTTGTGAATACTTGGCTCTTACAAATTTATTAGTATTTCTAACGAATTCAACACTCATTTGTTCAATAATTGAATATTTCACAATAGCTTCTTTGAACTGCTTCGCATCATCGAATGTCATACCAATAGTTAATATAAGACATGCTATAGTCGGATCATAACAGGGATACTTTTTCCTCCTATGCATAGCTCCTTCGGCATCTTCATTTGTTGAACAGTCAATCTTGTTGTCACTGACACTTTTTTCATAATCGGTATGATTACCATCAATTGGAGCTCCTTCGCCCCCATTTATAAGTTCAGATTCATGCGATTCTCCCAACGCTATAATTTTATTCCTCTAAAAGTCCCTCTGCTTTTGCCTTGATTGTGTAAGCTCCTCATCATCGTCATCACTCTGGTAATTCACATCTTGCAAAGTTTCATCATTTGATTTACTAGATAGAGCAACTTCCCACTCTAATTCAATGAATTCTTCGTCACCTAAGTCTTCACCAAAGACTCTTCTTGACTATTCTCTATGCCCTACCTCTATCTCTTCCCTAACCCGAGCAAGCCGCTATCCTTCATTTAAAATAGATCCAAACCAAATTTTAGTAGTCGGTTCAACACTATCTTCTACTTCTCCTACTTGAATACTCTCATCATCTTCATTGTCTTCGTCTTTATCAGCTTATCATCTTCGTAATGCTCAATATATACCGTAGCTTCCTCGCCATGAAGATAATAGTAAATAATGTCCTTTATATCATTATCATCATCGAAGGTTCTCAAACCCTCCTTCAATTCTTTACCAGGAAAACAATAGTGCAATTTTCCTATTTTGCAATGTAACTAATATAATATCTCTCTCGCAAAACTAATATATGGTGGCTTACTCACATTGACATAAATAGTCCCCTCCATTTCCACCAGCATATTCCCATTCATTGGCGCCAATGATGAATTCCTCACCATATTTGATAATGATGCTATACACCTATGATATTGTTATCCCCCATGCTGACCCTAGACCCAAGAAAGAAATTAGCTTTTAGGACAACAAAAAGGATGATTGACAACTCAACATGGAGGTCCCCACAGGACACCTAATTTAAAAAAAAAAAAAATTCACTTGGCACTTTGTCTTTTATCAGACAAAAACTAACAACAGAGCAATCGGGGGTTGATGTATTTTATATCAAGGTCCCCATAGTACTAGCTTTGTAGCCAAAAGAGCGATGAGGCGACGAGCACTAATAACCCTAATTTTTCCCTCCTCACTTGAACCCTAATTTTTTCCCTCCCCAACCCCTAACTTTTTTCCCTATGATTGACTCACTCAAAGCAAGGAGGAGGTAGTGAATGATGACTAACCCGACTAAATGAAAGTGAGGACGCGACAAGCAACAATGGCAAGTGAGCAAGCGAAGGCCAGCAAGCAAGTGGCGACAAGCGAGGGTGAGCAATGTTCAAAGAGAAAGCGGCATCAACGATGAAGTAACATGATCACAACCCTAATTTTTGTTCATTTGGAGTAGCATTGTGTGGCGTCATTTTGGGCAAATGATGTGGTGTGGCACCGTTTAGTCCAACCAAGCCATGTTGGTCTAAGCAACACCATCTGGCTAGTCCACTTAGATTGGAATTTTTAAAAAAATTCAAACTCAGCCATTTTTTTTTTAAATTGTAAATGCCACGTAACTATTTTGGGAAGAATTTTTCATTGAATGCACTTAAATGATCATTTTTCTCTGATTTTGGCATTAAAGTTGAGCCGGCGAAAAGTTGTTGCACCAAAGTGAGCGCCGTACACAAGTTAAGGCACTTATGACGTACTTTTCCATTTGGAAAAGACTTTGCTCGTTATGTTCATTACCGTTAGGTAGTGGGTAAAACATACTCTAAGTTGATGTATATTGGATGGACATTTACTCTTAAAGGACCTTGCCGAGCATTAATCAACTAGTTATATCTTGCCCGTCGAGAAGAGTGAAAGGTCTTGGTCTCGGCTTCCATTCAAAGTCGCCATTGGTCCATCGTGAATCCCAACCAACTTGCTTGGCTGCCAGCCAGGTTGAAGAGGTGTGCTTGATCCGGTGTACGAAAGGTAATGTGTTTCATCGATTTTAATTTTCGTGGAAAATCTTTCACCAAATGCTATGTTTTTGTTTTATTATAGGAGACTCAGATCTTGTATTGAATTTGAATAGAGAATGTCAAATGCAAAAGAAAATTTTATTATTAACTTGTATATACAATCCTAACGATTGATACTTGGAAGGCTCAAAGATTAACTAATTTTAGGCACAAATTACACAAGAATCTAATTGATAATGTAATTTGGACACTAGTAACTAGATAGCCTATGTTTCAAGCTCAAACTATGTCAAAATTTAATCTACGACATAGCTTGTTTTAGGAATAAAGAAGGAATTTAATCAATAGCAATACCCTTGGACAGTAAACACAACATCGAAATTTAATCAACTATGTCGGGCTTGTGGAATAATACTGGAATTTAATCGATGATGTTGGACCAAATAGAGATGCATGTTGGAATTTAATTGACGACGGGAATCTTGAAAATTATAGCTAAAAATTTGATAAAGTAAAGATAAAGTAAAGATAGTTGTTGCATTGTTCAGAAGACTCTTTGTTGAATAGACTGTGGTATTTATAGGATGAACTAGTGGCAATCAGTTGGTTTCATTTACTTGGGCATCACTTTTAACATTTTCCGTTCCTTGTTGGCATTTTTATCCATGAATAACTGCTTCTTGACTTATTGATAATGCCTATGCTACTTGCCCATCAAGTAGATAATTGCTCCCTATTTTTACAGGCATTTCTCACATTAGTTAGTCTCACTCAAGTTTTAATGCTAATTTCACTTAATCTTCAAATATGGTGCACTATCCCCATGGCTTGACACGTAGCAATCAGTTATCTAGCCATCGACTTTAGAACTCACTTTTAGAATTCTATCAAGGCTCAACTTAAGTAGCCTCCACGAAAGCTATTTACTCTTGACTTTATGAACGAAATAGAGCATTTTACCTATTATCCACTCGTGGCTAGCACGTGATACTAGGGATAATTTTGGGTGTCAACATATGCCCCCTTTCGAAAAAAATAAATTTGAATTTATTTCTTCTAAAGTAACACCTCTTTTTTGTGTGGCTTTCTAATGCGATCATGCCTTTTTGTCTTCTAATGTCTTTTCTCTTATATGGATTTTCATTCCTTGTATTATCTTGACATGTCTCCTCTAATTTTGTAAGTAACTTTTTCACTCTTTCTTCCTTGAGACATTGTCTTTTACCAAATCTTCTTAAGGATCCCATTATTGTATTTCATTTTCTTGCCCTATTTCCAAATTCTCTTTCGTGATTTCCTTTCGTCTTTACTTCATCATTCGCCATGGCACCAAAGAAAGCCTCCAGCTTTGACTCATCAAACTACCTCAACAATTTGGTTGCTCTCCAAATAGGGAAACAGGCCAGAGATTGTCGCTATAACCTATTGGATGCTGCTGAAGGTATAAGTGATTGCTTTCTCCTAGGTCCCAATCTTATTAACCATAACAAGGTCCCGCCTTTATTCAAGGCATGCTTTCCTTCTAGGCATGAGATCTTGGCCTTCCAACATTGCTCTTTCCAAGACATATGGTCCTCAGCTTCTCCTCAATTTCATGGGAATCCCTCATTTGAAGCAAATTTTCATAGATCGTATCTGTGACTAAAAGATGATAACCTAACTCAACTCATTTGGATAGGTGCTGGAATTGAGAAGGCACTTGGAAACAACATGTCACTAGGGATTGGTTAGGTCCGTAATAAGCTTTTGGTCCCCCTTGATTGTTTCTTTTTCTCTTGGGGACCCATGACCGTTACTCTTCTAGACATGTATACCAAAGCAGGTTTTTAGTTGATTGGCCGTTCTACTAAGCAATTGCATGTAGTTGATATCTCATTTATAATCCTAGATGGAATCCTTACTTACCATAAGTTCCTTGAACGGTATGGTAGAGCAATTGATCATGTCGATGAAAAGGAACGTATTACTTTCCTATTATACTTGTTGTCAAGGTACATTTTCTGTTGTCCTACGCTTAAAATTGATAAGGATTATTTCCAACTAGCTGCAAATCTTGCGTATGGTAGATGCATTGCCCTTGCTCTAGTTCTTTTAGCTTCTATGTATAAGGGGTTTACCCATACTTCACTGGTAATGAAGGCTGAAAAGAGTGATGTCATCTTTAGTCCTTTCTAGATTTTACAAGCATGAATGTCTCTTTATCTTGCATTTCTTTTTGATATAGGCTGAAAACAGGAGCACTACTACTTCTTCAATGTTGATAACCTGAGCCCCTTCCAAGACTTCTAGGTTCGTGCGTTGTTCCTAGTAGATCTTCTATTATAACTATCCGTGAATGACCGATTTTATTCGGGGTTTAAAGCATATTCTCCTCATTACCACAAGACAATTCGGCTTCTTCCAAGCTATTCTCATGCATGTCCTTCACCTGATGGAATTTTCTTAGTCAAAGAAGAAGGAATATAATTTGGAAGATCACAACCCTTTAGCTTGCTATTCAAGGATAATTAAGATTATGTACACTAGCTACTCACAAGACCTAAATAGAGTCTTCCAACCTTGTCCTCATCACAGCCCTAATTAAATGACATGGTTGGTTAACTTTACTCATGAAGGTCCTTACAAAGATGATATTGCAACAGCAATCGATCGAATTCAATGTAAGGAAAAACCAAAACAACGTCATATAACCACTAATCTTAACTCATTTTCTACTTTGGCCACACTTGATAACAATCCTCTACTCGGTAATCCTTTACTTCAATCAAGTAACCTTCTCCTTGAGCTTCTACCTAGCCCTAGTGAGCCTAAAAGACCCAACAATGACACCATCAACCTTCCTGATGACTCGGATGAAGGTACCTTATCTCTATCTATAAGCTCTCCATGTTTTTTATTCTATGTATGTATCTTTCACTTACAAGAGGATGTATACTTCAAATTCAAATAAAGAACCATTGGCACAACTGTTGAAGAAAATGAAAAAACTTCCCCTATTTCTTTAAAGAAGCAACTCAAAGTTCTTCTTGACATCTCTTGTCAACTACTCTTGCTTCTTTAAGAAGATTTTACACAATCAATACTTCATCAATCTCCATTTCTTTGGAAAAAGACTCCTATAGATGATGTTCCAACCATTTCTACTCCTTCAACAAACCTTTTTACCATCATTGACGATGCTATTTCTTCCAATCCCATCGTCCGCTCTCCATATCAATTGAAGGATGACAATCCCAATCCTCTTGCCCTAGTAATTTACTGTAATTTCTATTTAATTATAACTTAGCTATAGATATATTATGTACTCTGCAATAACCTTTTGTTTATGGATGATAGCTGAACCGATCATGTTAACTAACAAATTGAATGTACTTAAGTTGAACCTACCATTATAGCTAGTAGCATTGAACATGTCGAAGCTCCTATTACTTCAACACTTGTTTTGACCGCATCAGCTCCATGTCCAGCCCTAATATATATCTCACTTTATCCTTATTAATCATTCTATTAGCCGTTTAGTTTGACAACCAATCTTGTATTTTTAGTTGATCTTATACTTGTTGTCTCTGCCATTGAGCCTCCTAGTTCTTTTTCCATTGTCTCTGCTATTTAGACTCCTTCATCAACATCTTAGATTGAGGCTCGAGTGGACTTAAACTAAGTCTCAAGCAGACACAACTTCTCCATCATTGGAAGCAATGAATAGGGCGAACATTGTTTTAGGTGCCAACCCCTATGATCTATCCCCTAGTCATATCCTTTGTTCTTTAAACAAGGACAAGATAAGGTTTGCACTATCAAAGTTCATAGATCTTTTGATGGGAGGAATTTGCAGAATTCTACTTAATCAGGAAACTTTTCATTAATTTAAGGCTCTGTCCAATCAACTTGGTGATAACAGTAATGAGATTAGCGCAATCCTTCCTCAAGAGCTTAGAGAGAAATTTCAAAGGTTTTCTGAAGACTATCATGATATATTTAACAAATATCGCTATCATTTGGACAAGGTGGATATTATAGCTATACTAGGTTCAGCAGCCACCTTTGTGAGTGTCTTATTACCTGGTGGAGTCACCAATTGCCTTCATAAATCATCGCAATGGCCATTTCATTTTGACCTTAGCTTGATGTGCACCACATATGCTTCACGTACCTCGGCCATTATGAGCATAGACTCGTGTTTTCCTAAACACTTCAATAGTTGATTATCTTTAGATTTCCGATACAAATCATCACCAATCAACAAATATCTAATAGTTTTTCTTTTAAAATTTTTGTCATTGGTAACTTGATTTTTCAAATACTCAATAAATGGGATTCTCCAATCTTGGCTCATTATTTCGTTATTTGGAACCTATGTATCTTGAATCAACATGATTCTATTATCAATTGAAGGTAATGACCTCACCTGGGTAATGGTATGATCTACTAATTCTTTAGATATCTTATAACCGGAAGCCATTTGAGCTAACTTATTGGCTTCCACATGTTGGTGTCTTTTAACATGAACTAACTCATGATCATCAAAGTGATCCAAGAGACTTTTGGCTAACATATGATGAGAAGTAATATTTTTCATTAAGGCACTAGTATTCTCCAGACAATTGTCTTATAACCAACTAGGAGTCACCAATTACCTTGATAAATCGTGCCTTCATGTTAGCCAAAATCTTTAGGCCAACAATTAATGCTTTGTATTCAGCTTGATTATTCAAACAATTGAAATCCAGCTTAAACATCATTTTAAACCTATGTCCATGGAGAGAAATTATCAAAACTCCAGCTCTTACTAAACCAGCTACACTCGACCCATCAAAGTATACTGTCCAAGGAACTAATTGGACACACCCTTTTAAATGATCTTCAAGTTGGATGCTTGGATATTTCGTAATAAAATCTGCTACTGCTTGTCCTTTTACTGCCTTAAAGAGGATGTATACTAGGTTAATTCCAAACAGTGTAAATGCACATTTTGCGATTCAACCCTTCATTGTTGGTTGAGTTGACATTTACTTGATTACCTCCATTTTACATATCACATGTACCTTAGTCAGCATCATTAATGACGTAATTTAGTACAAGCATAATATAGTGATAAGCAAAGCTTCTCAATGGCTATGTATCATGTCTTTGCATCAATCGGCATTCAACTCAAATAATAACATGCCTATTCTTTCCCTCCATAATTTATTGTGCCGGCATGCATCCGATTGTGGTATCGATGGCCGACAAATATAGTTTTAACGGCTTACTTGCCTAGGGTGACGTCAAATATGAAGGTTTACAGAGATACATTTTTATTTAGTCGAATGCATGTTAATGCTTGTCTTCCCACATAAACTCATCTTGATTGTTAAGCTTCAATAATGACGAAAACACTTCGAAATTTCCTGAGAAGCTAGGAAAAAATCGACGCAAAAAATTTATCTTTCGTAATATCATTTGAAGCTATATTTTGGCAGTTGGTGGTGTCAACTCTAGAATTGCCTTAGCCTTATTTTTATCAACTTCAATCCCTCTTTGATTAACTAAGAATACTAAGAAAATACCGGCTTTAACTCCAAAAGCATATTCCAAAGGATTCATTTTAATTTGCACTTCCTCATCCTAGCAAAAATTTGCTCTAAATGAAGTAAATGACTTACTCAGTTTGATTTGACGATGACGTCATCAATATAAACCTCTATGAGGTCACCTATCATGTCATGGAAAATGAAGTTCATGGCTCTCTAGTAGGTTGCATCTGCATTCTTTAGTCCAAACAACATGACTACCCACTCCAAAGTACCAATTGCTTGTGGACATCTAAATGTAGTTTTATGGACATCTTCTTATACTATGAATATTTGGTTATAGCCTAAATGATTGTCCATAAGTGACATAATTTTGTTGTCAAAGGCTGAGTCAACAAGTATATCAGCCATCAACATTTGATAATCATCCTTGGATGTTGCCACATTTTAATCACAGAAGTCTATGTACACTCTTAGCTTCATGTTCCTCTTCTTTATCGAGACAATATTCAACAATCATTCGATGTACCATGTTGTTCTTATAAAGCCTATCGCGAGCAATCCTTCTATTTTTTCTTTAACTTTTGCATGACTTCTGTTGTAAAGCGTCCTAAGGCCCTTTTTAATGGGTAGTTGATACTCAACTACATCTCTACCCAATCTAGGCATTTCTTGATAATCTCAAGTAAAACAATCTTTGTATTTCCTTAACAAGTCTATTAATGGACCTTTGAATTCAATATCCAATAAGGCACTTACATAAATGGGGCATCAATAAGTTTCTACGCCTAGATTAAACTCTTCTAATGAGTCTTGGGATTCAATCACCTTATCATCATCTTTGATGGACAAATTTTTGAACTCTAGAATTCCTTTGATAGTTTTAGCATCCTATTTTGCTAGTTCGATCCTATAGGCTAAAACCTCCTAATGGGGTCTTTTGATAACATAAGGTTCTCGATCAACAAATTTATCAAATTGCTCTACTAGTTGATTTTTTGGGACCCATTTGAACTATCTCCTTATCAAAGCGGCAAAATGCAATGTTGTTAGAATCTATTAGTGGGGTTCCGCTTACACAAATGTTGTCCTCCAATGCACTTGGCATCCTCTTGTCGCTTGTGACCAAACCATTTGTGGCTAGGTATTTGCTCTAACATATTCTACCTTGTTACCATTCCAAAATGCTAGCATCTCATGGAAAGTCGATGAAATGCATTGGTTACCATGAATCCAATCTCTTACAAGTAATAAATTGTATGATCCATCAACGTTTACGACACAGAAAGAAATCTTAGAAGTCTTGGATCTCACAATTGGATCAACCATGAATATTTCTTTAATGTCTAAGACATCCGCTGTAAAGCCTAACAACTGAATATTTGATGGGGGTAATATCATTGTCTTTTTTCCCCATTTTCTTATAGAAATGATAGGGGATGAGATTCAAGGTAGACCCTTTCATCAACCAACACTCGAGATGTAGGCCGACCATTAATCCCGGCATTAATATTTAATGCTCTCAAATGATTTGAATTTTGTGCTGTAGGTTTTTCCAAATTCCATTATTTCTTCAACATCAAAATAGAACTCCACTCCCTCCTTTTCATCTTGTGAGGATTTCCTCACAATTTTATAGCAGATGGGGACGTGCAAAATTCATTAGGGAGTTTTGCTTATACCATACATGAGCTTAATGGTGATACTGACCTTGATATGGAACTCCCATTTAGTTTTGGTGATTGAGCAACTGCTTTTATGGCCAATCTTCTAGTTTGGTTGGGAGTTGTATCACCATCCTCTGGCTTTCTCCTCCAAACAAATTCTTTGCCTTAACCTTTTTGGGTTTATGGGTTGGCATTATAGTGGGTTTGACCTAAGTAATGCGAACCTGGTCGAGTTGCTTTTAGAGCAAATGCATCTTCTTCTTTCTTTGCATCCTTCTCCTCTATGTGCATGTTAAGATGTCCTTTAGGGGTTGAGCTCTCTCAACCTTCTACCATTTAGAAGCAAGTGGATCATGGGTATCTTTAAAGTGCATCGACGACAATAATTAGTTGTTAGCTTCATAGCTTCATCGTCGAACTCTACTTCCCATCTAGATGAACTAACCACTCAAGGGCCAATAGGAGATGGACCATAAGTAACATAATAGTCATACTCTCCACTATGTTTTCCTAGAGTCCCAATAGTAGGGTCTCCTTCTTTGTATCTTTGTTTGAATGACCTTTTAGCTATTCAATGCATACGAAACTTAATGGAGAGCCCTATTTCATCTACAACGGGCTCTCTTTGGTTAGAAGCATCGAAATTGCGTACCTCATTACTAATCATTGCGCCATATTGATTGTGATGCCCCCTTGAGTAATACTTCTATTGTTGGATCAACTGCTTACATTTAGACACAACTAAGGATCTTGATTCTTACCAGATTCTAAATCGCATAGTTCAACCATTTTCTTTTGATAAGCATAATGTTGACTAGGATAAGTAGGCTCATTTGGCATTGGTCATTTTCGAAATAGGGCAATCAAGCTTGAGTTGAGTTCCCTACCAACAACCCTTTAACTAAATTCATGATACTAGCACTTGGGACTATACCTCTCCTGTCTAATCACTCGCTTACATCTTACATAGAATTGAAGCTAGTGATGACCCACAGGTATGAGTCTTACTTTAGATAATATCATTCCAATCATGACAGGGAATAGGTCCACATCAACTTCCATGGGAACTTTATTCTTATCATCAACAAACTTTATTTTCCATTAATTGATCGCATTTTGATGTAAAAAAAAAAAAAAAAAAACCATGCAATCATTGGTACTATGACTCCTTGAATGATGTCATTTATAATATCTCTTCCCTACCAATTCTTCTTTAGCAAGTATACTCTGCCCTTCAGTCAATCTTATCTAGCCATTAGCTAGTAATAGATTGAATATCAACTTAGTCTTTTTGGCATCGAAAGAGTAGTAAGCGCCTTGGCTTTAGGCATGAGGTTGGACTTATTCTTTACTCTAGCTGGCTTTAATGCTTGGCAAATATATAGTTTATCTATAATCATTTTAGCAATAGCAACTTCTGCTATGTCCACCTATTCCAACTCTTCATCTGCTTCCACAGCATCAACCCATTGAACTTCTACTTGTCTACTATGTCTCTTGTCTTTTTCTTTGAGCAAGCTCTCTTACTTAGTGCTTATGGTGGATAGCTAAAACAAATCATAATAAGGCTGTCCTACCATCCTTTCCTGGATCTCAAATTTCAAACCGTCAAATGCAAGATCTACAAAGGTTTTCTCAAGTAAGAGGACCAAGCACTTATTGGCTCTCTTAAACCTAAAAATGAACTGATCGACTGACTCATTATGTAGTTGCTTCATAGTTGATAAATCAGCGATTGACAATTCTGGGACGACTCTTTGGAACTGGGTATGAATAGTCTTTCCATTTGTTCCCACAAATTAACTGAGTTTGACGGTAGTGTCGTATATCAAGTAAAGGCAATTTTTGATAAAGATAAAGGAAATAACATTAACTTTCAATGATCTACATGTGCTGCATCCCCACACTATGCTAAGAAACAACTAACATGCTCAAAGGTTGACCGATCCTCTTCATTAGTAAACATAGTAAACTTAGGTATATTGAAACCCCTCGGGTATAGTATAGTATCCATCCAATTCGAGTATGGCTTTTTGTAAATATTGACCAGACATACAATGTCATTATCTTATACCCTTAATAATGGCTCACTATTGGCTGATTTGGAATTAAAGCCATATGAAGGAACCCTAGGCCCTATTGTACAACATAATTGGGTTATAATGTTAGATTTGCATTTTGCTGAGGAGCTTAATAGTATTACTGCTGAGACCCATAGAATTATGGTTGTAGTTGGACTACATGTACCAGATTTATTTGTGGGTTAGGGATATTCACCTGAGTAGAAAGAAGAAGTTGCTGCAAAATTTGGGTTGAACATTCAGAGGTACTTGGGGTTGGACACTTGGCATCCTCATTTGGGGTAACTGGGCCTGAATGTTCACTTGTTGCAATTGGTCATGTCCCCTAACTAGACTCATTACAAACCTAGGCCCTATTCTCCATGAATGAGTTTTGTTGAGTCACTAGTGGAATGAACACTGCAGAATTATGATTAGCATTTGTAACAACATGTGTATTAGTAGACCTATCTGCTTGCATGGTTACAAGAACTTCTCCCATTTGTAGGATTCTAAGGGAGCTCGGTCAACGTGGATTGTCCTGCATTACTTAATGTTACTTGTGAAGTTAATGATACAGGAACATGCCTGGTTGAAATAAGGACTGGGTTTGTTAGAACTCCATGTTGTCCTTGGGTACACTCATGATAGGTATTGATGATTAATGGCCTAACAATGTCAATCATTTGCTTGATCATGTAATCAGCAAACTCATTTTGAGTCTCTTCCATCATTCACCTCATGGTAACAAGCATGACCGATGTGAGGTTTGCCTACATTCTTTCTTCTACACGATGCCTCGAATCATCAACTCCTTCCTCTTGGACTTGATTTGTGACTTCATTTCGAGGGTGTTGGTTTCTCATCAGCGGTGTTATTCAAGTTAATTCGACTTCGGGTCCATGGCATGGCAATCTCTCAACTCAATGCAATGGAGGTCCCATCAAGCATGCCCTAAAGAAGTCTCATCGGTTTTGATTCCTGCGAAAAATCTTTCACCAAATGCTGTATTTTGGTTTTATTATAGGAGACTCAGGTCATGTGTTGAGTTTGGATAGAGAATGTCAAATGCAAAGGAAAATTTTATTTATTTATTTATTTATTTTGGTAAAGGTAATAAATATGATAAAAGGGGAAGGTAAAAACTAAACAACCCTCCGCTTCAAAAACTTACACTCCCAATGAATATGCTCATAAAGAGTGGAAGGAAGCCGATAAAAAAAAAAAAAAAAAAAGCCAAGTGGCAAGCACAAGGACCAAAGCTAGCACAAGAGGCGCTAGCACACCCAAAAAACACAAAAGGCCTAACCAGCCAAAGTACAAACAATAGAGGAGAAGATGGAAGGATCCAACTCCTAGAACCGTTGTAATCTTCTATTTCTAGTGGAGTTGTCCACATTCTTGTAGGTGAGAGCCTTATCTTGAACGACTTTGAGAAGGTGCTTCTTCATGGTCGAGGTAGAAATGAGCTCACCCCTGAAATAGATATCATTCCTATTCTTCCATATGATGTGACAAAGCGCACCAAAGGAAAAACGGACAATACATTTATGGAACTCCTTGCCCGTAAGGAAGGTAGTGGCCCAAGTCAACATTTCCTCCCAAGGCTTCTTACTCCAAAGGAGTCCACATCTAGTCGCCCAAAAGAAGGCAATACGTGACGTAACAAGACATCTAAAAAATAAATGATCAATTGAATGAGGTTCCTCTTCACAGAAAGGGCAGAATGCATCATCGATCCTACCATGAGCCATGAGAAAGGATTGAGTAGGCAACCTTCACTTGATAATGAGCCAAAGGTTAAACTGATATCGAGGTAGGATGGCATTGTTCCAGATGAAACCATTCCAACTAACTTGATCATCCTTTCGCCTTATAAGCTCCCAAGCCAAGGCCATCGAAAACACTCCCGAGGAATTCTCCCTCCAACAAAATGATCCTTAGCATCAGTCAAAGAAGGGAGCATCGAACCCCAAGTTGCAATCACTGACCATATAGCGTGGCCGTCCTAAAAAAAAAAGATTAGCCACCGAAGCTTGTCTTGAAAGTCCAAGATCTATAGATAAGCAAATATGTGAATATTAAGTTCAAAAGATCCTCGGGTGCCAATTGTCAAACCAAAGCGAAGTGTTAAGACCATCGCCTATCCTCCAATGAAAGCGGAGCCAAAATTCTGCCTTGAGTTGAAGAATTTTCTTCCAAGCCCAAGAACACAAAGTCGGCTTCTTTCCCACCTAGAAATTCCTCCTTTTTAAGAAGGTTGAGTGAATCCATCTGCACCATAATGATTCTTTATCAGAGAATAGGATCCAGATGTGCTTAAGCATAGCCCCCTTATTGCACTCACGCAGTCTCCAGATACCTAGGCCCCCCTCCACCTTAGGAAAGCAAACGTCCTCCTAGGAAACTTTGGCACCCCCTCTCCCCAAGCAAGGTCATTTCCACAGGAATTGTCTAAGAATCCACTCTATCTCATCCAACATTGATGCAGGGAGAATGAAAACACTAGCCCAATAGGCCCAATGGCATGGAGAATTGACCTAATCAGTTGAAGAGAACCAGCAAAGGATAGGAATCGAAGAGTCCAAGATTGCACTCTGGATGTGATACGCCTAACCAAAATAGCACAATCCACTTTCCTTAGCCTTAAAGTGATGATTGGAACACCCAAGTACCGAACTAGAAGTGACCCCTCCTAGAAGCCAAGCTCATTCACGATTGGTCTCGAAAGAGATGGAAGGCCACCAGAGAGGGACACTTCGCTATTTCTCAAATTTGGGAGGAGGCCACTCCAACCCAAAAATTGTTGCAAACCCTCCTTAAGAAGCTTGATCGAAGGCATGTGCCCCTCGCAAAAAAGAAAGACATCATCTGTGAAGAATAGATGTGAAAGGATAGTAGGTTTACACCTCCAGAAGAATCTGAACTCAGATTGTATCGAGCACCTCTGAAGAACCCCATAAAGCACCTCCATCACCAGCGTGAACAAGTAAGGAGATATGGGATCCCCTTGACAAAAGCCCCCGTCCACTAGGAAAGAAGCCATGAAGTTCTCCATTTAGTGCAATGGAAAATCGAGGAGTCCTGACATGAGTCATTACGAGTTGAACTGGCCGATTAGGAAACCTTAAGGCAAGTAGAGCATTCTCAAGTAATTGCCAATTCATGTATCACACGCCTTCCTGAAATCAACCTTGATAGTGCACTTTGGGGTACAAGGCTCCACATGAAAACCAGCGAAAAGCTCCCACAAAAAGTTCCTACGTCAAAGGATATTGTCTCTAATTCATTGTCCCTTAATGAAAGCACTTTGGTAGGGGCTCACTAGATCTTTGAGCACGGTAGACACCCTACTCACCAACACTTTGGCAATGATCTTGTATACCGTGTTGCAACAAGCAATGGACCTATAATCATTAATCATAGTTGCATTGGGAACCTTGGGAAATAGCACCAGGATGGTGTTATTGATTTCCTTAAGGAGCCTCCCTGAAATAAAAAAGTCTTTTACGAGCTTCCGTGACCAGTTGACCCACCGAATCCCAATTCTTCTTGAAGAACTCCACTGTGACGCCATCTGGTCCGAGTGCTTTCCCTTGGCCAAGGGATCGACCTCAAGATCTGAAACCGGCTGAGGAGGACCTGGTCATCATTCAACTAGGTCCTAATAGCATCCCGAAGCTCCGACACCTTTGGGGTAATTTGATCCAACTGAGGCAAGAGGAGGTCGTGGAAGAAGTCCACAAAATGCTGCTAGACCAAATGAAGGTCAGTGATTAGGCTACTTGAGTCATCCACCACCGAGAGAATTCTATTCCTCAGTTGTATATATAACCCTAACGACTGATACTTGGAAGGCTCAAAGAATACTGATTATGGGCACAAATTACACTAGAATCTAATCGATGACGTATAGGACACTAGTAACTAGATAGTCTATGTTTTAGACTCAAGCTATGTCGGAATTTAATCAATGACACAACTTATTTTAGGCATAAAGCTGGAATCTAATCAATAACAATACCCCTAGATAGGAAACACAACGACAGACTTTAATCAACAATGTTGGGCTTGTGGAACAACACTAGAATTTAATTGACAATGCTGGACCAAAACATAGAGATGCATGCACGCTAGAATTTAATCGACAATGAAGAATCTTGAAAACTACAACTAAAAATGCAATAGAGTAAAAATAAAGTAAAGATAGTTGTTGTGTTGCTTCAAGGGGGGCTTCATTTGTTGAACAAACTGTGGTATTTATAGGATGAACTAGTGGCCATCAGTTGATTTCCTTTCCTTGGGCATTTTCCACATTTTCCATTCTTTCTTAGCACCCTTATCCATGAGTAACTGCTTCTTGACTTGTTGACAATGCCCGTGCTACTTCCCCATCAAGTAGATAATTGCTCCTTATTTTTACATGCATTTCTCATAGCAGTTATTCTAGGTCAACTTTTAATGCTAATTTCACTTAATCTTCAAATTTGGTGCACTATCCCCATAGCCTGACACATGGCAATCAGTTACCTGACTATCGATTTTAGAACTCACTTCTAGAATTCCATCGCGGCTCAACTTAAGTAACCTCCACGAAAGTTGTTTGCTTTTGATTTTATGAATGAAATGGAGCGTTTCACCTATTATCTCTTTGTGGCCAACATGTAATACCAGAGGTAATTTTGGGTGTAAACACAATGCCACCGGATCGCTGTGCTGAACCAAAACATAAGCTGGGATGAATAAACAATTCGGAGCCGGCAGGACATTGTCCCTTCCGCTCTAAGGACTGGAGGTTTAATTTAATATTCTCTTGGCATTCTTCTAGTCTTTAGTGGCCAAAAGCTACTAGACAGCATGATCAGGTCTGGATCTTATGTATCTAGCAATGTCGCAAGGCTCTGAGACGTCATTTTCCTTCCCTGCATATGCATTTCACCGCTCCATTTCATTTCACATACACACACAGCAAACACACATACTCCCCACAGTAAGCAAACCGAAGCTGATATGCATTATTGCTCTTAAACAATTACAAAATGTGAACTCTAGTCCTTCACTCAAACAGGGACTCTTCAGATCTGTAAAGTCCCATCTTTCCCCAACAGGACAATGTGAAAACGTTCATGAGAACTCCCTCTAGTAAGACCCAGTTCGCCAATCCAAGACTTGATCACGTTCCCTCCCTTTCTTCTGTCTGATTTTTACTGCTCGAATTCAATTGCATCAGTGGCCAGTAACAGCAGACTTTGGTGAGATCCGTTAGAGTCGTACTGGGTTGTGGATCGCTTTAGACTGTATGTTTTAGCAAACATGGGTCATTTTGAAAGCTTCTTATTAGCTGAAGCACTGGGAGAGTGTTCTATAATCGAACTGTTGTATTCAAACCTGCCTTTCCAATCATGCTCGTTGGATGTAGACCCAACTCAGCAGAGTGACTTTAATGCGATAGGAAAACTTGGTGCGGTGAGATGAGACGATCATACAAGGAAACAAGATGTAATGAGCAAGCAGCATCGAAGTTGCTTGCCTGAAAGCTACTCGACGTATTTAAAAATCACAGATGATTATACAATGAAGCAAAGCAGAGCGTAATGGGTGAGCAGCTTCGAAGTTGCTCTCTCGGGGAAAGCTATTTGACATATAAAAATCGGCAAAGAAGTAAGAAATTAAAGCGGACATTAATTCCATTAAACTTCTTCTCATTCCTTTACACTCGGAGAAAAACAAAAAGAGAGATTTAAAAAAGGGCAAACAACGCATCTTCGTCACCATCTTCACAATAAACAATTTCGCCATCTAGTATAATATTCGTCAAATGAAGGCACTCCCGATTTGGATCCTCTGGTTTTCTTCTATAAACAAAACATGGGGTTTCGCCCTCAACAATCCCAAAGCAGGTCAAATGTTCTTCTGCGGCAATGCCTGCAACTCTAAGGAACCCTCTGCTCTTTCCATACATCTCCTTTACTTTCGCCTTACTTCTGTCAATAAACCGCCACCTTTTCCCATACTGCGAATGTATCAATATTCAGGGTCAGGCTCTTTTAATGTGGAAAGAAAGCCTGAACAGCTCTGCAGGTGCATTAAGATCATGGAATCCCCTGGACCCGACACCATGCAAATGGTTCGGAATACGTTGCAACTCGAATGGCGAGGTGATCGAAGTGAGCTTGAGATCAGTGAATCTGCAAGGCTCATTACCTGTCAATTTCCAGCCTCTCAAGTCCTTGAAGGAGTCTCATCCTCTTGTCGGCGAACCTTACAGGCACAATCCCAAAAGAGTTTGGGGAATATCAGGAGCTCAGCCTCATTGACCTCAGCGACAATTCCTCTCGGGCGAAATACCAGAAGAAATATGCAGGCTGAGCAAGCTACAAACTCTATCTCTCAATACAAACTTGCTCGAAGGAAAAATCCCCAATGCAATTGGAAACCTTTCAAGTCTCACCAATCTGACGCTCTAAGACAATCAACTTAGTAGCGAGATAACAAGAAGCATCGGAGCACTGAGCAAGTTAGAAGTCTTTCGGGCAGGGGGGAATAAGAATCTCCAAGGCGAGCTGCCTTTGGAGATTGGGAATTGCACCAACTTGGTCATGCTAGGATTTGCTGAAACCAGCCTTTCTGGAAGTCTTCCTAAATCGATTGGGTCCTTGCGAAGGCTTCAAACTTTAGCCATATACATGGCTTTATTGTCAGGCCCCATTCCCGAAGAGATAGGGAACTGCAGCCAGTTGCAGAACCTGTACCTGTATCAAAACTTGCTCTCAGGTCCAATCCCACGTCAAATTGGGCAGCTAAGAAGGCTCCAGAGCCTGCTTCTATGGCAGAATAGATTGGCTGGTGCAATCCCTCACGAGCTTGGAAGCTGCATGGAGATAACGGTTATAGATTTGTCTGAGAATCTTTTAACCGGAAGCATCCCAGGTAGTTTCGGAAACCTTCTAAAACTTCAAGAATTGCAGCTGAGTGTCAACCAGTTATCCGGTACCATGCCATCGGAAATGATGAACTGTACTGCTTTGACTCATCCGGAGGTTGATAACAATGACCTCTCAGGCAGCATTCCCTCGCTTATCGGCAATTTGAGGAGCTTGACTATTCTCTTTGCATGGCAAAACAAGTTCACTGGCATCATTCCTGGTAGCCTCTCCAACTGCCAAGGTCTTCAGGTTCTCGATCTTTCTTACAACAATCTATCTGGTCAGATACCAAAACAGATATTCGGACTAAGGAATCTCACCAAGCTGCTGCTGATCTCCAACCACTTATCTGGTTTCATACCGCCCGATATTGGAAACTGCACAGCTATGTATTGCCTGCGGCTGAAGGGCAACAGATTCGTGGGCCCCATACCAGTGGAAATTGGAAAACTGAAGAGCTTGAATTTCCTTGATCTGAGTAACAACCAGCTTACGGGAGGAATCCCTCCATCGATTTCGTGATGTGGAAATCTTGAGTTCATTGATCTCCATTCAAATGGGCTCACAGGTCCTGTGCCAGATAAGCTACCAAGGAGCCTAAGGTTTGTGGACGTCTCTGACAATCAGCTAAGTGGTCTGCTGACTCGAGAGATCGGATTGCTGACCGAATTAATGAAACTTAATCTCCAAAGCAATCAACTCTCTGGCAGAATTCCAGCAGAGATTCTGTCTTGCAGTAAGCTTCAAATGCTTGATCTTGGAAGCAACAGCTTCGCAGATGACATTCCAAAGGAGCTGGGCATGATTCCATCGCTGGAAATTTCTCTGAATCTTAGCTGTAATCAGTTCTCTGGCAAGATTCCGTCCCAGTTTTCCAGTCTAACTAAGCTAGCAGTCCTTGACCTCTCACGTAACAAGCTACAGGGCGATCTGAATGCACTGGCGAGCCTCCAAAGTCTGGTTGCACTCAACATCTCTTTCAACGATTTCTCTGGTGAATTACCAGACACCCTAGTTTTCAGAAATCTTCCCTTTAGTGATCTTGCTGGCAATAAGGGTCTCTACATCACTGCTGAGGCTGCAAACACAGATGGCCATGTTGAATCTGCGAACGGTGCAAGATCTGTTTCAAAGTTAGTGATGCTAATCCTAGCAAGTACTGTTGCTGTGCTGCTTCTGCTAGGAATCTACATGCTCGTCCATGCTCACACTAACAGACCCCGGGGAGATGAAACTTGGGAGATGACTACCAAAAACTGAATTTTTCCATTGACGACATTGTCAAGAGTCTAACAACATCCACCGTCATCGGCACTGGGAGCTCTGGAGTAGTATACAGAGTGACGACTCCAAATGGAGAAACACTTGCAGTGAATGTGGGCCCAAGAACAGTCAGGAGCATTTGGTTCAGAGATTCAGACTCTAGGTTCTATCCGACACAAGAACATCGTTCGGCTTCTGGGTTGGGGATCGAGCCAGAACATAAAACTGCTGTTTTATGACTACCTTCCGAATAGAAGCTTGAGTTCCCTCCTCCATGGTGCAGGGAAGGGAGGAGCGGAGTGGGAGACTAGATATGATTTAGTGTTAGGAGTAGTACACGCACTTAAGTATTTGCACCACGGTTGTGTGCCGCCGATCCTTCATGGAGATGTGAAAGCCATGAACATTCTGTTGGGTCCTCGATACGAACCTTACCTTGCTGATTTCGGATTGGCTCGAGTTTTGAATGGTGACAATGATGATATCTCCAAACAGGGTGATAGACCTCACCTCGCTGGTTCTTATGGATACATGGCTCCAGGTAGATATCTCGATAATCCAATCTTAGTTTCAATGACGCATTTATGTAGTACTTCCACTGAACTACAACTCATTTATAGTCTTTTGGTGATACAGAGCATGTGTCCCTGCAACCAATTACTGAGAAGAGCGATGTATACAGTTTCGAAGTGGTTCTTCTCACGGTATTAACTGGAAGGCACCCACTGGATCCTTCTTTGCCCGGGGGAGCTCACTTGGTGCAATGGGTTCAGGGCCACATAGCAAGGAAGGGAGACCCGGTGGATTTTATTGATCCAAAGCTTAGAGGAAGGCCTGAGCCGGTTTTGCACGAAATGCAGCAGACACTGTCTATATCTTTAATGTGTGTAAATACCAAGACTGATGATCGTCTGCTGATGAAAGATGTCGTTACTCTGCTGAAGGCGATTCGACGTGTAGAGCTCATACGGCCAGGATCCGATGCGAAGAAAGGAGGTCTATTAGTTGCTCGCTCATCGCCTCCTTTGAGGCATGTTGTCTCACAAGAATCTTCCAACTGCTCATTCGCTTTCTCTGATGATTCAGTGTGACAGGACATTAGTCAGGGTTCAATTATCTGCTAATCCTGAGTCACAGGTCGCGTCGTGTGGGAGAATATGTACAGCTGCTGTATTTTTGTGATCCGATATTTCTCTAGGTTTAAGTATCCGACATATTGCAGCAGTTTTACATTCCAGGCAGTATACCAAAGATCATCAATCAGGAAATGTGAAGGAACTTCTAAGGTTTTGTAATAAAGTAAGCTATCTCTAGGGTTGCCTTGTCTTGATGTACTTTAGCTTACGATTGGTGGTCTTGGATCACGCAACTTATAATCAATGGAATACATACTCTCTCTCCCTCTCTCCTCTCTCTCTCGCTCTCTCGCTCTCTGCAGACATTCGAGCCTTGATCACATGGTCCCAAATTTCTTAAGTCACGTGTCCATGTGCTGCACAGAGACAGACTTTTCATGGCCAAAGGTCCTGAAAACTTGTCAATACCGACTTCCAGGATTTGTACTCTCCAATTTTCGTCACATGCTCTCGGAGGAATATGAAAACTAACTTCGGAAGAAATCAATGAGCAAAAACTAGGGTGCCCGAGATCATTGAATTTTCTGGACTCCTGTAGGTATCTGATACGTCACAAATTTACACAGGATTGAGTTTCCTGAGAAAAAAGAAGAAGAAAAAGACTAGCAAGTCCATGCTCCCTGGAGAGGGATCTTGTGTAGACATTGCAAAATGTCCAAGATAAACAAAGATACAGTGATTTCTACAACTGCAAATCGACGAACTTAAAATACAGAACATTAAATGAGGAGAGAAAAAACCCACTCACTCAGATATGGTTAGTAACATCCCATTAAACTTTCCAAGTGGACAACTCAAATATGGTTAGTAACATCCCATTAAGCTTCCCAAGTGGACAACATCACCTGTGTCTATAACGAGGCTTGCACGGTTATGTTATTTACTGAAACAAGAGGAAGCCTTGGCTTTGTGATGAAACATTGGCAGAATGAACAGCTTGAGTGACTCCTTTAGCAGTCCCATTGCACGACCAGTAATCCATGTAGGTGAACTGCATTGCGCTCTCCAAAATTTAAGATGATGCCAACGACATTATTTTTAGGGCAGAGGAGGACTACTGCGAAATCAATGTCCACCAAAACAGATGCTGATCCTTCTAGGAACAATTGCAACAGAAGGTTCATTTTATTTCTTCTCCAAAGAAGCCTGGGATTCTAATTTTTTTAGGATGACGCTTATAACACCCCAATTGAACCCACGGTACTGAAGCCACCTGACAATCCTTGATTTCCGCGTATCAATAGGTACACCCCCACTTCGGAGCCACTGCTTTGAGGCCTGAGAAAATAAGTGATCCAGTGCCACCTTTGACAGACCGAGTCTTGACTCTTGCTCAGTGCTAGAATCACACTCCTCAAAAACCAGTTTTACAGCTTTCTCAGCATCAAATTTGCCGACTCCCTTCTTGAACAGTTCCTGATCCAGAAACCACAATGCATCAAAATTTTACCATCATACAGGAAACCAAACAAATGTGCACAATTTGCTGGCTTTCTCAATACATCATGTATGACAAACTAATGAAGCTCCTGCATACATATGCAGATCTTCTAAACATAGATTTGTTAAAAGCAACAACTCATGGATGGTAAAAATAGGTGAAATGACACCCGTAGTTCCTCAACTTTTTGCCCAAAACTTAAAACTGTCTTTCTTCTATTTTGGTTCAAAATGTACCTCTATTTTTGAAAAAGTGTCCATGGCGGTCCTTGAGTCAGTCTAGTGAAGAATTTGCTGACGTGGACTTGATGCCACTAAATGTTGACTTTTGTGGACTTTTTTAAAAAGAAACAAACCTGACCCCCCCCCCTTCTCCCCTCATGGCCATGACCGATTGAGCTCAAGCTTGCAGCATCCATGGTCACTTGTCCTCGAGCTCATGGAAACTGGGGCTGCTCATTGTCCACAGCTGCAATCAGCTCAAGCTCACAGCATCCATTGCTTGAGCTCGATCTTGCCACATCAATGGCCACTCAAGCTCGAGCTTGTGCCATCATGGCCATTGCTTATGGCATCTAGGGCTGCAATCCACTTCAGCTTGAACCCACGCCATCCATAGCGACTTGCCACTCAAACTCATGGCGTCCATGGCCACAATCCGCTTGAGCTCATGCCATCCATGGCTGCAACTTGACTTCACAGCATCCATTGCTGAGATCGGCTCAAGCTCAAGGCAGCTATGGCTACTCAAGCTCAAGCTCGCAGCATCCATGGCCACTTGAGCTCAAGCTCATGATCATGACCACCAGATCTGAGCAGAACAGCAATGACCAGTGCCATCAACATCAGTGAGGTTGTCCAGGCTGCAGGGGCAATGGCCAGGGTGGGGAAGGCCGGCAGCCAATGGTGGGGAGTGCTTGGATGTGGATGATTTAAGGTTAGGGTTTGTTAACTTTTTAATTTTTTAGCGCCACATAAAAATTGAGTGTATTTTTAACAAGATGTGTAATCCTACAGTCCATGTCAACAATTTGATAGTCCACATCAGCAAAAATCGATTGGCAATAGAAAAAGTATAACAGAAGGAATAAAGTGTGGAACATTTTAAAAAGTAGGACGGTTTTGAATTTTGGGCAAAGTTTAGATTTACTGCTAGTGTGATTTCACCTACAACTTTTTGTACTCCAAAAGCCTAGCATCAATAACTAAAACTCAAGGGCAAACCAACAAAACAATCAGGATGGTAAAAAGCTGTTAAATAATATAAAAGGAAAATCAAAAAGAAAGCAAATATAGGCAACACTGACACAAATAACATCATTTAAAGAATTTGACTCATGATCTCGAATGCAAAACTGCACAAAAGAAAGGAACAATTGAAAGATGCACGCAGTCTACATACTTGCTTTATTCTCCTAGGACCCCAGCAGGATGAAGACCATCTAGATCGCGAATACGTCTCAGCATAAAGACCATCATTGATGAACCCTCTACAATAGATTGAAAGGCAAAAGAAATGCCAAACCATGTTAAATGCAGATCTCACTTGAGTGTAATTGGATATGAATATAGTGGGAAGCAAAAATATGGATCTTTATCTAATATAAATATTTTTGGTTATGCCAAATTTATAGCTTTATGTCAGCTATTGTGATGCATCTAAGGACAGTAGTAAAATGCTCAAAATTACTGACAAATCATTCCAACTTTTCACTCTGAGGATAAACCATGCCATATCATCAATGATGAATGCACATCGATCAAAAAGGACATGATGATGCTTGCTTTTTATTAATATCTACCACGATGGAATAAAGAGATATACTTAAAAAATGGAAATGCGACAAAAATTATCAATAGTGAAAACGCAGTTGCTCTCACTGAAAGCTCCAGTTTTTTGCCAGCCGAGAAGCAGAGATGCATCATGCCACAATCAATCATCTTCTAGAATTTCTAAATTAGTACAACTTGACTGGAGACCTAATTGGACAATAAAAATCCTGTTTGGAAAACAAATTGACGGAGAGACTTCTTTGTTCTTTCGGATTTTGTTCCTGCATTTGTAATCAGTATGATTCTAAATAATCCCAAAATGGAAATAAATTATTGACAAGTACATATTCATATATTACACCAGAACTACCTTACGACATAGTGTCCCATCCCCCTACCCCAACTAGGCCCCAAACAAAAAAGGAAAAGCAAAAAAAAAAATGTATTATAGAAAACAAAATGTGGCCAGTCCCTCAATGGGGATGTTCTCTTGCTTTTCATTTACTAACCTGCTCTTGAAATCATTCACCACAGCTTCAACAATAGCAGGAGGAAATCTCTTCCCTTGCAATTTCTTTGTCATTGCCACTGCTGTATATGCCCTGTAGCGAGAGCCTGGAATTAAAACTAAAACCTCTAAATTTTTTCTGTGGCATAAGCCATGAGGAGATACTACTGCCATTGCTAAGAAGTTAACTAAAGAAATGTTTTTTTTTTTTTTTTAACTTCCTTTGGTCATTTTTTTCAAAAGTCAGAAATATCAGTGGCAGTGATGTACTAAAGGGAGTTGATCATACTCAGAGCATTCTCAACAATTACGAAAGCCCAAAGCCAGTTCCCTTAGTGGCATCTGCCTTCTCTAAACAGGAAGAGGTCATGGATTTGAACCTTGGACATCAAGTTGGAGTGGGGAAACCACTCTCCCTTGCCATCATTTTACTTATGGGAGAAAAATTAACAATTTGGTAGCAATGCTTTGAGTAGCCAAGATGGATTCATATAATTTCCTGTCTCATCTCTTCAGTTCATTAGACTGGAAATTGACAATTGGCCCTCAGCCTAGCCAGCCTAACAGTTAGCTTGCAACTTACTACTGCCGCAACAACTGAGACTGGAATTTACAATGATTTGAAGGTACAAATCTATTCATAAGTAACATAAGATATAATAAAAACCTGGTAGCCAGCAATTTAAAGGCCAAATCTTCAGCATCTTTTCTAGATTTGCCACCTCTTAGCTCACTGCCAACGTTACTGTTATCCCCTTGATGAACTTCAATCTCGTCAGCATCTGCTTCTATTCCTTCAATAAAGTCATCATTGATCTCAATGATATCCTCAATGGTTTCTTCCCCCAACCCTACAATCAAGTACTGCTACATTAAATCCGGAAAAAACTTGTTAAGAAAACAGATGTCGTGATGTAACACGAGAGCTGATGCTCATTGTAACAATGTACCTACTCAATTTGAAAAACCATACACGACACACCTAAAAAGCAAGCACAGAAGCACAGATGCACCTGAACTCACCTGAACTCACACAGATGTGCCGTCATACTTGGTGGGCACAGCTCATACAAGCATGGCACAGCCATGCAGCGAGAGCTGAAACAGCTGAAAAGGAAATATATAGAAAACCAACTACGAGTAAAACTAAAAAGACCCAATACTGCAATTCAATTTTTAATCCCTGCAAATTCAAACCCCAATTTTCATCAACAGAAGAAATGGAGAGGATCGTACCAAGATAGAGTTAACCATTCAAGCCCATTACACTATCCTCAAGAAAACCACATACTAAGCACAATCTCATAACCTCAACATCACATCCAAATATAATTTGATCAAATTCCTACCGGGCGTAGCATCAGTAAAATTGACGACTGGCATCTGCTTGTTCACAGGGCTCCGAATCTCCGCACACACTAAACCATTTGCGACTGCTTCTCCTTGACCTTTGCGATAAACCCGAGACCTCATCACATCAGCATTTGACATGCTCCGAGCTTCACTTATCTCTGGACTCTTGGCTGGTGGAGTTTCAGGTTTCTCATGCTTGTCAGCCTTGTCCATTTTCAAAGGCACTTTGGGAACGTACCTGACTGGAACGGAAGAACCAAGGTCCCTCCTTCCCAAACACTGGATTGCACCACTCTTCCTAACCCTAGAAACCCAATCAAAAAATAAAAACCTCAAAATCCTATCGTTGAAGCAGCCTTTGAACGATATCCTATGAAATTCGGGTCGATTAAGGAGAAATCACTCACCATGGGATGGAGAGGGCCCTGCTCTGAAGCTGAAGTGTCATCCTGAGGGAAAGATTTCCAGGGAAAACCGCCATTTTCGTTCAAAATTTGCAGAGGAATCAAGCAGACCCACAATAAGAAGATGGAGAATACAAAAGGTTGGATTATTACAGCGGCTCCGATTCCGTTAAGAGACCCCGGCCACCGCCAGGCCCAATTTTGATCAAGTCATGTAGACGCAAATGACCGGTACGTGAGCTTTGGTCCAATTAATTCAATTTGATCTCTTGAAATTTAGCCTAAATCGAGAATTTCTAATTCATTTAGTATGTCCCTAAATTTTTTATACACATTTAATTTAATTCTTGGATTGTATGAAAATGTTTAATGTTATTTTTGAACTTGAATTAATGGAAGAACAGATTGAACATTTTATACGGTCCGAAAACTAAATTAAACATGCACTGAAAATTCATAGACTATATGAAACAAATTAAAATCTTGGAGACGATATTACATGTTGGGGTAAAGTTCAATGACTACATTAAATAAATTTAAATTTTATAGACCACATTATATATTATGTCAAAATTCAAATATCATTTGTGTTATTATCCCTAAATCATAATATCCAACTAAGATGATTACCGAACAATGCTATGTGATGACATGGATGAAATTTCTAATTGGCTAACTTTATCCACGTCATGCTCTAATATTATCTAAATTGACTAGATTTTTTCATACAGGGCTCATGTTGGACATTCGCATCATGTGTCGGCATTGTTCAATAGCCAAGTAAGCCGAATTTGACAAGATTCAATGTTAGGGGACTTAATTAGAAAATTTGTGAAAGCAAAAGCACTTGATCAAATAAATTAAACATACATAGACTTGATTAAGAAGCCTAAAAATATAGAGATAAGAAGTAGATATTTCCCCATGTACCCCTATTTTTTTTAAATAAAGGCCCGAAGTGAACATTGTATTAAATAAGAGACATGCAGTCTTAAATAGGGCCTAAAGTGGCTAAGGTAATTTCAAATAAAAGCATAACCTTGTCAGTCGTCTGGCTAGTTAAAAATTCCAACTGATCAATGACATTTTCATCAAAAACTCAAAAAAGGTGAAGGACGAAAATGATCTTGACCCAACTAAAAAGTCAAGCCCTTTTTTAGGGAAAAAAAAAGCACTTCAAGAATTTATTTAGAAGAAAATTTACTTCAGATTCTTATTTAAGAAAATTATAACACATCAAATCTTCATTTGAAATTTTTCCTTAGAACTAGACAAAAGCTTCCTTTTCTATTCCATTTTCTCTTTTCCTTTTTATGGATAGATAGATAAACCGTAGATAGCTTTCCGTTAACCAAATTCCCTCCGATAGTCGACAACTATGTTTTAAATACTTCTTCTGCATTTTGTATTTATGAGACTTTCATTTGAGGCTATATTTTATTGAAGCTAATTCAAAATATTTTGAATTTTGAATAAGTCTATTACAATAATAATTATAGTAATAACTACATGAGATAAGAATAGACTAATTCAAAATATTTTGAATTTGAATCTTAACATGCCCCCGCAAGCTGAAGTGGTCTTCTAAATGATCTTATATTTGGATTTAAACGTAACATGGCTATACCATGTAAGAGGCTTGGAGTAGATATCTGTTATTTAGTCATGTGTAGATATGAAGCGAACCTCAAGTTTGCATTATGACACTAAATGACGAATGAAGTGAAAGTCTACCTCGATATGCTTTGTTCTAGCATGAAAAAGTGGATTCATCGTAAGATATATTGCCCCCAAGTTATTGCACCTAAGGATAAGGGCAATTTTAATTGAGAGATGCCCAATTCCTTTAACAATGGTTGTAGCCTTACCACTTCTGCCGTGGCGTTTGCCAATGCTTAATACTTAGATTTGGTTGAGGAATATGCAATGGTATGCTACTTTTTAGCTAACCAAGAAACCAAACTTTGACCCATATAAATTGCATAAGCTCCAATTGAGCATCTATCAATGGGGCAATTGGCTCAGTCTACATCACTGTATGCATGAAGTTCTATGGTAAATTGGGAACTAGGCAGTAATTCATGCAAAACAGTTTTCTTTAAGTAGCGTAGGATTTGTTTCACTGCACTTCAATGGTCTTCTAGTGGTCTTTCATGAATTAGTAAACTTTGTTTACCATATAAGAGATACCTTGCTGAGTTAGGGTGGCAAATCGAAGAGCTCATACAATGCTCCTGTATAAATTAGCATCTTTAAGTGGATTACCCTAATTAATTAAATTGGTATTTGTAGCCATAGACATCTAAACTAATTTAACACCATCCATACTGATTCAGTAGAGGAGATCTATAACATACTTTTGTTGTAATAGGAGGAGTTCTAATGGATGCTTGAGCACATAAATTCTTAGGAAGTAATTAAGTTCGCCCAAGTCCCATATGAAGAACTCATTTTTTAAGCAATTGACCGTGTTTTGAATAAATGCTAGATTGGACTCTGTAACAATAATGTCATCAAAAAAAATTAGCACATAAATGGAGAAATTAGGCTGATGTAGTAGAAGAGGGAAATATCAATTTTTTATCTAGTAAATCCCAATAATTTTAAAAAGATTCTCAATTAGTGGAACCCAGCCCACGATGCTTGCTTTAATCTGTATAATCCATATAAGGATTTTTGTAGCTTGCATATATGGTTTGGCATTTCTTTATCAATGAAGCCCTAAGGCTAGGCCATGTAGACTTCTTTAATCAAGTTACCATTTAAAAATACATTGCTAACATCCAAGAGCCAGAGTTTCTAGTTCTTTATCATAATCAATGAAATAACTACACGAACAGTGGTTGCTTTAACAACACGGCTAAATATTTATATATAGTCGATATCTTCCTGTTAATTATAGCATTTGGTCACTAAGCCAGTCTATCGAACCATTTGGATGTGTCTTGACTCCATAAACCTATTTAGAGCCCACAACATTTGCTTTGGGATTCAATGGAACCAAAACTCATATTCCATTACGCAACAAATCACGAAATTCTTGAAGCATAGTGTCCCTCCATTTTTCATGTTTATAAGCTTTGACGAAGCACCATGTCTCTTCCTTAGAGCTTATTTAGAGCTTATTTTGAGTCCATATCTAGCAATGAATATTAAATGTTGGGCTTTAGATTTTAATGCAGCTACATTGAATGGGTTTTTAGTTTTTGATAAACTAGTTGTGGAGGTATCACAACAGCTTGCTATAAGGAGGCATCTAAAAGAGCCCGAATAGAACTTACACCAACATTAGATGGACTAGAAACTAAGGTGTTAGATGTTGAACCAGTATTAGTGTTAGTATTCAATAATGTCGATGATGATTTTTTAAAGGTGGGTGAGGAGGTGTTAAAGGGTGGGGCAAAAAATAGGATATTACCATTAACACTATGGTTTGTGTGGAAGGACACACCAACCATGGAGATCATCAGCCAAGGATGTGATGGTGAGGCATTTCATATAGGTGTGAACCAAGTGCGACAAATAGAAAAATATTTTCAATAAAATGAGCATTCTTAATATACATGCATCCAATTTTGTAATCTAAACAATAGTAACCAACATGCAATGTACCGTATCCTAAGACTACACATTGAGTAGAATAGAGTGAAAATTTATACAAATCGTATGGCCTTAATAAAGGGAAAACAACATAACCAAATATTTTCAAAAACTTGTAATCCATTTGTTGATGGAAAAGCATTTGAAAATGTGAGATATTGTTAAAGAGTGGTGTGGGTAATCTGTTAATAAGGTAAATTGTGGTTTTAAAAACGTAAGACCAATACTTTCGAGGAAGAGATGCATGGGCCAATAATGTAAGGATGATATTAACAATATGACGAATTTTTCACTCAACTGCTCTGTTCTACTCGTGAGCACATAGACATGTTACATGATAGAGAATTCAACATTTTGAAAAAAAAAAATTATTCAAGAATTCCATCTTATGAGAAAGTTTTATTTAAGGTCTGTATTCCCCACCAAAGTTTTATTTAAGGTCCAATCAAATCAAACACCACTTTGATGGATTTTTCAGATTGTTTCTCAACCATAGTCCTGAATTTTTGGAAAATGGAATGAACCGTAAACCGATTTTGAATAAGATAGTATCAAGTATATTTTGAAAAATTATCAACAAACAAAACAAAATACTCATAACTGAAAACATAATTAATTGGAGCGAGTTCCTATACATTAGTAAAAATTAAATTGAGAGTTGCTTTACTAATGCTATGAGTGGGGATAGGGGTGTTTTATGAGATTTTCTTATTGAAATCAATTGTATAACATGGCAATTATTTGAATGAATCACAAAGCGAATTTGCTTTATTGGTGATGACCCATTCAAGCATGCTAGGTGTAATGGTGGCGGAAATATCAAATAAGATGGTGTTGTGGATGGAGATGTGGCGTCCATCCTTAAATGAACCTTGGAGTAGTGGTATTGATCTGCAAATCCTTCACAACAAAGTGAAATGGATCAAAGAAGCAGTTGTTATCACATGTAAAATTGTATATGAAAAACAAATTTTGTTTGATGGTAGGAATGTGAAGGATATTTGAAAAATTAAAAGGCTTGTTAATAGGAAGAACCGACATTAATAATGTTTAAACATGGTCCATTACCTACACGAAGAGATTCGTTACCGTTATGTGGTGTAGAAATCTGTAAATTGACAACATCGGGTATCGCATGGTGAGTAGCTATAGAATTTGGAAACTAGTTGTCACAACCCCAACTCCATCATCAGGGTCTCGAGCTACAAGGGTTCTATTTGGCAACGTCCCAAGCGCATCGCCGTCCCATTTCTTTTTAATCTTCAATTTAAACACATGCAGAAGCGTACGTACAACATTCAAACAACAACAAGTAGCCAGAAAAACAATAATTTGCAAACACACAATTACATTAGTTATATTTACAAGCCTTTTTATCATGGGCCATTATATTTACAACCACTACATGCTCTATATTAAAAAAGGCCAGGGTAAACCTTAGCTCCTCTATCGAAATTGCAACTCCTCTACACTTACAATTTTGAAAAATAACAAGGTGAGTCATAGACTTAGTAAGTAAAACCTTTAATTCTCTACTATGAGGACATCTCATCATCAAAATCTAATAAGTATAACACTCGCAATACAATGTTTATGGCAAATCAATAACAAACTTATTGCTACACATTGACTACATGCAAATGTCCATTATCGCATTTTTCAATGCATGCTTACCTTAGTATATCAATTAATACATCAACATATCATGCTTATGCATATATTTGCACTCATAACATGATTCTATTATTGTCGTCTTGGCTCGACTAGGCCCTCTCGGCTCGACCAAGGCTTCTAGCTTCATGTTGGGCTTCTTGGCTCAACCAGGGCATTATGGCTCAACCAAGGTATCCTAACACTAGCTCACCAAGGCATCCAGGTTCAATCCAAGCATCCTAGCTCAGCCAAAGCATCCTGGGGCTAACTTACCCAATGAATCTAGTCTCAAACTAAAGCATCCTAACTCAACCAGGGCATCCCATTCAATGAACAAGGCGTTGCCACCAACGCTATGTGGCGATAGACGCTTTTTCCTTTTTAAGTGCATCATAAAAGTACATCACACAAACCGGTTCTTACTTTTCTTCTTAGTCCACTAATACATGGCCCGAAAGCATGCTCATTCAAGAAAGTGTGCCGTGACTCTTAACATTATACTATATGCTATGCCAGGCACGATTCTCGGTTTGTGACTTGAGCCGCACGCCTAAACTGATGTTTGCACCAAGCAAGACATGGAACCGGCACGCTTCAATGCCTATCTAAAACCTTGCGGCTTAAGCCATCACAACTTGATGGCGATTTCAAGCCGAGTGAATCTTGACCTCGTTCCGGAGTGTGAACACATTCAAGCATGCAAACATAAGCAAACCATATAAAAGGATATTACAATATACACATGTCTTACACGGCGCACCCCACTAAATTCAACGACATAGGCTATTGCCCTAGCCAAGAGTTAAAGATTCTACTTACCTTTGATGAACCTCGATAAACTATAGGTGGCTTTACCAAGAGAGAGCCGTCTTGCGAGGCGGTGAGCAATCAAGGCCGAGAGAGAGAGAGAGGGGGGTGACGGTAAGAGGGCGTGAGAGAAAAAGAGAGAATAAATGAGGGAGAAGAGATAGGGCGGTGTGTGTGGTGTGAAATTGAGGGGGCAATGTCTCTATTTATAGGCAAACCCCTCATAATTTCCCTTCCAAGTGAACCAATCACATTTCTCTAGGTGGACAACCTAGGATGAAGAAATGGCGAGCTAAAGAGATGGGTGGCAAGTCCAGTTCCTAGGGGAGACACTTACTCCTCTTTCCATTGGTCCACTTAAGGGATTGAGTCATCATTGAATGATTTCATATAATGATTGTAGGGACACCTAAACCATATGACACACCTCTCATTAATTGCCAAGATTTCATGCAATCATTAAGCTTTGATGTGTTCACATTACCTAACTTGCTCTCCAAGTTTCTTCTCTTTAACACATTAAGGTCCAAAAGTATTTAATGCATTCTTATCTTCAAGTCAAGAAATCTCTAGATTGGAGTTGGGCGTGCCCCCTTCCCTTCCAAGTTGGACATGTGACCCTCTTATCTTGGGGTGAAAAACAGTTTCAAGCAATTCACAAAATTGGCACCAATACCTTATCAAACGGGTTTGAAAAATTATAAAATTTTAGTATGTTGTAGAGGAGTCTTCAAAAATCATTTTTCATGAAAGAAAATTAGCCAACTTTGTGCTATGGAAAGAGCAGCAATTCACTTAACACAATCCAAAAATTCGTTCGTCGAGCAAATTCGTCATTTAGAGAGAGAGAGACTTATTTTAAAATCGGAATCTTCACAAAACTCTTTGAAATTTTAATATGTTGTAGATATGTATGTCATTTATTATGTGAAGAAAGCATGTACAAATTCAAAATGGAAGATTTTATAAAAATTCAAGAAAGCAACCCGGTTATCGTTTCCACTATACTAGGCAGTTTCTATACGGTAATTGATCAAACCTTTGTCTCAACCATTTCACCTCAAAAAAATATGAAATAAAAGTATGTTGTAGATCAAGATGTTTTGAACAACTATTATCAAGAAAGTTTCTCCAAATTATGACCACAAAAAGCTCTATAAAATTTGAAAAATGTGAGAGTCCAATAGTTTTGAAAACATAAATCAAAGTCGGAACTTAAGGGGGTGCATGATAACCAAAATTTCTGTTCCAGAAATAATTTTTCTATTCCAAACCTGTTTTTGGAATAAAAACCTATTTGATAAACCTACTCGGTTTTTTTTTTTTATTTTTGGAATAGATTTCTATTCTAGAAATTGATTTGGAAAAGAAGTCAAAAGTAGAAATTTTCTATTTTTGATTTCTAGAAGAGAAATTAGAAACAATTTCTCCCGCTAAACCTTAATTTCAGTGAGTCCTCCCTCATCTCCTCTACATCTTTGCCTCCTCCTCCTCCTCCTCCTCCTCCTCTGCCTCTCCTCATTTGATTAAAAATAAAAATAAATAAAAATAAATATATTCATTTTATTCATTTAAAAATCAAAATAAATTTATTAAAAATAAATAAATTATTTTTATTTATCATTTTATTTTTATTTTATTAAAAATAAATTATTAAATTTATTTATGATAAATAAAAAATTATTTTATTAAAAATTAATTTATTTTTATTAAAATTATTTTTATTTTTATTTTTATTTTCCTTGAGTGTTTTGCCAAATAAAGTTATTTTTATTTTTTATTTTTATTCATTTTAAAATAAATTTATTCGTGAAATAAAATAAAATAGACTAAATAAAATAAATTTATTTTTAAGGATATTTTAATTTTAAAATAAAATGATATTTTTATTTTATTTTTTATGAGTAATTTTATTTTATTTTATTTTATTCTTTATTTTTTTGTTACTAAATCATTTTTATTTTTATTTTTTATATTAAAGGTCGTCGGTCGTCGCCACCATCGTCCGAAAGGAAGACATTTTGTATCATTATCAAACATATTTCTATTTTTAGAATAAAAATTTTGTGTCGTTATCAAACGGTTATTTTTGTTTAGAAACTCTTCTAGAAATAAAAATAGAAAAATCTATTTCTTCCAAAAATTATTTTAACAGAATGGTTGTCATGTGCTTGTACCTAAAAACCAAATGTGGCAAGTCTATGAAGGAGGGGTGGTGCCCCTAATAGTCTTCCAAGACCATCCCTCGTTAATTCTTCTTGGCCAATGATTCATCAAGCATTTAAAGTTGGAAAGAACTTGTCTTCCAAGTCTCAAAGTAGAGGAAATGATGACCTTAATCTAATAGGGACACATGGACATGTGATTCACCTAATCCATTAATGGCTTGTCATGATGAATATACACCTAAGCTTATGAGTCATCTTCTTTCATTAATTACTTGGGACACCTAAGCCTCCATACTCATTACTCTCATTCAATGCATTTGACTCTTGTTCTTCAAGAAAATTGGCCTATCTAGCTTAGCCTTCTAGTTTGGACCAAAAGAAGGGTTGAAATTGAGAATGTTATACTAGTTTTGCTACAATGGGGTAAGAAGAATCCTAACTATATTAGCAGTAGGTTGATGTGCATTAGTGTTAGACTACGAATATTTGAAATAACATCTTACGGTCATATGATTATAATTATGATGAATTTGGCATTAGTTTTTCCATTTTTGGATCGATTGCCTGGGTTTCTATGATTATGCCGGTTGCCTTGTCGATGGTATTAAGGGTTTTTGGTGATAGATAGTTGGAAATTGAAATTTGGTTATAATTGAGTGATGGATGTGGATGATAGAGGGGTGCAAGTGGTAACATTTGCTTTTATAGGCAACGTGGCAAACTTCATTCAAAGTTCATGATTAAGGAGCAATCGATGAAGTTTAGAAAAGGTTATCGAATCACATTTTATAGCAAAGGCAGTAATAATGTCAGAAAAAACAAAACCAAGACTACGGAAGACAACGGCATTTAATTCTTCATACCTTAGAGGGTGATTCGCAACAACTAATTGATTTGAAATGTACTTTACCTCGCGGAAATAAGTTGAGATAGATTTGTTACTTTTGGATGTATTTTGGAGTTGCATATGAAGCTGAAGGATGCTTGTATGTGATAAAGATCCAAAAGCAGTTTGTAGAGCCTTCTAAACATCAGCAACAGTAGTTAATCCAACCACATAGGATAGGACATCGGGTAAATAAGAAGATATCATTAAACTAAAAACAAGTTGGTTTTTCCAAATCCATTCATCATATGGAAGGTATGGTGCAACAGTAGTGGAGCCCGTGGGGGTAATCATTGGAGTGAGATAGATAATGGTACCATCAAAGTATCTCATTAAGGACTAGATGCAAAGCAACGGAACAACTATATTTTTTATAATAGAAAGTTATCGCTGGAAAATTTGAGGCTAAGGTGTTGTTGGCATGTTGCATAGCTATAGTGGAAGTGAGGGATGACATCATGAATAGGAGAGGTTGAAAAATGGAAGAGAAAAAAGAAATGGCTAAGGTATTTCCAAGGATCCTAATGGTGCTATGATACCATTTAAAAAATAGACTCTAAGTTTAAGTGTGAGTTTCATTTATCCTTTAAATCTAGGATAGCGTTTGTATTTATAAAGTCTATCTACTAACTATTATAGTAACCACATGAGATATAAATGAACTTATTCAAAATATTTTGAATTTTGAATTAATCCGTTACGGTAATAATTACAATAACTGCATGAGATGATAATAGATTAATTCAAAATATTTTAAATTTGAACGAGTCATGCGTTGTTATCCTTAACAAACGCAAGACCATGACCAAGCAAGGTAGAAGTGGCGATACGGAGAAGGAAGTTTGTCAGAGAAGATGAATTGAACCATATTTGTCGCTAGGGTTTTTTTTTTCTATGTTATAATGAAGAGAGAACATTAGGTAATTGAAGAAACAACATCTAAGTTATTATTATTTTGAAAAAAAAAAATTATTTCCACATGGCTTGCCATGTCACCATGCCTCATCCACATCATAAATTTAACAATAAAATTCAATAGAAGTTGATAGATGATGTATTTGTTACAAGTGTATCGGTTTAATGTTTCAGTAGTCAAAAAATTAATTTTGAATAAATTTACCACATATATACTAATTTGATATTTTTCATGATATCAACCCTTTTTTTAATTATTAGATTTAAAAATAAGGAAAGCTTGTTTAAACATGCTAGCTTGTTGATAAGCTCAAGCTCAGGTTGACAAAATACTCAAGTAGCTCAAACTCAAATTTGACTTAGACCAAATATTTGAGTAGCTTGAAATTAAGCAAGTCAATCTCAAGTGGTCATCAAGTCGAGTAGAGCTGAGTTCGAGCTACTGGTGTATAGAACTTGACCTGATTTCACCTCTAGGATTATGTTCAATCCGAAACATCTCCTTACATACCGTTGCAAGATTTTCACAAGTACACTAACAGAGTTAAGGGTTTTTGAATAAATAGTTTTGACCTTTTATACAAAAAAAAAAAAAAAAAAAGGGCATCTTATCAAGATTAATCATTCTCACCAATTTACAACACATCTATTTATGTTAGTTAATCATGTGAGCTAATATCAATTTACATGAAGCACGTATGTTGTAAGATATTAGAAGGCATTTCTATATAACAAATTTTAATTGAAATGTCATCGAATGTGCCCAATCATAATCCCATCAGATGGACATTTACTATAACACACTTAGGAAACAAAAAAAAAAATTGTAAAATTGATGATGCTATATCTTAATCAAGAATAATTTCACCATCAATCTTGAATGTATGACATTCTGACAAGTTATCATAATATAATGAAGTTTTAGAAAAATAAAATAAAATAAATAAAAGAGGCAACAAACACTTATCAATTAGCAAATTTAGTACGTGGTTCATCATCATATAATAAATTCATTGGCCGATTATGGCCGCCCAAATTAGGGGCATGCATGGAAATTGGACCATTTAGACCAAATTGATGGGTTCTAAGTAGTTTCCAATTCTAGATGTCGGATCGATCCGACAGGAACGATGTTCTTTTTAATCTTTTGAAAATGAGGGAGATTGCCAAATCCTAAATTGGACCGATCCAACGGGTAATCGACCAACCCTAGCGCAGAGCATACGTGGGGACAGCAACAGCCTACCTAGAGTCTTGGTGAGAGGTCAATGTGATTCGACGTCAGGTGGGGCCCAAAGGTTTCCCCTCGAAATAAAGTCGAATTCCTGCGGCAAAATAAATCGTGTTTTTCACGTTGATTTCCCGCCCTTCACCTGCCTGGCCCCACCATAAGAAAATGCTTAACGGGGAGGGAGAGAGAGAGAGAGAGCGCCTAACGCGACTTCTTTTTTAGTGCTTAACTTCTTTCTTTAGTATAATAGTAAGTAGTTCGTTAACGTATGCCGACAAACCCTTTTTGTAATCCTAAAAAAAAAAGTTGTGTAATCATAATATTTGATATTTTCTTAAAAGATACATACATATATATATATATATATATATATATATTTTAATTTCATTAGTGAATCCAATCTATATAAGATAAGATCATCTAAAACTAGATGATGTTTCATTTTAGTTTAAAATTTTGGGCTTTTGACTTTTGACTTTTTGGCTTTTGCTTTAATCTATATAAGTGGATGCTAAATTGGTCTATTTAAAAAAATGTAAATACTAATGTTTAAATCCTTCATGCCAAAGCCAATCCCAAACAGTAGGTTTGGGGGCTTGTCAAATGAAAGTGATCGAGTGTGGGTTGTTGGATTGACAATCATCATCATTCGTTAGATTGAAAATGATTTTAATGTGTTTTCTTGATAATTTCGCCGTGTTTCAACTCATGGCACGGTAAACAAGTCCTGGGGCTTGGTTTGGTTTTTATTTACTAGGATTGTTTGGAATCCCTCATGCTTATATTGCTCTAAGATGAAAATAGCATGAGAGAAGAAATGGAATAGCACCACATAATTATTATTTTTTTCCATTATGTTTGCGAAATGGTATTGAAATAAAAAATAATGAATATTAAACGTAACTCTTGAAAATGATGCATTAGGATGTTAGAAGAAGTTAAAAGTACACTAGGGATGGAAAAGGATGTGGCGAAAAAGACGGCCATCATCCTTTCGGATGCACATGACACGTCAAAATTGAAATAGAAAGTCGGACGCAATTAAAATCCATTGTCAACTAATGCGATAGATATTGAATAGCACTTACTTTTTCCTTATCTTAATAAAAGATAAGCAAGGGTTGGCTCTAGTAGTGACCTTTCCCATGTGAGAAGAGGAAGATGGAAAATTTGATTCCTCATCTTTTTAAAGGAGTTGGGATGATGATAATTAGTTTCAAACGTGGATTTCGATTTTGACTATCATGTCTTACAAAGTGATAAGACAAAATTCATCTATGGATAGGCGAGTTGGTTTGGCTTTGAGCACTTCATGGCAGAGGTTCTAAGGTCAAAACTCCGCAACTGCTAACATGTTTCAAGTGGTGGAGTATTGTGCTAGTCTCTTCTGAGATATAGAGGCCCGATCCTTCGGTGCCGTCCAAGCACTCTTTCGAGATATAGAGGCCCGGTCCTTCGGTGCCGTCCAAGCATGGGGGGCCGTGATGGAGTCCTCGGTTATCAAAAAAAGAAGATAAGACAAAAGTCTAGAAGTGATGTTAGAAAAAATTAAAAGCACACTAGGACTAGAAAAAGAAATAGTGAAAAAGACTTGCCATAATCCTTTCGGATGCATGTGACACGTCAGAATTGAAATAAAAAGTCAGAACAACAGTCCTACAACACAACTAAAATTTATTGTCAAGTAATGTGATAGATCTTCAATAGACATTGGATGGCACTCACTTTCTCCTCCTCTTAATAAAGAATATTGGATTACTAGTACGTCGCCCTCTAGCACGATTTTGCACCATGTCGTTCGTACACCGGATATTAATTTTCGAAGAAGGTTTTCCTCAAGTGATATGCCGGGGAGAGGCGATTGATCTTAAGGACCTCGTAAGAAAATACAATAGGAGTCCATACTTGGTCTAATCAAGGGGATGACTCGAGCATACTGAGATGGATCAAACCAAAAGGCCATCGTCTCGATCCATTCATAGACCATGATCCACGAACACGAGAAAATATCGAAATCTCTTCCATAAATAATTAATCCCCAGTGTACCTAAGTGAGTATAACTAGAGATATCGAAACTTAACCGAATAAAATTTTTTGGATATTTTTGGTTCAGCTCGAATAATGGGAAAAATAACTTTTCTTTTTGCCAATTATGACCTAAATCATTGAAGCACGTCACCCTACTTGTTTTATGAATCGCCTACTTTGTTATTGTCTTTTAAAGGCGTGAATGATAACTATTTTGTTTCATAAATCAATTTATGTTCAAGAAATAAGTTTTTCTATTCTTATTTCTTGAATAAGTTTCTAAGCAAAAATGTGTATTTTATAACTACACAAAATTTCCCCTTTTTAGGCTATGGATGGCGGGTGGCGATAGCAAATGACGACCTTCGACTGGCAATAGCAACTTCAAGCGATGGCAAGTGGACGGTTGGCTAGTAGCGAGATCGAGTAATAATAAGGTTTTTATTTCTCATTTCTATTTCATAAATAAACAAGTATAAATTTTTTTTTTTGATTTTTGTTCTAAATATATTTTTGGACTAAATATTTATTCAAAAAATAGAAAAATAAAATTATGTTATTAAACGAACTTATATTCCAAACATATTTTCTAGAATACAAAAATAGTTTTCGAGTCGGCCATATATATATATATATAAACGTTTGCACTCTAAGAAACCTGTACCCCTTTCTCCCTCTCTCCTCTTCGGTGGTGGTGGCGGCGGTGGCGGGTGGCAACCACTTCTTGTTGATGATGATGGCGAATGGATGGTGCTGACGCTGTACTGTCGAGTTCTTCAAAATAAATTAATGCCCCTTCCCAATTTCTTTGTTTCATTTTTTTAATAAATATTTCGACCTTTTTTTTTTTTCCTGATTTTGTTCATTTTATGGGGTGGGCGTGGGCTCACTTCCTGAGTGCAGGGTCTCTGGAATTCCATTTACGCAGAGACCTGAAGATTTTAGGCAAAGCAGAGGAACTCCATGCTCGAAGGAGGGCGTACGCTTGAAATTACTGAAAAAGAAAACAAATGCAAATCCGAGAACAGAGCTAAACTGAACTGAATCACATTTTCAATCAGAGTCATATTTGGGTTTCGGTTCAAATCAGGTGTCGGGACCAGCAAACCTAGTATGACCCGGTCATGGTCGCTGTTTCAATGCCAACCGCACATTTTCAGGTCTATCCAATCCATAGTTATTATTCGCGAATTTTTCACGTTGGGAGGATCCTTGAAAACTTTGGCGAAAAGAAAAAGCAAAAACGACCGGGTCATTGGAAAAACCCATCCAGCAATTTAAATCACAGCCGTCGATCATCCGATTCGGGTCCGGGCTAATGAATTTCCCGATGTCGGGCGATCCTCTCGGCAAGTGCGCGCTCAGGACCCCCGGGGGTTGGGGGCCGGGGGGGCCGTGGGGCCCACCCCGCGGCGCGACATCCAGCCTTTCGTCCTCCGACAAAGGCGAGGCAGGGGGACCCCGGTGGGCCCCACGTCCCATTCGGCGCCACCGTGGATTTCGGTATCTCTGAGTCGTGTCCCGGTCGGATCCACGCCCCCACGCACCAAAAAAAAAAAAAAAAAAAAAAAAAAAAAAAAACGCAAAACGACCGCATGGGAATTTTCACCCGCGCACCGCACCGCAGCCCACATGTACGGACGCGATGGCTAGTGACAGTCACCCGACCGGCCCCGCACGAATCACGAGGAATCTCGCCGGTCCGAGCGAGTGGCACCCCTCCGTAATTTCTTCCCAACTCCGGGCCCAGTTTCCGCCACCTCCACCCCATCCCCCCCGCGCTACGAAATTTCTCTCTCTCCCCCGACCTCCCCCAACGTCTCCCTCCCCCACTATAAAAATCCCAATCGTCTGCATCAGGACACTCCGCTCTCGCCGCAGCTCAAGGACAAATCGAGGAAAACGAGGAGAAAGGAAAGAAGAAAGAAGAAGACGACGAATCGCCCCCCCACCCCTCCCCGAAAATCCGAGAGAAATATCTATCTCGTCTCTTTCTGCGCGCGCGCCGAAGGCATTTCCCCCGGTCCGGATCGTCCGCCCGCCGATCTCCCGCCCCTTTCTCCGCCGCCAGGTGAGAGCTCGAATCTCGGCCCCGATCGCGGTTCCTCCGATCGCGATCCGCATTGGGCGCGCCGCCGCGAGGCTTTTGTTGTTCGTCGGCTCCGGGGAGACGTGGGGCGATCGAATGCGGAGGCGGAGCGGATTCGTTTTGATTCGTTTTTGTTCCGTCTCCGATACGAAACTCGGGCGTCGCTTTGGAGGCCGTGACGTCGGTGGTGGAGCGGGATTCCTTTTCTTTTCCTTCTTTTCTTGCTTTTTTTTATTCTCGGTTGAAAAGGTCGAAGAATTCCTCACGTATCTACCTCCGCGGAGGTATCTGTGTACGTGTACAAGATTACAAGTTTTGGGACGGGGCGAGTTGGGATAGTGGGTCACCTCTTGGTGTGACTTGGGCGGGTTCTGTTTTCGTTTGACCTGTGTTGATTGTGGTGTCGTGGGCGTATTATAATGGGAATTAAGTACTGTGTTTAAAAAAAGTGTTCCGGGATCGAATCTCGTTTTATTAATGGGTCGATGGAGACGTTTGTGCAAATTTCGATAGCTTTATGCGATCTGAAAAAGTTACAAGCTTTGAATCTTGATTTTTTTTTTTTATTCTGTCTGTATATAAAAAGAGGGAAGCAGGATGAGTAGTGACAGAGTGGTGCTGAGATTCGCACAGCTATTTTGATATCCGTACTCATGAGTCTCAAATGTTCAGTTTTTCAGTCCAGTTCTTTCCCTACATGGATTCCCCATCAGTTGTGGACATGATAGAGGCCTCCTCAGGGGCTCACTTTTCCGGATTTCACATGGATGGGCTGCAGATAAGACGTGTGGTGGAGCCGCCGTCGACCTCCATGGCTGAGTCTGAAAACATGCACATGCAGCCATTTGTAATTGGTGCGCGTGTCTACTTGGGCCTTAGCCTAGGACACTCTCTTAAATGCATGCTTATAGAGTAGTTATGAAAAGTGCTTTAATAGATTGATTTCAGTTAAATGCACTGGCATGTTTAGTATTCCCCTCACTGAAGTAATAAAGGGTAACTCATGACATGAAAGCTGAGAGAATATTTCCAGTTGAAATTTTCGAAATTTTCAAGTAGCACTTGCTGTATTACATCCTCTTATTGTCCACGGCCTTGATATCATTGTTTCTGCACCTCTTGCTATCTATGAGTGTCAACATGTTGTGAAGTTAAATTTCAAGGGGGGCATTTATGTAATCAACTCCCACATCAAAGGTCTCATCAGTTTTAGAATTTCCACATCGCAAATTACAGTTTCCATTTCCAAAACGATCATGATAGTGGATCACTGTTGTTCCTGCATCTTCTGTGAGACTTTTTGACATTGAGGGCAAAAGCTCAGTAGCTCTTAAATGTTTGACTTGCAGGAGTTGCTGGAGGGGCTGCAGCTGGAAAAACTACAGTTTGTGACATGATCATTCAGCAGCTTCACGATCAACGTGTTGTTCTTGTTAACCAGGTATTTCTTCTTAGTTCGTTTTGTGGTTAAGCATGAGAATTTTTAACTGTGACACTTGTATTGCCTTCTGAGATCGAACATGGGATTGTCTTGTAGAAATGACTAGTGTGAAGATAGGGACTTCTCTTCATTCTGCATGAATATGTGGCTATGTAATATTATTTCTTATTTTTTTAAGATGCTATTCCAACTTGCTGACTCTGCTTCCTTCCCCTTTCCGTTTTTTCTTTTCAGCCAAGTCATTACTTTCTATTTGACCTTGTTTCTTTTTTAGTGAAGAGTCATCATATTAAATTGTCTCCATTCCTAAAACTCTAATTAATAGTTGCAATTATTTGGAACTTGATAATACAATTAAAGAGGAAGCACAGCATCTTCTTTTCTGATAAAAGATTTTAAGTATTACTTGTAGTCAATAGTAGATGAATGACGAGGCCTTCACTTGTCTTTTACACTAAAGCGAGACCTGTTTGAGTTGAAGGTATTTGTACACAATACAGGGGCTGGCACCATCTTGAAGCTTTCTCTAGAAACTTGTGTTTCAAATTGTTGAAAGATGTAGTACTGAAGATCTTCATAATCGAAAACATAAAACGTTTGCCAATGAAGTTACATTTTATTTGGACCTATTAAATGGGTCACCGGAATCCTTGAGTTTCTCCATCTAGTTGCCGGTATTTTTTTATTTTTTGTGATCTGGTTTCTGACATTTCTTTTAGGACTTTTTAGTTGTCATTATCTTGTGCCCCTCAGTTTTGCAATACCAGACTGGTGAGCTTGGTTTGGTGTAGGTCACATTACTGTGGTCATTTCTCTTACTCTTTGCTGCTGAAAGAATATACATGATCACCTCCGTGTTGCGTAACTTTGTACATTTTTATTTACTGTCCAAGAAATTTTATTGAGTAAACATATCTATATATGACGTGGCAGGATTCTTTCTATCATAACTTAAGTGAAGAGGAACTTACACGAGTCCATGAGTACAACTTTGACCATCCAGGTGAGGATGCCTTTAATGTATTGTATACATCAGATATGCGGGATCAATCATATCATCTATATCCGAGCACTTTATTGACAATTATCTTGCTGTTCAGATCCCTGTTTGTTAATAATAACTGTGATTGTAAACTGTTATTTGTTTATTTGCTATTGTAATGCTTATTTGTGTGTAACTAGTTGGCTTTTAGACTTTATGGGAGAGAGTCACTAGTCTTGAAACTGTGCTACAGCCATGATACTTATTGATAGCAGGATGATGTCAATATTTCTATTTAAAGTTATCTCCCGTCTATTTTCAGATGCTTTTGACACTGAACAATTGCTATCTTCCATGGACAAGTTGAGGCATGGGCAGGCAGTAGATATACCAAATTATGACTTCAAGAGTTACAAGAAGAATGTGTTTCCAGCAAGAAGGGTATGGCTATCTCATTTGAAAGACATGCCATTAGCATATTACTTTCTTATATGGGTGATTAATTTTGACCTTGAAACACATGGGGCATACGATACAACTACTTTTGGGTCGATGCTCAAAGTTTGACTTCCTTGGTTATTTTCTTTCCTCAATTCACATGCATTCTAGCATCACATGTCTAGCGTCTCTCCCCTATTAAAGCACATATGTTTCCATGTTGAAAGAGCTATCTCATGAAGTAATTGGTATATTTCACAGAAAGATATTCAGAACTGGGCATTGGACATGTGTATGTGAGTTTCCATTTCTCCTTCATAAATTTGCTTTTTGATGGAAACAAGTCCAAGCACAACCAAATGGTGAAGCTGAAGTGTCTTTGGATGCAAGAGTAGTTCCAATTGTCTTGTTGAATTCGTTTACCTGCTATGTCTTGGTAGGTCTTTTGGCATGTTAACTTTCTCTTATGGGGAACTTTACAATTGGGTCAAGTGGCCTCTAGCATAATTGTTTGTCTTTTCTAATTAAAATAAAGGACATGTACTTTTATACTCTACAAACTCATTTCCCAGATTAACAAGAATTGTAATTGCAATCGTACTGTCCTTTCAAATTAAGATAGTTTGTTCCCATCATTATATTCATCCTACATGCAGGTCAATCCGTCTGATGTTATAATTTTGGAAGGTATACTAATTTTTCATGATCCTCGTGTTCGGGAGTTGATGAATATGAAGATATTTGTTGATACAGGTTTGTTCCTTCTCTCTATGACCAGAAGGTCACATTTCACTAAATTAAAATCATACAGTGTTTCCATGAAAGTGATCTCTTTGTTATGTTCTAAGGGCTCCTTCAATAAAACAGAAAATAAGTAGAGAAGTGTCAACTTTTAAAGTATCCCTTATCAAGGGGGTCATTTTAGCATGGTATCTGAACCAAGTTTCACCCTGAGTTTGTTTCACATGTGGCTCCCTTTCGTTAATTCCTCGTGTCTTTTTTAGTTCAGTTTGCTAGTTCAGTTTGCACATGAGATGGGGTGTTAAAGTACCACAAATTCCTTGTGCGTGGAGTCTCCACGTGCCTTATATGCATGTAGTCCTTACGACTAATAGCTTAATTTTTTTGTTCGAATATTCTAAGATTGACTATCTTAAATGTTGAAAGTAGAAAGAAAAAGTTATTCGACAATACTTGAAGAGTTAGTGTGTAATATCGGTAATCACTTGCCAAATCTTATGGATAATATTGGTAAGTTTTGTCACTTGTAATCGTAACATCCTAGGTTTCATTAGATCCCTCTCATTGAAGGAATTAGTTAACCCTTCTTTACCTAACCCATCAGTGAGTTTTTGACTTAATTGGGTTATTTTGAGTCAAAACTAGTTACGATTACCAAACAAGTCTAATCCTATTAAGTTCTGGGTGTTTTGATTTTCAGCATGGAGTGAGATTATCCAATAGGCTCTGAGGAATGAATGTTATCCTGTAGCTTTTTTTTTTTTTTATTTGTAGATTTCACTGAAAGACTTTTTACAGATTGTCAATCTATAACATGCAACAAGCAGTGGGCATATTGGACTTGAACAAGTTACTGTTCTGTTGTGCTCAGAACATTCAGTTCAATGTGGAAATTGGTGTATTTGGGTGCTGAAGGTTTAATTATTTGAAATCCTTATATAGTCAATTTGATTATTTAAAGGTATTGCTAATGCTTTCACAGATAGTATCTGAGTATTAGATGCTTGATGCTTGTCTTCTTGCTGTGTCATTGTCTCCCAACTTCATAAATAGATCTTCAAGATGAAAAATAAAAGGCTTTCAAATCACCCTGTGGGAAAGAGCACTAGAACCAGTGTGAAAACTGAACCAGCCCCTATTGCACAATTGTTGAGCGAAGACGAGGAAATGTCAACTAAGCGACTTATCTCTTTCTCATTCCTCAATATAGCTTTTCTTTTATGATTTTCCCAATATTTTTGGTAATCTTTAGCATGTAGAATTTCTAGTTCTTTTTCGTGTTACTAAGTTGAAATGTTATTTCACATTGCAAATTTCAGTGCAGATGCTGATGTGCGTCTAGCGAGGAGGATAAGACGTGATACTGTTGAGAAGGGAAGAGATATTGGTTCAGTTCTTGATCAGGTCAGATGCTCTTCCTTCTTCTTTTTCTTCCTCTTCCTCTTCCTCTTCTTCTTCTTCTTCTTCTTCTTCGTCTTCTTCTTGGGTAAATCATGTTAATTTGGTTCTACAAGTAAATTGTTACCTTGATGCAATGCTAGTATCGTTTGACATGTACATATTGAGTTGACTAAACATTTTACATCAATTAGCTAAATAACCCCCCCCAAAAAAAAAAATTGCCATTGTGAAACTAGGTGCATTAAAAAGATCTTCTTGAACTTGCTTTTTGTGGTTCAGCATCCCTCTAGAGCAGGTAGATAAGAAATGTCTGTAGTTCTCAACAAGTTTTGGAAAACTTGATAGATCTTATGCAAGAGCTGCTGCTAGAGGAAGAACTTCTCATTTCAAGTAGAACAAGACATATGCTGGCCACAGAAAAAGGAAACTGACAAGTAGAGTTTTTGCTATTTTCAAAATATAATTTGCCACACACATTCTGTGTTGACAGTATAATTAAAGACTCTGTACAGCAAAATATTTAAATCTCTCAGCGACATCCCAAAGTTCCAGTTATTCTATTGCGCGTTCAAACATGCACAGACATCATGTTTAGGATGGTTATCGGGGGTTTCTTACAGTTTTCGATGTGTCTTCGAATTTGATGCAGTACTCAAAATTTGTGAAGCCTGCTTTTGATGATTTCATTCTTCCGACAAAGAAGTATGCCGATATTATTATACCCAGAGGAGGCGACAACCATGTAGCTGTTGATCTGATTGTACAACATATAAGGACGAAGCTTGGTCAGCATGACTTGTGTAAAATATACCCAAATTTGTATGTCATCCAATCAACTTTTCAGGTATCATCAACCTTCTATGTTTTTTAATTTCATAAGTCTTTTTTCTGAGCTCTAAATGGCAAAATTATGCTATGTTCGTGTTCACTCTTTCATGTTCATTTACAATTTCAACATTCCAGTATCCACTCATGTCTCCAGTCTTTTGCAGATACGGGGTATGCATACTTTAATACGCGATTCTCAAACGACAAAGCATGACTTTGTATTTTATGCTGATAGATTGATCCGTTTGGTGAGCATATGTTTCTTCTATGACTTTGATGATTTATTCACTTTTGTGTTTAAAATGTGATTTTTGGTTCTTTGAATCTAAATATTCAGTCTTCTGTGTGTCAATTAGGTGGTGGAACATGGCTTGGGGCATCTACCATTTACGGAGAAACAGATTATCACTCCGACTGGTGAGCCAATACCTTGCTGATCTTTTTTATTTAGCCAAACAATTAGGGTGCGCATAACAAAATTTCTGAAACAAAAATTGAGAAATCAATTTTTATTTCGGAAATTGAGAAGTTAAAAGTTTTAGTTTCTAATTTTTTCTTTAAATCTATTTCTGGAATAAAAATCTGTTCCAGAAATAGAAAAATCAAATTGCGTTACCAAACGAATTTCTGTTCTAAACCTGTTCCGGGGAACAGAGAAACAGAGAAATAGAGAATTGGAAGTTTTATCATGCGCACCCTTACTTCCTGAATGGTTGGTGCTATGTAACTTTTCATTTCTTTTCTGGCAAAATACATCAAACGGTTACTGGATGCTTGTGCACCATCACATGAAGGACATGTTTGCTGCCACTTTTTTCTGTTAAGAGTATTTGTGCTTGTTATGTAAGCTAGTTGGTATCTAATGGCTACGAAATTATTTCTTCCTTTGCTACATATTTAGCTATTACTATGGAAGAGTTCATTGTACTGAATAATGTCCTTATGTTTCGAGAAACTGTATGACATTTCATTTCAATATCTATTCACATATAAAGTGCAGATTTCTTATCTCTTTTTTTCTTAAAAGAGAGGTATATTTACACAGTAGGTATTCATTTATTTCTGGCTAATATTGATAACAGGGGTGTGGGATGAAGAGAACATATTTGATTTGGGAGCTCTTCGCTTGCGTGACTTTGTGGTGTTTTTCTTTTCTTTTTATTTTTTATTTTATTTTTTATTATTTTATTTATTTACCCAAGTGCTAGCATGTCTTTTAGATTGATTTCCATGTTTGTGTCATTGCAGATTCAGTATATACTGGTGTAGACTTCTGTAAGCGATTATGTGGTGTCTCCGTCATCAGGAGGTAATTTTTTTTGCTACATACTTTAAACTTTTGGATCTAATCTATCGTTGCCTGCTTGCACATTTACAATTCTACGCAAGTAAAGGTAATGGTATACGACATTGTTGTAATTAGTTATCCATCTTTGGCTGCCACTGGTCATGTAGACGTTTATCACTATAAGGACTAACTAGGTTGTTGTCACATACATTTATAGGCACTTACAGTGTTTGTTTATCATACCAAAAGAAAAAAGAAAAGAAGTTGTACTTGCATCAATCTGTGTATGCACATCTAATCTTATATATTAGAATAGGCAGAAACTAACTCACTGCTTGTTGCAGAGTTATTCTGCACTTACTTTTTTGAACATATGTGTCTCTTCATTTGTATCAAGCTTGTCATTTCCTGAATTAAAGCTCTACATTTAATTTTTGTCGCAAAAATTTTAATTTCTTAAGGTTCTAGCTTTGTCCACAATGCTGTGTATAATAATACCTGTGATTTAATTGGTTTGCTGGTCTTGCAAATCTCTTGGAGTTGGGTACAGGTATACATATCAGTTGTATCTTATGTCAAAGAGAAACTCAAGTTCGCACCATATAAATTATTTATTGTCTTTTTGAATCGATGGTAGTGGTGAAAGTATGGAGAATGCTCTCCGAGCGTGTTGTAAAGGGATCAAAATAGGGAAGATTCTCATCCACAGGGAAGGTGACAATGGCCAGCAGGTGTCTCTCTTTCTCCTCCCTCCCTGTGCACATGTTTACTCAGGCATGGTTTCAGATTTTTGTGATGTACTTTGTCTTGCATCTTAATTTCTTTGCTTTTGTGATTCCCAGCTAATATATGAGAAATTGCCAAAAGACATTGCGGAGAGGCATGTCCTGTTGCTGGATCCAATTCTTGGAACAGGTTTGTGTTTTCACAAAGAAAAATCAGTGTAAAGTTTGCTGAAGTTATGATATTGGCAAGCGTTGTTTACTTTCAATCCAAAAGAACCCGAAATGGTTTGTGAAAGTTCTAGAACCTCAATGTAGTCTGTATCATCCATTGTGCGTGCACCCAATCAAGTGATCCTAGTCCGTGCTATCAGCCCTCTCTCTTTGTTATTTTTCTCTGGATAATATGTTACACTTCTGTTCTATAGAAGTCAGCCTGTCAGGCTTCCAGAATACTTGCCCTTTTCCTGTCCTTTGCATTAGAATATGCTGTGTTATCAATCGACTTCCGTGGTAAATATCCGTAATGATATTCTCCTCTCTCTACTCTGCAGGCAATTCAGCCGTTCAAGCTATTTCTTTGCTTATACGGAAGGGTGTTCCAGAGTCGAACATCATATTTCTCAACCTCATCTCTGTGAGTTAGATAACGCTGGTCCCCCTGCCCAATTCAGCCCTGAACTTTGTGATGCCGTTACTTAACTAGGGCATTTCCTCAACCCTGTTCATTTCCATTTCTCTTACCAGGCACCTCAGGGGGTGCATGTGGTCTGCAAAACCTTCCCAAGAATCAAGATTGTCACATCTGAGATCGACACCGGTTTGAATGAAGATTTCCGTGTCGTCCCTGGCATGGGTGAATTTGGAGACCGATACTTTGGCACTGATGACGATGACCAACAGGCGGTGGACCCTGCACTATAGTTCAGCTCAGAGCTGCGGCTCGTGCAGTTCCGTTCGGTTGGGGCCCATATTCATGTTTTACCCCATTTACATGGGAAATAAGCATAATTTTTGATAAAATGATGTATTTGTGTTTGTATTTTCACTTGCGATACAATTTTGTCTCCATGGACTTCAATAATTTCTATTTAATCCTCGAGAAACCTCCCAGTTTTCCTATCTCCGTGTTTTTATAGAAGGGCTTGTGGGTCCCCATGAAGTACCCGTTACTTAATTTCAAATATGCTGTAGAAAGGCCTGCAAGGAGTGAGGCAGGTGCACAAAATCAACTGTCACCCTACATCTTTGTCTCCTGTTCCTTTTTTCCCTTTGGGCAGAAACCCACCATTCTCAAAAGCATCCTGAATTTAAACCGACGGTCGTTTTGGCAAAAGATATTGACCGTAAACGCAATATCATCATGCACAGCTTCTTTTATTTCCTGTGTTTTTGTGGGTAAAAAGTCATGCCTATTCTCGAATGCACAGAGAGAGAGAGAGAGAGATCAAAGGTGTACTTTGTTTTTAGTCGGAGTAGAAGCCAAATAAGTAAATTTGGTGCCTGAGCAGCCCATAGGACGGTCGAAGAGAGACCGGATTATGAAGTAGAGCCATTCCACACAAATTTGTTTCGAGCTCATTCGGTGGAGCGGGTGAATCTACTAGACGAGCGACACGTGGCAAGGGGAGGGATCACTCGTTGCTTTATCCGAGGATGATAACCTTCGCAGGGATAATAGCTCGACACCTGTCGGGGGTGACACGGTGGATTCTGCTAGTATATTCCCCCGCAAGCGCCGACTTCCCTCTGTATAAAATTTGTAGGGCAATGAGAGTTTGCTTCAGACCTTTCTCCCTCTATCCGCTTCTTCCTCGAAGCTAACAAACCATGTCTGCCTTCGTAGGAAAGTATGCAGGTACTCTCTCTCTCTCTCTCTCTCTCTCTCTCTCTCTCTATAATCTTCCAAATAAAGATGGGAGTTATTGAATATAACATGAGTCTCCTAAAGGTGGCAAAAGTTATCATCATGGAATTATCACTCAAACTTCCATACAATTAACTTTTTTTTTAAGTTCTAGCTTCACTCCTCGAGTAGTCTACTGTGTTTAGCATGCTACTTATGATGAACCAATCTCGATGTATCTGCATCAAGATCCATTCTTAAACAGAAAATGTTCTTTCTCAGATGAGCTCATCAAGACTGCCAAGTACATCGCCACCCCTGGCAAGGGAATTCTGGCTGCGGACGAGAGCACTGGCACCATTGGCAAGCGCCTAGCCAGCATCAACGTTGAGAACATCGAGTCGAACCGCCAGGCTCTCCGTGAGCTCCTCTTCACCTGCCCCAATGCCCTGCCCTACCTCTCCGGTGTCATCCTCTTTGAGGAGACTCTCTACCAGAAGACGTCCGAGGGGAAGCCGTTCGTCGAGGTCCTCCAAGAAAAAATGTCATCCCCGGCATCAAAGTGGACAAGGGTACCGTCGAATTGGCCGGGACGAATGGCGAGACCACCACCCAGGGACTTGACTCGCTCGGCGCCCGGTGCCAGCAGTACTATAAGGCAGGTGCGAGGTTCGCCAAGTGGCGTGCGGTCCTCAAGATTGGGCCTACCGAGCCTTCGGAACTGTCCATCCAGCAGAACGCGCAGGGTCTGGCCCGTTATGCCATAATTTGCCAGGAGAATGGGCTCGTGCCAATTGTGGAGCCGGAGATACTTACCGACGGGAGTCACGACATCAAGAAATGTGCCGCCGCTACCGAAACCGTGCTCGCAGCTGTTTACAAGGCGTTGAATGATCAGCATGTTCTTCTTGAAGGCACACTTCTGAAGCCCAACATGGTCACTCCAGGTTCTGACAGCCCCAAGGTAATCTTTTTCTTGAATATGCATAGTCCAAAACTAGCGACCACCCTAGTAACCACATGTTACCCGGTTCCAACCCAAGCATGAAGATCAATTTTTATAAACATTTGCTCAGGTGCCGCCTGAGGTGATAGCCGAGTACACAGTGACGGCACTCTGCCGGACTGTGCCACCGGCGGTCCCGGGGATCGTGTTCCTGTCCGGGGGGCAGAGTGAGGAAGAGGCGACCCTGAACCTGAATGCGATGAACAAGCTGGACGTGCTGAAACCATGGACGCTCTCCTTCTCATTCGGGCGGGCGCTCCAATCGAGCACCCTCAAGACATGGGGAGGGAAGAAGGATAACATTGGCAAGGCCCAGGAGGGGTTCCTGGCAAGGTGCTTGGCCAACTCCGAGGCCACTCTGGGCAAGTACACCGGAGGGACCGCTGGCGGGTTGGCCTCTGAGAGCTTGTTTGTGAAGGGATACAAGTACTAGAAGGAGAGAGAGAGTCATGCTGGGTGGTTCACTGATTAATCAAAATCAAATTAATATTGCAATACTTAATATCTTTTTCTTTTATTATTTCCTCCCTTTCTATGCTTACTTTCAGCACATACTCTGAACCTAAAGCACTGTTCACCCCTCTCCAGTCTCAACCAATTATATTATAACTTGTTCTAAGTACTTTGAACTTTTAGAGGAGTTTTGACCATGGATATGCAGTGTCTTGTCTGGATAATCCATCTGCGTGAATGCCCTTCTGTTGTTTAATCTCTTGGATCTAAGTTATGGTGTGTATTCACTAGATTTTGGGCATTGGCCGATCGGGGTTGGACTAGGAGCTTCCAACCATTGCAATTCGTTAACGTTCATTGGTTGGGTGAAAACTCGGAGGAATGCAGATAATACAGAATAGTTCGTTGAACAGAAGCTAATTTAATTTGTGTCGATGAGCAGATAAGATCGAAACTATCAACATTCCTAGAGCATCTGCCATGCTCGTTTTTTCTTTGTCTACTCTGGGTTACTACACTTAATCGTGCGTCAAAAGGGCAATCACACTCAATCACGGATCACTCCTGTGGCTTTCACAAGGTACACCGTGATTACTCTGAAGCTATTAATCATCTTGATGTGGAGATCAGACCATTTAAAAGTTGTTCACATGAATATAAAGCACTGACAGTACTTACCATCAGCAAGAAACAGCATGAGAAGATCTTGCCTTACCAATGAGTCAAGAAACTCTTTTCAACTGGGCTGTTCTTGAATCTTGGGACGCTTTGTTTGCTAATTTATACCATTGGTTTGACATTGTCTAGCGTTTAGGACATGTATCTTGGTTTAATTGTCTTGGACAAGGACTTGATTTTTCAAAGCTGTCTGTTTTGGGGTTTCTTCTCCTTCGTTTGACTGGCGTCTCTCTTTTCTCCCTAGCTTTCTCTATTTGTCCTGCCGTTTCTTGTTATCTTGTTTGTCTCCTTCTCTACTATCCCGAAGCCCATCTTGCCGTGTGCTTTCATTATTCGTCAATTGGGATTAGAGGAATACCAAGTTTTAGATAGTATAGACAGATAGACGTATATGTCTGATTATTATTATAATTATCAGGATTTCTAGAGGTTCATCGAGATTATTATTATTTTTATAATTGAATTATTAAGATTATCAGGGCCATTATGATTGTCTTATTTATCGAGATAATTATAGTAATTTTGATTGTCAGCATTTGCAGTGGAACATTTGACGATCCGTTTAGAAACATTCATCCATGAGAATAGCTAAATGATTGGGGTTTTTCAACCGACTAGATTAGAAAAATTATAGCTAACTGCTCATTTTGGGACTAAGAATATCCTCGTCCTTAGTTTCGTTGTTAATATTTTAGGGTTGAGAATAAAGAAAATAATTCGAAAGAAGACTAAAACGCATAGGGGTTTTCAACGAGAAATTGTCTAATCGGTTATAAATCTATTATATGAATATTAATTCAATCATAAATTTTTTGATCTTGTCAGTTTAGTACTAAATTTTTTTGCGAAATTTCAATATAATCCTTTTGACAATTTTTTTTTTTTGTTAAAAATCATTGACTAGGAGGTACGCTCACGTAGGATGGCCAACGATGATTGGATCACCACGTTAATGATTTCTGGTGAAAATTGACCGAAATGAATACTTTGGAATTTTGGGTAAAATTCTAGGATTAAATAAAAAATAAAAATTTTATGACCGAATTAACATCTATACAATAAGTTTCAAGCTCATTACACAATTTTCCTAGTTTTTACCTGCATTATTGTTTTAATTTGTGGAGCATTGATAGCCGTTAGTGAAGTTACTTTAGTCATAAGGATATGTTTACTAGGGTGCATTGGATAATGTTCTTGAAAACAATTGTTTTTGTTCTTTTATTCCCGAGAATAGAAATAGAATAAAAACACATTTGGTATAAAAAAAAATTCTCGGAATTAGATCTGAAAACAATTGTTTTTTTTTCCTTTTCTTTTTTTTTTCTTTCTCTTCCTCCCTTCCTCCCCTAGTCGGTCACCTATCGATGATTGGCCAGATGAGGGCCCCAAAGCCTCGCTCGGCCACTACGAGCCTCGCCGATGGTCAGCGAGGCCCCCTCAAGCCTTGCTAAGGTTCGGTGAGGCTCGGTGGCTCGACCTTGCGCAGATCTAGTGAGGCCGAGCCTCACTCGACCACCACAAGAGCGAGGCTCAGCCTTACCTTGGCCAAGTGAGGCTGACCTTTCAATGGCCGCACGAGGCCGAAACTCGCCTAGCCATGGCAAGCTTTGACCTCGTTGGTGGATGGGTGAGGTCACCTTGCCCAATCATGGCGAGGCTCGAGGTGACCTCGTGGATGGCCAATGAGCCTCCCACGAGGCCGACCTTGTTGGCTCTTCCGCTACCGACTGGAGGAAGGAGAAGAAAAAGAAATAAAGAAATAAAATTAATAAAATTATTAATAAATTAAAAGAAATTCTAAATTCGGGTTGTACCATTTGCATTTTTCTTTTAGGAGCAAAAATTTTGTATAGTTACCAAACATATCCAAATATTTAGAAACTGTTCCTGGGAGCAGAAATAGAAAAAAATGTTTCTGAAAAAAAAAATTATTTCCCATAACAAAAATGTTACCAAACACACCCTATAAGTCAAAAAATTTGTCACAAAAATGCAATTGAATCTTAAAACTTGCAAAAAGTGTAATTAAGTTGTAAAATTTGTCAAATTAATGGAATCGAATTCTTTCATTAACTCTGTCTAACTTGGATAATTGAAAATGTTGACATAGCTTTTAAAAATATTTTCTCTTTGTTATGTGGCTAAAACATGATATACAAAGCTTAACTGATGTCATTTTAGTATTCAATTTAAAAAAAAAAAAGGGAAAGAGATTTATGGTGAGGGTTGCAACCCTTGCCATTACCGTCCCACCCACGCCAAGTAGGGGATGGCTGATGGGGTCGCCAGGCCCTGGCCAAGGGCCAATGACCCTCACCAATGACAAGTAAAGGTTGTGACCCTCCCTAGATCGGACGAGAGTTAATGTCTCTTGGCTAGACTTGGGGCAACCAACCTCATTAGGGTGACCCTTGGCCACATTTGGGCAAGGGTTGACGTCCCTTACCTTATCCAGTGAGGCTACAACCCTAGGATAGGTCTAGGCGAGGGTCGCCAGCCCCATCATTCCCACCCTCTTTGGCCTTCTTGGTGAGGAAGCTTAAATAATTCACTCAAAACACCTTTTAAAGGGATACTAGATATCAAAAATAGAAAAAAAAAAGTAATAAATATAATTGAATAATGGGATATATATTATAATTAGCTTATCTTTTAAATTGAATTTCAATAAAATATATATTAAAAATCGAAGGCCGAAAAAACATTGTTTAGTAAAAATAACCACGTTAGTCTTTTCTATTAACCAAATTAGATGGATTTAATAGAATACTCGATTGAACCAATTTAACAAATTTTATGATATAATTCCATTTTCGCCAATTTTAGTTTTCAATTGTACCTTCATAACAAGTTTTATGATTTCTGTGTACATGTTCCTTAGTTTATTAATTGTTTTTTTAGATTTTGTGGCATACAACTTTTATTCAAAATGGAGCACTAAATACTTTTTAAACTTTATTATTATCGATATATAAATCTGCATATATTATTTTTTTAAAGTTCAAATGACATTTTTAGTGGTGGAAAAATCAGAGAATAAGTACCTTATTATTTGGAAACGATTTTGCCAACGAAAATGTCCAAATAATTTAATTTGTAAAATAATAAATACACGCTAAACAAATAATACGTAGAACGTTGTATAATTTCCTTTTATTTGTATTATTTTCTCCCTCCTTTTTTTCCTTATTCTACTTTTGTCTTTTCTTCAATTCCATTACTCCCATTAATTTAAAAAATTAACATCAAGAAAAAACTTCTAATTAATACATTTATGATAAATTTTCCCAAAATTAATTCTTGATTACAAAAAATTATGTATATTTATGATAAATTTGCCCCATATTAATTTTTCACTACAAAACATTTGTAATATATTTTTTTCTATTAGTTTATATTAAATTGAATTTATATTACAAAAAATCACAGATCGATACATCTATGACAAATTTACCTTATATCTTTTTTTTCACATATAATCTAATTCAGTAATTTAACAATAAAATTTAATGAAAATTAATGAAAAGTAAATTTTTCATAAATGTATTAGTTTGAGATTTTTTATGATAAAAAATTAGTTTGTGGTAAACTTATAAAGGAAATTTCCAGATAAAGGCCCAAATTGTTCTCATTTTCTCAAATAAGTGTATGAAATTAACTTTGTTTTAAATAAGAACTTGAAGTGGTTATGGCTGTTTCAAATAAAAATTTAATCTTATTGGCTCACCGGTTGGCAAAAAATTCCAACCGATTAAGGATATTTTTGTCCAAACACAATTTAAATTTAATTATACTAAAACTTAAAAAAAAGAAAAAGGAAAAAGGAAAGCACATAGGCAGTCGCTACCCCATCATCGATGGGGTGGCGGCAATGGTTGGTGGGGTCACTATCACCTAAGTGAGGGCCGATGACTCCTGCTGACTAGAGGTGAAGGCCCACTAGCCCTCGATAGGAACGGGAGAGGACCATTGCCCTCTCTCCCAGATTTGGGCGAGGATTATCACCCCTCCCCCGGTCTAGGCAAGGGTTGTCGATCCTCACCTGATGCCCTTGACCTAGGTGGTGAAATTTGGGGGCCTTGGGTGACCCTCCCCTTTGGTCGACGGGGGTCATCGACCCTTGCTTAGGTACCAACAACCTTGCTTGTTGTTGTCAATGCCCCACTGTTGGTGAGGAAGGAGGGCTCCCTCTAGCCTATAGTTTCTCCCTTTTTTAATTTTATTTTTTAAATTTTTGGCTTTATTTAGTTTTTTAAAGAATAAAGAAAAAAATTTAAAAAGACGAAATTACCCATATTGTTATGTCACTTTAACTTATTATTTGAAATAATATTAACTTTAAGCCTTTGAGAAAATTAGAGCACTTCAAACCCTTAATTAAAATAAAATTCATTTCGAATCTTTATTTGAAAAAATAATGAAATTTTGAGTTTTTATTCGGAAATTTTCTAATTTATAATATATATTTATTTGAAGTTTTTCGTGGCATTTACCTTAATTTAAAATTAAAAAGAAAAAGAAAGCTCCGATCCCTTCGATCGTCTCGGGAGTTCTCTAGAACCAGAAGGGGAAACCATCCTGCACCCACCAGCCAGCCGTTCGCCGCTCTCTCTCTCTCTACACCCTCCGATGGCCTCCACCGCCACGGCCGCCCTCTCTCTCCGCCTCTTCGCCGCCAAGCTCCCCTTCCCTCGCCGCCCATCGAGTTCTCCTCCCCTCCTCCTCTCCCCTCCCTCCTCCGCCAAACCCATCTCCTTCCAACGGATCGCCACCGCCCAACCGCCGCCGCCGCCGCGCGCTTCGTCCTCGCCCTCGCCGGCGCAGCTCCAGCCCATCGAAGACCTCCCGCCGAACCTCCGGTCCATCGTCGCCCTCTTCCAGTCCGTGCCCGACCCCAAGTCCAAGTACCAGCAGCTCCTCTTCTACGGCAAGAACCTCAAGCCCCTCGACCCGGCGTTCAAGACCCGGGACAACAAGGTCGAGGGCTGCGTCTCCCAGGTCTGGGTGAGGGCCCTCTTGGATTCGGATCGCAACGTCGTCTTCGAGGCCGATTCCGACTCCGTCCTCACCAAGGGCCTCGCCGCTCTGCTCGTCCAGGGATTGTCCGGGAGCCCCGCGGACGAGATTGTCCGGGTCTCCCCCGACTTTGTGACGCTCCTCGGGCTGCAGCAGAGCCTGACGCCGTCGCGGAACAATGGGTTCCTCAACATGTTGAAGTTGATGCAGAAGAAGGCGCTGATGTTGGCTGCCGGGGCGGAGAGTAATGGAAATGGGGCGGTTCCGGCGGGGGAGGCGAAAGATGTAGGAATGGGATTGAATTCTGATACGGGTGTTAATAGGAGTTCGGTCTCGGAGTCGGATGTCGATGGTGGCAGGGAAGTTCCGGTGGAAAAATCGAATCTTGAGGTGGATGAGGCACATGGTGAATCGAGTTTGGGGAGTAGAGGGCAGAGAATCAGGGAGAGATTGGAGAAAGAGCTGAGTCCTATCGAGTTGCAAGTGGAGGATGTCTCATATCAGCACGCAGGGCATGCCGGTGTGAGTGGAGTGATGGTGAGACGCATTTTAATCTGAGAGTGGTGTCGAAGGAGTTTGAAGGAAAGAGCTTGGTGAAGAGGCACCGGCTTATTTATGATCTGTTGCAAGAGGAGCTGCAGAGCGGGCTACATGCCCTGTCAATTGTGGCGAAAACGCCTGCTGAAAGTTGATGCGAGATGAAGAGGGGACTTGTATGTTGACGAAATGTGGTCATTTCATCCCCGAATCATGTTTTCCCAAGAAGTCGAATAATTTTGTTTTGTTTGATAGAGTGACGGATATTTCTTGTATAGTTGTTTTGTAATCTATTGAATTGGGAATGATTTGAATTTCAAATGATCAACTGCAAAAGTTTTATGAAGAATTGCAGAAAATCACATTAGTTCCTTTTGAGTTCCTCCAGTGCTTTTCTATTTACTCTCTGGTTGCTTGCCTTAGTGGGTGAGTGTACCATCTAAATGAAATATACTGATGATCGGAGTGACAATTTTGCAGTATCAAAAAGTTTGTCTTGGACATTCCCTCTGTATGTGCATGATCATAGTTTACTCTTTATTTTTTGTCAGGTCTTCCTTATGCATTCGGTCTGTCAGCTATTAATAAATTGGATGCTTCCTGTCAAAGTTACCTTTCCGAATGTCAAGGGCAACTGAACTAACTCTATCGCTGAGATACAGTGTGCGCATGGATGAGGAATGTATCATAATGCACCATGATTATAACTGGGGCCAAAGATTTTGGAAAGCAAATGCAATCGCCATAGGATTCACATATATGTTGCTTGTAGCAATTTTACTTTACCAAGTTTTGTCAGTTTTAGAGTATGAAATTTGGAGATGCTACTACAGATGTTGCATATATGGAAAGTTATAGCCAAACTACTTTTGAGAATAAAATAGTTCTCATGAACTTAATCTGTATGATGAAAGTGAAACATAGCGTCATTGAAATTGATTTTATCCCATGATTAGGCTACAATCAATTCAAGTTTGATCAGAAAGATGAAAGCAAAGATATACGAGGAAAAAAGCTGCCTCCAGATAGTCACCTCTTCACCTTGCAGATGTGGCCTAGTAGTACCCCACTTGGTGGACTAGTCATTTCTAACTGGCATCGACCGTGCAGCCAATAAGAGAAATGAACCAAACCCAGAGTTGCTCTGACCTTGAAGGTGCCTCTCACATAGTAGCTAACTTTGTTGCTCTGTACCTCCTTCTGAAGTTGTATGCCAAGGTTCGGTGGCATGTAGACCAAACTTGATATCAAGTGAACTGATTCCAACCTCTTTTCTCCTTGTCTCAGAGTGAAAGGTTGAAGTGCCTGAGTAGCTATGAACCTGTCAGAGAAATACAGCTCTACATCCAGATACTCGAATCTTACATCCAGCTTCTTATTTGGATTGGAGAAATTCACAAGAAGGATCAAGTCGCTGTTGAAATTGTCTGGTGAATCAAAGTAGATGCTGTTGAGATTGGCTGCAGATATGTCAAAAAGTGGATACCTTGGTTTGATTTCCTTGAAAATTATCAAAGTTGCGATTCCAAAGAAGATGAGAATGAGGCTAAAGAGCAGACAGAGTATGGCACTGCACCACACAAACAGATTAGTTCTGCGAGGTTGAGTTTGCTGAAGTACTAGTCCAGATCTCAACTTTTGTGTGCCAAGATCAAGCCTGTCGTGCTTTCTAGTAAGTGGACTAATACCTCGCCTTGATTTTGCGACTTGGATTGGTGAGATTGGAGTAGGTTGTTTTTTGGAGGGAGTTGCGCCCCTTGAACTTGGTGGTGGTGGTAATGGAGGAGGAGGAGAAGCGGAGATGGGGGTGGAGGTGGGAGATTGAGCATTTTCATTTGCTAGAATGGTGTTACTGGTATCAAGTAAAGAAACTTAAGGGGAAGGGATGAAGATAGGTGTTGCTTTTCGATCTCTAAATAAGAAGGGAGTTATAGTAAAGCAAAGGGAAAAGAGGCTTTTGAATGAGCTTAGTGGGACCATCATGTTCTTGAAGTATGCAAAAGGGAAGATAAGTGGTTCTAAAGCGAAAAAGAGGATTCAAGAGTGTAGGTTTGAATTAGCTTTTCAAGATCTGCTGTATCTGCAGCACTTTTTGTGCCACTATCGTAGATAAAATTACCAAAAGTTCTTTTGGCTTCTCTTATAGTTCTGATGCACAGAATATACTAGCATGTTGTCATTTAAACCAATCTGTGAAATGGCATTGTTTCTGTTGTGTTCCATGAGCACTTGGACAGCAAGCTAAATGCAGCCGAAGACATATCATTTGAATTAAAGGGATAAACTTCCTTCTACAGATGAAGCCCTAGCAGGTGTATGCAGATGCGTATATAATGATTAGACTAAATAAAGACTTTATGACTGGATTTTTGGTACCCTCAGATATCGACATTCTTTAACTATTCCTAATGAAATCGGGGTTCAAAGAAAGTGAAGGTGGCAAACAATACCATCGTTCGATGGCGATTAACAGTGACCATTCTTGTGTTAAAGTTTTAAGGCTTGTGCTAACAATGCCGAGATCAACAGAGCCTACGGTAATTATTTAAATTTCAGCATTGGGTTAATTAATACGAGTAGTCTCTTTTCATTTTACAGCAAGTTACTTTGAAAGCCAGATTACAAGGCCAATACAATCAAAAAAAGAGACTTTCTTTGTTACTGGACCTTACCCGAAAGAAACAGGGGCTTACCAAAGCCAAAGAAATGAAATGACTCGACTAAGACTAAAAGGTTTGACCTGCTTGCCCCAGAACCTGCTTTTTAACTTGCTTAAGGGACAAGGACTCTGCACGAGTGCACAGCAAATGGGACCATCGAAAGAATCTGCTCTTCGTGAATGATCGGCATCTCGGTCGTCCTGATCGCCATAATAGCCACTGTCTGAGTCTGCATATAATTTTTGAATCCAAGAAATTGGTATTATGTGGGATAGGTGAGACTAAACAGCTAGTATGCAGATAAGGTTTCTTGGCTCTTGCTAAGCTGTGAAGAAAGAATCTTTCACAACTTCTAGAAGTCTGACCAGCTCAGGTAAATTTCAAATAAGGATAAAAAGTATACTTATTTTCTCAAATAAGAGTTTAAAGTGAGTTTTGTTTTAAATAAGAGCTCGAAGTATCATCATACTCTTAAATAAAAACTTGAAATGAACTTTATTTGAAATAAAGGTCTGAAGTGACTATGTATAGTTTAAATAAGGACTAGACTTTCCAGCTGGTTAAGAGCATTTTAAGCATTTATCTTTTTTTTTTAATTGATTTTTTTCCTTTTTTCTTTCTTTTTTCCTTTTTCTAGTTTTTCTTTCTTCTTTGCTGGTGGTCGATCAGCCATTGACGAGGAGCCCCTTGCTTCAGGGAGGCCGCCCTCATGGCCGTCGGCAAGGTCAGCTCTCGCTAGATCTGGGTAAGGGTTGCCTTGCCACAAATCTAGGCTACTGGCAAGGGTCGTTGAGCCCTTCTCGACCCTAGGCGAGGCCGATCCTGAGGGTGGTCTCAGCTGCCAGGGCTTGTAGGCCCTGGCCGGCCCTTACCAGCAGTCAGCGCATGCCTCTCGTGCCTTAAAGCTTGATGAGGTTTTAACGAGCATATTAATGCAATTTTTTCCTGGGATCGATAGGTCAGTTCTCACAAATGGAGTTGATGTTAGAGAAATTTTCAGTAATTATATGCAGCAGAAATGGTTCGTTGTTGTTCTGGACGATGTATGGAGAATGCAAGATTGGGAACAGATTGTAAATCTAATTCAGAATGGTTCCAGTGGAAGTAGAATATTGTTCACTTCTCACGACAGCAATGTTGGTATGTCTTGTGTCAAACACCGCAAGTATGTCCATCAACTGAATCGTTTACCATCGGAAAAAGCGTTAAGCCTATTCTGGAAGAAGGCTTTCCGGAGCTGCAATGGGATTTGCCCCATTGAGCTGCAGGATTGGTCCGAGAAAATAATTAAGAAGTGTGAAAGGCTTCCCTAAGCAGTAATAGCAGCAGGCAACCTCCTATCAAGGAAGTGGCAAATTTCATATGAATGGAAGAAATTTCACGACAGCCTCGTAGACAACCTTCCTGTTATGCGGAGAATTCTATTGCAAGTTACGAGGACCTCCCGAGTGATCTAAGAAGCTGCTTTTTGTACTTCAGCATTTTTCCAGAGGACTATTCTATTCAGCGGCAAATATTGATTCGCCTATGGATAGCTGAAGGATTCGTGAAGGAAGCAAGGAACACATCGCTGGAGGAAGTTGCAGAGAATTATCTTAATAAGCTCGTTCAGAGGAATCTGGTTCATGTGACAGCGAGGGATATCGATGGACAGGTGAGAAGAATCTTGTTCATAACTTCATCATTGCCAGGGCTGCGGAAGAGAACTTTGTTGTATCTGCATCTGAAAGAAGCTCATTGTCACGGGGAAGAATCCAGCGCCTCTCTGCTCAAACAGAAATTAGCACAAATTTTGAACTTAGTGAAACATTAGGTCATGTTCGGTCTGCTTTTATGTTTGGGAAACTTGCGGTTTTTCCGGTTGAAGATTTTAGATATGCGAGGCGCTCCGCTGGAGGGTTTCCCCAAAAGGATTTTCAAACTTGTGCTTCTAAAGTACCTGAGTTTGCGAGAGACATATATCAAGACATTCCCAAGTCCATAAAAAAGCTTTCCCTCCTCGAAACCCTGGACCTCAAACAAACTAGAGTCACACGGCTTCCAGGGAGCACTTTTCGGCTGCACCGTTTGCGTGATCTGCTTGTTTTGGATATGACGTGAAGAATGACGTGACTTTTGGTGGTGCAGAGGGCGTAGAGATGTTCAGTGGAAGAGGGGAGTTATCTGAGATACAAAAGTTGTCACTCATGAAGGCTACAACAGAGCTTATTCAGAAATTGGATGGAATGATCCATTTGAGGAAGCTCGGACTTGTAAATTTGAAGAGCAAGGATGGGAGAAAAGTCTCTGAATCCATCCAGAAAATGGAGCATCTCTCAGCACTTGATCTAACAGCGAAATCAGGAGACTATCCTGAATTGGATTATATCCAGGACAAGCCTGCATTTGAGTTTCTTCGACACCTTTACTTGAAAGAGCAACTGCAGAAGTTACCCAGGTGGGTTTCTTCGCTGCAGAGTCTCATCAAAGTCAGCCTAAAGTGGTCTAGATTAAACATCAACCTGCTTCAAGCTCTTCAGGATTTGCCTAATCTGATGGAGCTCCATATGGTCAATGCTTTTACGGGGCAAACACTGGAGTTCGAGATGAACACGTTCAAGAAACTGAAGATGTTTCGGATTGAAATATTCAGTGAGTTGAGCATTGTGGCTGTGCAGGTTGGCGCAATGCTTGCTCTCGAAAAGTTGACGTTTTGCAAGTGCAATTAATTGAATATGCTTCCCTCGGGCATAGTCATGCTCACTGGTCTCCAAGAACTGCTTCTGTACGACATGAACAGGGAGTTCATCTCTCGGCTCTGGAAGAACAGTGAAGATCGCAATTTGGTCAGCCACATCAGGGTCATCCATTCTTACACTCTAGGCTGGGATTGGTTATGGGTGCCCCAGAATCTTTCTTGAAACTACAGCCTCATGCCTTGTGGTGTTTCTCTTCAAATTTCAACGTCGGCTAATTGATCTGTGCAGTAGCACAGAGTATGTGTGTCAGTGTCCTTTGTTGGTGCTTACTAGTTTTTTCCATAGCTATGGGTCATGAGCTCTGATCTGAAACTCTGTGATTTCAGTTTCGTTTGGCTTTCTCTGCTGTCAATAAATTGGACTTCAAATGTCAATCTCGATTATTCCTTGTGGAAGTTGCTTATTGGTTCATATATTTGTTTTCCTACATTATGAGATGATGAAAGATCCCCACCAGATCATGGGGATCTTCAAGAAGTAAATCTCTGGTCTTTTACCCAATAAGACCGTGTTCTAACGGGCATTCAAATTGCCATGTGGTTCATGGTATTGTCAAGCAACTTGGTACTCAAGTTGGCTCTACAGAAAGCAACTCGTACGCGCATCCAATTGAATAATGTCTGATTCATGAAGTTGGAAGGCTTAAGCAGCCGGTGCCGTGGAGTTCGGCATCAGTGGTCTGTCGTGCCATATCCAACCGTTGACACAGATTTTTAATATGATTTTACGACAGAGATGTTTTGTCATGGACGTCGACATCAATTATTTTTGTCACAGCCCCAACTTGGCAAGAACAAAGGCAATAAAACAGCCACCCTCTTTTTTTTTTTTACCAAAAGATCGTAACCTCAAACCTAACCATATCCATATATATTTCATAAAAAGTTATTGGGTTACAAAATCAGAGTTTTCTACGATCCATAAAAATATATATATATACACATCTCCAACAAATAACTAACTCAGGAGTTCATTATAGCCATACACAACTCATACCCAAAAATCCTCTCTCACATAGATGATGGTTGACATGCGGACCCCTCAAGTGCCTTAACTTTGTCCAAAGGGAAACTTAAGTGCCATAATTTACAAAAGGTACACTTAAGTGTCAAAATCGGAGCAAAAGGGATCACTTGAGTGCCAATCCGGTCAAAATCCAGACAAATTGCATACGTGGCATTTTCCAACGATTTTCGGTGACTTCTTTTACTGATGTGGCAAATTTTTTTTTTTTAAAAAAAAGCCGACGTGGACGACAAAAACGACGTCATCCATCCACATTGAGTGCGCTGAACTAAATGACGTCGTTTAATTCATTGTGCGATGACCTAAACGCCGTTCCTCCCCGTCCGCGTTGACAGTCGATCTTAGGCCCTTCTCTCCGTCGCCGTTCACGCCCAGAGCTGGTCATTGGTCGCCGTCGTCGCCGCCATTGTTGGTCGCCGTCGCCACTCACCACTCACCATCGTCGCTCGTCCAGGTTCGACCCCTTCTCCCCCTCCCCTGTGATGAAATTAGGGCTCGATTATTTAACTAGGGCTCGATTATTTAATTAGGGCTCGATCGATTAATTAATTAGGGTTGGCTGACCTAACGCCGTTCCTCGCCATCTGTGTTCACAGTAGATCACAGGCCCTTCTCTCCGTCGCCGTTCACGCCTAGAGCTGGTCATTGGTCATCGTCGTCAGTCGCCATTGTTGGTCACCGTCGCCGCTCACCGCTCACCATCCTTGGTTGTCGTCACCGCTCACCATTGTCAGTCGTCTAGGTTTGGCTCATTCTCCCCCTCCCCTATGATAAAATTAGGGCTCGATTATTTAATTAGGGTTCGCTCGATTATTTAATTAGGGCTCAATTATTTTATTACAACTCCGATGGAATTTGTGTTGATACACTTCAACTGAAACTTGCTGACATTACACAAAGAAACCAGATTTCTCATTATTTTGGTGAATTTGTCTTTCAAGCCAATGTCGAGTATGTGATTGTTAGACAGTGATCTATGCATCTCCTTAAGAGCATCCTAGTAAAGCGGGTGACTAATGCCATTTTGAGAAAAAAAACTAAGTTCTTGAACCACCCTGCTTGTGAGAGTATATAGGGTATGTCCTTGAACCCACCCTGTTTGTGAGGCTGTATAGGGTATGTCCTTAAACCACCCTGCTGTGATTGTTGTATAGGGTATGTTTATCAATCCAAAACCCTGCTATGATTGTTGTATAGGGTATGTTTATCAATCCAAAATCCTGAATAAGAACATAATCCTGCTGTGATTTGATTAAGTTGATGTCAGAGTATGATATGCTTTGATTTGCTTAAGTTAATGTACATTCTCTCACATCGCACGTTTAGTGCAGTAGACATGCTTGGGCTGTGATTGCTGTGGGGACCTCTGTTTTGTTTAATATTTTAAGGAAAGGGAAGACAAATAATTAAAGTGCCGACCTCTTTTTTGGCTTTTTTGGCTATCATGTAGGGGTATATTTTCAGTGTGGGGACCTCTATTTACTAAAGTCTATGAGAGTGGAGGGACTCCCATGTGCAATTGTCTAGTGGTCCCAAAAACTAATGATTCTTTTTCTTGTTCTTGGTGCAGTAATGGCGCATGACAAGGATTATGTCGTTGTTATAGTTTGCTACAATGGGGAATTTGTGATTGGGGAGGATGAGTGGGAGTATGAGGGTGGAAATGAGGGCACCATCTTTGTGGATATAAAGAAGGCATCTTATATAGGATTTCTTAGAGATATAAATACTTATTTGCCTTGTAAAGTTCAGAAGCTGCTGTATTGTATTCATGGGAAAGACTTAAGAGATGGTTTGAGATGCTTAGAAGATGATAATGGTCTTAGGGATGTTCTATACAATTATCTTCATGGTGAAGAGGTAAAAATATTTGTTGAGTACAATAGTGAAAGTAAGGATGAAGATGATGATGGAGAAAGCGCCGAAGTAGGACAAGAAGGAGATGGTATTCAAGGTAGTATTGACGTTAGGGTCGAAGGAGGGCAGGATAGATATGATGGACATGAGAGAAGTGCAGATGCAGTTCACCAAAGTGATGATGACATAGGTGATGTCACAATCTCTGGATTAGATTAGGAAGTAGCTGAATCAACTGATGATGATGATGGAAGGTTGCCTGCTAAAAATTTTATAAGTGATGACGACGACGAGGAGCTTGTACAGTCAAGAATACAGCGAATGGATTTTTTGACAGCTAAGTTTGCAGCTTTGCAAGTAGCTGATGACGTTCCAAATAGACTCGAAGGCCATACAGATGCTGGTACTGCTGGCGAGGAGATTGACTATGAAGAAAGCGTCGAGAATGCTACTTCCCAGGATGAGCTTGAAGAAGATGGACCTGTGCATAGAAGGAAAAGGAAAAGTAAGTTTCCTTCTTATGATCCATCCGCTGCCTCTCCCACTTTGTCGGTAGGCATGAAATTTTATGATGCTAAACAATTTAGGGAAGCTATACTGAAGATTTCCATTGCTGCACAAAGGAACATTGACTTCATTGGAAACACTAAGACCTTTGTAACAGCTAGGTGTTCGCAGCAAAATTGTCCATGGAAGATCTATGATGCATTTGTTAGGAAAACTGGATCTTTCCAAATTAGAGCCTACCAAGAGGAACATACTTGTTCCATTAATTTTGAGAATAAAAGGGTAACAAGTACATGGTTATCGAAGCACTTCTTTGAATTGATTAAGCTGATGCCTTAGATGAATAGTACTTAGTTCAGGATGCTGGTGAAGGAGCAGGTAGGCATCAATATATCTAGGAATCAATGTAAAAGATCGAAGCAAAAGGTGATGAAGATACTCATTGGTTAGTACAACGATGAATATGGACAGTTGTGGGACTATGCTTGGGAGTGTAGGCTGCAAAATCTTGGAAGTAGAGTGTATCTCGAGGTCGTGGAGAGACCACTTTCTAATATTGGGACGAAGTTCGATAAATTCTATATTTGTTTCGATGCATGCAAACGAGGTTTTTTATTTGGTTGTAGACGGATTATAGGATTGGATGGGTGTTTTTTGAAGGGCTTGTGCAAGGGAGAATTGCTGGCCGCAATTGGAAGAGATGCAAACAACCAAATGTTTCCCTGGCTTGGGCTGTTGTGAAGGTAGAGAACAAGGACAATTGGTTTTGGTTCCTAAAAAATTTGATGACTGATTTGGAGATAACAAATGGGGTAGGGTGGGCGTTCATGAGCGACCGACAAAAGGTAATGTTGGCTTTTTATAAAATTTTAAGGTAATGTTTGCTTTTTGATATCAACATATCATTTGCTTACATTTTTTTATACTTTCAATTATTGCAGGGACTTGTTCCCGCAATAGCTGAGCTGTTGCCTTATGCTGAACATCAAATGTGTGCGCGACACATATACGCAAATTGGGCAAAGACCTATAAAGGAGACAAGTTGCAGTTGCAATTTTGGCAGCTAGCAAAGAGCACGAATATGACTGACTTTAGGATGGCCAAAGAAAAGATGCTTCAATTGACAAAGGATGGTTATGATGCACTGTTCCAAACAGACCCAAAGCATTGGTGTAGGGCGTTCTTCAGCGAGGAATTCAAGTGCGATAACATTGATAACAACATTTGCGAAGCATTCAATGGGAGGGTAATAGATGCTAGATGTAAACCAATTATCTCGATGCTTGAAGACATACGAGTTTTGGTCATGACTCGGCTGCACAGACAAAGAGATGACACTGCAAAGTGGACTAACCAATATGGTCCGAGGATTGCTAAGAAATTGGATGACAACTTAGCTGCAAGTAGGTATTGTCATCCCATTTGGAATTGGGATGAAGGATATGAGATAATGAAGGGTTCCGATAAGTATGTTGTGCATTTAGGTACGATGAAGTGTTCATGTAGAGCATGGCAACTCAGTGTAATTCCTTGTGCACATGTCATATGTGCAATTCAATTGAAGGGCCACAACACAGAAGACTACCTTGATGATTGGTACAAGAAACCGAAATATCTTGCTTCATATCAATTCATGTTGTAGCCAATTAGAAGTAGCAAGTTCTGGGAGCCAACAGAACGCGAAGCACCTCAACCTTTGCCACTAAAGAAGAGAATGGGAAGACCAAAGAAAAAAAAGAAAATGACGGAGGGAGAGGACTCATGTCACCGTAGGATGAATAGGATGGGTGTACCGGTAAAGTGCTCTTTCTGCCACATAGCAGGGCACAATATTAAGGGTTGTCAATTAAAGAAGCAGCAGAAACAATTGAGGCCAGCTGAAGGGTCTAGTGAAGGGACAGTTGGAGAAGGAGAAACATAAAGGCGAAGTGACTCGACTGTTTTTCAGTCGACGACAATAAACTCAGTAAGTCATGACAGTTGTGTTTGTGTTGCTTTATGGTTTGTTATGAATATGTACATAGATATAAGTGACATATATATAATGTTTTTGTCTTTGTCAGGTCATGATGACATGTGAAGAATTGGCCGAAGCCCCTGTTATACCTGAAAATGAAGGGCCTGTTCAAAGAACCGAAGGTGAAAGACAGCCAGCTGCAGGATTGGCTAAAACAACTGGAGGGCCAGTTAAGTCGACTATTCTTTAGCAGCAATAGAGAAAAAAATACCCGGTCAGTTAAATGATTTGAGTTTACTTTTCATTTACGTTTTAATATGGCTTGATGTTATATTTATGATGTCCTTTGCCTTTTTCTCAGGTTCGAAGAAGTCAAGCTAGAGCTCAGCTGCTAATAAAGGGCTCAACTGAAGGGCCACCACAAGATCCATCACCAAGGTCATCACAAAGGCCACTAGAAGGGTCATCACAAGGGCCACCACCAAAGCCTACCGAAGGTGTCACTGAAGCTGAAGGCGTAACTAGAAAAACAACCAGAAGAAAGCCAAAGCCAAATCAAGAGCCACCTATAAGAAGACCATCTACAAGACGCCTAGCTGAAGAATTGGCCGAAGAAGCCCCTTCTATAGCTGAACAGCCACAAGAGCCGAAGAAATCACATGCGAGAAGAAGAGACAACCAATCACAAGTACCTGAAAGTGACACTCCCCTTCGAACAAGAGGGGCTCTTAGGAAGAGGCTTAAACAATATGGTTATGGCCTTTATACAGATGACCGTTCTGGAACTGTTATTCTTAATGTAAGTTTTATAGGCTGCATTTAATTTAATTTATAGTGCAAACTTTTGTTGATAATTGAGTTTTCTTTTTGAAACCTGGGAGAAGTTCAGAAATTCTTATCTCTCAAGGCCGAACTCAAGAATCAACGGCTGCGCCAACAAAGAAGAAGACATTACCTACGCCAACAAGAAAGAAGAGTAAGAAGAACCCAGTTGCAGGTCCATCTGAATCAGTTCAACCTACAACAGTTGCAGCTCCAGCTCCTTCTAAATCAGTTTAGCCTAGGACAATTGCAGCTCCATCAGACTCAACGCATCCCAAGACAGCTGAAAAAGAAGTCTCACGTCCAGTTAGAAAAAGTGCAAGAATTATGAATCAAGTGTGAAGTCCATCAAAACGAGCACGAACATGAGGCATTGTGCATATTGATGATTGATGAAATGGGATGTGATATGGTTTGTGGGGCTGAGGAGTCAGTTGTAAACATCTGTGGATGTTTTTTTTTGTTTTTTTGTTTTTTTATTTTATTTTATAATAGTTTGTCATTGAGTTAATTGAGTTTGTGAGACTTCATTTGTCATTGAGTTTGTGAGACAGATGTTCAAAATCAATGGAACAACCGTTGTTGCTTATCATTTTTGGCATGCCTGTTTCTTCATTTTTATTTTGTTTTTTCTTTTACTTATTGCTACTTCTGGTGGTGGATATATGGCGGTGACTAGGGTGCTTGTATGGCTGGTGGTGGTTGTTGGTGAAAAGTCTAGTGGTGGTGGGTTGGCTTGGAGGTTTTTGCTGCACCTGGTGCAAGATATATGTGCAATATGCAGAGCTTGCACCAGGTAGTGCTGGTGCAAGCTGGTGTAAGACACCTTACACTTGCAACTTATACAGCAACATACCACCAGCATAGTGGTGGCTGGTGGTGGCTTAAGTGGATGCTTGGAATGCCTGGTGGTGATGATGGCTGGAGATGGTGGCCGAGTGGGCGGTGGTGGTGGCTGGTAGTAGCCGATATGTACAAAAAAAATGCCACTTAACTAATCACATTCTAAAAAACCTAGCACTTAAGTGTTCACTTTTAACAACAAGTGGCACTTAAGTGATCATTTTAATAATAACTTGACACTTAAATGACTCTTTGTTTATCATGACTGTCACTTAAGTGATCACTAGATACAACTTATAGTACTCGAGTAATCACTCGTGTCTGTTCTATGTATATGGTGGTTTGCAGCAAAGCAGAGAAATTGCTGGTTTACACATTTGCTGCTGGTTTACATTCAATTCAGGTAAAATAGTCACCACAACACATCGACCTAATATACATTCCATCATCATTGATTTATATTTGAGAATAAGCAAAAACTCTCGAAATCATTCATTCATTCATTCAAAACAAGTACATTTCCCCACACATTTACAACTATGGCAGTTGGAGAAACTTCTGCTCATCTTCCAAATCCTTTACATTTCATCATAAAGTAGGATAGACAAAGAAACAACAACACAATAAACGCTTGGTAACACTTCCGTTCAATTTTCGTTTTTGCAACTTCGTTCTTCAAATGGTTAACAGAAGATGCTTGAGCTTGAGCTTGCATTGAGTCAACATCGTCTAAGTCGTCCACAAGCATAGATGTAGGTTGATGACATCTATCAAGTAGATCCAATATTACCTCTGTGGCTCGGTGAGAGAATTTCACATCGACCCATTTGAAGTATTTGCACTTCGAGCCTTCTATGTATCAGGCACATCCATAGAATCTTTTCCCGGGATTCGTTCGAGTCCACGATGTTCTTCTTGGACTTGGAAACCCATAGAAACAGAAATGCTCGCCTTCTCCTTCGCTTCGACGAGAGAAATTTGAGCCGCTGCTGAAAGTCTTGCTCTCCATTTCCAATATTTGGCGGTAGAATTTGAGGCAAATCAAATTAGGATGCGGGATTAGGGCTCCAGCGCTTCAATAGCATTTTGCCCGATTTAGGGTTTTAGATTTAGGGCAAATGGGGAAGACGACGGCGTTTTCGCTGATTTAAGGGGTCTATTTTGGGCAAACACCCGGAACGACGTCGTTTGGGGTTAATTCGAGCTGACTCAGCTCTCCGGCGAGACACATCAGCGAGAGATATTAATATTTTAATGCCACGTATGATTTCCGGCCAGCTTCGCCGGAGATGGCACTCAGGTGTCCCACTTTTCTTAAAATGTGGCACTTAAGTGTACTTTTCGTAAGTTATGACACTTAAGTGTCCCTTTGGGCAAAGTTATGGCACTTGAAGCGTTCTTTTGCCGATGATGGTTTCATCCCATATGCAGTTCCTAAAGAACTTGAAAAGCAGATAACGTGAATGGAATAAGAGCTCACAATTGAGTGAGTAAAATATCTCTTCTAAGCAGATCGAGTATCCACTAGGTACATTTAAGACATAGAAAAAAAGATAACCCATTTACATCAAATTTAGAAAATAACAAACTTACAAGATCAAAATGAGTTATTTATTACTTTAATGTAACTATACTCATAGCAAAAATATTCTTTTCATTACTAATATAAAAACAAATAATGAATGATTTAGTTTATTGATCAGTCTAATCGAATCATAAGTCAATGATATATTCCATTAATATATTTCGTGCTCAAGTATTTAACCATGATCGCGCACACCAGTGAAAAGGAGACCAAGATTTCTCTCTTGACTAGGTCTTCTCCTATATTGCTAATAGCTAGCCCACAAGTATATTCTAAAGCTAGAATACATACCTTCAACTCCTCAATTGGTTCGTAGAAACAATCCATCAACCTCAATCTCCAACTATGATCCCCCTATAATATATATTCTCTAATAACCAACAACTAAAATCAGAAACCATCTCAAAATTCAGGTCTAATAACCAAATTACATAATTTTTCATGATTTCAATTTATATCAAAGTACCTTTCCTAAGATACATTTAAAAATCATGAGTTTTTTTTTTTTTGGTAAGGTAAGATTGGTATTAACTTTTAACCAAATGGAACTTACAAGAAAGAGAACTCGGCACCAAAAAGCTTGCACTCTTGGAGACAAACAAGCCAAAAAGAGTGAAAGGGTGCCAAGAGAAAAAAGGAAAGGGGTGGGAACCAAAATGAGGCAACCCTCAAACAAACTTAACAAGGAAAGATTTGACACCTTGGAAGAGAAAATAGAGAGATCGAGCCCCCACTTCTTTAAATCCTTTTGTTCCTTGGCGTATCCACAACGAGGCTGAAGCACATAGCCTTGTCATTCACGACTTTGATGAGATGCTTAGTCAAAGCAAGCACAAACAGAATTTGGTCCTGGAAGAAAATGTTGTTCCTCATCTTCTATATTAGGTGTCATAGGGCCCCAAAGGCGGACCGAGCAATACTCTAATGGAACTCATTGTTGGATAGGAATTTGTTGGCCTAAGTTAGATTTTCTAGCCACGAGCTATTCTGCCAAGGGAGGTTACACTGAGCAGCCCAAAATAAAGCGAGGCTAGCAGTAACATGGCAACCAAAAAACAGATGGTTAACTGAATGTAGTCTTAGATTGCAGAAGGCATAAGAACCATCTGCAATCCTACCATAGGAGAGTAGAAGAACCTGAGTGGGCAATCGGTTTTTGGTTGTAAGGTAGAGGTGAAAACGGTACCAGTGGGATAGAGTCTTGTTCCAGATGAAGGAGGACCATGGGACTGGGCTTCGCTTCAGTCAAATTACTTCCCATGCTGACGCAATTGAGAAGGCCCTTGAGGAATGTTCCAACCAACATAAACGATTAAGGTGCTACGAGAGGATAGGAAGAGTATATGTCCATGATTCTATGAGGGCCTTAGTGGCTTGGCCTTGGCCAAAAAAGGCCTTAGTGGCTTGGCCTTGGCCAAAAAAGAGATCTGAGATCGTAGCCTGTCTGGGGAGTCCTAAATGGTAAATGAAAGAGTCCAAGAAGAAACAATTCAAGGGGCCTCGAGGGTGCCACAGGTCAAACCAAAGAGACACCAAGCAACCATCGCCCACCTGCCATTTAAAATACTTTTGGAAATCCCTCCTGAGATTAAGAATCTTCTTCCAAGCCCAGGAATATAAGGTCAGCTTGTTGACAACCCAAAAATTCTTCTTTTTTAAATAGTTAGCATGTATCCATTTACACCAAAGATGCTCTTTATCTGTGAAAAGAATCCATATGTGCTTGAGCATGGCTGCCGTGTTGCAATCCCTAAGCTTGCGTATGCCAAGTCCTCCCTCTTTTTTAGGGAAGCAGACATCTTCCCAAGCCACCTTTGCACCCTCTCTTCCAAGTCCAGGGCATTTCCAAAGGAATTGTCTAAGCACTTGTTCAATACGGTCCAGAACGGCTATAGGTAACATAAACATACTAGCCTAGTAGACTTGTATAGAGTGTAGAACTGACCTAATGAGCTGTAGGTGACCCACGAATGATAGAAACCATTGAGTCCACAATTGCGCTCTTGATGTTATCATGTTTACAAGGGAATTACGATCCGCCTTGCTAAGCCTTGAGGTAATGATAGGAACCCCCAAATAACGGACCGGCAATGAACCTTCCCAGAGGCTGAAGGTGTGAAGAATTTGGAACCAAGTGCTATCCCCACCACCTAAGAGGAAAACTTCGCACATGAGCATTTTATGATTCTTTCATAAAAAGTTTCACAGACCATTTATTAGTAATTAACTCAAACTGTAATCAACGGAGACCTTTTCATTTCAATCAAACAAAATGATAGTAAATGTTCAATCTAAATTTAATGCAATAAATATCCAATCCGTATCACTTTTGAAATGTGAGTTTACAAGCTTAATAAAAAGATAGCATCATTTGCTTTGAGAAAATCTAAAGCCAACAGAAGACTAGACAATATTAAAAATCGAGTAATACTCGAGTGTAATGGATGATACGGCTAAGCTACGCTTAACCATCGATAAAACTACACCAACACACTTTCTCCATTACGCATCTTATCCATTACATGTAACTCGTATTGAAACTTCAGAATTTTGTTTCAATCAAATTGTCCTTGGAAATTGATCTTCAATGAATCCGCAACTCTACAATGCCCAAATCGCCCATCTTCATGCAAATCTAAAGCTCAATAAGAACTCATCGACCATCTTCATGTAATCTGAAGTCAATAATAATTCAATCGAACCTCGCAATTCATCTTCACATAACTTCAATTTTAAGATTAAAATTACGCCGATTTAACGAATAATAAGCTTGAATACTTATCCCGCGTTACAATTCGCAGTTGATTTGGATTATCAAGGTGTCCGAATTGGTTCCGCGAGAAGATTTCATCTTTTTTCTCTCTTCTCCTTGTCTTCCTTTTCACAAACGAGCCGGCCGCTTCTTGTTTGATTGCGGTTGCCGCTTCTCTTTCCTTTTACGTTCAATTGCACTGTCAATTTAGCAGAGAAGAAAAGGTGGGTTGGGCTTTTAAAAGAAATAGGCTGGGTGGGGCCCATATATTACAGCTTTTGATTTAACGGTTGTCATCGCCTGTGACACTATTGCCATGCGAAGAAACTTCCTACTGGCTTAGCAGCAAGAATTAAGCCCTATCAGGCGTATGCATATGCATATTTTTAACATAGACTATATAAAGACGTCATGACTTTGGATTCTCGTCTCCTTTCACTGTTCCTTATGAAGTTGGGGTTGCAAAGAAAGTGAAGGTGGCAAACGATAAAATGGTTTGACGGTGATTAGCTTTGACCATTTCGGTCCCATGACAACATTCTCGTGCAGAAGTTTTAAGGCTTGTGCTATCATAGCTGAGATCAACACAACCTGCAGAGTTTAATCAGGATTTTAGCACTGGGTTAATCAACGCGAGTAGCTATCTAGACATGAGTAAAGAGTAAATGGCATCGTCTAAGGAATATGCTCTTCGTTAATGATCGGCACCTTGGTTCTGTTAATCGGCTCCTTTCTGCATTAATGAGGACGTGAATGATAACCATTCTCTTCTAGGGCCCTATTTCTGGTTTTTTCAATTCCTATTTCCCGGATGAGTTTTTAAGCAAAAATATACATTTAATACTGATATGAAATTTCTATTATCGGAATAGAAATTCGTTTGATAGACCTTAAATGCCTCCTTCTTGGGCAGGTGGCAATGGAGTGTGGCAGTGTGTGGCGACAGGCAGCGAGGGTGAGTAATGAGAATAATTCTTATTTCTCATTGTTGGAATAAAATATGCGGAAACAACAGAATCTTGTAATTTACGTCAATGCAAAACTACTAAATAAATAAATGAGAAATAATAAGGATACCAGAAATTTACGTGATTCGGCCTGAGTATTGATATTTACGTCCACGGGGAGAGCCAATAGTAAATAATCCACTATAATAAGAGAATCATAGTTTACAATTACTCACATGCTCGAGTGTTTTTCATACCTAGATATAAGCCAAAACCCAAAGTGTTTATAAATAAACAACTCACTTGGACATAAACTTTCATCACAAAATCACCATATGTTCAAGCTCAAAACAAAACACTTTACCTACGTCAAAAACAAGATCTCTAGTGTCCATTTTTTTTTCTCATGTACGTGCTGCTTCGCTTTCTCCAAGGCAAAAGAAGAATCAAAGTTGGTGGGCCCAAGTCAAACTTTTGACCTTTGGCGCATATAAATATAAAGCAAAACGTATCCAGGAGGTGTGCTGCTCAAACCCTATGAGAGAAAAATAGGAGCTGCACCCACGCAATCAAGAAAAGGAGAACGCGAAGCAGCACATACGTGAGAAAAGAATAGACGCTGGAGTTGTTGTTTTCAGCGTACGTAAAGCGTGTTGTTTTGAACTTGAACGTGTGGTGATTTTGTGACATGAGTTTATGTCCAAATGAGTTGGTTATTTATAAATACGTTGAGTTTGGGCTTAAATTTAGGTTTGGGAAACACTCAAGTGTATAAGCGATTGTAAACTATGATTCTCCGATTATAGTGAATTATTTGCTGCTGGCTCTCTCCATGGACGTAGGTATTGATACTTGGACCGAGTCCTTATTATTTCTTGTTTATTTCTCGAGTGATTTTGCGTTAGACATAAATTGCAAGATTTTGTCATTTCCGCGTATTTTATTCCAACAATCGGTATTAGTGCGGCTCCTATTTTTCTCTCGTAGGGTTTCAACGGCAAACCTCCTGGAGTGTTTTGCTTTATATTTATATGTGCCCAAGGTCAAAAGTTTGACCTGGGCCCACCAACATTGATTCTTCTTTTGCCTTGTTCTTCTACACGTACAAAAGATAGAAAAAAACCCTCACTTTTTTTATCTTTATTTTATTTCCTTTTTTTTTCTTGTAGAGGTCACGCCCCGAATCCCAGGCACACACACATCTCTCGATAGTCGACTAAAATTTTCCACGTTTTTAGGACGCGTCGCCGACCCATTCGTTTTATATACATGCGGAAGCGAACTCATAAACCTTAGACAACAATCAAACACAGGGATAGTAGAAATACATGCAACCATTTTTCACAAAACCCACTTTATATACACACCAAGTCAATTATGCAAGTTATATACACAAGGTCTATCTCCAAAAAGAAACTACAAGATAACCTATGTGACATTCTAGATTTTCAGTCCTGTTTTCTACTAAATAAATCGGGCATTTCATCGACGCGCTTATAGTGCTTTTCCTTGAGATGGCCACTCATGAGGTAACTAGACAACCTGGGGAAGCCATTAAGAAATTTTAAGGTAATAGACTTGAGAATTCGACCAAGAATTGACTTCTCAATTGTGTTCATCTTTAGAGGTCATTACGGCATAGTATAAAGTCGATTTGAGATCGGAGATAAGTTGGTTCAACTGAGATGTGTGGTCGATCATGGGTGACGCCACTAAATTGGGAAATTCTCATCGATCGATACTAATTTGATTTTACTGTTATTTTGGTACCCTGTGTCCATATTTGAATCCTCGAGATTTTCACGACAATCGAGAGTCACCAATGTGTCAAATAAGTTCATTGTGGTTCAAAGAAAATCGACCACGGGTCATTTGCCCTAAAAATATCTGAAAATTACCCGGTAGCCTAAGTCACGCTAAAAACGCGTCGAATGGAAATTAACTGCCAATTTAAGTCCGATTTCAGAAATTAAAGATTCTATCATGTCACAATAAATTCTAAGAATGTTGACTCGGTCTCAGAAGATTTTTTTGACAACCGAAACTTTTTAGGAAAAAGTTGATTTAGGGCCGTTGTTATTCAATTAAGGTTGGGGATTAGTTTTGGTCACAAAATTGAGATGCAAGATGGATATATGGGTGAGGAAAAGATGATCAATGAGATGTCAATTGGATTTTTAAAGGCTAAGTGAGATTGAATTGAATGAAGAATTGTGTCCAATTGAGAGAAATTTGTGCCAAATTCGTAACTCCTGCCATGGCCTAGCAAAATGAACCATTTGGAGGGTTGTAAGAGGTTTGTTGGTGGATTAATTTCAGCCATGGGTTGTTGGCTTCATGGACAAGCAAATAAGGGAGACAACTAGGTGGAAATGTTGGCCAAAGGACCCACCAAGGCCAAGCTTGCTCCACACTCCTTTCCTTCTCTCATTCTTCTTGTCATCCACTCCATTCTCTCTTCATTTTGGACAAAACCAACAGCAAAGAAGAAGCTGCAGCCGCCCCACGCCAGATCGTCGCCTCGTCGTCGCCGGTTTGCGTGCCACCACCCGTGCGTGCTTCGCCCGCACACACCGCCCCTTGGCCGCCTCCCTCTCGCCTCCCAGCTGCTATCCTGGTTTTGTTGCAGCTCACCCAAGCTCGTTTAACCCCTGTGAGTCCTCCGTCAAGGCCCGATTTGGCCTACTCTATCTTTCCCGAGCCTACCACGCTAAACTGAGCTGTTTTCTCTCTTTTTCCAGCAACGACCAACAAGCTTTTTAGTAGGTTTCTAGTAGTTACTAGAACCCGTTTTGAGGTACTTGTGGGCCTCGATCCCTAGGCCGCTTTGGAATTAACGTCCCCTGCGACGTTCCCGACGTTTCAATTTGAGCGGATTGTAAAACGGGTAAGTTTTGCACACTAATCCGTTCTTGGTTTACTAATGATGTTTAAGGGTTGATTAGATTTAATTAAGTGCAATTAGGTGGTTAGATTAGTTTAGAATAATTTAATTAGTGACTTGATGATGCATGTTAGGTGATTGATTAGTGTAATTAGCAAGTAGAGACGTACTTCTATTTATTGAATGCATCTTGGGATTTTTCCCGATTTGTTCTGGCGTCCAATTAGGCATTACGGGCCTAAATTAAATTTTTAGTATTTATTTATTTATTTTCGAAATTAATTCATTATTTATTTATTTATTTATTTATTTATTTTCCGTAAATTAGGCAGGGATAGTTGGCGACCAAAATTTTATGCGGATTGTCGTGGTGTAGTCTGTTTATTTATTTGAGCTCTACGTTGCGTTGAATTGAATTGATTGTCCCATTTGAAGAATTATTCCTAAATCGATTGGAAATGAGTAATTGATTGGTAGATGGCCGAGTATGGATATAAAGCGCCAATAATGCTTTGATGGGCTATAAAGTAGAGAGAATTATGAGAATGAATTAAATATACTCTTGACTAAGACCAATCGGGTAGGATGTTATTGGACATCATTAAGTATGTTAGATTGGCGAAAACGACGCTAGAGAGAGAATGCACGTAAATTGTTGAATATATATCACCTAGATCACACCTGTGTGGCGATAATTGATTATGTCTGTGTGGCGATATTAGATCATGCTTGTGTGGCAATAATAGATCATGCCTGTGTGGTGATAATTAATCATGCTCATGTGGTGTAGAATATGCCTGTGTGGCGAAAATAGATCGTGACTGTGTGGCATAATATCAGCCTATGTAGCATAGAATATGCTTGCGTGGCGTAATATTGAACCTGTTAGGCTGTATTTTTGTGTGTGTTGGATATAGTGCCTGTATAGCCGAAACTAATTGGAAGGCATGAGTTGAGCACATCGTTTACAGCACCTAAGGGAGTGCACATGGCTCGATGACTAAGTATATTATACTGGAAGTTGTACAGTATGAATGGAAATGACCAGTGGATGATCTGACTGACATGTAATCGACTATGTCGATTGAGCGAGGTATCGATCTTTGATATGATTACTTGGGTGCCTATTGAACTATGTTGATATGCAGGTGGAATCTGGAGTCAAGGTAAGTCCTTTGACCCGTGTGTGCATAGGCAGCCCGGATAGAGTATTGGTTTATTAATCGGGTCTTAGGAGGTAGAATTTATTGAGACATAGTCTCATCCCGATTGTGAGACAACATTTGAGGAGGAACTTGAGGATGAAGAACTCGAAAAGGAGGACCCTAATGAGAAACCGGATGAGGAATCCAAGGAGGATCCCAAGGATGATCTGGAGTATGACTCGAATGAGGACTAAGACCCCACCTTGTTTTGCAAACTCTGAGTTGTAATATGATGTGATAGATCTAACTTATTAATAGTATTATAATATTTATTATGGGATTTGTTTCGTATAAAAGTGTTGTTGTGATTTTTCAGTTGTGAAAAATATAACCTTATTTTTTTATCCCATCGTTTTATTGTTTGGGGATTTTTATCTACTTCCGCATGCATATTAAAAAGAAAGAGTTAGCGATGTATCCTGGGACGTCGCTATTTAATTGACCAAGGTCAGGGATGGGCATGTGTTCGAAGATCGGGGCGTGACATCTCGTTTAAGTGGTATCAGAGCATGGTTGTAGGAAATTGAGTGATAAAGTGCGATGATTTATGAGATAGTAAGTAGGAAAGGCCTTTAAATTCATCTTCTAATTCAATGTGGATTTGAAAGACAAGTTTCAGTGTAAAGGCTGAACCATGAGTAATCAGGAGTCGAAGACTCCTAGTAAGAGGGTTGTAACCTCTGTGACTCAGGGTGGACCACCGACAAGGATCGGTGCCTGAGACAGTTGTGGTAGAGCATTGGCTCAAGTCAGTGCAAGTGTAAGAGTACCATGGTAGGTCGGTACTAGTGTAGCAGCATCGAGTGATCCTAGGTTCGACGGGATCGTTCAAGCGCTAGTGTCCTTGGAATTGGTTCAGCCAGCAAGCTCAAGATCAAGCCACCACTATTGTCGCTGTCACTACTGCCATCAGTGCCGTAACTGCCATTGCTGCCACACCTGTTGAGGTCCAGTGTGGAGATTTGATTTGGGAGCGAGCCGTTACATTCGAGTTGAGGTATAGATCCAGTTCAGGTAGAGATGGAAATTGGTCTAGGAAAAGATTGATGTCGAGGGACGAGTATTCTATTCCACCCAATAAGAAGAGTGGGATAGTTAGGTCAACATTGAGTCAAAATGGAACATGTCATTTCCATGCGTGACAACAAAGATCGACCTTATGTTTTCTTAGGGCAATAATTTGTTTCGAGTATAGCCAACATGGTTACCTAGTCGAAGACTTCCTAGAAAGCTGATGGGACAAATCAAAGAAAGTGCGCCATAGAATGCATAGTGGAGTTTTGGAATAAGCTTCTGGGTACCGGAAAGAGTGCATGCTGTAACCTGATAGGAGATGAAGGACGCACCGAATAGGTGTCGGATTTGTAGAAGGAAACATGGATAAATCCAGTGTTTGAGAATGACTAGAGCATGTTGTAATTATGACCTGCACAACCATTAGGTGAAAGACTGCCAGTGAGAATCCAAGGGAGCATAGATACTGCTACCGGAGATAGGACGCCACTAGGATGGCGAAAGGAACGGGAATGGAACCGACCCTCTACCAATTAGAAGAAAAATGTTCATGGAAAGATTTTATTAGAGTAGTGCAGTAGAGCTTTGGACTGAATTTGTAGAATTTCAGTTAGTTGAAATAAAGTGGAAGAAGGGGAAACACTAGTTATAGTCGTGTTCGACTAGTTGCTGAAATATAATTTGGATGCCACATGGTAGAGTGGGCTCATGAAGCATCTTGTGGTTATGAATTATGGTCATGGAGTAATCTAGTTTAATCCATTAGCATGTGAAAGCGTTGAGGTTATTGGGAGTCGAAAAGAATATTCGATTTCATTAATCTCGTTGGCTGAAGACAACTTGTTTGTTAGACGGAGATTGCCAAGAATACTTGGTGGTTGTCATAAATAAGACAAATTAAAGAACTGAAGATTGAGGACATCTCAATAGTCCAAGAATTTCTAGATGTGTTGTCACAAGAATTATTAGGCCATCGTCAGAGAAAGGGATAGAATTTGCGATTGAACTAGCACTCAAGATAGAGTCACTCTGTAAGGCTTCTTATCGGATGGCGTTATCCGAGTTGAAAGAACTAAAGGTGCAGATGCAAGAATTATTGGATAAGGGATTTATTCGCCCTAGTGCATCACCTTGGGAAGCACCAATTTTGTTTGTATAGAAGAAAGATGGTTCGTTGCATTTGTGCATCAACTATCGGCAACTCAATCAGGTAACGATAAAGAATAAGTATTCACTGCCAAAGATTGATGACTTGTTTGATCAGCTTCAAAGAGCGTCGATTTTCTCAAGGATCGACTTGAGGACAGAATATCATCGGTTGAGAATTATGAAAGAAGACGTTCCTAAATCAATATTTCGTACTCGGTATGGTCATTATGAGTTCACAAGGATGCCATTCGGGTTGACGAATGCTCCTGTTGCCTTCATGGATTTGATTAACCGAATATTCAAAGAATTTCTAGATCAGTTTGTGATCGTGTTCATCGATGATATTCTAGTGTATTTGAGGAGTGATGGAGAGCATGAGAGTCATATGAGATTAATGTTGCAGACACTGAGAGTACGCCAGTTATGTGCCAAGTTCAACAAGTGTGAGTTTTGGTTAACTCGTATTGCTTTCTTAGGACATGTGATTTCAAACAAAGGAATTTCAGTGGACCCGAGCAAGATTAAGGAACAGTGATCAACTAGTCAAGACCGACAACAGTAATAGAGATCAGAAGTTTTCTGGGTTTGGTAGGGTATTACAGATGGTTTGTGGAAGGGTTCTCATCTTTAGCATCGCCTCTACCAAGACTCCTGAAGAAAAATGAGAAATTTGTATGGACAAACAAGTGCAAGAGTAGTTTTTAAGAACTGAAGGAAAAGTTGACTACCGCACATATGCTAACCATTCCATCTGGTCCTAGAGGATTCGAGACCTACAGTGATGAATCATTCAAAGGATTAGATTGCGTGTTGATGCAATATGTCAAGGTTGTTGCATATGCCTCCTGTTAGTTGAGGCCTCACGAGCAGAACCACCCGATGCATGACTTAGAGCTCGCAACGATTATCTTTGCCTTGAAGATTTGGATACATTACTTATGCGGAGAAAATTCCATATCTTCATGGACCATTAAAGTCTCAAATACCTATTCTCTCAGAAGGAGTTGAATATGAGACAGCATCGATGAAATTGCTGAAGGATTACAACTGCGATATTCTATATCACCTAGGAAAGGCGAATAAGGTCGCTGATGCTTTGATTCGAAAGTCTTCAGTTGCTCATATACTAATTAAGGAGTGGAACTTAATCAAGAGAGTTCAAAATTCGATATTCAAATTTGAGGTAGGCCACCTTTCGAATCTTATGGCCACCCTCAGAATTGAACTGGATATTCATGTCGAAACAAAGTTACTCCAACTGATAGATCCAGATGTACAGAAAATCCTGCAAAAGGATACTGATAAAAGAGAGGCTGACTTTCAAATTTCTGAAGATGAAATACTCAAGTTCCGAGAGTGATTAGGTGTACTTGACGATGTAGCACTCAGGGAAGAGACTTGGTTAGGAATTCACGGTAGCAGTTACATTATTCGACATACAATGTGGGGTAGGTCAAAATCAACGTCAACTCGATTAGTAGACCGATATGAAGATAGTCATCATTTGACAGGTTGCAAGTGTCAGAAATGCTAATAAGTGAAAGTTCCATAATACAAGCTGAGAGAGCATTTACAATCACTCAAGAGTCTTAAGTGGGAATGGGAGTATATCACAACGGAATGTTGTGACAAGCTCACAATGAATCAGAGAGGTAGTGATCTCATTTAGGTGGTGGTTGACTGATGGACAAAGTTGACTTGCTTCATCGCAGTATGGACGAATCTCAATTTAAATGGGCATATAGAAGTGTGTGTGTGTGTGTGTGTCATATAGTTCATCCGCATGAAGTGCTAGGAATGAATTTTATGTTAGATCTAGATTCGTGGATTTCCAATTTCAGCAGAACAGTCAAATAATTCCTTTTGAAGCAGGGCAAAGCAGAGTGTACAGAACTTCAATTTGCTGAGATGAGATCAAAGAAAGAAAGATCACAAGCCCTGAGTCAGCTCAACAATCAGTAATTGCAGTTGTCGTGATCAAAATCAGATTATGGGTCGCTTAGAACCGCCAGAAGAGTTGTATAGTTGAACATGGAAGGCCCTTAGAGTTCCAAATTGGTGATTACATCTTTCTAAGATGTTACCAATGAGGGATACCTTGCGTTTCAGCAAGGAGGGGGAGAATTTGAAACCGAGGTATGTAGATTCCTTTGAGATTCTGAAAAGAATCAAGATCCTAACGTATCGTCTTGCGTTGTTGCCAAGGTAGACACAAGTGCATGACGTCTTTCACATGTCGAGGTCGAGGACGTATGAGCCTAACCTAACCCACATGCTAAATCTTGAAGAATTAGACATGGACGACATAGTGTTATACGTGAAAAACTCGGTGCAAATCATGAATCGGAAAGATTGGATTCGGTGAATCAAGATAGTTCTCTTGGTCAAAGTGATCTGACAACGCCACGAGACTGAAGAAGGAACCGGGAAAAGTGAAACTATATGAGACAACAATACCCCCCACCTTTTAGTTTAAGGATTGGTAAATGTTTAAATTTTAAGGACGAAATTTTTATAAGAGGGGAAGAGTTGTGAAATGCTAAATTTTCAGTCCTATTTTCTTCTAAATAAATTGGGCATTTCATCAATGTGCCTGAAATGCTTTTCCCTGAGATGGCTACTGATGAAATAACTAGACTATCTGGGAAAGCCATTAAGAAATTTTAAAGCAATAGACTTGAGAATTTGATCAAGAATCGGCTTCTCGACCGTGCTCATCTTTAGAGGTCATTACGGCACAGTATAAAATCGATTTGAGATCAGAGATAGGTCGGTTCAACTGAGATGTGTGGTCGATCATGGGTGACGTCACTAAATTGGGAAATTCTCATCGACCGATACCAATTTGATTCTATTGTCGTTTTAATACCCTGTGTCTATGTGAATTCTCGAGATTTTCATGACAACCGAGAGTCGTCAATATGTTGAATAGGTTCATTGTGGTTTGAAGAAAATCGACCATGGGTAATTTGCCCTAAAAATATCTGAAAACTACTTAGTAGCCTAGGTCACGTTAAAAATGCGTCGAATGGAAATTAACCGTCAATTCAAGTCCAATTTCAGAAATTAAAGATTCTGTCACGTCACAGTAAATTCTAAGAACATTGACTCAGTCTCAGAGAATTTTTCTAACAACCGAGATTTTTTGGGAAAAAGTCGGTTTATAGCCATTGTTGTTCAATCAAGGCCGGGGATTAGTTTTAGTTCCAAAATTGAGATGCAAGATAGATATATGGGTGAGGAAAAATACTAAGATGATCAATGAGATATCAATTGAATTTTTAAAGGCCAAATGAGATTAAATTGAATGAAAAATTGTGTCTAATTGAGAGAGATTTGTGCCAAATTCGTAACTCCCCCCATGGCCTAGAAAAATGGACCATTTAAAGGGTTGTAAGAGGAGTGCTGGTGGATTAATTTCAGCCATGAGTTATTAGCTTCATGGACAAGCAAAAAATGGAGACAACTTGGTGGAAAAGTTAGCCAAAAGACCCACCGAGGCCAAGCTTGCTCCACACTTCTTTCCTTCTCACCTTCTTCTTGCCATCCACTCCATTCTCTCTTCATTTTGGACAAAACCAGCAGCAAAGAAGAAGCTGCAGCCGCCTCACGCTGGATCGCTGCCTCGCCGTCGCCGGTTCGCACACCGCCGCCCGTGCGTGCTTCGCCCGCACACACCGCCCCTTGGCCACCTCCCTCTCGCGTCCCAGCTGCTATCCCGGTTCTGTTGCAGCACACCTAGGGCTGTCCCAAGCTCGTTTAACCCCCGTGAGTCCTCTATCAAGGCCCAATTTGGCCTATTCTATATTTCCTGAGCCTTACCGCACTAAACCGAGCTATTTTCTCTCCTTTTTCAGTAGCGACCAGCAAGCATTTTATTGGGTTTCCAACAGTGATTAGGGCCCTTTTTGAGGTGTTTGTGGGCCTCGGTCCCTAGGCCTACTTTGGAGTTAAACGTCCCCTGCGACGTTCTTGACGTTTCAATCCGAGCAGATTGTAAAACGGGTAAGTTTTGCTCACTAATCGCTTCTTAGTTTGCTAATGATGCTTAAGGGTTGATTATATTTAATTAAATATAATTAAGTGGTTAGATAAATTTAGAATAATTTAATTAGTGACTTGATGATGCATGTAAGGTGATTGATTAATATAATTAGCAAGTAGAGACGTACTTCTATTTATTGAATGCATCTTGGGATTTTTCCTGATCTGTTCTGGCATCCAATTAGGCATTACGGGCTTAAATTGAATTTTTAGTATTTATTTATTTATTTTCGAAATTAATTAATTAATTAATTAATTTCTGAAAATTAGGCAGGTATAGTCGATGACCGGAATTTTATGTTGATTGTCGTGGTGCAGTTCGTTTATTTATTTGAGCTCTACGTTGCGTTAAATTGAATTAATTGTGCCATTTGAGGAATTATTCCTAAATCAATTGAAATCGAGTAATTGATTGGTAGATTGCTGAATATGGGTATATAGCACCAATAATGCTTTGATGGGCTATAAAGTAGAGAGAATTGTGAGAATGAATTAGTATACTCTTGCTTAAGACCAATCAGGTACGATATTATTGGACATCATTAAGTATGTCAGATTGGCAAAACGACGCCAGAGAGAGAATGCACGTAAATTGTTGAATATATATCACGTAGATCATGCTTGTGTAGTGATAATTAATCATGTTCGTGTGGTGTAGAACATGCATATGTGGTGAAAATAGATCGTGCCTGTATGGTGTAATATCAAGCCTGTGTGGCATAGAACGTGCTTGTGTGGCGTACTACTGAGCTTGTTAGGCTGTATTTTTGTGTGTGTTGGGTATCGTGCCTGTGTAGCTGAAACTAATTGGAAGACATGAGTTGAGCACATCGTTTACAGCGCCTGAGGGAATACACGTGGCTCGATGACTAAGTATATTATATTGGAAGTTGTATAATATGAATGGAAATGACCAGTGAATGATTCGACTGACACGTAATCGACTAGGTCGATTGATCGAGATATCGATCTGTGATGTGATTGCTTGGGTGCCTATTGAGCTGTGCTGATATACAGGTGGAATCTAGAGCCAAGGTAAGTCCTCTAACTTAGATGTGCATGATAGCCCGGATAGTGTATTGGTTTACTAATCAGGTCTTAGGGAGTAGAACTTGCTGAGATATAGTCTCATCCCGATTGTGGGACAACATTTTAAGAGGAACCTGAGGAGAAAGAACCCGAAGAGGAGGACCTTGATGAGGAACCGGAGGAGGAATCTGAGGAGGATCCTAAGGATGATCCAGAGCATGACTCGGATGAGGATTGAGACCCCTCTCTGTTTTGCAAACTCTGAGTTGTAATATGATGTGATAGATCTAACTTGTTAATAGTATTATAATATATACTATGAGATTTGCTTTGTATAAAAGTGTGGTTGTGGTTTTTCAGTTGTGAAAAATATAGCCCTACTTTTTTATCCCATTGTTTTATTGTTTTGGGATTTTTATCTGCTTCCACATGCATATTAAAAAGAAAGGGTCGGTGATGCGTCCTGGGACATTGCTATTAATCGACCAAGATCAAGGATAGGCACTCCTTCGAGGATCGGGGTGTGACAACCTATACTCCAGACCCTTTCGCCTCGAGCTTCGGATGCTTCCTCCTAGGGACCTGAAAATTTTAAACCACGATGGGGTGAGATAAAAATCTTAGTGAGTCAACATCTTAAACCCAGATTAGAATGAGAATTCACTCAAAGGCAGCCTAAACAGGCGTCACACCCAAACTTACCTCGTCTCAACACCTCCCTACACATTAGCTCATCACATATATCATATGCATGCAGCAAATGTATTTAATAACTGGAACACCCCAATTCATCTTGCAAACAATCACATGGGTTTTGATTATAAGGTAAAACCATTATGAAGTGTCCCATCCCATACCACACAATATTATCCCATAATCAGGCGCAGCTATCATAACCACTCAAGCGTGTTCCAATTAATACTGCCCAGCAGCCACGGCACCCCACTAAGGAGTTTCATTCCGAAATCTATTCGCAACTAGCATTGTCTAGCATCCTCCACCTAGACGGCACCCCACTGAGGAGTTTCGTTTTGAAATCTATTCACAAACGGCATCGTCTAGCAACGGCATCATCTAGCATCCTCTGCCTAGACGGCACCCCACTGAGGAGCTTTGTTTCGAAATCTATTCGCAAACGGCATCGTCTAGCATCCTTTGCCTAGATGGCACCCCACTGAGGAGCTTCGTCCTGTGTAAATGCATCAGGATGAGTTATGATAGCAACCATACGCACATCCATACTCGACTAAGAATATGGTGCTTTGCATTCAAATACTTTAGTTTCAAATAACAGACTTGGCCCATTTTCTTTATATTAAAATTTCTAATAAAATAATTGTGCGTGGTCACACCTTTAAATTGAACCATAAAACGCAGTACACTCTTATTTGAAAATCCAACGATTTTATATAGTACTTAAAATATTTTTAGTGTCAAAAATCGACATCCGGTATTTTTCTAATTAAATACCCATAAGTTCAAATTTTGCAATAATAATTGCCAATCACTATCAAGCATCTGTCACGACCTCCTTTTTTTCCGTCCGGGGGAAAAGGAAGAGGGTTTAGGGGTATTTGCCTAAAAAAGCGGACCAATGGTCCTAAATTAGACGCGGGCTCTCCCAAGCCCATACCTCGCGCGACGTTGGATTACATATTTCAATTATTAACAACCTAAATATTTCTAGGAGTCGCCACTAGCCTATTGGGGTCGGCTAGAAACCAATCGAGACACGGGAATAGTGTCTCGATTCCTACGCAACCAGAGATTTCTAGGAATGGGGACTTGTTTACGCCAATGTTTCTATTAACGCCCTTGCGGTACCACTAACTTGAAAAGTTATTTATCTAAATGGCCGCACATTATTGATTACAAATTATAATATTTATGAAACCACTAAGTGTCCACGCAAATGTTTTTGTAGTTTTTTTTTTTTAATGTCTAGACTAATCCTAACATAATTTAGAAGAGAAATTTACACTCAAATTAATGAAAAGCGGCACGTAAGTAAACATCCAAGAAATTGAAATGACTTGAAAATAAACGCAGAAAAGATAAACCCGATACAAGTCGAGCAAATAATATTACATGGCCTTGTTATCACGCCCCGGGACAGGACCCCCATGAGCAAAATGAGAATTCAAATATGCATGAAATTACTCTATATGCATGAAATTACTTTAAATAGTTTTAATCTACGCAAAATGGATTATTTACAAAAATGGTTATAAGATACCAAAATAGCATTAAATGAGGAAAATGACCTTTTAAAATTGGGAAAATTTCATATATGTCATTTATATCATAATTTGATGCTATCTAACATTTTTTGATATATTTGAAATTTTCATATTTTTCTCTTTTTTTAATTATTTTTTTAAAAAATAATAATAATTCCTTAAACCGATCTATGCTAACATGGAGTAACACAGCACATGAATATCACAATAATCAAGCTCAAATCGACCGTTTCAAGATCGAAACTTGGTTTGCGCATTTCATCGGACACTTGGTGTGCATCAAATCATCCCAAACCAGCTTCCTCAGGCCATGTTTGCGGCCTTCAATCTCAACGCATGAGCAATCTTATGTGCAACTAAAGTATCAAGATCATATTACCACATGCAGGGAGCAAGATCAGATAGAAATAACAACTTAAAACACACAAGAACCAAGTTGAAATCGGTCTCAAATATGCAAGTCTGAACTGATTTTACAAATCTGGGTTTGAACCCAAATCAAACAAACAGGTTGCGTGCCCATATTCAAGCCCCATCACTTATCACATGCAAGATCTAAGGGAAACATTACTTAGTCCAAGTGAAAGTAGGTAACATGAGCTTTCAAATGCAAGAAATATCATAGAGAATGACCCACCGAACAACATCAAAACGACCTCTCCAAGAAGCACACATGCAAAACTCTTGAAGAGATTTCAAACACTTAGAAAAATTTCAGCCTCAGAAATCAGTTTTCCGGGCTGATTTTCCTCTTAATTTTCATGATCAAAACATGCTCAAACTCGAAAATAAATACATCTAGGATGCTTACCTTGCTTCCTAGTTTCCTTTTCAAGTGGTTCTTGGCTGATGAAACCGACAAATTATCATCGGGGGCCTGTGGAAGTTGGCTTCTTCAAATGAAAGTAAGATCTGCAAAAAAGAGAACTGACAACGAAGGTTTTCGTTGACCTCTAACATTAGACTTCAAGACGTATTTTGTTGGAAAACTTGACACCACAACAAACTATATGTATTCTAGTTTGGGTTAAAAGTCAAGATTTTCCTCATTTGTCTCTCAAATTTCTCAAAAATACTCTCTCTCTCTCACTCGTGACCAACCGGGCTCAACACTTAGAAAAATTTTCAGACTTTCTTTGGCCCGCCAGGAGGGCACTGTTTCGGGGGGCTTTAGGAGGCCTTCCCGATCTCCATTTTAGGCGTGCGACCTATGGATGGAAAGATATTTGAGTGAAGTTTCACTCTCTAGTTGAAGATTTTGGCTAGTTTTGGCCGAAGTGTTGTGAAAATCTCACTTTTCTCTCTCAAGGTCGGTCTAGATTTTCTGGGTTTTTGCTTTTCTGGAGTTGCTTCTGAAGGTGTCTTTGGGTAACGATTCCGAGCTCTCTCCTCTCCCTCTCGTCTCCTCTCTCTCCTCCCTTGAAAGACCTTGTTTCAGTGATCTTATCCCCCGAATTAAGGGATTTTTGGTCAGCCTTTTGTTCACCTACCAAGCCTGTCAATAGGGCTACTTTACATACTCTTCTGACTTAGCCAATTTTTTAACTTCTGCAGCTGTTGAGTGTGCGGACTTTGCTGCGACTTTCCCGTGCTTTCAGCAGCTTATCCCTAGCAAATTTTCATCCACTTGCACTACTATATACGGTCTTTCAACACGTGCAAAGATCGAGCTAAATGGGCAGCTAAGTGAGATATGGTGGGGCCACCAATATGGCTACTTAGCAGCTCCGAATTAAGACTTAATCGTGGACTGAGATTTGGCAGCTGGTTTGGGTGCTTTAATCCATCACTTTGGCTGTGGTTTTTGATCAATTAGCAAGTTCATGTATAGTAGTTTAAGATCTCGACCAAATTTCGCAATTTTGCCCACCCAATTTTACAAAAAAGTCCCTCAAAGTTGGCCATTTTCTTATCCGAAAATACCCAATTCAATACAAATGTGGTCCTTTTGGCTCAATTTGATTGATTCTACTTGGCCTAAATTCAATTTCAACTTAATTGATGACCAAGATGATGATTTATAGGGCTCGGGCGCAAATTTTGCAAAATTTGCGAATTGGTCCTCGACTTTTGGAAATTACATTTTGGCCCCAACTTGTCATTTAAATTCCAATCTGACCTCCTAGGCTTGGCTAGTCACATTTAGATCGTTGGCCCCAACTTGTTCTTTTTTTTTTTTCGATTTCTTCTTTTTTTCTTTTTTTTTAAATTTTTATTATTTTTTATAGGAAAAACATATTTCATTTAAAACACGATATTAAACACCTAGATAATCTATATGCGGAATGAAATAATTTTGGGCAAAAATTAGGTGTCAACAGCACCCAATTGCATAATTAAACAATCAATTTCACATATTATCATGCATAAGTTCTGAGCATGCCAAAAGTCACCCACATCACCAACTACACCTATAGCAAGCAAAAAACCAAGAACAACCACAAAACCACAATTGGCCATAATTGGCAAAAATCAATCTACTCGCGTCTCCAAGTTTAAATCCAGAAACCTAACCAAATGAGTTCGGAAAATTCTCAAATTTGAATATGTTATAAATGACACCTAAACGAAAATTTTTAATGAGACTCCTTGACCCAGATCTTTTTAGATTAAGAGCAGTAAATCGCTCAAACCATTACAAAAATTGTGTCCGATTTCAAAAATTATGTTTTTCCAAAATCAGTTTGGTTCAAGGTCTAAAACTTGTCCATTTGATCTGAAATTTGACTATGTTAAATTGAAAGATGTGATAAACAACTTTTGTCAAGGAACTCTTTCGAAATTTGAACCCTAAGAGTTGATAAAAATCCATTGAACACCAAAAGGTCACAAATTCTAGCACAAACAGAGGTTCTATTTTGATTGAAATGAAGCTGAAATATCATTATTTTAAATCCATAAGATCTTGAGTAAAATATATGTCATAGCTGAAGATGTCTAAAATGTTTTTCAAGAAGGAAGTAACCTCAAAATCATAACACATTTTTCCCCACAAAAATAGCAAATGGCGAGGGTCCAATAACTAGATCCGAGAGAAATCCACTAAATTAGACTAAACCACCCTCATTAGTGCTAATCTAACAAATTAGATTAACACTAATCCATATTAAGGCTAATATAACCAAAATAGATTAATACTAATCTAACTTAAGGCTAATCTAACTTACACTAATCTAACTTAAGGCTAATCTAACTTAACACTAATCTAATCAAGTTAATTAACACTAATCTAACTCCATAAGCATAATTAACAACCTAATCAATTATTAGGGAGTTAAATCATCGGATTAGGATGGCAATAGGCTCACGACGATGGTGACGTGAAGGCGGTGAAGACCCGAGACTATCGCGTCTCCAACGAAGCTCAAACGGTGGCTAAAAAGGCAAGGGGAAGCTCACGCTTAGGCCGAGGTTGGCGGTTCTGCTTGGCTGAGCTTTCTGGCTGGGTGAAGATGTAGTGTCGTGGATGAGCTGGTGGTGGTGTTGAGGCATGAGGGTGTTGCCGGTCGGGACAGCCGCTACTGGACATTGCTGTGGTGGTATGGAAGTGGAGAGGTGGTGGCTGTTCTGGATGCTGCGGTGGTGGTGAGATGAAGAAATCGCTGGAGGGTTGTGGGTGTTGAGGTGGTGGGAGTTGACGTGAGGTGGGGAAGCTATTGGGATGTGGTGCGCGATGAAGACTTGGAGGAGATGAAGCTTAGCGGTAGTGGAAGACAATGGGATGAAGAGCGTGGGGAGGATTGAGGGGAAAATGGCATGAAGAAAGAGAGAGTGGGCAGAGAGAAAGAGAGAAGTCGACTGAGGCAAGAGGGAGTGTGCGCATGAGGGGATTGAGGGATGAGAGACGGAAATGGAAGTCAAGGGCTCAACCAATCTAAGCCTAGGAACAAATGTCTATTTCATGATTACATTGCCACAAAAGTGCTATGCCCCTAAAGTCTTTGGCCCAACCAATGGCCAATTTTTCTTGTAATTTCTCACAAACAAAGACAATTTGGGGGCCAAATAATCCATTTTCCCTCTTGATCCGAATTTCCATTTCTTTTCCAATTTGTCCGAAATTCGATTTTTCCGCAAAATTCTGGACTCGTTGAAATTTTGCCGAAAGATGAGATGACATCCTATAAATGAATCGTGACACGCTCGAACGTCCGAATCTCGAAACCAAATTCAATTTCATGGTTAAAATCGACCATACGCGATTTTAATACAACCTAACCTACCGGGTAGCTTTTAGAGATTTTATCGCGTGTGACCCGTGGTCAATAATTTCTGATCCACATTTGTGCATTTTCGACTTGTCGGTAACTCTCAGTTGTCGTAAAAATTTCAAGATTTCAATTATGGATACTAAGTATAAAATTGATAGAAAACCAGGTTAGTGCCATTTGACGCAAATTTCGTAATCATACGGAATCACCCGCAATTCAATTACATGATTTCATCGAATCGACCCATATCCGATCACAAATCAATTATAACGGTTTCATATTGACCCTTGTTGATTATTCCGGTCGAACAGTCAATTTCCAATCAAATTCTCGAGTCTGCTGCGTTTATATCCTTTAACAACTTTACATAATAGGTTAGTTAACTTGCGAGTGGCTAACTTAGAGAAATAGGACCATAGGTGCGTCAACAAAATTCCCATTTTATATATTTGGGACAGGGTCAAAAATTCAAGATGTCACAAGTGATAGGTTAACTTCCTTCTTTTTTTCCTTGCTTACCTTGCACATCCGAAAGAAAAGTCCAAGAAGGAAATTGTTTCTTCATCCGATTTCTAATCCTTGGAAGAAAATCTTTATCAACAAATTTAGTTTAACCAATTGTTATCCGAATTCAAACTCGAGACATTAAGGGTGCGTTTAGTAATGTTTCTGTTCAAAAATTGTTCCAAGGAATAGAAATAGAAAAAACTATTTCTGTTCCAGAGAATAATTTTTTAACAAAAGAATGCGTTTGGAATCGTACAAAATTTATGTTCCTAGAACAGAAAAAGAACAAAAACACGTTTAGTAAACTTGTATAAATTTTTTGTTTCTTTTAATTTTTTAATATTTTTATTTTGTTTTTCTTTTTCTTCTTTTTTTTTTCTTTTTCCTTTTTCTTTTTCTCTTTGGCCGGTCGTTGGACAACGTCCGACAAGCTCGAGGCCAACCTCGCCCGGCGAGATCGGCGCTAGCTAGGGAGCCTTGCCGGCCACCGTGAGGCTCGGCCGCGCCCTAGCTTGGCGAGGCATGGCCTCGCGTCGCTTGGGGAGGCAGATCTCGCCGGGCCACCACTAGGCAATGCCATCTTGGAGGTGGCTTGGTGAGGCCGAGCCTCGCCGGTGGTTGGACGAGATCGGCCTCGCCCAGCCCAAGCGAGGCGAAGCCTCGGCCGACAAGCCTCGTCGTGGCTTGGCCTCTCCGGGGGGCGACACTCCGACGAGGTCGCCAACCCTCGTCCGGCTAGTCACCGGTGCTGGCCATGGCCAAGGCCAGCGATCGGCAAAAGGAAGAAAAAGAAGAAAAGAAAGAGAAAAAGAAGTAGAAAAATGAGAAGAAAAAAAGTGTTTTTCGAAAGTGTTCTCGGAATAATAAACAAGTTTTTTTTTACTTCTTGTTTTTATTCCAAATCTATTCACGGGAACAAAAAAAAAATTTTATTCCCGGGAACAAAGGTGTGAACAAATATGTTTTTATTCTTTTTTTGTTCCCTAAAATAAAAGAACGAAAATTTGTGTTTCGGAGAACAAAAACAATTTTAAACAAACACACCCTAATTTAACACTCATCTTTGTTGAAAAAATAAAAAAAGTGGAAAATTTATATTCCTGATTTATGTTCCATATCTATTTTTAAGAGTAAAAATTTGTCCCGAAAATTGTAAAAAAATAAATTATGTTATCAAATGGATTTTTGTTCTAAACTTATTCCTGGAAAAAAAAAATACAGAAATACAAAGTGGTTATCACTCATGCCTTTAGTATTTACCAGCAATGTCTGAGTCTGCAAATAAAGTTTTTAATCCAAGAAATTGGGATTATGAGGAGATATGAGAGACTGAACAGCTAGAATGCAGTTGACGCCCCTTTGCTTTGGCTATGCTGTCTGTAGCACAATGCCACTTGAGAAAAGAATCTTTCACAACGTGTAGAACTCTGACCAGTTCATTACCTCAATGACGCAGTCAGCCAATAAATCCCGGCAAGTGTCAGTTGTTGCCATAGAATATTCAGTAAGTTAGACCTGAATTTAGTTTTGCTTCAACTCTCCAACCAATATTTGTTAATTACAAGTTTAAGTCTTCGAAAGATTCCTGCATAAGGCAAGCCAGTTTGTACAATTGAAAGGTTTCCTTTTCTCCGTCATGGTGTTAGCAAGCGAAGATGGCTTGCCTAGCTGTTGAAGCATCACTGAGATTGGTGGAGATAGTAGGCCCCTTTGCTCTTGCTAAGTTGTTGTAGCACGATGCAACTTGAGGAAAGAATCTTCCGCAACTTCTAGGACTCTGACCGGTTCTTTACCACAATGAAGCAGTCAACGAATAAATTTCCTTGGAAGTGTCTGTTGTCACCCTAGAATTTTCAATAAGTCAGAACTGAACTTAATTTTGCTTGGACTCTTCCGACGCGTATTCGTTATTTATAAATCAAAGTCTTCGAAAGATTCCTGCCCAAGACAGGTGCCTTACGGAGGCTAACATTGTGTACAATTGAAAGTTTTCCCTTTCTCCTTCATGGTGTTAGCTAGTGAAAATGGCAAGCTTAGCTGTTGAAGCAACAGTGAAATTGGTGGAGCTAGTCTCCTCCTTACTTCTCAAAGAGATCAACCAGAAAAAAGATGTGAAGGCGGATATCAATCGCATCATGAACACGTTGAAGACAATGCAAGCTTTCCTGAGCGACCGAGGAGGAACTCGAGGGAACCAGCTTCTTCAAGACCAGGTAAGCCAAATTCGAGATTTTGCGTATGATGTTGAGGATGCTTTCGATGAGTACATGTTTCAAGTAACATACCATGAGCATACACACAAGATCACGAAATTTGCTCATGGGGTTGCTCAATTTGGCCCACGATGGAAAGCTCTTCATGGAATGTCTTCCAGGTTCAAAGAAATTAGAAACGATATAGAAAATTTTAAAGATTTTGATAGTCTGCGTGCTGGAAATACTAGCTCTGGAGAAGGTGGGAGCTCTGGGTTGTGGTCTGAAGATCATTTGGCCCACAATTTCGATAGTGATATCGGGGGTTTTGAAGGCCATGTGCAACGCATCCGTGATCAGTTGCTATCCGGAGAACCCAGGCTTTCCACAATTTCAGTAGTGGGTCTTCCTGGTTCGGGTAAAACGGTTCTCGCCAAGCAGGTTTATGAGTGCAAGAGAGTTCAGGGGCATTTCGAGTTCCGTGCTTGGGCGCGTGTCTCTCGTTCCTTAAAGCTCGATGAGGTTTTCAGGAACATATTAACACAATTTTTTCCTGGGATCGGTGGGTCAGTTTTCATAAATGAAGTTGCCATGAGAGAAATTTTAAATAAATATGTGCAGCAGCGACGGTTCCTTCTTGTTCTGGACGATATATGGAGAATGCAAGATTGGGAACTGATTGTAAATGTATTTCAGAATGGTTCCAGTGGCAGTAGAATATTGTTCACTTCTCGCGACAGCAATGTTGGCGCGTCTTGTGTCGAATACCCCAAATATGTCCATGAACTTAATGGTTTACCATGGAAAAAAGCATCAAGCCTATTCTGTAAGAAGGCTTTCCGGAGCTGCAACGGGATTTGCCCCCCCGAGTTGGAGGATTGGTCCGAGAAAATAATTAAGAAGTGTGAAGGGCTTCCCTTAGCAATAATAGCAGCAGGCAACCTCCTATCAGGGAAGCGGCAAAATCCATATGAATGGAAGAAATTGCACGACAGCCTTGGAGACAATCTTGCTGTTATGGGGATTATTCTATTGCCAAGTTACGAGGACCTCCCGTGCAATCTAAGAAGCTGCTTTTTGTACTTCAGCATTTTTCCTGAGGACTATTCTATTCAGCGGCAAAGATTGATCCGCCTATGGATAGCTGAAGGATTTGTGAAGGAAGCGAGGAACACATCGCTGGAGGAAGTTGCAGAGAATTATCTTAATAAGCTCGTTCAAAGGAATCTGGTTCATGTGACAGCGCGGGATATAGATGGACGGGTGAGAAGTTGCCGTGTCCTGAATCTTGTTCATGACTTCATCATTGCCAAGGCTGTGGAAGAGAACTTTGCCACAAGAAGCTCATTGTCACAGGAAAGAATCCGGCGCCTATCTGCTCAAACAGAAAATTGCACACATGTTGAACTTAGTGAAACATCAGGTCATGTTCGGTCTGCTTTTATGTTTGGGGGAGGAAAGTTTTCGAACTTGGAGTTTTTCCGGTTGTTGAAGGTTTTAGATATGCAAGGCGCTCCGCTGGAGGATTTCCCCATCGATATTGTCAAACTTGTGCTTCTAAAGTACCTGAGTTTGCGAAAGACAAATGTCAAGACAGTTCCCAAGTCCATAAAGAAGCTTGCCCTCCTCGAAACCTTGGACCTCAAACAAACTAGTGTCACGTGGCTTCCAGGGAGCATTTTTCGGCTGCACCTTTTGCGTCATCTGCTTGTTTATAAATATGACGTGAAGAACTACGTGACTTTTGATGGTGCAAAGGGCGTAGAGATGCACAGTGGAAGGGGGACCTTATCTAACATACAGAAGTTGTCACTCGTGAAGGCTACAACAGAGCTTATTCAGAAATTGGATGCTATGATCCATTTGAGGAAGCTTGGACTCATAAATTTGAAGAGCAAGGACGGGAGAAAAGTCTGTGGATCCATCCAGAAAATGGAGCATCTCTCAACACTTGATCTACGAGCAGATTCAGGGGACGATCTAGAATTGGATCATATCCAGATCAAGCCCGGGTTTGAGGTTCTTCAACACCTTTACTTAAAAGGGCAATTGAAAGAATTACCCAGTTGGGTTTCTTCCCTGCAGAGTCTCATCAAAGTCGGCCTAAAGTGGTCGAGATCAGACTTCAGCCCGCTTCCAGCTCTTCAGGCTTTGCCTAATCTGATGGAGCTCGATATGGCCGATGCTTTTACGGGGCAAACACTGGAGTTCTCGAAGAACACGTTCAGTAAACTGAAGATACTTCAGATTGAACAATTCCGTGAGCTGAGCATGGTGGTTGTGGAGGTCGGTGCAATGCCTGCTCTTGAAAAGTTGACGTTCTGTAAGTGCGATAAATTGAATATGCTTCCCTTGGGCATAGAAAAGCTCACTTGTCTCCAAGAACTGCTTCTGTACGACATGAATGGGCAATTCATCGATCGGCTCCGCAATAATAGTGAGGATCGCAATTTGGTCAGCCATGTCAGGGTCATTCGTTCTTACACTCTAGGCCAGGGTGAGTTATGGTTCCCCCAGAATCTTTCTTGAAACAACGGCCTCATGCCTCGTGGTGTCTCCCTTCGAATTTCAGCACCGGCTTATTGATCTGTGCAATCACGCGGGCACGGAGCTTGCGTGTGGTGTCGTTTCTTGCTGCTTTTTACCTCAGTTACGGATCATGAGTTCTGATCTGAAACTCGATGATTTCAGTTCCGTTTGTCTGTCTTTGCTTTCAATAAAAAGGACTTCGAATGTCGATCTTGATTCTTACTTACTGGAGTTTAGTGTTGCTTCATATGTATGTTTTTTTTCTACATTTCGAGATGATAACAGATCCCCCACCAGATCATGGAAATCTTTAAGTTGGTCTTTAACACAATATGACCATGAACTTGGCATTCATTGGATTACTGCCTTTATTCATTAATCGAAGCTCTAGACCGCGTACAGATAAATGTCAAATTGCCATGTGGTTCCAGAAATTGTCAAACAACTTGGTACCCAAGTTGGCTCTAAACAAAGCAACCTAGTGCGTGCATTTAGTTGAACTAGTAATTCGTCCCATTCTCATATTCTTGACTGGAGGCAAATCTTCATTTTAATTAAGAAAGATAGAGACGGAGAGGCTCTAAGGTTTTGTTTATTTCATGAAAAATAACTTTCAAGAAAAGGTTTTTCGAATTTTTCAGTATTTGATCTAGGAAAACATTTTCCATCAATGGAAAAAAAAAAAAAAAAAAAACCTTCAAAAGTGCGCCCTCCTTTCGCCCAGACCAAACGTGTTCTCTTCCGTGCACTCCTTTTACATTTTTTTTAGTCTTCTTTCTTTTTTAATTCAAATTTTAAATTATTTTTTTTCTTTTCTTTTTTCCTCTTCTTCAACGGCCATAGATGAGGTACGAGCTTGCCCAAGGCCAACTAGGCAATAGCTTGTCAGAATCAAATTAGATTTTCCATACTAAATGATGGAGAATATTTTTAGTTGTTTTCATGTTTTAGGCAAATACCAAAAAATATTACCATTTTCCTTAAAAATAACTTCTGGGAAAATATTTTCCCAAACTCTTTTTCTTGGGCTGATTTTTGGGCTTCTTTGTGAGATATAATTGGAACTTCGGGTAAAATTATTAATATTATTTAGGCATTATCTTTTAATATGCTAATTTTTGTTTTTAGATGAAATAGGTAAATTACTTTATAATTAAATCATATTTATATAATATATAATGCAATTAATGCAAGTGTGTTGCAAATTAACTTTGTTAGAAATTTGCCATTACAACCCATTCCTTTCCCCACGACCCCAAAAAAAAAAAAAAAAAAAAAAAATCATTCCCTTCCACCAAACTTGTTTTTTACAGTCAATCATAAGAACATTAATTCCATTCAATTCCCACACGGAAAAGACGATATTGGCATCAGTATTTCATTCCATTCAGTTCTTTATCCATTCCATTTTTAGAAATCATTCCATTTCGTCACACCATAGCAGCACTATATGCATTTATAAGATGATATATCCTCTTCATGGTACAATTCCAATTCTAGGAGATCAGATATGTACGCGTCCCGTGAGCAAAGATTTTCTTATGCTTAGAGTTAATCTGCATATTGTTACAAAACCAATAAAAAAAAAAAATTCTCACTGAACTTTTTAGATTTCATGTGGAGCTCAATTTGAGCTTTGACTGTGATGTACGAATCTTCTTGTTTTAAATGAAAATCCATCGCTTATATTCGTGTTTGGGGTCATCAAGGTAATGTTAGTCAGTCCTCTTGCCATGTATTCTTCTCAAGATCCTGAGAACATGAAAGGTCGTTCATGCATGGATGTATCAAGCTTCTTGGAAAATGAAGCTTTCAAACCCTAATTTCTTGGAAGAATAAAAAGAGGAGACATCGCTGTTTCCATTGAGCCGAGCACTTGCATTTACTGTTCTGATCACGCGCAGTGACCTCTGGTATTCAAGATATATATAAGGATCGATGGAAGCTGTAACGATTTAGCTCCAAGCTGATGAGGTTTGGATTGATGGCAGAGAAGAACTGGGATCGGAATGGACGTGGGCATGTCCGACGACGGGAACGCATCAAGCACTCCAGTGGGGATGGGAATGTCCGACGACGGAAACGCATCAAGCACTCCAGTGGGAATGGACGTGTTGGCCGAGAGAAACACATCAAGCATTACAGGAATTTCCATAGGATACTGCACGTGGGCGAGGGTGATTTTTCCTTTGCAGCTTGCTTTTCGGCTCCGCTGCTAACATGGTTGCTACCTCGCTCGACTCGAGAGGTACCCGTGCAAGATCACATGCCTCGGCTACTTTTTTGGAATTCAGTCAATCGTGTGGTAGAGAAAATAGACATAATTTTACACCAGAGCTCGCTAAAAAGTCCGACGATATTCTGAATGTCTGTCTCTGGCAATATCAACATCGAGAAACCTAAAGCATTGTCTATCTTTACCATTTCCCTAGCTCTCATTTTAGTAAATTTTCATTTCACATTTTATTCTTAGACATGATAAAGATGAATTATTCAAGATCAGCGGTTGACAACTTGGAAAAGATCGAGGGCTTTGGGGGCACGGTTTTGCATGCAGCGAACGCCCAGACCATGAGCGAACACCCCATTCTCAGGCGCAAATCCTTCGATCGAATCGTCTACAATTTTCCTCATGCTGGCTTCTACGGCCCCGAGGAATCCTTACTCCAGATAGAATTAGTCTCCAACTCTCGAGAATTTCTTTCATTCAAAAGCTGACATCCATATTGTCCCATAAACGCGTGCCTTGATCTTTCCTTCTATCTGTGATGATCTATCCCACATTGCAAATTTAGCTATATCGACGGCAATAAAAGGAAAGTCTAATTTTCAGGCTTCACCGAGATCTGGTGAGAGGCTTGAAGAATGCGAAAACGATGCTCACTGAGGATGGAATGATTTATGTGACGCACAAGACGGCTCATCCATACAGCAAGTGGGAGATCGAGAAGCTGGCCGAGGAACAAGGCCTGTTTTTGGTTGAGAAAGTGCGGTTCTCGGTGCGGGATTATAAAGGGTATGTCAATCGGAGAGGCAAAAGCCCCAATTGTTATAGTACTTTCCCAATCGGAGAAGCCTCTACTTACAAGTTTACCAAACATGAGCACGCAATACATCGCGATAATGCTCTGCTTAACTTGAGCTTAGCCGATCTTGTTGAGCATGCTCAAGCGAAATGATCACTTGGTAGTGTATATGGCGGTGTAGTTCAAAGCAGTCATCTCCAGCAGTGCTTAAAAGAAAAGGCTTTAATTTCGCACTCCAGCGAGGAATGGAGTACTTCATTTTTGTGCATGTTTCGGCAATGAAACTAGATGTACGTAATTTCCATGAAATTTCTCCAAAATTGATTATACATGACTTTTGCCCCGCTATAATTTATTTTCCCCTTCAATAAAAATAGTCAATTTTGTTTTCTTTAATTTAGCGTTCAAAATTCTGTGAACATTTCATCAGAAACTACTAACTTTTTATCCTTAATATCAACACCATGACCCAACACCCTACTCTCAGAGACAGATCTTTCGACCGAATCATCTCCAATTTCCCTTAGGATGAATTTTGCGGTCAGGAGCATTCAAGTTCCAAATTGAGTAAGCATGCATGTTCTATGTTCGATTATGAAGTTAATCAAACAGGACGATTCGGACCAGCCTACATTGGTCTATACTAAGTTGTGGATCATATAAATAAATTAATGCAAGTGCGCCAAGCCGATGCTAATTGAGGACGGTGAGGTTCATGCGTAAAATGGCTCATCCGTTTGACAAGTGGGAAATAGAAAAGCTGGCTGAGGAGCCAGAATTGCGCTTGGTTGAGAAGGCACGGTTCACGGAGTAGGACTATTCAGGGTATTGCAATGGGGGAGGTGGAGGGAGGAGGTGCGACGAGAGCCTCCGTGTCGGGCAATGCTTGACTTACAAGTTTGCCCTTCCTACTCATGGCGCTTCACCAAATCAATAATTTACCATCAGTTAACCCTCCAAGAAGACGAAGGGTTTTGGTGTTTTGGGCTTGCTCATCGGTTGGTAATTGCTGTGTTACCATCCACGGTTATTATTATTTTTATTTTTTTTGTCAGAAGGAAAATTTTCATTTCACGTGAAGGAGATGTACATAACTTCAAAATAAAGATGCAAATCCCACAAAACAAGTAAATCTGAAAGATAACTCAACTTGATACACTTTATAAAGATTCGCTCATTCCACAAATTTGAGTCTATCATAACATCAAAGTACAATTGATGGCGATCATTGAATCTCATATCAACATTGGTGATATACACATGTCAATATTTCCCTTTCAAGTAGTTGCGTTTTTGCCAAAAAGTGGTGTGCACCTAGATTCGTGCATCCCTAGCACCATCAATGTTTAAAGACAATAACAATAGTAACAAGTTGAAAGAGCATAGAAAATACCTCGTAAATTCCAGATTTTTGGACCAAAAAAATACAGATTTATATCCAAATCAGAATGGAGGAGCACCCAAATCTAAATCTAGCTCCGGATGAGGAAAGAAAACCTGTAAAAGAGATACCAGTTAATCACAAAATCACTTTCAGATAAGTCAACTGCTGAAGGCAACAACAGAGGAGCCTTAGAGACTTGTGGAGCGCTCGACTATGTTATAGTCCATGGCTGAGCGGTTCTATATCAGTGGCGTATGCGTTATGTAAATAAAGCTTCAAACTATTGGTTGCTTCTTGTGAATAGTAATTTGCACGAGTCTTAAGATGAATCCATTGCGTTGACTAGAAAAGGAATGGAGGGAAAGAAAGTAGTTTTCATGGAAGGTGAGAGAGACTTCTCTTTTGGATCCGGGAGAAAGACTAGATGACGAAATATTGGGAAGATAGAATGGAGAGAGTTGTCGTTCAAGAAATTTCAGTAGATTAAGATGTTGCCGGGTATGTACCAAACTAACTTCTAAACCAAGGGATGTATGTAGTTTTTGTTCAAAATATATTACAAACAATTAGGAAGAACAATGAAGTTAGATTTTGAAATGTGACATCACTTTTTTTAAGGAACTATTTGCCCCACAGCATTGCTAATGATCACTGATAAATTTCCTTTAACAACAATAAAATCTCAATTGAGAATATTATATAGCAATTATAGTATTTCTCCAAAGTCTCTCGAAAGATAGCATTTGAAAATTATGGCTGTATGTCTTTCGAAAGAAAACGAAATTAGAAGAAGAAGATCACTATTAATCAAACACATTCAGTAATTAATAGTAAAAATGAGAAATTATATCCCAACAAACATAACATTCCAAAGATTTAGAAGTTACATCTGAACAATTATGAACTCTGAGATAACTGTTAGAAGAAGTAATAAAATTCAGAATTAAAATCATTCCTTCATAAACAATCGCATTGTTTTGATAGGACACTACAATTAATTTTTTATAATTATGAATTTGAATTTTTATAATTTAAAAAATGATCGTTGATTAATATCATATCTCATCCATGTACGCACTCACGTTCTTTCACTGTGGAACAAGGAAAGAATTTTGTTTTACAAATAAGCTGATAGTGTTTGTATTATTATAATAAGATCGACTTTGTCACTAAAACCGCGATTTAAACCCTAAAATAATAGCTAATCAGATATGGCAAATGTGTCAATGATTTATGTCGGGTGAAGGAGCGCATATATCATGTCTGGAGTGAAAACTTTTTAAGTTACCTGGGCCTAACCGATGTGGTGTTTCCATGGTACAGCAAGAGATAATTATACAGATGGCAATGCACTGCAACAAATGCAGATCAAAGGCCATGAGGATTCTACCAAAGCAAATGGTTAGTAATTACTGATTTTATTTTCTTTCGGAAGAAAGAAAAAATATAAATATATATACGATTGGTTCTTAATCTCTTCGTAACTTTTTCCATTTTCTGAGATTTCATTCCTGTTCTTTATTTGTTAGTTTGAACTGCCCACACGTCGCATATTATTTCAATTTGATGTGTTTTCTCAAATTTCGAATGTGGTGGATGTTGGTTGCTTGTTTATACAAACAAATGAAATAGTGTTGTTTTTTTTTTTTATGGTCCCACATCAGAAGGTTGAGGAAGTGGGCCATTATATATGTGTGGGTGTCTTCTAGCTTGTTCTAAATAATAAAATGGGCTATGGGCTAGACTCCACAATATCCCCATGTTGGTGCATGATTTTGGCGTGATTAGTAGATGTGCTTAGCACTAATACTTTTTTTTTTTTTATCTTGTACGGTTATCTTGCTAATCTTTATTAGTCGAAAGGTTGTATTTGTTCACTTGGTATCTTCACAAGTTATGAAATTCGGAACTATAAAAATAGTTAATTAATATTTTTTATTATCATTTTGTTCAGAATTTTATGTCTTTTTGATGTAACATTTGAAAACGTGCATATTCACTTTGCAACCTTTCCCAAAGGTTGCCTCTGTTTATTAAGACTGAGACAAGTATGTCGGTTTTGGAAAAAATGAAAATTAACTTTGAGTTGTCTTTCCAAAAAATAAAGCTATCATTTCAATTGTTTCCGTTAAGAGATTTTGGATAAATACTAGAATTATTATCTTATATACTCATTGAGACTTTATTGTATTTCGAAGAATTTTTACCGGTAACTATTAGCAACGTTGTGGGGGCAAATAATTCATTAAAAAGAGCATCATCACGCCTCAAAGTCTAACTGCATTGTTCTTCCCGGTCGGTCATATTTTCTTACCAATGGATATATAGGAAATGTCATTTCCGTGGCGATAAGAAGGCCGGAATGGGACTGGCTGGAAGTGATCGGAGAAGGTGTCGACCCAGCCGAGCTGACTTGCTCGCTTAAAAGAAAATTTTGTACTGCCGCCGTGGTGAGCGTGCAGGGAGTGAGCAATGCAGGAATCACTCGCTGAGGGACCGGCTATTATTCATACGATGATCATGAGCAAGGGCACCATGAAGGGGCCCGGCAGTACTCATCGCCGTCCAGTTATGTTCCGTTTCCACAATATCCGGTCTACGAGGCGGTCCATCATGCGCCGAACCCGCCAAGTGTTTGCACCATCATGTCAAGAGAGCTTTTTTTCGAATTCAAATTGCTTCTAAAAAGTGTCAAAGGGTCGTGGTCCTTCGCAAGTAAATTGCGAAGTTCATGAGCATTTTCTATAATTTACTCGTGGGTGTACACGGTGTTAATGTTCTGTTGTGTTTTTTCTTTCTCGGCTACTTCATATATGATAGAAGGATTGAAGCAAATCCTGGAGCGTCTTCATAGCATGGCATAATAGTAAAGCGCACGAAAAACCTCTTTGGAATGGAGACTGATGGGCAATTTGGGGACACGATGATGGGAAATGCCGTAAAACAACTGACTCAGAGTTGAACGTGAGCTACTACAGTACCTTACTTAAGACTCTGATCATAGACCTTTGCGTCTTCAGTCCGTTTTCATTTGATCGTCTCCATTAATTTAACTCGGATACGTATTTCAAAGTCTGCGAGAGGATGATGACGAGAGGAACGTGAAAGGTCGTTCTTGGATCATGTCTAATCCTCATTTTGTTGCAAAACCACAAAAAAACAAAATGTTCTTGCTGAACTTTTTAGGTTTCAGTGCGAGCTGCATTCGAACTTAGACTGTTTTAAGCGAATATCTGTCGCAAGCGAATATCTGTCGCTTGTATCAGTCTTAGGGTCGTCGAAGTAATGTTAGTCAGTCCTCTTGCGGTTACTCTTCTCAAGATCTTGAGGACATGAAAGGTCGTTCATTCATGGATGTACCAAACTTCTTGGTAAATGAAGCTTTCAAAACTTAATTTCTTGGAAGAATAAAACTAGGGGACATAACTGCTTCTTCCATTGAGCCGAGCACCTGTTCTTGCTGTTCTGATCACCGCAGTGACCTTTGGTATTCAAGACACTCGACAATGCTATATATATATATACCCACCTGCATGCACGCACCGGGACACAGGATAGATGGAAGCTGTAATGATTTAGCCCTAAACTGATGAGGATTGAATTGATGGCAGAGGAGAACTTAAATGGGAATGCACATGTCGGAGAGAAACGCATCGAGCACTACAGCAATTTCCACAGTATACTGCTTGTGGGCGAGGGTGATTTTTCCTTTGCAGCTTGCTTGGCCAGGACATTCGGCTCCGCTGCTAACATGGTCGCCACCTCCCTCGACTCGAGAGGTACCCGTGCAAAATCACATGTCACGTCTATTTTCCGGTACACTCGGTCAATCGTATGTTAGAGAAAATAGACATCAACTTATACCAGAGCTCGCTAAAAAGACTGAGGATATTCTGAATGCTGTCGCCAACAATATCGACATCGACAAACCTAAAGCATTGTCTATCCTTACCATTTCTAATGCTGTCCATCAGTTTTTATCCTAGTTCTCATTTTAGTAAATTTTCGTGTTCCTTGTTCACCTTAGCTACGCTGAGGGTGAATTATGCAACATCAGCGATTGACAACTTGGAAACGATCGAGGGTTTGGGGGGTACCGTTTTGCATGAAGTGGACGCTCATACCATGAGCGAGCACCCCATTCTCAAGCACAAATCCTTCGATCGAATCGTCTACAATTTTCCTCATGCTGGCTTCAGCGGCCCCGAGACAACCTTAGACCAGATTAAGTTAGTCTCCGACTCTCAAGCATTTCGTTCATTTAAAAGCTGACATCCATATTGTCCCATAACGTGTGCCTCGGTCTTTGTTTTTCTCTGTAATGATCTATACCACATTGCAAATTTAGCTATATCGAAGGCAATAAAAGGAAAATCTGATTTTCAGGCTTCACCGAGATCTGGTGAGAGGCTTCCTGAAGAATGCGAGAAAGATGGTCACCGTGGATGGAGAGATTCATGTGACGCACAAGAAAGCTCATCCATACAGCAGGTGGGAAATCAAGGAGCTGGCTGAGGAACAAGGCCTGTTTTTGGTTGAGGAAGTGCCGTTCTACATGTGGGATTATGAAGGGTATGTCAATCGGAGAGGCTCAGGCTTCAAGTGTCATGGTACTTTCCCAGTCGGAGAGGCCTCTACGTACAAGTTTAGCAAAAATGATCATGGAATGAATTGCGCTAATGCTCTGCGTAACTTGAGCCTGGCCGATCTTGTTGAGTCTGTTTGAGCGAAATGATGACTTATACACGATGTATGGTGATGTCGTTCTAAGCAGTCATCCCCAGGTGTGCTTAAAAGAAAGCTTTAATTTTGCCGTCTAGCTAGGAACGGAGTTCTTCATTATTATGCGTGTTTCGACCGTGAAACTAGATGAACGTAGTTTCTATGGAAATTTTCCTCCGAAAAAGCGTTTGTTATACGAGCGGGCTGAGTGGTGTCCAAGATTGATCATACATGACTCTTTCCGCTTCGAAATTCTGTGAACATTTCCATCAGAAACTAACTTCTTTATCCTTAATAGCTACACTTACATAATTTTTAGGGAAATGAGAGCCAGACGGTATCTTTCTTAGAAGAGTGACGGTGCAGTCTGCACGTGACGCTTTCCCAGGAAAACCGGACAACTTGTCCGGTTTCCCAAGATTGTTGGTTTCTTTTTTAATTTTTTTTTGGCTTTTTATTCCTTCTCTTTTCTTTTCATTTTTTTGCTAGGTATTGTTGATAGTTATCTAGTCCCATTCTAGCTCTCTTCTCTCTGACCCCTTACTATCTCCTAGAGGTGAGCGGTTTCAGGTTTCAAGGTTTCAAGTTCCTTACATGTTTCACTTGAAACCTGAAACCTATCATCGACTACAAATTCCTCATTTTTTAGAATTTGGAGCCTACCCATTGGAATTTAGAACCTAGAACCTATCCTGTCACAAGTTCTAATGTCGATTATAGGTTCTAACAGGTTCTTTTTTTTTTTTTTGGATTCATATTTAGTTCAAAATGAAAATGAACGCAACAATACCGAACAAGTTTGTCATTCATCAAAAAGAATACAAAATGAACAAAATTATCATGCATGTAAACCAGAGACTCTAGGTCATTTCTTCTGTTACTTGTTCTACCAAGTTGAGCATGCACACTTGCAAATCGAATTGTTCCTCTCTACTAATATTTTATTTGGTGCACAAAACAGTAATTGCACAGAACATGTGATATGTGCATATGAAGATGCTAATAATTTTAAATAAACCTAAAATCATCTAGGGTTTGGTTGAATTTAATGTGCAAACCAGTGGAGGAATCTTGCCATCTCATAATTGCAAGGTCATGAATAAACAATGAGACATGTGCATTTCTCCTTCACAATCACTAATTTCTAGCCATAAAAGGATTCATGCCATTGCCAAATACCTAATCCAAGGTTAGTCAGAAATAATCTTTCTCTTGAGGAGTTCCTAGAGGACCAAGCAAAAAGTTACTTGGTTTTATGTGACCGTGAATGTACCTGCCCAAATGAGAAACATCACAAATGCTGAACCTAGCATATATTTTTGATACTCTCGTCTAGCAGAACCTTAAATGATTGCTCGATAGAGAAAACGCTAGAGAATATTGGAAGCTAGTCAGCTATTACCCTCTAGAGTGCAGCTTCTTAAGTATAGAGATTGCTTCAACAGCAATACATGCAATTGCTTCCAATGGCCGGCTGAAGTAGTAAGGAGAAAGTATCAGAAGCTGAAAGAGAATTGAAGATTGTTGACAGAACCTGAAGAGTAGACACCGTAAAAGCTATTAATGGGGAAATATACGTTGGGAAGTTGCTGATTAGAGGAACTTTCAAACTAGGTCCAAGCAGATCCATGACCTGCATATACAAAGATCATCGAAAACTTTGCATTGTAGAATTACAGAATATGAGTCGATGGAATTGCACATACCATGACATAATAGTCACCTTCTAGCCCTTTGTAATGTATTCGTGGCAAAGCTATGTCATGACTTTCACCAAGATCACTGCACAATATGCATAACTCAGGTGCGAAGTTCAACGTGCAAATCCAATTTCACATGCAAGAGCACCACTTGGCAAAATCGGTATTGCAATTATTCTGAAGGACTCACTCATAAACTTTCCACTCATTAGGGATGCCCCTTCACATCCTTCTTTGCCTTTACACTCGAATTTTAAGGCCACCTAGATAGTGCCGCATTAAATCATGTAAAGTAACGGTGCAAATGTAATGGATTAATTGAAAAAATTTAGAGCTCGAAGCCGTACTTCTGCTACTTCCACACCCGTTTAGTCACTTGAAGTTGAGGACTAATGGCTCGACGGACATAAACATGCCCAAAACCTCCCTTTCCCAGTTCTCTTTCTACTCCGTAAACTGGAGAATCATTGATTTGAACCTGAGAAAATCAAATTTTCAGTAGATATTTGGAAGTTGCAAGGTGAATCAGTGAACCGATCGCATTGTACCTAAAAGCTTTAAAAATGTCAGTAACATATAATTCGATACGGTGATCCATGGAGTTGTGAAATGGAGCAAAACAAGTTGATGACGGAAACTGAATTTATGGAACTTGCATGGGGATTTTAGTTATCAACCTGGATTAAGTGAAAATTTCCCCTTTTTCTCTTCGGCAAATACAATAGTAGAAGATGACCCGCCAAATCTTTGTCATATTTGACCATTTGCTCTATTTAATTTTGCCTAATCAACAAAAGAACAAGAACGATACTGATTGCTCCTCGGGAATGAATTTCTCAAACCAAAAAGCAAGAACTGCCCAAAATTTGTGAACTATTGAACATCGTGGTCGGAACTTTGGCTGACTGGCTTTGTCCTTGCTTTGTGGTCGGAACTTTGGCTCCCTCGTCGATTTGGTATTGAGGAGAGTGGATCTTAATAGAAGGTAAAAAGAACTCTTGGCGCCGGTTGGGAAGCTGAGATGCGGTAGCTCATCGACGCACAGGCTACTTGTCATTGAAGTTTGAACAGCAGCAGCATCGTCGACGGCAAAACAGCGACGGTGGAACAGCAGCAGCATCACAGTGGCGGCCCAACAGCAGCTTGACGTTGGGAGGCAGCACGCGCGACAGCGAGAGTTGATAGCATCGTCAAACGGAGCAGTTGTGGCGTTGGCGACAATGTCATGGGTCGTGACGGCGACGTCGGGGGTGGCGAGCACCATGGGGTCCTCAGGGGCATGGAGCAGAGAATAACGGAAAGAAAAGGAAAGTGAAGAAGACTGAAGATTTAAGAAGAAATTAGGGTTCCTTTGTTTAGGAGTTGTGGTTCTGATTCCAGTTCCGTTTGGAACCGGTAACCACCGGTCCCGAAAGAAATGAACCAGAAACTAGAACCTCCTTCTCTAGAACCGGGAACCGGATCGGACCGTCCAGTTCAGTTCTCGGGTTCTCGGTTCTATTCGGGAACATGCCCACCCTAATATCTGCAAGTACAACTTGTAGGGTTTATTTTTTATTTTTTACGATTTCCCCATCTGCGACTATGAGCGAGTGGTGGGCAAGAGATCAGAACCAGAGCAAGTGCGGCTGCAAAGAGAAGAAGATTTCCTGAAAATGACCCAAATTGGCGGTTCCTCTCTCTATGCACGTCAAAGTGAAGACAGCATCCCCAAGCTCGTCCTTGAGTCCTTGAACAAGATCGGCACGTTGGACAGAGGCCCTGAACCGGCTTGACCCGCTTCGCGACCTCAGCCTCAAGGACAACTCGATCTCTGGCAATGTCCTCGACCTCTCCACCCTCGTCAACCTCAATTTTCTCTACCTAAACGACAATTCCTTCTTTGCCGGCTTCCCCACCTCCCTGCCTCAAGGTCCTCGTACTCGCCGAGACCGCCTCTCCGACCAGATACAGTCAATAACTCCATGAATTTCTTTCTCTTGAAGATTTAGTATACTCGTTTCTTTAAATAATACAAATATGCAAAAGAGATGGTCTTGAACAGCAAATCAGTGATCCGGTTGCCATTCTCCTAAATTGCAGCGTTACTTGTAGGAAGTAACGGTGCCGTTCTCCTAGCCCAATCCAAAGAAAAACTAATTAAGTACCAAAACATAGGTGATCGCAAACAAAAAAATAATAGCTATAAAATATATGTTTTTAATTTCATTAGAAAGATTGAATAAATTATAAAGATTGAATAAATTATAAAGATTTAAAGAACACTCCAAATGTTGACTTTGAGACTAATAATTAAATATTGTATGTTCAAATGACTCATTTTTTTCGCTTAAATCAAGTTGCTCTACAAGACTCTCCGTTGATTTAATCAAGATTGGTAATATCAATAATGCTTAATAACAGATGATCATAAACGGTACCCCTCTCTTGGAAAAGAGACAGTGCCTTGCCTTTTTTTTTTCCGAAGGGAACAGGATAAATTATTCATCCGGTTTCTTTGGGAAATTTGGAATGAAATCTCAGTTATCGGGATTTCCTTTAATCCCTCTAAATAAAATTTCTTAAATGTGAATATAATAAAAATAAAATAAGAGAAATGATAAACTTGAAGAAAACTCACAAACCATCCATAATAATACAAAAACTATGATTTGTAACCATTTACGACCACCAATTGAGCCACCATGACCACGAGCTTATCTCAAGCAGCCATGATCTCGAGTTTTGCAACTCAAAACTCGAGTGGTTGTGGCTGTCACAACCATGGTTGCTGCAAGCTTAGAGCTGAGCTCACAACTACGACAGTCATGATGGTCCTCCATCTCTTTCTGTCTCTCGATTTTGGTTTTTTCTTTAATATTGTTTGATGTGGTGCCTTTTTAACTTGTAATAATTTTAAGTGAATCATGACATGATATATATATTTCAGCGTGACACGTATATTCACCAGTGTCTATACCATTAATTATGTATTCCATGGCAACAAAAATCAACCAGTAAGAGAAAAATTATAAAGGAATGACTGTATGTTGGCATTTTCTAAAAAATTGAGGGATTTTTAAAAATAAAAAATTAAAAGATAGAAGGATGATTTTGATTTTAATTTTCGAACAAAAATAAAGGAACGATGGTTATATTATTCCTTAAATAAAATAAGAAAATAAAACCTTCATTTCATCGTATGTATTGTTTTTTTTTTATCTAGTTTCATTGTTGATTTAATTAAGGTTAGCAAATATAATAATACATTGTTTAGATTTCAACCGGTTGCCCCATTTCTTCGAAATGGAAATTGCGGCCCACAATCCACCGTCATCATCTTGGATGACGGTGGCCGTTAGGCTAGCATCTCCCTAATTTTTAATATTTAAGATAAATGTCAAAACATGCACAAAACTCTCTCATCAATCATATAATAAATTTGAATTTAGATGATTATCCAAGTCTCATGGTTTTTGCCCTTATATATTCAAAAAATTTGACTTTCTATCATTGTACTTCACAGTTAAGGTAGATAGATATGTGAGACTGATCAGATAGTTCATTGCGCCATCGGTTTACCAAATACTAGATGTACTGATACAAAAGTGAACTCATAGACAAAAAGATAAAAACAAGTTCTGTACTTTTACCAATCTTTTAAAACTTTAAGATGAAAACTAGGAGACACATAACTAAAATTCTATTTTTCCCCGTGCTCTGTCGTCTTTTCAAAGACTAGGTTTTCTTTTAACAACTAACAATGACACCATAAATGGTATAAATGACTTGTGCATGCACAAAATTTCCTTGTCAATTTCATGGTTTATCTTTAAATGTCTCCTTGTCAAGACGAGGGGTGTAAAAGCAATACGCCCAGCTGAACATGGCATCTGGATCTGCCTCCTCTGCGGAATGGTATAAATGAGTCGTGCGTGCACAATATATCCTTGTTGATCTAGAGGTACCTGATATGCGCTTGTCGTCATATATTCCGAGCAATCATGTTCTACAAGGAATATACTCTGTTGCAACTTAGTAGAAAGAAATAATCCCACACAAAATATTTCTCTTCCATCAGGCGGAATGGAATTGTTTCACATCATAATCTTGGCCGGTTTAACTTAATTTTGTATTTTTACAATCTTTTCTTTTGATCGAAAGGAGTCCTTGAAGATGTTCGGTAGAGCGGGCAGTAATTTGGACAAACTGGATGGCTCGGGTTCACCGTCCTGCATGGGGTAGACGTCCGTACCATGACCCAACGCCCGATTCTCGAAGACAAATCTTTCGACCAAATAGTCTCCAATTTCCTGCACGCTGAATTTTGTAGTTGTGAGCATTCAAGTTCCAAATTGAGTATGTTGATGAATATGACTTCGAATCAGTAAAGTAATCAAGTTGGATTATAAGACATGATATCACTTTCTTTAAGAATTTATATACTCCACAATGTTCCTAATAGGCATTGGCAAATATCATCCAGAAAATAACAAATTTCAAATGCGAATACTAGGTAGCAATTATAATATATCTCCGGGGTCTCTATAGGAAACAATTGAAAAGATGACTGTAGTTCTGGGAATAATACTCAAAAAATGATTTCATACCCGTTCATCCAAAAACTAGGAAAGTGATAAAAACCTTTTGACTTCCCTCAATTGGTTTTATCCTCCTACTCACTGGAAGCATCTTTTATAGCAAGAATTGAGAACTGTTCGACCAGACCCAGAGATCCACACTGTTTTGTTCTTCCGACGACCATGTGCTTTTGTAAAAAATAGTGATATCATTACTAATGCTCCACAAAGCATAAGAACAGCATCTTACAAACCTTAGCCGCACCTTAAGGAAGCTTGCATTTATAAAACCTTTACAGGCCTTACCGGTTGCTGTGAAAACCAGTACCGAGAACTCCAAAGAGTTTTGTGCCAAAAGAACAAGACCATTCTTAAAGATGTATGAAATTATAATGTACCCACTGCATGGGATCATTATAACCTTACACCAGAAGCCAAAGAAGCACTCGAAGAAATTAGACATGCTATGAGGACAACCCCATCACATGAGCAAGAAATGACAAACACATATGACCCTGCATAATCATCTCAAGACCCTATGTACAATGAGGGGCCCTTTATCTCAAGACCCCTATGATCAAGGACCCATGTCCTTATCTCTAGGAATGGACACATCTTACTATACTCAACCCTCCAATTGGCCTCAACCAAACATGCCTACCGACACTCCAGGATCCTCTAGGAATCATGAAGAAGCATCTTCATCAAACGAGGCAAACATGTGGAATACTTAAATTCCCTCTTATGAACAACTTGCGGAACTTGAGCGAAAATACGAAGAACATCTTCTGGCAAAATTGCATAATTCTGATGATTCATACTACAACTACAATGCCCGTGACGGAAGAGATCGCCGACCGTAGCAAGTCACTGTAAGAAGTTACTGTAGCAATAGGCTAAAGAAACCATTGTTCATTGTCACTGTTCATATCACCAAAAATAATTCCCAATTGCATTTTCCGAAGCCTCTGTTTGTTTTAGGACCCATGAGCCTAGTCCTTGTTTGTTGATTGCCTTCTAATGCCTATAAAAGGCAAGGAGATTATAATGTGTTGGGCAGAGTCCCTTGAAGTAAAGTGAGTGTTTTGTTAAACTCTCAATATATTTCTAAACACTTCTTCTTCTTCTTTAGCCCGGTAGGATCTTCTGAGAAATACAACTCAAGTAATTAGAAGCGTTACCATCTTTGCATCTTTTAGTGTCTCTAGACTTTGAACTAAAAGTCAGAGTAGTTTTCTACTAAAAGGTTGTCCCTAAAGGGTTTGAACGAGAGGTTCGCTCATAGTGGGAAGGCATATATGTAGGAAACTGACTTCGTCTTATTTGGTTTCTAAGCCTAGGTCCATTCATGATATCAAAGCCATGGTTTCATTTGTAATAAGATCCGTTCCATGCGCTCAGTAGGTGAATCCAGTACTGAGAAGATCTCTTCACATTATGACTAAACCTGAGATACTAGAAGCTCCGATTACTCTTACTTCATCCCCATCCTCCTCACCTCGTTTAGATTTTCGAGTATCAAATGTCTCTAAAATCGACTATCTTTATGAAGTTCTCTTAGTGATGAAATCAAAATCTCTAAAACTCAACTCGCACTTATGAACCCTTATTCTACTTTTGCTAAACCTACCTCATCATTTTCTCCCATCCACTCCATTTGAGAGCTCATCCGCCAAACCCTAAAGGAAGGAAAAGAGTACGTCCAGTCCTCCAAATTCAATCAACAACTCATTCCAGCCACTAAAAATAAGTATTTTGTTACTCTTCAAATTCCACCAGAATTTCCTAAGCAATAGACTTAGCAAGGATACTTTCATGTCCATTATGGAAATGTTTGTCTTGCTATCACCTTTCATAGTCATAAAGGCTTGCCAATTGTGGCTAGAATAGCCTTATTGGATACTCGGTTCCTAGAATACCAGCATGCATGTATTGGTATCATCCAAACCAATATGGTCACTGTTTTTGGGACTCCTTTTGCTAGTATTCTTATTGTACAAATTCCCTCGACGAAGTAGACCCAAATGCAAGACCCCGTCAGAAACCCAAGAAGCCAAGGGACACTATGTACCAAAGGTACTTAAACGAAGATTCCTCTGTTGATACTCTTGGTGAAAGTCATAAATTCCAATTCATGGTTTTTTATGCTCCAACTCCACCACCAGAGTTCACATAGCCATCTTCCACATCCCTAGCCTCATCACCAACACCACCTCCTCCTCACAAAAAACCAGTTATTTCCCCGTTCTATAAGCCAATCTCGAGTGGGCAAAAAGGCACTCTTTCTCACCTGAAGCTCCAGAAGAGGTACCACCTAATTCCTCCATCATTATGTTCCAAGAAGCGGATTTTCCTCCTCTCATTCGAGAAAGTTCGAAACTATCGTTCCCTACCCCATAAGAATCCATCAATCCACAAGGTAGATATCGACATACTCCCAAAGTACTTGCCCCCACTAATGTGGACGAACATGGAAGACAAAAAAGGACTCATGTTGCTGAAGTCGTCCTAAATTGGCAATCAAATACTCTTTTAGCATACAATAATGCGTTCAAAATAATCTTTACCAAAAAAAAATTAATAATGCGTTCAAAACAATTGATTCCAAAATTGTGGATATGCAACGAGATATTCAAAGATATGATGAAATCACCAAAAAAATACTTTCGGACTTCCAAAAAATGCTTCATGCTTTGGAATCCGAACAACATTTGGGATATCATCATCTCGCGAGCCCAAAGGTGAAAATAGAAAAACTCAAAAGGCAAATCCAGCTCCTTGAAAAAGGAAGATTCAATCATTTCAATTCATTTCCAACTACATTACGGATGAAGCATTCGCTTCTTCCACCATCTCAGAATACATCTACCTTTGCTGCCCTCACAGAAGCTCCCACCATACAAGACAAGACCGATGTGGTAGAAATGCGAAATCACCTTAAAGAACTAGATCAAATAAGGAAATAAAAGAGAAAAGAGAAGATGCCTAAAGAATCCTTGATAGCTATAAAAAGAAAAGCCAAATCAAATGATTTTATCTAATCCGCTAGAATCATTCCCCCGCGACCTCTTTTTTTCTGCTCCCACAATCCGGTACGAGCGCCTAAGGAGGCTAATGGCTCGGCTAAAATTAGTTATGTCCGGACTCTCCCAAGTCCACCAATTCACGACTTAATGGTCCAAGTTTTTAACCTGTAAATCAATTTTTAAAATGGAGTCGCCACTAATCGATTCGGGGTGAGTTGATTAGAAACCCAAGCGAAGTATCGGGAGAAATACTCACTCCTGCGCAACCAAATAAACTAGGATCGGGGACTTGATTAAACTAGTTAATCACTAATGCTCTTTCGGTACCTAATCTTGTTTAAACCTTAAGGTTTTTTGGATGCTCGAGGGATTTTCCATGCATTTTTGGGAGGAAAAACATTTGTGAGTCCTTTTCTAATTTTTTGGACATAAAAGGGATTTTTGGTATTTTTGGAAAAAAAATACAAGTCTTTTTGGCTTTTTCTGAATTTTTTTGGATTTTTCATGAATTTTTGGCCTTTTTTTGGATTTTTGGCATTTTTTTGGAAAATATGGAATTTTTTTATTTTTTTATTTTTGGAAAATAAAATATTTTTTTAATATTTTTCAATATTTTTGGAAAATAAATTATTTTTGATTTTTCTCGATTTTTTTTAAATAAAACATTTTTTAACATTTTTAAATATTTTTCGATTTTCTGGAAATTAAAACATTTTTAAATATTTTTTTGATATAAATTATTTTTTATTTTTTGAAATAAATTATTTATTATTTATTTATTTATTTAAAAATATTATAAAAAATGACCCGGGTCGGATCCGTGGGTTGGGTCCGACCCGGGCCGGCATTTCGCACATGGACGCGGGCCCGACTCAAATTTTTTTCCTTTTTTTTTTTATATTTGAAACGTCGTCGTGGCGGGCGCTCGGGGACACCCTACCCGCCCGACGACCCGGCTCCACAACCCGCTCCGGGGAAACCCTACCCGACCCGGCTCCGACTTGCGACTTGAATTTCTGCCGCCCGCAGATCGTGACCCCTACCCGACTTTTCGGGTCCGGATCCGCTCGCAACCCGAAAAGTCGCAAACCCTAGGGTTTGCGAATCCGCGGCGCCGAGGACGGAAACCTAGGCATTTCGGCGGCGATGGTGACTACGGTGGCGACGGCGGCGACGAGGGCAACAACGGCGATGACGATGGTGGCTAGGTCCGCGAAAAACGATTGCAACGAACAGCAAGGGTGACGGCGACCGGCTTTTTACCTTTCCTCGAACAACGGTGGTGACGGCGACGATGCTAGATCGATCGAAGGCAGCGACGGCGAGGACGATCGACAACAATAAGGGCAAGGGCGACTAATGGTGACGACCATAGCAGACAACGACGGCGACAGTGGATCCTGGATGGTTAGATCTGGCCAGATCCGTCGCCGAGTTGCCCTCTCTCTCCCTCAGGCTCGCCCTTCGTTTTCCCCAAAGTCTCTGAGGGACCCCTCCAAGCTCACCACGCCACGGCCAACCCTGCACTCGAGCTCCCCGAAGTCTCTCAAGGGACCTCGAGCTTCGGCTGGCCTCTCTCTCTCTCTCTCTCTCTCTAGGATCTCTACTTTCTCCTCTACGTCGCCCCCGATGTCCTCCTTTGTTTATAGGCGAGGGGTGGCCGATCGGCGAGGCTTCGCCCGCCAGTTGGACCGCCATCCCATCCACCATCAGTTCCTCCTCCGGTCACGTCCCGTCGACACCAACTGCTCATCTACTCCACGTGCGATCGTCGTCCGTCCACCCCCTTCCCCTCCGTCGTGCCCCCCTGTGCATGCCCTACAAAGGCGCAAGGAAGAGGAAGACATGGAGGGGCTGGGCTGAGGCGGAATGGGCCGAGGGCCCGTGCAAAGGCTGCTTCTCGTCTTTTCTTTTTTTTCATTATTATTATTTTTATTCGAAAAAGGCAAAATAAGATAAAATAAAATAAAATAAAAACCCTATTAATTAAAAAGGAAATTTAGGCGTCAACGGCGCCCCTCTTTGAAGGTGAGTTCGCAGAGGTTGCATTCAAAGACAAACTGATGCCTAAATTTTATCCGTATATGCGTAGCAGATTATATTTTATTTGGGACTTATTATCCTATGTAAAAAGAGTAATATAACATTACATATACTAAGATAGATAAGAAGATAGCTGTAGTTACTTACCGGGAGTGAGTGAGATAGGATGTGAGCCCCAAGTTTGGCAAGTATCAAGGCGTCATCTTACCTGATGATATGAGGAGATTGCTTTTCTAGGGCTCGAACCATTCTTCTGGTCGCCTATTAAAACAATCAATGATTTGTCTAGGACCCAAACCTTTCTTCGATCGCCTTGATGGGAAATTACTCCTCCAGGACCCGAACCATTCTTCGGTCGTCGTGACGGGAAATTGCTTCTCCAGGACTCGAACCATTCTTCGGTCGCCTGTTAAAACAATCAATGGTTTGTCTAGGACCCGAACCTTTCTTCGATCGCCTTGACGGGAGATTGCTCTTCTAGGACCCGAACCATTCTTCGGTCTCTTGTTGGAGTAATCAGTGGTTTGTCTCGAACCCAAACCATTCTTCGGTCGCCGTAACGGGAAATTACTTCTCCAGGACCCGAACAATTCTTCAGTCGCTTGTTAAAACAACTAATGATTTGTCTAGGACCCAAACCTTTCTTCAGTCGCCTTGACGGGAGATTGCTCTTCCAGGACTCGAACCATTCTTCGATCGCCTGTTAAAACAATCAATGGTTTGTCTAGGACCCGAACCTTTCTTCAGTCGCCTTGACGGGAGATTGCTCCTTCAGGACCCGAACCATTCTTCAGTTGCCTGTTGGAGTAATCAGTGGTTTGTCTCAAACCTGAACCATTCTTCGGTCGCCGTGACGGGAAATTACTTCTCTAGGAGCCGAACCATTCTTCAATCGCCTGTTAAAATAATCAATGATTTGTCTAGGACCCGAACCTTTCTTCGGTCGCCTTGACTGGAAATTGCTCCTCCAGGACCCAAACCATTCTTCGGTCGCCATGACGGGAAATTGCTTCTCTAGGACCCAACCATTCTTCGGTCACCTGTTAAAACAATCAATGATTTGTCTAAGACCCGAACTTTTCTTCGATTGCCTTGACGAGAGATACACTGACCTTTCTCAAGGCATCTCATTTGTGGGTACCTGATTTGTATCAAGGACACCGGTTGTACCCGACCTTTCTTGGGATATGCACCGACTTTTCTCAGAGCATCTGCTTTGTGTGGGTGTCTGACCTTTATCAAAGACAACAGCTAGTACTCGACTTTTCTCGAGAGGATGCGCCGACCTTTCTTAGGGCGTCGATTCTAGAAGATACCTGGACATTCACAAGCATATCAAAGAGTACCTGGATATTTATAAGTATTAACCTAAAGAATATTTGGGCCTTTGCAGGCGTCAAAATGGGTATTTGGCTGATCATAGGCATTAAAGGGGTACTTGGATGATCACAAGTATGAATTCTTGGGGGATACTTAGACATTCACAAGCATCGAAGGGGTACTTGATAATTGGAAATGTCAAGGACATACCTTGGATATTTGTGAAGGTGTCCCACCTCTTAGCAATTGGGAAATATCGATGGCATACCTGGGATATTCGTGAAGGTCTCTCACCTCCTGGTAGTGAGAATATCGAGGACGTACTTGAGATATTCATGAAGGTCTCTCACCTCCTAGTAGGAGGGCATGCCCCGCATATTCATGAAGGTCTCTCACCTCCTGGTAAAGGGGAATATCAAGGACATACCTTGGATATTCGTGAAGGTCTCTCACCTCCTGGTAATGGGAATATCGAGGATGTACCTGGGATATTCATGAAGGTCTCTCACCTCCTGGTAATTGGGAATATCGAGGGCGTACCTAAGATATTCATGAAGATCTCTCACCTTCGGTAATGGGAATATCGAGGGCATGCCCCACATATTCATGAAGGTCTCTCACCTCTGGGTAAAGGGGAATATCAAGGACGTACCTTATATATGCATGAAGGTCTCTCACCTCCTGGTAATTGGGAATATCGAGGGCGTACTTGGGATATTCATGAAGGTCTCTCACCTCCTGGTAGTGGGAATATCGAGGACGTACCTAGGATATTCATGAAGGTCTCTCACCTCCTGGTAATTAGGAATATCGAGGGCGTACCTGAGATATTTGTGAAAGTCTCTCATCTCCTGGTAATAGGAATATCGAGGGCATGCCCCGCATATTCATGAAGGTCTCTCACCTCCTAATAAAGAGGAATATCAAAGACGTACCTTGGATATTCGTGAAGGTCTCACCTCCTAGTAATTGAGAATATCGAGGGCGTACCTGGGATATTCGTGAAGGTCTCTCACCTCTTGATAGTGGGAATATCGAGGATGTACCTGGGATATTCATGAAGGTCTCTCACCTCCTAGTAATTGGGAATATCGAGGGTGTATCTGAGATATTCGTGAAGGTCTCTCACCTCCTGGTAATGGGAATATCGAGGGCGTGCCCCGCATATTCATGAAGGTCTTTTACCTCCTGGTAAAAGGGGAATATCAAGAACGTACCTTGGATATTCGTGAAGGTCTCTCACCTCCTCGTATGGGGAATATCGAGGACGTGCCCCGAATATTCATGAAGGTCTCTCACCTCCTAGTAATTGGGAATATCGAGGGCATACCTGAGATATTCGTGAAGGTCTCTCACCTCCTGGTATGAGGAATATCGAGGACTTGCCCCGAATATTCATGAAGGTCTCTCACCTCCTGATAATGGAAATATCGAAGACATACCTTGGATATTCGTGAAGGTCTCTCACCTTCTGGTAATTGAGAATGTGGTACGAGGCTTACCTGGATGGCCACAGGCACTCGAAAGAGTTGGGACACCTGGGTAGCGCAGGTGTACGAAGTAGTGAAATACTTGGATGAACACAAATATTTAATGATCAGGGACCACTCAACTGGTCCAAGTGTAAGAAAGCATACCTAGGTAGTCGCAAGCGCATAATGTGGTGGAATACTTGAGTGGCTACTAGCATTCAATGACGTAATTTCGAGGACAACTTGGACAGGTCGAGTGTCACGAAAAAGGAGTATCCGAACAATGGTCGGTACTCAAATATAAGAGGATGCTTGGACAGTCATGAGTATCCGAATTTTAAAGACAATTTGAATAGGTTAAGAATCAATAGAGGGAGCATTTGAGTGGCGGCAGGCACTCGAAAACAAGGGGATGTTTGGACAATCACAAATATCAATACTTGGGGACAACTTGAACAAGTTGAGTATCAATAAGAAGGAGTACTTAGACAGCGGTAAATACTCAAAGATTATAAAGCTTTGGGAGTAGGGATGGGGGTATGCTTTTCTGGTGATACCTCTGATCTCTAAGAGTATGCTTGTTATTTACACAATATGCACACATGTACACAGTGATTATATATGCTATAATTTCATAAATTCAAAGGTGATTCATGCATGATAATTTTGTCAATTTTGCATCATCTGATTTCCACCGGGGAAGATTTTGAAAGACAACCTTCATTTAGAATGTAGATGTCTTGAGCATGCCAGATGAGAGACTTTCAGTCTGAAAGGACTTTTCGCTCACTCTCATGGAAAAGGCTATCCTGACCATTGATGCAGGATTCATAAGGACCACATTATCTCACTGTCATCATGTCAACAGGGGTCTGAGTATTCTCGCAAATGGTACGACTTTACCAATGTGAGAGGTCTTTGTTAAAATTATGATGAAGACTTGGTCAACGGCTCATCAAATGGGACTGTCGAGGTCAAGGCTCCTAAACGAAGTGCTGCATGATCATCCTCAGGTTTTCAAGTCAAGAATCCTGCGAAAAGAGATAAAATAATCTTGCTCGTACTTCTTCGAGTGATGCTTATGCACACATGAAATCCTACGTTAATTGAAGTGCCCCTAGTCTGAAGAGACTTTTACAATGGGAATGTAATGTAGACTTGGCTCACATGCAAGAGGGTGAGAGTTGGTGATTGCCTTGGCATTTGTCACCGATCTTTTTTTTTTTTTCCTCACTATCAAATGGAGGCTTTATCAATTGAACCACAACAGTAACTTCTCTTGAGAATATTTTTGACTGGAGGGCATTGGCATTGCTTTTACCAGGCACACTACTTTTTCATGCCTCTATTTTTTATTTCAGTTCTTCATTTATGGGCATTGACCTTACTTTTACCGGGTACACTGCTTTTTTATGCCCCAGTTTTTTGTTCTTGTTGCTTGAGGAACTGATCTTGACGAGCTCAAGCAAATGCCTTTATTAGACTATGGAGTCTTCATCTTTTGCTGGCACTTATGATTATGCTGCTCAAACAACAGTGGCTTCTACTTTGCCTCCATGTGAGGGTGAATTTATAGACTCAATTGAGTTATACAATGGATACAAGTGCGTAAATAAAGAATTGCTCTTCACAACTCTAGGGCACTTAAATTAACACGAGTGTTCATATGCAATAAAGACACTCGAAGATTGAAGCAAGTGCAAGCAAGAAAATTTCTATCCCCTTTCTCACCTTGTGATGCTGATTTGCTTTCGACTTGCTCCAGTGTGGGGTGGTTCTTTGTTGGGAGTATAGTAGAAATTTGTCAGTGTATGGGGCTCAAAGTGAGCAATGAAATGCCTCTCACTGCTTTGATCATCGTACCATTCGCGAGAGAACTCTTTACCCTGCAGTCATTGAATTTTCTGCACTCATCTCACAAGTGTTTAGATGGGGCATTTTGTGTAGGATATGGCTTGCCTACCATCATTCTGACGCGCCTCATCCAACATGCTCAATCAATCTTATATTCTTCACTTAGCTGTCTATTCTAATAATCCTTAATAGAATCAAAGATTTAGACAGACAAAATCATCATGCAAAATTCACCCGGAAAAAGGCATGCAGTATATGATGTGATAAAGCTTGTACTCTCAAAATAAATGAATGGCTTTTTACTCGAGAAAAACTTCTTAACAGCTTTAGGGGTGTTTACTTGGTGGAATGGTATTCACAAATGTGTTGAAATTTGAACATCAAAAGAGTTATATACAAAGGATTATTCACAAATGAGTGTCGATATATTGCTCCTATTATTTGGGGACATGACATATGAATGATTAGCCAAGGATTGGGAATCTAATCAGGAATTTCTACTCTTGCCTCTTGTAGAAGAGAAGCTGTGGAAATGGCTCAACCAGTAAGGCCAAGATCATAAGTGACTTGAGGCCTGAAGGGTCTCTGTCATTTGCTTTGGCGATACTTAAGATGCCATTTTGCTTGGAAGAGTTTGTCATGCCTCTCATTAATTTGTTATCTGTGTTTTTGATAGTCTGGTGATCCTGCAACAGACAAGAGGGAATGTGTTAGTCATGAACTCTTTCAAGAGTCGAATAACTGGAAGCGATACAACTTTACCCTTCACTAGTTTGCAGACGATTGGTTGAACCTGAAGTGAGAAGGGGACACGAAGTCCTATGTCCCTTGATTCGTTAGGTCGATTATTCTTTGAATTGGCTCCTAGATGACGCGTCCTTTTACACGAAGCCAGGTGAATTTGATGCGGGTCATTTCCACGTACTAGCTTGGCCAATATTGATTTGCCAAACCTAACCGTCAAGTTCGGCTCTTAAATCCAGATGCTTCCTGCCAATAGGGAAAATATGTCAAAAGTGAATTTAGAGAGGGGGAGTATTGGAAACAATACCAAATTACTCTTCTCCAAAGTTTGTATTTGCTGACTCCTAAGGATATTTGAATGTCAATGATAGCCTTTTCGTCTTGGCACAACTTGACATTTCTTTCGATTGGCCCTCCTCATTTGTGGCTCCATGTACAAAATTGATGACTTGCGACGCCTTCATTCTGCGGAATTCTATTTTTGACCATATGACCATTAGCAGCATTGAGCAAAGTCATGTACTTCAAGCTTCTATGGAATCTGAGATGGACAATTGAAACTTTCAATTCTCTAAAGGCAATCACTTCTTGGGAGAGCAGGCATCTGGAGCATGAAGTGAGGTTTCTAGGTCCTCATTTTGAATAGGGGGCTAGAGACCGCTTCAACTGTCTAGATTTTCTCCTTGTTGACAATAGCCAATTCAAGAGAAGAAATTCTTTTTCTGTGCTTCTTGGCTTGTCAAAGCTGGAAATTCTGTTGACGAAATCACAACATCGAGTTACTTAGGCACATTGTGGGGAAAAGATATTGCTCGAGCTTGTGAAGGAGTTGGGTAAGAGTGAGGTGGAGTACACAGAGCTCCTAGGGACGGCTTGATTTCAACCGTATGCATGTACCTATTACATCCTATCTTTCGCTTCCCTTTTGAAATGGGATGCTTCTTTCTGTTTGCCCTTATTTTCTTGGCAAGGTGTCTTCGAATTTGGCAAGCTCATCTGATGCGCTTGCTTCAAATGCCCCCTCTCACACTAAGTTAAAGGGGATAGGAAGGATCTTCTGAGACACAAAGTGAGTGAGTTAGAAAGACAAACATGATTTAATCATCTTGTTTTGACAAAAGATTTTGAAAGTTTTTTTGTTTTCAAAAGTATATATCCTTGGGGGAAAGAAAGCATGAGGAAGCCTAGCTCTCAGTATTCTCCTTGGATGATATTTTTTTTTCATGGTTGGATAACATCACTCGGCTGGTTTGGAGTACCACCTCATGCTCTTAAAACAAAATATTAGAACTGTACAATAGAGTATTTGGAATGGAAAAAACAATAGTACCACACTAGACAAGATAAGAAACATAAAACCCATGAAAACTCATGTGTAAAGGAGTGCTTTGTTGGTTCTGAAATCAAGCGCCTGAGGGTTCTTCGCCTCCAGTAGACTCGAAGTATTCGCATGAGAGGACCATTTCATTGAAGTTACGGAAGTGCAATCCATGCAACCAACAACGATACTTGCAAGGTAAAGCCCCTATGAACAGCTCTATCATTTCTTCTTCGGCTAGTTGAGGGTAGATTTGCATCATAAAAGCCTTCCACCTCCTTGCATATGTTCGGAAATCCTCCATTGGTCTTCTTCTAAAGTGAACCAAGTTCTCGCAAGGCGTTCAATTCCAATCGGCTTTGATACTCGAAGCAAGAATGCGAAGACAGTCATTCCAATCTCTCATGAGGTAGATATCTGCTGTGATGAACCATTGTAATGCAGGCCCTGTAAGACTTTCTTGGAAACCCTGAGTTGTGAATGACATCGAGCTATGGTACCAACTCATTTCAGCGTGGAGATATTGCAAATGAGCCACGGGGTAAGTCGTGCCATTATACTTGCGGAGATTAGATATCCACATTTCTCCGGGGGTCATGATCCTATGAGGGCAAGACGAGCCTGGTACGTCTTGATTAAGCCACTGGTTTTCCCACTGCATATTCATTGTAGTGGTGGATTTTTCTGTTTCAAGGAAGTTAGACTTTATCGAAATTACCCCATTGCTTTCTTCTGGGTCAAAATTTCTGAATGAGGATGAAGTATTGAGGCTATCCTCATGGTCAGAGGACGAGCTTAGTACTTCATTAGGATTGTAGCGGATAAAGATGTATGCTTCCTCTTCTGACAGGCCTTCATCCCTAGGTGAGAGTAGGAAACGGTTATACGATGAATCGTCAATTTCATTGTCAAAATAACGCTGGAAGTCCTTGGGATTGTATTCTAGGGCCGGGAAGTCTCCAGGGTTGTACTCTAGAGGATTGTAGCCTTCAAAGCTGTATTCTTGGGAATGCTCGAAGCTTTGGTGCGGTGGCTCATCGATAGATGCTGAATTGATCTGCTTAGGCTTTCTTTTTTTGGCTTCTAGTCTAGACCTTTTGAGTAGGGCCCTTCATTTTGCTAGCTTGATTCTATCGAGGGAAGTGAGAGACATTAGAGTTTCACTGTCTGATTCACTTTTCAAGTTGATAGGGATTGGTATTCTTTGGACCCTAGCTCTTGGAGTAAGCTTGAGGAGTTGTCCAGTTGTACCCCACTCTTGAATAGACTCTGAGTCTATGATCTCGTACAAAGGCTCCTTGCCTTTCCTGGTGGGAAATTTTCCAGTAATAGGATGTTGCTTAATCGCCCATTTATTATGCAAGACTTCATTGACATGTTCCTCTCTTATCTCAGCGACTAACGGCTCCTTGTGCTCCGCGATCATCGGCTCTTCGTAGGGCAGGGTGATGTCAGGGGTGATATCAATATTATACTCTTGGTGAAAAATATGAATTAATTCCCTCCAGGTTTTAAGGGGACTAATCTTCTTGACAATGTACCATCGCAAGGCAGGGCCAGTCAAGCTCGATTGGTACGATTGAATCATCCTTCGGACCAGGTAGGCCTGCAAGTAGGTCTTTGGGCGGGAGGTATTGGCTACCTTTCGCATTCAGGTGCTTTGAGTTTCTCAGGGATCTCAGTGCCGGCGTAATTAGACAGGTCCATGGGATTCTGCTCCTGCAGCTGGCTTAACTTTTTCATGATCTTTTCAAACTGTCTATGGTGTTGGCTATTTTTTGGCAAATTTGCAGGTGTCATGACGGTGTTTAAGGCAACTACAAAGTTGGGCTCAGCTTGAGCAGATTTCACTTGTCTCGAAAGTTGTTGAAGGACAATGGAGATTTGTCATATGCCGTCTTCAATGTTAATGATGCGATTTTGTACATCATTCTGATCAGGCCTTATTGCATGAGGCCATTCGCGGGCGATTGGTGGCTGGCGATTCATAATTACCTGTCGTTGTGACAACAATGAATGAGCACGAAAGTAAACAAAGATTGACCCATGGTAATGGTCTAGCTGTTTTTTATTCATCAAAAGAGGATTTTATAGACCGCAGACTTCTGATATCTAAAACTTGAAATTGAAATGACAGAATAAAATACTAAATATTAAGTAAAAGTCCCTAAACAATGGGACAAAACTTTCACACTATTAACACTAAGGGGCACATGATTGCCAATTTATATGCGACGAGAAGTCTTGCGCTTGCGCAGAGGCTTGCTTTCTTAGATCGGCTCTGAGGTGTGTATCCAGTCCATTCCAAAATCCCTCTCAATGAGCTCTACTTGCTCGTTCTGGCTGCTCTCGCTGATTGAGTGAGGGACTGATGGCTTCCATTTTGTCGGGACGATGGTTTTGGATGTAGGACATAGAGGCGTGGTGGGCTTTTTCTTCTCCCTCAAGCCCTTTAGGTACCACGATCCTTTTGCGATGGCACATGTTTCATGCTTCCTCGATAATGTCAATCTCGAATGTGTATTCAAAACTTTGATGGGTGAAAAGGAGTGGAGGGACCCTCTTCTTGAAAAATGGAGGGATCTCCTAAAGGGGTCCATACTGTCGAGCCACCCTATGTGGGAAATAGGAAATGGCACCGGTGAGGTCGAGTAACGGAATTGGATAGCGGCGCTTGAAAGTAAAGCGAGCTCTCTTCTCATAGAACCAATCAGCACACCATTGGAATGCCTCAGGAGCCGGGTTTCTTAGGAAGTTTATCCAATTTAAACAGCTTTGATTGGGAATGTATGGTCCTAAAACCATACATTTTTGTAATGGATTTTCGAAATCATTCATTCAAGATGACCGCATGAAGCCTCGGAAATCACTTAGATGAGAAAAGAACCAGACTTGTGAAATTTCCGGAGAGACCAGCATGATTTTTTCCTTGTTTTCTTTAAAACGATTAAAGGACAAAAATGTTTCAATTAAAATCATGTTGACATAATTTTGCCCCTTTGAGATTTGATCAACTATCCATGCCATCTTAGAACTTATGACATTTCTTTGATGTAGGAGAATGATAAACCCAAAAAAGGCTAGGAGAAAAATCTCGCTTTTTTGGGTCATAGGCTAATTTTGAAAATAGGCATTCATGAATTCTAGTGGGCATGCATTATGGTTGTTTTCAAGAATTTGTCTCATGACATGGATTTCAATTCCTAAAAGTCGCGCTAACCCGCGCCACGGCAGGCGCCCGTCGATGGCCCAACAAGCTTTTTCTCGAGAGGCATTCCAGTGATGATGTTGTATTCTTCTAGAGTTGGGGTTAGCTCAAACCCTCCAAACATAAAAGTAGTCATCTTCGGGCACCAGAAATGTGCCATGGCCTGTATGACTTCGGGACGAACAGTGATTTGAATCAACGATAGGAGATGACCGATCTTGGCTTTCACGCGCTCTTGGGCAAATTGATCTAATTGACCCCACCATCTGAAGAGTTCCGCTTTAAGAGCAGGAATGAACTGGATATCGTCTTTCCCCATCGCATATAGACTGGGACTTTGAAAAGCTTATCTTAAATTGCCATGGGCCAATAAAAAGACTAAGTAAAAGTAAAGAAATCACTTTACTTTTAAATAAAATGACAAGCACAAAGACATATAAATAGGACGTGCGGCTCGATTTCTAACTCAGAAGGCTTGATGAAATTAAAAGGGTATCCGCCCGTTGCAGTCTTGCGTTAGTAGCATATCCCCTTAACCTCGGCTAAGAAATTCGGGAAAAAAAAAGGCAACCTCTACATCGCAGTCTCGCGTTTGAGGTCATATCTTTCTTAACACCATCCTATAAATCCTAGGGCGGCCCAAGTCTGGCGGCCGGGTTGTGTGTGCCATGTGTAGTGTTAAAACAAAGTAAAGCATGCACAGCAGTTTATAATCACAAGATAATTTATTTTAAGCAAAGTTAAAATAAATTTCTAAGCTATAAAGAAAAAAACCTAAGTTAGGAAAGAATAAACAAGACAAAAATGGCCTAAGTCTTCAAATTCCCCAGCGGAGTCACCAAGCTGTTGCGACCTCTTTTTTTCGGCACCCACAATCGGGTACGAGCACCTAAGGAGGCTAATGGCTCGGTTAAAATTAGTTATGCTCGGACTCTCTCAAGTCCATCAATTCACGACTTAATGGTCCAAGTTTTTAACCTGTAAATCAATTTTTAAAATTGAGTCGCCACTAATCGATTTGGGGTGGGTTGATTAGAAACCCAAACGAAGTATCAAGAGAAATACTCACTCATACGCAACCAGAAAACTAGGATCGGGGACTTGATTACACTAATTAATCACTAATGCCTTTTCAGTATATAATCTTGTTTAAACCTTAAGGCTTTTTGGATGTTCGAGGATTTTCCATGCATTTTTGGGAGAAAAAACATTTGTGAGTCATTTTCTAATTTTTTTTGACATAAAAGGGATTAAGGTATTTTTGGAAAAAATATAAGTCTTTTGGCTTTTTTCTGAATTTTTTTAGATTTTTCATGAATTTTTGGCCTTTTTTTGGGATTTTTGGCATTTTTTGGAAAATATGGAATATTTTTTTGGAAAATAAAATATTTTTTAATATTTTTCAATATTTTTGGAAAATAAATTATTTTTTATTTTTCTCGATTTTTTTAAAATAAAACATTTTTTAACATTTTTAAATATTTTTCGATTTTCTGGAAATTAAAACATTTTTTAATATTTTTTTGAAAATAAATTATTTTTGATTTTTTTAAATAAATTATTTATTATTTATTTATTTAAAAATATTATAAAAACTGACCTAGGTTGGATTTGCGGGTTGGGTCCGACTTGACTCAGATTTTTTTCCTTTTTTTCTTTATTTGAAACGGCATCGTGGCCAAGCGCTTGGGGACACCCGCCCGGCCCAACGACCCACTCCACAACCCACTCCCTAACGAAACCCTACCCGACCCGGCTCCGACTCGCAACTCGAATTTTCGCCGCCCGCGATCGCAACCCCTACCCGATTTTCCGAGTCGGATCCGCTCGCAACCCGGAAAATCGCAAACCCTAGGGTTTGCGAATCCGTGGCGCCGAGGACGGAAACCTAGGCATTTCGGCAGCGATGGTGACTACGGTGGTGACGGCAGCGACGAGGGCGACAACGGCGATGACGATGATGGCTAGGTCTGTGGAAAAACGGTTGCAACAAACGGCAAGGGTGACGGCGACCGGCTTTTTTACCTTTCCTCGAACAAGAGTGGCAACGGCGACGTTGCTAGATCGATCGAAGGCGGCGACAGCGAGGACGATCGACAGCAACAAGGGCAAGGGCAGGCGATGGCGACGACCACGACGAACAACGATGGCGACGGTGGATCCCGGACGGTTAGATCTGGCCGGATTCGTCGCCGAGTTGCCCTCTCTCTCCCTTGGGCTCGCCCTTCGAGCTCCCGAAGTCTCTCGGAGACCCTCTCGAGCTCACCATGCCACAGCCGACCCTACACTCGAGCTCCCCGAAGTCTCTCAGGGGACCTTGAGCTTCGGCTGACCTCTCTCTCTCTCTCTCTCTCTCTCTCTCTCTCTCTCTCTCTCTCTCTCGGGATCTCTACTTTCTCCTCTACGTCGCCCCCGGTGTCCTCCTCTATTTATAGGCAAGGGGGCGGCCGGTCGGCGAGGCTTCGCCCGCCGGTTGGACTGCCATCCCATCCACCATCAGTTCCTCCTCCGATCACGTCCCGTCGACGCCAACTGCTCCTCTGCTCCAATTGCGATCGCCGTCCGTCCACCCCCTTCCCCCCCGTCGTGCCCCCTGCGCGTGCGCTACAAAGGCGCAAGGAAGAGGAAGACATGGAGGGGCCGGGCTGAGGCGGAATGGGCCGAGGCCCGTGCAAAGGCTGCTTCTCTTCTTTTCTGTTTTTTCATTATTATTATTTTTATCCGAAAAGGAAAAATAAGATAAAATAAAATAAAAACCCTATTAATTAAAAAAGGGAAATTTAGGCGTCAACAATTCCTCGGAGATCTGAGCAATCAAAAAGAACATCCCGATCCTGTTAATTTGAAAGGCCAGATTCTATTTCCATCAGAACCAGTTTTTCCAAAAAATTTTGACACTAGATCAGATTCGGAATCCCTCTCATCCTCTTCATCCTTCTCGATCCCCGCCATTGAGTATTTCCCTATTGTACCGATAATTCATCAATATTCATAGCCGACCCTCTAGACCAAGATATGAAATCCAACCCTTCTGAACCAAAGGTTGTTCAACCAAACAATCCATCTTAGAATGTGACTACCTCCTCCAAACAGTTTTTCATTGTTGATGATATTCCCTACTCAAAATGGCCAAAAGATTTGAAGAATTCTATACTTGTTTAAATGCTTAAGCTCTTACCAATCAAGATAAATATGATGTTCTTTTTGGTTTTGTCACAAAGTTTACAAGTAGTCTCAAACATTAGTGGCAATCGATAACAAAACAAGACCAAGTTCAATTTCTTCTTTCACCTAACTTTAGCCATGCCATCACCCTCCTATATAGTTTTTTCATTGGAAAACTTTTTGACCTTCATGAGCTCAAAATGAGAGAATTTTTTGAAAGAAAATGCTGCTCTTTCCAGAAAAGGCATCTCGATGAACATTATCGGGAAATGCTCAAACTTTTCTATGGTATTTGAGCTAATCCAAACCTAAAGCAAGTTTTTTTGACTTCTATCCCCAAAGAATTATCCTAGCAGGTTAAGAAATCTTTCCTCAACAGGCAAAGGAGAATTGTGAACATTCCTTTGGAAGAGATACAACAAAAAATCCATTTGTGCCTTGATGATTTTTGTTTAAAGCACCAAATTGTTCAAACTTATCTCACGGACAATAGAGAACTTGATGGAGCCTGTTCTCACTAGAAGCTGAAGATCAAATGCTCCAAACGAGACTGCGATGGTTCTCACAGAAAGTCTTCTAGAAAAAAGAAGCACTTTAAGAAATTATGGATAAAGAAATCCAAGCATGGATCTAAGCACTTTTGGAAAAAGAAGAAATTGTGATTCCTAGGCAAAAGAAAAGATCGATTGGGCCGCAAGAAATCAACTCGATGCTTCATTGGCAACCAAAAGGGTCATTTCTCCAAAAACTGCCCCCAAGCAAGAAAATGTCGAATCATCTCGATACATCACATGGAGGAAAAACCATCTGAACAATCTCTGTGTCATTCACTGTTACCAAACACCTAGTAAAACTGATTCAAATTCAGATTTTGAAGACATTTTTCACATATCCCTCACTTTTTCAGAACAAAATCCTAACATATTTTCAAGCCAAATCTATTGCCCCCATTTTCCTATGAAAATCTTCATCTCGAAATTTGTCAAACTCATCACTATCATTGCTCTCATAAATACTGGTGCAAGTTCTTCAATTTTAGACACTAAAGTGCTTCCTGAAAAATATTGGACTTCTTGTGTTTGATATTTTAATTTTGCCTCGAGAGATACTTTTTTTACAAATGTAAGAACCACCCCAGTAACTATCCAGTTTTCCTCCCAATGTTCTATAACCACAAAAATTTTCGAATCCAGTCTTCCCAACAAATATTTGATCATTGATTAGGACATTATGACTCAAATTTCTCAGCTTCGTATCATTCGTGGAAAATGTCTTAAGTATAAAGACCAATTCTCTAAATTTGTCAATATCTAAAGACTTTTTTCTATTCAAATGAATTTATTAGATCCGATCATACGGAAATTGTTAAAATCCTGTTCAGAATCTCATTCTGAATTCTCTCAAAAATGTTCTCATCCTTTATGGAAAAATCCATAATTCTTTGTCAGCATTCCCTTAAAAAAAATGAAGATATCAATCTAACCAAAGTGAGTCATGTGAGAATGAAGCCAGACTACTTGGTTTCTACTCAAATAGAATGTTTAGAACTGCTACAACAAGGCCTTATTGAAGTTTCAAATTCTTAATAGGCTTGTGAAGCTTTTTATGTAAATAAGTGTGCTAAGCAAAACAGAGGAAATATGCGATTGGTAATAAACTATCAGCCTCTTAACATTTTCCTTCAAGATAACAAATTCCATCTACCTTCCTGAAATTTCCTCTTTACTAGATTATCAAAAGCTCATATTTACTCCAAATTTGATCTTAAAGCCGGATTTTGGCAATTGGGCATTCATCCTGAAGACAGACCCAAAACAGGGTTCTGTATTCCGAACTAACATTTCCAATGGAAAGTTCTTCCTTTTAGATTAAAGGTAGTTCATTCCTTATTCCGAAAGGCGATGTGTCGAATTTTCTAACCAATTATGTTAAGCGTATCAGTATACATTGATGACATCCTACTCTACAGCCCTAATGAGGAATCCCACTGCCAACTTCTTGGGCAATTTGCAAACATTGTAAAAGAACATGGGATTATGCTTTCTCAAAAAAAGATGAATATTACTCAAATAGAAATCGAATTTCTTGGTATACACCTTAACAAAGGAACATACTATCAAGGGCCATATATTGCTCAGGAATTGCTAAAGTTTCCTGAAGAGAATTTCACGACAAAGCAAGTTCAGCAATTTCTTGCAATAATTAATTATCTTGGAGATTTTGTTTCAAACATTGCAAAGCTGTTGATTCCACTACAATTAATGCTGAAGAAGAATCATCCACCTTGTGGAAAGTTTCAGGCTAAAACAATCGTTGAACTTAAGAAGATCATGTAGACTCTTCCTCCATTACAAAAGCCCATGGTCGTCAGAAGAACAGAACAGTGTGGATCTCTAGGTTTGGTCGAGCAGTTCTCAGTTCCTGCAGTAGGAGATGCTTCCAATGAGTGAGAGGATAAAACCAATTAAGGAAAGCCAAAAGGTTTTTATCACTTTCCTTTTCAGTGTTCTGTTCAAGCCCGAATATTTTGGTTAGGTTGGCATTGAACTCTTTGGTTGGAATTTCGATAGTTATTAAGTACTTATTAGTTAGGTACCATAATAACCATCGGAGTTGATCAAGGAAGTCATCTTCCTTCTAGATCAAATGGTTTATGAATGGATAGCTGGAATTAATCCAAATGGATAAAGAATTGAACCTCTATGGAGTCTGAATAGATTTGTGTGGCATTACCACATAAGAGTTTCCAGGTTTTCCGTGATGCTGTCATTCCAGATCTGTTCGACAATCTCCTGGGGGTATTGCTAGCTTGGCCAATCTCGTATTCGTTCAATCTTATACTTTTCATTGTGATGAAAAGTATGGAAAGCATGCCTCATGATATACATGTTGATTTCTACTGATGCCTTTGGTCTTGACAAGAAGTCAGCAAGCACATTCTTTTTCCCAGCAATGCATTTGATTTCAAAAGAGTACTTTGAAAACCATTTAGCCCATCAAAGCAATTGAGAATGTGGAATCTGCTTCTATTTGAACTTGGTCATTTAGGGAAAAGATGTCATGTTCAATTCTACCAAGAAGTGATGGCCAATGAGATGGAATTTGAACTTTTTTCTTCCATTTTTCACCGCCAATATTTCTTTGAAAGTGAAATAATAATGCATTTCAGTCTTGGAAAATTTTCCACTTTTGTAAGCACACAGGTATCCCTTTTCATCAATTTCTTTAAACAAGATGGCTACCCAATATTCATCACTGACGTCAGTCTAGAAAATTCTCTTTCCTAAAATTGCTGAACTTGCTTTGTCGTGAAATTCTCTTCGGGAAACTTTAACAATTCATAAGCAATATGTGGCATTGGATAGTATGTTCCTTTGTTAAGGGGATAGGCAACTCTTTGCAAAAAGTTGCAAACTAAACAAAGGCATCTCTTCAAGAGAAGTTGTAAAATGAACAAAGGCATTCATTCAAAAGAAATTATAAAATGAACAAATGCAACCTTTTGGGAAATGTTGCAAATTGACGAGTATAATTTTCAAATGTTGTCTTGAAAAGACATATGGAATAATAAAAAAAATTATAATAAATAAATTTTCTATTTTTCATATTTTCCAAAAATACTTAATAAACAAAAACAACCTTTAAACTAATGAAGGATAATAAGACAACTGTATGAAATAAAATAAAAATAAAGTGCTAAGTGTTGGACGCAAATTTCGTAACCCCAAGATCTCCATAAGTAGAACAAGAATATGCATAATTAAGTAGAAAGATTAACGCACCTGTTTTGGGATCCATTGTTCTTGAAGCGAAAGCGGAAACACAATGTTCCACGCACAGATCATTTTCCTATATTGCCCTCTGTATCACTGGCTCAATGAGGCGGCTTCCTCACGTGTAGCGTTAAGTAAACGCCCCTTAGGTGAGGATACAGGTGAGAATTAGGGTTAGAGGAGAGACTTGAGCACTATTTATAGAGTTTCCAGCCAATCCCCCTCATTACGGGCTAGGCTCAACTCGGCCCACACTAACCAGCCCATATTATACTAATTAAGTAACCTTCTATCTCACCTTAGACCAACCATGTTTTATGGTAGCCATAAAAACAGTAAATTACAATATCAATTAATATAGTCCACATTAAGAAAACTTTTACATTCTCCCACTTGGACTATATTAATTGAAATCGTACCTTACGTGCGCACATTGGTCCAGAGATAATTCTTAATAGTCAATCATATCTCATAAAGTCTTAAACACCGAATCATGGCGGTAACTGCATGTATACACACAGAGCCTTCCATGGTCATAAGTGCTCTCAACTTTGTTGATATGGATTCAATATAGTAGTGTGGCAAATGGATAACATCTCTCATAGAGAGATCCCATTTATCAGTCACAATTCTCTTACCTTAGGCGACACAAAAAACTTGTGCCTCTAAAAAATGCTTTATGGTTCCAATGAACCCACATATGTCTTGTCCTTACGGTTAACCTTTCTTTATGTATCACAAGATATATGCACAAGGCTAATAACCGGATGCCTGGATGCCCCTAGCCTTCACTCAAGGTTTAAGTAATACCTTGAGACTTTTAACAATATATGTATTCAACATAATAACAATACATTCAAAAAAATATTTTATTGAATGCAAAAGTTGACATATATATATCAAAGTGTTACTAAATTGTAACAAAACAGATGTAAACTTTATTCAAAGAAAAATAAAACATAGCTCACACTAAATAACGGCATCCCAAGATGCTCCTAGGCCCATACTAATAACATGTCGATAAAAAACACACGGGCGTAGGCCTTTAGTTAGTGGATCTGCAATCATATCATCTGTAGGAACATAATCTACTACAACGTCACCATTCTGCACGGATTCCTTTATAGTCAAAAACTTGACCTCCATGTGTTTAGACCCCTTGAGACTTATGTTGTTATTAATAAATAACACTGCAGAGTTATTATGACAATATAACTGTATGGGTCTATCCACAAAATTAAAAACGGATAACTCCCTAATGAGGTTTCGGAGCCAAATAGCTTGAGTAGCAACTGAAAAACATGCTACAAACTCCGCTTGCATGGTAGAAGAAGATATGAATTTCTGTTTTTCGCTCTTCCATGATACTGCACCTCCTGCCAACATAAATATGTATCCTGTCATTGACTTCTTATCATCTTGACAACTAGCAAAATATGCATCTGAATAGCCTGCTAGTTGGAAGTTTGGAAAATGTCTATACATCAACAAATAATCTTTTGTTCTCTTTAAGTACCTTAAAACTTTATTGGCAGCAACCCAGTGATCGTGTCCTAGATTTGACTGATATATGCCTAGAAGCCCTGTTGCAAAAGCAATATCTGGCCTAGTGCAAACTTGAGCATATATGATGCTTCCAAGCACACTAGCATAAGGTACATCTTTCATTAGATCTTTCTCAAAATCTGAATTAAGGCATTGTGAAAGACTCAATTTATCACCCTTAACAACAAGAGCAATTCCTGGTTTGCAATCCTGCATATTGAATCTTTTTAAAACACGATCAATATACGCCATTTGAGATAAACCGAATGAACAATGTGAGCGATCCCTATGGATCTCAATGCCAAGAACAAAAGACGCCTCACCAAGGTCTTTCGTGTCAAAATTTTTCGATAATATCCGCTTTGTCTCATGCAGTAAACTAATGTCACTACTAGCAAGCAAGATATCATCTATATAAAATATGAGAAAAATATATTTCCTCCCACTAACCTTGGTGTATATACACAGATTTATTTTGTTCTCAATAAATCCGAATAAAGTAACAACACTATGAAACTTGAAATACCACTGTCTAGAAGCTTGCTTAAAGCCATAAATAGACTTTTTCAATCTACAAACAAGCTTACCTGAGTCATCTGCTATAAAACCTTCAGACTGCACCATATAAACCTCCTCATCAAGGTCTCCATTTAGAAAAGCAGTATTAACATCTATATGGTGTAACTCCATATCGTAATAAGCTACCAATGCCAAGATAACTCTAAAGGAATCTTTAGAAGAAACTGGAGAAAAAGTTGTTTCATAAGATATTCCTTCTCTTTGAGTGAAACCCTTAGCTACCAGTCTGGCTTTAAACTTTTCAATATTTCCTTTGGAATCCCTTTTAGTCTTGAATACCCATTTGCAACCAATAGGTTTACAACCTCAAGGCAATTCAACAAGCTCCCAAACACCATTGTGTTTCATAGATTGCATCTCATCTTTCATCGCATCTAACCACAAATCTGATTGAGGACATGAGATGGCATCAATATAAATCACGGAATCAACAACACAGCCTATATCATAATCATACTCTCCCAGGTAGACTAGATAGTTTGGTGGTATAGCTGAACGTCTTTCCCTAGTTGATATTCTGAGTGGAGTTACTTCAACCTCATTCTGAATTTGAGGGGCTTGAGGAATTTCATCAGGAACTGTCTCAACAATAAGATCATGTGCCACAACAGGCTCAATTTGTGACGCAAGAGGCTCCATAATTCTCTGCACAGGATGAGACAAGGATCCAGTAATCCCCACCATACTATCATCTTCGATAGCTTGTGAGCAGCTACCTTTTCAGCTACATCAAATTTTAGAAATTTTGCTGTATAAGATTCCATAATTCTTGTACCTCCATTAGGGTTATAAAACCGATACCCCTTTGAATGATCTGGGTAAGACATGAAGTAACACCAAGTAAGTTTGGAATCCAGTTTACTAAATGTTTGATTACATAACTTCACTTCTACTGGACATCCCCAAAACTTTAAGATGATTCAAGCTAGGTTTACGTCCAGTCCATAACTCAAAAGGGGTCAATGGAACTGTTTTAGTAGGAACGCGATTTAGAATATAAAGAGCTATTTTCAAAGCTTCATCCCACAGAAAATTAGGTAAATTGGTCCTACTAATCATACTTCTCATCATGTCCATAAGAGTATGGTTACGTCTTTCAGCTACACCTTTTGTTCAGGACTTCCGGGCATAGTAAACTGACCTATTATCCCAGAATCCTCTAAGTATTTAGCAAACCGCCCTTTAAGTTGGCCAGCATCACCGTGCCTACCAAAATACTCATAACCACGATCAGATCTGACAATCTTAATAACTTTTCCCAACTGTTTCTCCACTTCCGTCCAAAAAATCTTGAATTTGTCAAGAGACTCGGACTTTTCTTTAATCAAATACAAGTATCCATATCGAGAAAAGTCGTCAATAAATGTGATAAAATAAAAATTTCTGCAAAAGGTAGCCGTGTACAGTCCACTAATATCAGTGTGAATAACCTCTAACAAGTCTGAACTCCGTACAGCAAATTTCTTCTTTATCTTAGTCATCTTACCTCTGTAACAGTCTACGCAAGTCTCTTTATCACCTTTAAGAGTAGGCAAGATATTAGCATTTATAAGCCTTTCTACTCTATCTTTAAAGATGTGACCAAGACGTTTATGCCACAATGCATAAGATTGTCCCTTAGGTAGAGGCCTTTTGGAAACAACCTTTTCAGCTGAATAAGCAACATATATGTCGATGGGAGGTAAGCTCCATTGATATAATCCATCGGATAAATTGCAACACCCAATCTTATTTGAATCATAAAACATGGAAATAGTATTACTCTTTATTTCAAAAGAGTATCCACACATGTCCAAACAAGACACAGAAACCAAATTCCGCCTAAAAGAATGTATGTAAAAAGTGTTTTTTAACACCATCCGAAAACCAGAATCTAAAATCAAAATAACATCTCCCACGAACTCAACGTCAACTCCAACGCTGTTTCCAATAGTGAGCTTTGATTCATCCTGATTTAGCGTCCTTCGATTTATGAACCCTTGAATGGTAAATGCAACATGATTAGTTGCACCACTATCTAACCACCAAGAATTAGTCAAAACTTTAGATAGATTGGATTCATAAACAAATGCCAAAGAATCATTACCTTTAGACTCTCTCTTATTTCTCTTAGACAACCAAGCCTTAAACTTACTGTAACGTTTCTTCACGTGTTCTCTCTCCCTACAAAAGTAGCAAAGAACACCATCCTTCTTGGTTAATGTTCCCTTAGGACCCAGAGTGTTAGAAGGACATGCACCTTCAAAATTTCCTTTGTTGTTGGAAGGACCAGCAACTTCTGAATTGCCTTTGTGGGTATAGTTCTTCAACTTCTTATCCTTGTCACTAGTAGAACTAGAAGCATAAAGAGCAATATGTCCTTTATCTTTCTTTAATTTCTCTTCCTCTGCCACCAGCCTTGCAATCAGGTCATTAACAGACCAGGTTTCATCTTGGGAACTATAATTTGTCTTGTTAATCCCAAAATCAGGACGAAGAGTATTTAGAGCTTGGTGGACAATGCAAGCAGTAGGAATTTCAACATTGAGTCTGAAGCTTTGTCTGTAAATCAACCATCCTCAGAACATAATCTCTAACTCCACCAGAATCATCATACGTCATAGTAAAAAGTGTTTGCATGTGTGTTCCTATCTCAGCATTAGGTGAGACACGGTTTATAGCCATCAAAGCTTCCATCATCTGCCTAGCATTGTAGTCTGCAAGCAAACCACTTTTCAAGTGTTCTTGAATGGAACGCTTCATGGACAACAAGCAAATTCTATTGCTCTTTTCCCATGCAGCAAAATTTGCTTTGTAAGCCTCTGTACTCTCGGCAGTCAAATCTGCCGGCCGATCAATAGTAAGAGCCATATGAACATTTAACATCTCCATAGCAAACAGAAAATCTTCTCTCCATCCCTTAAAATTTGAACCAGCAAGAACTTCAATGGTGACGAAGTTACCATTTACAGAAAATGTAACTAAAAAATAAGCAATGTATATAATTAGCATCATGTGAGCATTGTGTAACTTGACGTACAAATACACATTCAGAGAGTTACATGCAAAATCACATAATCACATTTGGGCAGAATACATGACATGCAATTGTACACTCCCCACATGATAGCAGTTATGAGAATATATTCCAATCTTCGTGAATTCATCACCTTTGGGCATATGAACCATTAGGATCGGTCACTCCTCCACCACACTATCATGTATCCCTCCATGAACTAATACATAATCACCTCCTTTGGGAGTATGACTATGCATTAGACCAGGAGACATCCCAATCAATATATGAGATCGAAATTTCTCAAACTCAACTAAGTGTGCCACTTTGGCGGTCACAACTCAATTGAATTCTTGAAACTCTCTCTTCGTCTCGTCGAGCCTAGTCCGAATATATAATTTAATTAAATTTTTATTGAACGAAAAATCTCGAAAATCTCAAATTAGAGCAAAATCATTTACGTTCGTGTTCTAGGGTTATGGAAGCTCTGATACCACATGTTGGACGCAAATTGCGTAGCCCTAAGATCTCCATAACTAGAACAAGAACATGCATAATTGAATAGAAAGATTAACGCACCTGTTTTGAGATCCATTGTTCTTGAAGCGGAAACACAATGTTCCACGCGCAAGTCATTCTCCTCTATTGCCCTCCGTATCACTGGCTCAATGAAGCGACCCCCTCACGGGTAGCGTTAGGTAAACGCCCTTTAAGTGAGGATATAGGTGAGAATTAGGGTTAGAGGAGAGACTTGAGCACTATTTATAGAGTTTTCAACTAGTCCCCCTCATTACGGGCCAGGCTCAACTCGGCCCACACTAGCTAGCCCATATTAGACTAATTAAGAAACCTTCTATCTTACCTTAGACCAGTCATGTTTTACGGTAGCCGTAAAAATAGTAAATTACAATATCAATTAATGTAGTCCACATTAAAAAAAACTCTTACACTAAGTGCACCTAATAATCTTGCATGCGGGTATAGTAGGGTCTAACCCAAATTCTCTTCAGGAAACTTTAACAATTCATGAGCAATATGTGACCCTAGATAGTATGTTTGCATACTAAGAAATTAGATTATATAAAATTCGATTAAATAGATATATAGGTCTTGAAGAATATAGGCAACTCTTTACAAAAGGTTGCAAACTAAACAAAGGCATCTCTTCGAGAGAAGTTGCAAATTGAACAAAGGAATTCATTTGGAAGAAATTATAAAATGAACAAATGCAACCTTTTGGGAAATGTTGCAAACTAAATGAGTATAATTTTCAAACGTTGTCTTGAAAAGACATGGAATAATAAAAATAATAATTTTTAAAAAAATAAAATTACTATTTTTCATATTTTCCAAAAATACTTAATAAACAAAAACAACCTTTAAACTAATGATGATTAATAAGACAACCGACAACCATATGAAATAAAATAAAAATAAAGTGCTAAATGCACTTAATAATCTCGCACGCAGGTATATTAGGGTCTAACCCAAACCCAACATTTTCTTTAAACACACTAAAGAAGTCTCAGACTTATTAACTGGCTCATATCCTCCCAACTTTTCTATGTGGAACAAGTAAAAGCACACTTTGTTTGTGTCACAAATAAACTTCCAAGAAAGTAAGCATGCAATGTTCTATGTTCGAGTATGGAGTTAATCAAGCAAGACGATTTTGGACCGACCTACATTAGCCCATACTAAGTTGTAGATCATATAAATAAATTAATGCAATGAAGTGTTAATATTTCAGGCGCCACCAGGAACTGGTGAGAGGGTTTCTGAAGTGCACCAAGCCGAAGCTAACGAAGGACGGCAAGGTTCATTTGACCCATAAGACGGCTCATACATTCGACAAGTGGGAATGAGAGAAGCTGGCTGAGGAACCAGGATTGCGCTCGGTTGAGAAGGCACAGTTCACAGAGTGGGACTACTTAGGGTATTGCAATAAGACAGGTTGAGGAAGGAGGTGCGACGAGAGCTTCCCTGTCGGGGAATGCTTGGCTTGCAAGTTTGGCCTGCCTACTCATGAGCTTCACCAAATCAATAACGACTAACAATGATCCCTACAAGAAGATGAAGGGCTTTGGTGTTTTGGGCTTGTTCATTGGTTGGCAATTGCTAGTATTCATGGTTGAGTGGTTCCAAAAGAGAAGTCTCACCTTCCCTGAAAGCTCCTTTCTCCCTCTCCTTTCCTTTTCTAGTCAACGCAATCGATTCATCTTAGACTCGTGCAAATTACCTTATAAAAGGAGCAACCAATAATTTGAAACTAGACGAGGAAATCTTGGGAAGATAGAACAGAGAGAGTTGACATTCAAGATATTTCAGTAGATTAAAATGCTGCCGAGTATGTACCAAATTAACGTCGAGACCAAGAGACATGTATAGTTATATATAGTGTTCGTGTATCATAATAAGGTTGACTTTGTCACTAAAACCGCTGCTTAAACCCTAAATAATAACTAACCAGACCTGGGAAATATGTCAATGATTTAAGTCATGTAGAGGAGCGCGTATTTCATGTGTGGAGTGAAAGTGCAAGAAGGCGTGTGCTGTATTGTATTGTTCATCGGATTGCATCATATATATACGAAGTCCCATCTTATTTCTTCAAAACCAGACACACTCGACTTCTTCATAGATACACTCATAAACCTCTTCTCCAACATCCATTTCGCCCAAAAAGACAGTACGTAATGAGAAAAGTTTAAAGTTATTTGGGCCTGACTGTTGTGGTGGTTTCATGGTACAGCTGGAGATGATTATACAGATGGCAATACGATGCGACAAATGCAGATCGAAGACCATGAGGATTGCTACGGAAGCAGAAGGTCAGTTATTACTAATTTTATTTTCTTCTGGATAAAAGAAAGTAAAGAAAATATATACGATTGGGTCTTGATCTCTTTTCAATATTTTCATTTTCTCAGATTTCATTCCAGTTCTTTACTTTCTAATTTGAGCCGTACACATGTAGCACATTATTTCAGTTTGATTTGTTTTCTTGAATTTTGGGTGTCTGTTTGTGGTGGATATCAAGGAAATGTCATTTCCGTGGCGATAGGAGGGCCGGACAGGGACCAGCTTGTCGTGTACAGAGAAGGTGTCAACCCAGCCAAACTGACTCGATCGCTTAGAAGGAAATTTCATATTGCCGTCATAGTGAGCATGCAGGGATTGAGCAATGGAGCAATCACTCAGCGATACCAGCTATTAGTTATACGATGATCATGAGCAGCAGCACCATGAACGGGCACAGTGGTACTCATTTCCGCCCAATTATGTTCCGTATCCACAATATCCAGTCCACGAGGCATTTCATCATGCTCCAAACCCGCCTAGTATATGCACCATCATGTGATCATCAAGAGAGCTCTTTCCAAGTTCAAAGTGCTTCTCAAAAGGGTTGCGGTCCTTCACAAGTAAAATTGCAAAGTTCATGAGCACTCTATAATTTACTCGTGAGCGTACATGGGGTTAATGCTCTGTTGTGTTTTTTCTTCCTCGGCTACTTTATTTATGAAGAAGCATCGAAGCAAATTCTGGAGTCTTCTTAGCATGGCAGAGTAGTATAGCTCATCAATAACCTCCTTGGAATAGAGACTGACGGGCAATTTGTGGACACGATTATAAGAAACGCCATAAAACAATTGACTCAGAGTTGACCATGAGCTATAGTTCTGTACTTAGACTCTGATTATACACCTTTTCATCTTCTGGCCGCTTTCAGTGGATCGGTCCCATTGATTCCTCTCATGCACGTACTTCAAAGCCTGTGAGACGATGATGACGAGAGGAACGTCAGAGGTCGTTCGTGCATCATGTCTGTTGCTCTTGGAAAATGATGATATTGGAAGATGAAATCAACTGTTATGGAGAGAGAGAGAGAGAGAGAGAGAGAGAGAGAGAGAGAGAGAGAGAGAGAGAGAGAGGGTTGTCAAAGCGCTATATAGATGCACGACTGTTGGGTGGTTCAATTTCAAGGAGATCGCAATTGGATGTAATTTTATAAATGGTGAGGGCGAACTTATTACGTAACAATGGAGATGCACGTGAAGAAGAAGAGGAGCATCAGGCACTATAGCAATTTACACAAGATATTGCTGGTCGGCGAGGGAGATTTCTCCTTGGCTGCTTGCTTGGCCCAAGCATTTGGCTCCGCCGTTAACATCGTCACCACCTCTGTCGACTCCCAAGGTACATATATACGCCATCCATTCCATGTTGTACATTCACCTTTTTTTCTCCAACTGATTGTTTTCTTGCGTTCGTTTTGCAAGTGGACCGACCAGAAAAGTGTCGTCAAAGTGGTTGTACAAAAGAGCTAGCGCCAACATGGAGATTCTGGGGGGACTTGGCGGCACCATTTTGCATGAGGTTGATGCCCATAACATGACTGAACACCCCGACCTCAGGCACAAATCTTTCGACCGGATTGTCTTCAATTTGCCGCACACCGGTTACAAGGGTCACGACCATTCGAACTCCCAAATTCAGTAGGCCTCTCAACTTACCCCTTCCATAACGTCTCCTGACGAAACATACGCAGACTAACTAAACCTTAATGGTCCAAGACATTGCAATGGATGATGTAGCTGTGGATTTTTCTTCAGGCGACCCCAAGAACTGGTGAGAGCGTTCTTGAAGAGCGCAAGGTCGATGCTGACCAGAAATGGCGAGATTCACGTGACGCACAAGACGGCCTATCCCTTCAGCAAGTGGGAGATAGAGAAGCTGGCCGAGGAAGACGAAAAGCTGCGTTTGGTTGAGAAGGCAAAGTTCTCGGAATCGGACTATTCCGGTTATGTCAATAAGAGGGGAGATGGGTCATGATGCGATCAAAAGTTTCCGATCGGTCAATGCTCCGCTTACAAGTTTGCACTTCGAGATGGACCACGATTCCCATCTCGAATTTTAGTAATTTTATTCAAATGAAGATGCAGGATTCTAGTGTTAATTGTATGTGTTTTTGGGTTTTTTGCTTGCCTACTCTATATCTCGTCACCTCCTTGCATCTCTCTCCCGCCTGTACCTCGCCTGCCAAAACGTGGCCGCTCCGAGCCCGAAGCCCGACTATCTAACAAATATCCATTGTAGATAAAAATAAAAATTTAAAAAATTTAAAAAAAAAATTAAAGAAAACCGTTAGAGCTTTTATTTTGCTCGAGTTCATCTTCGTATTCTTTCTTAATCTTGTTCCCTAATTAGAATTTTTTACGTATATAAGTTGTGTGTAGGTTTTCCATGGTACTTTCTATTGGATGTTTGGATCATTTCACTCAAGATCTATCGGATAGATCTTTCGTGGATATTATATTTGACTTATCGCTTTTGGACTGAGAAGGGACGGAGCAAGACAGGCGACGGACCATGGAACGTAGGCGATCCAATTGCAAAGCCCGATCTGGTGCTATTCGCTAAGTGACTGGATTTACGTCCTCCATGTTCCTACCATGGATTTATGTATATTTGGAGACATGGCAATGCCGACACTGTTTCTACGTTATTTTTCAGACTAGGAAGGTAAAGGTTGTGATTTATAATGGGGGAAAAAAGATGAGGGTTTTGATAAAGTTTTGGCGCGGGTGATTCTTTTTAATTGTAACACTCTCTTTACCTTGTAATCTTATGTAGAAGGCAGCTTGGTGACGGTTAATATAAGCATGCGCGTAATATATAGTATGAATTTTATATTTGTTTCTAATTTTATATGGCTACACATTTAATTTACGTTTTATGTGTCTTTTTAGCTCATTAATATTACGTTTGTATGATGATGTAATTACAAATTTTTTTCGCTTCATCAAGAATTCATTCTATAACTTTGTTTCGTGCAATGTGCTGATTGGCATCTAGTTTGAAATATGTGATGACTTATGGAATCGTATGGGAGTTATATTATCTTATATTACTAATTTTGAGTCAGTTTTCATCCATTGAAATAATTAGAATTGGCTTAGCAAATGTTTGTACAAGAAAAATCCTTTGTAATATGACTAGAATAGTTTGAGGAAAGACAAGCATCCTTCAAATTACGCTCAATATAGGCGTGCTGGGGGGGGGGGGTGAAAATAACCTGACGCGTGATAATAATTCTTTATAATAATTATGTGAATTAGAGTTTCTCAACTTTTGGATAAGACTTCCAAAATACGTCACCAAATTCCCTCTCTCCGCTGAATCGTTTCATCGTTTCTTGTCAAGCATATCCAATTAACCAAGAAAATTACCGAAAAAATTATTAAACGTATTGTGATTATGTCAATTTAATTCTAAACATTTTTTTTGTTAATTGAATCATAAACATTTATATTTGTGTCAATTCAATCCATTCAGCCAATTTAGTTGAAAATCGCTAACATGACACTTGTCATCCTACGTAATATAGTCAAGACCGATGTAGGCATTTTTTTAATAATATTTATTATTTTATTCGATTTTCTTTTCTTTCTCTTTCTTTGTTTTTCTTGTCTTCTTCACCTAGTTGATCACCAGACCCCAACAACCGATTAGAGGTGAGGGCTGGCAAGGTCGACCTCACTAACCATTAGCAAAATTTGACCTTGTTGTCACTAGGCGAGGTCAGCCTTGCCCAACCATGGTACTCATTGGCCACTAGCAAGCTCCACTTCACTAGCTTAGCAATGGCAAGGCTCGACCTCACTGACCTTCACCTCTGATTGATCATCAAGGTCCAGTGACCGACTAGAGGAAGAAGGGAAGGGAAAAAAAAGAAAGAGAAAGAAAAGAAAAATAAAACAAAATCAAATCAATCAAATAATTGTTAAAATATTGTTTACATGTTCACGTTAGTGTCATCCGTGCCACGTAAGATAATTAGCATCTATGTTAGCAACTTATGACCAAAATTAGCCAAATAGATTGAATTGACACAAATGCAAGATGTTTATGGCCAATTGGTAAAAACAAAAGGTTTAGAACTGAATTAACACAATTATAATAAGTTTAAAACTTCTTTGCATAAAAGATTTTGAAATGCTTTTTCAATTAAATCAATGTATATTTTAGGAAGCTTTCTTTCTTTTTAAATTATCACAAACGGGCAATATGTTAGCCTTCTATTAGTATGAACAACACCGCCACCTCCTATTTAAATAAACTAAGAATCTCAAGACAAATGGACATTAGAAATGAATCCACGTCTTTTAGTGATGTATTTTTAGACTCCTCCTAAGGCAAGGAATTTCATTTTGCTCTTTTATTTGGCAAGAGTATATAAAAATCTCTATGCCCTCAATTGATTGTTCACGAAAAATCTAGGACCTCCAGATGGCCAGCTTCAATAAAAATGCTGTTGATGTCAATGAAAATGATGTAGCTGTCCATGGAGGCTTTTACGATGCCATTGGGGCAACATGTGTAGGCTTTTAATACAGGTTTCTCTGTCACTACAAAAGTGCAGGCACCGTTGCTTCAACAAACCATGCTTGAGGCAACCATGCCTGCACTCTTTGTAATGGCTCCTTTAATGGTGGATCGTAATGATCCCTGTATTGAACCACGAATATATTGCACCACTGGTCGTGAACTCCTCCAGGACAGCTACATCGTCTTCATCAACACCAAGAGCAATTTCATTGTCGTCGGCCATAAGGATGGTCCTAGCTTTTTGGTCAAGTAAGTGGTCACTTAAAAAGAGGCTAGTAAGTGGGAAAGAGAGTTCGGTGCAAAACACAATGAACGATGGTCGAATTTATAGGACTCGATGCACCACTTACCCAGGCAATATGTGTTGAAGCAACCACTCGGGGCATTGCCAAATGCGTGTGATCTGGCTACCATGTGCCTCCTTTGTGCATCGTGATGTACATTCCTGCATGGCATGGCGTGAGAGCAAAATTTCAAAAACTCATTAATTTTAGGCTCCGATTATTTTACAAAAAATGAATAATCTAAAAAATATTTTATTGAATACAATAGTTCATATTGTTTACCAAAATGAATAAATAAAAAATATTTTCAGCGTTTATTAAATGTTTGGATATAAATTTTTTTTTATTGATCAACTATTTAAAATGATGCAAGTGATTATTTTTAGAAAGATATTTTTAAATTATTTATTTTTCATGAAACATAGAGAACTTGGATTTTGAAAAGTCAATATGGTCTGTTTTTACTTTGGTGATCAACGCCCTCCAAGACTTCCTCCATCTGAGGAACAAACTAAGGTGAATCAGTATTAGTCTCTAGGCTAGAACTAGCCCATAAGGAACCTGAAAAAATCATATGCACTACCCGTGGGCCTTTATGTAAACTAAATGTGCCCAGGCCGTCGGATCTATGGGCCTCACAGGAGAATCGCCGATATCAAGGATCATGATGCCCTAGACTCACGTGCACTTGATTCCCCTTAAAAATTTTAAAAGAGCCTTCCAAACTGAGACTTGATTAGTATTTACGAGTGTGCACAATTCTCCCCGCATAAGCGCCAGGCATAATTGAGTATGTGCCTTAGACTCACGTATGTTTCGCAAACAAACTACCGTGAACTTATTCTAATCACTTGATTCCTCTTAAGTCCGATGTTGGAGATTACTAGAACGCTAGGATATAAAGAACAATATCCTTTTTTTACAGGTCATGTTCAAGTCATAATTAAGTATGATTAATTGGAAGACAGGAAGCAATCAACTACGGAATAAACACATAATCAATTAGAAGTACTAACAATTCACGCAAAGTGTATTTGATCGGTGAAGTATGTTGCCTGTTTGCGTGCATGGTTGCAACAATTCTATATAATATTGTCCTAAAAGTCTCGAGCGGTAACTGTTTTTTTGGCAGGTTTTCTTGCAGATTTATGTCCCCTTTCACCGCATCAAGTGCCGGGTGTGACCTCGAGGGCTAAGAAATCAAAGGCCAATTTACACTAATCTCAACATCGAACGGTCCATTTATTATAAGGGTATCTCGATTATGATTGATTAGCCTGTATTTTCAATCGAGAACGGATAAACACGTGTCGGGGCTTGAGTCGAGCCGTGTCATGCGGCGTCAAGCGCAGGTTTCTTCTGACAACCTCACGGCTCGTCGTGTCGAGATTGAACGATGAACTTCAATTTCGATACATGAAAGGTCGATCCTGATAGCGACGAAATGGGTGTGCATGGGCTGCGGCCAAGTGTCCTGGCTCGTTGGGACAATTCAACCCCCAACCACCGTTCTTACACACGCCTTGAAAAACAGGCAACCAACAAAACAGGTGAAGAAAGGGCCAATGACATTTGTCTCTTTGCCTTCTCTTTCTTTAAGTCCAAATGTCGCCCTCATTTCACTAATGGCAGATGACCAGTCCATTGATTTTTTTTCCTCTCTTTCTAAGAAGAATGGGAGTAAGATGCGTTGTTCTGGTCATTTTTTTAACTCTGAGGGAGACAATTATGAGCTTGACGACAACGTGTCGGTGTAGAGGGTGACATCATGCGTAACTAAGCAACAGATCTTAGCATTAGCTTATACGCCCACATGCACCTAAGAGAACCTCGAATTTAGTGGTTCCGCTTTGAATCAAATGCGCATAGGCCACTATCGCGACCGCATAGCTTGATATGGTCAATCAAGATGGAGTTAACTGACCAATGATATTGCATCATGTATGGATTAGCTAACATTCTTTCTTGGTGCTGAATGGTTAACGATGTGTTAAGCTATGACTTTTTTTTTACAGTAAAATTTTTGAGCAAAAAATATTTTATCCAATCGAGTGTGGATGTGTTTCTCCCATCTTACGTGAGTCTTGCTTGTATAAAGTGGGGTAGGCCATTCGGAAGAGTATGAAAACATACGTAAAGCAAGAAATTATTAATTTGAATAGGTGTCTTTAGGGATTTGTCAAGCTTTATTAAAGAGCCATGCTTGAAAAAGAAACAAATAGTATCCATTCTAGCAAATCTAGCAATCTTGCCTGATTTTTAAAGCACCCAATTAATCACATCAGGTCCCCGATACTCTCATGTTCCCCACCACCACCACAATTGAGTCAAACAACATGGCAAATAAGCAAATCCGTTTTTGGGTATAAACAAATTTTTTGTATTTTTTTGTCTCTTTAAGTACCTGATTAATCTTATTAAGTAAGTAATTACTGTGAAAAAAGAATCCTATCAATGATCGAAGAAAGTTGTTCGTTAAGACTTGATCTTGGAAGTCATGAGATGTAATTTGGTATCGAGTCTAATTAAACATCTTAGCTAATCCTTCTTTAAAATGGTGATGAGGGTCTTCAGAATCTTAATTGTAAAAGAGTGCTCTCCGGTTGGAATATGTACACTAGTATGGATTTATATCTCAAAGAAATTGTCGACAAATATATAAGTAAAGAAAGAGTTATTTCGTCTCCCCAATTTATTATATTCTTTATTGAATATGACTAACAATTGTCGGGTACTCACTAACAAGATCCATATATAAAAGCTCAAACATTATATTGATCAACTTCATGGAGTCTCAATCAATGTTTAAAGTGCACTCATGGGTAAATGAAATTTTCAGAAATCCTAGTTCATTTAAAACAATATCTCTTCCCTTTTGGTGAACCCTAAAATTAATCTCTTGTTAGGCGGCTAACATCTACCTGCCGAGGAGCGACATGACCATAAAAATCAAACTTGCCTGCTTGACAAATCCGACTGACCGTTCCTCCTTTCCACGAACCTAAAATCAGCACAAACCCTAATCTTTTCAAGAGAAGAAGACACAGCACTCCCTCGATTTTGTCAAAGGAAAACAGATCAAAGCCCCTTGCTTTACTTTTCGTTATATAGTACAACCACTATAATTAGCCCCATCTGTCGCAGCCGCCGCGTCGTCGACGGCCCGGATCCTCCGAGGTGTCTCTATCTCGCGCCAAAGAGAAGATGAAAGGAGGGACAGGGGGGTCTTTCTTGCAGAATGGGGCATCCCTTGAAAATTGGATTCTATTTTTTTGTTTGGACCCCACCAATAGATACCTTTCTTGTCGACGTATGTACAAATCATCAATCCATGGACATTATCTCATGCTTCGGTGCTCTCTTAATTACTATTAATATTATTTAATCGAGCGATGAAGCAAAAGAATCCACCGAGATTCTATCATTCCCCATCAGTGCTCCTACTCCAACTTGCGTTTCAAACACCCCCCCTTTCTAGATTTCATGATTTCATCACTACGGTTTCTAAACAGTGTTAAGTTTGCATCTTATCTTATAATATTCATCGATATGGGTCAAAGATTCGTGATTATTAGGCAAGGTGATACTATGATTTCAAATCAAGGAGAAAGTAAAAGTCAAGTTAAGATTACCCATTTATTATAATGAAAAAAAGGGAATAAGAAAATTTTGAGGAGAATTATCAAAAAAGTCTTTGATTTATTGCAATTATGACAAATCACTCTTTAATCTTTTTTTGTCAATGGAGTTATAAACATTTTACATTTGTAACAATTCAACTCATTCGGCTAATTTTGACTGAAAATCGCTAACATAAACGCAATCATTCACGTGGCATGACTAATTATCATTGATATGTATAAATTTTAATGATATTTTAATATTTTTTAATATATTTTTATTTTCTTTTTTATTTTATTTTATTTTCTTTCTCTTTCTTGCTTTTTTTCTTCCCTCATCCCATAGCCGATTGCCAAATCAATGACTAGCCAAAGGCAAGGACCAACAAGGTTGACCTTTCTAAACCACCAGCCACAGCAAGTACTCAAAAGATGGGTGGTCCTGCGTATCCAGATGTGTTCAACGTACCTCAGCTTCATATATGGGAGAACGCCACCTTCAACGATGGAGAATCCAAACGTTCCCCCATCGTCACCGTCAAGGCTTATAGGTCTTCTGTCAATCTCGTCTTTGTAAGGCTCTATGAATTACTTGACTCAGACGATTTCAGCAAAGAAAACTGGAGTTGCGAGTGCCCAATTCCTAGATTTGGCTCCAATCCTTGATCCCTTTGAAGCTCCAATGGAAGTAGAGCAACATAGAGCCTCTATCAACCAAAGCCAAAGATCTAGAAGTCAAGGGCAAGACTATCGATGTAGAGATTGAGGAGATAGAGAAGGAGATTTCGCGATTGTCATTGAGGCTTGTAAGCCTCGCAATGACTAGGTGAGGCTTACCTCGCCAGCCACTCGTTAGTGGTTGACAAGGGTGAGCTTTGCTAGAGATCAGTGAGGTTAACCTCATTAGCCCTCGTCTTTGGCCGGTCTCTAATCGGCGATTTGACGATTTGATAGAGAGAAAGAAAAAAGAAAAAAAGAAATAAATAAAAATATATATATTCAAAAAATATTAAAATATTATTAAATTTCATTTATGTTAATATTGGTCATGTCACGTAAAACGTAGCTAATATCTATTTTAGCAATTTCTAGTCAAAATTGACTAAATAGATTGAATTGTCACAAATATAAATAGTTTAGGACTCGGTTGGCTAAAAAAAAGTTCATGACTAATTAATATAATAGGTTTATAAATTTTTTTATGATTTTTTTTTTTGTAACTCTTGAGTAATGTTAGAAATACCAAATCTTTACTAAATATCTCTAATAGTGCATGCCGTATTCTGATTAGTAACTTAAACAATGAATTGTCAAGTCTTTTGGTCCACAAAATTAAGTCCACTTTTTTAATGCATATAGCAAATTGCAAGAATCTAGCTCGGGAAGAGAATTATCTATTTAAAACCAAAACTAAAGCAAATATCCCTTCATGTAGAAAATGATGCAAAACATACATACATACATACATACATACATACATACATAGACACACACACATATGCCGGTCTATATACAAAGCACGACGACCATAACCTAAATTCACGTGTACTATGAAAGAAACGATGAAAGTTGAACCTACCCAATAGTTTCTACCAACTAGTCCACGGTCACCTTCAAGTTGACCAGTATGTGGGGAAGTATGTAGTGGGAAATTGCTGTTGATGTTGCATATGAGTCGACTTCCAATTTAGGTTGTTTTGCCCTAGGATTATGTACTAAAATTGACGATCACCGAGATCGACCAGTCATTCTCTTCTTATAAAAAATTCAGTCATCATCTTTAATCATAACTTGTCCTGCCCTTGCAATCTTCTTCTCCCTCTTTAGGATTTGTCCACCACACAAATGATTTCTATCTTAAAGCATTATTTACTTATAGAAGTTGTCTTGTCATGACATAACCATGAAATCCCACACTAATCCCTCTAAAATGAGAGATTGAATTATCTCAATTTATTAAGAAAATAATTGATTTGACGATCACTAATCTCGACTTATAATCCAAAATCCTAATCGTGAGAGAGTAATTCTACAGTGAGAAATTTCACTGATAACAATGAGATTGAAGAAACAATTTGGAAGATCATGCTCAGAGTATATTTTTAGCATTTTAGAGATCATCCCGAATACTCGCCTCGAATCAATCCTGCAAGCTAGGTTTTTGATGGGATGCGTGATTCTATAAAAATGAATTTAATCAACCAAAAGCATGACTTTAGATAGAATTTCACATAAGATACTTTGCCCTTGCCTTCTGTGGAGAAAATTCTGGGTCTTTCCCAAGGATGCTTTGCTTGGAAGCACAAAAAATCAGGCAATAAAAGATATACTTTACTCCTCCAACCAAATCTATGTGCATAGAGCCCCCATACGCACGTAATTCCACAAATACACATTTAAAAAAACAAAGAAGTTATGGACAAAGAACAAACCAAGAGGAGCCCCCATTCCCCAATACATAAGCCCCACGTACTCTCCTCCCTCCTCCTCCTCCTCCTCCTTCCCCTGAAGTGCACTGGAAGCCATCAACCAACCATCCTTTGCCTCTCCCTCTCTCCTGGCTGAGAGAGAAAGGTCTCAAGTCTCACCATCAATGGCGTAAGGCAGGAACAAAATCCTTGCGTGCCCGAAACCATCGAAAAGGAAGCCCTTGTTCTTTTGCTGGGTGTTTCTTTCTTTATCAGTCATATTGAAGGGAGGCATTCGGGAACAGTCCACTCGCAGCAGAGTGTCGGGTGAGAGAGAGAGAGAGAGAGAGAGAGAGAGAGAGAGAGGCGGAGGAAGAGCACCCACGACGGCGTCTTCGTGCATGAGGAAGGAGGGAGGAGGGAGAGGCGAGAGCGACGGGGACGAGAGGAGCCGCAAACCTGGGAAAGCACGGGGAGTCACTGGGCGGAGGAGGAATTTTCGACTGCTTCCATGAGATCACGACGGCCCTCGCGTTCGCCAACGCTAGGATGAGCGATTCCGCCTACCGAGTCGACACCACGCCCCGCCTCGCCCAATGGAGGATCGACAACCTCGCTTCCTGCACCTACCGCAAGTCCGATCCTTTCAAGATCGGTCTCTGGAATTGGTGAGTCGGATTGACCCCGAGCTTCAGTTTCTTGATATCTCCGTTTTGTTCTTGTTTATCTCTCTCTATCTACAGGACACTCTGTTTCTTGTCTTGCACAGGGTCGATTCTGATTGTTTCAGATTATGGGTGATTGTGATTTGATTGTCCTTGACCCATAGAGATAATTGGGTTAGTCTTTGTGTGGAAGTTACGATTTTCCATTTGAGGGAGAGGAGATTTTTGGGGTGAAGAACAGGGAGAAATGAATGAACTCTGCGTTGTCCTTCATGCTCTGCTCTGCTACTGTACTCCGTCTCTGTAGCTAGGGTAGATATTGTACTTATTCATATGATACTGAAAAAAGAAAGACGATAGAGTTCTGACTTTTGTTCTCTTGGGGATCGAAGGCATCTATCCCTGGAGAAGAACCGGATTTTGTATGTTAAATTGTACCCGGAGATCTCAGCCGTGACAAGAGATAATCCCCCGATCGCATCCTTCATCGTTCGCGTGGTTTGCTCGGCCGGCGGCGGTCGCAAGACTTTGACACACCCTGGTATTTCTTGATCTTATCTCTGATTTAATTGCGGTGTCGATTCTTGAGCTTTGATTTGTCGAATTCAAAAATGGGTCACAAATTCCCTTTGTCAATCGGAAACTCAACACATCAAATTCCAGAAAAATTGCTGGGGGGATTGGAATGTGAGCTCCTTTTGAAATGGAGATCACCAAGAAATTAACTTCTTTCGTTTGTCTTTCACCGATGTTTCAGTTTTTTTAATGTGGATATGAGTAGGTATGGGTCGGTGGGCTGCTAAAGCTGAAAGGGATAAGAAATTGGGCCCCACCTAGAATCTCTCAGAGACCATCCTCTCCCTTCTTTTAACAACATTGTCCTTCTCATGTCCCTTGAATCCATTGCAGCAATTTGTTTTGTTTTGAGGAAACCTAGGAGTTTGCTTAGACCAACTAGCACACACTCTCTCCTTGGAACAAAGGGTTTATGCTAGTAAACCTTTATGGTTTTCCATCTAACTGTGACAGTCTTGATAAGTCCAATGTCATGCTGATCTTGATTTTGGTTTATATTCCCCTTCCGTTGTGTGCACAACTGCAGAAATAACAGACAAGCAGCTCAAGAATAATGACGATTTCATTTGGGCGATCGAGGTCCCGCTAACTGGAAAGTTCATTATCGATGTCGAGTTCCTCGATCTCAAGATCAAGTCCCCAGAGGTATATGTTCCTTTCCCTTCTTTTTTCCTTTCATGACATGAGGCCAATCAAAATTCAGATCAGATGCATATCTGCACATTCGACACACTCACGCTTGACCTCGGCATCGTGCAGGGTGTAGAACCTTGCTCCATTTGGGCTGAAGGGTTCACGCACAAGCTATCGAATCTGACGGCACTTTCGACCCTCGGTCGAATGTTAAAGGAAGGCATCCACACGGACATCATTATCAATGCTTGCAACGGGAGCATCGGAGCCCACCTCGCTGTGCTCTCCTCGAGATCCCCGGTCTTCCGTGGCATGTTCGCGCATGACCTGAAAGAGAAAGAGCTTTCCACCATAAACATTTCAGACATGTCGATCGAGGCCTGCGAGACTTTCCTTCATTACATCTACGGCAATATTAAGCAAAGCGATTTTCTCGAGCACCGGCTCGCGCTCCTTCGGGCAGCAGATAAGTATGATGTTGCCGACTTGAGGGAGGCATGCCACGAGAGCCTCCTGGAAGACATAGACTCCCAGAACGTCTTTGAGCGGCTCGAGAGTGCGCATCTTTATCAGTTACACAAACTGAAGACCAGCTGCATGCTGTATCTTGTGAAGTTTGGTAAGATATTCGACATCAGAGATGATTTAAACGCCTTCATTCAATCCGCAGACAGGGACCTCGTGGCAGAGATCTTTCAAGAGATTCTCAATGCGTGGAGGGGTTTCTGAGGATTCTACACGACAAGATGCGAAAGGGAAAACGAGAAGAAAGCATAGCACGTCGATCGATCTCAGTCATACTGTCCTAGTCCTGCAAAGTGGGCTTCTAGCTGTAGTTCCTTAATACAATGCTATCGAAGGTCATTCTTTTGATTGTCCAGCTGTACATAAATTGGTTGTGATTCAAGCTGATTGATATTTGTTAAGAGAACAGATTTCATTATGATGTAATGATAATTTATTCAAGAGTGAAAAGTCTCGACATTTGGCCGTTTTATCTATGATGTACATGCTCCACTAAATTCTCCCGCCGGAAAGAACTCGGCGCCAATGGATTCACGGGACAAGTCCGTGATCTTGTTTCCCCGATTGCAAACAAGGAACTAAAAGACGCCAGTCGGAAATGAGCGGAACAATGCCAAACGAATGACAACTTTCTGCCTGGAGAACGAATGACAAAAGCCATTCCTGGCAGAGTCGTGCTGGTAAGATCAGCAATGAAGGGATGGAGCGAGCGACAAGCTGAAATGGTTAGACTAAAGGATCTCATGAGCTGACCTCATGGTGTGAAGGTGCAAAAGGAAAAGCAGCCGAGTCGTTGAGGATGATAAGTCAGTGCGAAATCTACTTCGAGGGGGAACTGTACAGTGGCAGTAGTGGACTAGTGACCGCCGAAAGCGACCGCTCTATTGCTGCCAGCCTGCTATAGATCGAACCAACCGCCCTTGATACTTCCTGGGACGACAATATTTGCAGATATTTGCTGATCAAAGTTTCGGGAAAAATTGATACTACATTTTACTCGAGACTTCTCAGCTCGCAACTGTTGAAAATGCCGAAGCTCGGATTCGCATCTCTGCAGTCCTTAGGTTCAGCATTGGCGATGGAAGCCACAGTCCGACCCCTCCGATTCCTGGATCGCAGTGGAGCGATTCGAACAAGACCCATCTTCGAACATTCACGTCCCGAGGTAACTATCCATCCCACGACACCGAGAATCCGGTTCAGTCATTTCTAATTCTCCGGTCGCCTGTCCATCGGAGACCGCCGATCGCACAGATCCAACATCGTCAGCGGCTCGATCTGCCAATGAATTTCGACAACACTAACATCAGTCGAGACAAGATCGAGGACATGGGAAGCTACAAAATTTGCAGAAATTAAGGCCAAAAGAGAAGCTCACTTTCGACCACAGGATCTGCGGGTCGAACTTGACTGAGGATTCTGCTTCCATTTTCGAGCGTTTCTTTGAGGTTTATTTAAGGGTGTGGACACGACGCTTGGTGTGAGAGAATTCGCAGGGGAATATTACCGGCATCTTCTTGTTTCATTCCCCCCCAGGCCCGCTCGTTCATTTCGGTGAAGACCGTTGAGGAAAATCGGCGCGGCCCATTTGCAAGTTAGGCCCCGTTCATGGCCCGACCGGGTCCCCCTGCCCGCCCAAGTCCATTAGGCCCGAAGACCCATATACAATTAAAATACTAGCAGCTTGTAAAAACAAGGGCTTTGTGGGATTCGAGTAACGTAAATTTTTTTTTTTTTAAAAAAAAAAAAGTAGTCTTAATTCAATCCCAAACCTTTTAATTACGCTAATTTAATATTAATTTTTTTAATGCCTAAATTTAATTTTAAATATTTTGACGATTTGTCAATTTAGTTCTAAATATTTTAACAATTTGCCAATTTAAACCTAAATTTTTGACAATTTATTAGTTTTAAATCTTTTGACAATTTCATATAATAAGCCATAATCAGAAAGAATTGATTATCTTTTCATATTTATAACATGTATATAATAATGCGAAATGTTTGATTAGGTTTCCGAGCTACTCTTATCCAATGTTTCTAGGTTCTCGGTCAACCTAACTCAGACAAGTACTTTAGTTATTTGAAATCAACAGAGTTGGGGGTACTTTGCTAGTTAGGGCAGAGCTATTCGTGAGTTGCTTGACTCTCTTTCGATTGCACTCCTACTCTTCAATCAAAAAGAAATCAAAATGGATTTTGATTGCTGAGTCAACGTTTGAGAAAATTTCACCGTATTTCAGTTTTCTCTTTATTTTTTGTCTTTTCTTTTAGAGTAGGTAGATTTGGTACCACCTATCAATCTTTTTTTTTTTTTTTTGGTAAAAAGTACCGCCTATCAATCTTTTCTTCACTTCCCAATAGAAAAATATATAGGACAGTCAATAAATACTATCTCTCCATTTGTAAATTTAAAATTGAAAATTGCACTTTTTTATCATTTTTGACGTGCATGGTCAACGCTCATATAGACGTTAAGGGCCTATTTGTTAAAGGGCTATTTGGCAATGTGCCAAATAGTGTTTATTTTTGTCATTTTGTTCCTAAGAGTAGATTTGGAATAAAAATGCGTTTGATAAAATTTTTGTTTCTGGGAACAAACTTCTATTTTTTTGTTCTCGGAAATACATTTGAAACATAATCAATAATTAAATAAAAAAAAAAGTTAATTCTTGTCTCTAGAAACAATTCTAGAATCAAGTCCCTATTTTCTCTTTTTCTTTTTCTTTTTTCTTGTTCTTCTTCCTTCTTCTTCATCTACCATTGTTGCAGTTGTCGTCTGTCGCCCATCACCGCCGATCGTCGAAGGCAAGCCTAGTCACCGGCTCGGCCAAGCCCTACCAAGGCTCGGCCGATGAGGGCCGGCCTCATCAAGGTCCGGCAACGTTCTAGTGAGGTTGTTGGCCCTCGTTTGGCTGGTTGCCGATCATTTTAAAGTCGGCAACAGGCAACCAGCCACTTGAAGAAGAAGAATAGGAGAAAGAAATGAAAAGAAGAAAAGAAGAAAAAATTTTAAAAAAAAAGTAAAAAAAATAAAATTATTTAAAAATTAAAATAAAATGATTTATAGTATAAATTTTGAGCACAGTACCAAACACAATTCTATTTAAGAATAAAAAATTTTGAACAATTACCAAACGGCTTAAAATGCTTAAAAATTGCTTCCGAGAACAGAACAAAAAAGAATAATTTCTTATTAAAAATTATTCTTGGGAACAAAAGCGTTACCAAACGCGCCTTAACTTGTCAAATAGTGAAAATTTTTATTCTTTTGTTCCCAAGAATATATTCAGAACAGAAATGTGTTTGATAAAAATTTTGTTCCCGGAAACAAATTTCTATATTTTTGTTCCCGGAATTATATTTGGAACAGAAATAGAAGTAAAAAAAAATTGATTCTTTGTTCCTGAGAATAATTCTAGAATCAAGCACCTATTTTCTCTTTTCTCTTTTCTTTTTTCTTATTCTTCGTCCCTCTTTCTTCTTCTTCAATTGTCGTCGCCACCGTCACCCACCACCATCCACCATCCATCGCCCACCGTCATCGGTTGCTAGAGGCTCGCTTGGTCGGGCAAGCCCAGCCGCCAGTGGGGCTCAACCTTGCCTAGCCAAGGTGAGGCCGATCTCGCGGTGGCCTGGCGAGGTCGAGCCCCGCCGGCTACTGGGTGAGGCCGCTCGCCCAGCCAAGGCTCAACCGACGAGGCACACCCTTGTAGAGGGTCGCGACATTCTGATGAGGTTGCTAACTTTTATTTGGCTTTTCACTAGTCATCCTAAGGCTGGCGAGCGGCCACCTTGAAGAAGGAGAAGGGGAGAAAGAAAGGAAAAAAAAGAAAGAAGAAAGAGGAAAAAAATAAAATTAAAAAAGTTTTAAAAATGATTTGAAATAGAAATTTTGATAATGGTGCCTAACGCAATTCTATTCCAAAAATTGAAATTTTGGACAGTTACCAAAGGTTTGTTTGGTAACACTTCTATTTTAGATAACAATTTATTTTCAAAAATCGTTTTTTTCTTTTTTCTATTTCCTAGAACAATTTCTCAAAAAAAGAACACGTTTGGTAACTACATAAAATTTATATTCTTGGAATGAAAAAAGAACAAAAATGTTTTTGGTATGATTCACAATGTATAATTTCTTTTAATTTTTTTCTTATTCTTTTTTATCGCCGCCACTACCAACCATTGTCACCAGCCGCCGACCGCCACTGTTGGCGATCACCGCCGACCGCTGCCGTCGCTAATTGCTGCTGCCTATGAAGCACGGACACGTTGTCCATGCTCGCGTATCGTGTCCGACATGTGTTGGAGCGTGTCGGGCACCTCGACACGCTCGGACATGCGGTCAACGCATGTCGGATTTTCCGACACGCAGTCAACTTTTCTCGACATGCGTGTTGACGCGTGTCCGAAAGATTGATAGAGGGTGGAGGCGAGGGAGCAGAGGCCGCGAGCGCCGGCGAGACGAAGCCACGAACGGACCACCGCGATGGCGAGAGATGGCTAGAGAAGGAGCCGAACAGAGAGAAAGAAGAGAGAAGGCAAACTCCTGCCGGCGAGACGCAGCCACGAATAGACCACCGCGACGGCGAGAGACAGCTAGAGAGAGCGGCGAGGGCCGCCACTGTTGCGATGGATCGGCGACGAGAGGAAGAGGAGAGGAGGGAAGGGGGTCGTGCGACGAGCGGCAAGGAGGAATAGGAAAAGGAGGGCTCGGCTCGCTAGGTTTTTCATAAAGAAACCCAAAAAAATAAGAAGGAGATCTGATGGCGTGAGGGGGAGGAGAAGTGACAGCTTACCTGTCATTGTCAAGTGGTGGGAGGAGGGAAAAAAGTGAAGAAATCTGGGGTGGAGGGAAAAGGACAAAGGAAAGAAGGGGTGGAGTTTGGGGATTTTTTTTTAACCGGAAAAATAAATAAATAAAATTAAAAAATAATTTTGAAAAATAAAAGTATTAAATTTTAAATAATGATAAATTGTGATCATGATAAAAAATTATGGATTTATTTAAATAAATTGATTCTAATTTTTTATTAATTATTAGTTTCATCGATAACTTTTGTTAAAATTAAAAAAATGTTCCTCATTAACTATAAATATATCTTTTGAATTTCAAATGAATTGATTTGTTAATATTATTAGTGCAAATTTATTATAGGCTCTTTTTTAATTAATTATTTATTTATGAATTTGAATCAAATTAATTTAAAATAAAAATATTTATTTAATATACAACGTGTCGCAACGTGTCGGAATTCTCTATTTTTTAGAAATGACGTATCGACGTATCGTATCGTGTCGGACACTCGTGTTGTGTCGCATGTCGGTGCTACATAGGTCGCTACTAGCCACAGTCGCCGGTCCATCGTTAGCGATCATCAGTGGCTAGCGGTGACAATCGACAACAACGGCAGTCATCGACGGGCGAAGGTGACAGTTGTTGGTGCCGGTCAATCGATCGACTAGTCGGCGAGCGGTGGCATCAACCTATGTTGCACGAACACATTCAGAGGGCTTCTGAGTCGTGTCTGACACGTATCAAAGTGTGTCGGACACGTCAACACGCTTGGACACACATTGACTGCGTGTCGGATTTGTCGACACGTGGTCAACTTTTGTCGACACGTTTCGACACGTGTGTCCGAGGGTGGAGGCGAGGGCGAGGGAGCAGAGACGAGGCCATGAGTGAAGGCAAGAGAAATAGTAGAGACTGAGGCAAGGGCCGTGAGGAGGAACTTCATGAGGGAGGCGCACATGGGGGAGGGCAGCCTCATCGAGTAGGGCGGCGGCGATAGTGGCAAGGGGGAGGAGGAGGAGGAGTTCGTGGCGGTGTGCAGCCTCTCGGCACACAGGGACTACGCGTTCCATCCCTGGCAAGCAGAGATCGAGAGGAAGAGGAGAGGAAAGGCGTCGTGCAGCGAGGAGAAGGAGAAGAAGAAGGCCTTGCTCTAGGGTTTTGAGAAGAAAAATAAAGGAATAAAAAGGGGACTTGGCATGTTGGAGGGAGGGGGAAGTGACACGGGTTGATAGCTTGTCAGGTGGAGGGGGAAAAAGTGAAAAAAAAAAATTGGGGGTGGGGAAAGATACGAGGGAAAAAAGGGTGTTTGGGCGTGCCGTTGGGGGGGAGAGAGGGAGGTGGGGTTGGGGGCTTTTTATTTAATCAAAAAAATTATTAAAAGAAATTAAAAAATAATTTTGAAAAATAAAAGTATTGTATTTTGAATGATTAGTGTGAATCTATTGTAGGTTCTTTTTTTAATTAATTATTTATTTATAAATTTGAATCAAATTAATTAAAACTAAAAATATTTATTTAATATATAAACATGTCATAGCGTGTCGAAATTTTCTATTTTTGAGAAATGACGTGTCAATGTGTCGTGTTGTGTTGTGTTATGTCGCGTTATGTCGCGTGTCCATGTCGCGTGTCGGTGCAACCTAGGCATCAACCATCATCGGTGGTGGGTGGGGTAGCTGGCAACGACGGCGGTCGACGATGGTGATGGTGGCGACTATCGACCAGCCGACAAGCGGTGGCCTTAATGGTCATCGGCGGTGGGCCATGGTGGGCAGCAACGGTGGCGACGGCAGCCAGCCGGCAGTTGATTGGTGGGCGGGCGGTGGGAGGCAATTGGCTATCGGCTGTCAGGCAGCGAGAGGCGAGCAACGGTAGCCAGCTGGCGACGGCAGTCGGTTAGCAGCGGTGGCTGGACGACAGGGGCAATGGCGAAAGGAAGGGGCAACAAGGAAGAAGAAAAAAAAATAACTTATTTATAGAAATTATTCTTGAGAACAATAAACTATTTTTTATTAACTTCTTGTTTCTATTCCAAATCTATTTCCCAGCCACTTTTCTATTATGGAGAATAAAAAAATCAATTGATGTTACCAAACGGATTTTTGTTCTTTTTTTTGTTCTGTGGAACAAAAGAACATAAATTGGGAGGAATAGAAACGTTACCAAATAGAGCTCAAATGGCTTAAAATACTTAGAAATTGATCTCGGAAACAGAATAAAAAATAATCATTTCCGATCAGACATTATTCCCGAGAACAGAAGCGTTATCAAACTCACCCTAAGTCACTCATTTAGATGTTTTAAAATGAATTAAATCTTGACTAATTGTGCCACCAAAAGCAATCTGTCTTCTTAATGAAATATGCTATGATTTGTACTTTTTGATATGCCTTAAGTGGAAAAATATGAGTGTGGTAATCTATATGATCTAATAAAACATTTTTATCCGACCAAAATTTATAGTTTCTCTTTTTCACACTATTTCCAAATTTGTCCCCATTTCACTATAATCGATTGCCCATAATGGACAGATCTCATGAAAAGGGAGTTCATTTGTTGTTTCTATGAATATTGGTAATCGGAATTTCATGCGATACGTGAGAGCATATCTTTTGACAAATTGAGCACATGAATACACGATATGTAATTCGTTGCAAATAAATGAACTTTCATGTTTTAGACATGATTGGAAATGTTGAATAAATCTAATTCATTATTAGACAAAAAAATCAAGGTCATTTGAAAAAGGGTTATTGTATTTAGTTTTCAAGGGATGGATGTAGTAATAAGTACTAATACCCAAAGCCAAAATAACATAATCAATGACTTAACGTTTAAGGATCTCCTGGACTAAGCAAGTCTCTAACTTTCATCTTGATTTTCATCTTGACCTCATGATCACAAGGATAAAAAAATGACTAAAGACTATTCCCTCCTTTTGAGGAAGAAAAAAGATACAAGGAAAATTAAGGGTGCAAGTACTGACAAGTAAAAATAAATAATGCATTTGTGAAGCCCATCATCCCTACAAAGCAAACGAACGGACCGCACAAGCCCTTCAAAAAGCTCGTTCTATATAAGGTTAGGTCGGAAGCATAAATCGTTGGCGATTCAACAAATCTACCGGAAAAAAGGTGAAAAAGCAAATGATGACCTAGTGGAGCGAAGCAAAAGCCAATCATTTTTCCCCAAGTTTGTCTTTCTTTTTTTTTCTTCCCTTGTCTCTGTAACCTCTAGTACTCAAGCCTCTCTCTCTCTCTCTCTCTCTCTCTCTCTCTCTCTCTCAGCAACATTGAGTACATTCATCCACCAAAAGTGATAAATTTTTTTTTTCCACCTCTACTTTCTACTTTCTACAAACTTAAACCACAAAAAGTTTACTTGTTCAACATAAGGGTGAGCGATTCCAAGTTTCGCCTAGAACGTGGAATCTACCATCGGGTATAGATTTTTTTATTTTTTGGAATTCGGAACTTACTCGTTGGAACTTGGAACCCGGAACTTACCTTTTCATGGGTTCTAGGGTCTAACAGGTTTTTTTTTTTTTTTTTTTTTTTTTTAGTTAAACGAAATGAAAATGAACGCAATAATTATAAACAAACTTGACATTCATCAAAGAGAATACAAAATGAACAAAATTATCAATATAAGAAAATGAATTCTTGGCAAGAACTTCAACTAGGGCCCCATTTGGTTTAACATTCCTAAGGGGCTTTGAGCCCTAAAAGCTCATTAGGAAAAATTTTATATTTTTGATTCAGCATTTAGAGGTGTCATTGGCCAAATGTTGACCTTTGAAATGCTGACAACTCAAAGACATGCTTTGAGCATTTAGCATTTTCGGAATGTTAGTTCTTTTATTAATGAATTTTTGGTTATTACTTATTTTACCCTCAAAATTTTATTAAAAGTCAAATTTTACCCAATACAACCAAAACCCTAACTCTCTCAACGCTTTCCTTTGTTCTGCAACAACTCCATCACGTGACGGATCTCTTCTTCATCTCACAGCACATCCATTCTCGCCGATATCCACCCCGTGGCTCGCCGCATCGCCTCCACTCTCGCTGCCTCTTTCTCTCTCCTCTCTCCTCTACTTGGTACGCCTCTCTCTTTCTTCCTCTCTCTTTATTCCTTTTCGTCGCTGGATGGTAAACGGATCTGCTTGTTATCTCGATCTTCTCGGTTTGTTTTGATTGTTTGTTTGTGGCGTGTTTTTTGCTTCAGTGATTGAATCTGTTGGTTTAGCCTCTTTTCCTTCCTCTATGTTATGCAATGTGTTGTGTGGTTATATGGGTCGGATCGATCGTTGAAGCCTCTCCTGCGGTTTCGCTTATTTGGATCTGTTAATCAAGTCTTTCCGTGTTGTGGGATCTGGAATCTTGTGTCTTTGCTACTTTTGGTGTTCATTCACCTGATAATAGCTTCTGAGTTATTACCTTGAGAGTTTGTACAAATAACAGTAGGACAACTCGATGTTCTTGTCCATCCTCTCTCTCTTAATGAGCGCCCAGTCGAGTTTGTCCACAAGATTCGTCGTTACCATGATCAGTCTTGCCCCCTGTGTGTTGACTATATCCTGTCATTGAAATTAAGAACCGAGAAAGTATCACATTTCTATTAGCCATTACAACGATCGTAGTAGTGGACTTGTCAGTCCCAAATGGCCCATATAGCAAGAAACAACTCTTTCACGCATTCCCCATCCTTGTGTATTAATCCTTTGACTTTGTGAACGCGACCAAAACAAGGCACTCACTTGCCCTGTAGTTTCTTCATTATTTGGACAACCTAATATTATTACCGAAAGCCAATTGTAATCAAGGATTTTTTATGCAAGTATAATATTTTTGCTTGTCCTTATTTTTTCTCAATATTAGTTTTCTTTTCTTTAAGTGAACATCTTCTAATTTTTTAATAAGAAAGGGTTTGAGTGGGTTTTTGACTAATAAGAAGTCAGAAATCTAGCAATTTGTTTTTTAGGGGAATTGTTGGAGGAGAAAAATTGTGTGCTATTCTCACATTATCAAATGTGAATTGACTGTTCACACTCATTTATACTCGTTTGTTTATATTCTTTATTTAAATTGATTCATGATTGATCTTGTTTGTTTGTGTATCTTAAATTTGTTCATATCACTTTACTAGTAGATGAGTTCATCAAAGGAAAAGGCATTTTGGAGCTCGGAAGTTATAGAAACCTTTTGTAAGTTTTTTTTTTTTTTTTTATGACCATGGAACTGCCTTGTGGCTGACAGTAACTACGTGTAAACCACGATGGGTGCTAGTGCAAGGACTCACCTCCTACGGCTCCCCACTTTAGTCGCGCATCATGACGAGTTAGGGAATCGAACCCTGGCCTTGCATGTGGCCAACATGTGATTCCACCAACTCGGCCACCACGGGGTGGATGAAATCTTTTGTAAGTTATGTATCGAACAAATTGAAAAGGCAATTGTCTTGCAAACAATAAAAAAGATAGATGAACAGTCATAATTAGTAAGAGTGAAGAGCTAATAAGCAAAAAGTATGATAAACAAAAAATGAAGAGTAAGTGGGATAATCTTAAGAAAGAATGGAAAAGATGAAGGTCATTGCTTTATAAAAACTAGACTAGAATGGGATTCAAAAAAGAAAACTATTGATGCGAGTGACGAATGGTGGAAGAGTAAAATTCAAGTTTTCTTTACTTCTTTTTTTTACTTTCATGTTAAGCTTACCTTTAATAATATAACTTATACAAATGTTTCATTATAACAGGCTAATTCAAAGTTTAAGACTTTTAGGATAAAAGGCATGTATCCTGATCTTGAAGTAAAATTAGATATGATGTTTAGAGATATGGTTGCTATTGGAAGAATCACATGAAATCCTACATAAATTTTATGTGTTCATAATTATGTGGAGACCACATAACCTGGTATTAATGATGTTATAGGGTCTACTGATGAAAACTTGAAGGATCATGTAGATAAAACTGTTGTTGAATCAATTGGAACTCAAACTCATAAGAGAGCTGCCCATACTTCAAAAATGCAAGCTCGAGGAAAGAAAGATAAAAAATTAAGCATAAGAGAGAAGCTCGGAACACAAATTAACAAACTGCTTACAGTTATTGAGAGTAGGTGCACTACTAGTGCTGCATCCAAAGCAACCAGTTTAGTTTATCCTTATGAAGACCTCATAGAGATATTAGATTCTATATATGAGATTGTGGAAGACGAAAACTTGTACTTTTTTGTAATTTCTCATTTAATGGAAAAGATAGACAATATATAAATTTTCATGAACTTAAAGGATGATGCGAAGAAAGTAAAATATCTCAAATTTGAGTTGAGAAGAGAATCAAATCTTCGTAGATAAGATATTAGCATCTTATTATTTTCATGTTTGAAACTTAGTCATTCCACTTTGTTTTTATCTATAGATCTTTATTTACGGCCCTTGTAAACCTAATTTCAATTAATACTTGATGTTAGAATTGTTTTCATTTGATGTTATCTTAATGTGATAGTTTGCATAGATGTAATGGTTAATACATTGTTTCTTTTTATATTTTGTTACTTGAAGTAGTTATGAATTATTCACATATAAGGGAAAATCATGAGTAAGAAGAAAATGAATTATTGGATTTTGTCTCAATCACTCAAGCTGCAATTCTTTATCAAGCGATCAACCTTTGCAAATAACCTTGCATGACATCAACATATACAGGTTATGTATGGTTAAAAGAGTTGATTGGCAAAGATGCTAATCCGATAAAGTGCTACAATATGTTGAGAATGCATAAGATTGTATTTAACAATTTAACGCATGATTTAGTAACATATTAGAGAAATGATCGGTATGTTTCTTCATATTCTAGAACATGGTATAAGTAATAGATTAGTACAAGAGCATTTTCAACGCTCCGAGGAAAAGATTTGATCCAACCAACTAATCCACGATATTAAAAAGTTTTAGAGAAGATCAAGAAAGATCAACGATTTTATTCATATTTTAAGAATTGCATTGGAGCTATTGACGGTGCACATATTCCAGCGGTTGTACCTACGTATGATTATATTCATTTTATTGATCGAAAATGAATAACTCAAAACGTGTTAGCCATATGTAATTTTAATATGGAATTTGTCTATATTTAGGCCGGTTGGGAGGGACAATCTCATAATACCCATATCTTTTATGAAGCTATTGGAAGACGTAACGCACATTTTCCCCATCCTCCTCTGGGTATGTTATTCAATGGTTTAAATACATTTATATATTTAATTGGAATATTTTGATTAAATTTACAATATATTTATATAGGTAAATATTACTTAGTAGATGTTAGATATCCAATCCAACTGGTTATTTGAGGCCATATAAAGAAGTTAGATATCATTTTTCAGAGTTTCGAGAAAGTCCTTCACTTACAAGATATCGAGAAGTGTTCAACTGTGTCAATTTCTCGCTACACTCGATAATTGAGCGAGCCTTTGATGTATTAAAACAAAAGTAAGGGATTTTAACTTATATGCCGAGTTATCCATATGAAAAGCAAGTGTAAATTATCGTAGCGACAATGACTTTGTACAATTATATACGGAGAAATAACGTGACTAATACGGATTTTGGACAAATAGAATTAGATCTCAATTATGGATATTCAGTTGACTATGACGATGCAAATGAAGGGATTGGTGCTTCAAATTCGTATGCATCTCCGAACATTGCACATTTACGTGATGAAATAGTCATAAATTTACAAAGTCGTAGAGATTTGTAATACTAAGTATAACATATTTCTTTTTTTCGGACATATATAACCATATTTTCTATTATGAAATTATTATTTATAATCAAATTAGTATGAGAGGAACTTTGTTTTATTTTTCTAAATGAGGACCTCCCTTTTTATATGTGGTGCTTACTCAAAAAAATTAGCATCCACAATCGGTTGCTTCACCATCTACCGAATTAGTTTACCTTTTTTTTTTTATATCATTTTTATCTTCTGACAATCAATAGCCTAACTTTTTATCAATACACTAGAATAATCATTAATTAACGAAGATGATTTATACTACCATAATTAAAAAAATATATAATCAAAGTTGAAAATGAATCTAAAAGAACCTTATGCCAAAAGTTGAGCTTTGCATCTAATCTATAATCAAATTCTTTTTATATAACTTTTAAATAAATTTACTAATATGTATCTTCTACATTATTCTCAATATGAAAATGTAAAATGTTGTATAGTCATTGCTTTTTTTTTTTTTTGCAATTTTAAAAATATTAAAACTAAAAAACTTAATTTAATCACACTAAAGGGTTTTTCAAATATATATTTACCAAACAGTCTTACATTTCCCTAAAGCACTTCTCAGTTATAGTTTACCAAACAGTCTTGCATTTCCTCAAAGTTCTTTAGGCTAAATGCCTTTACATTTAAGGCTCGTTTGGTTTAGTTTTGGGGAAATGCCATTGGGAGAGTGCAAATATCTTTGAGGTAAAGATTTTTCGAAATGTTAAAACTGTTTGGTAAACTAAAACTGAAAAGTATTTTAAAGAAATGCAAAACTATTTGATAAACTTGTATTTGAAAGGCTGTGACCAAATTAAGTTTTTTAGTTTTAATATTTTTAAAATTGCAAAAAAGAAACAATGAGTATATAACATATTACATTTTCATGTTGAGAGTAATGTAAAAGATACATATTAGTAAATTTATTTAAAAATTATATTAAAAGAATTTGATTATAGATTAAATGCAAAGCTTAACTTTTAGCCTAGGGTTCTTTTAGGTTTGTTTTCAAATTTGAATATTTTTTTTAATTATTGTAGTATTAATCATCTTCGTTAATTAATGATCATTCTAGTGTATTTATAAAAAGTTGAGCTATTGATTGTCAAAAGATAAAAATGATATAAAAAAAGGGAACTTATTCGGTGGATGGTGAAGCGACCGACTGTAAATGCTAATTTTTTTTAGTAAGCACCGCATATAAAAATGGAGGTCATAATTAAGAAAAATAAAACAAAGTTCCTCTCATGCAAATTTAACTAGAAATAGTCATTTCAAGATAGTAAACATAGTCATATATCTCCCGAAAAAATAAATATGTTATACTTAGTATTGCAAACCTCAACAACTTTATAAATTTATGGCTATTTCATCACGTAAACGTGTCATGTCCAGAGATGCATATGAATTTGAAGCACCCACCATTTCATTTGCATCATCATGGTCAACTGAATATCTATAATCGGGATCCAATTCTGCTTGTTCAAAATCCGTATCGATCACGTAATTTCTTCGTATATAATTGTGCAAAGTCATTGCCGCTATCACAATTTGCACTTGCTTTTCATATGGATAACTTGGCATATAAGTTAAAATCCTCCACTTCTGTTTTAATACACCAAAGGCTCGCTCAATTATTGAGCGTAGCGAGGAATGGGCACGATTGAACACTTCTTGATATCCCGTAGGTGAAAGACTTTCTTGAAACTCTAGCAAATGAAACTAACTTCTTTATATGGCCCCAAATAACCAGTAGAATTTGGATATCCAGCATCCACTAAGTAATATTTATATATATATACAATTAGATATATTGATGTATCTAAACCATTGACTAACATACCTAGAGGAGGATGGGGAAAATTTGTGTCACGTCTTCCAATAATTTCATAAAAGATACGGGTATCATGAGCTTATCCCTCCCAACCGGCCCAAACATAGACAAATTCCATATTAAAATTACATATGGCTAACACATTTTGAGTTGTTGTTTTTTTTCGACCAATAAAACGAATTTGATCATACTTAGGTATAACCGCTAGAATATGTGTGCCGTCAATAGCTCCAATGCAATCCTTAAAATATGGATAAAATCGTCGATCTTTCTTGATCTTCTCTAAAACTTTTCTATATTGTGGATCAGTTGGTTAGACCAAATCTTTTCCCATATCATATACTTTATCTAAAACTAAGTTGAAGTGCCTAATTATGGCTTCCCCGAGCGTTGAAAATACTCTTGTGTTAATCTATTACCTATACCATGTCCTAAAATATAAAGAAGCATACTAAGCATTTCTCTAACATCAATATTCCTAGATCCTTAAAGGCCATAATGTGTTACTAAATCATGCGTTAAATTGTTAAATACAATCTTATGCATTCTAAACATATTATAGCACCTTATTGGATTAGCATCTTCACCAGTCAACTCTTTTAACTATACATAACCTGTATATGTTGAGATCATGCAAGGTTGTTTGCAAAAATTAGTCGCTTAATAAAGAATTGCAGCTTAAGTGATTGAGATAAGATCACATAATTCATTTTCCTCTTACTCATGATTTTTCCTTGTATGTGAAGCATCCATAAATGCTTCAAATAACAAAATATAAAAAGAAACAATGTATTAACCATCACATAAATCATCCATAACTGCTTTAAGTAACAAAATATAAAGAGAAACAATATATTAACTATCGTATATATGCAAACTATCACATTAAAAGAATACCAAATGAAAACAATTCTAATATCAAACATTAATTGAAATTAGGTTCACAAAAGCTGCAAATAAAAGATCCATAGATGGAAACAAAGTGGAATGACTAAGCTTCAAATATGAAAATAATAAAATGCTAACATCCTCTTATTTACGAAGACTTGATTATTTTCTCATATCATATTTGAGATACTTTACTTTCTTTGCATCATCCTTTAAAATCATGAAAACTTACATATTGTCTATCTTTTCCTTTAAATGAGAAATTGAAAAAAAAAAATACTAGTCTTCGTCTTCCACAATCTTAGGTATGATCTAATATCTCTATGAGGTCCTCATAAGGACCGACTAAACTAGTTGCGTTGGATGCAGCACTGGTAGTGCTCTTACTCTCAATAATTGTAAACAGCTTGTTAATTTGTGTTCCGAGCTCCTCTTTTGTACTCAATTTCTTATATTTCTTTCCTCAAGCTTGCATCTTTGAAATCTGTGTGGCTCTTTTACGAGTTTGAGTTCCAGTTGGTTCATCCATATGATCCTCCAAGTTTTCATCAGTAGACCCTACAACATCATCGATACTAGGTTATGTGATCTCCACATCATTATCAACATATAAACCTTATTCAGGATTCCATGTGATTCCTCAAATAGCAATTGTATCTCTAAACATCATATCTAATTTTACTTTAAGATCAGGATGTATCTATTATAATGAAGTATTTGCATAAGTTGTATCATTAAAGGTGAGTTTAACATGAAAATAAAAAAAGAAGTGAGGAAAACCTAATTTTATGCCCCCACCATTCGTCACTCCATCAATGGTTTTCTTCCTTGAATCCTATCATAATCCAGTTTCCTTGTAAAGTAATGACCTCCATCTTTTCCATTCTTCCTTGAGGTTATCCCACTTACTCTTCATTTTTTGTTTATCATACTTTCTACTCGTTAGCTCTTCAAACTTACTAATTATGACTGTACATCCATCTCTTTTGTTGTTTGTAGGACGATTGCTTTTTTCAATTTGTTCGATGCACAAATTACAAAAGATTTCTACATTTTCCGAGCTCCAAATGCCTTTCCTTTGATGAACTCATACTAGTAAAGTGACATGAACAAATTTAAGAGACACAAACAAACAAAATCAACCATTCAAGCCCTCTCTTATTAAAAAACTAGAAGATATTCACTTAAAGAAAAGAAAACTAATATTGAGAAAAAATAAGAACACGCAAAAACATTATACTTGCATACAAAATCGTTAATTATACTAGGTCATCCAAAACCTAGAACAATAGTGAATGTCAAATTAAGCATATCCATCATTGGGCAAAGATAGGCTTAAACTCCGCATGAGATGATTACATGATGAACATAGCTCATCATTTAAAAGGTAAACTCATGCCACCTTGGCAATGATGAGTATTTCTTGATAACTGGAATCACGCAACATAGATTCACCATCTAAGTAACCCATTTGTTTGTCCATCTTGCCTAGTCATTTGATATATTATTACAAAGACAAATATGAAAACGTCTATACAATATGCAAAAGTTTATTCTACTTTATCTTCCAGACAATAGTTTATATATATAAGGCATCGACAGCCACAATGAAGAACTTCGAAAAAGTTAAGACCAGCCTATAATCACTCTCATGCTTGCAGCTGTTTCAATAGTAAACTGCAAAAGAGCAAAATAAAACATAAAAGTTGGGTGTGCAGGACACTGGAGTGACCAAATCACAAGGAACAATAAGTACAATTAACATAGCAAGCGAACAGGATGGAAGAAAAGTGATGTCAAATTATTACAATAGCAACACAATCAATTTCAAAAGCCATAAGTGCTGGTCAAGCATAAGAAAAGAAAAGCAGAAACTTGAAAGGTTCCCATTCTTGATCTGAGAATGTGCAAAGTGCAGTCCCTGCAATGTCAGGAGGCCATATAGCTCATGGTTTATCAATTTTCACTTCTACGTACTGTTAATATTTTCTCCAGTTCCTAGCAACACATATTTCCAAAACGACCTACAAGTGGTTCCCTCACAAAGTTGATATAATCAACTACACATAAAGTCCCAATTGCCAACCCTTGGCATGTTTCACAAATCACTTCAGATAGCTTCGCATGGACATCCAAAAATCACTCTATAGGAATGATTACCCCATCCATCTTCCTACTAAGTTCTAATCCAAAGTTGGCCATGATAAATAAGATTATTAGGTAGTTAATTGAATTCCTGACCAATCATCTCCAAGAAACACTCAGCCATTAACAAGAACCTCAGAGGAGCTACTATTTGTAGTAATTTGGCACGAATCAACCTATTCGAGACTCCCCTTCATCTCGAATCCTCATACAAGAAAGCAAAAAAAAAGAGAGCAACTGTGACCATTTTCTTTTCTCAACGATTATAGGTGCCCTCATCTCACATTGACCTCAACCATCTACAGTCTTTCTTGAATACCTTGTAAATTACAGGGACACCGAACCAAAAGCCAACAAGATTACGACCCAAAAAGGGAAAAAAAAAAAAAAAGGAGAGGAGGGCAAAGGAGTGAACCCAAGAAGATAAATTCAAACCACGATCAAACACAGGACTCGAAACCCATCATCAGAGCCCTGAAACCCCAAATCTTGCCTCGTTTAAGAACGAATTCTAGAGACAATCATCAACGAAATGAAGCAATACCCTCGATAGAACAGAAGAGAGAGAAAGAGAGAGAAGTGCCTGCATAAGGGAAGTGGAAGGATGGGAGAGTACCTGGCCGGAGGGAGCAGCAAGCAAAGTGGAGTGAAGAGAAAGCGAAGCATGCCAAAGAAGAGGAAGAGAGCTTCGTCGAGGTAACGAGAGTTTATAGGGATCCAAAACCAAGAACGACCAATGTCATCAAGTATATCAATAAAACAATATACTCGACAAGTTGCAGGGAGAGAGAGACGGAGAAGAAAGCCGTCGAGTTGCAGGGAGAGAGAGACAAGGAAGAGAGCGTCGCGTGAGAAAAGCCTTGAAAGAGTTAGGGTTTTGTTTTGTATTGAATAAAATTGGGCTTTTAATAAAATTTTAAGGGTAAAATGGGTAATCAGCAAAAATTCATTAATCCTCTCACCAGCATGCCGAAAGTGCTAAAATGCCCAAAGCAGGTCCCTACCTGCTTTGGGCTTTCAGCATTTCAAAGGCAAGCATTTTGCCAAAGAGCCTTCAAATGTTGAACCAAACACCCTTAAATTTTTTCCAAGGGGCTTTGGGGGCTTAAAGCCCATTGGGAAAACTGAACCAAACACCCCCTTAGCTAAAGGCTTTTCCCAAATGCTGAACCAAACAGGACCTAGATAGAAGTAGGGATGAGCGAATCTAAGTTCCGTACAAGTTTTACCTAGAATTTGGAACCTACCTATTAGAACAGGTTCCTTAATTTTTTTGGAACTTGAAACCTACCTTGCATATCCTAGAACTTAGAACCAATACTATCATAGGTTCCAAGGTTTGCCTAGATCCCACTTATATTATTAAATGAATGATTACGATTCACTAATCATAACTTATATTTAGATACACGAAAAATATGAACATTAATAAAGTAAAAACCTTAGCCATAAAATAGAAATTCATATTAGTGCTTTCAAATTATACACTCATCATCAAACAACACGAAATATCGGAAGATTGCATAGAGACATGGATCAAGAAAAATATTAAAACTTGTTCTAGGTTGTAGATTACAGATTTCAAGTTCCTCCAACTAAGAACCTAGAACCTATCCATTAAAATAGATTCCTCATTTTTTGGAACCTGGAATCTACCTTGCATACCTTGAAACCTAGAACCTAGAACCTACAAGCTCCCACTGGTCAAATTCTCAAGTTCTAGGTTCTACTCTAGAACCATGCTCACCCCTATTTCAACATATTTGAAAGATTTCTTAACATAGTATCAACACATGTCTCGCACTTATAATGAGCATCCAATTCAAATCTTGAATTAGCCCCAAGTTTTCTATCTTCTTCATTATATCATAATTCACATGTCCTAATCTATCATGCTATAAATAAGAAGACATAACAATGTAAACTAAAGACTTCTCTTTATTAGTAGTTTTTTGGTACAAGAATTTCGAGTTTATATCAATGACAGTCACTTTGATTTAAATAGGTCATTACACAATTATCATTTTCTCACATATATCCCACATTGGAAAGATTGAACTTGTCCGATTCCAATACAATTTTAAAAACCTTCTTGATAAGTGTGGGACCAGAATTTAGATTCTTTTGGATCTCCAATACATGGAACACATTTAGTAAGGTGATTTCCTTACCAAAGGTGAATTTCAAGATCACATTTCCTCTCCCATCAATTTTGGCTAATGTAGAGTTAGCCATATAAAACATCCTGTCTTTCTTAGCTTTCTAGTAAGATGAGAACATGTATTTATACATACAACTGTGATTTGTGATTCCTGCATCCAATCACCAATTGGTATCATTTGATACTAAGAATACCTTAGACACTACCATGGCAGTCAGTCTCTCATCACTTTCCTACTCTGTCAGATTTAGCTACTTGGTTGCACTATTGCCCTTGCCTTTGTTCGAGCATTTCTTGCAATCCTTAATCCCATGGTCAAGCTTGTTACAAACAATATGTCCTTTGAAATTTCTAGGATTGTTCCTTTTGCTTGCATTTTCCTTTAAAATACTTCTTCCTCTTCCTATCTTGCTTGGAATTAGAAAACACAATAGTGTTGGCCTTTAGTTCCATAGGAGGATTTGCATTCCTCCTATTATCCTTCTTGATTATGATGCGTAGAATGAGATCTCCAAGGCTCATCTATTTTCATTTGTGCTTCAAATAATTTTTGAAGTCTGACCAACTCAAAAGCAGCTTTCACAATAATAACTGTCACTTGGAATGATTCTCTAAGTAACATTCCCTTAGCAAATATGTCGTTCAAAATTGTTTGCAATTCTTGGACCTAGTTCATGACAGATTTAGAATCCACACTCTTAAAGTCTAGGAATTTGGCAACCACGAATTTTGCAGAGCCTGTGTCCTCAGTTTTGTATTTCTTTTCTAAGTCTCCCATAATTGTTTAATAATTTCAATGTTACAATAAACACAATATAAGGAATTTACTAAATAATTAGGATGTAGTTTTGGCATATGAAGTCCTTGTGCTTCCAAGCCTCCAATGCCCTAAGCATCATGACATCTTGCTCATATAGCTAATTATTGGGCACACCTCTGATAAATACTTGATCAAATTCAACGTGATTAGATAGAGAAACATCTTTTGTTGCCACTACTTAAAGCCCACACCACTTAAAGCCCACACTGATGAATTTCTCTAGTTTCTCATTAGGTGTTACTGGAGTTGGTACCACCGAATTAGGCAAAGTCTAATAAACCATCCCTCCGTAAATTGAGGCATATGGCATTTGGCATGCATTGTTTTGAAAAACAATATTGTGTATAGAAGTCAAGTGACTTGTACGTGTACCGCCATAGATGGTTTCAACTTGATGGCTTGCAGAATTTGTTGCCGCAACACCAGGCCAGGAGGTTTGAACCTCACCAGTTGAAAAGACCATAGAAACATCTCTAGAAACATTTGAACATCTTAGGTACTTGATTGTCATTAGCCATCTTGATTTTCTAATAAACCCAACAAACAATAAAACTAGTTGCCTTAAGATTATTGAAAAAAATTGATTATGTATTACGAAAAATACACAACACTGTTTGTTGTAACCAGAGCAATAATAATTCTAAGAAAGTGATAACAAATAAACTAGAGATGAAGTATAGCTAAGCAAATCTTCTTAAGGTGATTACTTCCTACCAGTGGTGAAAAATAGCTTCGCGAACCATGCTTCTCAATGTACAACGGCTTGAACTTGTTTGTATTATTATTATACAAACAAGACTTTGTCGAATACTTTTTAAAACTATCACACTATGATAATGACCATAGAGAAAACTAAATGAATTTGAGGAATTTTTGTTGTTTTTTTTTTTTTTAACTAAGGAGGCACATCTATTTAAAAACAAGGGAAACAATTGCAGAAAACTATAAGAGCATGAAGAGTCATGTCAATACTACTCACATTAATTGAGCCAATAATAATAATCATAATTATAGTAATTCATGATTTTATAAAAACAAAGAAACTGTTGCAAAAAAGATCTGAAAAGGCATAACCGTCGCCCGTGAATTGAAGATATGCATCCATTAACGTCCATTAAGGCTTCCGTTAGTGCATATATTAACGGGTCCATTAAAGCTTCAGCACGTGACCAAAGCACGTGACTAATACTGAGCCATTAACAGCCTATAATTACAACATGCGCCACCGAAAGCCATCCGCCTTCGTAATGAATTATGCCGAGATTTTTGCTTTTTGATATGCCTTAAGTGGAAAAATATCACCGTCCTAATCAATATGATCTAATAAAACATTGTTGTGCTTTCTCTTTTTCTCCCGATTTTCAAATTTATCCACATTTCGCTATAATTGTTTACCCATAAAGGATGGATAGCATGAAAATGGAGTTTGTATGTAGTTTTCGTGGATATTCATCATTGGAATTTCATGCGATATGTGAGAATGTATCTTTGACAGATGACCACATGAATTTACGATATGCAATTCATCGCAAACAAATAAAAATTGAGCATGATCCAATACGTTGAATGAATCTAATTTCATTATTGGACAAAAACAAATTAGAGTCATTTCGAAAACGGTTATCATATTTAGTTTTCAAGGGATGGATAGAGTAAAAAGTACCAATACTCGAAGCCCGAAGCCCAAATAACATAATCAGTAACTTAACATATAAGGATTTTTCGTGGACCTAAGAAAGTCCCTAAAATGTTTCATCTCAGTTCTCATCCGGATCTAGTGGTCACCGACTAAAAGGCATTTCTTCCTCTTGAGGAAAAAAAAAACAGAGACACAAGGAAAACTGAGGATGCAAGGACACGCATGCAACGACACGCAAAATTAGCAAAAGCATCCATGGAGCCCGACATCCCGGCACACAAACGGACAGATAACAAAGGTCTCGTAAAAGCTCAAACTCTCTTCCTTTTTGGTGAGGCCAATATCCAAGGCCAAAATAACATTATCAGTGACTTCACTTCTAAGGATCTCCAAAAAGGTCGTGCTATGTAATATCGGGCGGACCGGAACCGGAGAACGGAGCGACCCGCCGGCGATTCGACAAATCCACCTGAAGAAAAGGTGGAGAAAAAGGCTAACGGCGACGAGCCGGAGCAAAAGCGAAAAAGCAAATCCTTTTTCGCCAAGTTAAGTCCCCGTCTTCCTCCTCCCACCAAAACAAAAAGACAAATCCCGTCTTCCTCCTCCTCCTTCCTCGTCCCCCGTCTCTGCAATCTCCACTACACAACTCTCTCTCTCTCTCTCTCTCTCTCTCTCTCTCTCTAGACTCTGCACATCTCGACCGTCCTCCATCGACGGCGGAGATCGGCCGTCGCGGCCCAATCCCCCCCGTCGCGATCCCCGCCCGATCGGAGCCGCGCCTCGCCCTCTCCCTCTCCCCATGGCTTCCCCGGGAAACCCTAACCAGCCGTCCCCTCCGCCTCCCCCCTTCGACATGGCCAAATTCTTCATGCCGCCCGCCTCCCCGTCGCAGCCCCAACCCCACATTCCTTACTCTCCCCCGCCACCCTCCTCCTCCTCCTCCTACCCGCCCCCCGCCGTCGGCCCCGGCCACTTCAATTACTCCCCCGCCCACACCTCCCCCTTCGCCCCCCAGGACCACCTCCTCTCGCAGCGCTCCCTCTCCTACCCCACCCCGCTCCTCCAGCCCCCCAGCCCTAACGCCGGAGCCCACCTCATGGCCCTGCTGAGCTCCCTCCCCCAGCCCCAGCCGCCTCTGGCCCCGTCCGAGCTCCCCGCGCCGAGCTCCGGCTCCGGCTCCGCCCCGGCGGTGCCGGCTCGGATGCCGAGCAGCAAGGTCCCGAGGGGCGGCATTTGGTGGGGGATTCCGTGGTGTACGACGTGGATGTTAGGCTGGCCGGCGAGACGCAGCCGCAGCTCGAGGTCACGCCCATCACGAAGTACGCGTCCGACCCCCAGCTCGTGTTGGGGCGCCAGATCGCGGTGAACCAGTCGTACATATGCTATGGTTTGAAGCAAGGGAACATCAGGGTGCTTAATATTAATACCGCGTCTCGGTCTTTGCTCCGGGGTCACACGCAGGTCGGTTCATCAAATTTGAAAATATATTTAGAGGAATGATTTCTTTGGGCATTCGATTACGGTAGACTAGCTTCGCAAGGGTATTATGTGAAGTTTGATAGTTGGCGTCCCGCTTGAGATTTAAGCTCGAGCTAGCATATTGTGAGTATGATAGTAAGTTAAATTCTTCGCAGTTACGAAATGATAATGCGCTAAGATAATCATTTTTCTCACTCGAGCTTGTTTTCTGGGAAAACTAGATAATAAATTGGCTTTGCTGGCTTTAGTAATTCGAAGGTTGATATGTCTTCATTGACCAGCATGCCACTATTGCGTGGGAAGAAGTAAAATTTGACTTTAGATTTAATTGGGAGGGGTTCCTACAGTGCATGAGATGCTGACTGTTCAATATGTTAATATAGGACATAGTCCTGGCATTGCTTTGATGTACTCAAGGTTCCTCTCTTTGATTCGGTACTTCACTATGTGGTTGCATCTCTCTCGTTGTGGACTTGAAGTGATGTAGGATAGATAATTTTGGGGATTCTGTTTTCTGCTGTTTAATTTATTTCTTCAGAGAGAGACAGACTTGATGAGAAGTGTTTCACTTGTGATCGCTGTCTTTTCTGGACCTTTCTGTTCATCTAAGTAATGTTTGCTTCTCTCAGAGGATCACGGACATGGTTTTCTTTGCTGAGGATGTTCACCTTTTAGCCAGGTAATTTTCCACTTCACTTCTTTAAGCTTGTTCTTATCATTCCTTTGCCTCATAGGGCATACTTTTTTACAGTGCAAGCACAGATGGAAGGATTTATGTGTGGAAAGTCTCTGAAAGCGTAGAGGAAGATAATAAGCAACAGATTATTGGAAACATTGTCATTGCCATTCAACTAAAGGGATTGGAGTCTGCCCATCCACGCGTTTGTTGGCATTGTCACAAACAGGTGTTTCATTGTTCATGTACTTAATTACATTGTTGGAGTATGGTCTGCTTTCCTTATGCAGTTTCTCCCTCTCTGACTTTTTGGTCGTCTAGTCAAGTTTTAAATCTTTTGACTTTTGTGAATTATCTTGAAATTATTCAGGAAATTCTGGTGGTTGGAATAGGAGAACATGTTTTGAGAATTGATACGACTAAAGTGGGGAAGGGTGAACTTTATTCAGCAGAGGAACCTCTCATGTGTCCTATTGATAGTCTCATTGAAGGGGTTCAGTTTGTTGGAAAACATGATGGAGAAGTGACTGATTTGTCAATGTGCCAGTGGATGACCTCCCGTTTGGCTTCCTCTTCCGTTGATGGCACGGTATGGCCTTTGCGTGTGTCATCTTGTACAGGTTTTTGTTGATTAAGCATTTTGGCTTGCAGTTAACAGATGGCAAACCAGCTATACCTGGGTCACTGCTTTCGACTGCTAGATCTGAAAGAGTTCTTTATGTGTGTTATTTGGGATAATGATAGTGAAAGTCTGAAAACTTGTCTTGATCGTCGCTTTAGTCCAAGGACTCTTTTTTGAGTCAATTAAGTCCTGAACTTTTCGACGTCCTTCGTATTTGTCCTTTTGTTAATTCTCGTCACCTTTTCCAAAAAGACAAATTAGAAAAAAGGGGCAAAAATTCTGATAGAGATTGGGCTGAGGGGGCAAGAAGAGGGGCAGCACCACTGCCTGCCTTTGTCGCCTACCTTGCCATGGGGTATGTGCCCTCGCATGGACACCACGGCTGTCTTGCCACCAATAGGTGGGGGCCCCTTGCCATCATCACCCCAACGAGGGCCGGCAGCTGCCCTCTTTGTTGTTTCTCTCACACAAACCCCCCCCCCCCCTCTCTTTGGCCTTTTTTAATTTTTAAATATTTGTTATTATCAGTTCATTTTTTTAATTTTAACAATGAAAATAACACTGTTTTAGACTTTAACAAGCTCCATCTCTTACATAACAGCCACTTGGATAAAGAGATAATGATAGAAAAGGCCAGCTCGGATTTTTCTGTCTAGTGAAAGGTGACGGAATTAATGAAAGGACTAATTTGAAGAATGGCAACAAGTTTTAGGACTAAAGTGATGGATAGACACAGTTGGAAGACTTCCATTGTTATTATCTCGTTTTATTTTTGTAGATAGGTAAAGGCTAATGCTAGCTTAAGTGAATGTGCTCACGTTGCAGATTTGAATATCCTGTTGGTCTTATTTGAATAGAATAGATCAATGGAATTATTATGCTGTATGTCATGTTTGTAGTAGTATGTCACCCTAAGGGCCTAGAAAAACGGGTGCACTTTCTAGTTACGTTGCACACCTGAAAACTTTATTGCAGAGATGGCAATCTAGGTCAATTATCGGGTTCCTTGAGAAGAATTTCCTTTGTGTCATTGAAAATCATGGTTATTTGGTTTTACTTTCCAGTTCCTGCAGCTTTTGGCACATATAAAGTCTACAACATTAATTAAAAATGTCATAGTGGACATTGTTCTGCTTTCCATTAACTTCACAAAATCAACCTTTGAAGTCTTACTTTTAGATCTTTCTCAGTAATCTTCAAACTATGTGGCTCAAAGCTGATAATCATTTCATGCGTACATGTCAGAGTATTGTTGGAAGCAATGGCTGGAGAACTCTTTACCATATCGTACTTGAGCTCTGCAGAAATTTTATAACATCCAACATGGCAGTTATTTCTGGCTTTGTTTCATAGAAAAAGAAGAAATGTGCATTCTCGGGTTGCTCCTCAAAGTTGCACCCTACATTTACTGTGGCTGGTCATGAAGACCGTTCAACTTGTGCAGGAAGGAGAGTCCATTAGCATTTATTCAGACCTTAGTTTGGGTCTAAAATCTCTTTTCATGTGATTTAAACCTATACATTTTGAGATGCTCTTGTGATGGTGGAAGTTGAATGAGTAACTTCTCCAATGGTGCTGTGGCCAACTTAGTTTAATTACTTTCTGCCTTGCTTCCCTATTTCATGCATCATCCTTAAAATTTTCCTTTTGGTGGAATCTTTTGACATTGTTCTCTGCTCCCCTGTTTTATGCATCGGCCCCATTACACTGAATTTTATGCATGCCTACGATTGTGATAATGTGTCACCATATTCTTTGGTTATCGCTAAAGTATGATGATGATAATAGTCAATTATATTCCCTAGCCTTTAAACTTGTTTTGACTGAAAGCCTGTGTCGTGTGACAGATAAAGATTTGGGAAGATCGTAAAACATTGCCACTTGCTGTTCTGAGACCATATGATGGCCAACCTGTTAGTTCAGCTGCATTTGTGACTTCTCCCCATCGGCCAGACCATATAATACTTATAACAGCGGTACAAGCTCAATGACCTTCTTTCCTTTCTTGATTTGTTTGTTATTGTCCATCAAATCTTTTGCCGGCACCAGTACACAGCAATTGGCAATTGGGATTCCACATGTAGCTCGTATGCTAATCTGTTTTCTGGATGACGTTATTATTGATATGTAACCTGTATTATTGTATGTCTGCATGGGATGTTGATTATTTAGATTGTTGCCTTACAATTTTCCAACACAGACAAGTTGGAGTGCTGGCACTTATGATCACAGACAGCATGTAAGTGGATCATTTTGTGCTTATTTGTTTGACATTGTTGCACCTGTTTCTAGGGTCCATTAAATCGTGAACTCAAGGTTTGGGCTTCAGCAAGTGAAGAAGGTTGGCTTTTGCCAGGTGATGATGAAAAATGGAAGTGCATGCAGACGTTGGACCTCAGGAGTTCCTCTGAACCGCATGTTCAGAAAGCATTCTTCAATCAAGTTCTTGTATTGCCTCAAGCTGGTCTTCTTTTGCTTGCAAATGCTAAGAAGAATGCTATCTATGCTGTGCACTTAGAATATGGTCCCAATCCAACAAGTACTTGCATGGACTATTTGGCAGAGTTTACTGTCACAATGCCCATTCTGAGTTTTACTGGAGTAAGTGATGTATCAGCATATGGGGACCAGGTAATTCAGGTTTACTGTGTCCAGACACAAGCTATTCAGCAGTATGCCTTGGACTTATATTTGTGCCTACCACCACTTTTGGAGAAGGTGGGATTAGAGAAGTCTGATCCTGATCTGTCTTGTGATGTGATGAATGTTGAAGGACCAACAGCTGCAGATGCTTCCGAAATAAAACCTACTGAATTTCCATCAGCTGCTTCAGCACCTAAAATAACCGGGAGAACAAGCAGCCCTGACATTACAGAGGCTATCAGGTTTCCGATAAGCTCTGCTTCTGTTGAGATGGCTGCTCCACAAGCAGTTACATCCTTGGATGAAGATTCTCGAACCATTAATGTTGCACCTTCAACTAGTCAATCTGATATTCATGTCGTTGCAGCTGCCCCTCCTCTTCCTTTAAGTCCTAGGTTGTCTCATAAACTTTCTGGTTTTAGAAGTCCATCGGGTGGTTCTGATTCTGGTCTTCCTTTCAGTAATCACACTGGCAACGAACAAGTCATGAATTCTTCTGTAGATAGGCAAGTGGAAAGTGTCCCTGCACAGATGTCGGATGTGGCTTTGACGAAGGATGAGTCGAGGAATGATGAAAAGAGAGTTGTACAAGATAATGCATCCAGTTTGCTTAACCATCCTGTTGTGTTCAAACATCCTACTCACTTAATTACTCCCTCTGAAATATTAAGGGCTGTTTCATCCTCTGAAACTAGTTTTCTCGGTGGCAAGAGTGAGGAAGAGGCAAATACTCATGATGTGGTTGTTAATAGTGAAGCAGGTAATACACCAGAAGAAATCAAAGTTGTAGCAGATACAGGATTTACACAGGAAGATGAATTTTCTCGTGAGGAACGAACTCAGGATTTTGTTGCAGAGAGTAGAGAGAGAATTTTTACTTCTCAAATTTCAGATCTTGGAATGGAGGTGGCCAGGGAATCCCGTGACTTATCAGAAAGCTTGGCAGAAGCTAATCCAGTTGCCAGTAGTAGATTGATGGAGCCACCTGGCCAATCCCCTTCTGGTGACATGGAAGAAATCCATGACTTATCAAAATATGTATGTGAAAAGGTTTCGGAGCCAGGTATGGTTGCAACAGTCTTGCCAGGCCCAATATCAAATGGGAAAAGTAAAAAGCAGAAGGGGAGAAATTCCCAAGTTTCAGGTCCATCTTCATCATCCCCCAGTGCTTCTAATTCAACAGATTCTTACAATGAAGCTGTCACAAGTTCAAGTCTTCCATCAATGGAAGCTGCTTTTCCTCACATTGTGGCAATGCAAGAGAAACTTAATCAGGTAAATGCAAAACCAATTGGACTAGGGAACATTCATAGGCTTGTGAGCAAAATTACTGTTTTTTTCTTTACCATATTTCTTTTCTGACGTTGATATTTTCACTGCTTTAGGATCTTGGCTTGCATCTGAGGGTTTACATAGTCTTTTTGCTATATGTTTGAGTTTTCCATTGAACCTTGTGCTGCTTTTGGGATGATTAGAAGTTTTGTAAATATTCTTTGGTTTTCATCATAGACGTCCAGTCAATATGTACCAATCTAGCTATGTACTTTGGAAGCTTTTTTGTAGCTTGTGTTTGTCAAATGTGTTAGGTCCCAAATCTGATCTGTTTTAAAGAGGAAAAAATGAGATTTGAATGGTGAATGTTTTGGATAGGAGCAAGTGAACCTTTTGGAATGCATTCTTTTCACTTAGATGCTTGACATACTTAAATGGTTAATTAAAGGAAAACTACCAAAAATATACCTCACCTCTCATCAGATGACCACTTGCATGCCTCAACTTTTGAAAATATGAGTTTTACCTTTGGAGACCACTTTGCACATTCACATCAAATAGCCAGTGACCATAGTTATGAAAATGTGATATTTTCATTCCATAAATGCCCCTCCCCAAATCCTAAATTATCACACCCACCCAAAACACTCAAAACCAACTGAAAAAAAAAACCAAAAACCCCATGCAAGATTTTAAAATGAGTTTTCAAGGAGAGGCAATGTGGTCTTTTCATTGTGGGGTTTTGCTTAGAGGTATGTGAATGTTATTTGCAAAAATAGAGGTGTATAAGCAGTCATTGGGTTAAAAGTGAGGTTTGTTTTTAGTATTTTTTTTAATTTATTCTGTAGTGAGAAGTCCCGGAGAAGATTATTGTACTAATTCTAAATCTTTGATATGATCATCCTGCTGTAGCTGATGAACATGCAAAAAGAAATGAAGAAGCAGATGACTGCTACTGTTAATGTGCCGATCACTAAAGAAGGCAGAAGACTGGAGGCTTCCCTAGGGCGTTCCATGGAGAAAACTGTCAAGGCTAATAATGACACCTTTTGGGCTCGGTTTCAGGAAGAGAGTTTCAAAAATGAGAAAATGGTGCAGGACCGTATGCAGCAAATAACAAACTTGCTTAATAACTTGATGAACAGGGATATGCCAGCCATTCTGGATAAAATTGTGAAAAAGGAATTGACTACTGTTCAACAATCTGTAGTTCGTGCCATCATGCCAGCTGTTGAGAAGACAGTATCTTCAGCTATTGCGGATTCATTTCAGGTTAAATACTATTTCTCTCTTTGCAGGGAAATCTCCTTTATTTGATTCATCTATTCTTATTTTGATTCTTCTATCTCTTATCATCCAGAAAGGAGTTGGTGATAAAGCTGTTAGTCAACTGGAGAAATCAGTTAATTCAAAACTTGAAGCCACAGTCACCCGACAAATCGTGGCACAGTTCCAAACTTCTGGCAGGCAAGCTATTCAGGTTAGTATAAGATTGACCAAATTGTCTTTATAGGGAAAATTCACTAATGTATGCAAGATTTAAACCCATTAAAGAAGATGATTGTAACTTTACTGCGCTCTAATTAGCCAAAGTGAATGAGTCTTTAGTGTGTGTTTGTGCACTAATTGAAAGCACAGGAGTTTTGCAACTTCTTTTTCTTAAATGAATACTTGTGCTTGCTCATTTTTATGAATGCTTGATTTTTGTTCTCTTTGCTTCTGAGAAACCATTTTCGTTTTCATCAGCATGGTCTTTTTGTAGCTTCTATTTGTAAGAAATTTTTGGCCTTTAGCTCATATCACTCCTTTCTTCATGCTCTTTTTCCTTTTGCTTCTACTTATTGTGATGTTTGTACATTTTGCACTTTAGTTTGCATTTATGTGTCTTGAGATTCCTATATAATTGCTTGAAATGATAAATGTCATGCAGGATGCATTAAAGTCTACTTTGGAAGCTTCAGTGATCCCTGCTTTTGAGATGTCATGTAAAGCTGTGTTTGAGCAAGTAGATTCTACTTTCCAGAAAGGAATCACCGAACACACTACTGCAGCTCAGCAGCATTTAGAATCTGTTCATTCTCCATTGGCACTTGCTTTAAGGGTGTGTAATCTGCTTTACAACTTTAACTATGGTTATCATTACCGTCTTAACTACTTCAAACATTATCATGTCTTGGCAGTTCATTGCCTGTGATATGCAAACTTTCTGTGCTAAATGACATTATTAAGATCATCAGAAGGTTTGGGATTGGGAATCTGGCTGAAACCAGATTCAGGACTGATGCAGATAATAAGTGAGTGAAGAATATGTGTTTGGAAATTTCTGAAAGCTTATATACTCTTGGGGATTGTGTGAAGCTAATTAAAGTAGTGTATCACATGGTGTAGCAGTGTCCTGTGAGATCATCTCCAAAGATTTTGCAGCGACATCTGGCATTGATTTCTCATAAACTGCATTAAAGATCAAATTATACCTAGACTTGGTGGCACATTAATCTTACCAAGTGCTCCAAGAAAGTAATTCTCAACTGGGTTCCAGATCTCCTTGATGCCTTATTCATATTCTGTCTTAGTATCTAATTGATTTACAGAGTCAGTTCTTGCTTGGTACTTGGATAAATATCTTCTTATTTGAGAAAATGCTGAATATGGGCTTCAAAAGTATGAGATGGCAGAAAGCTTCATTGTCCTACAAATTAATAGACATTATGCTACCTTGTTTTCTGCAGGCTGATTTTGTTTGTCTAGAGACACAGTCAGATTTGGGATACAATTGGATTGGATGATGAATTCCCTGTATTTCACATATACTGTCATTGTTCAGATAAGCACTGGATAAAAGGGTAAAATTAGAAATGTCCTATTGTTTAGGGTATTTGGTTGGGACTAGAATACAATTGGATAAAAACTTTAAAATCAAATAAATAACTCCAATCTTGGGAGATCATCTGCCCAAGGTCTATAACTTTGCAATCGTCTTTGTTGTCGTGGTCACACCATCCCCCACCTGCAGTTTTGGATCTTGATGGAGAACAAGTGTAACTTCAGTCCTCTTGGCCACGGGAGAGAGAGAGAGGGAGATGGAGGTGGGGAGGGAGGGAGGGAGTAGATTAGGCAACTATCTTGATGCTCAGAGAAAGAGAGAGAGAGAGAGAGATTAGGCAACTACCTGATGCTGCAAACTGTTCGTGCTTCATTCTTTTTAGTTTTTTCCCTTTTAAATTAAGTTCTTGTCTCAGGATGGCAAGTACAATCCCATACCTACAGTCTGGATATTTTATCTAACCCATGGTGTGCCACCAAACACCAGTTGTGATATGTGTGATTTTATCCAACCTTAAGATCAAACACGCCCTTAGTTATTTAATACCAGACACTAGATGGGATTGTGTTCTTTGATTTTTTTTAATCAGTTCATACACCCCGGTGCCTTACTAATGATTGTTCTGCTCTTGCTTATCATAAGATGAGGAGATATTAATGCTTTTCTTATTATATTGGTTTCAAATATTTTTTGAATTCTCCGATGTTCTAGAATAATATTAATTTTCATATGATTTTGCAGGATGCCGTTAATTCAGCATCGTCAATGACACGGACCTTGAGTGGAGATTTGGCTGAAACTCAACGGAAGCTTTTAGCTCTTGCTGTAGCTGGAGCTAACGCACCAGTAAACCCGTTGGTTACAGAATTAAGCAATGGGCCATTGGGTGTTCTACAGGAAAAGGTTTGACTTCTTGTATGAAATTCTTGCCGCCGCTTGGCATTACAGAGATGTGTCATGTTTTCTATGCAAGTTTCAAGATTGTCTGGTATTCGAGGAGGAATTACATAAATGTTTTCCACATTATAAGCTGAACATAACTCTCTGTGGTTGTGCCTCATATTCTGTACTTCTGTGCATGAACCTCTGACTATGAGTCTCCAATTTGAAGAAAATATGATGCTTCATCTGCCTTGCATGTGGCTTTTCTTTAGGAATTGTCCTGTCAATCATCTATTGCATGCATAATGGAATGTCAGTGTAGCTGGTGCCTTGAATGCCCAGTTTCAATGTACTTTTTAATTCAACACTCGAAGTATCTGAATTATTGAGCCTGCTTGGACCCCCCTACCTTTTTTCTCTGAGCCTGCTCGGAAGACCAAAATATGCCCACCCCTTTTTTTTCCTCCTCCTTCTCTCTTTTTGTACTTTGTGGAGAACTGATATGTCATCTCTGTAACAGGTTGACAAGCCATTTGATCTAACCAAAGAACTGTCACGATTGATCTCTGAACATAAATATGAGGAAGCTTTCACCTTGGCCCTGCAGAGAAGTGATTTGTTCATTGTATCTTGGTTATGTTTTCAGGTATTCAGTTGTTGAACGTCGTGTAGAATGTCGCATCTATTTCAAGATTTTCTTGACTTGCCGATTAACTTGAATGAACCTGGGGGCATAAGGACTGTTTATAACTAGTGATTTGTTTTACTACGATGAAAATTCCAAACAATCCTGATAAGTTTTGCTTTTGTTTGTTCATGGCTTTGTGAGGCAGCAGATCATCTGCATTTGCAGTTGGCTGACATGCCAGATAGATTGGATTCTGTGAGAGATGCTGAACTTTAACCTTTTTTTTCCTTTTGACAGGTTGATCTACATCGGATATTGACAATCACCCCTCTCCCATTAAGCCAGGGAGTTCTACTGTCCCTCTTGCAGCAGTTGGCCTGCGACATCAACAAAGACACGCCTCGGAAGCTGTCATGGATGACCGATGTGGCCGGTGCCATTAACCCATCGGACCCAGTAATCGCGGTGCATGTGCGGCCCATCTTCGAGCAGGTTTACCAAATACTGAGCCATCAACGTACTCTGCCAACCAATGCCAGCCCCGAGCTATCTAGTATACGCCTCCTTATGCATGTCATTAATTCCATGCTGATGACGTCTAAATGACAATGACACCTGTGAAAAGTGTTGTACTAGGGCAAAGTCAAAATGAGGCCCATAGTAATTTTAGTTGAATCTGTACAGATCTTTAGGGAGTTTCATTTGGAGTTTTCTAGGGCTGTAAAGTTCCTGTAGCTGTCGACACTCTGAAGATAGGATTCGACTCCAACGTCACAAAAAGAGTACAGAAAGAATCCATGATTGTTTGCAGATGCTTGCTTCTTCACTCTCCTTCCCGCTCGTCCGTTCTCTCGGTAGTTTAGGCTATTACAGAGAAGCTTTTGATCCATTGGAGATCGGTTAAAGCCGACAGACGAGCTTTTCTTCGCTCTCGGCAGGTAATGTGTCTGTTACGTGGGACGTTCCTATTATCTATGTTTCTTTGCATATTCTTTTTAAATTTAGGATTTATTTGTTCTACAGAAAATTTGAGGAAAATGTCTTTCATGGAAATCGTTTTAAGGAAAATGGTCAGTTTTCATTTATTTAATGATTTGAAGAAAGTAATTTCCTTTCTATCAAAAGGGGAAATCGATTTTTCCAAATCTAGTCTTGTTGTTTTCAGTTTATGGAAAATATTTTATACAAATCATTTATTTCCTGTCATCCAAACACAGGGAAGTTTGAAAATAAAGTTTCGAAAACAGTCTTAAAACAGTCGGATATTTTGATTTTACTATTATCGGAGTGAAGTAATTCGCACGTTATGATGTGGGGAGGGGCAAAAGGCAACTATGGCAGATTCATGCGCCATAAGATCGGGACCAGACTTCTCTTTTTTCCCAATTTGCACGGCATTTTGACTGATGTACGTCGTGCAACTCCCGGGGAAAACATGAAGACTTCTCACCTTAAAATAACATTGCTCGGTCGCTATGTGGGTCTTTGCTCTATGTTAAATGGTGTAAAATTCCAGCATTCTTGCACTCCAATCTTGGCCGAGTCCCGTTTTTCCTGAGCAAACAGCCCGGTACGTTTCGTCCGACCATCAATGTTGACGAAACAAATCTCTGTCGCGGTAATTCAGCAGCAGTTTCCTAATCGACCGACAATTAGACCCATCGCATGCTTCCTTCCCTTTGTCAAGGAGTTGCTCCCAGGGGTTCGTCATCCATACACCCAATTAGGGAAAATTCTTAATCGGGTTGCCCTGTTTCTCTCGCTTTATGTGTAATTGGTACTTTAGAAATTAATATATCTTTTTAGAAATTAGTATATCTTACCACCAAGAAGTAAGAACCATAGATTATGTTCACTGCGACACATCACAAAAAACTCTAAATTTAGCTGCTGTGTCACAAAAAAAATTCAAAACTTCACATACTCTCTATTAGGCGGCAAGCGTTTGAGGCTGATAAAAGGGGCTGAAATGGTGTTGAAGTTTTTTGGTAGAGTTTAGGAGTCTGCAAGAAATTTTTTACAAGAGGAGGTGCCAGCTGGTTTATACTTTTGGCTTTCTAAAAACACCCAAAAAAGCAAATGAATGAATGAAGAAAAGAAATGTTAGGATGGGCTGGTCTGGGCTGGTCGAGCTAGCTCTGATCGAATTGTGATGTCACATAAAGTAAGTTTGCCCTAATTGAAGTACACAGGGAAAAGGACCGAAAGCCAAGGGGAAAACATCCATTTCTCTTACAGAGAATCGGAGATATTTTTCCACCGAGTGCATATTGTTTGGTTGATACAAATTTAAGATTTTTTATCATACGAAAGAATTGCAATAAGATTTTTTATCATACTCAAAAAGTTCAAAACCTCAAGATACACGGATCTTAAGCAATCGAAGTAAATTTGGATTTTTATCCTCCAATGATGCACAAAAAAAAAAAATCACAATAAGTAAATTTGGGTTTTTAAATGATACACAAAAAAATTGAAGTATTTATATCATAATGGACATAAATTAAGGTTTTTAATAAGATTTTTAATAATATAAACCCTTCTTTGTTAAGTATATTTAGGCCAGTGTCGGGGGAGATATTTATTGACAAGACCCATGTGACTAGTAAAAAGATACCGCCCGAAAAGAGGCGCTAAGTGGGCCTTGGACATAACTCTTTAAGTCATATCAATTACGCTTTTCCTTTAAATCATTCTTCACTTCACTAGTCTTCCATGACGTCACGGCTGGCGCGCTTCGACCGGACTAATGTCTTCCGTTCGCCGGGCACGTGACTGATTTTCCGGTGTCTAACGACCGCCACGTGCTTGCGACACGGGTGCATCGTCGGAAAAGCCGAGGAGCACCGAGCGACACGTGTCGATTTTGTTATAAGAAAAGTAACTTTTAACTGTGCGAAAATTACCGACAGGCCGACCAAATGATATAAATAATAATAAAAAACAATAGACAGGATAAAAAGAAGTGACGTGAGAATTTACTTTTTTTCTATTCCATTTCCATCTCTACACACTAACAAAAATGCAAAAAAAAAAAAAAAAAAAAAAAAAAAAAAAAACTAGTCTCTTCCGTCAGAAGAAAAAAATCCATGACTCGAAGATTTAATTATATACAAATTGTTTTTTTTTTTCATTTCTGATTCTGGAACATTGCTCAGAAGAAGAAGAGGACGAAATTGGAAAATGCAAAAATCTTCTCGTTTTTCTTCCTTCGGTTTCGATGGCACGCGCGAGTCCTGTGCCGCGCAATGCGCATCACCAGCACTGGTCCGTCTCCCACCGCCGGGTCGAGCAGAACCCGGTCCAGCCCGCGCGCTGCTGCTGCTGCTGCCGCCGCCGGCGGCCGCTCCCGAGCGACAGGTCGTACACGGCCCTCGCCGCCGGGTCGGAGAGCGTCTCGTACGCGCTGTGGATCTGGATGAAGTCCCGGCCGTCGGTCTCCCCCGCGGCGTCCGGGTGGTACGCCTTGGCCAGGGCCCGGTACGCGGCCTTGATCTCCCTGGCCGACGCGTCCTCCCGCACCCGCAGGATCTCGTACAGGCTCAGCCTCTCCCGCCGCCGCGGCTCCAGCCCGGCGATCGACGGCGCCGCGGCGGGCGACGGGGGCGCGTGGCATGTGGCGACGCAGCGGACGCGGAGCCGCGACCTCGGAAGGCCGCCGGCGGCGGCGGCGGCGGCGGCGGAAGGAACTCCGGCGACGGAGCAACGGCGGCGATGGGAGGCGAGGGCCGGAGGAGGAGGGGTTAGGGTTAGGGACATTTGAAAAATGGGGGAGAATCGGGGTGCAAAATGGGGACGCTGGGAAAAGTCGCGGGTGTGTATGGGGAAGGAGAGAGAGAGAGAGGGCTTTTTATAAGAACGGAAGAATTTGGATCCGGAGGGTAAATCTGGGATTTCGCTGGGTCGAAAAATCCGTGTGTGGAGCCTGTTGTTTGGGGCGGGGTGGGAGGTTCGCGGGCAATGACGTGGCAGTGCGGTTTTATTGAGCTTCTAGAACATCTGTGCTTATATTTTTCCCTAACGGGTCAGTATCACACAAAATTTAAGACTAATACGTTGGTGCGGTAATTACTTCAAATTAATTTTTATCTTACGAAAAATCTCGAATCAATATATTAAATATATATTTTAGATTAATTTATGTGCTGTGGAAAACTGAATATATCATATCACATTCTACTTCAAACTAAATTTTATCTTTCTTATCGAATATTATTTTTTGTCACATCATTCCAAGCAAAGTTTTATCATATTATCCTTTTAGCTTCGAATAAATATGTAATAAATTTAATTATCAAATCACGAATGGTCATTTGTCCAGTCCTCACAGCATTTTCTAAACAAGTCTCAAGAAGAATTGAATTTTAGTCACGACTTTTTTAGTTGATGAGTGCAATATTTTTATTTTATTCATTGGTTACTAAATGTTAAATATTAGGAAGAAAAAGGTTCTTTGTATTGCACGGTTTACCCAAACTAGATTTCGTATTTGCAAAAGACTAAGAATTTTGTTCAAATCTGGAACTCGAGGAAGCTCTTTGGCCAAAATTCAGTGCATTTTAGCAGATTTCTCACAATCTAATATTTTAATGATTTGGAATGTCTTGTAATAAATAAATTAGTTTAAATGTAAATTTTGCACGGGTATATGAATTTGGGATTTTTAGGCAATGGAAAGATTGGTATTGGTACATGTAGCAAGGGTGTCCCGTTTTATAATTTTTGTGATACAAAAATCAAATCAGCGTAGATGTGATATAGACGTACCAAATTGGATTTTTTTTTCTTTTGAATTAACTCCTTCGTGTTTACTCTCTTTCTTCTTCTTTTTTTATTATATATTTTTATGGACCGACGTGCATTATGAGAGCCGGTGACTGGAATGATTCGGTGAGCTGTGGCTTCGGTAGGAATTGGAATGGAAAAGGGTGTCATTGAATGATGTGTTGGATTTTCCACCGACAAAAATAGCCTTTTTAATTCCTTCGCCCAGCTCAAAAAGATAACATTAAGAAACTCTAAATGACAAAGACTTTATTTCGATCGGCTCTTATTAGGTAGCGGCCCCGGCTTCCACCCAACCATACTTAACGAGGAATCATACGATTTTCCAAGTGACTTTAATCGTGCATATCACGACCGCAATCGATGATAAAATTGAAAATTGCCTCCGTTTCCTCGTTCGATCACTTGAATGATGCTCTGAGTATTTCTCAACAAAATCCTAGCAAAAACCCTTAATTAATAGTTTAAAAAGCATCATCCAAGCACTCTTTAACAAAATCCTTATGCATGACATGGTTATGCCAATGCACGAGCAATAAGTTGTCAACTTACCAGTGCTTGTGTCGACTCAAGTTTATGTTATTAATAGCTCGATCAAAGTACAACTCCTATAGTAATCATGTAAAAAAAAAAAAAATTTGATCGAACGGCAACCCATTTATGAGATAAATAACTTCTGCATGATTGATAATTGGTTTAATCATTAATTTTAAGCACGTACTACAAATAAATCCTCATCCTTTCATTTCATTTTTTTTTTTTTGTTTGAATTAGCCCTTTCAATTGACTTGATTGAATTTTATAGTTTTTTCAAATAAGTGCAATCAAATCCTCCCAACGATCAATACATATAGTCCACAAGGTACTCAAAATTTAACTACATGGCATTTTTAAATTGTGCTTTTCTCACAAAATAAATTATAAGATTTATTTGCATTTTTCAACAAAGGTTGGAGCTCAATCAAATCAATTGAAATGTTTAGAATTAATTTAAGTTTAAATTTTTTTAAAACATATATAGAAATTAGATATATCTTTCGTTAGCGTTTTTCCCAAGATATTTTAGTAATGGAGTTTTCATTGGGTGATTTTGCATCGAGCACTTACTAAAGGCATATTTGCAATTGCACCCCAAGTGAATTGCCGAAAATTAGGGACGGATTGGATTCAAGGATTAGTTAAAAACAGAACAAGAGGACAAAAATGTCCATTAGTTGAGAATAAATAAATAAATAAAATTTACCAATAAATAAATAAATAAACAAAGACTTAGCTGCGAATAAACAAAGACATTTTAGTAATGGAGTTTTCATTAGGTGACTTTACGTCGAGCACTTACTAAATGCATTAAATAAATAAATAAAGACTTAGCTGAGCGGTCAATATCACAATGAAAAATAAAAGTATCTTTTGAATGCTCGTGTTCTGATTTAGCAATCGCGCAATGAATGAGAAGATTGAACATTTGTCAGCCACGTAATCAGCAAAATATAAATCATTGTTTACAATTTCAGTTTGACGAACCTATTTGGCAAGTTTTTAGTGAATATAATAAGTGGGTTGGGTATTAAAAAAATCAAGAAATTCAACACATCGTTTTCCAAGATTCTATCTTATTAAATTCCGTCTTAAATTGAATATTTGCATCTCTTGCATGATTCGATACTAGATTAAAAAACGACGTGAACAATAATAATTAGTGGAAGCAGCCTAACTTGGCAGGCCAGGCAACCAAAAAGGTCCGGCCGAGTGACCCGTTGGCGTTGACCCTCCATCCCACGAAAACTTAGGAACGCAAAGCCTCGCACGTGCCAAAGCTTCTAGAAGACATGCGAGGCACGCACGCACCTCTCGCGGGAGCTACACGCGTCGCCATCTCCTCGGTTCCAGAGACCCCAGTCCAAAGCCCGTCCTTGGGAAATCAACGGTAGAAATTTTGGATGTACTTATTATTTCAACCGTACGATTAATTATATGATACATGATATTTCCTTTTTTATAATAACGTATTGTACCATAATCATAAATTAATTATTCAAAGATAGACAAAATTTGATATGTTAAATTTTAACATTTTGATGATATACATATATGTATGCATGGCTATCAAGTAACAATTACTAAATATAGAATTTATTTTCATATAATTGTTAACTCTATAAAAATAGAGTTATTTTACCTATTTTAGGCAAAAATTAATGCAATATCTATGAGAAAATATTTAAATTTCCTTTTGATTATTCGAATTTTCCTTTTTTATGCAGAATAATGAGATATAGAGAACATAAAAAAAAGAATTGCAAAAATCAGGAATTCAAATAAAAAAGCAATGGAAGATGGATATCAAATTAGGAAATTATTGATTTTGTTCCCTAATATTATCTGCAAGCATTGAGAGATATATATCAAGTCAAAGATCCTCTGATTTACTCCCTAATTTTATGCACAATTGCTTGGAGATAAGGATTTTGGATATATCCTATAAATATGAGAACATTGAGAGCTTGGGGAGGCAACTAGGTTTTTGTTAGATTTTTTTTTCATTGTTTTGAGAGTTTTTCGAGTATTTTTAAGAGAAGACAAAAGTAGTGACAAAATTCTTGTTTTTTGATTCAAGATGCTGGGTTTGATTTATTTTTTTATTTCTTTTTCTACTATGTTCTAATTTTCTTTTGTTAGGGTTACGATATAACCTAACCATGATGATGTGAATTTTATGATTTTTATGTTTTATAATTGATTTCATTCATGTGAGTTATATATTATTTTGCATAATGCTTTTGAGTGACTGGCCACCACTTGAATGATCTGATGTGCATGTTTGAAACTAAGAAGTGAAAATATGCAATTACTCATTATAATATATAACCATGAATTAAACGTGGATAGAGATATACTATGTTATTTGTGTAACTTTCGGTGATAAGGTAATCCAAAATACTCATTGTAAGTTGAGAATATTCATGGCTTTTAATGTACTTATGTTTATTTTAATTCACATAGAGATATAGTTGATTAATAAACTGAGTATATTTACTATACCTAGAGATAGTCACAGATTTCTAAACCTTGGACGTACTTATTATTTCAACCATACTCTTAATTATATGATACATAATATTTCCTTTTTTATAATAACGTATTGTACCATAATCAATAATTAATTATTAAAAGATAGATAAAAATTGATATGTTAAATTTTAACATTTTGATGATATACATATATGTATGTATGGCTATCAAAGTAACTATTACTAAATATATAATTTATTTTCTTATAATCATATGTCATGTCCTTAATTTTTTTATTTTATTTTCGTAGCTAAATTATTATATTATGAATAAATACTTGTGTAATAACAATGTAATAGGTATTACATCACTTAAATCAAACAAAAAGGTATTACCGCTTCATTATATTACAAAACAGCAATTATGTTTCAGCCACGTTAGTAACATCTTCGTATTATAAGTTGGTCAATTTTGCCTCTTCTCTTGAGAATGATATGTTTGGATATATTAAAAAACGATCCGATACATGCTTGATTCGACAATTTATATGATATATGTGTAAATGTTTGTATTTAAACTTAGTTAAATATGTCATGTCATCACGTGACGTCCTTTGAAAAATCATAGTGATTATATTGCAAACGCTTATTGGACGTTCCATCTGCTTAACTTCGGCATTAGGTGCGAAACATGCCGGTGAGATGAAGGTTAATGTTGTGCTCAAGTCATCCTTTGTATTTATGATGACGTTAATAATGTCTGTAGCCTCACGGGGACAGAGATTTTCACGTGGGAAGGGTTCTAGAAGACTTCCTCTTTCCCTAGATTCCGATTTCGGCTTCCCAAACGAGGGTGGAGCCATTGGGTGCCGCTCTCTATTTAAAAACTATAATGTTTATTGACAATTGGATTTAAATAGCATTATCAAATATATCCACTAAGAGGAAGGTATTGCGGTCAGCGAGCCACTCTCCCGTGAATTTTCCAAAGTAACAATCATCTGATTACGTATACTTTTGATAAGAAAGGAAGAAATTTTATGGAAAGATATTTCGGACCGATTACATGAGGCTCATTTGAAGTTTTTAATCAAAGAAAAAAAAATCAAATCGTTCTATCACCATGATAACTCTAGTTGAGCTGTAGATGATTTATTTGGATAAGAATTTTACCCCATTTCCCCCTCAGTTGACAAGCTAATTCGGTGATACTTTACTTTGTCATCAAACCGGACTTGGAATTGCAATAGAAAATGATAAAGGGTTATCTAGATAATACCTTGGAATTGCAATAGAAAATGATAAAGGGTTATCTAGATAATACCATATTGCATCAAAATCCACTTAAATGAACAAATTAAGGATTGATTTAGGCACCTAGCTTGACTGCAATGGCTAATTTCATTAATTAAAATGAATGCGTTATTCCCATTGTTTCACCTATTTTTGAATACCGGCAAATATTTCTCTGCAATCAATCCCTTACTCCAAATCTGAAACAAAACAAATTCGTGAAAGGTAATCTCTTTATTGAACATAAACTCGAAAGAATCTTTCCAAGTGCATCATAATCTATAGCCCTTTTATTTCTTGTGCATAGCTTAGGAGCTTGCATTTTCTTAACCCCGTCTCTAGCGGGGCACCACTCACAAGAGCAAAAGTAGGTGGACCAAACACTCCAAGTTCGACATAACCGGCAGTTAGGAGTTTTCCAAATTATTTGCTACGATAGTGATCTATTCGCCATTCGACGAGCGCTATTTCTCTACCTTGACTCAAAAATCTCTACCTAACCCATCACTGGACAGTAAAGAGCGAGCATGTTCTAACACAATTTTTACCACTCCGTACAGCTGTGGGGACCTTATGTTCCCAAGGTATCTACTATCTATCTAGAAGCCCCCACTGCTGCCCGAATGGGACAGCGAGAGGAAGTTAACCTTGCCTTCTATGTCATTTTTTTAAAATTTTTTAAGAGGACGATAATGTCTCTAGCTTCATTCGTAGAGAATTTGCCGCGTGGAAAGGTTTCCAGAAGACTTCCTTCTCAGTGGATTCCATCTTCTGCCGTCACAAGAGGACAACCCATCCAAATCACAACCTTTGAGCGAGCGATGAAAAAGAGAATTTGCTTTCTATTAGGAGATCACTATGAGGATGGCGTCAATGGCCCTTTTTTCTTTTCTGCCCCCTGCTTTTATGCGCTTTACAGACTATGAAATGGGGAAACATCCCCCGACAAAATTCAATGGTACGTCTTTGGTGGGCTTTGACAATCAAGATGTTCTTGACAAATGAATTAGCTAGCATGCTTATGTATATCTATCAAGAGAGTTAGTAGTGGCCGCCGTGATTGACTCTTTTTCATTTATGAGTTGTCCTCTAGTGAAATTTTGAGAGTTGTATTTATCTGATTACACTTACTTCTGATTATTGACATAGAAAAAAGAAATTGATCGAAAGAAGTTTCGGGATAATAACACTTGACTTTTCTGAAGTTTTAACTGACAAAAGGTCAAATAATTCAAATACTATTATAACTCTTATTAAGCTATAGATGCTCCATTTAGATAAAAAAAAAAAAAAAAACTCCCCCTTTTTTCCCTATGAACACACTAATCCGGATATACTTTATCACTGAAGTGGATTGCATAATTAGAATGTGAAAGGATGGAAAGTTCCCTTGACAATACCATGCTTCAGCAAAATCCACTTAAATTAGAGAGAAAAAAAATAAGGATTGATTTTATGCACCTAGCTTGATGGCAATGGTTAATTTCGTTAGTTAATTTCATTACTTCCATTGTTATTGTTGTGAAATTAAACGGAAACTAATTAATCTTACTATTCAAGTCCGATGCAAGCAAAAAAATTTACCACAAAAATCAACGTTGAAAATGAGCAAATTCTCCACTAAATATAAGCCCAAATGAACCTTCCTCAGTTAACCACAAACCTATATTCCTTCCCTCCATGTGTGTACCCTAGGAACATACATTTCCTTACCCCCATTTCTAATGTGTCATCACTCTCACTAGCACAAGGGACAATCGAATACTCTTAGTTAGGTGTAATAAGCAAGCTTACCTGATCATGTTTCCTCGGGAATTTTGTAATCAATTGTTGGTGAAAGTGATCGATTCGCTAACCAGCAAACGGCATTCATTACTTCAGTTGGAAAATATTCATTTAACCCAACATTGGAGAGTATAGAATGAGCTCTTTCCAATATAATTGTGTACATCAGCACGAGGTATGGGCTTTCACTGTGCTTTCTTCTGCGCAAGACCAACCAAGCTCCTCAAAACAGAATTTTGACCATTTGTAAACTCGGGCACGTGATTGTCTAGAAGAGTTTCAATGTGACAGTGCACACAGCGCAAGGTCTAGAAAAAATTTAGAGAAGATGTGTAGTGCTAGCTCATGCAAGCCTAATGTTCTTAAAATCATTGGAGTCAACGGAAGATCAACGAGAGTGTTTATAATGCAATGGTGTAAGCAGTGAAAGGGCATCTTAAGATCTTCGTAGCTAGAAATAAGAACACATATAATCAAGTAGAGAAATTTACATACTTAATTTGGAATCTATCATTCTTAATGCGAAATAATGAAGATTTAAACTCAAATTTTTTTCTCTATTACCTTTTGTATTATTGGCTCAATGAAATCGTCCCTCATCCTTAACGTTCAATAAATGCTCCTTATGTGAGGTTATTTATATATCAAGAATTAAATGAGAGATTTTAGTACTATTAATAAAATTTACAATCGGGTTCTCTTATTATAAGCTGGACTCAATTCGGCTCGCACTAATCAATCTCATATTATATTAATTAAAAAAATTTATAACTTTATACATTAAACCAATCCCATAAAATGATAAATTATAATATTAATTTATATCATTCCATATCAAAATTTTTATTATAAATGATGTGTATACCTCGAGTGCATCGACACAACAAGAAACACCATATGAAATACTGTGAACGGGTTTGGACATTCAATCCGTTTTTTTAGCAAGTAATGAAAGCTACTTATTTCGACAAAAAAAAAAAAAAAACCGCTCACGGCTGTCTGAAATTAATGCCGTCTTTATGTCTTTTTCTTAGGATGAAGTTGATGAGCTTCATGTGTGGAGGAGGATCGCCGTGTGGGATGGTTTCTAGAAGACTTCTGCTTGAGCAAAGTCACATTTGGCTAGCAAAAAAAAAAAAAATCATAAATTTATGGGATGGTTTCTAGAAGACTTCTGCTTGAGCAAAGTCCCATTTCGCTGGAAAATTATTTTAAAAAAATCATAAATTTATGGGATGGTTTCTAGAAGACTTCTGCTTGAGCAAAGTCCCATTTGACTAGAAAATTATTATATTGATATTAATTTAATTTTAAATTTTTTAATTGCATCAATTTAAAACTAAAATTTTCGACAATTTACTGATTTAATCTTAAACATTTTCATTATATCAATTTATTCTTAAATCTTCTAACGACGACCAAAAATTCAAATAATAGGTTTAGAATTAGATTGACAAATTCAAGAGGTTTATGATTAAATCATCACAAAAAAAAGATTTATGTGAAAACATTTAGGTCTAAATTAATGCAATCGATGTGTTTAGGATTAAATTGACTTTCATATAATAGGTTTAAGACTTTTTGGATAATTATTCCCCAATTCAGTGTTGAGCGAGTGATGCTTTTGAGTTCTTTTTCATCATGTAATAATAAAGAAATAAAATTGTTTTTATTAGTATATCATTATGAAACTGCTTTTTTCCCTACACCATTTTTTTTATTTGACTAGGAAATGGGAGATTTGCTGCCCCACAAAGTTGGCCATGGCTGGATTGAATAATCATGATGAGCATAGTGGATATTAAATTAGCTAGACTCCTTTTCATTTGTAAGTCGCGTTCGGATGAATATTCCAACATAGTAATTATCTGATTAAATGGCTAACTTCATTAGTTAAAATGAATGCATTATTCCCTATTGCTCTTTTTCAATTTTTTTTTTCTCAATGAGATTTTTCTTTTCAAGATTTCCTCTCTTGTATGAGAAAATTCTTGCTCCAGAGTATATGGAGAGTTGAGTCTATTTTGTTATAAAAATTTAAACAATTAAAGGGCAGCGCATGATAAATCTTATGCCTCAATGCGACTTTTACGAAAATGTTAACTTTATGTACGCATAATAATTCAATGTGTGTTAGTAAATAAATTATGAAAATAGATCCGAAATTAATGCTATCTTTATGTCTTTTTCTTAGGATGAAGTTGATGAGCTTCATGTGTGGAGGAAGATTGCCACGTGTTAATTGTCTAGAATAGTTTCAATGTGACAGTGTGCATAGTGCATGGTCTAGAAAAATTTAGAGAAGATGTGTAGTGCTAGCTCATGTAAACCTAATGTTCTTAAAATCATTGTAGTCAATGGAAGATCAATGAGAGTGTTTATAATGCAATGATTTAAGTAGCGAAAGCGCATCATAAGATCTTCATAGCTAGAAATAAGAACATATATAATTAAGTAGAGAATTTTACATACTTAATTTGGAATCTATCATTCTTAATGCGAAATAATGAAGATCTAAACTCAAAAACTTTTTCTCTATTATCTTTTGTAGACGACTTAAGGACTCGTGACTAAACCGATGTACCGATTAATACATCTCATTGAATATGGGTAATGCATGTCAATTAAGTTACTCAATCGTATCTACTGTTAAATTTTAGATATTTGGTTCTCTGGTTTGACTCAATTAATAGGCCAATTACAATGATAATTTGTTGCTTAAAATTGATTAATAAATCGTTGTTGGCCTTGGAGTCATGTTTTGCCGTATGAAATTCATGAGTGATCATGGATCAGCTATCAAGCTTGTCGATCCGGTGTACCTTGTATTACTATTGATGTTAATTTGTGAGAGATAATAATTGATATTGTAATTAGCATGATATGTGATTTTGGTGATATGATGCCCCTATCACTAAAGTGGTGTATTTAGGTTTTAATATGGGTTTGGTAGTGTGGGTGAGTTAGCAACATTGGAAACTCTATAAATAGTTATGAATTGGATCCGGGTGCGTTAATCTTTACTCGATTATTTGGGGTTGCGCAATTTACGTCTAACAAAAGTGATTTTAAGATTTTTGTTCAATAAAAATAAAATTAAATCACAAATTCGGATTACGGAGGCGAGCAAGACGGTCGAATGGGCATCGAAGGGCTCCAATCGGAAGCGCGTGATGGCGCGTGGAGTGTCGGATCGGCGCGTGGCGGCGTCGATGGATTAGAGTATGGTGATTTTCTATCTTGTGGTATATTTATTTTATATCTTTGATAGTTTTATGGATGTGAAAATACATACCTAAATACGTGTTCATAAATAAAAATTAAACTTTATTGTGAACTGAAGTTGGCTTAATGAGATACAATTCATATAAGATTGTATTTGAGTTTTGTATTGGCTGATGAAAACAATAAAGATTATGAAACTTTTATTACTCAAGTATACTCCTTTACACAGTTGAAATTGTACATGAATTCATCTTATATTTTTTTATAGTTAAGGAGTATGGCAATATTTATGCAGAGCAATGTCATCTAATTAAATTTTAGATATTTGGTTCTCTGGTTTGACTCAATTAATAGCCCTTTGGTTGATTACAATGATAATTTGTTGCTTAAAATTGATTAATAAATCAGTTGTTGGCCTTGGAGTCATGTTTTGCCGTATGAAATTCATGAGTGATCATGGATCAGCTATCAAGCTTGTCGATCTGGTGTACCTTGTATTACTATTGATGTTAATTTGTGAGAGATATTTTAGATCAACATTCTTTTTATGTTGTTACGGTGATATATAATTGAGGTGCATAAGAGATGTTTTATTCTTTTGAAATTAATAAAGCAATGTAATTAGCATGATATGTGATTTTGGTGATATGATGCCCCTATCACTAAAGTGGTGTATGTGGAGTAAAGCTTATATCCCTGGTATGACACATATGATGATTGGGATGTCTCCTGGTCTAATGCATAGTTATACTCCCAAAGGAGGTGATTGTGTATTAGTTCATGCAAAAAGGTGATGAATTCACGAAAAATTGGAACATATTCTCATAACCCTTATCACAATGTACAATTGCATGTCATGTATTATGATTATGTGATTTTGCATAACTCTCTGTTACACAATGCTCACATTATGTAATTATATTTTTTAGTCACATTTTAAATGGTAATTCCGTCATCATTGAGGTTTTTTTTTTTTTTTTTACTTTTTTTCTTGCTTCAAATTTTAAGTTGTGGACATATGATTTGTTACTTGAGAAAGAGCAATTGAATTTGCTTATTGTCTATATTCCACATCTTGCGTAAATTATGTCTCTATGATTCTGCAAAAATTGTGTTTAAATTAATGACATATACATCTAAGTATATGATTAAAAATGTTGTCGAGGTTTAACAATGGCAATGAGTATTTTGGCAAGTATGACATTGCGAAATAGCTTAAATGGTCATTTGTCAAATACTTGGTAGATTCTGGGGTGGTAGTTTAATTACTATACCTGAAAATCCTAACAAAAAGATTTGGGCGAAAGGCATAAATGCACCATATTGAACATGGTGATGAGTATGATTAGTAAGACTAATTTATCTGGTCTTTTGTGGGCTGATATTATGAAAGCAATTTTTCATATACAAAAGGGGTATTGATTTTATGACCCTAAAGAAGGTACAAGAATTATGAAATCACATACTCTAAAGTTTCTAAATATTGATGTCATTATAGAAGATAACTGCTCTCAGATTATTAAAGATAATAATATGATGGAGGTTACTGTGTTTTTGTCTTTACCTATACAAATAATTATGGAATCTCCTGTACCATAGACTAAACTTGTTGAGGTTCAAGGTACTATTCTTGATATAGTTTATAATGAAATTTCTTAAACCTCTCAAGTGCGAGAATGAAGTGGTTGCAGCTTTATTAAGGAGATTTGTTAAGGAAAGATGATCAGTTATACCATCGACTATATAGTCTATTTGTGAGAGCATGATTACAATATCCACTATATGGTTGATGTAATGCCATATTTATAAATGTCGTTTCTTATTCTCAATTAAGTATGTGATTAGATGCCATAAAAGGCGATATACAATCTATGAAACATGTTTGGAAACTTACTAACTTGTCTAAAGATCACAAGTTTATTAGTTACAAATTGGCATACAAAACTAAAAGAATTTCAAACAAAGATTGTGGAATTTAAAGCCAAATTGGTAACTAAAGTTTTCACTCTGAAAGAGGGGTGGATTGTTTATATTGAAGAAATAACTATTTCTTTAAAAGATTCTTTCAGAGTGAATGTGGTATTAATAATTTATTTTGATATAAAGTTACGCCAAATAGATACAAAATCTATATTGTGCAATTGGATGATTTTGCAATTCAAGTAAACTTGTGTGTAGAAATTCATGGTCTTAAGCAAGTTTCCAGACAATATTATTAAAGTTTCATAGTGTTGTTATTTTGTTCAATTGGGAACAAAGTAATTCAATATCTTTGTAAGGTCAAGTGGGAGGAAATTTATTTTTTCTCATACTTTATGTACATGATATTTTGCTCACAAGTTGTGACCTTGAGATAATCTTGAGATCTTGAAGTTGTTTTTGCCATATTATATTAGATTTTTCTCTCGGAGGACATTTGCTTTGATTGTATATTGAAAATATTCAATATACATCATTACAAGCAGGAATTTCTGTTGTTGAGGGTGATGGACTAAATCTATCACATTGTCCTTATTTAGATATTGAGAAAATCTAATTAAAGGGAGTACCTTGTGTCAGTGCACTTAAAAGTATAATGTATACTCGAATTTGCACTAGACTAAATGTTGTTTTTGTGACGGGACTTCTAGGCAGATATCGGTCGAATCCATGACATGATCATTGGGTTGCTGTCAAGAAGGTTTTAAGGTACTTAAAGAAGATAAGAGATTATATGCTAATTTATAGCCATGTTCAATTCTTGCGTTAGTATGGTATTTAGATGTAAACTTTCGGCTATTCGATGACATGCAATCAATAACATAATACATATGTTAGCGAGTAAGTGCAGTAAATAAAGGTTTATGTCATCTTCTACTATGTAAGCAGTGTTAGTAACATTCTTTTAGGCTGTTACTTGGGCTTTTAGGCTCCAGAACCTCATGACGGAGTTGATCGTTTTAACTTGATGGATAGACCCATACGGTTGTATTGAGATAACAAATTTGTAGTATTTATTTACTACGGAGGTCTCAAGGGGTCTAAATATAACGCTAATTTCATATTATATTAATTAAAAAATTTATAGCTCCATTATTAGACCAATCCCATAAAATGATAAATTATAATATTGATTTATGCATTTCATATTAAATTTTTGTTTATAAATGGTTTATATGTCTCGAGCGCACCAATACGACAAGAAACACCATACGAAATACGGTGAACGGATTTGGATATTCATTATTCAATCCTCTCGAATCGTACACTAGGCGCTCTGTCCATGTTTCCAAGGCATCTAGAAGCCCCTACGGCTGTCCGAAATTAATGCTGTCTTTTATGTCTTTTTCTTAGGATGAAGTTGATGAGCTTCATGTGTGGAGGAAGATCGCCACGTGGAATGGCTTCTGGAAGACTTCTGCTTGAGCAAATCCCATTTGGCGAGAAAGTTATTCCAAAACTCATAAATTTATTATATAGATATTAATTTAATTTTAAATTTTCTGATTACATAAATTTAACACTAAACTTTTTGACGATTTACTGATTTAGTCCTAGATATTTTCATTGTATCAATTTAGTCTTAAATTTTTTTACAACAACAAATTTAAAGAATAGATTTAGGATTAGATTGATAAATTTTCAAAAGGTTTATGATTAAATCACCACAAATAAAGATTTAAGTGAAAATATTTAGGACTAAATTAGTACAATCGAAATGTTTAGGATTTAATTGACTTCCGTATAATAGGTTTAAAATTTTTTGGATAATTATCCCCAATTTCAGTGCTAAGCGAGTGACACTTTTGAGTTCTTTTTCATCATGTAATGACAAAGAAGTAAAATTGTTTTCTATTATTATATCATTATGAGACTGCTTTTTTCCCCTACACCATTTTTTTTTATTTGACTAGGAAAGGGGAGATTTGTTGCCCCCACAAATTTGTCCATGATTGGATTGAATAATCATGATGAGCATAGTGACTATTAAATTAGCTAGAGTAATCATGGCGACTGACTCCTTTTCATTTGTACGTCGCGTTCGGATAAATATTCCAACATAGTAATTATCAGATTCAATGGCTAACTTCATTAGTTAAAATGAATGCATTATTCCCTATTGCTCTTTTTCAATTTTTTTTCCTCAATGAGATTTTTCTTTTCAAAGTTTCCTCTCTTGTATGAGAAAATTATTGCTCCAGAGTATATGGAGAGTTGAGTGAATTTTGTTATAAAAATTTAAGCAATTAAAGGGCAGCGCATAATAAATCTTATGCCTCAATGCGACTTTTTATGAGGATGTTAACTTTATGTATGCATGGGAATTCAACGTGTGTCAGTAAATAAATTATGGAAACAGATCCAACCCAATGAGAGAAAACTTGGTAAAATTGGTGAAATAAATGTAATGAATCGAACTCGAGGTATCTTAAATATGTTATCTATATGAAATCAAATGCATAACCATTTATCTGAAAATTAAGACACAACAGACGGCGAAATGTATATTATATTTTAGGAGCAAATGTAGGTGCATGGAATGACAATGATTGCTTATCTGTCTAATAACTTAAGTGCCCACTTACTTATATTAAATTTATTATGTTATAGGGGGACATATAATATTATCCCCAATCAACTGCCTTGAACCGACCAAAAAAAAAAAAAAAAAAAACTGCCTTGAATACAGGAGATATTTTCTAAGGGAGAGACCAGCAGAAGACTGTAGGACCCATCTTCTTGTTTTTTTCCTTTTTCTTTTGCAGTGTAATATAATTTATCCGATGGGTATTCATGGGTCCATGCGATGGAATAACTTTCTTGATATTATAAATTAAATACACAAAAAAAAATGCATAATTTGGGTAGAGTGCAATCCACGTATATGTACATGGACTGTCCTCAAATGGGTACAGTCGATGTCAATGATCAATTTTTGTTTGCTCTCCACCCAACTTATGGAGCCCACCAAATTGTATCAAGATGAATTGAGAACTTGGAAAAGCAAAATCTAAAGCAACCATTTTTGGGATATGCAAAGAAAAATAAAAACGTTTTTATTCACAATTGAGGTCCCGAGTCTTGGATCTTTGAAATCTTAACCCTTGTTTAATCATTAATTCCGTCAAAGGCATGCTTAATCTGATACCTCTTTAGAAAGGAAATAGTCACTTGCTCCTCTTAATATATTTCAGCCGTTGATAGTTTGAGGTTAAGATAGGACTATATGCAAGACATCTTAAGGTTTAAAAGAGAGACGTATTGAGATCAAATGCAAAGCACCCAATAGAAATTCAATTAGATGTGTCTTGTCAACTTAGATGCGTGGAAGAAGTTAGATCCGAAAATTTCATATATTTGCTTAAAATGAGTCTGCTGATTTAGTATGAAGTAGAGCCAAAGGTGCTTAAGTAGGTCCATCGTGGAATGTCATTAGAAATTGGATTTTCAAACGTAATTAAAACAGATCATTGAAAATTAGGGAGAGGGACATGCTGTGGGTGGGTAGAATCCGTTGGTTTTGCTTATATCACCCACAGTTTATTGTCCGATGAAACACACAAATCAATCAAATCAAACAGTTAGTCTAAGGTCTTTGTACTACCAATCCCTTTGTGTCTAAGTTCTATTCATCTTCTTCAATAATTTCACTCAATTCCAAGCAAGCGAGTTAGCTCTTAAGTAGTTGGGCAAATATTTTTTCACAATGAATGATTTGAATTCTTTTAAAAAAATTCACTTATATTTCTTTAAATAATTAATTAAACTAAAAATTTTTATTGTAATATCAACAATAATTTATATCTAGATATTTTTTTAGAAGATAAGGATTTTTTCATTTATTTATTTTTATAAATGATATAAATAATTATTTTTAATAAAAGAACGAGCTTTCAAGATGAATGGATGTGATGGCAATGAGACACTACGGACAATGGGAATGGCAAAAAAAAAAAAAAGATTAATTATGAATTTGGGGCCCATTGGGTTTAGGGCCATTTCGTGCTCAATAGCAATTCTTGATTAGATGTTTGGCCTTGTTGTTGTGCTCGTAGCAAGTACCTACCAACAGATAATTGTAACACCAACAATAGGTGTTTGGTCTTGCTGTTGTGTTCGAACCAGGTGCTTAGGGTTACAAGTGACACATTAGCCAATCAAGATTGCATAAATAAAAAGAAGGGATAAAGGCACAAGGAACCCTGAACATTTTCGAATTGTGCAATATTACTTATTTAGACTTCTTTTAATTTTTTTGTGCACTTGGGTCTTTGAATTTTGTTGATTTGTTCAATGTTAATAGTTCCATTGGATGTTTGGACGGAAATGCTGATGTAGTGATTGCTTGTCGAGTGCTTGCATGGTAGCTTGTATCAGCGTTATGACACGGTCCGTGATTCTCCCGTATCCATGAATCTTTGGGAGTAAAGTTTGGGGTTATCGAGTGAAAAGCGAGGACATAAAGAAGATGAAGACAACTGGTCCGTAAGAGTGTCATGGTTAATGCTAGGAGTTTTAGAATAGAAGAATAATATTACTTAAAAGCTCTGAAGATGGGATTGGTCTCTCATGCATAAACTGGTCGAGAGCTGATGCCAATCTTCTGATGAGATCATAACAGGCCGAAATCATTTGTTGAGCTTAAAGAGGGCTATTGTCTCACTTGATGGATTAGACGCTTAAACTAAGTTGGGCGTGATACGATCTTGTATGAAAAAATCTATTAATTATATTGTTTATTAAAATAACTATATAAAAAAGGTTGGCCTGCCAGATATCACACGGGTTATTCCGGCCAAATGAAACCATCGGCTCATGATAATTATATTTGTGCTGTCAACTCAAATAGTTGTTGACGTGGACTAAAAGAATAAAAGGACGATAAAAAGTGAAGATAAAAAGGTAACTAGAGAAAGTTAAAAAGAGAAAAAGAGAGGGCGAGTCGGACCTCTAATCATTATGGCGCACATACTTGGATTGAGAGAGCATTTTGCCAGAGATACTTGGGCAGGTTTGGATTGAACTCGCCGGGGTGTTCCGTCTTCTTCCCTGTAGGGGCGGCAAGGGTGGCAGAAATATGCCCATGACTTAATGAGGGCTTCCCAAATCTGGGTAAGTATTGTGGAAGGAAAAAGAAAAAGAGAAAAAAAAAAAGAGCAAAAGAAAAGGAAAAAAATAATATATAAAAGTTAAAAAAATTAAAAACACTATTTTTTAATAATTTTTTCATCAAATTTTCCTTATCAAACAATAAAAAATATTTTCAATTCTTTTTCAGGTGTCAGCCAAATATCAGAAAATATCGTTATTCTTTTAGATAGTGATTTTCTAAAAAATATTTTTCAGAAATGATATATTTTTCGCAAAATAAATGGTGATAAAGAGCATTTTTTATTTATTTATAATTCACATTAGTTATTGGAAAAGTAATCTTGGTAGCATCAATTACCCAAATCGAGTACCTGTACGCCCACATATAATTGTAATGTTGTTTACGTGATATTTATCTGCCCTTTTGTAACTCAATCGAAGGGGCAATTCTTTCTTTTCCAAATGAGAAATTTGATAAATATATACAATCTAAATCGACTAACCTCATCAAAATAACGACTCAATTAATAAAGTTAAAATTGCAAAGTGTCAGCCCACATCCACGAACTGAATGTTAAATTAAATCCGTTATTCTAACTAAGGGGTTGATTCCCAATAAAGAAGAGGGACAATATATTATTATGGAGAAGGGGTTCCTACTATATTTAAAATGTATAGAGAAAAAAAACTGTTTTTTTTTTCACAATTTCCAGTATTTGTAGGTTTTGTTTATTTCACGGCCATTTTCCAAGAAAAATGACTATACTTTTCAGTATTTGGCTGAAATTTGAGAAAGACCTTGAAAGTATAATCCACCATTTGGTAAGGAGAATTTACCCTTTTTTCCCCAAAATAGACATGCATTTTTGTGGCTTCAATGACTTGGGTCTAGGTAATTGAGAAAACAAGCGCAGTTCTGAAGGCCCCCAACTACTCGAGCCCTAGTCCATCAGGGCTGGGCTCGAAACCTCAATACTCTAGCTTGGGTCCAAGTCCATGGAAATCGAGTAGACCAAATTGTTTATTTGGGGCGTGTTTGGTAATTTGCCAAATAGTAACTGATTATATTATCTTGTTTATAGAAATAGATTTGGAACAAAAACCCATTTTGTAAAATTTTTGTTTTTGGGAACAAGTTTGTTTTTGGTAGTAGATTTGGAATATAATTAATGAGTTAAAAAAAGTTGATTCCTAGGAACAATTCCAAAATCAAGTGAACCCCAATTTATTTTTATTTTTTCTTTTCTTCCTTCTCTCTTCTTCTTCCACCAGCGTTGCTGTCATTGGCCACTGTTGTCCACCGTTGCCGATCACTAACAATAGGTTGGGCGATGTCTAGCAAGCTCGTTGGAGGCTCATCAGGCTAGGGCGAGGTTCGATGAGCTCGTTAAAGGCTTGCCTAGCCACCAGCAAGCCTCACTTGGCTAGGGGAGGCGCGACCTCACCTGAATTTGGTGAGACCGAGCTTGCCAACCAAGGCTCGATTGAGCCTCACCGAGGGTTGGCGATGTTTCGGCGAGGTCACTAACCCTCATCTGTCTAGTCATAGATCATCCCGAGGCTAGCGACTGGCCAAAGTTTAAAGAAGAAGAGAAATGAAAAAAAAAATAAAAGAAGAAAAAAAGGAAAAACTAATAAAATTATTAAAAAAAATTAAAAAATGGTTTGTATAAGAAATTTTGAAAATGATGTCAAATGCAATTCTATTCCAAGAATAGATATTTTGGGTGGTTACCAAACATCATTAAATGCTTAGAAATTGTTCTCGGAAACAGAATAAAAAAATAAATCATTTATAATAAGAAATTACTCACAAGAATTAAATAGTTACCAAACGCACCCTTAGGCTTATGTTTCCCTACACATGGGCTCTCCCTGTGGTGTCTCAAGTCTTACATGCTTGGTCAAACTACGCAACATTCTTGAATCGGGCTTGAGTGCTTCCGAGGAGCTATGTGGCAATTGCTTTTAAGAATGATAACAAAGAGTGAGGCTTTTGAGTTCTTAATTTTTGACTCGTGTATAATTTGAGTTTTGGATTCAAACAAGTCCTTAGAGGGCTTCATCCAAATTTCATCCAGACCTCGAGACCTCTTGGATGTAAAGCAACTAGATGGTATTCCCTCTTCTTGTGGAAAATAAATATACAGATGCGAATTGAAGGGAGAAAGATGTGCTGGTATCGACATGTTAAAATAAGAAATGCAATCTGGTAGCTTGTCTCGCTGGAGAACAAGCATAGCAAACACCTGTTGGTTGGAAAAACCTCTATTTTGGTGAAATTACCTATGTGGCCAAAACCCAATGATCTAATATAAGCCCCCTCTTTACAGAGGTAACCTGCAACTTATATTTTGAGTTTCAAGTCGCTAGATTTCTCTAATTCCTTGGACGCTTCATCTCCAATCACCACCACTTTCGACTTATCATCATGTCATGATTACTTTTCATCAATCATGAGTTAGCTCGCTCTTTTGATTAAGGTCCTATTTGGTAATGTTTCTGTTCTTCAGTCCCTCGAAATAAATATCTATTTGATTATATTAGTGGTTAGGGAATATGCTTATAATAGAATCAAGAAGTAGAATAAACTTATTTCTTTGTTTTTGGAAACAATTTTTGAAACATGTCAATTTCTTTTTTTCTTTTTTTCTTCTTCCTTCTCTAGTCAATTGCCGAACCTTGTCTCTAGTTGGTTGTTAGGCATCGACGGGGTTGCCAGCCAAGCTAAGATGAGGAAGAAGAAGGAAGGAGAAAAATAAAAGATAAAAAGAAAAAAAAGAAAAATCTTAGAAAATTATTTAAAAACTAAAAAAAAAAAATCTCAATGTCTCAAAAAATTTTGAGGTTCATATTAAATGCATTCCTATTCTTTTTCTATTTTGAGAATATAAATTTTATGCACATGTTCAAATGCTTTGAAACTCATTCAAGAAATAGGAATTAAAAAAAAAAAGCTATTTCTCAATAGAAATCATTCCTAAGAATAGAAATGTCATCAAACACACCTTAAGATTCCAGTGCTGTCCAATAGTATTTCTGATCAAGCTTTATTCTGACTGTGAAGCTAGTTCTCTGATTCTTCACTCGTTTATGTGATCCATAAAAATCGAGAACATAGAGCCAACTATCAAACATAAGCAAAATCTTTGAAGAGGATCACATAACAGATGAGCATGAGGATGACTCCCCTCCTTGAAGCGCTTCATTTTTATCCTTCGTAGTATAAGAACCGAACCAATGACTCGTTCAAATTCAAAATCCTTAACACCGGAGGAAGAAAAGATACGTTTCTTTCTTGCCGGATCGGATCACAACGTCATTATTGCCGGGTCTGGCCGGAGCCCAATTGTACCGGCCCAATTGCTCCTCTTGGGCTTTTTGGGCCGGCCCGTTCCCGATAACCCAGGAAAAAACAGTGGGCTCAGGCGACGTCGCCGCTGATTGACTCGTCGGCCGATGCGAAATCCCCTCCCTAAACCCTCCATAGCCATGATCGAGGAGGCTGCCTGAAAAAGGGAGTGAGAGAGAAAGGAGAGGAGCCATGTTCAGGAGCGGCCGAGCGATCTCGTCGTTCCTGAGGCGGAACCGAGCCCCGAACGGCGGCTTCTGCCGAGACGCCGCGGCGCCGCCCAGGCCTCTAGCCGAGCACCCTCCGTACAGGCCGTTCGCCTCGACCGCCGGGAGGACCTCGGTCCGCGCGTTCGGCTCGTTCCCCGCCAAGGTTTGAATCAGAGCTCCGCATTTCGAATTCGATTTTTGCCTCCCCTTTTGTTCCCCGATTAGAGAAGTGTCGCAGTTATCGCTCCCCGTTCGGAGTAGTTCGTGAAATGATTCTGATTTTTGGATGCGATTGTCCTCGTCGTCCTCGTCAATGATTGCTCGCAAGTTTCGCGATGAATGCGATTGTACGGATGCTGTGTATCTCGTTTCTCTTGTCAAGAGAAATGGCTAATCCGATAAATCTTGTCGTGCTATATGACCGCTTGGTCACGTGGAGGAGGTGATATGTCGGCGAATGGCTCGTCTGAATTCTTCATCGAAGCTCTTTTGTCAGTGCTAATCGTGAGCTTAAATATGAGCTACGGGCATGCGTGAAGCTAGATGCTTCCTGGCGTAGGGGAATTGAAGGGATATAAGGATTTACTCGCATTTCTCATTAGAGCTGTTCTGCTCTTGTAAATTTCCTGCTTGAATGAAATCTGCTGGTTTTTTCTTTGGCCCACTGAGTGGTTCTCTCTATATGCACAAAGGGAAGATTCTGACTCTTGTTACAGGTGAGGCATTTGCCGCTATGGAGAAGCGTGTCCACCACTGCGTCCGTTCCGTTGCAGACCAAGGAGGGGCTGAAGCTGCTCGTGAATGGAGGGCCTCAAGCTCAAAAGTGGGTTGGGATCTGGCTTTTTGGGTCGGCCGCATGGGTGTTCACTATGGTGGTACTAGGTGGTGTCACGCGCTTGACTTGTTCTGGTCTTTCCATGACTGATTGGAAATTTACTGGTGGCCTTCCTCCTCTGTCTGATGAGGACTGGTTGCTGGAGTTTGAGAAATACAAGCAGTCTCCTGAATTTAAACGGTATGGCCAAGCATAGGAGTGAATTGCATCTAATAGTTTCAAAAGCAAATAACGATATCACCTTGGATGGATTACTTAAAAGGACATCTAATTTTCTGTCTTAATTTATATGATGTTCTTCCTATTAATGCCCCTGCACTCTATTATACTATGAAGTACATTTCTATTTCTTCTTCATTGTCGGAAACACTTGGTTGTCTATTGCTAGCATAAATAAAACAGAGCTGGTATTTCAGTTTAAATTGAATTTAGATATGATCTGTTCTTTCTGACATTGCTCGGCCTATGTAATCTTCTGCAGTATAAACAGAGGGATGAGTATTGAAGATTTCAAATTTATCTACTGGATGGAGTACGCCCATCGGATGTGGGGAAGGGCTCTGGGAATCATGTTTGCTTTGCCATTTTCATACTTCCTTCGAAAGGGATACATCACTCTACGCCTTGGGGTGAAACTCTCAGGTCTTTTCGCTCTTGGTGCTGGGCAGGGTCTAATTGGCTGGTGGATGGTCAAAAGTGGTCTAGAAGTAGGTAACACTCTCCTCTGTTTATTTGTATCTCAGCATGCCATTACTATTAAGAACTTTCTTTTATATTAATTAGGAGCCGCCATCTGAATATGCTCAACCAAGGGTAAGTCCATATCGTCTTGCGGCTCACCTGACATCAGCCTTTGCCATATACTGTGGCCTTTTCTGGACTGCTCTTTCCATCGTTATGCCGGAGCCACCTGCCGAATCAGTAGCTTGGGTTCGTGGGGCAGCAAAAGTTAAGAGGCTTGCCCTTCCTGTAGGCTTGCTGGTTGGTGTTACAGCCATCTCAGGAGCCTTCGTTGCTGGAAATGATGCTGTACGTAATTTCTGTCTACTTAAATACATATCATCCATAACATGCGAATAGATGATTTATGGTTTCTTTTTCTGCTATCAATAAGATTAAGATTATCCTTATGTGTTTAACTGTCAGGGACATGCATTCAATACTTTTCCAAAGATGGGGGATACATGGATCCCTGATGATATTTTGAAATGAAGCCACTGATGCGCAATTTCTTTGAGAACACATCATTAGTGCAGGTATCTCTTTTTGTTCACCAGCTTCACTTTTTGAGTTAAGTTCCTTGGCTGTAATAGTTTATAGGATGGTCTCGGATTTTTATTCTAAGTAATAGCAGGAGTGCATTTGGGTTTTCCCACTGGTTTATGTTGTTCTATGCAAACCCTCCAAGATGGCATGTTTTAACTCATGATAGAAATTGAGCAAAGACTGACTTATCTCAAAATTAATGAAGCCATTAGTAATGACATTCGAAAAGGTTAACAGTTTTCAGAAAACTTCTTAGGTTATCCAACACATGATAAGGCCGTGTCAATTGCCTTAAGGTACAGGCATATATGTATTGCACTATGATTACCATGTGTAATAATTGTTCCATTGTCGCTTACATGCACTATTCGTAATGCTGAAATTTGTACACAAAAACTCTGCTCGATGAGGTCCTCTCTTCATAAGTTTTGTACTTGAGAATAGTTTTCTTATAGCTCATGCTGTTTAATCGCCGTGTCCCTCGTCCTTGACATACAGCTTGACCACCGCATTCTTGCATCCGCTACTTTGGCCGCAATCAGCACTCTTTGGTGGTCAACCAGAAAGCTAGACATACATCCAGCAGTTCGATCTTTGATTGGAAGTACTATGGGCATGGCTGCTCTTCAGGTGACTTCTTGGCTCTCTCTCATTTCAGTTTTGAATGGTATTAACGGTTCGTGGCTCATATTTCCTTGCTCTAGCGTTAAAGTTCACAGGAAAGAGCGGGTCTTTGTCGTCCCGTGAAGGCAGATTCTGAGTATCGCTTCTCTCTGCAGGTTACTTTAGGGGTATCGACGCTTCTATCGTATGTGCCTGTCTCACTAGGCACTGCACATCAAGCTGGCGCTCTGACCCTTCTCACCTTCATGCTCCTGCTAAATCACACGGTGCGTAAGCCGTCGCTGTCCCTTCTCAAATCTCTCCCTCAGATCGTGAAGCCAACAACTACATGACCGCAGTCTGGCAATTTTTGTAAGGCTATTTATTCAAGAGCGGCGATTATTTACCATGTTTATTGATCGTGTTACGACTATTACACCAACGACATGATCTTGTTCTAGTCCTCGGAGTGCCATTTGACCCATCGCCGTTGGGTCGCTTTCGACTTTGCAACCTAACAAGTCGAAATGTGAGAAAAGAACGATTTCATTGACGTAGTATCGATTGACTAACATTTGCATAGATTTCTACAATAGTGGAGAGGTATTTGTGGAAGAGTCAATTGAGTTAACGTTTCAACACCAAATTGATAGGTAAGTCTTAGCGTGGAAAATAGGGGTGATGTTTATGTCAGGTTAACGTGAAATGGAAGATGGAAGACCGACTGCGATGCTTAATTTTGAAATTTGAATTTTCAATTCGGCCATGGAAAGGAAAAAATGAAAGTAGGGCGCATGATGTCTGGTCCCCACTACTCACAATAAAATATCATACTCAGATCTAAGCCATAAACTCTGATTTAATTTAATAAGCCGAAGAATGTTTCAAAGTGGCCTAAAATGGAACCCCCGCCCATTTTGGTGTGCTCGTCCTCAGCCATGTGCCACGCCGTTTGGTACTGCCGCGTTGATGCTTCATTGAGTGAACAGAAAAGGAGAGAGGGATTATGAAAATGATTATCAATGACGAAAAGACAAAAACGAAATGGGATAATTATGCGAGGAGGGGCATTACAGTAGAGGAAAGACGGGAAAAGGCTATAATAATATCTTTTATTGAATCATCTAATCAATGCAATAACACATTTGCCCCAGAAGTAATTTCCATCTCACATAAAATTCCAAATTAATGTCTCATCATATATTTTAACCTAAACTAACTATTATCTTGGGAAAAAAAATCCAAAACCAATACACATGCCCTCAATTGACTCTCTTTTAGAATACATATGTGCTGACACACATGAAGATATATTTTTTTATGTTGGATCGTCATTTCCTACGGTAGATTCGTCATGCAGTGGCCATTTCCTATGGTAGATTTGTCATGTAGTGGCCGGCCATGTGCATTAGCACGTATTCAATTTAACGAGATAGTGTATGGAATGCCAATATACTGTGGATTCGAGTAAGAGATATTGGTTTGGATTGAAGTGAAATATTAGTTTTTGAACAAACATGCTAGGGGTATCGATTTTGGTAATTTTTTTGCGAGACAAAAATTAATATTGAAATAAATATGTTATGGAGTTGTAGGTTTGAGTTGTTTCTTTTCTTAAAAGTTATTGACATTACATAATATGCTTTGAGATGAAGAAACATTCGATTGAAAATGCCTCTGGAAATCCTTGTCAATCCCTCCCAACCACCTTGCTCCCAAATATGACCTAAAAGGTGCCGAATCAACAAAATCCAGTAAGCCACCAAGTCATCTCATATTTTCACCCCCCACCACTACTAATGACGACGTCGTGCTTGTCCGTGGACAAGTTTTTGGAAAAAAAATCCCGCCACATAAGCTTGGGAATCCTAATTAATTAATGCGAGCTCCATAATAAGGCATATTTTGCATAAAGTTAATTACAAAATCCTATCTTAAGAAATCAATCGGGGAAAGCAAAAATTTGGTAATAAGAAGGAAGGAAGGAAGAAATGGAATGCGTGTGAAATCTGCGTGCGAACTGCCGCTAATTATGAAACTGCCTTCTCAATGTTTTCCCATTTTGTTCTTCTTTTTTGAGTATATATTCTTGTGCGAAGTTGCGAGGAGATTTCAGTGACAGGCAGGGCACGGCACGTCACGTCACGTCGACCCGTTGTGAATTATTTCTCCGCCGATTTTCTCTTCTCTCTGTCTTTTTTTAATAAATAAATAATAAATAATATTATTTTTCTTCTTCTGATGCTTCTTCTTCCTCGTCTGCGGCGTGTTCGTTCATCGCCATTTTCGCCTGCCAAGAATAGGATAACCTCCTTTTGGAAAGGAATTTTCGGACGCCAGGAGCAACGCAGAGAATCGGGTGCCGCTCCCTTCGCTTCCCTATTTCGTCCACCTCCCCCGCTTCTCTCTGTTTTCCCCTCCTCCCAAGGGATTCTCTCTCTCTCTCGGGGTCTCGTTCTTCCCTTCTCTGATCGTGTCAGCCGATCGACTGTCGCCGGCGTCGTCGTCGTCGTCGTCCCTGGTTCTTGGGCCCAGGTCAGGCGCTGTTCTCTGGATCCGAGTCTTATTCTCGCCGGCTTACGTTTTGTTCTTTCTCTCTCTCCATTTTTCTGTTTTTTGAAGAATTCTCGCGCGATCCGGATGTGATTCCGTATCTGGTGCGCGCATAATCCGTTCGGCTCGATCAATCGTGGGTCGAGTGGCGCCGGTAGCGCGAGTCGTTTGGTTTTTTTTTGGTCGGTTTAGATCGTCGGTTGAGCGATCGCCGGATTGCTTTCGCATGTGAAATGTTGTCGGATTTTGATGCCGGGGACGGGAATTGTTTGGGTCGGCAATTTTGAATGGCGAATTGAAGCCTGTTCGATGTGCTGTTATGTAAAGAGGTCAAATTGGTTCACGGGAAGGCGGCTTATTGTGATCTTCGTAACGGTCCGTTTGTATCGTAGCGCATAACGTTAGCATCTTTCGACTTATGGGGAATTAGTGATTTGGGGGAGTAAATTGAGATAAACCGGATTAGATGTGAAATGGGTTACTCTTGGGAATTATGTTTGAGGTGGATGTCTGGCACGTTTGTTTACAATTGGGACCAAATCTGCCTGCAAGTGTCTTCACCTGTCTAATTTGTTTTGGTTTTCATGTGGCATCAGATTCAGTTGGCCTTACTTTGACTTCTTTCGAGCGCGATCAAAACGCGTGGGGCACATAAATGCTACGCCACAGTGTTATGGATAGGAGATTCTTGTTGCGCCTTTGGTAAAAGAAAATGGATCACAAGTTGCAAGTCGGTGATCGACCTCAAATCGAAGTATGTTTTCCCAAATATCAGACAAGCTCATCTCTATCACAAGACCTTATCATGCTCTATACTTTCCTTTCCATGCAATTCCTCTTTTATTAAGATCTCTCTATTCTCTATTAGTTTTGTCTATGGCATGCATAGATTCAAAACCAATTCCTATGGCTGATGATATCTATGAAAGGAATTTTATGTAACAGATGGGGTCACTTCAGGAGAGATCAACCCATGATTTTGAGGATACAAGCGCATCCAGCACATCAAAAAATTTTCAGAAGATGAGTCCTTTTCATGCAGCCGAAGAAGGGCCATTTTCAGGAACTTCACAAGTTGGAAGTGCTAACATGTTCAGTTGTGCATGTAGAAGTATAAAGATAGTTGTCTTCTCAAATAAACTCAACTTGCTTATGCCATTTGGTCCGGTAGCCATCTTGGTTCATAATTTGACTGGCCATCATGTGAGTTATGATCATCTACATTGATATTTGTCATTTCATAGTGCATTCAAGAATGCCCTGTTAATTTCTGTATCTGGACTGCAGGGGTGGGTTTTCTTTCTCAGTTTACTGGGTATTACACCTTTGGCTGAGCGTTTAGGTTATGCTACAGAGTAAGGCCTCTTAGTTCTTCCGCTGGATTATCTTTTGGACATGTAGTTTGATTGAGGCTCATGTTTATATCTGGTTTGATGTAGGCAACTGGCTTTCTACACTGGTGCTACAGGTGAGATTCAATGTAAATTAAAGTGTAAAGAAGATGCGACCATATTCAGTATTCTCTCCCTTCACATTTTTTTCTCTAAGAATTCTGTGGTATTTATAACTTAGAGGGCTGATGGGGTTAATATATAAAAATTTCACATGGATACGTTCTGTTTCTGATAGGAGATGGTTTTTGGTATTTTATTTTGTTACACCTGTAGGCCTATATAGGACCTCATAAACGTGTAATGCACACAATAGCTCCTCACCCATATGCATGTAATTGTAAAATCCAAGTCGCTCTCTCCACCTTTTCCTGTTTTTGTCCTGTCAAATATAAGTCATGGAAGTTGTTTGCTGGAGAACCTCATCTCTTTGTTGGAGTAAAATTATTTGTATGAAATATTACACAAGTATTAATAGACAGCCTTTTACTCTTTTCAAGAACTGCCCAACGTTAAATTTACTTCTTCTGTCAATCTTAAAATGTAAAATGCTTTATTGGTCAGTGGCAAAAAGATGGTCATGCATATTTTAATATTTCTCTGGGGGATTACAGCTTGACATATTGATTTGAAATGTGCAGTTGGTGGTCTGTTAAATGCAACTTTTGGAAATGCAACCGAATTGATTATATCAATACATGCACTGAGGAGCGGAATGATTAGGGTGGTTCAGCAGTCATTATTGGGTTCAATCCTCTCAAATATGTTGCTTGTCCTTGGTTGTGCATTCTTCTCAGGTGGGCTTGTTTATATGAAGAAGGAACAGGTTTTTAACAAGGTAAGCACATTACTATTTTCCACCATAATTGCGATTGATATACACTCTCTGTTCAATGTATCTCTTCCTGACACATTAAAGTTTGGTGTGCAGTCAACAGCTGTTGTAAACTCGGGGTTGTTACTGATGACTGTCATGGGTTTACTTTTTCCTGCTGTCCTCCACTCCACACACAGTGAGGTGCACTCTGGGAAGTCAGAACTGGCTCTCTCGAGATTCAGCAGCTGCGTCATGCTAATTGCATATGCTGCCTATCTCTTTTATCAGTTGAGGAGTCAATCAAATCAATATGTCCCTCTCCATGAGGTTGGTTGGATTCAATTTTTTCTTTAACCTGTATTCATTGTTTTAATTATAGCTTACTTCCTCAAGCTGTAGAATTTGTTGCTTGTTTTCATGGTTCATTCATAGAAAGAGCAACTTCTCTTTTGAAGGCTTTGATCTGACTATACCAATTGTATATGACTTGGCTAATCGGAGCTTGTGAGTGCTTGTCTTTGACTACCTCTATCCTTATTCAGTTATCGTGTTGGAGGCTTACTAATGGTGGATCTGAGATTTCTAGATCAAACCTGTAATGCTGAGCTTTTGCCACTTGCTATTGCTAACATTTTATGGATAATAACATTGTGTGTAGCTCTCTAGAATTCTGAGTATTAGCTAAGGTCTCTTTGAGTAATTCGAAAATGTTCAGGATTTTTTTTAAATTTAAATTGTTTCAGTTATGGTTTCTTAGTAAGCCACTCTTGGTGGTGCTTGTGAACATATTCCTTCTACCTGATTGAGAGGTTGTTCTTGAAATTTTCCTTTAGATGCATTTACTCTTTTGTGCTAAATTTGTCTGTGTTTGTATGTACTAGGAAGGGAGTCCAAGTGGAGAGAGTGCAGAAGATGATGATGAGTCGCCAGAGATCACTAAGTGGGAATCTGTAATCTGGCTTGCAGTAATGACGGCTTGGATCTCATTTTTATCAGACTATTTGGTTGATGCAATAGAGGTATTAACTTTTTTTCCCCTATTCACTCTTGGCAGATTAGATATTGCTCGCATTGGATTCTGTTTTTCATGTTCATTTTTTGTGGAGCCTATCTTATATGTCCGGAAAATTTACTGCAAATTGTTAATTACCGAATCGTGGTTGATAAAACCTTTGATGTCATAGTAATTTTCTGGTCCAAAGCTCTTTTCGGCCGTTGGCTTGGTTTTGGGTCAGATAGTATAGGGAGATTAAAAAATTTAGAAAATGTTCAAGTTTTCTTACGAGGATTCCATATTCCACGTAAGGCAATTCAATGCGCTTTTCATCTCTATTATGCCTGTTCAATCCTTCAAGTGCTTATATTCAAATCATATTGGCCTTTAAAATAGTGTTTCTTGAAGTATGAGTGTCCTTGTTCCTCTTCCTTTTTCTTCACCTTATTTGGTTAAAGTTCTTGTTGTTTATGAGGTAACACTAATTTATTTTTGGTTCATCATTGAAGAGTTCCCTTGTTGTTTGACTGTTTTTCAGGGGGCATCCTCAGCCTGGAACATACCTATTGCATTTATTAGTGTCATATTACTTCCCATTGTAGGTAACGCAGCAGAGCATGCAAGTGCCATAATGTTTGCGATGAAAGACAAACTTGTAAGCATTTTTCTCGTTCACTTTGTGGTGTTCTATTATTATCTGCCCTTGCAATATTTATGATTTCATTGGCAGGACATATCTTTGGGAGTGGCAATAGGATCGTCAACTCAAATTTCTATGTTTGGGGTAGGTCATTTGTCATTGCAACTTGATTGATCTTAGAGTTGATAAGTTTGTAGATTCTGAAGTGAACCTCCTGTCATATGTATACCTACATGTTACCTTCTGATAATCCATTCACTTTTTTTTGTTAGTGAAGATGATGGAAGAACAGTTATTTAATGTTGGACATTGAATACACGAATTAATTAGATGTACAAATTTCTTGGATGGCTAATATATGCTTTCCTAATCTACGTAGATGTTGTAGTCCTTTCCATGGAAAATACTTTAGAAGTATTTTAGCATGGTACTTCTCTATATATGTTCTTGGTTAAATAGTCTTGTCAATCATTGTCATTGTCGTCTTTCACTGGGAACTTTAATTAGAGACTCATTTGGGGCTGTATTGACTGATGATTTCAAGCATCATTGGGCTTTTTATTTTTTTCCAACCATGCATTTCTTGTCTTGGGCATGCTGGCTTCTTCATTGATGTTCAGATGACTAGAATGATTTGTCATTGTTAACTTCATTGATGCTGATTTTTGGCTTTGATAGTTCCATTAGAACCCTGACAAGCATGGGGTTTAGCTTCCTTATAGAGGAAAACATACGATTTTTTTTTTTTTTTTTGGGCTCGAACTGGAGGTGTAATGGTGTGTGACAATATCTGCATAGAAAGTTCCTTCCATGAGTACCTCAAGTATTATTCAATTTGTGCCTCTATCTAGTAAGACGTAGCCTCAGAGTAGGGCCCTGTTGGAACAAGGTGGAAGCTCCATGATTAAGATTGTGTAGAGGGAAATGGGGGAAAAGAGTGATAGCTGTGTTTTGATCAAGTTTTTAGTTATCATGCTTGTGCTCCATTTTGCCAATGTGTGCAATCTCCATAAAAAGATGGAACTAAAAGGTTCTGTGTCACCAGCTTTGTATATTCCAGTTTAGATTAAAGTAAGAAGACTGGCAATCTTTGCATGAATGCTCATATTCTGTATATTGTGTATAATTGAAGTCTAGTTAGCTTTTTGTGCTGTCCCCTTCTCATAAATTCTCTTGATCTTCGTACCTTACATCAATGCAGATACCCTTTTGTGTGGTTGTTGCGTGGATAATGGGGCGCCCTATGGACTTGAATTTTCAACTCTTTGAAACGGCAGTTCTTTTCATTACTGTATTAGTTGTGGCCTTCTTGCTTCAGGTTTGTGAGTCGTTAGCTCGCTACCTTTATTTTATGGTGGCATAAATCTATAATTCAAAGGCTTGTCCTCCATGCTGTCTGATGGCAGCAAAAATGACTGAGGATTTATCATCTCCTCTGCCATGTTTCCATTTCAACATTAATTTTTTTAACATTTCTTCCTTAAATTTTCTCAATCTGCAGGAAGGAACTTCTAATTACTTCAAAGGGTTGATGTTAATACTTTCCTATATGATCGTCGCTGCCAGTTTCTTTGTTCATGTTGATCCACCCAAAGGCTAGTACCTGACTGTCCAAGAAAAAACTTTGTTTTCCTGCTTGAAATCTCATAATCATAGTCGATAGCTCTGTGAAATTACTGTTATCATAAAATTTTCCCATTCCTGAATTACTATCTTCTACAGATGATAAAATATAGAGACATGGGGAAGTTACGTGGTTGGATGTTCAGAAGCGCACGCTTTAATCTGAATGTACATACACCACATTCGACGTTACACATCTCTAGCTCCTGCCGGTGCGTGTTTGGTAGTGTCCATTTGATCGAGCATCTTGGCTGGATTTTGTTCCACATTTCCATCATCTTATATCTAAGATCAAGAAGGATCGTATGATAAGAAGTCAAGAATTATTTCGCTTCTTGTCTGATGTCAATCACATGCACAAGTCAAGCTCGATTGCAACTAAAGCAGTTGAGACCCATAACAAAATGATGGAATCAGTTCATGAAAGGTCTCCTTTTCTTTTTCTATATCTATTCTTTTTATTGTTTCTGTAATCAGGGAATGGCTCCGTACGATTTGGTTTTGTACAGGTTCCTATTTTCCTTTTTCTTTTGGTTACAAAGAGAATTTAAAGATACCAACCGTGGAATGATGGTTTGAGACGTTCACCAGAAATTCTCAGAGTTGCTATGTTAGAGTGCTTTCAATGCTTAGAAACATAAGTCAATTTTGATGTAATTTACATAAAATTAATTTTGCCTTTGTAATGAAATTCAGATGTTATTTGCAACACTCAGTTTGGAACCTTTGGGTGTTTTCTGCTGGACTGGTACTTTATGCCTTAATTACCATCCTCTAATCTATTTTTGCGTGGGATGTATGAATTCCCATATATGTGTTGTACCAAAAAATCAGAAGATCCCATATATTTATCTCTTCATCATGTATTAAATGGATAGCATCTTTTGTGATCATACTGTTGCATAAAATGATCTATAACCTAATATATATATAGAATTTTTATGAATTAGTTGTTTGGACTTTCTCACATTTGTTTGCTGAAATTAACCAGTTTTAAAAAAATCATTTACGATAAAAAAAATGCATACTTATAATGGGAAAATTTAATTCTGTAATTGAAAATAGGAAAATATTATTCTTGAAAATGATTTTTCCGAAGTATTTTCCTCAATGGAATTACAAACAAGTCCCTAATCTATTGTACAATGCCTAATTCAATCTTAAAGCCTGTAAGTTTTGTCAATATAGTCATTAAGTTTTTTACAATTTATCAATAAAGTTCTTCCGGCCAATATATGCAAGAAATTATAGTTTTATAATCTTTAATATGTATGTGTTTTCCTAAATTTATTATTGTTATTTTTAAATTTCTTTCTTTTTTGTTTTCCTTGTGGTGGCTGACCATGGGCAAGGCCACGCTCGCAAGCGACGGGTGACGATGCCTAGGTGTCAGACGAGCTGTAGAAGTCAATACGGTTAGTTTGCAAGATGTTTAGCCAACCGTTGACCTTACTAAGTTAGTAAGGGTGACCCTTGACAAGGGCCCCCCTTGCCCTCCCTAGATCTGCGTAAGGGCATTGTGGCCCTTGCCAAGCACATTGCCTGCTGTCGGTGAGGGTGGCCCTCATTGGCTCTTGCCTTTAATTGGTTGAAAAAATGAACAGAGAGGAAAAAAGAGAGAGAAAAGGACATAAATAAAACAATTAAAAATTAAAACTTGTAAAAATTGTTTGACACATAGGATGGCTAGTATACCGTTTGCGATTTTCAATCAATTTTGGTTGGAAAGACTATATTGACAAATCATCAAATATTGATGACTAAATTAGTATAATTGAAATGTTTAGAACTAAATTGACCGTTATATAATATGTTTATGATTTTCTTGGATAATTTTTCTTTATCATGAAATTTTTCCTGAAACAAACATACCATGTTTGTTCGTTTGAATAAAAACTTTCTATGGATAATTGTTTTATGACATTTTGATATATATTTTCCATGGACTAAAGACAAAAAACTTAGATCGGGTGAAAACAAATTCCCTTGATAACAAAGAAATCACTTTCCCTAAATTATTGAACAAATAAAAATTAACTGTTTTTCTTGAAAATAATTTTCATAGAAAACATTTTCCTTTATGCTAAAGTTTTCAGTGAAATAAACGTACATAAAGTATTTTTGTTTCATCCTTCAATGACTAAAACCTTTTAAAATAACCCAAATGGCGAACTAAAACCTTTTCTTTTCTTGATCAACTTTTTTATTTTTCCGATTTGCTAAACACGATAATTTGGATGATTTTTATTAGTTAAATCTAATTGAGACTTACATGGTGGTCCGCATCAGACTTTCGTGGACTCTTTGCATATACGCCACATGAGAAATTGCATTTTTTTTATTACTCATCTACTTTATTTGTCTACTTTGGTAGGTATGCATGTGTAGTGTATAACGGCATTCGAATGGGTCGACGCATTTATTTGACTGCTAGGTAGGTCAGGATCTGAGTTTGTGTTTTTTCTAAGATTTGAAAGTATTGTCTAGTTTTTGCTAGCATACTAGGAAAATGGGAGAAATTATTAGAAAAGTCCTAAATCTATTATACTAGTGTTAATTTAGTCTTAAAACTTTCAATTATACCAAATTTAGTCTTAAACCTATTCCATTTATGTCAATTTAATTACAAACAGTTTAATTGTTCTAGTTGAGTTCTAAATCCTCATGATAATTTATCAATAAAATCATTATGGCTATTTTTGACCTGAAATCTTCACTCCAATCGTCTAGGTGGTGTGCCTAGCTTTGACATATACTTTTTTTTTTTTTTTTTTTTGGAATTCTTTTTTAAAATTTTCTAATTTCCTTCCTTATTTTCCTCTGCTAGCCATCGGGAAAAAATTCTAAAGGTTTCTAAAGATTATAAAAATCACCCATGTTAGTGCTAGACATTATGACAATCGGCATCAACTAGACCATTACTTCGGTGACTTGTAGCAAAAATAACTGAACTGTCAAATTGTCAATAGAATGAGGACTAAATTGGCAAATCGTTAAAATATTTAGAATATAATTGGCACTTTTAAAAAATTAAAACTAAATTAGTACAAACACACTAGATTTAGAACTTTTTTGGTATCCCCTAGAAAATGTATTAAGATCATATTATACTTTCAATCACGTTTACATAAAAAAAAAAAAAAACAGTTACTTGTTTAATACCCAGTTTGGTCAAATTTCCTCATAAACAAGCTAATTAAACTGGGAAAAAAAAAAGGAATCGCAAAGACCTTTAAATTTAGATTATACAATTGTTAGAAAATGATAGGGAAAAAATGTTGAAATATCTCATGGAAATTAGGAGTTGTATGTCAAGACCATCCTATATTCACTTTTTCCAATTTGTTCATTAATTAGCTAACTTATGGAAGAATTTATTTCGCGTCATCAGCAAAGTTGCTTTTTGTTAAAAATATCTTTTAGAAATTATGTAGGTATTATAATGCAAAATGTTATGTGTATCTTGCATGTAGTTGAATTTGTGTTTAGATTCATGGTGTGGTATACCAGACTAGACTTTCTTTGGTTTGATTTGAACCCAATAAATAGGCCATATTTATTGATTGAAATATCGAAGTTAAGCAAATTCAAACAACGTAGTACTCTTTCAGCTTCTTCTATTTGAACGCAAGATTCAATGGCGTTGGCTTTCAAGAGTATTATCGGATAAGCTTATTGGGACAATACTTGCTTTTCAAAGTGTTGTTGCGTACCGACTTCATCTATTGGAAAAGTCAGTGTTGACAATGCTAACTTTTAAACAGGTGCCAATACCCAAAAGCTTTGCAAATTCGGACAATGACAGGGTACTTGTTTCCAAGCTCAAGTTAAACTAAACTACCAACTTCAAGTTGTAGGGCATGCTAAAAATACATCCTTTACATATTGTGCATATATCACTAATTCATCACATATTTTACAAACATTCATATATTTAGTATGTTATATGTATCTTTTACGTGGTCGTACCCATATCTAAAATTGTACAATCGCATGTTAAATCTAATTCACTTTGATATGATTGTAAGATTGAAGTTAAACAATTTGTGAATAGTTACAAAATGCAAAATTACAATCGTGGGTTTTTGACAATTCTTCATGGTGAGGATTGAGAAACACAGTCCACAAAATTCCTTAAAAAAACAAGGCGGTGTGAAGATGGACCAAGTTTCTATTTCCGTACAGTGGAAAAGAAAGCGGTGGGCGCGCCAAGAAGATCTGGACAAAAATCGAAGGGGGACCGCGGGCGGCGCGTCTCTGGATGGATGGGGAACTTGTGCCTCCGAAATTGCTGATTTCCGAACTATTTTCGTCGGCGCACGGCGAAACCTCATTTGTCAATAGTCATTTCAATTTTGGCAATGGCATGGGACCGAAATTCACATGGCGAAACAAATAAAAAAAAAAAGGGTTCTAACTAACCTGATCTCGCCTCCAAAACACGTTTGACACGATTATCAAGTCAAAATTTTAAAATACCAATTAATATTCCATTCATTTGATGAAAAATTAACAATTTGAAAAATCTTTTTTTCTTTTTTCCATAATGCGATTACTCGTATCATTTATTGACATTAATGAATAAAAATTACTAATCATTTCAAGTAATACAGATGATTTATTTTTAAGAAAAAAATATTTTCGGATTATTCATTTTTCGTGAAATAAAATAAAACCAAAGTAACGAAAATAAGAAAATCTCACATTGGATTTAGAGGGATCCGTACGACTCTCTCGATTCAATTTACGTGACCCCATATTCAAAGAAGAAGAGGAAATAAATAAGAAGAGCAAATCGTGTAAGAAACGGACTCTTTGGGAAACAACGCCGCTTTCTACTCTTTTCACGACCTTGACGTGATGACCATGAAAAATCGTTTGGTGTTAATAAAATAAGATGATGATGATGATGATCTTACGGCATTTGGTGGACCTGAGATTCAATTATTCAGAGAATCCTCTAGCATCCCACCTAGGATGCAGCAGCAGCGGGTCCCTTTCATTAATCAAATTCACTTTCGATGACTTTTCTTCCCTCCACTAATGTCCCATTTCGAATTTCACGTCAGAAAGAAAAATCAAACATCCATATTTATAAGGGTCCTGGAAAAGAAAACAAATTTAGGTACCATTTGAATTGGAGAAGTCATTTGCATACCTTTGCATCGGTACTTACCAGGTTGTGGAAGTTTCTTGTGGCATTTCAAGCCTTAAAAAGAGGTTCAATTAGGCGTGTCGTGAAATTTTGATTAAGTAAAGGGATAATGACACAAATGGTATCTGAATTTTGGCCGAATATATAATATGCTTCTTGAATTTTTAATTTGTGCAATATGGTTTCCAAACTTTAGTTAAATATGCGGTGTAGTTCCTTATTTTTTAATTTGTTCAATATTGTCAATTGATTTTTGGCATATGTTTAATGTAGTTTTGAACTACATTGTCCTCTTATTAATTCAAGAACAGAGATAACATTAAATACTTTTATAGAATTTATGGATTAAATTGAACATATACCGAATAGTTCGGGGCCCACATTAAACAAATTAAGATTTTAGGAATCGCATTGTACATCAGAGTAAAATTCAATAATTAAATTGAACAAATTAAAAATTTATGAATTACATTGGATATTTGAACCAAAATTTGGAGACCATTTATGGGAAAAAGCCTATCCACACAAGATTCAGGAGAACTTATTCTATCCTAGAATTTAGTATACCCAGGAAAACGCTGCTGCTTCACCCGTCGTTTTCGTGCTGCACCAAACGTTCAACCATACCCACGTCAAATTGGAGTTTCCGTTCTGCTTCTCTTTGGGCTAGTAAGCGATGCTTCTACTGCTAATGAAGCCATCTGTTTTTCTGGTTGCGTGGAAAGGACGATCAACAATCTAGAACTGGGTATAAATTGCCTGTCGATTTTCTCGCTGACACAGGAGAGAGACAGCCATAAACCCCTGCTTTGATTATGCTTTGCTAAACAGGCTCTCATTAGGAAACAAAACAAGAAGAAAGTTTCGTATTTCTTTTTTTTTTTTCTTTTTTTCTTTGGTGTTGGAAAGAGTGATGGGCGAAGAAGACGATCCACAGTCGCCATTTCTTGAGACCACCTCCTCACACGGTGCATCAGAAGAAGCGCCTCTCAAAAGGACTGGTGAGTTCCCCCATTGGCTCCTTGGTTTTCATGCTGTTCTTGTGAAAGCTGAACCTCTCAACTAGAGAAGATGTCTGTAGGATTCTTGTGAGGATTCCATGTCATGTCCTGTTCTAATGCTCTGTTTCCATGTTTTTTGGTGATCGTATTGATCAGAGCACTTAATGAAGCAAATGCTCGTGCAAGTTGCTTTCTTTTTGTAATCTGGGTCTGTGATTGACAAAAGGGAACTAGTTGCACTTGAAATCTGGAATCCTGTGAAGTTGCAATTTTGCGAACAATTGAGTTTTGCAAGATTTGGGCCTCAATGTTTATTGCCCCAACGTCCCAAACCCCACTTAGCGTAGGACATTACTGTTCTCGAGAATGCTAACTTTTCCAATGTTTACGGTGGCTAAATGATCTTGAGAACAGAATGAAGCAAATGCTTGTACAAGTTGCATTTTCTAATCTTGTTCTGTGGTTGAGCATTGTCAACTGTTCAGAAATTGAAGTTGTACTCTAATTTCCTTTGAAGTTGCAAGTGCCATCTTAGAGTTTGAAATATATGAGCTTCAATGGTTATAGCTCTAATGCCCCGATTTAGTCTAGGATTTGCAGAACCTCACTACGTCCTCCTATCTTCTTAGTCAGTGGTTATCAAAGATGTCCTGACGAGATATGTCACAAAGGAGGACATCAAGCTAACCAAAAATCTGATTCAAATATAAATAACGAGGCCGTCTGCTGATTCAATTTTGTATAATTGAGGGATCCATTATGGATAGTTTACGCCCCAACACTGTTAACAAGCCTGCACAATTCTTTGTTATTGTTCTTTGAAGGGACACAATGGACTGCGGTGGCGCATATTATAACCGGAGTAATTGGGGCAGGAGTGCTTTCTCTGGCTTGGAGCACGGCTCAACTTGGTTGGATTCTTGGTCCCATTTGCATATTAATCTTTGCGGCCATTACTGTGGTGTCCACATTTCTTCTGTGTGATTGCTACAAGTACCCTGACCCAGAACACGGAACCATCAGAAATCAATCTTACATGCAAGCTGTGAAGCTTTATTTAGGTCAGTACAGAATCCCAACATTAAGTGATAGTCGCTTGTAAAAGATGTCATGTGAAAGCGTTGATGTTTCAAGGTGGATATCCACTGAACTCATTAATCAAAATTCCTGGCAAAATATGAGGAGAAGGAAAAACGAAGGAGGAGGAAAGTATGAGAATTTCACGATATTTTAAAAGGACATGACAACAGCGGTGATGATTTTTCAGGAGAGAAGCATCAGTGGATATGTACAGTGTTTGCGACGGAAAGCTTATACGGGTGTGGGATCGCTTATACAATAACAGCTGCTGCCAGTGTAAGGTGCTCATATTATCTTCGAGCTTTTGTTTTTTGATATTTCCCTGTCCTTGTGCACTAGCTTGGTTTTCTTTGAAAAATTTATTGCTTTGAACTAGGAATAGAGAAGGAGAGAAAAGAAAAGTAAAATCAGGATCCTCTCGGAGTTTCTTAGCTAATCGTGGACTTTATCTGGACCCAATTATGTCATACACACACAGTGATTCTTGAGATGAAGTTGGGGAGACTGGCCTCTGTTGTCCTGTAATAATCACCTTTCCCTCAACCTACTGTTGACTTACATTAGAAGTCCAAAACTTTTTTTACTGACAGGATGTACAATAGTCATTGCAAATTGAGGCGTATACTTGTAAAATCACCTGGAAAGCTGCATGTACTAGTAATCTTACGATATAGTAGGCAGATGGAAATGTTTTCCAGTATCAGTTCCTCTGTTTAATGTCAAGTTTGAAAATATAAACCAGAGGACCGACCCTGAGCATGTACTGAATCTGTAATCTACGTGACATAAGGATGTGTACTCAATTAGTTTCATGAACTTGTCCTTGGACCAAATTTGAGCCGCTTGACAATTATCTTGTTCCCTGACAAAAGCTAACTACAGCTTAGGTAACTCATGAGGACTTGACTTGGCGAACTCCTCTAACAATTTTTGAATTCAAAATCAGTAAAGCATTTGCAGCTTTCCAGTCTCCTATACGCTTTCTTTTGTTTTAAAGCTCAGTTAGCAGTTGGTGTTTGTTGGGGACTTCATGTCCCATCATGATATTTCAGGGGATGGCTAGGGTAAAAATGGATGCGGTTCTCATGCGTACTCTATTTCCAGAGCTAGGCAGAAGCATGAAGTCACATATCACGTGTTTATCGTCCTTCATGCATTTTCAATTTCCACGACACTTCCACGGAGAAGCATGAGTGACATCTTCGTGCTTTTAACATGTCTAGTTTTTAAGTACTGTTTACTTTGGTAAATTGACTTCGGAGTTCAGATTCAGGATAATTGTTTCTTCCATTTAAATGGCGCAGGGCAATCCTGAAGTCCAACTGTTATCACCGGGAAGGTCATGATGCTCCGTGTGTTTACGGAGATAGTGTCTACATGCTTCTATTTGGTTTAGTTCAGATAGTAATGTCACAGATTCCAGATTTCCACAATATGGCTTGGCTTTCAGTTGTTGCAGCCGTCATGTCTTTCTCCTACTCCTCGATCGGGCTTGGACTTGGCTTGGCAAAAGTAATAGGTAGGTAAGGTGCTTTGTTTAAGAATCGAACTTGAAATCAAGACACCGTTTGATTGTGATTCACAGTTGCTAACTTGCTTCCATGGCTGCAGAAAACGGAACAATCAAGGGAACGATCACAGGAGTCTCAGCTTCGAGCATTCTTGACAAGTTGTTGTTAGCCTTTGAAGCACTCGGAGACATTGCCTTTGCGTACCCTTATTCTATTATCGTCTTTGAGATACAGGTACAGTTTTCTCTTCCTAGCGCTCGGGATCGAGTTAATGTTTAAGAAGGCAGTAGCTTAATGACTGAAGTAGAATGCGTGATGGTTCGTATTTGAAGGACACCTTGAAGTCCCCTCCCCCAGAAAATCAGACGATGAAGAAGGCCTCGGTGTATGCAATCGTCATAACCACCGCCTTTTACTTATGCTGCGGATGCTTTGGATATGCAGCATTCGGCGACAGCACCCCAGGCAATCTATTAACTGGATTCGGGTTCTACGAGCCATACTGGCTCGTTGACCTTGCCAATGCTTGCATTGTGCTTCATCTGGTTGGAGGATATCAGGTAACTTGGAAGGATGGGTTGTAACTAATGTCCATGTCCAATTCACCTATTAGCATCACGTTCTTGCATTTATAAAACCCGCCATTTCCGTGGGCACTTTCCTTGATCAGATCTTCAGCCAGCCTGTCTTCGCGATGGGGGAGAGATGGTTTGCGCGTTCAAATTCCCCAACAGTGGGTTCGTGAACAATTACTACTCGTGCAAGCTCCCCCTACTGCCAGAGCTCCATCTGAACCTCTTCAGGCTGGTCTTCAGGATAGTGTACGTGGTGTCTACGACCACGCTCGCGGTGCTCTTCCCTTACTTCAACTCGGTCCTGGGGGTGCTGGGGGCGCTCAACTTCTGGCCCCTGGGGATATACTTGCCCGTGGAGATGTACTTCAAGCAGAAGAAGATCAGGAAATGGTCGAGGGAGTGGATTTTCTACAGGTCGTTCAGCATGTTTTGTCTGTTGATCACCATAGTGGGATTCATCGGGTCGGTTGGAGAGCTCGTGATTGACGAGCTCAGCTGAGAACCTACTACTACTCCAGCCTCATTTTGTTTTAATTCTTTTTTGGAGATGGAAGGAGACTTTTTGCAAGTTGCTGATACTATATTGATATAATCAGAAAGAAATTTTCTCTGTCGTAGTTTCCGAGGTATTACTCTTTGTTAGCTTGTCGTTGGGAAAACCTCCAACACATCGTGAGATTTGACATTTGACCTAACGTTCAAACACACGCAAAAGAAGAGAAAAATGTCGTACGAAGAAGCAAAGTCAAACAAAGTGAATTTCCTAATTTAACTTCATGACACGCGGTCACGATTAAGTACGTGAACCAGTAAAAATGTTTTACCACTGTCACGTCGTTCTTTTGTGAGGAAGAACGAAAATTTTCGTTCCTTTGAGAAGATGGTAACTAGACAATATATAATTACAATGTATCTTATAAGAATATAACTTGGCTTTGAAAGATAATTTTAATTTAATATCATCTCGTATTCACGTGTTACTAAACTTTTAAATCCAATTGACAAAGCAAATTCTATAGTAACTGTACTCTTGCCAAAAGCGTGTTAATTGGCCTTATATTAATCATAATATCTATAAAGTCATATGTGTATTTCCAAACTTACAATACAAACAAACAAGTTTTTTTTTTTTTTCATAAAAAGTGAGTTCTTAGCAGCCCTCGTTATCTAAATTATCAATCTAAATAGATACATATTAGAATAACTTAACTCAAAACATCCACAATTTTAAGACAAAATAGATAAAAAGTGAATTTTTTACGCATCTATTATTTTCTATTTTTGGATGCCTTATTAAAAGATCATTCATGATATATAAATTTATTAATCTTAGATGAAATTTAGCCTTTTTCGCTGTGCCGAAAGTTGGAGTTTCCTACTAATAACCATTATTGATGCTCCACTTTCCGTTCCATTGCAAAAGAAAAGAATAAAGAGCTATCCTATCATAATATTTAAAAAAAAAAAAACTTTCAAATACTTTCATTAAAAAAGAAGAAGTTATTTTTTATGATTTTATTGTTTTTGTCCCTTGAATGCAGCGGTATCTCTGGTGGGAGTACAAAGCACTCGTGGGCTGAACTGTAAAGAATGTGCAGGCGAACTGAGAGTCATGTCCCACCTGTCTGAAAATAGAAGAAAAGCAAGAAAGAGAAGGCTTTGCTTGTCCGTTCTAAAAATCCTTTGGATAGATTGTAACGCAAAAGAAGTGCTTTTCTCTTTCCTGTTTTTTATGTTTCTAGTTGGGTAGGCGAGAGAGAGAGAGAGAGTGAGGGAGGGAGGGACGGAGAGGGAGAGATGGGTGAAGAAGATGATCAACAGTCACCACTGCTCAAAAGCATTTCTTCAGCCGGTGCATCACAACAGGCTCCTCCCAAAAGAACTGGTAAAAATTGACGCCACCCCATCTTCACCTCATTATTAGTCGAGACTTTCTTGGAAAATCTGAATCCATTACTTGAGAAGACTTGAGCGATTGTCCTGGACCATAATCATGTCCTGTTTTATGTCGTCTTTTTTGAATTGCGTGCATGCATCGAGATGAAGCAGGTCTTCTGTCTGTTCAGACTGTGGATTTCTTGTGATTAGAGAGTAAAATGAAGAAGCAAAAGTTTCTGGAACCTGTTTCTTGTTATGATCCTTGTTCTGTGGTTGATCAAGGGAGAACGTTTTTTTTTCTCTTTTCCCTCAGAGCCAGAACAACTTCTCTTGCTGTTGGTAAACCTCAGAGTTGGAACTTATACACTAGTCTTATGGACAACAGGCCTTTTGAGGCGTGACCCCAATTTATTATTCTGTATGTTTAATTGCCATAAAGATGCAATTTATATATGGACACTTCTGACATTCGCCAAACATGGTTCTCATCGTACGGTCCTGAGTATCTGGAACTAGGATTTAATGCTAGCTGAATGCTCATTCAAATAGTACAAATAATTATTCTGCTTAGTGCTTACTGTTTGAGTTTCCAAGTACTTGTTGTGGTTGTAGAGAACTTGCAACGAAATCAAACGGAGGGGCTTTACTAATGCAATTAGTTTATGCTTTGTGATGTTACTAAAATGCCTAAAAGTTATTTGCCTATGAAGGGACACAGTGGACTGCAGTGGCGCATATTATAACGGGAGTGATCGGAGCAGGAGTGCTTTCTCTTGCATGGAGTGTGGCTCAATTAGGATGGATTCTCGGTCCTGTGTGCATAATATGCTTTGCAGGAATTTCTGGTGTCTCTACATTTGTTCTTTGTGACTGCTACCGGTACCCTGATCCAGAATATGGAACCACCAGAAACCGATCTTTCATGGAGGCTGTCAAGTTCTACTTAGGTACTATCCATTTCCCTTAGTGAGTCACTAATAAGATAACAAGATGCAACAGTGAATCATTGCCCTACTGTGAATATTAACAGAATCTGTAAGTCATCATGTATAGGCAGACAATTCTAGCTGTATTTTATGTAGCCTTGAGGACATAGAATATGTCTATAATGAGCTGCTCTTTAAGAACAATCTATGCATGGAGTATGTTTCTCTAATAAATCACGACAGCAGCATCAACAAAAGGCCCGAGGCTCTTGCCTCTTTGCATAAGGACGATTGTATCCTAGGAATGGAGTTTCAGGCTCTGTTTTGCACATGATGAAACATGCAAGATATTCATAATTCATACGAAAAAAAGAGGCAGGGTTAAGGAAAAAAGATGGTAAGCCATCTCGAGCTTTCACACTTTGATGCTTGATTATGATCGGAAAAGGAACATTACATTGCTTTAGCAAGGGATGACTATGACAGAGGCGGTAATATTTCAGGAGAGAAGCAGCAACACATTTGCGGAGTGTTTGCACAGGAAAGCTTATTTGGGACCGGGATTGCTTATACCATAACAGCTACAGCCAGTGTGAGGTGAACTGCTCATACTATGAATTTTCAAACACTTTTCAATGCTTTTCCTGACTTTCCTATTCTGATATGTGCTAACATTTATTTCGGAACTGTAAATTTAGACTCAAAGATTAAGCTCTATTTGCAATTTCATGATTTACCAGGTGGTAAAAAGGAGGAGACAGAAACGGGACAATACCATTCTTCATGGAATTTCTTTGCTACTTTTGTAGGCTAGCTTATGTCAAACACTAAAATGGTCCTCTGATGAGTTAACATGGAACTACAACTCTCTGTTGTTAATTTGTTGTCGCCCTTTTCTTCACCTTTATGGACTTGTTAGAAGAGTAAATTTTCACCAAGGTGACATATAACAGATAATTTAGTATGTCCTTAATGGGCCTTCATGTATACTCAACTTGCAGACAATTGTCCAAGAGCACCATAAGTTGCAAATTACTGCGTTAACATGTCTTCTATCACCTATTTACTATGACTCTGGAAACTGTTTGGTTCTAGGTTGATGAGGATCTTTTATTGATGCAGGGCAATCCTAAGATCAAATTGTCATCATCAAGGAGGGTACAATGCTCCATGCCAGTATGGGGATAGTTTCTATATGCTTCTCTTTGGTATAGTTGAGATACTATTGTCACAGATTCCAGATTTCCGTAGTATCGAGTGGCTCTCAATTTTCGCGGCTGTCATGTCCTTCTCCTATGCTTTTATTGGGTCCGGTCTCGGCTTTCTAAAAGTAATAGGTATAATCAAAAGAGAATACAACGTGTCTTAAATTTAGAAAGGCTTCAAGCTTTTAGCTTGTTGCTAGAATGTGCAAAAAGTTTGGATTGACTCACTTTCGTTGCTGCAGAAGATGGAACCATTAAGGGATCTATCACGGGAGTCCCAGCTTCAAGTAATCTCAAGAAGTTATGGTTAGCCTTTGAAGCACTTGCAGACGTTGCTTTTGCCTATCCTTATACCTTAATTGTTCTTGAGATACAGGTAGACTCTATCGAAATCATACAGAATCGGCTTTTGAATAAGGTGTTCTACCAGCTCCGAGACTAGTGTAGACTTCTGAAATGGTCAAATACAGGATACTTTGAAGTCCCCTCCCCCAGAAAACACGACGATGAAGGCGGCCTCCTTGAAAGCGATTGTCATCACCACCTTCTTTTACCTCTGCTGTGGTGGCTTTGGATATGCAGCGTTTGGTGATAGTACACCAGGCAATCTACTCACTGGATTCGGATTCTACGAGCCACACTGGCTTGTGGACCTCGCTAATGCTTGCATTGTGCTTCATTTAGTGGGAGCGTATCAGGTACTATTGAAGGATGTAGAACTACTCTTTCATCTCCTAATGCTTTGCTTCACCTGTAAGAATTGTGCAATTGCGTTTAAATTAGTCCTGCTGTGAAAAACTTCTCACTACTCAAGAGCACAAATATTTTCGTGCATGTCTGAGTTGACACACTGCCTTTTCTATGAACAAATTCATGTTGTAAATGATAGCTTCTGCACTTTGCTATAGCAAAATACCAGTTGTCTTAATTAGATAATTTCAGGCTGTAGTTGCTTTTGTTGCTTCAGCTCTGATACCTTAATTAGATAAGGGTCATGAGACGTTAGACCACCTACGATAACATTGTTTTCATGGAGCTTCTTTTTCCTTCGTCAGATCTTTAGTCAGCCCGTTTTTGCGACAGCAGAGAGATGGTTCGCATATAGATTCACCGACAGTGGATTTCTGAACAATCACATCTCATTCAAGATTCCCTTGTTCAGCACATTTCAGTTGAACCCCTTCCGGGTGGTGTTCCGGACGATGTACGTAGTATCTACGACCGCACTTGCAATGTCCTTCCCTTACTTCAATTCGGTGTTGGGAGTGCTGGGGGCATTGAACTTTTGGCCTCTGGCAGTATATTTCCCAGTGGAAATGTACTTGAAGCAAAAGAAGATTAGGGCATGGTCAAGGGAATGGATTTGCTATAGGACATTTAGCTGTCTTTGTTTGTTGGTCACGGTTCTGGGATTCATTGGGTCGCTTGAAGAACTGACCAGTGCCAGAAGTTCAGATGAGAAATTAATGTAAATGCGGTTGCGTATGATGGACAGGCATAGCATTATTAAAGAAACAATTCCTTACTAGTGAGAGATTCCTCTTATAATATTTATTTTTTATTTTTTATTTTTCCTGTATTTTACACTTTTTGGTGATGTCATGTGATGAAGTTCTGGAAGTTACTCATTGTACATTAGTCATTATAAAAAGTGGAGTGGGAAGAAGACAATTTTTTGCTACTTCTGAGTCCTTTTTTTTTTGGTAAGGTACTTCTGAGTCCTTTTTCTATTTAGGTAATTGGAAGTTTTTCCTATTATAATTTTTGCTAAAATACATATGAACTATGGAAAGATAATCATGCTCTTCAAAGGGTTTAATTACTTCCCGGGATTCGAATAGGTTTGATAATTTTCCTGGTTGGGATTCAGTATCTAGCTACCGTCGGATGAAATGGGACGTGAGGGAACGATGTTCTGATTTTCTTCAAAATCACTTCATCTGTTTCTTTGTGTTCCGAAGGAAAATCCCATATCCAAGTGATAATAATTCGAATATAGAAAATAAAAATCTGCTCTTTCTCGTCTGGGGTCGGGGAAACGATCGCTGTAAGATCGAACTCCACACCAAAATCCAAACTTGATTTGGTAGTCAACGCAATCTAAGAGCTACCAAGTTTTTTGAAATTTATTTTTGAGGTAAGTGTATGGGAAATCTTAAAATTTGTTACCAAATGCAATTAAGTCATTAAATTTTAAAAAATATAATTAAGTTTTAAAACTTGTCATGAATATATAATTAAATTCTAAGATTTTTAAAAAGTAATCAAGTCTTAAAACTTATCAGATTGATCAAATTAAGTTTTTTCATTCATGACACCTTTTAGAAGTTTTAAGATTTGATTGTATTTTTTGGAAGTTTTAAGATTTGATTGTATTTTTTGGAAGTTTTAAGATTTGATACTTTTATAACAAATTTTATGACTTAATTGCACTTTTTGAAAATTTTAAGACTCAAATTATTTTTTTGATAAGTTTTAGGGCTTCAAATTTACTTGTCTCTTTATTTTTTTCTTCTCACGAAAGGCTGCATAAGCTAACTCACTTATAGGCAATAAAAATGTTCTACTGTATATGGACAACAGCTTTGGCTGCGGGCGTGGCCGTCTTCTGATGTAGATCCATGAGTTTCTGCAATTGATATGGGTTTGTTCTAGAGTGTCGATGCCTAAATTCTTATTATTCCATTAAGCTATTCATCGCATAAAAATTAGGAATCGACCACAACCTCTAAACAAAAGTATCATTAGCATAATCCATATTTGAATCGCACCTGCCGATTGCAGGGCTTCTCCAGGATGTTACCATGGATAAAGCGCAGATAGGACTGGGGCTCCTAGATGTCTGGTCGTATACACGAGGATCGATTTCAATTTTCTATGATCCACGTTCAACAAATTCATCATCTCATCTTCAAGAGTTCAGACGCCTCTGAATAGAAAAACACTTCCGCGATGGAAGGGGAGAGAACGCACGTAAAGAGACGCTCACGAAGGAAGAGCAGCCCTCGCCGCGTTCCCTGTCTTGCGCGTCCTCCTTCGTGCGTCTCTGACGACCACAGGAACCATTGTCCGCACCTCCCTGCCTTCGTCAATTCCCTTCCTCAGCAGCACGAAGCAGGTCGGCAGCGAAGCTCCCGACCCTCTCCACGAAGCAGTCCAGCTTCGACGAATTTCCCCGTTGTATTCTGTGGGCCTTTGGTGTCTTTCCAGTTTTCTGGTGAGTTTCTGACATGCCCATGCGCTGCTGCTGTTGCGTCACTTCTGGTCAATCTCGGGGTTTCCCTGTACGCCGGTTCGACAACACCGACGCCCGCTCCTGCACTTCATTCCGACAACTCCGGAGACTTCCTGCAATCTCCAGTCATGCTTTGCCCGTTGCCGTTCAGCTTTTGCCGCTTCCACAATCTCAGTCCAATTCGGTGACAGTCTTGCAGCCTCTCGTACCTGACATTCGGTGTGAGCCACAGCACTTTTCCGATCGTCATCTCATCATGTAGGCTTCTCCACAAGCAGCCTCACAAGCAAGGCCATTCCCCGGCGCTGCTCATCCATGTTCACCTACCCTCCAGCATGCCGACAGCCCGTGCCGTTGGCTTTTACAAGTCGAAGATTCCTCCTAGTTCTCGCCGTGTTCCCTCACTGAGCTTGCTGAGTTCCATTTCGCGGTCACCGCTAGTCCCTGCAAGTCGCGGCCTCTCCTCCTTCACGTGCTTTAGTTTGCCTGATATCCTTAGCGAGTCGAGGTCTGTGCAGTCTCATTTGATATATTCGTTTAAACATGTGGTTTTAATTACACGTAATAACGAAGCCTTAGATTATCTAATTATGCTTTAATTATCCTTTTGCATTAGTCGAGGCATATTAGGGCAACGAACCTTTGGCGTAAAGGTCAAGTCCTTAGTATCGCCTCATTGCGTTATTCGTGGTTTATTATATGTATGTTTTTATAAGTGATTAACTTAAATAAATCTTGTATGGATCAAAATAATATTTATAGCAATAACTTTGAGTAAGATGTTATATTATTGTGAACGAGAGAGAAGAAATTATTATTTTCATAATTACACATTATATCAATATATACAGTGAGCATTAGAGCTCACTAACAATGAAGAAGACTAAGGCCATATTAGGTAACTTGCCAAATAGTAAAAATTTCTATTATTTTATTTTCAAGAGTAGATTTGGAACAAAAATCTGTTTGGTAAATTTTTTGTTCCTATGAATAGATTTGGAGTAGAATCGAGAAGTAAAAAAAAGTTCATTCTTTGTTATCGGGAACAATTTTAGAATCAAGTGAATCCAAATTCTTTTTTTCTCTTTTCACTTCTTCTTTTCTTCTTGTTCTTCTTTCTTCTCACTTCTTCTTCCACCGCCGTTGCCACCATCCACTGGTCGTCGGCAGTCGGTTGGGTGAGGTCTGTCGAGCTTGTCAAAGACTCACCTAGCCACTGGCGAGGTCAAGCTTGGCTGGTGGCTAAGCAGCCTTCCCCCAAGATGACGCTCAGCCGAGGCTTGCTTGGCCACCATCGAGGCTCGGCCTCGTTAGCGGTCCTTGTGAGCCTCCTTTGGCCACCGGCGAGCCTCGCTTGGCTGGGCGAGGTTCGCCTAGCCACTAGCGAGCCTTGCCTGGCTGGCTGAGGCTCAGTTGGATTTGCCCAGATGCCATGAGGCTTGGCCAACAAGGTTGGCGATGCTCCGAAGAGGTAATTGGCCCTCATTTGGCCGGTTGCCGATCATCCCGAGGTTGGCGACTAATCAAAGCTTGAAGAAGAAGAGAAGGAAACGAAAAAAGAAAAGAAGAAAAGAAGAAATAAAATTATTTAAAAATTAAAAGAAAATGGTTTTGATTAGAAATTTCGAGAACGTTACCAAACACAATTCTATTTAGAGAATATAAATTTTGGACAGTTACCAAACACCTTAAAATATTTAGAAATTGTTACACCTTAAAATGTTTAGAAATTGTTCTCGAAAATAAAATACAAAATAATCATTTATGATAATTATTCTCGAGAACAGAATGGTTACCAAACGTACCATAAATTACTCTTAAACATTTCCTCTCAAGTTGGGGAATAAATATTAAAGAGTCCCAACTTGTTACATAAAGTAGTCACTCTACTACTCTGCAATGACTTAGTAAAAATATCAATAAGTTGGTCTTCGGTCCATGTGTATTGAAGTGTTATGTCCTTGCTTTGAATCTTTCTCACACAAAATGGCAATCTACTTTAATATGCTTTGTGTGTTCATGAAAAATTGGTTTTGAAGCGATATGCATAGTGGATTGGTTATCACGACATAGAACTGAGGAAGTTGAAGATGATATGCTAAGTTTAGATAACAACATCCTCAACCAAAGCAACTTACCAGTCACACGAGCCATGGCTCGAAATTTTGCCTCTGCACTTGATTGAGACATCACTTGTTGCTTCTTACTTTTCCATCCCACAAGAATGCCTCCAAAGAACACACATTAGCCAAAAGTTGATCTCCTATCAATAAGGCATCCAGCCCAATCAATATCAGAGCAAGTAGTGACACTAAGATGTCCATGATTCTTGAACGGATCCCTTTACCTAGTGCTCCCTTCAAGTATTTAACAACACTTTCCAATGTGTAGTGCAAGGAGTACTCATAAATTGACTAACCATGCTAACAGCAAAACAAATATTTGGTCCACTAACCTCCAATACCTACTCAGATCATGAAGTAAGTTTCCATGTTTTGCATCAAGTTTCGAATTAGGATCCATTGGAGTATCGACAAATTTAGCTCCAAGAAAACCAACCTCATTGAGGATATTTAGAACATATTTCCACTGTGATAATGAGATACCATCACATGAGTAGGCACCTCAATGCCTAAGAAATACAGTAGACAACTCACATCTTTTATACTAAACTTAGTCTGTAAAAATGTTTTAACTTTTGTATGCCCATAGAATTACTACTAGTGATAATAATATGGTCCATGTACACAACAAGGAGAACACATCCCACAGAAGAAGTGGAATTGAACACAAAATGATCCACAGTACAATGTTGTAAACCAAACTGAGTAACTACATCACTAAAATGACCAAATCGGGTGTGAAAAGATTGTTTCTCATATAATGCGTTGCATATGCGACAAACATTAGTAGACTCCCCTTGAGCAATAAACCTCGAGGGTTGCTCCATATATACCTCCTTTGCCAAGTCGCCATGAAGGAAAGCACTTTTGGCATCAAGCTAATGTAGAGTCCAACCATATCAGATAGCAAGATAAATGAAAACACGAACAGAATGTATCTTTATGATGGGAGAAAACGTATTATCATAATCAATTCCATAGGTTTGAGTGTAACATTTGGCAACCAAATGCACCTTCAAATGCTCAACAGAACCATCTAGTTGAAATTTCATTGTGAAAATCCAACAACACCCCCATAACCTGTTTGCTAGTGGGTAGCGGTGTAAGGTGCCATGTCCCATTGTCCTGTAGCACTTGCATTTCATCCTCCACAACCCGCTGCTAACCTGGATGAGCAAAGGCTTCTGCAATAGTATTTGGCACAGACACAATAGATAAAGAAGCAACAAATGAGGAATATGTAGGAGAAAGACAATTATAGGATAAAAACTGAGAAAGAGGGTGACGAGTATGTGGGTGACAATATAAAGCAGTATAGGGGGTAAATCAGGAATTGGATTGATTGAAACAAGAACGCATACCCTTGTGCAATGTAATAGGAATATTAGTAGTAGGGTTAGGCTCAGAAGAAATTGGCGAATCAGAGGCCGAGGCATTAATTGGTGGAGAATCATGCATATCTAATGCGGGTGGTGACTATACTACCTCATATTGGACAGGATGGTGCCGTTGATAAGTCAAGTTGGCGAACTGAAAATTGGGCATCCCCTTGATACCCGGTAAAGGGATAGACAGTAGAGGAGATAGGTGATGGAGGAGCTGTGGCTAAGGACAATGTATCTTTGGAAGGAGTCAACAATTGGGCAATAAAGGAGTAATATAACTGATCCTCGAAAAAAGGTTACATCTGCTGAGACATACAACCGCCAACTAACCCAACTATAATAGTTTACTATTTTTGAGTTTGAGAGTACCCAAGAAACACATACTTGTTAGCCCATGGATTGAGCTTATCGTGACAAGGAGGAAGATGATGTACAAAACAAACATAGCCAAACACATGGAGTGATAAAGAAAAAAGTGATCTTGTAGGATGAATAGTAGAGAAATGTATGCTCTTACGAAGCACAGGGGATGAAATGCGGTTTATGAGATAGCATGCTATAGGAGTAGCATGTCCTCAGAATGTTTTGGGAGTTTCATATGGAAAAGGAGATGATGAGCAACATCCAAGAGACGGTGATTTTTTTGTTCTGCCATCTCATTTTGCCGGGGAATATAGGGACATGAGGTCTAATGTAGAATCCCATGAGATATAAGAAATGATTGAAAACTAGAGAAAACATCAATATATTTCTTGGCATTATTGGAGCGCAAACATTTAATAGAAACATGATACTGGTTGAGAATCTAAAAAATAAACATAAAGAAACAAGAAAAAAACTTAAGTTTGATCTTTTTATTAAATATAATCACATTATGCAGGAATAGTCATCCATGAACGTAACAAAGTACTTATAACCAGACATATCATCGACACGATATGATCCCCAAAACATCATAATGGACTAGCTTAGAAGGACTTGACGCATGACTTTGGATACAGGAAAGGAAATATATCCGATGATGTTTGCCAAATTGGCAAGTATCGCATTGGATAGGACTCATAAACAATGAAATAGGAGAAAAATGACGAAGTATTTCAAGCAATGGACGACCCATATGACAATGCATTCGAAAGAAGTTAGAGGCGGTGCTCATTTGAATGATAACAACAATAAGGTATTTGTTTAAATGGTACAACCCATTGGACTCATGTCCTCCACTAATCATCTATTTGGTCCTTAGATCCTGAAAAACACAATGAGTGGAGGTAAATGTCACTGAACAATTTAAATATCTAGTAAGAAAATTTACAGAAAGAAAATTATATGAGAAAGCTAGTAAATGGTAAATAGATTAAAGAAAAGGAGAGGGACCCAAGCTTACATCTCCTTGACTGGTGATGTGGGATTGTGAACCGTTGGTAAATGTAACAAAACTAGGTGACATAGGAGTAATATTGGATAATAAGTTAAAGTTATTGATCATATGATTGGTGGCACCTGAGCATACAACCCAAGAAGTGGGCGTAGAAAAGAGTAAACAAGACGAACTACCTAAAGAAGTTTGTGCCAAAGTAGTAATAGGAGCTGAGAAATCCATCACCTAGTGGGGACGTACTAAGGACTCATATTTGATGCAAAACAACATAATGGTGCTAAGCAGTTCTTATGATTGATCAAGAACCTTTTGCATTGGGGGCTCACCCACATCGGCATAAACAACTTGTGGACGAAGCTTAGGATGTAGAGTATAGCAATAAGCCTTACTATGGCAATAATGTGAACTTCCAACACCCCCATCGCCATTGTAGGCATGACCCGAAGAGAAACCAGATTTGCCATGGTTATGGGGACCACACCCCCAGTATCTATGATTACCAGAAGACTAAGAAAATATAGCACTTTCTACAGGTGTAGAATAGAGTGCAGATGATGAGTAGGCATGTATCGAAGGACTTGTGAGAAGACCTCATCAACTAATGGAAGAGTACTCGAAGAAGCAATCTGTTGTTAGAGAGAAGAATGAGTAGGAGCAAGTCCCTCGAGAAATAACATAACTCTCATATCTTGTTGATACTTGGCCAACTCTTTAATGTCATCAGTGGTAGGTAAATAAATGTCCAGTCTCTCGAAAAGAGTGGTAAACCTATAATAGTAATCGAATATAAACATAAGAGCACATTTGTCCCAAACATCACAAATACGGATCATGTTATTTCTTCCTAAAAACATAAGAGCATATTTGTCCCAAATGGCTAATGGCTTTGGTTGATGTACACTACACAAACTAGGGACTACTCTTGGAACCATGGTATTCTATAACAATGTTTGAATGGCAGTATCGCTAGGGTGCCAATCATCCACCTTTGTTTTATATATTTTATTCAACTGTTTGGTGACCGACAGATACATCTTGACTGCCATAGACGAAGAAGGGTAATTGGTCCCATCTAGCTTGACAGAATTGAACTTCAAATTAGAAAGATTGATATCCATGCTCACACCAAGTTAAGAGTGTTGACACCTAAATTTTTGCTCAAAAATCAATTCCGAAAAAAATGGGAACTTGTTATTCCACAAAAATATTTCATGTCAAATTCTTGCATATAGATTATCTAGGTGTTTAGTATAGTTTTTTTTTTTTAAATGGAAGATGTTTTTACTTAAAAAAGATTTAAAAGATTTAAAAAAGATAAAGAAATCAAAAGAAAAAAAGAGTAAGTTGGGGCCAATGATCTAAATGTGACTAGCCAAGCTCAGGAGGTCAGATTGGAATTCAAATGGCAAGTTGGGGCCAAAATGCAATTTCCAAAAGTTGAGAGACCAATTTGCAAATTTTGCAAAATTTGCACCTGAGCCCTTAAATCATCGTCTCGGCCACCAATTGAGTTGAAATTGCACTTGGGTTAGGTCTAATTAATCAAATCGGGCAAAAAATGACCAAACTGCATTGAATTGAACATTCTCGGGCAAGAAAATGGCCAACTTTGACGGACTTTCTTGCAAAATTAGGTGGAGACAATTGTGGAAAATGGTCAAGATCTTAAAGTAATATACATTATCTTGCTAATTGATCAAAAAATGCAGTCAAATTGATGGATTAAAGCACTCAAACCGGCTATCAAAACCCAGCTCATGGTTAAGTCTCAATTCGGAGCTGCTAAGTAAACATATTTGTGGCCCCGCCATATCCTACTCAGCATCTCAATCGGTCTGATCTTTGCACGTGATGGAAGACCATATATAGTAGTGCAAGTGGACGAAGTTTGACCAGGGATAAGCTGCTGAAAGCACGGGAAAATTGCAGCAAAATTCGCACACTCAACAGCTGTAGAAGTTGAAAAAATTGGCCGTCAGAAAGTGGGTGAGCTAGCTTAGTTGGTAGGCTTGGTAGGTGGAAAAAAAGACCGACCAAAAATCCCTTAATTCAGGGAATAAGATCTATGAAGCAAGCTCTTTCAAGGGATGAGGGGGATGAGATGAGAAGGAGAGGGGAGAGCTCACGGTCGTTCTCCAAAAACACCTCTAGAAGCAACTCAAGAAAGGGAGAACCCAGAAATTCCAAATGAACCTTTAGAGAGAAAAGTAAAATTTTTACAAACTTGCAGCTAAAATTAGCCAAAACATTCAACTATAGAGTGAAACTTCACTCAAAGATTTTTCTATCCATAGGTCACACGTCCCAAATGGAGTTCGGAAAGGTCTCCTAAAGCCCCCCAAAAACCACCCTCCTGGCAGGCCAAGAAAACCCGAAATTTTTTCCTAGTGTTGAGCTCGGTTGGTCATGGGTAAGGAAAAGCGAGTGTTTTTGAGAAAATTGAGAGATAAATGAGGAAAATATTGACTTTTACCCCAAACTAGAATACATATAGTTTTGTTTGGTGTTAATTTTTCCAATAAAAGATGTCTTGAAGTCTAATTTTAGAGGTCAACGAAAACCTTCGTTGTTAGTTCTTGTTTCTACAGATCTCATTTCCACTTTGAAGGAGCCAACTTCCACGTGCTCCCCGAAGATAATTTCTTGATTTTCTTGGTCAAGAACCACTTGAAAAAGAAACTAGGAAGCAAGGTAAGTACCCTAGATGTATTTTTGTTCGCGTTGAACGTGTTTTAATAGTGAAAAATCAAGAGGAAAACTAGCCCAGAAAACTAATTTCTGATGCTAAAATTTTTCTTAAGTGTTTGAAGCCTCTTCAAGAACCGTATATGTTTGACTTGCTACTCCCCTTTGCATGTGTTTTTTATCTTCATGAGCTTGATTAATGTTGTATGAGAGTACAAATGATGCTGAGGTCAGCTTGGCTTGGTCTTTAAATCCTCATGTGAACTATGAGATCGTCCAAAACTTTGGCCAAAAAGCAAGCCTATTCACATTAATTCATGACTGGTCAGTGTGGACTTTGCATGTGTGCTTCTTGGAGAGGTCGTTTTGATATGCTCGGTTGATCATTCTCTATGATGTTTATTGCATTTGAAAGCTCATGTTACCTACTTTCACTAGGATGAAGTAATGTTTCCCTTAGATCTTGTATGTGATGAGTGTCGAGGCTTGAATATAGGCATGCAACCTGTTTACTTGACTTGGGTTCAAACCCAGATTTACAAAATTAGCTCAAACCCGCACATTTGAGACCGATTTCAACTTAGTTCTCTTGTGTTTTAAGCTATGATTTATGTCTAATCTTGCTCCTTACATGTGGTAGTATAATCTTGATACTTTAGTTCCGCATGAGATTGCTTATGGGTTGAGTTTGAAGGCTGCAAACATGGCCCGAGAAGCTGGTTTGTGGTGATTTGATGCACACCAGGTGTTCGACGAAATGTGCAAACCAAGTTTCGATCTTGAAACAGTCAATTTGAGCTCGGTTATTATGATATTCATGTGTTGTGTTATTCCATGTTAGCATAGATCAGTTTAAAGAATTATTATTAATATATGTATTTTTTTAAATAAAAAAAGAAAAATTTCAAAATTTCAAAAATATATAAAAAAAAATGTTAGATAGTATCAAATTAGGGCATAAATGAAATTTATGAGATTTTTCTAATTTTATAAAGTTGTCCTAACTTGATGCTATTTTGATATTCTATGATCATTTTTGTAAATAATTCATTTTGTGTAGATTAAAATTATTTAAAATAATTTCATGCATATAAAGTAATTTCTTGCATATTTGAATTCTCATTTTGCTCATTGGGGTCTTGTCCTGGAGTGTGATAACAAAGTCATGTAATATTATTTGCTCGACTTGTATCGGATTTTCCTTTTCCACATTTATTTTCAAGTCATTTCAACTTCTTGGATATTTACTTATACACCGCTTTTCATTAATTTGAGTGTAAATTTCTCTTCTAAATTATGTTAGGATTAGTCTATACATTAAAAAAAAAAAAACCTACAAAAACATCTGCATGGATGCTTAGCGATTTTATAAGGATTATAATTGATAATTAAGATTGTGTGGTCATTTAGATAAACAACCTTCCAAGTTAGTGGTACCGCAATGGCGCTAATAGAAACATTGGCGTAAACAAGTCCTCGGTCCTAGAAATTTCTGGTTGCGTAGGAATCGAGACAACACTTCCATGTCTTGATTGATTTCTAGCTGACCCCAATAGGCTAGTGGCAACTCCTAAAAATACATAGGTTATTAAGAATTAAAATTCAAAATCCAATGTTGTGTGAGGTATGGACTTGGGAGAGCCCGCGTCTAATTTAGGGCCGTTGGTCCGCCTCTTTAGGCAAATACCCCTAAACCTCTTCCTCTTTCCCTTGGATGGAAAAAGAGAGGTCGTGACAAAGAGTTTATAGCCATAACTCAATAATAAACAAAGAACTTAAATCAGCGTTAAATATAATGTCATCCCTTAAGGCATTAAATTGTTCAGATATCCGAAGCGACACTAAACCATCCAACATAAAGTTCTAGATCAACAACAAAACCTATCAAAATTCCGTAACTGCAAACAAACCCACGCCACTCTTTGTTGAGAAGTGAATCCACTAATTATCAAATGAAAACCAATTAATCAAACTCTCAAACGATTGCATTCATTGCACTTACAATCCTCGACCACATCACCTAGAAGAAAATATTTTGATAGATGGGTAATTACACAAACATCACCTAGAAGAACTTCATGTCCTATTGCTTCAAAGTGCTCCAAAAGTCCGAAACATCGGATGTGCCCCGAGTGAGGAAGGAGGAGTAGACCTCGTCCGTGACACCAAATCTGGTTGCAAGGATAGGCGATCACGATTATGGTTCGGACGACGCCAAATCTAGTAGTCGAGCCTTGGCGACAATGATGAGAATGTTGTGGATGTCGCTGTCCAGCCATGGTGGTTCTTTGGTTGATGTAATGATGACCATCATCAGCTAGGGTAAAAGGTTCAATTTTATGGCTTAGAAACCATGTGAGCAAAAGAGAAAGAAATTTTTATTTTCATAATTACAGATTTTATTATATATAGTGAGAATTAAGATTCACTAACAATAAAGAAGACTAAATCACCCTTCAACAAAAGAGACTAAGGTCCGTTTGGTAACATTCTTATTTCTCTCAATTTGTGTTCTTTTGTTTCCTAGAACAGAAAAATAAAAATAAAAATCCATTTGATAACATCAACTAATTTTTCTATTCTTTGGAATAGAAAATTAGCTAGAGAATAGATTTGTAACATAAACATAAACAAGAAATAAAAAAAAAAAATTGCTTATTGTCCTTGAGAATAATTTCTATAAATAAGTCATTTTATTTCTTTTCCTTTTTTTCTTGTCTTGTTCTTCCTCGTCGCTCGCTATTTGCCATCCCCTATCGTCGATTGCTTGCCGACCTACCACTGTTGGTTGTTGAGCACCGTCAGCAGCGGTCACTGAATGCTGGTTGCCAGACACCAATGACGACATCTAGAGGAGGAGAAATAAGAAAAAGAAAAAAGGGAAAAAAATCTAAAAAATAAATAAAAACTTAAAAGAAATTCTATACTAAAAAAAATAAAATTGTGGTTATACCAAATGCATTTATATTCTTTTTCTATTACGAAAATAGAAATTTTATGTAGTTAAAAAACACGTTCTTTTATTCAGAATTTTTTTTAGGAAATAGAAATAGAAAAAGACTTTTTCTAAAAAAAAAATTATTACCCAGAAAAGAAATGTTACCAAATAGACCATAAACTATCCTTCAACAGTTCTGGTGCCGCATGAAATTTTATGGCTATCACACATATATGTTATATTTAGAGTAGTGCATTCATAATTTATACTCCAGGGTCTTCATATTTAGGGCAATGCATAGAATAATAGTTTTCATAAATGAAAAAAAAAAAAACATTGTTTAGGTTTGGGATAATACCCTAAAAAACCCCAAACTGGTACACTTGTGACAAATTTACTCCAAACTATTTTTTTGACCATCAAAAACCCCAAACTGGTATATTTTTGACAAATTTGTCCCAAACCGATACACTTGTGACAAATTTACCCTATATTAGTTTTCGTTAAATTTTATTCTCAAATTATTAAGTTAAATGACACGTGACAGTTAATCAGTATATCAATTTAGGATTTTACGTTCCATTTGTCACAGTTTACAATTTTTATGATTTTTTTGTGGTATTAATCCAATTTAGCATAGGGTATATTTGTCACAAATTTACCAATTTAGGGTTTTTTATAGTCGAATAAATTAGTTTGGGGTAAATTTGTCATAAATGTATCAATTTAGGGTTTTTTATAATCAGTCGGGGTAAATTTGTCACAAGTTTACCAGTTTGGGGTTTTTCATGGTCAAAAAAATAGTTTGGGATAAATTTGTCACAAGTGGACCAGTTTGGGGTTTTTTAAGGTATTATCCCTTTAGGTTTCGCATAGATTATATATAAACTTAGGGTTAATTAGTTTCATATCAAGAAATATACGGCGTTTAGAAAATCATATAGGTAATTTTAATTGTTAATTGCATTACATGCATTATCCGGATTGCATATTTCACCTATAATGAAAACAAAAAATAATGAATTAGCATCGTATCATTTAATATTAGTCATATAATATTTAATGTCTAGTTCATTAGGTCACGTTAGAGTCCTAAGATTTAAATTCACTGCTTTTATAATAAAAAATAAAACATAGAATTTTATATAGTTTGCATTATAGAATTAATTTGTGATTACCTTTCTGTTATTCATACATGTGGATTAATTTGGGATAGAAAACATAAAATATGTATATGTCATTTTGCATACAGTATTTAGAATGCATGTAGGGTCAATTTGATCTTTTGTTAATTAACAAAGCAAAAGAACAAAAAAAAAAAAATCTAATTAGAGAGTCTCATATACATTTCATTAATTAGTAGAATTACTTTTAAACTACACAATGCATGTCATTTAGTGATTCACATGTCATTTAGGATTAATTTTAATTAGTATGCCATATAGATAACATTTTGAATTAATGCATGTCTAATTCCATGATACGTAAGGTGAGCATAGTTTAAGGTAGAACTAGGAATTGAACCAAACTGGCCATAGGAATTGGTTCAGTTCCAAGTTTTGACGGTATCGGTTTTTAAAAAAAAGTAGAACTGATTTTACACGGTTTGTTTCCTGAGTCTTGGTAAGAATTGAACCAAAAATCGAATTATTGAACTAGGAATTGGACCTAACAAAATATGTCCCAGGATAGGTGTGTCGGGTTGTTACTACATTCGGTAACATTTGCACTTCTACATTTTTACATCTAGAGACGGTACAAAGGCAATACGACACAAACATCATATAATGTTCCATGAAGCAATGTTGTCCACACTATATGCATAACTTGTTTTATATATTTGTGAAGCGCAAAAACTTCCAATCGTGATGGCATATCTAGGGGTGAGCATGGTCCAGGTTGGTCCGGGCCACCCCCTAACCCTAGGACCAACCCGTACAGTGTTGGTCCTCAATTTTTGGGACCGAGGACCGACTCTATTGAGCCTAGGACCAAGGACCGGACCAACCCAATGGGTTCGGTCCGATTCCAGGGTCAACCCGGGACCGATCGATAATTTTTTTTCGTCTTATTTTTTACACTCCCTAAAAAATCAAACCTACAAATTCAAATTACACATCCATCGACAATGCGACATTGTGCAACTAAACTATAAATACCAATACATATTTAGCAAATTTAAGATGATACAATAATATAAATTTTGTACCTGCTAACCACTCATCGAGATATGAGAGAAGATGGAAAGTTCTTATAATCATCTATCTTTAATATTTATAACACCATATGCAATAGTGTTTTCCTGCGTTTGATCATGTAAAATCCACTCAACCAAAAAATGAGCTTCACACCACTTGACTAGCAAATCACCGTAGTAACTGTAGTACTACTCTACTCTTCAAAAATTTCTACCATTTGATACAAATTGAGAAGCAAAGTGCAGCTGAAATTCATTAGTAAAATATAATTAAACCATAAAAAGTTCAAAATACTTAATACAAACCATGAATATATAACTTCACATCTTGTTAATTCACTTGAATTTCTAAAAACCTAAAAACAAAACAAACGACACATAATTGATACTCAACAAAAGTTTTAAATTGAAATTACTATTAGTGCTATTGATAGAACATCCCAATATAATATAATATAACATACATTTTACTTAGGTTTGAATATATAAAAGAATTATAAAAAATATAATATAATAAAATATACAGGGTTGGTCTAGGGTTGGACCGACCCAAAACTCTTAGGACCGAGGACCAACCCGCACAGTGTTGGTCCTGGAATTTTAGGACCAAGGACCGACCCAGTCCCCTTGGGAACCGGATCAGGACCAGCAAGGTTGGGCCGTTCCAGGGTCGGTCCAGGGTCAACCCTAGACCGTTGCTCACCCCTAGGCATATCAATTTGTCCTAATACTCTACTAGAGAGAGTTCTAGACAAACCTGCCTATGATAACACCAATTCTCCATAAATTGAGAGGCTACTTCTCTAGCATCTGTCTCTACTCTTCTAATGCCAGCAACAAGGTCTTTTTCTTGTTTGGTTAGTATGTGGTGAGTGCATGACCAAATTCATGAAAAACAATTTTCAATTGTCAATTTTGGCAATTGTTATTGTGTTCACTTTCATTTTGCTAAACTAAAAATGAAAAGAATAAGGAGAAGCAGAAGGAGAAGGAATGAAGGAGGAGAAAGAGGAGAAGAAGGAGGAGAAGAAGAAGAAACCAAAAAAAAAAAAGAAAAAAAAGGAAAAGAAATTGGCCGATTCCCTTATTGACCTTGGAATTGATTGATAAGGTAGGTTTCAAGTTCCACAGTAGGCTTCACGTTCCAAAACTAGGGAATTGGTTTCAACATGGTAGGCTCTAGATGAAACCTAGACTGGTCCTAGTTACAATCACCTATACTTTAAACTTGACAAAATCCTATGTTTGTGGATAGTTTAGGTCAAATGACTAATTTGACCTTGTGCAATTGGCCTATGTTAATGAAGATATTTTCCAATGGTTTTATGGAGCAATTACTCTCATTTTAACATTATAGTGTCGAAAATTTCTACTAAATCAAGATCATCTTCATATCCGAAAATCCTCGAGAACATTTTGAAGTTTTAAAAAGCTAATAATTCATGATCATTTGAAATTAAGGAACATTACGCTGGATGACTCGTTGATTTGCCCCTCTTTGAAGAGAGTTGAGATAGCTTCATATTTACCCTTGTTGAAACTTCCCTTTAGCAGGAAGAGCACTATCAATCTAAAATCCATTGATGGTGAATAATCATGATGGTCTACAAGTCAATGCCATCGAACGATGGCTTATGATATTTTTGCAACTTCGCTTAGTTTTTCACTATAACTCTTTGCTTCTTATTCATCTTATTTGTTGCGATTAAAAAAAAAAACTAGAGGTCACATTTTAAGCTGAGCTTTCCCTTTTATTTCTTTGCACGTACAATCTAGACGGCTATTGTTCGTTGTAAGAGATGAAAATCATCCAATTGGTAAACATATCGAAAAAATGATATTTGTGTATTTTTTTTTACCTAAATTTGTCAAAATTTTGTTGGCCATAACTTTTCCATCCAACGTCTAAATGACTCAACTTTTGCATTTATGAAAAGTCTGCGACCCAATTATTTAAAAAATCAATTGATTGAAAAAAAAGGAGTCGAGATTGCAAATATCCAAGAATCGGACCATGTTAATGGTCATGATTTTTTCTTCGTTAAAAAACCGAATGCCATGATTGGACCTAAGGTAATCTAGATGAATAAAAAGCTCTAAACCTTACAAGATCAATTATTTTACATCATCTAATTTGGTAAAATTATGAAATTTCATGTTATCTTTTCTTACCTAAATTTAGGAAAACTTTAGCCGGGCATATCCTTTTTGTTCAACATTCCCATTGACTCGATTTTTACATCTATAAAAATCTCATTACCCAATTTTTAGGAAATGCACTTCAATTTTCAAAAAAAGTGTTGGATCATGAATTTCCAATAATCAGACCACATGAACAACCGTGGTATTTTCTTCATTGAAAATCTAATCACCGTAATTGAGGTAAATAATATAGATTATTTGAATCTTACAAGGATAACTTTCTATCCTACATCTTATTTACTCAATTTGTGTATCTACGGGAAACTCGTAAACCGGTTGTTTCCAAAATGCTGTTCAAAATAAAAATAAAAATAAAAATTGTATAGTAAATTTCCAAGAATTCTATCCAATGGACAGCCATGATATTTTCTTACTAAAAGTCCGATATCTACGATTGACCTTAAGTAATTTAGATGATTAGAAAGCTCTAAACATGACAAGGTCCTATGCTTGTGGGAAGTTTAGGTCAAATGACTAGTTTAACCACGTACAATTGCCCTAAGCTAATGAAGATAGCCTTTGAGTGTTGAAGAGCGCTACGAAATTGAGGAGATCATCATTGTACTCAAGTATCCTTGCTTGGACTCGAGAACATTTCAAAGTTATAAATAGCCAGTATTTCATTATCTTCCCAAATTGAAGAACGTTAACTTGAATTCCTACAGAGAGTTGAGATAGCTTAATGTCGATCTTTGTTTAAACTTCCCTTTAGCTGGAGGAAAGCAATCAATCTAAGATACATTTACGAATGATGGTGGTCTACTTAAGTGTGGCAAGACAATGCTACTGTTTTCATTAATCCTAATTACAGATAATGATCCTAAGGTATCAAAGCCATTAGGTGATCATGCAATGTTTTTGTAGGTTTTCATTTTTTCCTAAGCTAACCTTAACCCATTTTAGGAAAGCAATTAACATTCAATTTATTGAAAAATAATGCCAGAAGTAAACAACCAAGTATTAAAAGCAGCTAGGTAATGGTATGGAGTGAGAACTCAATACAAGTTAGGCAAAAAATACACATGGCCTTGTTATAAGCCCCAGGACAGCAATCCCATGAGCTTGACATTTAGAATTAATCTCAACAGTTGAGCTAGACTAAGGTGAGCCTAATTCTACTAATTTTGATTCATAATTAGACTAATCTAAGCTTAAGTAATGATTATGCTAGAAGCGATTATAAGTCTATTTGATTTTATTGTTTAGCACCCATTCTAATTAAGGCCTAAAGTTATGACAAGCTAGTCTAATTATTCTAAACGAAGACATACTAGGCTAGTCTTAGCTAATACAAACTAATTAAACTGCCACAGACACCGGGAACTATGGCCTTCAATCTCGATCATTCATTCGCCATCAATCAACATGCCATCAATCAAAACAAACGATTAGCAAAGTTCATTCGATCACTAGTTGCCTCTGGATTGGCTTTGAAGTGAAACATGCCTTCCGATTTTCCCAAGCCACCTCAACGAGGGAATAATTAACTATGGTTAACAATCATTAACCCCAATTTGCATTTACAAAGGCTGACATTACTGACCCCTAATTAAGCTCTAACTACCTTTCTAAATTACCTGCCAAAAGACATGCATCGGGGCTCTAACGTGCGTCTAATCATCCACATGCAAAATCAAATTAAACATGCAATTTAGATATACCGAACAACCAACGTGCAAACAAGCAAGGGCACTTATTACACTAAAAAGATAAGAAATGGAATTTTACTAGCCCAATTTCTATTTTCTATTTTCGAATTATAAAAATATTTTATTTATTTATTTTAAATAAAAGGACCCACGTCGGGCCCTCAACCCTGTCCGAGTGAGGGCCGGATCCGAGTTTTACCGACCGGTTCCTAAACTCAGAATGGGCTAATGTGTGAGCCCAATCCAATCAAAGCCCATTCATGCTGACCCCTAAACTAAACCTAAGCCCTTAAGTCTAGTTCAGCTGACCCAAGTCCAAAGCCTCATTCGTACAGTCCAATCTATTAAAGCCCATCCTTCTAATTCAATCCTATTTCGTCCAGACCTAGCCTTACTCAAAAGCCCGACTAATCTACGTCTTCAAACAGCCGATCTATCGAGGCCACACATTTGTCCGACCGGGCCTGGCCAGCCAAACCGCAGGCGGTGTCGACTAAGGGTGATTGGCGTCATCACCCTTGGCCAGACGCCCAAAACTTCGGCGACGCTTGACACCCACCAGCAGCCAAAGTCGTCGTACCACAGAGACGAAAAATCTCTCCCCTCCTCGGTTAGAAGACCGACTGGTCTATACGACCTCTATCGCAGATAGAAGATCTTCCCTTCACTGGAAATGCTCTAGCAGCTATATCTGACAATCACCTTAACAGCTTGTAGCACCAAAGTAACCTAAGATGGCCGGCTTTTTTCTTAAAGTGATCTCTGGAGAAAATGTACTTACAAACGAAGCATCTAGCGTTAGCGAGTATATAAGCTAGTGGAATACCTGGAACGAGCGTGAGCGTACGAACCTCCGGTGGGTGCCGATGTGCCTTCCAGAACCACTCCTGCTCATACTCGTACCACTTGAAAGATTTCCTGGTTTGAAACGGGACGGGGACACTAGCTGGCTTAGCCTAAACAAAACAGTCTACCTCATACTTGATTAGTCCATCGAACTACATGCCGGTAGCCACTCATTATCTGGATAGCTTTTACTATTCTCCCAGGCCGAACTCGGAATTATCTAGGCGCCTACAACAAGTGCTAAGTTCGGATTGGAGACTGAAACTCGCCTCCATGAAGTCGTAATTTCGAGTAATAGAAAATCAGCCAGTGAATACGTTCTCTACACACCGCCCGTCAAGTCACGAAAGTCGGCAATGCCTGATAACCCACAAGGGAAGCGGTTGACGATTGGGGCTAAGTCGTACAAGGTATCCATAGGGAAGATGACAACTAGAAGGTGAGTCCAAAGTAAATCATGCTATGGCCGGTCGCCTTGATGTTGCTTAGCCGGGATCCTCAAGGCAAAGAGGGCTTGAACCAAAAATAGAAAAAAAAAGAAAAAAACTCGTTGGAAATGTGGCACTAGGAGAGCGAGATCCTAAGGATGCTGGGCAATGGCTATTGGGTGGTGGTGGTCAGGCATAGCTGAGTCGAGAGAGCGAGCTTGAGCGCCTGTGAATTTCCTTCCTTGTTGATGTGTGATAGGGTGAGTGATTTCAAAACGGAAATTTTTTTGTTGAGATTTTTCTAGTTAAGTGTATGGAGTAGTCTATACGGAAAAGAAACGAAGGGGAATAAGAAAAGATAGAACGATTTCCTCCCAAGGTATAAGGCCACGCCACCAACCGAAGAAGAGGATTGAGATTTATGAAGTTTATCACCAAGGCCTAAAGCTTCCACTCGCCAAGGATAAATGACTTTGGAATAGAAGAAGCTCACCACCAAGGTCGAAAGATTCAACTAGCCAAGGATAAAAGGGCTTCTTGGCTCACCACCAAGGAGTGACCTATGCTCTAAGGATAAAGAGACTGAAAGGAGTTAGTTATCCATTCTCCGAAGAAGTTCACTTAAACAGATGAATTCTCACAACTTCCATTCATCAAATTCATGTGTCCATATATTGGATAGTTTTCTTCTGTTTATAGGAGGATTTTAGCTTTAGGAAATATAAAAAAAATAGACTTTAATGACCTAGGAACTTAAATCTTTGACTCTTGAAAACTACATAACAATAAAGACAATAGAAACTTAGGAAATGCATTTATTAGCACAGGAACTTGCATTCTTGAATCTTTAGCCTTCTAAAATTCGTGCTCTTCCCTTGACCAGAAAATGATCTCCTATCGATAGTTATCGACATACCACAATATCGATAAGTAATTGATATTATTTATTCAAAATGATCCATCAAAGCACATAATACTCAATTTCTTTCTTGACTTGGATAAGTATCAATGTTTTGAGTTGGTACCACTGCCTGCAGCAGCGCAGTTGACTTAAGGCTCTCTCCCCTTCCGAAGGGGAGGAGTTCAAATCTTAGAGACGTCGTTAGAGATTCTTACTTGGAGTACTGTGGTGGTGTGTCCTGCAGTCGCTCCCCCAGGGTTTGCTCGCCAGCTGTCGGCTTACGGGATTCCCAAGTCACCAAAAAAAAAAAAAAGTTATGAGTTGGTCAATGGAACTATGTTGGATGCTCTCGCATCATTTGTTCCATCCCTAATCTCTCTCGCCCCCTCAAGCAATGTCTATGTCCAGACAAAATCCGTTCCTCTCCCTCTTCGCTCACTCCTCCGCACAAATCCGTCGAGTGGGGAATTGATTGGAGAGGGCATCCGGCCTCCTCAGCCCCATTCAGAAGCTCTCGTGTTGAGCTCGCACGCTTCGCCCATGTTCCCACGTGCTGGAGCGAGCGCGTGAGGAGCATGGTTGGCTGAAGGGTCGAAAAGGCTGGGCCAAGAAAGAGGAGAATGGGCTGGAAAGGGGCAAGGGCTGTGAGAGAAAACAGAACGATCTGGGAAATGAGAGTGAGGTCGCGTGAGGGGGCCAGACTTGGACTAGCCCTCCTACATCCTCTAGTCATTAATCTTCTAAAAAAATGTATTTTAAAATTATTGGTAAACTTCCGATGTCAACAGTCTCGTACAATGACCAATAACTATCAAATAGATTCTACAGGCAAAGAAATAAATGGGAAAGCCCAGCTTGGTACATAACCTCTGGTATTTTTTTCCTATTACAACATACAAGATGAATAAGAAGTAAAAATTATAGGAAAAGACTACATGACGTTGCAAAATATTCAAATGCTTTTATTTGATGGCTTTGTCTTGCCACACTCATGTAAATCACTATGATTATTAGCTATCAATGGATCTTAAATTGATAGTGTTCTTCCTGCTAAAGGGAAGTTTAAACAAGGATGGACATTAAACTATAATATATTAATTCTCTCAAAGCAAAACAATGAGTCATTCACCGTAATGTTCCTCAAATTTGAAAGATCATGAAGTACTAGCTTTTGAAGAATTGAATTAGAGAATCTCAGGTATTTTGCATTAATTAGTAAATTAATTTCCAACTGCACATTACATGACATTTAGTATTAATTTTAATTAGTACATCATATAGATAACATTTGGAATTCATGTATATCTGACATCATGATATTTAGTTTAGGACTCATTATGAATGTCAAGTAGCCATGCCAGGCAATTAATTTAATAAGTTAATTGGCACATGTAGGCCAATTTCTGTCACATTGAATCTTACGATTCATTCATATGGTTACTTAAATTATTCATGTTGATTACATGAGGAATATAACAAAAAAAAATAGTGTAGATTGCATATTAGTTCATCATTCATTCATGCACAATTATGCATGACATTATGCATTTTGTCTGCATATTTTCTAATAGTCATAGATTGTAGAAATCTCATGACGATGGATAGTAATACGCTTTGCTTCGGCTTAGGGCATCTAGGTTCTTTTAAATTTTATGCAATTTATTAATTGCTCTGATTATTGAGTTTTATTTTATTATTTGCACATTTGCATAATCATCCCTCACGTGTTAATGGCAGCTCCAATAAAAAAGCCAAATTGCATATTTAAATTGAATATCAAGTTATGGTTGGTATGGCTTAGGAGAGCCAACTTGAAGGTGGCGAGATAAAAACAAATAACTTTCGTGGCCCATAATAAATAAATAAATAAAAGAGTTTGGAACATTAAATAACTCGTATCCATAGAGCATTTGATGTTACATAGATCACAAATAAATAAATAGGAGTTAATATGATTCCAATTACCATTACAAAAGTAATTAGTATTATTGGCACTAAAAGATATTATTGGCAAGTAATTATTCCAAAAAATACCATCATTTCTGCAAGAAAGCCAGTCGTACCGGTAATGCAAGGTTTAGAATGATCCAAACCTTGTGCTTGGAGGAAAAAGAAGGCCACATATCAAATTTATGATTTTTTGTTTTTAAGCCTTGAGGAACAGATGATTCGGGATCTTTTGTTCCCGAAAAAGATCGTGAAAGTCCCTATGGTTTATGAAATTTGTCAAAACAAACAATAACTGCCCATAAATTCCTGCGGTTGATTGGGTTGCCATTCTTGGCTTTAAAAACCTCCCCGGCGTCTTTCTTTACCTGTCAAATTTCACTGAAGAGTTGATCTGCTTCCAGGAGCGCAAACACCGAAAATATTCAAGAACATTTCAAAGGGTGAAGCCTCTTTCCTCTTGAAAGCATCAAGATCCATCGGATCTGATAGTTGGGTGTGCTTGCACTGCGATTTCTTGCGTTAAAAGCAAATATTCCTGAAGCGGGAAAAGCAGTGGAATTCGGTTAAGTTTTGGGTACAATCTGTTGCGGAGTCTGCAACTGTTCTTGAGGAGGCAAATACTGGAATTTTGCGGGCGCTGGGGATTTATGAGGCCTCGTTCAGGTGGTTTCCTAGTATATGGCAGATTTCCGTTTCCAGCAGTCCATCCTTCTTCAGGCTCTTCAATCAGCAAGATCATTAAGGTACGATCCCGGTTTGTTCTTTACTTCGGTAACACTGGGGTGACTGATGAATAACCTTCCCGAGTCACTTAGGGCATGTTGTTTAACACATATTATAATGGTGACGGGGATGCATATCATGTCATCATATTCGTATCAAGTCACTACCAAGATGCGGCGTCCTTTTCTTTTTAAGCAATGGTGAAAATGTTTAGATTTCTGCCAGTTTTGAATTACTTGTGCCGTGTGTGCTCTAGTTTCGCATCAGGAATTGCCACAGTTTGGATGCGGGTTCTTAGTTTATGTTGCTCGGCCATGAATTCTGGAAAGTGTATGGAAAGTGCAATGATTACTGATTTGTAGATTATGAATGACTGTTCTTTTGGAATGAGTGAAATCTCCAATTACTTTAGAAGGGTCTCTATCCTCTAAGAAGATTCTTTCTGTATGACCAAGCTGTCAAAACAATACGGATTTTGAGCATAGGAGCTGAGCTAACTCTTTGAAAGCTTAAGATCTTATCATGTTGGAAGTGATCATATAGAATTTCGCTGTATGTGAAGGAGCATCGAGTGTTTCAGCTTGTGTCGAGTCCTTTGAAACAAACGTAGGCCTAGGTGCATATGATCCACACGCAACACCATAGTTGAACTTGTCATGGGCATACAGGTGATCAAGTATCAATTTTATTGTCGATTTGGATGAAACAATGGCTGCCAAAGATAGTTCCACACTTCCTGAGGGCCTGTGTGATGATGACGGGCAACCCGAAGAGGACAGGTGAGATATTTCGAGGAATATTGATTTTGCCGAGCAGAGTGAACCTTAGTGATTCTTCCTCAGTTTTAACTTCTTTGTACCAAAATGCTTAAATGTAGGTACCGTAAGTAGCTGCATCGCCCATATCCTCACCGCAGTCATCGGATCAGGAGTTCTGTCCTTAGCATGGAGTATCGCGCAACTGGGATGGATAGCGGGCCCAGTTTATTTGCTTTGTTTAGCGGCTGTCACCTATGCTTCAGCTTCCCTGCTGTCCAACTGTTACAGGTCTCCAGACCCTGTAACAGGCACACGAAATTACTCTTACGGGGACGCTGTCAGAGTGAATCTAGGTAATTACAATGAACCTATTCTTATCCTGAGAAGATCTCGGGAATTCCCTTCCACAGATTGTAAATTATCCACAAGCGGCTTTCCCATTTCAGGCAGAACGCAGATGTGGTGTTGTCGTTTGCTTCAGTATCTGAGCATGTATGGTACGGGTATTGCTTATGTGATAACTACGGCTACCAGTCTGAGGTAAACGTTTATCCAAGAATATTGGTTTGATGAAACTAATGCGTTGTTGGCTTATTTTGACTCGAAAAAAATATGCTGTGCGGTCGTAATCTGTAGGTCCATTCATAAATCAGCCTGTCACCACAAAGACGGGCAAGAGGGATCATGCGAGCACGGGCAGGAGGTTTATATGGTGATATTTGGAGTTACTCAAATCATGATGTCGCAGATCCGTGACTTTTATAACATAGTCTGGCTCTCGGTTCTTGCTGCGATGATGTCCTTCTGCTACTCTTTCATAGGATTTGGACTAGGCATTGCGAAAGTAGCAGGTACTCTCCAGGAAATTCACTTTGATAATTCTTCAATTGCAGCAGAGTTTAACCTCTGCTCGCAAAGCAATCTATATCAGTTCCTCACTTCCTTTGCATTCGGTCTGTTTTGAAGATTCTAGTGCTAAGGTGACAATATGAAAGAAAAGCTATTAAATTTCTGTACTCTTGAGGTTTTATTCTATCTGGAGACTGAGCAGATCAAAGGAGGAACTGTTAGATCGTGAGCTGTTTTACTTGTCTAACTCGTGTCGCTGCTTCAGAAAATGGGAAAATCCTAGGAAGCATCGGCGGAGTCCCAGCTGCCAATCCTGCCAAGAAGACGTGGCTTGCATTCCAAGCAATGGGTGACATTGCTTTTGCGTACCTGTACTTGCTCGTTCTTCTGGAGATACAGGTGCCCATCATCATTTTTCTCAATTTTGCCATTTTCACAATTGAAGTACTAGTTGAGGAGCTCAGCTGTGCTTGTGCTATAACAGGCTTGAGTGAATAAACCTAATTTTGCCTTTGCTGAATGAAAGGACACTCTGAAGTCTCCCCCAGCAGAGAACAAGACGATGAAGAAGGCCTCCGTGATAGCCATCATAATCACCACCTTCTTCTACCTATGATGTGGTTGTTTCGGATACGCAGCAGCCTATTGATGGGTTTCGAGTCCTTCCACCCGCACGCCCTCATTGATTTCGCCAATGCTTGCATTATCCTCCATCTCTTGGAGGTTCCAGGTATGTACTGAACTCACGACTTTTAATGGCTTTACGAAAATCGCAAACTGTCAAAGTTCTCGTTTATGTTATTTGGGCATTGCTTACTTCTCTTTTGATGTGTACATAATTTTTGCAGCTATACAGCCAGCCGATCTTTGCGACCCTGGAGAAATGGTTCAGGACGAAGTTCCTGGCCAGTGACTTCGTGAACAGGTTCTACAGAATAAGCATCCCGCTGTTGCCGGATCTTCAGGTTAATCTCTTCAGGCTGTGCTTCCGTTCAGCATACGTGATATCCACGGTGGGGATTGCGCTCATCTTCCCTTACTTCAACTCGGTCCTGGGAGTGCTGGGGGCGTTGAACTTCTGGCCCCTGGCGATATACTTGCCGGTGGAAATGTACTCCCGGCTGAAGAACATCGAGCCTTGGACGGGGAAATGGATCGTCCTCAGGATATTCAGCTCCACCTGTTTTCTGGTGACCGTCGTGGGATTATTAGGGTCCGTTCAAAATCTAGTTGGTGCAAAGTTGGGGCATAAATAGACATGATGTTACCTCCGTCCAGCTGAAGGACTGCATTTTGTTCACCTGCTGTAGGTTGATTGATCCATTTTGACCTCACCTTTTCTGCCGGTTCGCAAAAAAATTTCGAGTTCCGTAATTTTCATATTTTCCGCGCGTAATGCTTTTAAGTGTGTGAATTGCTTTAAGTCCAATTTCCCAGCAAAGGCTTTTGCTTCGTCGCCGGTGTTCAGAAGATTGTCCCAGCCCTTGGAGAGCTGCTCTTCTGAAAGCACCAAGACCCTTTATCCTTATGCCCACAAAAGCACAATGCGAACAGCAATCTCCATCTGCCTCAAAATTTCTATCGAAACTCGGCTTAACAAGCGGTTGTAGTAATTCGATGGGCACATCCGAAGCATTTATACAAACATGACGGGACGAGCAGCCCTCCCATAAGCCAGAAGAGGCAGGGAGCAGGAAGGGCATCAAGATAGATGCTCTATTTGGCATTTTACAATCTGAATTTGATGCTCCAATGGATGCAATGGTAGTATAGAGTTTTAACAAGAAGACAGGAGAGGAAGTGAAAAGCCACCTACACTCAACGGCAGTAATGAACTACTGCACTACAATAGGGAGTAAGAAAAAAATGAGTACATGTCTGCAGATCATTACATGACATCTAAAGCAAACCTATACATAAATGAGGCTGAGCTTCTATGCTGTTATTCTTCATCCTGTTGTTTTGTGAACTGTCTAATGCCAATCGGAAAGAAACGTCGGTCAAGCAAAATAGGATGACGAGGAGGAAGTGTCGGCCAGGACCTGCAAGTGAAGGTGAAATGCAAGAAATTTGAGCACACGAGTTCATTTGTGAAAGAGTCTGAGAAGAAGAAAATAAAATTTTATAGCATATCCACCTCGAGTTGCTCTTCCGTGAATGACTCTTTCTGAAGAGTCCATGTATCTGCATGAGTCCGTCTAAACTCAGCAACAGCTTTTGTCACAGTAGATTTCACAGGAGATGGCTCCCCAGCGAATCGCGACAGTAACGTAACATGCTCAGGTAGCCAACTACAGAATAACCAAAGAAAACAAAATTGTTGTCAAGAGATAGAATCATCGCATAGGAAATATGCTAGTGAAACATACGGTAATCAAGATATCCAGCTTAGTTCGACATGGTCCCTTCCCTTAAAGAGATAGCAATGTGAAAAGTCACAAATACAGAAGGAAAATGGCATTATTACAAATATTCACAGTTATTTAAAAAAAAAAAAAACTCAACATGGAAATGTCCAGAAAATAAAAATTTCAAAATCAGGTTCAATCTCTCACAATTTACAAATAGGTGCAAGCAAACGCAGATGTTTCTGTCAGGAAACCCACTCTTCTTCTGTTTGCCATGAAAATTGGAAATGTAGCTGTCACAGACAGCAAATGAAAATATCCCAAAACTACAAGCCGGCTAAAAATTACTATTCCATCTCAGATCCACGGAGATACTTGCGAAAAGATCTGTAGCGGCTCATAAAGTTGTACTACTGAAATAGAATTTGAGAGCACAGGAAAAAGTTGAGTCGTTTCTGTACTCTTAGAAAAACTGAAAATGTTTGATATTCAAGGTAGCATTTCAAGGGAAAACAGCAATCTGTGTTGCCTCATTTGACACTAAATCATCTCCTGGAAAGAAAGTGGAAGTTGGCCAATGAAGGATATGTCATCTAGGCACTATGCAAACAAGTCCAAGATATACGTTCACGGCTCATTGGGCCATCTCATCGTTGTCCTGACTGTGAATAAAACAGATTTGTACAAAATAATAGAACAAAATAAGAGAGACTCTTGATCTAAAGAAACCCACCTTGGCATATCATAAGGGACTGATAACACAGAAGCAGCCAGAGCAAGTACAGCGCCATGCACCAAAGCAATAGATTGACTAGAGTTTATATTTCTGATTAGGAGAAGAGAAGAAGAAATACATCAGATAGGAAATGCACAGAACATGTAACCGAAGAATCAATATATTTGAAACTAGAAAAGGATTTTATTTTTATCTCATCTTTTTTCTAAAGCAATTAGAAGCAAAACATAAACAAAAAGATACAATATATCTTGAACAACAAAAGTGAAGATTTGTCCAACATCTAAAGTTTATAGAACCTTGTGACTGTATATATAAACATATAAAAAAGTGGGGACAATAGTCCCAACTGAACTTCAAGGAACTGATCGTAAAGTTTCATGTTTTTCAGAGATGTCTTAATATGACCCATATTTTCCTTTAAAGAAAATATGTTGTCTAAGTCCTTATCCGATTTCAACCAAAAAAAAAAAAAAAAAAAAAAAAAAAGTCCTTATCCGATGTCCACCTTTTCATTGCAGTTAAGAAGAGGACTTACTAGATAAGTCATACAATTATAAACATTCAGTTGCAGCACACAAACAGAATGTACTTTAGTACTCTTCTCATCTAACATTTTAGCACAGTAATATAAACAAAACAAGAGATTGGAATTTGATCCAGTTTGATTTACTCTTAGGGGTACTTGTTTCACAAAAAAATTCTTAATGGAGAAAAATTCTTTCAGTGATCATTATTTCAAGGAATGTGATTAGTTTTCAGTAGTTTGTTGGTGCACAGGAAAAAAATTTCAATATTTAGATCTCACATTCAAAAATTATATAATTATATTTTGTTCCTAATAAAAGACACTAAGATGATATCCAAATCTCTGTCTAAGATATTACCCTTATGTAAAGTATCTATTGCAATCCATTTTATCCAAATAAAGTAACCTGAAAAAAGATGCCGAAATAATAGGAAGTACAAATAAATAACAAGCTTTAAACTCTCGGTGCTCATAAAACTTCACGTGAGAATGGTTCTCCATTCTGTATGAGTGTGTGAGAAAAAGGAGCTTGGGAAAAGTATTTCATCTTTGTAGGATGGAGAAATCACTTTCCTCAATTTTATCTATGGCTGTTTTCCTAAACCGTAAAGTGTGATTTCCATTGATTGGAAAACCTTACACATGAAAGTTGGAAAAAACGTTTTCATGGAAGTTTGGAAAGCTTTTTCATGGAAATCATTTGCATAAAAACAAACAAACAAACCCTAAGTTAAGAAACTGTTCATCCCAATATTTCTAGATCCGTCCCTCACCGCAGATGATGAGCTTAAAGTGACTGATGAAAAAGGAAAACATGCCTCTATAGGGTATATCGAAAGCATTCTTTCTCCCACTGCATTGACCACAGAAAAAAAAAAAAAATGCATAGTTGGAGCCCAGTGCATAGTGCACTTATGCTGATTGATAATTCAGCAAAACATGTTATCGACTGTTAGGATTGCCAAGGTTATATTGATGAAGAGATTCAGAAATATCTTAACTTCAATAAGAATTATAAACTTCTCAAGATATATAACTTATGTGATAGAGTCTATAGAGACAAAAAATTCAAAGCTACTTGCAGCAAGAGAAAATATTCTTTCTGGTACAAGTTTAAGAGTGTCGTATTTAGTTAATGTATGACTGGCAGAAAGACAGATTTAGGGTGTCCTATGATAGTTAATATTTAACTGGCATAAAGATGAAGAAATGATCGCAAAAAGTATCACAATAGAAATCAGCTAACTTAAAGTCAATGGCTAAGAAAATAATAACCTTCTACTTTTCTTTTTCAAGACATCATTTGCCCCTGCAAGAGCACGAGTGCGGAAGTTACTCGCTAAATCTTCATCCCCTCCCTTCATCAAGCCTGCTAACACTGCAGCGGCATGCTCTCTTACCTGCACCACATGGATTTTTTAGGATAATAACGTCATTTTAGAAGACAGTCCACAAAAAACAGAGAAAAAACACTATGATCAATCACCGTGACACCACTTAATGCCACCATACTAGTTTGTGGCCAAAAAAAAAAAATTGCTACAATACTGCTCAGCATTAAACTCATTGCCAGGAAAATTATAATCATTTCACAAGATCAATCTTACCAATGGATTTGGTCTTATGTTGCAACAGAAAGCGAACTTAGATGAGAGCTTTCCGTTATTACTGACTAAAAGCTACTAGACATCAATAACTAGCAAAACCTAAATCATCAAGAAACTCACCTCAACTTGATTGTCCACAAGAAGTTGCCCCACTGCTTCCCAGATTTGCTTTTTCTCTGTAAAAGAGAGAATAAAAGTGTGCCTAGCACGAGAACAATTCATGAGTACAAACATCAGTTTAAGAAAACAGTGTCTTATCAAATGCATTACGTATCCTCCTAAGGCATCATAGAAAGATAAGACAACAGAATAATAAGTCAATATCACCAAGCATCCACACAAAAACAAACAAAAGTTGAACACGATCAGCTCAACAATGTAATTTACTAAAACATAGATGACTCATTAGAATAATTTATTTCAATTGCCACCAACGCATAAGAGCCTTTCATAAAATGCAATACCTGTACATGAACGCTCTAAGATATGTTAAAGTAGCAGATCTTGTCCGCCAGTTAGGATCATTGACTGAAGAAAGAATTACGTCCACCACCTTCTGCAGATAGGGCTTCCAGAAAATCCTCCATTTCAACAATTCAAAAGCTGCCTTTGCCAGTGTTGACAGATCTTTATGTGATGTTTCCTAGAAAAGTCATATAACGTAGCTCTAAGCATCAAATGAGCAGATGCCCCAAATAAGCATTGGAATAAAAACAATGCCAGAGTACTGAAGCTGATCATCTATTAACCAACCAGCTCTTAATTGAAGAGTGCAGTTTCTTCACAATCAGGCCAGAGAGATAAGAAAGCGGAATGGAATGAATTGTGACATTAAGTTCATATTTCCATAGACTTTACCTGCAAGGAAATTACAGGATGAAGAAACCCCACCAGTACATCAAGCAAATAAGAAGATCTTCCAGACTTCAAAGATGATATTATGAAGTGGAATAACTGCATACCAAAAAATATCCATGTTAAAAAAAAAAAATTCAGTCGAGCAGAAAATAGTATAATTATTTTCGAGGAGTACCGTTTCCATCCACTTGACATCTTGCAAGTTATTTCCACAACCATCTTCATGACTTGTAGTGCTAGAGCTCCCCAAGATGTCAGACTGGCCAGAAGATTGAATCCGTATGACCATTTCAGATGCTTGTCTAGTGAGAGATTCAACCCAAATTTGGTCATGTGCATCACTGATTTCTCCTTCATGTGAATGATCTTCACAAAGTGATCTGTACAGCTGAAAGTTGGAGCACAACACTGAAAGGGTGACCCCTATAGATTCCCTTACCTGCCACACAAAAAAATGCAGCAGACCAGAGAATCATTGCAAACTTCATGGCACGATGAAGATACCGTGGGAAAGTACAAGATCGCCTAACAGCAGCAAGGTTTTTAAATTTCTCATTCAAGAAACAAGACAAACGAAACATATACAATGATGAAGTCCAGAGATAGCTTTGCTGGAATCCACATATATTGATGTTAAATACACCAAGATTAATAGCTGCAAGAAGAGAAAGAAGCTGCATCTACACATTGGGAAGGAGCAAGCATAAAACAACCACAATAACGCAGAAATGTATCACAGCTCAGCATGGTTATTCAGTCTTGCCACCATTCTACGTCGATTCACCATAAGGTTGAATCCTTATGCTTGAGTGTCATTATTTTCACCATTTTACACTGAAGACAACAAAGGCAAATGCCACTGGGAGTCAAGAGGCACTCTTACCTGTGCAGAGGAATGGCACATATTATCCAGCAATTCTTTTAACAGGCAACTGTGAAGATGCACTTCAGAAACTGGCATTTTCTGAGGGGACAACTCTATTAGAGCTGCAGCGAGGAATGCATAGCGCTTAGCAACTACTGTAGTTGTCGTGTTTAGAGGCAAAGGTTTAACCAAACAATCTAGAATTCTTTCTCTGAGGACGGGAAGTCTTGTTCCATATTTTCCTTTTCCTGTAACTGCATAGCGTATACAAGCTGCCCACTCAGGTACAGATTCAACAGATTGTGATAGGATGACATTCTGCAACTGAACCATCATCCAGCTGTCCCATGCTTCAACAAGGCCATCAACATCAGAGTGCAGGATACCTGCTAATGCTTCTGCAGCAACACATTGCTTAGACCTCTCTTTTGCATATGCAAATTCCTCCAGGCTACTCCTCAGTGCTAATAAAACAGGCAAGCCACATTCTTGTACCAGTCGCTTAAATATCCTCGCAAAGTTTGAGTAAAAGGTATCACTTCCAAGTAAGGAAATCCAACTAGGGGTCCGAGGCCACGAAGATGAAAAGTCAAAATAAAAACGGGTGATTGATTTGTCTGCTACGCTCTGCAAAGATGCATTTCCCTGTTTTCCGCCAGAAGATGCGCTTTCTGTGTCAGTTATGATGTGAACATTGGAAAGACTGCTGAATGTTTCATGAAAAAAACCCTCTTCCTGGAATATTTGAGTTAACGCTTCTTCAAGAGATGATTTAGTATTTCCTTGCATTTCCTTGTGGACTCCTGTACCTTCATCAACTGACAGTTTATAAGGCGATTCTTTCAGTAGTATATTCAGAGCTGAGATTGCTAGAATTCTGGTCTGAGGAAGCTGACTTTTCAAGTTCTTCAAAAAGTGACCTGAAATGCCATTTATGTCAAATAATGTTCAACCTGACTGATCCAATTCTCTTACAACCATGAGCGCTCTGGCCAACTAAACAGCACGTGCAAAAGCTCTGACATTGACTAATCTGAAATTGAGATTTCAACTTGTGCCTAGTGTAGCTATTACTTTTTACTGTTTGCTTTTTCAAATCCTGCAGCACACGTTCCTTGACTTTTTTTCTTTTTAATCTCAAGCACCACAATCTTTCAAAATGCACAAAGGTTGACATGTAACTTCACATCTTTCTAGAATTTGAGTAATATACTATATTTTGGTAGGAAACTGAAAGGATTTCCTTTTAAGTCAAAACAACAAACTAGAAGAAATTGCAACAGAAAACAAAGAATGTCAGGAAGATAATACCAAAAGAATGTACACTGACCAGCAGTTTCACTCAGAATCTTGGAAGAAAAACGTGGGTCATTTCTAGATGCCATAGCCAACAGCAAGAGAACTCGATTAGCCATTAAATTGTACCTGCATAAAGTACATGAAAAGTATTTGCCTCATTCCCCAGCAATCTCATCCAACTCCAGTATGAAATGACTTTAATAAACACAATCATGCTTAATTCAACATCTAAATTCATGATAAAAGGGCCAGCCAAAAAAAGTCGCCAATAGTTGATGGCTAGACAAACAGATGCAAAATCTGAGAAAGCCTAACTCTAACATCAGAGAGCAGAAATCATTTACCGCCAATGCATGCTCATTGAATCAAAACCCATTGAACTAATCTGAGAAACCAAATGCAAGAAGTCTGGCGTATCTGCATGATCATCTGATGTTTTGAAGAAGTTTCTAGACAAGCCCCCAAAGTGGATATTGTATTTGACAAAAAGCTGGCAGAAGTCAAAATCTGGACTTAGATTTCCTCCAATACTAGATGGAGACAAGATAAGGGAAACAAATTACCTCATTGATCGCTTTTTGAGCTTTTAGTGATTCATGATGGGAGCTTCAAGAGGAAACAGGAACATAAGTGATGACTATCAAGTAGTGATGTTACAATACCATCTTCAAACAAAGAGCACTTAAATTAAGTTAATTTTCCCACAAATTAAGATAAATGCTCACCTTGAAAGAACTCCAATAAGAAACTTAGAACAAGACTTGGGGTCCTGAAATATGGTAGTTATAGAGCCATCAGTTTGACCTTTCCTAATCTGCTCTAAATTCTTTTTGAGAAATTCCTTACCATGGTCAAGTGCTTGAGAACAGTTTGTGAAGCAAGAATTGCACAAGAACCCAAAACTGCATATTCCGGTGCACTGGGGTTCTGTAAGTTCTCAGCTAGAGAAAGAACGCACTTCGAGATCATAGATGGCCATTTCTTTATCATCTTTAATAACGACCTTCCAGCAAGTCTGATGAAGACCACAGTTTAAATTAAATAGATAAGACATTGATCCAAATCATAAAAAAGAAAAAGATAAGAACAATAACGTGTCCACGAAGGATGCCAAATAATAAAATAAGCATGTCATCCTGTAGTTTCCCTAGCATCTATGCAGAGTACCACCAATGTCTAACCTCCCCATGCCCGCTGTCCTCAGTTCCCCAAACATCAGGTTTCTAAACTAATTGAAATGCATACATGGACGAGTAATTGAATAATTCAGAATTTTCAACTAGTTTTTATTTTGGCCAAAATTTTCCTCCATGCTCGACACAAGCAGAGACTGATTCGGGTATTTCAGGCTTAATTGGCATCTGTGTACATCCAAATATCTGACAAGCTCATGCAGAAGATCTATTGATAGATACATAACAGATACCACCATAGTTACGGCATAGTTTTGCTTATTTGTTGCATTGCCACTCCCAAAACCACTTCAGTAGAACTATTTTGGAGAGATATATGCCTTTGCTTATGAGTTATGTCATGACACCACCTTTTGCCCACTCATACAGATCACCTCAGCAAAAGGGGATGGAAGTGGTTTGCCGATGAAGGGCAATGATGGTGATCCATTCCATCACAATGAATCAAATAAAACTTCGTGAGGAATGACTAGTATGTTTGTGCATCAGTAAAGTAAGTTGAAATAGCTTAATTATAACCACAGAATGGATGTAGCCCAATCATATAAAAAAAGACTGAAAAGCAATGCCAACTCACGCTCGAACAGTTTCATAACTATGCAGAGAAAGATCCAGAAGATCATCACTCAATATGAGCAAATGATCTGATGGGGAGAAGCTTCCACTTGTACGAAAGAGATGGTAAGAGGACTGGGATGTTCTCCATGTACTGTGCAGATATGCTTTGTCAATATGTGCCCACCTTGGCCTGAATTAAACAAATAGAATCAGCATTCGGAGCAAAAGGAGAAAATAAAAAAGGAAAGGCTTCTAAATTCCCTGTATCTAAAAATCGTAACGATAATTTGGGATAGGAAGAAAGAATTTTCACCTTCTCTTCCCTTGAGAATGAGATGACACAATAAAATTCACTGAAGGTTCAATTATGGCAGCAGTTTCCAATTTCCAAGCCTGTCGGTGATTTGACCACTCCTCATACTCCATACTCCCTGGATAGAACACACTCAAAAAGCAATAGCATTGGGAAGAGAACCAAACAGAGGGAATCTATGAGCAGCTATCCCGCCTCATTATGATTTAGAATTCTATTTTCAGCTTCTCTTACCATAGTTTCCTAAAGCATCCATTATACGTATCATGAGTACCAGAAGAATGCTGTCATCTGATTTTTTCTCCAGTAAGTATCTGCAGAAGTTTAGAAACTATGAGCAAGTTATGCATAGTTAATATTGGCATAGACTCCCTATTTCCAACCGCAATTAAAACATTACTTGCACACTGTATGCATGACCCCTGCAGCTTTCTCACGAAGTGCCCTGCTGCCAACAGTCGAACCAGTTGCTCCAGCTATCAAGAATGGCAAATGACCTGGATCTTTGATCATCCCATTCCTGGAGGATGGGCTGAAATCGGGCAAACATGACGCAACACCTTGCAATGACGAATCTATACGCAACAGAGTCACTTTTAAGTGCTCTTTCTCGTCCCCTGGCAGAAAAGTGAAAGTGCATTAGACACAGTGAAAGTATATAACAGTATGTATATATCCCAGTTAAATATGCAGGGATTTATTTTTGCTTTTTTGATTAGCATTAGCCAACAAATTGACAAATGATTTGGCAAAATCAAGATAAGTTGACCTCAAGTCATATTCTCTAATTTCAACGTCATTATAATCAAGTGAAGTTCTTCCAAGCTGGGAATTCTCTACTCCTATAGAAGGATAAGATTTCCACAGAAAACCAAAAGAACTATTACCTGGGTCAGAATGTATCTTAGTTTGGCATATCTTCAAAAGATCGTCTAAAGCTGATTGAAAATGAATGTTCAAAAGTTCATTTGCAAATTGAACTTCTTCATCAGATGGAATATGCCACTTTGGAGCGATTAATGTTTCTTCACCAGGATAATCCTTTGTGCTGATCCATTTCTCTAAGACAGTAGAATCAGGATGGAGCAAAGTACACCTAGAAACCAGAATACACTTCAGATTTAACAGAAATTACCTAGACAGATAAGAAGAAGTAGAAGGAATAAATCAAGCCTATATCCCACAGGATCGAGATACCATACTTGTACTGATCAACCGGATAGTATGAAATCAGGCTTCCAAGAAGAGATCGTAGTACATGATCACCTGCTCCGTTAACCTATCATTTCACTGAAAGTCAGACACAAGTACTGCTTGCATAGGAAAAGCTAGTATATGCCATAAACACTTGACTATTACAATGGCAAGACATATCTCTACATTACATATAACTCAGGAATAGGACCTTCCAAGATGGTGAATCAAATGCAAAAAGTATAGCTTCTTTGAATTGATCCTTGTAACGGAGAAGTGAAGATCCCCCATAATTTATGGCAACAGACAATATCTTTAGCTGATAATCAATTGCTGCTTCAAGAGCTGGAGAAAGAGTAGGCTTTTCCTGGAGAAAAGGACAAGGTGCACTCAAGATGAAATTTGGACAAAGCATGACCAGGAATTCAAAGGTAGCAGTTAGAAGGGGTCAACAACCTTCTTTGCAGAAGCATGAAAAGTTCTAGTTCCTCCATAACCTGTGTTGGGAGCTCCTTCCAAGGAGGATATGAGAGACGATAAAATTGGTTCCACAAGGTGAACAGCTGCCTCTTCTGGGTTAGCATGGACAAATGCACAACAAAGCATTCCAACCTCTGCAATTGCCCCAGGAAGTATATTTGTTTTGACAAACTTGGAGATCTTTTTAAGAGCCTGTCAAGCAATGGAGGGACAAGTTCAAGGTGATATCTCTAAATTTCTGATCACTTGTAAACAAATTAAGCATAAATCTGATGACTGAACCTGGTTATACAGTGATTTCGACAATCTTCCCAGCAATACTTCGAGCATGCAATAGTAGGTAGGACCATCCTCAACCAGAAAAGTACCTGACGTTGCTGAAGAATGAAGTCCTTCATTTCTGGGAAGCCAATAACAAAGTAGTAATGTCAAATCGGAAGAGTACCGACTATGTGCCTAACAAACTGAACATAAGGCTAGATAACAAAAAGGACACCACAAAAAAACCACTACTTACAAAACACTACTTGGCTCCAAGTGTAGAAGTAATGAGAAAAGGCGAATTAAAAATTCATCTAGCCACTCTGAAATGCCGATCCTTGACGTAAATGAAAATCCATCATTATTATCTTCCAGAGTAGCCATCTATTAATAAAGAAAGATGTCAAGTTCTGGTTAGACTGTAGGTGATATAAGCTAAACTTGATTATAGTAATTAGAACTTGGAGCTTACATTGGAAAAAATGGAACCGATCAATTGCATGCTTGCCAAAGTTTTGGGAGGATCATTTGCATCCATACCAAGTAATGCATTAGACAATGACTCCACCAAAAGATCAATAAAGGACTCCTCACTGCTATTGTCATCCATGTTTACAGTAGAGGACGATAGAGAAGTGAGAAACAGAGCCCGTCCAGCATATGCAATTGATGTCACAGCAGATTTCAGCTGGTGTGTTGCAGTCGTCTAACTAGACAAAAGAGGATAAAGCGAAGTTAATGGGATGAAACAGCAAAAAATAAATAAGCAAAGATGTACCAAAGATCCCAGCCACCAACCAAAATTCCGTCCAAAGAACACCATCAAGTCTAATGTAAACATCAGACCACCAAAAGAAAAATACTAACCGTCTCCAATGCCATATGAAAGCGAGAAGCTAAAAATGGAAGGACCAGAGAAGGTTCCACATAAGACAAGATGGAAGTTGCTGCAGCAACTGTCTCAGATAGGTGCTCACTCTTGCTGTATTGGCCACGATCAACTAATCTCAGCATTGCACTGACAAAAGACTTCCTCTCTGCCTTCCCTAGGGCCAGTTCAGCCACTCCCTTATCGTCCAAGTTCCTGTACCATGATCACGTAGAACTATACAGACCTTGCAGAGGGAGGAAAACACATTCTAAGTTTAAGCATTGAAATTTGAAACCTTACTGTTGTTCACAATGCAAGCGCTTCTGGAATGTAATAACCATATAGAACAAGAAGCGTTCCAGTGAATAAGTCCAACGACCCCCATTAGATGGATGGTAATACCTGTATATTTAAAATGAGAAGAATTTCAAAAGAATTTTACCACACACAGAAAGAACAATGAGGAGTATAAGCCCCAGAAGACCAACTGTTCTAAGAGGTTGATCAATTTCTCTAAGTGCTCTTGGGCAGAACTTCCTGGTTTTAATGAATAAACCTGTAATGGCAGTAACAGTGGATGCATTAAAAACTGGACATACGTATATGAACTCGAGGAAAATCATGCATTGCAGGGAATACTAACTTACAATTGCCGTTGCAATAGCCTTTGCAGGTGTAGTCGTCTTGTTTGGGAATAAAAACCTTGTATATCTAGGAACATCTACAGAAAAAGGATACGATGCACCTCCATTTGCCACAGGAACCTACAAATGCCAGAAACAAGTATGGAATATAAAACTTCAAGATACTCACCACTGAGATAGACAGAGATGAGACCATTTTTTTCAGATTTCAGAGATAAGAGGAACATAACAAACTCGAATTCTCTTTCATTGAATTTTTTCAAGCACACAGGCTATTTCCTAATTATAACTTCATGAAGGGGCCTCCCTTCCAAGTGTCACACAACAAAGTATGAGCCGACAACCATTAACACCATTCAGTGAACTCCCCCACTTATAGACATGATAGGGACAAGAGTCACAGCATGTCTGCATTACTTAAAGCACGCGAGGACGTGATATTGCAAAAGCAAACATACTTCTTTGTTATGCCACTTCCAAACATCTATCCTCCAACCTAAATGGGAGTTTTTTTAGCAGTATATCTCTGGGGAACAAAGATGGAGGCCTCTGCCTTGCTTCAGTCAAACAAGATCTATCCTAATTCATCAATCTCCAGCTTTAGCTCTACATCATATCGAGTGGTTTTATACATGGTTTCATACAGAAACACAAAAACTCATTACGAGGTAACTATTTAAATAGAAGAATAATTCTCAAAATCTAAAAGCCAGAATAATGTATGGGTCAAAATCTTTCAAAAGCATATTGTCATTAGCCAAGGAAACTAGCTAGCTTCATATTTTGATTGTGGAAGATTCAGTCCTCTTCCTTTCTCACTGGTAATATTGCCAAATGGTTCTGACCATCACATTTCCACCACTATTGATCTTACCCAAATGGCAAATTAGCCATCAATGACAAACTCTCTACCATCAAAGTCAACGTCACCAGCTCCAATGCCATCTCTAAAGTGGAGTTCCTAGTGAATTAAAAAATTGTGGCCAGCATATCCAGGGAGAGCATTACATCAAAAGCCTTTTAACCCCCTTAATCACTATGTTCGTGAAACACAATGATCCAAATCTCATTTTTTATGAGCTTCAAAGTTTCACACACGCACCTCAAACATATTCAAGTATCTAGCGTAGAGAGTAGGCAAGAAAGGCTCCCAATCAACAAAGTTGTAGTTCTTAATCACACGCCCTATGATTGCAGCCCACTGACTGTTCCAGAATTGGGAGTTCGGTACAGCATCCCAGAGGTCTATACAATTTTGTATCCACTCCCTGCAATGCAAGCAAGAGAATAACTTTTCCATCACCCACAACTAGTAAGAGAATAAAAGATGGGAATATTGTTTACCATACATTGAAAAGAACTCCTGGTTATCCACATTCGCAGGAAGAAAGAGTCTAACAAAGCCACAACCTTCAAAGGACGAATTATGCCAAGGGTTTTCAAGTAAGCATCTGCAAGTTTGGTTAATCAAAAAACAGAAAGAAAAAGCAAATAACAGTTAGAGAGGCTGAGTAAATTAGCAAATAAACAACAGTGTGCATTGAGCAAATGAGATCACAAAATCAGGCATTGAAATTAGCATACTAAATATGATAAAAGCCAAAATCATAATCCGGAAATGGTAAGAGAAAAAGTCACAATATCATTCCGGCATAGTCTATAACAGCATATTTATAAAGTTAAAACTATACCACACACCCAGATATGCAATGGCTTGTCAAAGTTATAATTTTTTGTCGCATGAAAAGACTAGAGACATTGCTCAATCTCCCTCAACAATTAAAAGAAATAGAGAAAACAGCAGATGCATCCATCACACCCAGCTAAACAAAATTTGACCTGAACCTGCTACCTGTTTAATCTAAATCCAAACTGAGACTCTTCAGCGTTATTTTAACCAGTATCTCATAAGCCACAATTTTTAAGTAAAAAGCAGCAAAAACAATAGACATGCAATTTTTTTAGCAATAAATTACCCTTGCATACTTTTTTATAATGCTAAACAAAGAGACAGAATGACAACTTCTCAGAATCATCAACAGACTTCCAACAGTAGTGTTCCACATCATCGAGGAATTTAAAGAGGATGAGAAAGTCAATTTGGACTCCTCAGAAACTCACTTAAACTCGGACCAAATCTCAATGGCAGAACCAGGCGGGAAGAATCTCCGACAGGATTGAATAAGGGAAGTGACAGTCTCAAAATGTCTTTGTCTCAATCTCCAACCTTCAGGGCCATTACTCCTACAAGTTGCCAATACAAATTTCAAAGTAAATAGCAAATTTACATAAAATTGATTAAGAAGAAGAAGAAAAAGAAGGTGTGGATGGAAATGCAGAGTCGAAGTCAAGGAAAACTCCATGTATACGAATTACTTATAAACTGTGATAGTTTGTGGAAAAAAAAAGTGCAATCTCTAGGCAAATTAACAATTATACACAATTCCAAAATTATATAATATAAGAAAACATTCCACTGTTTTTGTAGCGCAACTAGAAACAATCATGTTTATACCAATAGTAATGAAGTTCTATCAGCAAAAAACAGTTCTGACATGTAAATGATGGTCTGCGCATTGCACAAATCTGACATGTTTATGAACAACTCTCACCTTGTAAAATGTGTATGGATAAGAGTATCATATAAGGGTCGCCACATAACTTTCAGAGACAACTTCTTCCGATACTTATTAAGGACCCTGACTATAAGGTTTCCCCATCTCACCTGATTCACAGAGATGATAATCAGCAAACATTTGTAACGGCAAGTAAAAAAGATGGTGATAAATCTAATGTGCTGCAACTGCAAAGGGACCACCTGAGCATAAAGCTTATTCTGTGATTTAAGGAACAATTCCAAGCCAACATCCACAAGAGCAGCCACATCTTGCAGATCTACTTCACTTTTCGCCTTTATGAAACTACAGATGGATAAAGCAGAAGGATCACGTAATAGCCATGAGACAAGATGTCTGTAATAATGCTAAACAACATTTGATTGGCCACTAGATGATAGTGTAGCAATTCATGAAGATCCACTCTTCATAAATTTCAAAGTAATTCAGAAGAGAAAAAAAAATTCTGGAACTAGATTCTTGAGCAGTAAGACTCAGTAATTCAATAGCTATGATTCAAATGGTACAAAGTACTTCAAATAATTGGAGGGAAAATTGCAGCCATTGTAATCCTAAATCCTAAAAATATTAATTTCCTTTCCACGAAACTAGCAGATGATCCACTTTGATTGGACAAGCTGCAAAGAAGTTCCTCTCCCATCAACTCTTCATAAATAGCAGGGACAGCTGCTACTTGGTTCATTTGCAGATGTGATGACAGGTGGAAGCATGACCAGTTAAAAATTGATTGACAGGACTAAAGTAAGTCGGCGCAAAGCACTGGGCAAAAGTATGTATCTACCGCAGGCATCTCATCACAGTTCTAACTTCTAGGCAGTGTGCTTCATGATGAATTGAACAAACTAATGAAAAACGAAAAAAAGTCAGATTAAATCATAGTCATGAACCACTGAATCCGACTGACAGATTGATTCATTACTTTTGCAACTCAGTGGAATATTACTTGTGAAATTTGTATCCTATTTATCCACTCGAGAATGACAACATCCTATGCAATACTATCAATCTTCGCCCACGGGAAAAGAGAACCATTTTGGGAGGCATCCTCTCGTTGAGCTAATTATCCGCCACGCATTCGCTCAATCAGAGATGAAGCGCCGATTTGTCCATTCCGTCGACAACACTTCAGTTCAGCAAAGCTCCAACCACATCAACCACAGATGAAGACAATAACAGCATCAACAGCACTCGCAGCTTCCTCCCTCAATCTCCATCAACCGACGATTTCATCCGAGACGAGAGCCGAATCGAAGCACACAAGCTCCGGCCACAACGATCGCGAGTCCATCGACCACGAGAGAGAGCGAAGAGCAACGAGGAGAAATCGAACCGAGCGAAAAGAAAAAACGACGGGAGGTAAGAGAGGGGGACGGAGGCGCTCACGTTTCGAGGACGGAAATCCACTTGAGAGTGGAGTAGACGGAGTCGGGATCGTCGGGGCGGCACGATTCGCGGACGGACCGCACGGCCCAGGCGAACGACTCCCGCTCCTTCTTCGCCTCCTCCGCCACCGGCGGCGGGAGCCACGCATTGTACAGATGCATTCCCTCCTCCTCCTCCGCCGTCACCGGCGCGATCCAATCCGGCCGCCGCGATCGGAATCCGACGGGAGCGACACGAGCGGAATTGACGTGAGGTCTTCGCGAGAGCTTGAGGGAGTTTTATTTCTTCAGTGGAGTTTATAGCGGAGTGTGGGAATTGGCTGTTCTGTTCATTGTCTTTCTGGACAAGAAATGAGGTCTTCTCGGTCTTATATACGGACGGACGGGGGTGGGCGCCTGGCGGGCGGGTGAGCGTTGGCCAGGTGGCTTGGTTGACTGGCAACCGGAGCCACCGGCGGGGGATGGAGGCGTTTCACACCGACTTCCCAGTTCCCACGGTCCGGTCAACCGGTCGCCGGTTGTGTTTTTAATTCTTTTTATTTTTATTTTTTTTCCTTCGGGGATTTCTTGAGGGGCAATTCAGGCTGGGACCTTGAGCTTGGACCAGCGTTTTTCAATTTCACATCGAAAGTCCAGCTGACATCCTCTATTGGGCTATCGTGTTGCTCAAGTCGGTTTCCGTACAAAGCGGTCAATACAATTGTGATCAGGTAAATTGGCAAAATAAAAAATTGGATATTTTGTTCGAAGGATGGGATAAGCTCGATTTTTAAATAAACCGGTTCAGATCATGCCGGTCTCTCGTATAAGCTGAATGCAAGGGAAAGCTCTCCCATGCGGAGCGATTTTTCTACCATCAGATTTAAATCGTGATTATTTTAATTGTGCAAAAAATGCATGCCCGTTGACTCTCAAAAAATCTATCGATAAATAGTATACTAAAAACATATATATATATATATATATATATATATATATATATATATATATATAAAGAAATGAGCTCGCAAAACGAAATATGAAAGTTAAGAAGAGAGCGGAAAAAAGAAAAGTAATGTCGAGGAGTAAAATAGTCAATTCTGTAGGACATCATCTCTCTCGAATCTCTCCTTTAGTACGTAAAGGATCAATATGGTTTAGAAATATAAAATTGGTATTCGAAATTCTATGAAGAGTCCGCATTTATAATTGACTAACATCTATTTATTTAAGCGAAAAACTACATTTTTTGATGTTCCATTTTTGTTCACAAAAACTAAAAGTAATTTGAAATATATATTTTTTAAAAGTTATTATTTATATTGTTGGAAATAATCAATCAACATTTAAAATATTTTCAATGAAAATATTTGTTTATTTTATTAATTTTATAAGTGATGTAAGTAATTATTTTCTTTAAAAAAATTTCTAGATTATCCATTTCTCGTTAAGTAATTGGAATTTAGGACCCGACATTGTCTACTGGGGGAGGGAAGAGAATCATTCCGCCCCTCATGGCGAGGGGAGGGGGGATTGCATTTGGATCCAAAAAGCGCGTTGGGGCGTGCGTTGGGGACGTGGCAACGATGTGGCCTTTGAACTGATTGGTCGACCTTTTTCTGCAATGACCTCAGCACTTACACTGGGGGGCACCCGGCATTTAGGTGCACCTCTTTCAATCGAGAGTTGGACATCGCTGTTGGGATCCAACCGGGTTTGACCGGTCCCCACTTTTTTTGGGTTTTTCCTCTCCTTTCTTGGACCGGAGATACCTTGGTGAAGTAAGTGCCGAGGTGAGGAAAATTTGGGCCCCCACAATTGGGCGTGTTGAAAAGCTAAATTAAATATCCATTCTCTCCCCAATTCAAATTTTTTCTTTGGACTAGAAGAGAGATTTCTGTAACTACAATTTTTCTAACTTTTTTATATCATGTTTTAGGTTGAATTTTGAAAGATTTTTTTTTCTTAGTTTCATTTTCACGCAATTCCATCATATGATAGAACATGGACATACATGTGAATTAGCAGTGATAATAGAGAACTTGGGGGGACCCAGCAATTAGGTGCACCTCTTTCAACCAAGAACCAGACATTGGGATCCAATCGGGTTTGATTGGTCCCCCCTTTTTTGTGTTTTTCCTCTCCTTTCTTGGACCAGAGAGATCTTGGTGAAGTAAGTGCCGAGGTGAGGAAAATTTGGGCCCCCATGGGGGCAGGGGGCGAGGGGCGGGCCAGTTGGGCGTGTTGAAAAGCTAAATTAAATTTCCATTCTCTCCTTGGTTCAAATTTTTTCTTTGGACTAGAGAAGAGATTTCTATAACTGCAATTTTTCTAACTTTTTTATATCATGTTTTAGGTTGAATTTTGAAAGATTTTTCGTTTTTTCGATTTCATTTCGACGCAGTTCCATCATATGATAGAACATGGACATACATGTGACTTAGCAGTGATAATAGAAAACTTTGCAGAACTTGAAAACTTCGAAGTCTAGCTCTTTTTAAAAAAAAAAAAAAATCAGTAAAGAAGATAGGGAGAGGCAACTATAACATCCATGATTTTGGCCCACAAGTTGGACCATGGACCTAGCTACACTAGGCAAGTTTGGCCACAAACCAACCCGACTCACGGTGATTCGACTGCAAACCTTGATTCGAATACGACAATCGATCGTGGATGAACATGAGAAACTCTCATGTGACCCTATTAGTACTTCCAATGGTCTATTTCTCATGTTTGTTTTTTTTTTTTTTTGGAAAAGAACAAAACGGAATATTATGGGGATTGGCTTAGCTTGAAGAGCAAGATTTGATCAAAAGCATGTTACTAAATTTAAGCTTCACGATGACCAAAATCTAGACATTTAATGAGAATGGATGAATCACCCCCTTAGGTGGCTATGACCATCATTGCACAAGATTTGGTGATGATGGTATGTGGATTGGCTTTGAGAACAAGTAGCACATGTCATTTAGAAGTTAGTTCATAAATGAAGAGAATTGGTTAGAGAACTCTAGAAGGTATGCCCTAGAGAACAAGTTAGTGAATATATTATCATCATTATAAAAGATTTGGCTTGGGGAGGAAGTTAAAGAAAATGCAATCATCATTGCCATGAGATCTTCTTTTTAGAACAAGTAGGTTTGGCCTATAAATAGGGAGTCACCCCCTTCATTTTCTCTCCTCTCCTTTGTTTTGCACGCCTCCCTCTCCCTTTCAGCCTTACATATCCACCGCCTCCACTGAACAGCCATCTCTTGGTGAAATTGTTTTTTAGCGCATTAGGTAAGTAGAATTTCTAATCTTTGGCTAGGCAATGTACTACGTTGTTGGGTTTGACTATGAACATACTAGTCATGTCTTTGCATGAGTAAGTGAATATTATGATACATCGTTTGAGCTAATTGTATTCTTAACCGTGCTTGCATGTTTCGGTTGTTTAATAAGTTGTGCTTGCAATATTTTCTATGGTTTGCTCATGATTGTGAATTCGTAAGTGGAAGCATACCTTGGGCTATGGATAGGTCTCGCTTGGCCTTGGATCGGCATTAAGGCGTGACAGACCGACCTTCACTAGGCCTTGGATCGATAGTGAGGCATGTTGATCCGAGCCTCGCTTGGTGAAGGGTTAGCGCTTAAACGGGTCAGTTCAAGCCACGAACCCTATGCCTTGCCTGGCATATAATATAGTTATGGTATTGTAGAATATGACATGCACGTGCTTGTATGAGCAAGCCCTCAGATCTTGTAAGCATGGGCTAAAAGGAAAAATGTTAGACCGATTTGTGCATTGTACAACATGAAATTACTAAATGAAAGATAAGACCTATTGTCACATAGGTTAGCAGTGAGGCCTCATTCATAAGAACCGGATGCCCGGAGAATTTTGGATGCCCAATGGATCTTGGATGCTTAGTGGATTCCGGATGAACCATAGAAACGATTAAGTTGATGAATGAACTTCTTTGTGCATGCTTCTTTAATGAGTTTGGTTAATAAATTTGAGGTAGAGTATGCATTAACAATAAGCCGAAATGGCTCACATGTGTATGATGCTTGGCTTGAGGTCAGATGCCCCAATTGATACCATGAAGCCCCTAGAAATATGGGTTGCTTGGCTTGAGGTCCCTTAAAATATATGAAGAATTGAGACAATTAACAAACTTTTTATATATGTTGTTGTATATTGTTTGATAAGCTTACTCAGTAAGTTGTTTAGTAAGTTGAAGGTAGCCTACTAAGTAAGGTAGCTTGTTCAATAAATTAAATGTAACTTACTTGGTAAGTTGAGGGTAACTCGTTTGATAAGTTGAAAGTAGGCAATGCATTGAAAGTAAGTTGATATAAACATATTCATATAGTCAAAGTAAAGTAACAGTAATCTATAGATATTGTAGTGCGTGAGATGTCCGCATGGTTGACTCGATGACGAATCATCCTCCTAGATGAAGATTAGTGATTATACTTACTGGGTTCTCGACTCACCCATTTATCTTTCAGACTTGTAGGCATAGAAGCCTCACACCAATTTTGAAAGCTAAAGTCACACTAGAGGAGATAAGAATTCCCTTGCCCTACACAAATATATAAGGATAATGTAAAAAGAAAAGGGCCCGTACAAAAGAGGCTTGTGAATGTACTGACATGATATAAAAGTAGTGGTCTACGCTGTGTTTTCCTAACTACTTATTTGTTGTTTGGGAGATTGATGTTGTACACGCTTTTGCATGCTCATGATGGAAATGAAAAAAAAAAAGAAGAAGAAAGGGACGGCGACACACCTGGAATGTCGCAACGATAACCCCCATGACCTAGAGTCTGGTCATTACAACGACCATCAAATAACTCTCCTAGGTTTTATCATAAGAGTCTCACATCTTCTACAAAATCTTCAATTTGAACCATAATAATTCCGGATCACTTACAATCCAAAGTTTCAAGATTAGTGAATTCATCACTATAGCACAAGATGCTAGGAGGTCTCCGTACACGGCAACACCGGTTTTGAAGTCTGGTTCTTATTATGTATGACCCAAGTCAAGGAGAAAGGAAAAGTGATTCTCACAAATTTTCTTATCCCACCCGAGACGGCAACTCGTTTCAAAATAATTAAAAAGATATATATTTGTGAATCTCCTGCTCGAAAGTCAACGCGTGATTAGCGCAAAAAGAAAAATGTCAACTATTCGTGTTAAAAAAATCAGTATCCATCCCACAAAATAAATTAACAAAATTTCGTCATAAATTCCCATTCTATTTGACGTGTCAAAAACGCTAGTATCTCTAACACTACTAAACCATCCATGATGGGCTTGTTCAAAAAAAAAAAAAAAAACATCCATGATGGGCCTGGCCTGTGCATGGGCCGAGCTCTGATTGGGCCCTCGAAGATGCCGTTGGGCCGCGAACCGGATCCTACTCTGTTTCTATCGAGTAAACCGTTGGCGGATCGGGATCGGATTTAATTAATCGGCGGACCGAAAATATGACCGTTGCGAGCGAAACGCGCGCCCGTTGGCGGACTCGCGCAGCAAAAAGTTCACGTTCGTGCCCGTTCGCTCTCTATATATTCCACCCTCTCCTCCCATTTCCGATCACTGCTCAAGAACTACTTCGATCTCAACCTCTCTTCTTTCCACATTCTGCTTTCCACATTCTGTTCGATTTTTCGCTTGCTCGATCGCCAATTTTCTTCATGGCTTCCGAAACGAAAGATGCCCATCTGATCGAGATCCCCGTCGACGAGGAGCACCGAGAGAAGCTCTCCTCGGCCGCGAACGGGATGCTCGCTGCCATCCAGCACCACCCGCTGATGGAGATCTCGCGGAGCCCGGGCCACCTCCTCCTGCTCAAGCTCTGGCAGAGGGAGGAGGCCCTCTTCGGCCGCCGGGCCGCGCTCAGGGAGGCGCGGCTCGACTCGGCCAGGCGCGAGATCTTCCAGCTCTGCTTCTCCTTTTTTGTCTTTCACGGGCTCTTCTTGACGCTCTTGTACACGTCCTCCGTTAACTCCGACCATGACGACCGCCACTACCACGGTGCTTGCAAGAAGTGGTGGCTGCCCACCATTTTGTCGCTGTGTACTTCCCTAGTGTTTGTGGGCTTGGTGCAGGTTAAGCTCTGCCGCTACTGGAAGGCCTCGCGGCAGCTGCAGAGGGAGAGGAGCGACAACCGGGCGCTCGGGAGGTGCGTGCAGGAGCTGCGAATGAAAGGGGCGAGCTTCGACCTGTCCAAGGAACCGGTGATCGGGAAGAGAATGAAGAGCTCCAGCGTCGAGATCAAGTGGAGGCCGCTCACCTGGTGTTCTCAGAACGCGGTCACCGTATGTCTCCTCTGTTTTACAGGTCTGGTGGCCCCTGCTTCGAAATTTATCCTTTGCTGAGCCGCTCTGTTGCCGGAGTTGAGTTTGCACCTGAGCGAATTTCGCGATCCGCAGAGAATGCGAAACCAGGGTAAGGTAACACTTCTGATCAGCGATTGAAAGCGCTTCCCTTTTGGGAAGATGGGTGACAAAGAAAAGGTAACAATGACCGGCTTTCTTTGAGTATCCATTTTAATCCATCTTGCAGATATACGACATGATTCAGAGCCGGACGTCGAAACCGGAGACTAGGCAGAGAGCGTGATTCCTTCGCCAGAAAGTGAAGCTCTGCTCTCGCCGTGTCTTAAATCCACGATCTCTTGGGGGATGAAGCAACTGGGTCCGATGCTGCTCGGGACAACATGAAATCGGTTTACTCCTGCTCCGAGCAATGCCTGCCTCTCATATTATCACCACGCTTCTTAGGGCTTTTGAAGATCGAGATCCCAACAGTGAGGATGATTCAAAGCAACACCGCCTGTGTGCTTTATTTATACAAAGAGTGCTGGATCAAGATATTTCATTTAAGGGCCGAAGGCCTGCATCGTGTTTAATAACATTTCTTTAAGAGTTTCTGCAACAATTCTATATAGCCTGTTCCGATGAATTTGACATACAATCCCGCCTTTAAAAAAAAAGTTTTGTGAAGTAAATAAGTTCTTGGTAAGCTCAAAGAAAGAACACGCTCTTCCTTCGTAAATAGACAGACGTGCAAAGAACTCCTCGCAAGAAAGATAGATCCGTCCCATACACGAGATTTCGAATGTGTACAAAAAATCCTAAGCGAACACAAAATTGGAAACTCTTGTGCATGTGCAAAATCATTTCGCCCTACAAAGGTCTGCTCTGAAATCTCATACACTCTCAAATCCAAATATCCGGAAAACACCTGAAGCAAAAGGGCAAAAGAGATTAGAGCCGACGACACCAGTCAACAGAACAAAGAGAATGCCGCTAACTTGATCATAAGTATTTACCTTCATCTGCCTGGTACTTGTTTTTGTCATCCCCAGCATATGCAAGTAAATTGTATTTAGGATTCCATTCCACACTGTTCATCGCCGCTCGGCATGGAATTTGGTGCACTGTCCGTCCAGTTTGAACATTTGACTGTTTCCAGCAACATGAATTCCATCATTTCTTTAGCAAGAACCAACACTTGTAAATAATCAATAAATTACATTTTTTAAGAACTTTGCAGGAGAATGCTAATCAAGACTGAAACTTTTGTGCAAAATCTTTAATGATAGGTTTACGTGCAAATCCCCATTCCCACCACATGTCCTAAAGAATCAACCACTTGTCTTAAAAAAACCTAAGTTTTGCAGTTCAGGTAGAGAATGAGATCACAAAAGACAGTTTCACTTAAACATACAATGTCAATGAACAGATCTTCACTGGCAGAAGCAATGTAATCTCCAGTATGATTGAAGCTTATCGTTCTTACGGGCCATCTGCAAAAGGAAAAAGGGTCAATCTTATCCACAGGATAGCAGGTGACCATTGCACGCACTAAATGAAATATTAACATGAAGTATTGGAGCACTCACTCAAGTTTCGTAAAAGTCCTCACACAGAGCATCTCAGAGATATCCCACAGGCTCACTAAGGAATCTGCACTTCCAACAGCAAAATACCTGCAGATATGAAAAGGATGCTTGAGAATAATGCCCATCAGACTCTCTGCATAGGCAGGGGCATTTTTTGTTAACACTTTCAGGCAGGTAACATCACAAATAATCTTGTCAAATGCTGGTCATAGAATATTTAAACACAGAGAATATTGACTTCCAGTATTTCAGAGACTTCAGACACAATTAAAAACCACAGTGAATTAGATATTCCAAACCCATTGAGTAAGACCTCTCAAAGATATAGTCCTGTAATAGATACAGTTCATGAACAAAACATAAATAATCAGGGTGACTTAGTTAATAGTTCTGCCAACCCTACTTCATGGAAGAAAATGGTTAAATTTAGCTTGGAGTTTCAACGCAACCCCACAGGAGAGGGTATGCACATCATCCGAGGACATGAGCATCCTTTACTCAATTCAAAATGGGACGATATTTGGTTCATGCGGCTCTGGTTGGCGTCTTGACCATAGTGACAGACAGGTTCGTTCACTGAGAACATATACATGAGGCTGAATGCAATAGTTCAATTGTGCATAAAACTCTGGACAGACATACTAATCTTCCAACAATGTTCTTTACATATTGCTCAATCCATGCAAATTTAACTAAACAACACAAATAAGATGTCAAGAACTGTGACTGTATAAATTTTGTCATGTCAAGAGCATGTTGATTACAAGTGAAAAGGTGGTACAATTTAAACAGAATAAAGCAGCTTTATTGCACACCTTCCAACTGGGTCAATTGCAATACAATAGCAACCAGCAGTGTGAGCCATAAGGGTGTCAACAGGTCGAAGAGATGGGTATGCTAGTACTTCAACAGTACCTGGGGCAGTTCAACAAGCGGCAGTATATAGCATAATTAAAATACATAGAGAAGTCAACACCATAAATTTGTTGGGTGAAACAGGCCCTTTTGCCTGTTGAAAAAAAAAGAAAAAGAAAAAGCAGACAGGATAAAAATTGATCACACCATTTCCTGTCGTCAAAAAGAACATCTCTCCTGACATGTTCCATGCTATTTCATTTACCTGGAAGAGCAATGATTAGTCAGGTCAATTAATCAACCAAACAAAGTGAAGGGCAGTTTAGATGTATATCATCACCAATCAGTGTCATGGATCTTAATACAGAGAACTGTCCTTATTTCACTAAAGACAAGTTCAAATGATCCATGACGTATAATAAGTCAGCTACAGAGACAGCATTTGAAACGAAATTGTCAGTTGATCATTTTAATTCTTGTAGTGGAATCATGAACAGATAAAATTGTCAGCAGCTCATCTTATGTTATTCTGCACCAGAGTTCCAGTGCATCATCTCATATCAATATTTGGCCAAATTATAAGCCAAGAATTTTCCCAAGCTATTTCTCAAACCTCACTAAGAGAAGGCCACACAACTAAAGCTCATTTGAAGAAACCTTATAACTTAAAAGACTTGCCAAAGTTTTCTATGTCTGTTAGACAGGATTACCTCATAATTGAACTTCCGCTTGTGAATTGGCTTAAACTTCCGAACATCCAAAATTGTTAGCTCATCATCCTACATAGAGAAAGAATGGATTAAATTTTTGTATTTGCTGGGCACAATAAATGACGAGATAAGAGATATGTTTTTGGATCATCTCGATGACTGAAACATTCCTAGAAAGCTATCATTCCACAATTTTTGTAATATTGCTTTGAGAACTATCTCAAAATGACTTTCTCAATCCTTATTACAAAAACATAGAGCATACCCTATTACCAACTGCCACATGTGTTCCATCAGGTTTGTAGGTTATGTTGATGTTTTCCCCACTGAGTTCTGCTTGCTGCGAGCATTTTCCACCTGCGTGACCCAAGGAATACATAATCAAAATCATCAAATATCCTCTGCATGTCACTGTTGGGCTTAATTTATCGGATTTCTGTCTGCAGGTTAAAAAAATAGAAAGAAGTAGATTTGAAATAAAGAAATGACATTGCGAAGTATTCCTTTGAAGGATAAACAAATTCTATCAAGGAAATGTACCAAGAGGGTAGCATCCCTACACAAATACTTCACAAAGGAAGCATCCCATGTATAAACTTACAAACCTGTTCCTACCATAGAAAAAAAAATTCTCACTAATTGATAATAACCAACAATACTGGAAGACAAGAGGTCAATACGCAGTCAGTTATGCTCATCCACCCAATCCAAACGGAAGTAGAATTTGAAAAGAGTTAGAAAAAACAGTGAAATGAAGATTGTCAAAATAGCACAGTCACTTACTTCGTGCATCCCACAGCCGTACAGTCTTGTCGCCTGATGCTGTCGCAATTAAATCCGCATGCTTCGGATCCCAACATAACTGATCCACGCTGTCCGTGTGCCCTTTCAATTCAATATCTTTAACCTTACCCTGTAAACCCAATTTGACATGGCAAGCAAACATTCTTTGTAATCGCTCCTAGCAATAAATGCTGCGATGCGATACTTCAGCAAATAAACGCCCCCTAGAAAAATGCACTCCTACCCCAAACCCCAATCCTTTTCAATCCCGCTGCAAGCCAAGACCGGTTTCCTTGACACATTGGGAGCAAAATCTCACAATGAATGAAACGAAGGCCGCTCAAGTCTTGACGAGCGGAAAGTTTTACAGCTCCAATTCGAGCATCCTATAGTGAAGATATATCGGATTGGTGTAGCTAAAAAATTACTCATTCATTTCTTCTTATCTAAAGAAAGAGCAAATCATTCATTTCAGTACTTCAGTTAAAAGGGTGTTCACAAAATTGAAGCTTGCGTGCAAAGAAGGTGGAAGTATCAGCACAGTTCACCCAAGCTCGTTTAAGCCTTTTTTATTCGCGTTGGCACCGGCCCTTCTAATCCAACCCTAACTCCACTCTACCCACAGTCCCAGTCCCTCACCACTTCCATAAATATTAAAAAAAAAAAGAGCAAGGAGCACAATTCAAAATTATACACATATAGCCCTAGCCGCCTAGCTGCAGAACAGCAATTCAAGACTCAACGACGCACGAACCCACGAGAAATCAGACAAAAATCGAAGAGAGACGGAGCGGGGAGCGGGGAGCGGGGGACTCACATGGCCGTGAGGCTCGATGTGCCAGACGCGAGCGGTCTGATCGACGGAGCCGGACGCGAGCTTCGTCCCCGTGCAGTTCCAGGCCACCGAATGCACCTGCCGTCACACCATTTCCCCGAGTTTTGCGGGGGGAACGCGATTCGTCAGCGCGGTCGCTTACGGTACCAAGAACGACCGAAGAGCTCGGAAAGCCAAAGCGAGAGAGAGGAGAAGGCGGAGGACGTGCCTTCTTCTTGTGACCTTGGTATTCTCTGCTTGAGAGATTCTTGAAGGGGATCGCCTCCTCCATGCGAGCGAATCGAAAGCTTGCGGAAGCTTGCTCTCGCGCTGCTGGCGACGCAGGAGGGGAAGAAAGTATTGGAAATCGATGGGCCGAAATTTTTGGGTTTTGGCTTGTTATTTATTTGAAGCTGTGTTCAGTCCCCCTTGTTATCTTATTTTAAGATTTTTTTTTTGGTAAAGAAAAATTTTGTTCAGTCCCCCTGTGTTCAGTCCCCCTTGTTATCTTATTTTAAGATTGGTATCATTAAAAATCTCAAATCATTTAATGACAGATTTAATTCCTTTTATTTATGAGAAGAAAATGAAATTAGATAATAAGAATATTTTCATCAAGGATAACAATTCATGTATAAACATCTTGATGGATGATAAAAATAAATTCCATTTACCGATTTTTATAAGTAACGCAAGTACATATATTTAAAAAAACATTTTTCAAATTATTTATTTTCTACGAAATAAATAAAACCTTAACCTCAACTAATTTTCATCTAAAAGAAATCACAATCCAGCACCCCTAACCAAAATCTACCCTCCTCGTTAACATTCCTCCCAATATTCCATAAAAATGGATAGGTATTATTGACACTCGTGATGGATGACTATAAGATAGGTCTATCATGGAGATGCTAAAAGAGGGCAGATTTTGGGTTAAGGTTAGCAGATCGTGATTTTTTGCGAGACATAAATATGTTATTATAATATCAATTCGGAATTTCTGGAGGTGTAAATCATTTTTGATATTCCTTCTCAAGTAGCGAATAACAAAAAAGAAGCACAGATAATTGCAGCATGTCTTCTCATAACTGATCATTTTTGTCGTTTTTTTATTATTTGTTTTTTAGTTGAAAAGAAATTCATTTGGTTGAGCTTTCGTAGATCTTTAGGAAGAAGCCTTCTTCCGGGCATATCTAGTATTTCTGGAATTCTTGCGTGATGTTAAAAACATGGATGATGAGCCTAAGTATGATTAACTTTACCTTATTCCTCAAATCGGACATTATAATTAGTGCCAAGTAGACCTGGATGTGCTATTATCTACAAAAGACAATAGCTTAATAGGGGTTGCTATAACTATAGGTCCTTGCATCCCAGGCTAGGTTTGGGTGAGCTATTAGGCCCGTGATCAAGTCTACCTAGAACCCCAAAAAAAAAAAAAAAAAAAAATTAAGGTACAAAAATACAATCCGAATAGAATAGAGAAATTACATTGCCCGATGCAATCGAAACATCTAACAAATAATTAATAGATCCAACGAGAATAATAAATTTTAAGGCCTACCCCAATTAGGATCAAGCTGGACCCTCATCGATGTCATGGGGATGGACGAGCTTGAGCATTATTTTAGGCCTAATCTGAGGGTCCGGCCAGGCTTGGATTCGCCTATGGATCACCCTAGTGTCAAATAGCATTTTTGTCTATTAATAGCGCTTGAGCATCTTTGTACTTGGCATTTGGTTATATATGAGTGTCTTGAATTGTTATGCAAAGCACTTGATTTTAATGGTCATGAATTTTTGGTACGAGGGACATAGGACCTTGCTCTTCAACTCTCTCATTTCTGATTTCACATGTTAAATGCAGAGCAAACATAGCATAGCCATTTTCCACGCTGCATCGACTCGTTCTTGCTTCACCACTTCCATGTCCTGATCAATTCATGGTACACCTTTCCATTATGGAGGGGTGGGGATGCTGCCGGGGCTTGTTAAGGGCAAGATGAAAAGGGTGGGTGGAAGAGGGAAGGAGATGAATATCTGCCAAATTTTATGGTTTTCCTTGGTGCTCTGTTCGAGCAACAAAACTTTGCAATTTGAATCTCTTGATTGTCAGTTTAATTTCTCTTTTCAAGTGTGTTGAAGACCTGTCATGAATTATGACATTCTAAAATATGTATTGGCAGCTTGGTTTATGTTTGTTCTGTCCATATTCCTTTAATGGATCCGCCTTATATTCTTGAATTCTTAGTACTGAGTTGATGACCATTCAAGCTGCACATTCATTCATTTTGTGCCGTGTGTTCCTAATTTGCTTATAGCTGCTTCTTGGGCGTGAGAATTTTGTGAATAATATTGATGAGCATTATTTTGGTTGAATATGGATGAAAAGGACTGACCAAATTGGTGAAAAGTTGATGCATATGAATGACAACTTCCCTCACCTGTATCTTATGAGGAGTTGAGATGCCGTACCTCAAAATGTTTGGAACTTGCCTAATGGGCATGTCTATTGATTTTTAATGCTAATAAGGTCGATCACCTTTGCCTACAGGATTTAGATGGTAGACTTCTAACCGTCAATAAGGCTTCCCCAAAAGGATCAAGAGTGGAGCGCCTTCCTCGCGTTCTTGATGTTGAATATAGATTGTATGCTGGGAACCTGCCATGAAGTGTGGATAAAGCTCATCTGGAACGTGTGGATAATGCTCGTCTGGAACAAGTTTTCAATCCCCATGGTAAGGTGGTAAATGCGCTGGTTGTTTGTGATAGGGAAACTGGCCGTTCTCGTGGTTTTGGTTTTGTGGCGATGGATCTGAGACTGAGATGAATGATGATGCTATTGCTGCTCTTGACAGACAAGTACTACTATCTTTCCTGTTCTTTGCACATTTCTGGTCAACCTAAGCTCATCCAAGTGGTTCTGTGGATGTCATGGTTGAAGAAACCTGTACAAATTGTTTCGGACTCATTGTTTACGCAGCAGCTTTAGAGAATATCTCACGTGGTTTTGTCAACTTGCTTGCTAGTATTTTTGTTATTAGTTCTAACTGCTGGAGAAGAGCCTTTACGCTAGTTCGAGAAGATTAGTTTCCTTTTTCTCTTAAGAAATTGCTGGTAAAGTAATAAAGAATGAGGAGTTATTTTGACCATTTGTGTTGCCTGGTGTTACAGAGCTTGGATGGGAGAACCATCGGGGTAAATGTCGCGGAGGCGAGACCCAGACGCAGCTCCTTTTAACTCGGAAGGGATGTATTCTCATGCACAACATAGTTTAGTCCTTTTAAGCGCTATTAACGTTTGTCCCATGAAGCTGGATTTTGCTGGTGAACAATAACCACCCGCACTAAATGGCGACTCAAGGCGAAAATCGATGTAATTGAGGATCGAATTATGGAGAGGGGACCCACTTCTTGATTGTTTACAATTTCCACCGTAGGTGTCATTCCTCTACGCCATATTTGTCGTTGAACGGCATTCCGCTGCATCCCTCATTGAGTCTAGACACAGAGAATGCAAAAGCTGTTATTTGCGACAGAGAAGGGAACCCTCATCTTCATCCTCCGTCCTCTATTCAGTCCTTCGGCATAGCATAGGTCTCTAGTCGACGACTTTCCCTGGGTCACGGAAGTTTTGGGCTGCGGCCTCCTTTGATCTTTTCAGGAGCTCGAGCAATGGCGGCATCTGCGAGCTCTTGTTGAGAGCCCTGGGGAGGGTGTGGTTAGGCACCTGGAGGAGCACCGCCATGGACGCGAAGCTCAGGAAGGTGAAGAAGCACAAGTACCCCTGGCCCAACGATCCGTATCCGAATGTGAAGGGTGGAGTTCTCAACCACCTCTCGCACTTCGAGCCGCTCAAGGAGAAGCCAAAGCAGTCACTCTGGAGTTGGAGAAGCCGCTTGTCGAGCTAGAGACGAAAATCATCGACATGATTTGCTTACTGTATCATGTGGACGTGTGATTTTGACTAAGTGACTGCCTTGCTGTGAGCTGATTGTTTTGGGGAATTGCGAACTGTGGTCCTTTGCAGGTGAGGAAAATGGCAAATGAATCTGGCTTAGACTTCAACAATTAGATTGTTTCATTATAGAACAAACATCAACAGGTTTGGCATCTCCGCTTCTGTAGCATTTAAATGGTAGTGCAGAATTTAGATCTCGTTCTACACGGTACCATGTAATTCACTTCACTATATTAATGTGCTGCGGGATTTATGGCCATATGTTAGATTAACTCACCGGTATCAATCATCATATGTTTAATGACAATCAACTATAACTGGGTTAAGAAGCATGCGGAGTGGATAATTTAATGGATAATTTTCTAACCAATCACATTATGAAGGACAAGAAGAGTGTTCAATGTCCTCCTGGTGCATCCCCAATTACCAAGGACAAAGGTTGTGAGAGAATGTCTCTTGATAGGTGCAACATCGAACTGGTTAGAGGAAAGCACTTCAGATAGCTTGAAAAGTTTGCAATTGTTCCAAAATTAGATATTGGGAAAGCGAGCACTTCCCTTTCAGAGCTCAGACATGCAAATGCTATGTGCAATAACAGACATTATTTGTTGCAAGCTCTCTCGAGAAAAATCAAAAGAAGGTAAAGAAAGTACGTGCATTAGGAGGATAGATTTTCATGCTGCGAATGAGGTCAAGAAAAGAGCAAGATAATCCATGGCGCAATGCGATTTATAGAAGATGTTTCAAAAGTAAAAGTGGGAGAAAAGTTCCATTAAAAGTGGGAGAAAAGGTGGTCGACACTTGTCTATTGCAGCGAGTTCCATCTTGTAATAGAATTTATCTCTCATTTTTACTTCTGAAACATCTCCTATAAATTGCATTGCACTGTGGACATATCCTGCTCTTTTCTTGACCTTTATTGCAGCATGAAGATCTGTCCTCATTCACACACTCTCTTTACCCGCTTTTGATTTTTTCTCGAGAAAGCAAACGTAGCGAGACACAATCCTTCGTCAGCACCAACGGTAAATGGTTGAGCGAGGAAGATCACAATTAATATTGGCAACAGAGGCATGTCAATGACCACGATGAGGAAAATCTTAGATAGTGTAAGGTCTCGTGATAGCATGCTATCTACAAGCTCGATTTGGCATTAATGTCGTCATCAGAGGGCAGAAGGCTTCATGGATTGAGTACAAAACAAGAACTTTAGCTATATTATGAAGTTAGAATGTGAGAAAATTTCGAATTGTTATTGCTTTATTAAATAATTTATTACTTTAAACGGGTACACTTTCTTAGTGTTCTCCATTTGCTCGACATAGTTTTATAATGTTCTTCATCTTGTGCATTGGGATCTCCATATCTTAAAATGCCACGAGCTAAATAGATTTGCATTTTCCAATAAACAAGAAATGGTAGATCAAATATACACCATAGATAAACAAACAAACGGAAAAATTTGAATATAGAGCACGATGATTTTGAGGTCCAGTGATAATGGAGAGAAGTAAAGGATTCAACAATAACAAGTATCAAAGCAAAAGGTTGCGCAATGACAAGATTGTAAAAAAGGAAAGTAACTAAATGATTGTGTCTACTTTGAATGTCTATTGCATTTTTTTGATTTATATCTTCAATGTCAAATAACTGAACACCCAAAACCTTTCCAAAGACACAAACATTCATATGTATGCATTTAGAATTTTTTCCTAACTACAAATATTGATAACGATGTTTTTGGTTCCAATACATTGCAGGAAAGCTAAAGGCTCCTGCGAAGTAAAAAATGGTCCCTTCTTAAGATAATGCTCCAGACTCTAAGAAATTATATATTAAGAAAAACTTAACAACAGAATTATCACCATTGGTAAGATGCAGCTTACCATATCAAACAACCAACAAGTAAAATATTCAAGAGCAGTGAGGCAGATTCACCTTGTCAGATTTTGCACATACCATTTCAGTAAAATAGACCTTTACAACAGTTAGGCAAAACATAAACCAAATATAAGGCCTATGCCTAGAACAGCACTTTGCTCGACCGATGCCCTTCTATCATCATGGTTTTTCCCCTGTCCTACTAACCTCGCTAATTGTTTTAGTCACATGCATGCACTAGAGATTAAACCATCAACATAATAAAAAATCTCCACGAAAGCTTTTCAGAGCAGTAAACACATCGGCATTATAAAACTATGGGTTAACAGGAAGATAGGAAAGTCTTTCAAAGAGAACTACACAACCTCTCTATCACTCGCCCATCACAATCCATAATCACTCACGCACATAATGTCTTTCAAAGAGAACTACCCTAACAAAGAAATCTATTCTTACCCAACACTCTGTATGATACTTATTCCCATAACTAACAAAGAAATCTCTTTTAACCAGCACCTCTATTTGATACTTATTCCAAGTTGTTGACACCTAAATCTTGACAACCTATTTAGTATTTCATTGCATAGAAAGTTAGGGATCGACCCCCTAGCAAAAATATTAAGTTAAAATCGCATATAGATATTAGGAGAATTGGGATTAAAAGTTATAATTACATTGGACCAGCGGTGGATGGACGTAATCAAAAGGTTCTGAGCTTAATTGTGGACTGAGCTCATACAAACGTCATTTTTTTGGGGGGGGCCCATGAAATTCAGGCTGGAAATCAGCACTTGAAATGTTCCATATTGATGAAACTTGGACAGCAATATTATACATATATCACGAGAATTCGGCCATGAAAGATAGGAAAGGACATATGAGCAGCATATATTTGGCTCAGCAAAGAGAGATCCACAACCTCAATCACATAAAATATTCACGTGGAATCAGTCAACCAAGTAACAATTGATTGAGGAAAATAATATATGAGGAGGTCGGTTCCTCTAAGTATAAATAGACCTTCGCATAGCCAAGAAGAGGGGAGGCGCCACACAATTGAAAACACGCGGCCACAAGATTAAGAGAAAGAGAGGTCAGCCACAATATAAAAATTGTGAGTGAGAGCCGAGAGAGAGAGAGATAAAGGGGGTCTTCAAGGTCCTGAGCGGCAGCACTTGGAGGACTTCTCTGGGATCAACATTCGGCCCATTGGAGAGCACAAACTTGGTCTTCACAGAGCATTTGCCATAGACGCACGCAAAGAAGAAGACCATTCTCGGTGATCCTCGAGACGTCGATCTTTGCCCCAGGTCAGGAGCAGCTTCCCTGGTGCCATCGTAAAAGTGATCTTGCAGTCTCGCCACTGCAGCCGCAAGCCTACTTCCAACCGTCATCACCAGGGACCCTCCCCGGCGCATCTATTAGGTCTAGTCACGCTCAGTCCATTGCGCAGTAAGTCCCTGTCGTAAACCACCGGGGATACGCTTGCTAGCTTCTCAGTCAAAGCCAGCAAGTCCTCCTTTTTCTTTGCACTCTCTCGAGCACTCAGAGACATTCTTCAAATCTTGACTATACAGGTGCACTTTACGAAAAAGACACAAGAAGGAACAAGTTCTTGGGACTCCTACACTTGCTTGTGGTCGTCTGTCGCTAATCATTCCATTGGAATTCTGTTCTCACAAGTCCTCAAAGCGGCCGCCAGCATAGTTGAGAACATCGAACGCTACCGATCTACCATCGTCGAGCATATCGCCTGCCACCATCTGTGATCTCTAGCCAATTCCGTCAAAGTTCAAATTTGGATACGTGATCCGCAAAATTAGGTAAAATTTTATCTAAACAACCACATTGTAGCTTTAACTCTATCTATAAGGTTTTAAATGGAATTATTGATAGCTCAAGAATCATTAGAATTGATATTTTGATCTTTTAAGACTTAATATCAATTTATTGATTTTATTCGCAAAATTTAAAGTTGATTAGATATTTTTCATTATTTGAATTGATTGGATTATATCTTTGATAATCTCGAATGATTATGTGTCTCATTTCGCTTGATTGCTTCTGTTATTTCAAAAACATAAACAAGATTACGTGGAATATTACATATATTAAAATTGGTTTCCTAGATAGAATTGCATGATAGAATAGTTTAGCTCTTTTAATTAAATTAGAATGCATGTTTAGTTAATATCTAAATTAAATAACATCTATTATTTGTTCAAATAAGTTTCTAGGTTAAGATAAGATTTAGGTTAGTCTATTTCCTAGTTTAAAATAGATAATATCTCACTTTAGATAGATATTTTTTTTTGGTAATTTTTAATTACGAATTGTGACGAAAAAATTTAAAAAAAAAAACCATGTGCATGTCATATAGAATTAATTCTTGTAATTTGATACTTGCATGTCATTTAGAAATTGGCCTCCTTAATTAAGTTGCCTCTCAAGTAGAGTAGTTGCATGTTAATTATTGCCCGTCATTAGAATTAGGCTAGTTAGTTAATTGCATGACATATGGCATAGCTTAGCTTTCATTTAAATAAGAGAAAACTCAAGATTTGTGTTGACACCAGATTTTTTGTCTATCCGTTTCTTTTACAAAAAATAAAAATATATATAAATGTAAAAAGCAAAAAAAAAAAATGAAATGATAAGAATAAAAAATAACAGAAATATACAGTAAAAATCGAGCGGACCGGTTTTTATTTAGCCCATCTTTTAGAAAAGCCCAGTCCCCATGTTTTCTTCTCCTCCTTTGCCGCTCGCGTGACGTGGAATCGAGGGGAACCAAAGCATGGGAGACTCGCGTCTGTGAAGGAGCGCGTGGGAGAGGGAGGCGTAACAGAAAGATTCGCTGCCAAAGGGGAGGCGGGAGGTTCGCTCAAGAAAAAGGCAACGTTCGGCTGGTTTTTTGCAGGAGAGAGCGGCAGAGAGAGAGGCAGAGGTTGCTGCCGAGAGAAACCGGAGACAAACTAGAGGATCATGATATTGCGCGGGGCGAACCGCCTCTTCTGCTTCCACATCCAGTCTCGCCGGAGAAAGTCAGCGTGCCGTCGGAGTCCGGCGACCTAGCGTCGAGCTCGAGCTCGAGCTCGGGATCGTTCCTCGGCGTGTAGTGACGAGGAGTCAGTCGAGAGTGAGAAGGAGAGGAAGCGGAGGAGCTCGCTCGCACGACAAAGGAAGGAGTCCACGTTCATCGGAGGCCAGTCCGTCGATCGCCGTTCCCCATAGCGCCGCGCTTGAACCAGGTAGGTGTCCCCTCGTCCGTACGTCAATCACTCTGCTGGCCCCGTTAAGGTTGTTGTACATGTATACTCTCGTCTGCTTGCCGTGTATGCTAGTATGCCTGTTGACAGTCTCGGTCTGAGTTTGAGCTGCGGATGAGTCGGAGGTCTCCTGTTTCTTTAGTACACACCGCATGTTTGATAAAATGCCTAAACGAGATTCTGAACTGCGTTTTGCGAGATTCGTTTCTGTGATACCATCTTTATACGAGTTTGACTCCTCTTCGTTGTGTTTTGTCCGTTCTGATGGCAATGCCCGAACTATTACATTTTTTTTTGTCATACAAGATTTTAGAGCATGAAAGTTCTTCGCCGGAGCTAGTTCGGCGTCGATGACAACCTCCGGCCAGCCAGCGGCCGGCAGTAGCTTAGCGCCAGAGTAGCCGACCAGCAAGGGATAACCAGTGAAAACCGAATTGTGGCTTTGCATTTATCCATGGGGCGTTGGTTGCAGACGTGGGAGGACTTCGGGGAGGAAGAGGACAAAACAGAAAAAGACAAAAACGACAAAAGAAAAGAGAGAAAAAGAGAAAAGGCCAAAAATAGGGAAATAGAAAGTAAAATGGGCTTCGGGCTTTTAAGTTGTGGGCCGGTCGCCTTAAGAAGAAGAGAAGGGTTTTGGGCTGCTTGTTGTGGGTTAGGTTATTTTTAGAGTTGGGACAAAGAATTAATAAAAATAAAAGTGTTCTTGGAATGGTTTGTTTAATTCCGAGTGGGCTTCTAGGGTTAATAATTTTAGTCCAACCTGATCCGATAGGGTTTGGGTCGGTCGGTTTAGTTGGGTCGGGTATCTTGACCCGGTCCGATTGCTTATATGTTAATATTAAAAAATATTAATAATTAAAAATTAATTAAAACTTCAGAAAGTTTTAAAAATTTAGGAATAAAAAAATTAAGAAAATTCGAAAATCAATCAAAAAAATTGGAGTTTTAGAAAATCATGAAAAATTAAAAAATCTGAAAAAGTCATTAAAAAAATAATATCAAAATAGAAAACCCTTAGGAAGTAAATCCTAAAATCAGACAAGCCTCTAAGGCTTTACAATAGGCTTCCCCTTTTGATTGTCTTTTTCTATTTTTGAGATAATTTTAGGATGCGTGCATGCTTTCTATTGCGATTATAATTGATTGTGCTTTTCAACTTTGGATGTTGCTTTCCTTCTTTAAAATGGTTAGGATGCTACTTAGAACCCTTGGATAGGCTGCTATGGTGTTAGCTAACATGTGATTAGGTTACGTATTGAAAGGGCGTTGGCCTTAGGGCTAATGTAGTCAAATGCCGAGTTTAGAATCTTTGATTGCGTAAATAGTAAGATATATCTCCCATATCTTACTAGTTTTCCAATCGATCTAAAAAGGTTAATGGTGATTCCTTAGTCAAAATTTGTATAGGCTTAAATTGATTAAAATTTGAATGTTTGATATTGCACGAGATATGGAATTGGGAGAAGCTCCTATCTAAATCATGGGTAGCAGGTCCATCATGTAGGCAATATTTGTAAAGCTAAATTTCCCCCTCCCTTAGTTGGAAGGGTTACGTCGCGACAATTTGAGTGAAATTTTGTGACAATTATAAATCATATTTAGGTTAAATATGTGTTTCTAATTAATATTTGTTGCAAATGCTTACGTTGCATCAAGGTAACTATTCTCCTTATGCTTGCAATTTATGTATTGCCTTGCTTTATTAAGTGTTGAATAATGGTTGTGCACCTGCCTAATCACCTTGCTTGTTAGAAGATATGTTAAAATCAATTCAAATTGTCTGCAAAAATATTTTTGTAAATAAAAGAGAAAAGGTATTTAAAGGGTGTTAGAGCAATCTAGTGTGATTAAGTTCCCGAACTCATTTAATCCATGGTTCGTAGTAGTAAGGTATTTTTCCAAATGCTTTACTTGAATATCTAATCAATTTGTCATAAATCGATAAATGGCAACTCTTAGATAAAATTTATTTGCACGCTAAGTCTAGACTTAGTAATCTATTAGTTAAACCTCTAGATGGATCCAACCCGTTTCAACACAAGTGCTCGTTGCCTTCATTATGTTGCTCCGTTATTTGGTTTCTAAACCAACACCATAAATATTGCCCGAAATGTTAAGTCATCTCCTCCAGGGTGCACCCTTGGTTTTGGGCATCATGATGAAAAATAAAATTCACACGATGATGATGCCCACTGTGAACAAAAAAGTAACCCCACCGAGGATGGTTGCCTTGGACAATAGTACAAACAAGAATGATATCCCTATACCTGACAGTTGGCTTGTGGTGAAACTAATTGCGCTTTATTGCGCACGTAGGTGGCGGGAATAATTCAGCGTTATAAATGAAGTCATGCATCACGTTGACAAGTGATTCTTGTCCATTTGGTCAATAATCTTTATATTACTTTAGTCAATCATAATTAAACAAGTATCTAAAGCTAAGAGAGACCCGATAATCCCACCAATATTGCACAACAACCTTCATCTCCAGCCCAGTCAACGAGGAGAGTACATACAAAGGTAAACAACCCTTACCAATTTGACTGCAAAATTCCATATTGATACTAGCCTTCTCAAATATTCAAGGGTTGAATAAGAGAACAATGTCCATGCCACATGCCTGTTGGAAGTCATGGATACTAATAGCATAGATGATCATGTCGTAGAGGGCTAGGATCGGGTGAAGGAGCTCTTGCCACACATCCTTCATGCTAATGCTTTGCACATGGACAATGTTGTCATTGGACTCTCTTGGGATGGTGGTAGCCTCCCTAATTTTGTTAACTAAGAGTGTGCTTCATGCTAATGCTTTGCACCTGGACAATATTGTCATTGGACTCTCTTGGGATGGTGGTAGCCTCCCTAATTTTGTTAACTAAGAGTGTGCTTCATATCTTTCAAGCGTCTACCGACCACCAAGGGGATTCCGCATGGCGCAAATCACAATGATGATGAAAGAGATACAAATGTATAAAAAAAAAAAAATTATTTTCCCATAACAAAAAAGACAAAAATTTATAACATATGAAAAATAGAAAAAGATACTACAAAATTTCTGTAAAAATAAAAATTGATAAGTACCTCAGATAAGGAGGTGAAGAAGCCATGGAAGGAGGCAAAGGGAGATCTCAATCACATAAAGGAGGCAATCATTGGGGTGTAGCCGACTCCTATGTGAGCAATGAATCGGCCTAACGAGATAAAGAAGTTGGGAGCAAACCCATCAGGAAGGACCCAAAAAAGAAGAAGAATTTCATCAAGACAATTGTCCGGCGATGGCCAAATTGGTTGGCGATTCACCCTACCATCACCAATCCAACAAGCGACACCACATAAAGGATCATCGTCTGGACATCAAATGGTCATTGATTATCTTCTGGTCCTTTTTTGAATATACTGCCATTTCGATCATTAATCCTGATTTTGCCAAAATTTAAGGAAAAACACATACACAATAAATCTTTTGTAAGGACCGACCTTTAACCCTACTTGCCAACGATATTTGTTTGCCTTGTGCTGTAGGACTTACCCCTTCATGGTTTTGTTTCCTTAGCTTCACCAATAAAAGGCCTCATTCAAGGTAGAGGCGTCACCACATTGCTATCCCTCAACCTAACTTGATATTGTCTTCTTTAAGGTGCAACTGCATTGTCATCCCTCGAAAGGTTATGTCTGTGGCACATCAGAAACTACTACCAAATGGCCTTGTTGGTAGTTAAGATTTGTGATGCTCCTTATTTAGCAAATTACTTCATTGTCCCCAAACGATATGAGATTGGGTTCATTTTATCCCTTTCGTCATCCTCAAGGCAGAGTTGCACTCCCATCCCTCACGAGATTGAGTCATTACATTATTTATTATCACAATCATTGAAAAAAAAAATTAGTGCTTGATATTTCTTCCATTTTTAATTGATATGTGATTATAAGATAAAAAAAGATGAGAATAATAAGTGCAATGAATTTGTCCGAGATTAACGTGCTTGGCCAAAAAAAAGTGAATTATGTTATTTGAAATTAATTAATCTTTTCCTTTTCTATTTTTAGTTTTTTTTTTTCAATCGGTATAAAGCTAGAAAAAATTAGGACAATGAGACTAACAACCTAGTTTTATAGACGTGATGGAGGCAACAATCACGCATCTTAATGTGAACTTGTTCACAATCGGCTTTGCTGGAAGATGGTGAAGCTCTCAGTCAACTCCAATTGAATGTTGTTGTTGATACTAGAATCACTTAATGATTGTGGATATCTGCAAAGTCAATTTAATAACTTATGTACGTTGACAAGTGGTGTATCTAAAAATATAACGTTATATTTTGAAACGTTATATAAGTTGTTGAATTGATATAAGTTGTTGAATTGACTTTACAGATATCAACAGCCATACTAAGTGATTATGGTGTCAACAACAACGAGTTGACTGAGAACTCCAATCATCCTCTAGTAAAAGCTGCTCATGAACAAGTTCACATTAAGATGCGTAAATGCTACCTCCATCATGTATATATTACTGGGTTGTGTTTAGTCTCGTTGTCCTTTTTTTTTTTTTTTTTTCTAGCTTTATACCAATGGGGAATGAAAAAAAGAAGAAGTAAAAATAGAAAAGGAAAAGATTATTTAATTTCAGATAAATTCACTTTTTTTTTTTTGGCCAAGCAAGTTAATCTTGGATAAATTTATCACACTTATTATTCTCATCATTTTTATCTTATAATCACTTATATTGTGAAAATAAATTCAATGAAAAATGGGAGGAAAATAGGGCACAGATTTTTTTTTTCAATAAATGTGATGATAAATAACGTAACTACCTGATCTTGCAAGAAATGGGAATGCGGCTTCACCGCGAATGAGGCAGAGAGACGATGAAGTAATGTGCTATATAAGGAATAACACAGTCTTAGCTACTAAGGAGGCACTTTGGTAATAATTTCTCTACACCAAGGACAAAACATTTCAAAGGATGACAATGCTGCTACGCCTCAAAAAGGACTATTAGGTCAAGTCGAGGGATGGTAATGTAGTTGTGCCTCTACCCCAAACAAGACTTTTTCTAGGTGAAGCCCAGACGAACAAAGTCATGAGAGCTTGGGATAAGTGAGTCCTGCAGCCCAAAACGAACAATATCATTGGCAAGTAGGGCTAGAGGTCAACCCCTACAAATAAGATTTTTTATGTGTGTTTTTCATTGAATCTTAGCAAAATTAGGATTAATGATTGAGACAACAGCATAAGTAAAAAAAGACGACCACATGATAATCAATGACTATGTTGATGTCCAGACAATGATCTTTTATGTGGCGTTGCTCGTTGGATTGGTGATGGCAAGGTGGACCATCGACAGATTCGGCCGTTGTTGGACAATTGTTGTGTGAGATTCTTCTTCTTCTTCGGGCCAATCTCGATGGGGTTCACTCCCAACTTCTTCATCTTGTTGAGCTGATTCATTGCTCACATAGGAGTCGGCTGCACCCTCAGGATTGCCCCCCACTAAGTGATGGAGATCTCCCCTGCCTCCTCCCATGGCTTCCTCACCTCCTTACTTGAGGTAATTATCAATTTCTATTTTCAGAAAAATTATGAAGCATATTTTCTATTTTTTTATGTTATAAATTTTTGTCTTTTGCGTTATGGGAAAATCATTTTTTTTTATACATTTGTATTTGTTTCATCATCATCGCAGTCCGCACCATGCGGAATCCTCTGAATAGTTGGTCATGCGGAGATGCTCGGAAGATGTAAGGAGCATCCTTGCTAGGATCTTCGACTCCGAGGAGGAGACTGCCGCCATCCCAAGAGAATCTAATGGCCTCGTTGTCCATGTGCAAAGCATTTGCACAAGGGACGTGTAACATGAGCTCCTCCACCGATCCTATCCATCTACCATATGATTATCTGTGTGATTAGTATGCATGTCTTCTGACAGGCATGTGACATGAACATTGTTCTTCTATTCAACCCTCGGAATATTGTTCTTCTATTCAACCCTCGGATATTTGAGAAGACCGGTGTCAACGCCACCAACAAAAAAACTATTATGGAATATTACAATCAAATTGGTAACGGTGGTATATATCTTCGTAGGTACTCTCTTCGTTGACTGGGCTGGGCGACGGCAATTGTTGTCGTGCAACATTGATGGGATTATCGAGTCTCTCCTAGCTTTGGGTACTTGTGTAATTATGATTAACCAAAATGACAGAGCCTATTGACCAAATGAACAAGAATCACTTGTCAATGTGGTGCATGGCTTCATTGTTCTTCTACGTAGCATGTTACTCTGTAGGTATGGGATCGGTCACTTCCATTTAAATTGCTAAATTATTCCCACCACACCTACGTGCACAAGAAAGCGCAATTAGTTTCTCGCCACAAGCCAATTGTTATTCTTATTTGTTTTGTTGTCCATGGCAACCACCCTCAGAGGGGTTACTTTCTTGTTTGCAATGGGCACCATCATCCTTTGATTTTTTTTTTTTTCGTCATGATGCCCGAAACTAAGGGTGCACCCTAGCGGAGATGGCCCAACATTTCGAGCAATATTTATGGTGGAGGTTCAAAAACCAAGAAATTAAATTGCCGAGAATGATGGGCGACACAATGAAGATAGCAAACACTTGTGTTGTGACCTCCCTAAAATGGGTTGGATCTACCTAAGGATTTGACTAATAGATTACTAAGTCTAAACTTAACTAAAATTCTTGGAAGTCCTTATCGATTCGCAACTTAGGTTTAGGTTTTTAGGATGCAAATGAATTTTATTTAGAAATAACTACTAATCAGTTAATGGTGAGTTGATTAGATACTCAAGTAAAATAATAGGAGATATATCATATTTCTACGAATCAGGGATTAAATGAGTTCGGGACTTGATTTTGCTAAGAACGTGTTTGGTAACGTTTCTATTTTGGGAAACAATTTTTGAACATAAATAGTTTTTTTTTTAATTTATGTTCCCGGGAATAATTTTTGAACATAAGAATGCGCTTGGTAACTACAAAAAATTTCTATTCCAGAAATAGAAATGCGTTTGGTAAACTTGTATAATTTTGTTGTTTGTTTTAATTTTTCAATATTTTTATTATATTTTTCTTTTTTTTTCCTTCTTTCTTCTTTCTTTTTTCTTTTCTTTCCTTCTTTCTCCTTTGCAAGGTCGGCCTCATCTTGGCTGGGCGAGCTCGAGATCGCCCAGATCTGGCGAGGCTCGACGTCGCCGAGGGCTGGCGACCGACCAAAAGGAAGAAGGAGGAAAGAAAAAACAAAAAAAAGAAGAGAAAAAAAATTGTTTCTCGAAATTGTTCCTGAGAATAAGAAACAACTTTTTTTTACTTCTTGTTTCTGTTTCAAATCTGTTCCCGGGAACAAAAGCTTTACTTAATACGTTTCTGTTCTTTTTTTATCCCAAAGAACAAAATAACAAAAAATTTTGTTTTACGAAACAGACACACTTTTTTAACGAACAGACCCTAAATTACTCCAATGCTCTTTTGGTGCATTTTTGTGTTATTATTTTCAAAAATATTTTTGTAGACAACTTGGATTGATTTTAACCTATTATTATATAAGTAAAGTGAACATGCGAGTGTACAACTATTATTGAACACTCAATAAAGCAAGGCAATAAATAAATTGCAAGCATGGGGGAAAATTTAACTTGATGCAATGTAAGCATCTGTAACAAATATTAATCAGAAAAATATATTTAACCTAAATATGATTTCTAAGTATCACAAAATTCCACTCAAATCTCTTTATGGGTTTTCTCGTATTTAAATGAAAACTAAGCCATATGTCATGCTATTGAACTAATTAGCCTAATTCTAATGATGGGCAATAATTAATGTGCAACTACTCTACTTGACATGCAACTTAATTAAGTAGACCTATCATGCAATTTCTAAATGACGTGTAAGTATCAAATTGGTATACCTGATTTAGTCGGATGGAAATATCAGCAAACCTTAGAAACATTGTAATGGATAGCCTCGAGAGATATGGGGTTGGGCTAATAGACCCTCGGAGGATACATGATCTTTATTATGATCTCCATAGCAATTTGGCGAAATACGGTGAGGATGGAGTGAAGGTAGATGTTTAGAATATATTGGAAACCTTGGGACAAGGATATAGTGGATGAGTTGCTTTGACCAAGCAGTATGAAGAAGCGTTTGAGCAATCTATTGCAAGGAACTTCGAAGAATATGATATCATTTGCTGCATGAGCCATAACACAAAGTCCATATACAGGCTATGTGGTACCGACATAGACACGCAACATGCAACACAACAAGACATGACATGCTAACACGTCTTTTCTAAAAAAAATCGAGAATTTTGACATATTATATATTAAATATATTTTTATATATAAATGTACAAATAAATAAATAATAATAAAAAGACCCTAGAATTAATTTACACTAAAAACATTAATCCAATATTTGTTAATATTATTCATTATTTTAATTTGACAAATTCAATTACATTCCATTACAATAATCAATAAAATTTGAAGGAAAAAAGAAAAGAAAAAAGAAAGGCAATCTACATTCTACTATTAAAATCATGTGCCTCTACTGCCTATATAATCCATGCTGAAAATCGCACTACAAATAAGGAATTTAGCCTTTTTAGGCAAATGGACGCATGTCATAAAATGTACAAATTCATTTTATGCTTAAGTGAAAATCAAAAGTTATTTCTCATCAAAATTTATGATTGTACCTAAATTCCATAAATTATGGGAAATTATATAAAAATATATGACATCCAAGTTATATATTATGAAAATTTCGGATATTGCCGAGCAACAAAAATCAAAATGCGTCTATTTGAAATCACAAAAAAGAAAAGTTAAGAAACTATTCAAACAAAGAAAATAAACTCAAAAAGCAAAAGAGGAATAAAAATTGAATTGTTCCCCTGAAAAAAAAAAGAAGGAGAAAAAAACAACGCACAACATTTTCCGAGGTTTATGGCGCGTTTAGTGACGTTTCGTTAAAAAATTGTTCTTGGGAACAGAAATATAAAAAACTATTTCTATTTCGGGGAACAATTTTTGAACAAAAAAACGCGTTTGGTAACTGTACAAAATTTCTATTTCTAGAATAAAAAAAGAACAGAAACACATCCCGGTAAACGTGTATAATTTTTTTCTTTTAATTTTTTAATATATTTATTTTAATTTTCCTTTTTTCTTTTTTTCTTCCTTTTGGCCGATCGCCGGCCTCGGCCATGGCGACGATCGGCTAACGAGGGTTGGTAGCCTCGCCCAACCACAGCGAGGCCAAGCCTGGCCGGGGGCCGGCGACGCTCCGACGAGGTCGCCGGTCCTCGTTGCCGGCAGGCGACCGGCCAAAGGCAAAAAAAAAAAAAAAAAGAAAAAAGAGAAAAAAAATGTTTCTCGGAATTGTTCCCAGGAATAAGAAACAAGTTTTTTCTACTTCTTATTTATGTTCAAATCTATTCCTAGGAATACAAGGGTAAAAAATCGCATTGCTGTTCTTTTTTGTTTTTCGGAACAAAAAAAAAAATTGTGTTTCGAGAAATAGAAACAGATTTAAACAAACAGGGCCTTATTCTCTCATTGATTCTTCTTGCTTCATCTTCTTGACCTAGAAATAGGACAATGCCTCTCTCTCTCTCTCTCTCTCTCTCTCTCTCTCTCTCTCTCTCTCTCTCTCTCTCTCTCTCTCTCTCTCTCTCTCTCTCTCTCTCTCTCTCTCTCTCTCTCTCTCTCTCTCTCTCTCTCTCTCTCTCTCTCTCTCTCTCTCTCTCTCTCTCTCTCTCTCTCTCTCTCTCTCTCTCTCTCTCTCTCTCTCCCATCTGTGACAGTAATGGCAGTCTCTCCGCACACCAAGTTGGGACTCCACCGACCCTCTCTCAGGTCATTCAAGCGCTCACTTTTCCCTACCCAGGACCTGCCTTGGCTAAGGGAGTGCATGATAACCCAAAATTTTTGTTTCAGAAATAGTTTTTTCTGTTCCAAATCTATTTCTGGAAGAGAAATCCGTTTGATAAACTGTCTCCGATTTTCTATTTCTGGAATAGATTTCTATTCCAAAAATAGGTTTGGAAGAGAAATCAGAAGTAGAAAAAATCAACTTCTCTATTTCTGAAACAGAAATTAGAAATAAAAATTTTCTCATCATTCGTCAACCGGTCCTTCATCTATTGCCACTGACCATCATCCATCGATCGCCTACCAGACCCAGCCATCGCCGGTCCACCGTTGTCCGAAAGGAAAAAATTTTGTGTCGTTATCACACGAATTTCTATTTTTAGAGTAGAAATTTTGTGTCATTATCAAACGGTTATTTTTGCTTAGAAACTCTTCTAGAAATAGAAATAAATCTATTTCTATTCCAGAAACTATTTTTAGAACATAATGGTTTTCATGCACCCCCTTAATTTCTCAATCTTGTTTTTTCAGTCGATTTTTTTAAGTTGTGGAATTTCGAGTTGTGAAATTTGTAGCTGCACCACTTAGCTCTATTTGGGGCTAAAGCTTCAATCTTCGAGTTGGTCTCTCACTCTTATGCCATCCGTTTGTTCATAAAAATGGGTGGCGAAGGGGTACTGGGGAGCCCCGCCAGCCACAAGTGAGGGCCGTCATTGCCGAAGGGCTTGGCGTCACCCAAATCTAAGGGACCTCACCGGCCCTTGCCTGGCCGGCAATCACCTCACCCAAATTAGCGAGGGCTGCCCCCCCTCTACCATCACCAGCCCGCTCTGATGGATACAGCGACAATGGTGCCCAGCCACAATCGCTACCCATTTTTTTCTTTTGTCTATTTTTCATATATTTAGATTTTGACCCTCAAGTATTGAAAATTTTTAAAATTGATCCCGTGCATATCGGAATTACATGTCGGAATTCTAAACTCACGTGTCGGAGCATGTCAGGGAGAGTTGAATACGTGTTGGATTTTTCGACATTCATTGACAACGTGTTAGACACGTGTCGAAGTGTTGAACATGATACGAAGGTTTCTGGAAAATGTCAGTTCTTCTTAGTATACAACTCTGCTAGATGATTCTCGTTTGCGTATATGATATGTATAATGTGTTTTTATAGTGACAAAGTGCCAACAAAGAGAGGATGCATTGTGGATAATTCGAGAGAAGAAGGCTGGGTTCGACATTGTCCCAACGAATGTTCCAATGCCTAGCATGGATAGATTTCAGCTTCTCGCCAGGATCACTACCATGGGGATAACCATGCCTATAGTTAATAAGTTCTTAATATGTCAATTAATTCAAGCTACTCATAAATTTATGGAATTAATGTGATAAATTTATTTTCTCTTGTTTAAATTTGCCAGGATTTTCTAGTGATGCTAAAAAGGACATCGTTGTGATGGGAGTGAACAGCAGGGCTTGCAATTTTCTAGTAAAGTCCATTCAAATCTCCACTCTTGAGATTCTGTGGCAACATGTGCTTCGGAGCAACCGATCATCAAGCAACAATTGTACTAAAGAATTGGAAAGGCGGAATGCTCTGATCACATCTTTGTCTAACAACACCCATACTTGGGTAGAGGATGAGGAAGTTGATGGGTTTTATAAAAAATGTTGGGCCAAACTTGGCCCGTAACTCCAAAAAAGCAATTATTTTTGTGTAAAAGAAACTACATATAAAAGAACGTTTAAAAAGAAAGATAATGTTTTGCAAGTTAGTATTTTGTGGATTCTCTCTCTCAAGTAAAAGAACTTAGAGGCTTCAATTGACGATCGAAGGACTGATCCGGGAAAAACAATGTATGTCCGTCTTGATGATGTGCTCTACAACTGGTGTTACAAGGATCCTTGAGCATGTTTCCACGTTTGTGTTTTAGTATTACTCGATAGTTAAAATATCTGTTTTTATTGGGAATCCATTTTCAATATTGGTATTAAAGCATCATCTTGTTTCTCGATCGTCTTCAACATTAACATGGAAAGAAATATTTACACATAAAATATCTCAAACCAACCTAAGAAAAATAATAAATAAATAAATAAATTCAACGAAACTCAATTATCTCATAAATAGGGAAAGATATTTCAAATTTTTTAGAAAATTTTCCTGAAAATTCTAAGGTCATATTGAGTAATCACGAAAAGACTCTCAGAGATTCCTTATGACTCATTCAAGGCGCATTCATTCGATGCTAAGTTATATTCAACCTAAAGGTCGAAGTTTTCGTTATCTCAATTCTATAGTATTACATCAAAAACTCTACTGCAAGTTTTTTATAAGTTGAAACCACGTTGTCCTTTCATAGGCTATCTAACATTGCTTGCCATTCAGATGGAAGAGTGCTCATTAGAGTTAACACCTTCTCACAATTTGATATGGGGTAACTATTTCAAATGATTTCTTGTATAATCTTGTTGACACTGACCACAAATGTTAATATCTCATTGTCCTTCTACCCATAATTACATAATTCCGCTCTTAACCTTTTAAGTCTCGCCTTATGTCAAACATCGATATAGCATTGTCCTTCTACCCATAATTACATAATTCCACTTTTAACCCTTTAAGTGTCGCATTCTGTCATCCATTCTTATGAATATAGGCGTGTACACAAAATACATCTTTGTTCCTACAACAAATACAAAACAAAAAAGGGATTATACATAACCTTTAATGAATTCATCAACATTTCGTTTTTTTTTTCCCTATCAATAGTCAATGGTGGTCAATGCCAATCAACAATCAACGAATGATTGGGTTAGGTCAAGTGGGTCAATCGGGCTGGGACGGCCGAGGGGCAAAACGGTGACATCAATGAAAAAAGGACATAATCATAAATGGAAAAAAGGACATAATCATATATAAATAAAAAATGTTGATAGGGGCAAAATCATAATTTTGCGAAAAGTGAGGATAAAATTGTAATTGTAGCGGCAAGCACGTGGTACAAACACGCCAACGGTTGCTGTGTGTGTGCCAAGCATGTGCCTAGGGAGTCCCTTGTGCATGCCATGCACATGCCGACGACCCGAACCCCTTTCGGCCATGCGTGGAGGCGCATCCGGCCTTCCCCGACAATGTGCCACCCATTGATTTTCTCATCTTGATGAGAACTTCAACTCTGTACTTTCAAAAATAAATTTTGTCGCTTAGAACTTCAAGGAAGGACGTCGAATAGAATGGCCGAGTGTCAAGTTTTTCGCTCCCGAGCATTCGTCGGCATTGTTTCACGAATTTCAGCCATAAATCCATTTATAAACAACAACAACGATCGACAAACAATAATGCTATGCTCTGATACCAATGTAGGAAACGGGTTCCTAATAAAAATAAATACTTGAACCATCGAGTAACAATAAAATACAAATGCGGAAACATACCCAAGGATCATTATATCACCGATCATAAAGCACATCACCTAGACGGATGTACCATGTTTTCCATGGATTAAATGCCGTTGCAGTTGCGAGAGGGATCAATCCTTCGATTGTCGATTGAAGCCTCTTTCACTTCTTAAGTAAGAGAGTTTTTTTACTTGAGAGAGAATCCACAAAATACAAACTTGCAAAACGTTATATTTATTTTAACGTTATTTTATATTGCAGTTTCTTTTTATACAAAAAAACGATTGTTTTATGGAGTTACGGACCGGGTTTAGCCCGACATCTTTTATAAAACCCATTTTTGAATTCTAAAAGCTTGAAATAGAGCAGCAGAAAATGAAGCTGACCATGGCAAGAAGAAAAGCGGGGCGAAGTGGCCCCACGTTGCATGGACATTTAGGCCATGGTTGTTTAATTGTGTTTTCTCTGGAACTAAAATTTATGTTCTTTTGTTCCGGAAAACAAAATAAGAACAGAAATGCGTTTGTTTATACTTTTGTTCTTGGGAATAAAAAATCTATTTTTTCATTTCGGGAATAGATTTAGAATAGAAACAAAAAGTAAAAAAAACCCGTTTCTTGTTCTCGGAACACTTTCAAGAAACATTTTTTTTTTTTGTCTTCTTCTTCTTCTTCCTTTTACTGGTCACCGACCTTAGTCATGGCCTGCATCGTCGACCGGCCGGATGAGGGCTAGCAACCTCGCCGGAGTGTCGCCAGCCCTCGAAGAGGTCGAAGCCACGACTAGGCGAGCCTCACCGTGGTTGCGTGAGGCTCGCCGAGGTCAGGCTGGCCTCCGACGAGCTCACCGGACGTGGCCACCGATCGGCGACCACCGCCGTGGCTGGCAATTGGCCAAAGAGAAAAAGAAAAATAAAAAATAAAAAATAAAGAAGAAAAAAGGAAATTTTAAATTAAATATTAAAAAACAAAAAAAAATTATACAAATTTACTAAATGTGTTTCTGTTTTTTTTTCTATTCTAGGAACAGAAATTTTGTGTAGTTACCAAACGTGTTCTTTTGTTAAAAAATTATTTCTCGAAACAAAAATAATTTTTTTCTATTTCTGTTCCTGAGAATAATTTTTTAATATAAACGTTATCAAACGCGCTTTTAAACTCAACCAAATGGTTATCATGGCCGTCAATCGTCTTTGAATCGACAGTACGTGATGTGTGCATGAACTCATTTCCTTTCTAAGTGAGACAATGGTTCGCCTGACTGACATGTTTTTAAATGACACGCAATGCAGATGCCAAACCCAAAAGATATTGCAAATTATTAAGAAAATAACGGGCGTCCCTCGTCTCCTAGGCAAAACGTCTCCAGCCACCTTCTGGTAAGAGCCCCTAGTTCTATTTCATTTACAAAGATCAAGAGCAAATTGGGGAAAAAAAAAAAAAGCAAAACAAAACATAAGAGCGCCTTAACTATTGTATTTATTCCTTGAACTCCTGCAAGAAATGGTTATTAAATCAAGCTTTTTGATTGTGCAGAAATATCGCACGAACTCCAAGAAGATAGGGTGATGCCTTGGTGCTGCAAAGTGCACATTCTTCAGCTCAATATCCATCACAAGCTATGAATATCGCCCCTCAACAGCAGTGCACAGGTCGTAGCATGAGGATGCCTGATCTCGTTAAGTTCCCAGGCCATAACGCGCTCCCATGGTACCAAATGGGGCTCCAATCACAACTGCTCATGATGTTCCAGCAACCGAACTCGCCTTTCCAGAACTACGGTCGCCAACAGCAGGTAAATGAATCAGCTCAATGCCTGCCGTATGCTCCTGCACCGTCCGTGGGGTTTGCCCCACCAATGAATGACACCCCCAGTTCTTCCTAAACAAAGTGACAACTCGCTCACCATGCAGATGTCTCGAACAACTTCAAATATGCAAATCCTGGAAGAAGTTACAGCTGCAAGACACTATCTTTCCGCCATGACTCACCCTCAGCCATTGCATAGCCAGATTTCAACCCATGACATTCAAAGCCTTAATTCAAGTACTCCCCATCCTGCTTCTGAGCAGGGTCGGCCTATAGCCCTCAGCACCATCGGGACTAAAGCGAACAAATTATCCAGTAACAGCATCTTCACAGTCAAAGGAGAGTGCTATCGGAAAAACTGTAATTCCTTTGCCAAGGCTATGTTATCAGATTTGCTTGATTTGTTTGCAGATATGCTTGATATGGTTAGTTGATTCGGTGGCTGGTCCTAGCTCCAGATTTGGTTGCTCAGTTTAGTTTTGATTTAGCGATTGACAATGACAACTCATTTCGATGATTATTATTTTCATCTTTAATGCAGAATTTCCTCAAGACCTGGGTTAGGGGAAGACGTTCTTGTTCTCGACAGCTACATCCGGGACAAAGATGCCATGTAGGAGAAGACTTGAGAGTAATCTTCCTGCCGCGGTATATTTCTGCTAATAGTTGAATAGATAAAGTTAAACTCTGGTTATTCTGCTCTGTATTGAAGCGATAGCTAAACCTGTGAATATTTCATTAAAACCAATTACAAATCTCTCTTTCTTTATTACTTTTCTTTCGCTCATTCTTTCGCCATCCTTCTTTATTCGACCTTCGCCCCATGCCCATACATAACCGACCACAGCGAGTTCGCATGGAAATCAAATGACCAAAACAAAACGAATCTATGAAGGTTCATAACATTCATGCTGAGATAGCAGAAAGTTAACAATTGCGATTAGAACAAAGCAAGTTCATACAATGACACGTGTGCTCCAGCATTCTTATTTGTTTTCAAACCTCAGTACATTCGCTCATAAAGAAGGCATGTTCAAGAGCACATGATCAGAAAAGAACGTGATCTACACTCCCAACAAGTGCACCAGCTACCATCAACAAGCAGTTGCGACTTGGCATGCTCCAATCATTCTTTTGAATAATAATTCATAGACGTGTGTACAAATGAACCCTTAAGATGACTCCACTCACCTCACGATCTTAGCATCAAACCAGGATTGAATGAATGTAAGAATTAGCAAGTCCAGATATGTTTCCAACCAATATTGGTCTCTCTAAGCAAATTCACGTTTAAGAGGAAAGAAAGGACATAGGTGCAAAGAACTATTTAAAATAAGATAATGCCTTGAAAATCCTAAAACTTATTACAAAAGTACAATTAAATTCTAAAATTTTCAAAAATTGTAATTAAGTCATAAAACTCGTTACGAAGTGCAATTGGATCATAAAACTTTCAAAAAGTATAATTAAATCCTAAAATTTGTTAATTTGGTCAAATTAAGTTCTCCTGTTGAAATACACGATTCTTTTTCCTGTTGAGTTCATAAACCCTTAAGCGACGATCAAAATGGCCTCACCACTACAAATAGTAGAGGTGTTAAATGGGTGGGTCAAGTCAGGTTTGGGTCGGGTTATTAATGATCCAACCCAAATTGACCCATTGACCCATTAACCCATTTATAACTCATTTATGCATAATGTAAATTTCTCGACCCATACTCAACCCAACTCATACCCGACTCATTGAACTAAACTTAAAAAAGCTTATTTCTTTTATATATATATATGTTTAAATAATATATTAAAAAAATGATATTACTAAAATAGTTTTATACAACACAAATTTAATGGACCATTTTTATAATTTTTAAAATATTTATTATAAAAAATCGAATTTTAATTTTTTTAATTTTTTTAAAATTAATTTTTTATGTTAAATATATTTTTTAATTTTAATTTTTCTTTTTTCTTTTTTGTTCTTCTTCTTCTTTGGCTGGCCGCCGGCCATGATGACGGTCGGCGACTGGCCACAAGCGAGTCTCAAGCTCGCCCGACCACGGCAAGCTCAAGTCTCACCGATCGCAAGGCTTGAGCCTCGTCGGACGTCGGCAAGGCCTCCACCTTGCCAAATCCGGTGAGCTCGAGGCTCGTCGGCGTCGGGCAAGCTCAAGCTTGCCCTTCACCAAACGTTGGCGAGGCCTCCGCCTCGCCAAATCTACCGCGAACTCAAGCTTTGGGGGCGTTAGCGAGCTCAAGCTCACCCCTTGCCGGATCTACAAGGCTCGAGCCTCGCCGGGGCCGGTCGCCGGCCATCGCCATGCCATCGACCAGAGGAAGAAGAAAGAAAAAAGAAAAGAAAATTAAAAAAATAATTATAATTTCAGTTTTTATAAAAAAAAATTATAAAGTTAAATAGAGAAGAGAGAGTCTCTCTTTGTAAATGGGTTCATTTTTAATGGGTTGATAAATTGATCTTAAATGGGTCTGCTCTCAGACCCATTTAAGACTCATATATTTAACCTCTTTATTTTTAAAACCTATTATGGGTGTTTTAGAAAATGAAACTTGACCCATTAACGACCAATTTAACTAGAAATGGACCATCCATAAATGGGTCAGTGACCCATTTAACACCTCTATAGCAACAGATACATCAGCATACTCATACGATGCGCTGGAAATGTCGGCAATGCTGACGCGATGCGTTGGACAATGAATAATCTCAGCGAAACAGAGGTCACTTGACACCCAAGTCAAAGTGTCCAACTTACTATTTCAAGATCACAGGTCAAGAATCGCTCACCGGCTCAACATGTACTGGAAGCAGAGAGACCAATGCTGATCGGTGAAAACCGAGATTGGATCGAACTAACATTTGATGGTTTTCGATTAAAAAATAATGGGTTTTTGAACATGGCAATGCCGCCTAAACTAATAACAAGTTATTCATGCTAAAATGTTCACAATTGATCATAAACTTGTCATAAATATACCAGTTTGAGATTTTTTATCTTAGTTTTGGAGATATTGCTTCCAAATCTGAGGAGACACCTTCCAATCGCATCTTTTTTAACTTTGCCCCAAAATTCTCCAACATCATGTGTGCTAGATAGGACATGGTATCCCCTTAAGATCGTCGTTTTAAGGAGAAGGTGGGCTATGAAGAGGCCACGACACATATATTGGCCACAAATTATCCACACAAGTTGACGAATCGGATTTTAAATGGCCATTACCACGATAAATCTAATGGAAGGTGCTTTTGGGTAAGTGGTACAAATGGAAAGATTTTGGTTAGGCGTTTGAAAATTTAGGAGTTGGTGTCACTAGAGTTAAAGTTTATAAGTTTGGGAGGGACTTGCCCTTGTTTTTCAAGCGTGCAATATAGCATCTTAGCCTATGTTAAGAATACAAATGTTGTCAGCTTTCCTTTTGGCATAATGAAAGAAGAGGGCTTAATGCCCCGACATCAAATTTCGAACCTCATCCTAACATTAAAATGTCCTATTTTATCTCCCAAAAGAAATGTAGTCAATCCAAAAGGAGATCGAAACGAAAGCTAAGGCATCTTCTAATTCGACAATTTCCCAGTTGGCAAGCCAATTTGCTCACTTCTTTGCTTCACGGTACACATAACTTGGCTCAAACCACCAAGTTAGATCCCAAGTTGGCAAGTATCTTCGATCACATCATGTGTTAAAGCCATATAACAACCTGCCCCAACTCATACCTTAATGACAATTTTCTTTTAATGAGGAGTATTCTGTTTGTTTTTTCCTGTCATTCTACTTATCAAACGAATCCTTACCCTATATGAGTGCAGGGAGAATTACTGACAAAATCCTAAACGTATTATATAAATGCCAATTTAGACTCAACTTTTTTTTAATTCCATTAATTTAGTAATGTAGCCCTTTCAACCGATTTTGATAGTAAATCTTTGAGACCAATCATTTTATATGGCTTGACCAACGTTAAAGTGAACAAACTTTTCATTTTTATAAATAAAAAAAAGGAAAAAATTCAAAAAAATTGTAAATATCAATATTGATCGTAACACATATAATGACCAACATCCACTTTGATCATTTCCAGCTAAAATTGGCTAAAATGACTATATTATTTTGGTCAAAATTACTACATTGGCTAAATCATCAAATGATTTTGGATTAGATTTATTAAATAAGAAAGTTCAAATTCAATAAGTTAAGGATCATTGTAATAATTATTTCAAAATTGAAAAAGGTTAAAGGCTGAAACGCTACTGAAATATTTCGCCCACCTCATCGATGAAGTACGAGACCGGAATTATCCAATTACACTTCCAAAAAGCTACAAGGAAAGGGCAAACGATAAAATAGAAAGAAAAATCCAGCCGTTGATTATTCCACAATCGAGTCGAGCCCGTTGCCTCCCTCTGAATCTCCGCCGACGACCACGCAAGTCCATCGTCACCTAGCGTTGTAGGTTCACCTCTCGATTCGAGACAAGACAATAACATTGAAGTCGGTCGCTTGTTTTTGTCTCCTTGTTGTACCCCTTAAACTTTCATAAATACGCCGACTTAATCAACCTATATTCATACTTAATTAAAAAATATGTATATGAAACGTGAAATATGATTGAACAAGCCTCATTTGAAATTCACTAGTCACATCACTTTCAATGGTCCATATTCAAACATTCTACAATTAAAAAGAAAGTTTTAGATGCGATGATAGTGATTTACAAAATTTTTAATGTTAAGCAATGTGATGAAATTTTTTTCAACATAAAATACAGTAATTAAAAGGTCCAATTACTATTTATCATAACATTTACTACATTAATTTAGTGAGCCGGTTTTGGTATTCACCTAAAAGCTCGAGAGCGAATCACATAAGAATTCGCCTTTGAAAGAGCTTTTCCCCACTTTGGAAGGGCCATTAGATATCAAAAGCTTTTTTTTAAATATATTAACTAAAAGTGTTTCTATACTCACACAAAAATCGATTTGACCCATTAATGAAATGAACTCTGAGAAGAAATATTTATAGTACCACACGTCACAACACTAAATCAGTCATTCGGGTCGAAGAATTGACTTCTCAAACATCGATTTGCACGTAACTGGGTGAAAAGATGGAATTGTGAAATGAAATTTTGGAGCAAGAAAAGTGAATTCTCTTTCGGGAAGCGATGCGCTGCGACGCATTGCATGATGAGCCAGCCCCAATCCTAAGGAAACCAAGAAACCCCGAAACGACAAACCGCGAACTGCGGATCGCAGCGTCGGACAGTGGGCCTTCACCAACTTGGCCCCCGTCCAAAGCTCTTGCCCGTCAGCCATGTCACGTGAGATTTTCTTTACCTGTCTTTGTTTTCGTGCGCGCTAGTTCCGGTTGCTTTTCCTCACCGTTTTTTATTTTATCCGAAAATCCCCAGATAGCCAGTAGCTGGCGGGGTAAACTTGAGACAAACTAGGCTACCACTACAAATTCAGCCATAGGTGAGTTGCGCAATGGGGAAGGGGTTTCGAACCCCTCTCTCCCGGTGGGGGAGAAAGCTCTAATTATTGCGGCCACCACGGGTAGTGATTTTTTCTCACCGTTTTTTTCTTAAAGAAAAGTCACAAAAAAACAAATCCAAATCTATACCATTTTATAATATATTTACTTTAAACTTTTTTTATGACATCAAAAAATCCAAATTATGCCCAGTTTCTATATTTTTTCTTATAACATAAAAAAAAAAACCCTCAAACTCATATTTATGTAACACATTTGCTCTCCTCTGTCAATGTTCCTTTGGATGGCATCATTTCATGTGGGTGCCATATTAATACTATTTACCTTCTCGTATCAATGTAAGCAAAATTTTCAATAATATTGACTGACGGAACCTTGATGAAAAGTACATATGTCACGCAAGTATAAGTTTGAGATTTTTCGTGTTATAAAAAAAAAAAAGGTAAATGCATCACAATGAACATAGTTTGAGATTTTTTGTGGCTTTTTTCCTCTTTCATTTTACTGTTTTTATAATATTCTTGGGACTCCATATAATTCCCTTGAACAAAATGTTTTAGATACTAGAAATCTACAGAATCCGAATATCAAATATAGCGAACAAAATAAGAAGCAAAGAAGCTAACGTGGGTCCGGCCGGTACGCCTCAAAAATCAATTTTACCGGTCCATCCCACATCACACGGTCTCCCACAAGCCTGAACCATCTCAGCTCAAACTTCATTATCAAAAATCTGCTCAAAATTTCCAAAATGGTAGCAAAAGCCAAAAAGAAGAAATTCGAAAAAGGGCCAAGTCCGAGAGAGAGAGAGAGAGAGAGAGAGAGAGATGGGTATTGGGAGGGGAGGCAGAAAGAACTTCAGAACACGTCGCGCTCGCTCCCGGGGGCCCTTCGATCGGTTTCTTTGCACCGCGTCGTCCCGAGATAAAGCCGCGCAGCAGTGACCACATAATCCGAATCGCGGTTGTCTGGTCCATTCGGTTGGATCGTTGCAGGTTTGTAACTCGCGGAACGTGCCCAGGACCAACTTTTGACGGAACCAATTTTTTGAAAGTTTACAAAATAGGAGAAGGACGATCGATAAAAGAAAGTTTTTAGATGATATATGAAGCTCAACATGTTACACGAAAAGGGGATTTAATCTTGAGATTATGACCAACTTTTAGATATATTATAATAATACATTTTTTCTTTATAATCTCAAAACATGAAAGCAGGCACTCTACTGTCTAGACACATGTAATGCATTATATATTTTGTATTAGTTAAGTCTGGGCATTTAATCTATACAAGTGGGCAATTGAAAAAACTTTGTGTACAATTGCTGCAATTTATACAATTCATCCTCGATATCCAAGTTGGAAACTCTACCCACGCCTAACTAAATATTTTTAGGCCCGCAGGGTCATGTTATAAGAATTTTAGTTATGTGTCCGTGAAAAACTATTGAGTAACCTTAAAGTCGGCAAGGGAATTTTATCCTCTTTCACTAGCTGTAAGTTCAAATCTATTGGGAGCATTTTAAAGATAGAATCTTGAATGAATCGGAATGATACGGGAAAACATGCACTGGACTAGTTTGAGATTTACGAAGAGCTGAACTAGAGTTTGACATTTACGAAGAGCTGAACTAGACACCACCCAACCTCTGTCGGAACAAAAGATTTGCACAAGCTGGAAATCCAAGCTCCATCCGGAAAAAGAAAAAAAAAAAAGCCTTGCCCAATAAAATATTCAAACTCTCCCTCGGCACATGGATGATAAAGAAATTAGACACAAGGGCTAGAGAAGAGAAGAGGGAGATCGGGCCTTGAGTTTTTTTTTTTTTTTTTTTTGGACAGAAAACATAACTATATTCATTAAAACTGAGGATTACATCGTGCGCCTAAAATATCAGCAGTTAACAGATCTAATATCAGAGGGGGAGGGGATATGGGCCACGCATCAGAGAGAGCCCCAGTTTGATGAAGTTTTGCGGCCCAATCCGCTACACGGTTAGCACCCCTTCGACAATGAACAACCCTAGCGCAAGGAAAACTTCTCAGCAGGAGTTGAGCCTCTGCAAAAACCGAACGAACCTCCCACGGCGGCAAGGTAAGTTCGTTCATCGTTTCCACCAAAATCAAACTATCCGATTCGAGGATGAGTTTATTTCGCTGTCTACCCGATTGTTGCAGATGGCGAAGAGTGAGCAACGGTGCCATAAACTCGGCTGCGTGGCGAAGAAACAGTGATCGTCCGAGTAAGACCATCGAGCAGGGTACCTCGCTGATCTCTGCAAATAGAGGCGATTGTGCCGCTTGTAGATTGTGGATCAAAAGCCCCATCGAAATTAACTTTGAGTGAGTCTTGTTCAGGTGGTCTCCATAGTTCGCCACCACTGATCCGCTGTGTCGCTTGTCTTGCGAGAAGAAGGAGAGGATAACACGGTGATCGGGCATGTATCGTGCGGAGTCCACAAGTCGGCGTGGATTCGGATGCGATGACGGAAAATAAAGTGATTCCTCGCTTTCCGGAGATTCCAAAGAACATAAGCAAGTGTAGCCGAATCGGTGTGTTCTGTTGTTTAAGTATGTGAGCTGCTACCCAATGTTCTATACTGTGCGTAGTGTATATTTGAATGTGCATATGTTGAGCTAGCATGGACCAAACAGGAACTGTTTTTGGACATAATAGGAATAGGTGGGTTGCTGTTTCAGGTAGAGTATCCTGACAGAGAGGGCAAATCGGGTCCGTAATATGCCCGTGGAATAGGTTATCTCTAGTGGGTAAAACATTACGGCATAAGGCCCAAATAAAAAATTTAACTTTAGGGGCTATTTGTAGTTTCCAAATATGTTTCCATAATGCTTGAGGGAGAGTGTGAGGGCGAAGCTTGAGGCGGAGACTTTGATCTAGTGCGGTTTGCCTCGGATATTGATAACCACTTCTAACCGTATATTCTCCATGAATAGATTTTGTCCAAATCAGCTTATCCTCGCATGTGAGGGGCTGACGTGGATTGCGAGTATCTCCCCGTGCACCGTATGAGAATCATATAGTTCATTAATAACGAGATAAATTCCAGCTGTTTGTGGTGGGATCAACCAAATCAGCAACCTTAAAAGGTTCATCTTGGTTAGCCGGACCTCCTAGAACTCCTTTGGGTAGCCAACAATCTTCTCTTATTCTGATTTTTCGGCCATCACCTACTTGACCAACGGAAGCCGTGACTAATGGAATCCCGACCTAGTACAAGACCCCGCCATCCCCAAGAAGGCCTAGATCCTCTAGCGGCATTAAGAAAGTCCGTTGAGTGGAAGTAAATACCTACAAAAGCTGGCTCCATAGAGCCGTTGGATTTTGATGCGATCGCCAAGCCTGTTTCCCTAGTAGGGCTTTATTAAAGTGCGATAGGTCCCGAAATCCAAGACCACCTTCGATTTACTACCCTTTAGGTACTCCCATCGTGTCCAGTGAATGCCTGATTTTGAAGAGTCATTCCGCCACCGAAGCGTGCAATTCTCTTTTCAATAGCTATACAAATGGAATTCGGGATTTTAAAGATAGACATAGCGAACTGTGGGATCGCCTGGACCACAGCTTTGATAAAACTTCCTTCCCCCCCTTAGATATGAGTCTTTCTTTCCATCCTTCTAATTTTTTGTTCACGCGGTCAAGTATCCAAGTGAAAATTTCCTTCTTAGATCGTCCCCAATCCGAGGGGATTCCCAAATATTTGCCAGTCTGAAGAAGAATTGGAACTCTCAAGGCATTAGCTAAATTGTGTTGTAAATGTAGAGGACAAACCTTAGAGAAATAGATCCCAGACTTGTTTCGATTGATCGCCTGTCTTGTAGCCAAACAATACTGGTTGAGAATATTGGAAAGATTTAGACATTCCTGTAGTTTGGCCTCTAGAAAGAAAATTGCATCATCAGCAAAGAATAGATGAGATAGGACAGGACACCACCTATTGAGTCTAATGCCTTTGAGGTTTCCCATGTCGATAGCCTGAGTAATCATGGTCGATAACATGTTAGCTAGAAGGATAAATAAATAAGGGGAAAGGGGATCGCCCTATCGAATACCGCGGGTCGGCTGGAAGAAGGTTAGTTGTTCACCATTAAATCGCACACTGTAAGACACAGTGGTAATACATTGCATGACCCATCTAACCCAAATAGGATGAAATCCCAACTTTAGTAGATAAGCCTCTAGAAAATCCCATTCCACCCGGTCATAAGCTTTTTTCATGTCCATCTTCAAAACGCATGGAAAGTCTTCGGCTTTTCCGAGTGCGCAAATCGATGTAGCACTTCTTGGACGATGAGAATATTATCCTGAATTTGACGACCACTAACAAAGGCACTCGCTCGGGGATATCAATTCGGGGAGCCGGGCTTAAGTCTATTTGCAATCACTTTTGAGATAATCTTATAAGCATAATTGCACAGACTAATAGGGCGGTAGTGATCTAAACTTTCAGGGTGTGAAACTTTGGGGATCAGGGTAATAATGGTCTGATTTAGAGCTAAAGGCATAACCCCTGAGAGAAAAAACTGTTGTATAAGGGGGATAAAATCATCACACAAAGTGTTCCAATAAGTTTGGTAAAAAAGACCATTCAAACCGTCAGGTCCGGGTGCTTTTGTGCGTCCAAGCTGAAAGGGCCGCCTTGATCTCATCTTCCGTGACGGCGCTATCAATAAGTCATTCATAGTAGAGGAGACTATTGGCTGACATTGTGCAATAACCGGCTGAAAATCTCTAGGACCAACTGATCGGTACAAATCAGAAAAATATTGAATAGTCATATTTTTCAAATGACTGTCTTCCCTAACCCACTCCTGGTCACCATCTCGAAGCAAACGAATTCTGTTTCGCTGCCGTCGTTGAATAGTCGTAGCATGAAAAAACTTGGTGTTTTTGTCGCCCCAAGTAAGCCAGCTGATTCTTGAGCGCATGGCCCAAAATTGCTCCTCTTGCTGCCATAACTTATGGATTTCTTCCTTCAGTTTGCTTTCAGCCCTTTTATCATACTGATGCTGTGGTTTGTTGATGATATCCTGAAGCTGTAGTTGATAGTTAGCTATTTGGTTTATTGCTGGAGAGAACCTTTGACGACTCCATTTACTAAGTGCAATTGAAACTAGTTTGAGGCGTTGAGGTAGAGTCTTAGTAGTACCATGGCTGGACTTCCAAGATTGATCAACAATTGTAGCACAGTCACCTTCTTGAATCCAAAAAGCTTCAAAAGTAAAAAATTTATGACGACGCCTCAGGCTGACCTCAGTAGTTAAAACTAAAGGGCTATGATCAGAGTCCACTGCAGGAAGTGCAACCACCTCAGCTTCTGGAAAAACTATACGCCAGTCATAAGTACAAAAAACCCGATCAAGTCTTTCTTTGACATAATCAGCTCCAACTCTGTTATTGGACCAAGTAAATGCACAACCTTTACTATCCATTTCCATAAGTGCACAGTCCTGTACAACCTGCCTAAAGAAATTCATCCGATGAGCATCAGCTGGTCGCCTGCTAACCTTCTCCCATGAGTACATTACTTCATTAAAATCTCCAAGACAGATCGGGCCTTGAGTTTGATTTGACGCGAACGGAATCTTTTTATTTGTTCTGCTTAGAAAATAAAAACGAAATCTGCAAAATCTGTTGAGAATAAAGAATGAAAAATCTGATAATCTTGTCCGTCCGGATTTTGACCATACATCAGATTTCGATCGACCAGGGGATCCAAGCCGTTCAATCCGATTGAACTTATTCGGTGGTTTGAATCGGGTTTCTTTAGCTTGCGATGCACTCTTTGCCTTTAAAATTCGACGGGTCTCATATGGGACCCACAGTGATTTGATGCCACTCCATTTAGGCTAAATCTACATAAAAATAATAAGGAATGATAACTACTTTAAGAGCACGGTCATTTAAATCATTAAGTTATGTAACTTCATCATGAATCTACGTAATGAATGGTTTACTCTGTGTGGAATTCAAGTGATTTATTGATCGTGTTAGATACGCACAGACACGTGTAGAGTTAGCTGGACCACCGTACACGTACACGAGAGAGTTTATCGCTTACAATCTTAAACGACAAGGCTGCGAAGGTGTGATGGCATGTTATAGAGCACAGACGATCTTGCAGGTCTACTCACCCTAGACTGGGAACGTGCGATGGCACGTCTTTTGAAACAGCTTTTCCCTTCTGAAACTTTTTTCAAAAAGCTGGGATGCTTGGTCCCCCCAAGATTCCGAAGTACTTCTCGGAGGTAGTGTTAGCACGCGTGATAGCTATCATTTCCTGTGGGAAACGCAAAAGTGCCAAAAAAAAAAAATGATAGAAAACCCTCGTAAAAGAAACGCAATTGTGATTCGCTACACTCTTTAGCTCTTTCACAGTCGACGTCCTCTCCCGGAATCGCACACACCAGAAGTAATTCAACTCAGAACATGGCGTTGGTGACGAAGAAGAGAAAAAGAGACTCGGACACAGCCACATCTTCCTCCACGGGTGGAGGTAGCGAGCCACTGGGAGCTGAATTTGATGTGTTCTTGAATTTCAGAGGGCCGGACACTCGCCTCACTTTCACTGATTTCCTCTATCACTCCTTGAATGGAGCTGGGATTCGCGTCTTCTTAGATGATGCCGAGATCCGAAAAGGCGAAAAGATTGGAGGCGAGCTTCTACACGCGATCAACGTCTCCAGAATTTACATCCCCATCTTCTCCAAAAACTATGCATCTAGTGCATGGTGTCTTCGTGAACTTGCTCATATGGTGGATTGCTTGAGAAGATCGATGGACAAAGTGATTCTTCCCATTTTCTTCGATGTCGATCCTGACGATGTTAAGCTGAGAACTCAATTATACGTTGATGCCTTGAAAAGGCATGAGGACAGGTTCAGCGACGATGAAGTGCAACGCTGGACAGAGGCCCTAAGGGAGGTCGCTTCGGTCAAAGGATGGCACTGCAAAGATAGGGGGTAAGAGAGTTTTGAGGCTTTTCTTCACCCTTTTTTCACGCCTATGAATACAATACCCCAGCGCGAAAAACAAAGATTATTGGCTTTTTAGTTGAGTTTCGAAAGTACTGTGACAAACCCTCGTATTTAGATTAGTGTATGACTGCAAGATGCATGTGTTTGAAGGAAATTGCTGATTAAAGTGAGGTTATCCTAATGGATTTTGCTGTAATTGGTGTGATTTGCTTCAGTGGTTACTTTTTTGGGTGATCAACTCAGATCTGCCGATTTCCTACTGTTTTTCCCTTCTTTTTTTTTTTTTTTTTTTTTTTTTGGGTGCAATGAATAAATCTTATGTGATCCGTGGATAAGAAATCTTTCAAAAATTTTATGTTCATTTTCTGGTAAATTGTAGTTGCTTAACATTCTAGACTCCCTCTCTATGAGGTGTTACGAAGTGATGTCGGAGAATTGTTTCTGAAGTGATGCTCCGATGCATTGACTTTTTTTTTTTTTTAGGCTCGATGTTTATCAGATATTGAGGATGACGACACTCTGTGTTAAGGGGGTTATAATGTAATTGATGGGACATATAAAACGGAAAGGAAAAAAAATGATTTCTGATTTGCTGGAGTTGATATTCTTCTATTGCTATTAGCTGACGCTTGCAAGCCCCACCATCAATTGGCCAGTGCCCGAGACCCAGCCAACCCTCCTCCCATCTTCGCTGGCCCTTTCCAGTGATAGTGGGGAGGCAGTAGCGGCGAGGGCCTGCACAGCCCTCATCATTATGCGATCTCCCTTTTTAATTTAGTTTTGAATTTAGTTAATTAATATTTACATCAAAATTCAAATAAGAGGCTATTCTTTGCAGATTCAGCTCTCCAGTGAGCCATGTATGCAAGTTATATTAATAAAAAATTACCACATAGAATTTCCGACTAGGGTTGCCGAACTTGACGTTGAAATGTCCCAAATTTCAAAAAAAGTGACATTTATATGTATCTTTCGTAACTTTTTGTACTTAAATATTCTCCTACGCCAAATTCTGGCTCTTACACTGTACTTTTGCCGCTATTAGCTACAAATGATAATTGTGTCAAGGACTATGATTAGTACGGTTTTTCAAATATCTAAGAGTGTTTGTTATGTTTATCAAGATTAAATGGAGAGCAAATTGATTTACCCAGTTGCATATTTAAGGGAAGAACGTTTAGCTGTTTGTGGAGGCTTTCACTCAAATTTGGGGAGAGAATTCATTTAGACAGCGCATTTTCCTCGCGGAAACGTGATGATGATAGAGAAACTATTTTTGTAAAAATTAATTTTCAATATAATATAGGACAATGAATCAACAGAAAATGCTATTATTATCAATGAAAATGTCTAAGCATAATTGTTGTTTATAATGAAAATATTATTAGTCCATTGATCTTCTAAGTGATATGTACTGTTGTTTTTTGGAAATAATATTTTCCAATGATTGATTTTCCACTAAATAAACACATCGCTTGCAAGACAACGTTATATCATATTCTGAGTATCCAACAAAAGAGTAGCGCTTATGACTAATTCGGTATCAACTTTTTGGTGGTTTAAATTTCCAGGAATTAGTTCTTTCACACCATAAACGGGATGCTTGCATAATTCAAGGGTGACAGTGCATTGCTCTGTGGTTATTTTGCGGTGAATGTATTTGTCTTTCTCGAGTTCCAGGTTCCACGCCATGGGTGTTTAACCTTTGATTGCTGTGTTTTTGACTTGGTAGTTTTGCCACAAATCTTCTTCTCTCTCTGTTTGCGTGATTTTTTTTTTGGTGAATACTGTTTGCGTGATTTTGTTCCTTTCTCATTGTAAGAAGATGTGATACATGTGCGTGTTTAAAATAGATATCTTGGTCTCAATTTGCTTTGGCTGCTAAATCAAAATTTCCATTTCCGCCACTGATGTGAATGCCAAATCCACATGTCAAAAATCACGGAACTTGATGTTCTTTGTGTCGTTACTCAATCTGAATTTCTTGTCCGGCAGCCAAGGGGAGCTTATAAAACTTCTTACCGATGAGGTTTCAAGGAAACTGTCAAGAGGAGCTCGAGTAGTGCCCGATGATTTAATTGGAATCGATGATCATGTGCAAGCTGTGATGGATTTGTTAGGTAAAGATTCTCTCGACGTACGATTTGTCATAATACATGGAATGAGTGGAGTTGGTAAGACAACTCTTACCAAAGTTGTTTTCAACCAAATCGCATCTCAGTTCCAAGGTTGCAGCTTCTTATCAGATGTTCGAGAATTTTCACAGCAGGGTAAAATTGTGAAATTGCAAAACAAATTATTGTCTGACATCTTTAAGTCTCCCTCCATAAAGGTTCATGACACTGACTCTGGGATCAACATGATTAGAGGAAGATGTCGCCACAAGAAAGTTTTGATTGTTCTTGATAATTTGGATAGAAGGGACCAACTTGTGAAGCTAGCACAAAAATGGGATTGGTTTGGTCCGGGAAGTAGAATTATAATAACAACTAGGGACATCAATTTTTTGAAAATTTACAAGACTAATGCCTCAATGCGTCCAGAAGTGTATCGCTTCTACGAAATGGAGGAGATGCATAGTTTTTTTGCCCTCCGACTTTTCAGTAGATATGCATTTGATGCCGATACTCCTCCCCTCCAATATGATCGAAGAACAAGAGATATTGTGGAAATCACTGGTGGACTTCCGCTAGCCCTCGTGGTTATTGGATCCTCGCTTTGCAACGAGAGCGAAGAAGTATGGGATGATGTATTAGCCAAGCTGAAGAAAATGCCAGACAAAGAAGTTCAGGCCATATTGAAGGTAAGCTATGACATGTTGGAATATGAGCAGAAAGAAATATTCCTTGACATTGCATGTCACATGGCTGGTGAAAAAAGAAGTGATGCAATTTCCATGTGGAGAGCTTGCGATTTTTTCCAAGCGAAGCCATCTCAGTTCTTGTTAAAATGTCTCTAATAAAAATTATGAATGACGACCTTTGGATGCATGATCAACTCAGAGATTTAGGGAGGGAACTTGTTCGCAAGGAGAGCATCAACATCCTGGAGAGCGTAGTAGAATATGGTCTTCCACCGTAGCCATGGATGTTATAAAAGGAAAAGAGGTATGTATTGGCTAAAGTTCTATTTTTCACATTGTTTAGAAAAATAGAATAGGCCAGTACTATGTTAATTTACAACCGAGCGTGGTAGCTCATCGGTAAAAGGGATCATTTTATCTTCTATGAGATCATTAGTTCAGCCATGTTATAAGTGAATTTTTGACTGATTTGTGTTTTGGCATTTGCTACCTCGTGTGGAGAAATTTCTTGCTTTCTGCCAAGCTGATTGGGTTGTGGTAACGGACTCGTATACTTACGGGTGGAGTGCGTAATTATGGCTCGTGAGCCAAAGAGATAGTTACCGCCCCTTTTCGTCCTTTTACCAACAAGACGAACAGATATTGTTTTAAATTCATGAGCCTCTTTTGATGTCCGCCAAAGCTGGGGCCTAATTTACCTATTATATCCTTTACTAGGGAACAACAAAAATAGTGGCACTCAAACTTGGGGGACAATCTCAAGGGTGCAATATTACACGTGAAGACATTTTAGGGCTGGTAAATTTAAGGTTCCTTGAATTCGATGGAGGAAACTTTGTTGGGGACTTCCGAAATCTCCTTTTGGAGTTAAGATGGCTCTCTTGGCAAAATTGTCCATCAGAGTTTCAAGCTATTAACTTCTCTCCAAGCAATCTGGTTGTTCTCAAAATTTCAGAATCTGACCTTACAAATGATTGGGGTGGATGGAACCAGATCATGGTACGATATTATGTAATATGAGCAATTTACATTTACTCCTTTTTCTTTGCGCATAGTGAATATGACAATCTTTGTACATTCTTTATGAATAATTTCACAGGGACATTGTAGGTTAAAAGTCCTGTATCTCGTGAGTTGTAGAAGGTTAATCAAGACGCCTAGCTTCTCTACGTGCTTGACTTTGGAGAGACTCGTTGTGAAGGATTGTGAAAGGCTGGTTGAAATTGACCCATCCATTAGCATGCTGCAGGATTTGAAGCACTTGGAAATTAATGGGTGTAATGGTTTGAGGATGCTTAAAGGAGCTCCAACCGCGCTCAATCCAAGCACAGTATGTCAATCATGGCCAGACTCATTAAGTAATCTAATGTGTCTATCAACACTAAGGATGGAAAATTTGGAATTCCTTGAACTTCCAGATTCAATAGGAGAGATACCCAGTCTTCAACAGTTGTCTTTGAGTGATTCATCTGTAGAGAAGCTTCCAGAGTCAATTGGAAAACTGATATCTCTAGTCAAGTTGGATCTATCTCGCACAAACATTATAGAGCTGCCCAATTCGATTGGAGAGCTTAAGATATTGGAGGTGCTACTCATGGAAAACTGTAAATTGAGAAAGCTACCTAAGGCAATAGGGATGTTGGAGAAGCTCGAATATTTAGAAGCTAGCGATTGCAGATTTTTGGAGGGAGAAATTCCGATGGAAATTGAAGCACTATCATCTTTGAAAATCCTAAACTTAGGAAATACCCGTATTTCTATAGTGCCACCAACTATTAGTCAGCTTTCTCGACTTCAGGATTTGGGTTTGCGCGGTTGTCATGAGCTTCAACAATTGCCAGAGCTTCCGACAAGTTTGGAATCTTTGGAAATTCTATCTTTAGCTTTACAGAGGATTCCGGATCTGTCAAACCTAACGAACTTAGAATATCTGTATTTGTCTAATGGCGGTCGTTCTAGATCTCTTAATATGCCGCATGCACCACCAAACGTATGCCAAGCTCAAGAATTGCAGTGGATTGGGAGGTTAACTAAGTTGACGAATTTGAGATTGGACCTTTCAGACATGACCATGTTGCCTGCTGACTTTAGTACCCTTACCGAACTCCGTAATCTTGAATTACCAGGCCTCAGCTCTCAATTTCTCGAGCGGATTCCACCCAATATTGAGGGGTTGAGGTTCTTTGATCTTGAGTCCACACATGGATGGTCATGCCTTCACACGTTCAAATATTTGAACAGAATAGATGTATGCAGGTCATCGTTGACAGAAATTCAACTGGATGTGCTTGCACAGTTGGAGGACCTTCGCCAATTGTATATATTGGACTGTCAATTCCTTGAGAGACTGTCTCACATGCAAAGCTTAAGAAAGCTATGGTTTTTTGGGGTTACTAATTGTCCACGGCTGATTGAGGTTCAAGGTCTCGAATATTCAGACTCAGTGGAGCATATACTTATCAGATCCTGCCCATCTTTAAAAGAGCTACCTGATCTTTCCAGCTTACAAAACTTGGAAACACTGCATATATCTCACTGCAACTCGTTGGAAAGTTTGCCTGTTTTAGCGAATATGGAAACATGTCGTATTACTGTTTTCTCATGCAGGATGCTGCCTCGCGTGATATGTCCCTTTTCAGCTTTTGGATCAGGAAGGTTATGATGGGCAGCTTCCAATCCGCAATCAGAAGTGGCGGCATTTGAATGCCTTGCTCAGATTGCTCATCATCTTTTCTATGTATATCTATATGCTATGTGTACAAAACGTTCTTGGCCTTAGGGTGCGTTTGGGAACTACTTTTGGGGAATGTCTTTAGTAAAATGCAAATACCTTTGACTTAAAGGTGTTTTCCAAAATGCAACCGTGTTTGGTAAATTACACTTTGAAAGCTCTTTGTAAAGTATTTTGAGCAAAATAGCGTTTGAGAAATTACACTTGCAAAAGATCTTTGTGGTAAAAAAAAATTATCAAAAGAAAAATTAAAAAAAATTGACCAAAAGGGGCGCGAGTGGCCGCCGGCGACCTCCGACGACCTCGGCGACGCCGGATCCGGGGCGCAGCGAGGTTGCGCGACGCCGTCGCGACCTCCGGCGACCTCCGGCGACGCCGGATCTCGAGGCAGCGAGGTCGCGGAGGACCTCGCCGCCCGGATCTGGTCGCGGCGCGGGTCCGCAACCGCGCCGCCCTCGGAATCCGGGGGCGAGGTCGCGGAGGTCGCGCGGGACGCCGCCGCGGCCCGATCCGAGGGCCGCGAGGTCGCACGACCCGGATCGGGGCGGCAAGGTCCTCCCGCGACCCGCCACCCCCGGATCGGGTCGCGGTGACCCGCACCTTGCCGTGGGTCGCGGCGGTCGCGCCACCGCCCGGGCGTCGCTCGTCGGGCGACGGTCTCGGCGACCGCTCGCGGAAGAAGAAGCTCGCGGAAGGAGAAGACCGTCTCCGCCCCGGATCCGGGTTTGCGGTGACCCGGCCCTCGGTCGCGCCACCTCCGGCGTCGGTCGCGCCACCCCGACGATCGCCGGCCTCTCGCCGGCCGGAACCGAACCCCCCGAGAAGATGAAAAGTTGCGACGCAAGGGCAAGAACCGGAAAAACAAAACATTCGTGAGGACAATTTCGGAAAAAAAAAGTTATGAACAAGGTGCCCGCGTGGGCATGCCGAAAAAAGCCCAAAGCCCAAGCGGTCCCCCTCGCCTTGGGCTTTCGGCTTCACACATGCTGGCATTCCCTGAATGCGGGCTCAAAAATTTTTCCCAAACGGCCTAGCATTTGGCCAAGTACCTTTAGGCTTCAAAGGGGCTTTGGGAAGTGGTTCCCAAACGCACCCTTGGACTGAGATTGAAAAGTATCTATACTTTTTTCTTTTCTTTTTTAAAATTTTGTACGTAAGACGTGATGAGTTTTGCTACAAGTTATTTGGGTCATTTGCCACCAAAAATTTTGCCGAAGAAATGTAGGATCTTCTCCGCCTGTAAGTTGGTGGCTGCCACAATTACCTTGACGGACTTTGAACTTCGATTTTCTCCATTGTGCTTCCCTCTCTGTGTTCGCGCTAAAACGACACAAGTCTGGAAAATGCAGGTCGTGCCAAGTTGATTGTGGCTTGGCTTCAACGGAGCAGTAACTTAGGTGCAATGGGTCCTTGTGCATTAGATGAGCGAATAACGATTAAGAAAAGAACACAAACTCGATCTTAGGTCTTCAAGTAGAGGTCTAGAATAGACTCGAATTCTCAATTGCGGTCTCCGGTAGTCGATGGGAGGAGATCTCAAGGGAGTTTGTTTTGACTACATTGAATCAAGTGACCAAGAAAGAAACGGTGCAAATCCCATTGCTTGATAAAGAGATTAATATGTGGTTGGGAGTGCTAGAATATCCTACGGTTAGGATAATATTTTTATGGATCCTGTATATCTTCTAGGATATTTTAGAATTATTTTTTGTATATTTTTTGGGATTGTGTTCCTAGAATGTTCTAGATTAGGCTTCATTGTATCTATTTATTCTGGCCTTGTGCCTTAATACCTATACACAGTTTTTTTTTCCTAAATCCTTCCTCTCTATCATGGTATGAGAGTAATTGTTCTATGCCTTTGTTTCTCTATGGTGACGTATATCATCACTATGCCTTTTGGTCTGAAACAATGATGCATTTCATTCAATGAGGACAAAAGTTACAACCCATAGAAAGGGCGTCAATACATAGTAAAGTCATTAACTCTGGAGGAGGAGATGTAGACCAAGAAGGTGAAAGTGAAATACGGGCTTGGGCCTTAGCGGCCCAATCAGCAACAGCATTGGCTTCTTTTCGGCAATGTTGAATGTGCAGGTGGGGAAAGGAGAGACGCAACGCTGAAGCGTCTGCAACAAGCGCTTGGATCTCTCATGGTGACAAACGGCGATCGTTGAAGATCTCCACAAGAGTCAGACAGTCAGACTCGATGATGAGGTGAGCTTCTTCCTATCCCTATTCTAGCAAATAAGTGAGAGTGGAAATACGGGCTTGGATCTCACATTGCAAGGGAGAAGACGCACGAACTGTGCAGGTAAATCCGTCGATCAAAACACCAGTGTAATCCCTGAGGAAACACGCGATTGCACCCATGTCAGTAGCCGAGGGAAAAGCCCTATCGATGTTGGCCTTGAAGCTACACCAATCCGGTGGAGTCCAAACTCGATTAGGGTTGAGTAGAGCATTTCCTGCTTCGGTTGATTGCTGCACCGAGCTACTGTACATCTTTGCTTCAGCAAGCGCCACATCTACCAGCTGGTCAAGAGTGGTCCGTTGATGCTGAAAAGTGAAATGGTTCCGCGCCTTCCCTAGCTGCCAGAGGATGGAGGCAATGATCTCCTTGGAAGGTAAGCTTGACTGATTTTCGAAAACATCCTCAAGCCATGCATCTATTCGATTTCTTCTGTAAGCTAAATGATCAATTTGTACTCTAGAGTGAGACCAGATCTTCTTAGTCCATAGGCAAAATAAAAGAATATGTTCAGTAGTTTCAGGTGTGTGCGTAGAACAGAACTGACATACTAGTTCCTATATGATGTGTCTCCGGAAGAGGTTAGCTTTTGTAGGGAGAGCATTATGACATAATGACCATATCAAAACTTGAATCCTAGGGGGAGTCTTTAGATTCCAGATATGTCGCTAGAGATGGGCTGATGGTTGATAAGAGGATGAGGCTAGATTGCGGTTTTTGGGGTGGCCTGATTGTCTGAGGATGTGGTAGGCAGATTTAATTGAATATTTACCTGTTTGTGTGCCTGTCCAGATGAGATGGTCTGATGTAGGAGCATGACTTAACGGGATATTGATAATCTCCTCAACTATGTGCTGGTCAAAATTGTGTCGTAGAAGAGGGATATTACAAATTTGCTCATTTGGGACTATAAAACCATAAACCAGTTTTGGTTCTTCTCTAGGCGCTGGTCCGCCAATGATTCCACTGGTGGGCCATTTATCCTCATGGATATTGATTTGCTGTCCATCACCAACAGACCACTGTAGCTTAGAAAGGATAGCATCTCAACCTAAAAGTAAGCTTTTCCATCCCCAAGAGAAATTAGTCCCATTCCCTGTTTGCCAAAAGCTGCTAGAATGGTAATATAGGCTTTTAAAAAGTCTACCCCATAATGAGGATGGGTTCTGGAAGTCTCCAAGCTTGCTTCCCTAAGAGGGCTCTATTGAAGGTTAGTAAATCTCGAAAGCTGAGGCCTCCTTCTAGCTTCCTTTCTTTGAGTAGATCCCATGCCCTCCAATGTATACCAGATGTAGTGCTGCTGGTCTACCACTAGAATTTGGTGATTTTTCGCTCAATAGACTGATATATGGAAACAAGAAGTTTGAATATGGACATTGCATATTGCGGGAGTGCCTGCACTACCATTTTTAACAAAATTTCCTTTCCCCCTTTAGAAATAAAGTGCTCTTTCCAGCCTTTAAGTTTGGCGTTGACATGACCCAAAATCCAAGTGAACATATCTTTCTTGGACACACCCCAATCAGATGGAATACCTAAATACTTGCCTATCTTATCTATAATAGGAACTCTTAACTCTGCTGCGAGGTTTTGTTGTAAAATAAAGGGACAGCCCCTACTATAGAATAGACCAGATTTGTTTTTATTTATAGACTGGCCCATGGCAACACAGTATTGTTGTAAAATATTGGCTAGATTTTGGCTTTCTAGGGTGCTTCCATTCAAGAAAAATATGGCATCGTTTGGGAAAAATAAATGGACAGCTTGGTGCATGAGGGTAGGGCAGTACTTATTCAGTTTAATTCCTTTGAGAGTGCCAAAGTGGACAGCTTGGTGCATGAGAGTAGATAACATGTTGGCTAAGAGGATGAACAAATATAGAGATAGTGGATCCCCCTATCTTAAACCCCTTGTAGGGTGGAAGTATTCCAATGATTCTCCATTAAATTTAACGTTGAATGTTGCTGTGGTGACACATTGCATCACCCATCTAATCCATTGATCATGGAACCCCAGTCAATTAAAATAGTCCTCTAAAAAATCCCACTCAACCCGATCATAAGCCTTCTGCATGTCTAATTTTAAAATCGCCTGAAGTGTTTCTTTCGTTTTTTGATCTTTAAATGATGCAGAACCTCATGTACAACCAAAATATTGTCTTGGATCTGTCTACCTATGACATAAGCACTTTGTTCTGTTGAAATTAATCCTGGGAGCCACTACTTTAAATGGTTTGCCAACACCTTTGAAATGATTTTGTATATGAAATTGCATAGATTAATGGGTCGATACTATTCTAACCTTTCTGGGTACGGAACCTTCGGGATGAGAGTAATGAGAGTTCTATTGAAGGTAGAGGGCATCACTCCTGAACTGAAAAAATTGTTAACTAATGTGTATATGTCCTCTTGAATGATATCCTAGTGGTTATGATAGAATAACCCATTGAAACCATCCGGTCCTGGGGCTTTGTTGGCTCCGAGCTGGAAAGCAGCTTGTTTAACTTCCTCCCTAGAAACAACTGCTGTTAAGCTTGCGTTCATTTATGCTATAATGACCTGGGGGCATTGCATAAGAATAGGCGCATAATTTCGATAGCCAGTCAAGCAATAAAGATTTTGGAAATATGTTTGCGTTGTGTTCTTGAGCTGAGTAGAATCTCGGATCCAGCCAAGGTGCTCGTCTTTTAACATGCTGATGTGATTCTGTTGTCTGCGTTGAATTGTCATTGTATGAAAGAACTTTGTGTTTTTGTCTCCCCCCCTTAGCCATTGGATCCTCGAACACATTGCCCAATATGTTTCCTCTCGCTGCCACATATTGTGAATTTCTTCTTGTAGGCTGGATACAAGTGCTTTATCATAGGTATGACCTGGTTGATTAAGATGATTCTGAATATGTTGCTGTAACAGGTAGACTTGTTGTTGAACTTTACTAGAAAAGGGATTTCCTCCACTTGGCGAGAGCAAAGGAAGTACATTGAAGCTCGCTGGTCAAGGATTGAGCCCGCGTTGATGATGAAGCCCAAGCATTGCTGATAATCAATCGACAGGCTTTGTCTTAAAGCCAAAAAGCCTCAAAGATGAAAGTTTTCTTTCGTTTTAAAGAGTTCGGTTCAGTGAGTAAGAGAAGAGGACTATGATTTGAGGCTAAAGCAGGATAAGCAAAGACTTCCGCCTCCGGCTAAGTTAATCTCCATTCATCTGTGCACAGGGCCCTGTCGAGCCTTTCTTTAATAGCTTCATCACTATCTCTGTTGTTCACCCATGTATAAAAGCTACCCTTGCTTTCAATATCCATAAACATGCAATCATTCACAAATTCTCGAAAGGAATGTAATCTATATGGCTCCACTATCTTTTTGCCCTCCTTTTTCCCAATGATATAGTATGTCATTAAAATCGCCTATACACACCCATGGAAACATATTTGAGGACTTGATTTGTCTGATATCTGCCCATACTTGTTGTTGTTGATGGTATATCGAAGGTGCATGAAGACATGTGAGTCTCATGGTTGTAGCACTTTGATTCTCTATACAAATTTTGTCAATAAAGTGGCTGATAGAATGCTCCACAGTTAAAGTCACCTCCTGGCCATCCCAAAAAATTACCAAACCTCCGGCCAAACCCATAGGATTCACCACAAAATAACTTGAAAACTTCAGCTTTCTCTTCAGATTCTGGATCACCATTTCTTGATTGTTCGTTTCCATAAAAAAAAAAAAATGTTAGGCCTTTCACTGGCCACAAGGGCCTTTAATGCTTGAATTGTCAGGGGGTTGCCCAACCCCTAACAATTCCAACTGATGATCCTCATTTGTCATGCGGTGGCTTTTTTAGGCAAGCCACCACGGCCCATTTTCCAACCCCTTCAGTGGAAAAGAGAGGGGTATCCATGAGGTTTGAGTCGTCTAGCACTTCGTTTGCATTAGAACACATCCCATAAGGATTATATCTTTTTTTTTTTTTAGTGGACTAGACTTTGAGGTCGACCTTGGAGTTTTGAGCTTTTTACTGATCGAGGAATCCTCTGCTACACTGTTTGGTAAAGTTAACTGGTTAATCACAGGGGATTTCTGTTTTGGGTCAGCAGGAGGAGAAGAAAGCTGCTACATACTTGTGGCATTGCAATGAGGGGGCTGTTCTACGCTAGTCTCCACATTTGCTGGTTGCTGAATATGAATCTGAGGTGCTTCAAGGAGTAAGGGAGGTGGCTGCGGTTGAGTTTCTGGTATGATTTCTTCAACATCTTCTTGATCCGGTGTTGCTTATAAAATACAAACCAGAATGGGCTATGTTGATTGACCTATGCTCTCAACCACTTACCATAAGACAAGTTGTCATTTCCATCTATTTTTCCTGCATCATAAGGGATGTCTTTGCAGTACATGGCATAATGGCCTAGGATTCCGCATGAATAACAATAATGTGATAGATGTTCATACCGAAAGTCGATCCATATGTGTTTCCCATCCAATCTGATAAGTTTACTAGATTTCAGAGGTTCTTTTAAATTAAGTTCAACTTTTGCCCTCACTAATCTAACTGAAGAACTATCTTTGCTATCAATTCTCACCTCCTGCACTGTGTCAAGTTGTCTAATAGCTTTAATGATCATATTTTCATTACATCGTTCAAGAGGAAGTCCGTAAATTTGCACCCAGAGCGCACAAGTTGTAAAGTCATAGCAGTGCAAAGGAGTATTGGGCAGCCAAGATTTCAGAATAATCAGGTGATTTCCGAACAACCAATGGCCGTTATCTAAGATTCGCGGCCTTTCCCCTTCTGAAGTGAATTTAAATACATAGAGCCTTCTTCACATTGTGAAATTTCGACTTGATCATTGCGCCATACTCTTTTTAAGGTATTCTGAAAAGCTGGAAAGTTGATAGTAGGATTGGACAGAATTTTACCTATTAATGTGAGTTTACATTCTTGCAGCTTCGCTGACGGTACTTCATCTTCCCAAATTTCCACTTCCTGTTCAGGCCAGAGTCATCCAAGTCTTTGGCAAAGGGCAGCAACGCGGGCATCTTCTTGCTGATGAGATTGTTCCATGAAAACTATCGATGTGAGATGAATTGGTGCAACATGCAAACACCGATGGAGATGGCATCAAGAAAAGTGCAGACGATGGGATTGCCCGAATACACAGGGAAAGAAAAATGGAAGTGCAATGATGGTAAAAGTTAAGATTGAGGGGAATTCTCTCTAGATGATGAGATGGGAAGCAAAAGGATCCTTGCATGCAAGGATACGAACAGAAAGAAGGAGGCGGAGCTTGCAAGGATGTAATGGAAGATATTACTAGAGAAATTCCATATTGAATTGACTGTAATTGCATGGATAATGTGATGAAAGGAAGAAGATGAAGGAAAAGCCACCAATTCAAAATAGGACATAGATCATCTAACTAGGAATTGGAACAGGAAGATTTGCGATGGGTGGAAATACAGTTTGATGATAAGGAAATTGCCATTAAGAAGGCTTAACAGACTACCGTGGCGATTGAGAAAGACTCGACAAAATGAGAGCCATCACTATGCCTTTGAGCATTGCTACATCATCGACAGTCAAGTTCACCACGATTTGACGTTGTCGTTCGAAGCTCAGGACTCTTCACCATTGCGTTCTTGTGATTTCATCAATTTGATGACAGCATGTTCATCTTCTAGTCACCGGTAACCTCTCACACTTCACATGCACCACTCGATGAAATTTTGACACGTGCTCTCACACGCCCTCATTATTGGTGCTCTTGAGTTTTGATTGTTTTTTGTTCTGTTGGATTTGATACGGGTGATTTGGGTGACCAGATTGATGTCAAACTCAATGGCTCCAATTACGCTTTTTGGCAACCATCAGCTATGGCTACACTTGTTTATCGAGACTTATTTGGGCTTGTTGAGGATATTCGCATTTGTCCTGCCCAACTCAAGGACGCTGAGCAATCCAAACTCACTTATGAGGCGATTGCTCAGCATAAATCTGACATTCGAACTTGGATTATTGCTAAGATAGCTAGTATAAGCACCTAGAGGGGGTGAATAGGTGCATAAACAATTTATCGAAATACGAAAGCAATTCTTGGCAAACGATAGAAAAGAAGTTCATTATTGATTAACGAAAATGAAGTACGATCAAAGTAAAGAGAGTAAGGAAGAGAGAATTGAACACAGGATTTATAGTGGTTCGGCTTATTCCAAGCCTACGTATACTCTTCCGCACTGACAGCCCACCGGCTGAATTTCACTATGATCAAAAGAGTAATTACAGCACAACTTTTCCTTGATTCCACAGTGTAGATGTTCTACCACACCTCCTTAAGGTATCTCACAAATGTATACTCTCTTTTGAATACAATGTTTATCGCTCAAAGTAATTGTCTAAACAACAAGGAGCTTCAGACTTTGAAATTCTTCTATCGCGCACACCTCGAACAACTAAGAACGTCTTCCTTATATACTCCTTTATGCCATCATACCCGTTGGCACTTACCAAAGGAATTCCTCCAATCTACCCGTTGGACGGAATCAATTAGGAAGATTGTTCGAGCTATTAAAGGAACGTGTCGATAGCCCATCAATCCTGTTCGCCCATACAATCAGGATTTCGGTTTCCATAAGTAGAACCTTCCAAGAATATTTAGATAATTATCGAATCTTCAATCATCGAATCAATCTTGATCAATCAAAGGATTCCGCTAAGTCTTTTCTAGCCATAAGATCTTCTCCAGTTGATAAGGTTGAATCCTTAACGAAACATCCAGTTTTGGATAACCTTTCTTCAGCGGATTAGAGACTGTCAATGAGGATAGACTTTGAGTCTTGAGTTTGGCTATCCGGAGGTCTTCAGACTTTAAGTAGCTGAGTCTACAAACCTTCAGACTAGACTGATGGAAACGTTTTGTCAGCTTCAAAACACTTCAAGAAGATTTCTCCAACAATCTCCCCATTTTTTATGGTGACAAAACTTTCCTGCAAATTTGGACAACTTTGACCTGTAAAATATTTCTCAAACACATATGCATATCTTATAGAGATAAATGGCTAAATGAATAACACTAGAATCTGCAACCACAGAAAATAGGTTAGTCAATATGTGATAAAGCCATCCATAAGATACCAATGATAGTTAATAAAAGCAGTCAAGTCCAAGTCTAGTTCAGTTCTCATCCAGACACAAAAACAAAGTCAAACAGATCAAAACAATCCAACAAAATCCAACAAACTGTAACCACACACGATTTAAAAGTCAAATTGTTCAAGTCTTGCATCTCTCCTCCTTTTTGTCAGCATTAAAAAAGGTTGAGATGAAAATGGAATGAAGTCAAGATTGCTTGGGAACGCGGACAAGCTGGAAATCTCCCATAGACTGAACGATCCCTTCCAGCCTTTTCAAGTCTTCCTTCAGTTGTGCGATCTCCTCACCCTTAGCATTGGCTTGAATCTGAATAGTGAGGGCTTGGATTTTATCATTCAATGAACATGAAGAAACTTGATCCGTAGTTTGCAAGTTCTGAACCTTGCATCCCAAGGCATAAATTTGACCTCGCATCTCCAAGAGAATATCCATGATTCTGCGAAAATCGGCTGAGTTATCGGTCTGCGTACTAGCTTCAGCACGTTCGCGAGATGATGACATATCGAGAATAATCTCGCAGTTTGGCGATGAAACTTCATAACCTTCTTCTGGAAATTGAGATGCATAAACATCCTCTAGGTCTGCAGGTGAGCGACTGACTCCTTCACTTGCATTAGGATATGAGGACTTATCTCCTTTCTTTTGATCTCCCCCTGTTTCCATGCCTACAGGTGGAGAAGAGTGTTCCTCAGGTTCTCCTTCTTCTCTTCTTTCTTCTTCAGGTCGTTCCGCCTCTGCTTCTTTCTCGCCAACTGCTCTTTCTACTTCTTTCTCTTGTTCTTCTCTTTCTTCTTCTTCTTTCTCTTTTTCTTGACCTTCTCTTTCCTCTTGGCCTTCTCTTTCCTTTCCTTCTGTCTCACGATGTTCCATTGACTCTGGAACAGTACGACTTAGCTTTTTCAAAGCTATGGCTGAAATGGTAAGGTCATCATCTTCTTCATCTTCCACAATAAGAGCTCTCCTTTTTGGTTTTGAAGCAACCAAAGGCTCCTTTCCTTTCCGTTTTGAAGAAGTTTGATGAACTTTGACTGGAGTCTTCTCCTTGAATTTCTCCAACTCCCTGTTCAGTTCCTTCAGACGCATTTTGGTTACCATATTCAATCCTACCACCATATGATCGCACGATCGAACACAAAAGATTTGCGGAGGCTGAATATTCAGATGTCTGAATAACTTCGTAACAAGGCTTGGGTAAGGGAGTTGACCTCTGTCCTTCATCATTGCTCTATACATATGGAACATGATAGTGTGAGGGAGAGAAAACCTTTTTCCAAAGGAGAATGGCATACATCGCCTTTGCCTCGAACTTGAAACATCGGTCTTGGAAGTTGATTTTGGTCGGAGGCAATTGATCACAATCTTGTGAAGCAAGATGTTGAATGCACTCATCCTTAGGTAGGTGATCTTCTCCTCTGTTCTTCTATCCTTCACCAGTTCTAGTGTGGCCCGAGCAATGGAAACTTTGATCGGTTGATATCTTCCTCTTTCAACTCCTAACACATCTGCCAGCATATCCATATCCACAACATAGTCTTGATCTTTGACACTGAAAAAGAATCTATTCACATCCAAAAAGCTAAGATTTGAATAGAAATATGCGGTTAATTCAGCATATGCCTCTGTAGTGTCGGAGCAGAATTTTTCAAGTTGAAGAAAACCGAACTTTTCCCTCAAGTTCACATTCACAGCATCCAAAAAGTTAAAATCCACACTTCTAGGGTTTATCACCCCACGCTTCAGAAATTTCGAGTACAAATCATTTTGTTCCTTCGATCTGAACAAATCTCCCCTTTTTCCGCGACTTTCAACCGCAACACCCATTCTCGGTTGAAATTGACTGTACAACTTGTTATCATCATTCCCATCTACAGGATTCGGTCCCCAATCACAAGGATTACTTGGGATATTCGCAAGGGTTTCCTCAACCACCCCTTTACGAGCAATTCCCAAACTTTTCATTTTTCGTAGAAAGATATATTCGTTCCCATATCCTTTGTCTTTAAGAAAATCATCTACATAGTTCAAGGGAGTACGAGTTCCTTTTAAGGCATGATATAGCTTATAAATATAAGTAGGCTTTTGAACTCTTACCGGATCTGCATCCTCAATGATTTCTTCTTGTTGTTAATCAACGCCTTGAGGACTAGAAGGAGAAGAATGACGCTGCTGAGAATGTTGTGGGCTCGGTTGCTGTTCTGGAGACACTTCTTCTTCAGTGAGATCGAAGTGCGTAGGCCCCTCACTCATTCGTCGTGGTCCCCTGCTTGCGATTCTCGAAGACTTTCTTGAAGATGACATCTTTCTCAGTTTTTTGAAGATTCCTTGCTTGACTTTCCCAAGAAAGATGACAACTTTTTGAAGATTAAACAAGGGGAGAAAACGAGAATGGAAGATCGATGCTTTCTAGGGTTTTCGAGAGTAAAGTGAAGAGGAATTAACAGTGCACGATCGGTTAAAAAGAAAGATAAACGAACCGTCACAAAGGAAATAACAAGATGCCTTTTTTAAAATAACCAACATTTTTCCGCGAAAATAGTCATTTCAAAAAATAACTTTTTTTTTTTCGAAAAGGAAACGATACAATAATTACGCCGATTAAAGATAGCAATAAAACACGGTTCACAATCGTACCTTTTCAAGATAAGATTCGAGAGAGAGAAAGACTAACTTACAAATGGTCGTACGAAGACTAACTTACGTTATAGTCTTGTATGTCCGAGTCTGAAAGTCTTTAGACTTTGATCTCCTCATACCTTAAAATGTTGAGTTTGGAACAGATTATTTCAAATTGATTTTTCTCCAAAGGATTTGTGAATAAATCCACTAGTTGGTTCTTTGAGTCAACAAATTGAATTGAGACATCTCCATTTTGAACATGGTCTCTAATAAAGTGATGTCGAATCTCTAGATGCTTCGCTCTTGAGTGGAGTATTTGATTCTTGGTGAGATTGATAGCGCTGGTGTTGTCGCAATTAATCTCTATGCATGAGTCTTCAATTCCAAAGTCTCTTAGCTGTTGTTTTATCCACAGAATCTTAAAACAACAACTTCCGAGAGCTATGTACTCCGCTCACTGTAGAGAGAGCTACCGTACTTTGCTTTCTTGAAAACCAAGATACCGTCCCCGCTCCAAGTAGTTGACAGGTACCCAAGGTGCTCTTTCTATCGACTCTGCATCCAGCAAGGTCTGCGTCTGAATATCCAAGAAGAGTAAAGTCTCCTCTTTTTGGATACCAGAGACCAAAGCTTGAAGTTGATGAGATATATTTGATAATATACTTCGCAGCATTTAAATGAAATTCTTTTGGGTCTGATTGAAATCTGGCACAAATGCAAACACTAAACAAAATGTCAGGTCTAAAAGCAGTAAGATAAAGAAGTGATCCGATGATACTCCTGTACATCTTTTGATCGACTTTCTTTCCTTCTTCATCTTTGTCTATCTTCAAGGAACTTGACATTGGTATGTCAGCCTTTTTGCAATTGTCTAGTCCAAACTTTTTGACAAGATCATTTGTATACTTTTCTTGATGAATGAAAGTTCATTCCTCCAGTTGTTTTATTTGAAGTCCAAGAAAGAAGGTTAACTCACCCATTATGCTCATTTTAAATTCATCCTGCATAGTCTTAGAAAATTTCTTGCACAGACTTTCATTAGAGGATCCAAAGATAATATCATCGACATATATTTGAACAAGTAGAAAACTTTTGCTTTCTCTTTTAATAAAAAGAGTAGTGTCTACTTTACCTTTAACAAAACTATTTCAAATGAAAAACTTACTTAATCTGTCGTACCAAGCTCGAGGTGCTTGTTTCAAGCTATATAGAGCCTTTTTGAGTCTGAATACTAAGTCTAGTTTCCTTGGGTCTTCAAACCCAGGTGGTTGTTCCACATAGACTTCCTCATGGATAAATCCATTTAGGAAAGCACTTTTGACGTCCATTTGGAATAACAAGAAATTTTTATGACAAGCAAATGCAAGTAATAAACGAATTGCTTCTAACCTTGCTACCGGCGCATAAGTCTCGTCATAGTCGATCCCTTCTTCTTGTGTGTATCCCTTGGTCACAAGTCTAGCCTTGTTTCTTATGACTTTTCCTTTCTCATCCATCTTATTCCTGAAAACCCATTTAGCTCCAATAATTGATTTGCTTTTTGGTTTAGGAGTCAACTCCCACACATCATTAATTCTGAATTATCTGAGTTCTTCTTGCATAGCTTCAATCCAACTTTCATCGGATAAAGCTTCTTCTATGCTCTTGGTTTCATTTCAGAAATAAGTGCCACAGCACTAGACTCTTCTCGCCTTTTGGATCTCGTGCGAATTCCTTCATTAATGTCGCCAATAATAAGATCTTTGGGATGACTGGACTTATGTTTCCAATTGCTTGTTAATTTGTCGGATTGATGATCACTTCCTTCACTTGAATCTTCAACAGTCACTTGTTGCTGGTCCTTCAAAGTTTGAGCTGCTTCTTGAGATTTAGACTTTGTAGAGTCTGGAGCATTCAGTCTCTTCAAGATGAGTCTGAATAGATTCATTTTGAATAGAGTCTTGAAATTTGACATTCATTGATTCTTCTATAGTTTGAGTCTTCTTGTTGTAGACTCTGTACGCTTTGCTAGTGGTTGAATATCCGAGGAAGATGCCTTCATCTGACTTTTCTTTAAACTTACCAACTTGATCATTTGCATTTTTCAATATGAAACATTTACATCCGAATACATGAAAATATGAAACAATAGGCTTCTTTTCTTTAAATAGTTCAGAAGGGGTTTTTTCTAGAATAGGCCTTAGAAAAACTCTATTGATAATATAACATGATGTTGAAACTGCTTCAGCCCAAAATCGTAAAGAAATATTGCTTTCAATTAAAAGAGTTCTAGCCATTTCTTGAAGAGATCTATTCTTCCTTTCCACAACTCCGTTTTGCTCTAGAGTATATGGAGAAGAGAACAAATGCTGAAAACCAGATTCTTCACAAAATTTGGCAAAATCTTGATTTTCAAATTCACCTCCATGGTCTGTTTTTATACTTAAAATAACATACCCTTTTCATTTTGAACCTTCTTAGCAAATTTTTCAAAGTAAGAGAAGGTTTCAGACTTATTTGCCAAGAAATATATCCAAGTAAATCGTGAGTAGTCATCCACAATTACTAGGCAATATTTCTTACCTCCAATGCTCTGCATTCTTGTTGGTCCGAAGAGATCCATATGCAAGAGCTGCAGTACACGGTTAGTGGAAACTTGATTTATTGATTTAAATGAATTTCTTACCTGTTTTCCCAATATACATGGTGTACATAGATCAGACTTTTGGTATGATAAATTTGGTAGACCACGAACAAGCTTCTTTGCTGAGATTTTGGCTATCTGCTTCATGTTGATATGCCCAAGCTTTTTGTGCCATAAGTTCGCTTCGTCTTGGATTCAGATTAGACATTGCGATTCATCTGGTTTCACGTCCAAGAGGTAGATATTTTCATGTCTTCGACCCATGAATGACTGAGTAGAGTCTTTACTGGTTCCTGAGCAAATACCCTCTTAAAAGTTGATTTTAAAACCGGCATCACACAGCTGACTAATACTGAGCAGATTGTAATTGAGCCCTTCAACTAAAGAAACCTTGCTTATTGTGAGGTTCCCAATCTTTACAGTTCCAAATCCCACTATTTTTCCTTTGCCGTTTCCTCCAAATGAGACTTTTCCACCATTCACTTGAACAATCTTTATGAAGCAATTTGAGTCTCCTATCATGTGTCTCGAGCATCCACTATCCAGATACCATTTCACCTTTTTCTTGATAGTGACCTGCATTTAAAAAGAAACTCAAGCTTTCTTTGGTACCCATATTTTCTTGGGTCCTTTTGAGTTAGTCTAATATACGGTTTTTGCCCAGACTTTATTGACAGGTCTCCAAACCATAGGACAATCTTTCTCAAAATGTTTTGCACTATTACATTTTGAACATCTAAGAGCATTGCGACCTACTGGTTTTACAAAATTCCTTTCAAAATGATTTTTGTAAGCATTTCTTGTGGGTCTTTGTTTAATTCTTTCTTTTACTTTAGGAAAATCAATTAAAGAAATGGTTTCAGCAGTCATTCCTAAACCAGATTTATTGAAATACGGTCTTTGAACAGAAAGTATTTTCTCCAGTTTTTCAGATCCTAGAGAAAATTTTTTGGAAATATTTGAAATATCATTTTTCAAAAATGCATTTTCTTTTAAAAGATTATCTTCACTTTCTCTAAGAGAAGAAACATTCTGGTCTAAGCATTTCATTTTTTCTTCCAAAACACTCTCTTATTGTTTTAAAACAGAATTTTCCTTTTTGAGTTCGGAAATTCTTTTAAGAGAAGTCTTAAGACTAAAACATAATTCATCAATGTATTTTGAAACTTTAATAGGGATTTTGAAATTACTTACCTCGAATTCACTTTCCGAATCTGAATCAGTCTCGGAGTTTGATTCTGAGTCCGATTGAGCCATCGACATATGTTGGCATAATCATCATCACTATCTTCGCACTTCGTATCACTCCAAGTTTCAGCTTTGAGAGCTTTTCGATATTTTTTAGTTTTTCCTTTCTTCTTTCTCAAAAGAGGACAGTTGGGTCTAATGTGTCCCTTTTTCTTGCATTCAAAACAGACTACATCTTTGTTTGATTCATCGTCTTCAGCAGACTTGGTCTGTTGCTTTTGAAAACTTTATTTCCTTGAATTGAATCTTCTTCCTTTTCTATTCAGTTTTCTGAATCTTCTTATCATGAGAGCAAGTTCTTCATCATCCATGTTGTCTTCAGGATCTATTACATCAGAATCATCACTAAATTTTAATGCAATAGATTTCTTACCTTTAGGATCTTCGTCTTCATTGATTCGTTTCACTTCATAAGATTGAAGGGTTCCAACCAACTCATCGACAGACAGTGGCATGATTCTTTGGGTCTCTCTTATTGAGGTCTTTATATGATTCCAATCCTTGGAGAGTCCACGCAGTAGCTTGTTCACTTTCATGGGATCAGAAATTGGTTGACCTTAATTTTCAAGACCATTCACGATTTCTGTAAAATGACTAAATATGTCAATTATAGATTTTCCTGGTTTCATTCTGAAGGCTTCGTATTGACCGAGAAGAATGTTGATTCTAGTCTTTTTCACTCGATCGGTTCCTTCATAGGTAATGTGTAATCTATCCCAGACTTCTTTGGCTGTATCACAAGAAGATATTCTATTATATTCAGTACGTGATAAAGCACAATATAAAAAATAAATTGCTTTTGCATCAAGAGCTTGTCTCTTGATTATCTCTTCCTGACTCAAATCGCTAGATTCAACAGTGTCCTTTCCTCTTTCTGAGACAGATGCAGCTTTAGGAATGATTCATTTTTCTACAACGTCCCATTCCAGAGGATCCTTTGATCTTAATAATGCCTTCATTTTGTTCTTCCATATGTTGTAGTCATTTCCATCAAAGTAAGGCGGTCTGGTGTTGCTTTGTCCTTCTACTAGCCCTGGAGCCAACATACTAGTCATGGATCTTTTACTCTGAAGTAAAACACTTCAAACAAAGTGAGTACACGAGCTCTGATACCAATTGAGATAGCTAGTATAAGCACCTAGAGGGGGTGAATAGGTGCAAAACAATTTATCGAAATACGGAAGCAATTCTTGGCAAACGATAGAAAGGAAGTTCACTATTGATTAACGAAAATGAAGTACGATCAAAGTAAAGAGAGTAAGGAAGAGAGAATTGAACACAGGGTTTATAGTGGTTCGGCTTATTCCAAGCCTACGTCCACTCTTCCGCACTGACAGCCCACCGGCTGGATTTCACTATGATCAAAAGAGTAATTACAACACAACTTTTCCTTGATTCCACAGTGTAGATGTTCTACCATGCTTCCTCAAGGTATCTCACAAATGTATACTCTCTTTTGAATACAATGTTTATCGCTCAAAGTAATTGTCTAAACAACAAGGAGCTTCAAACTTTGAAATTCTTCTATCGCGCACACCTCGAACAACTAAGAACGTCTTCCTTATATACTCCTTTATGCCATCATACCCGTTGGCACTTACCAAAGGAATTCCTCCAATCTACCCGTTGGACGGAATCAATTAGGAAGATTGTTCGAGCTATTAAAGGAACGTGTCGATAGCCCATCAATCCTGTTCGCCCATACAATCAGGATCTCGGTTTCCATAAGTAGAACCTTCCAAGAATATTTAGACAATTATTGAATCTTCAATCATCGAATCAATCTCAATCAATCAAAGGATTCCGCTAAGTCTTTTCCAGTCACAAGATCTTCTCCAGTTGATAAGGTTGAATCCTTAACGAAACATCCAGTTCTGGATAACCTTTCTTCAGCGGATTAGAGACTGTCAATGAGGATAGACTTTGAGTCTTGAGTCTAGCTATCCGGAGGTCTTCAGACTTTAAGTAGCTGAGTCTGCAAACCTTCAGACTAGACTATGGAAACGTTTTGTCCAGCTTCAAAACACTTCGAGAAGATTTCTCCAACAGTTGCTAATTGAAGGTCTAGGGCCATTGTATTTGGCTCTCTTGATCATGCGCTTTGCTCACAGTATGCTCACTTCATGGGTGCAAAAAATTTCTAGGATCAACTCGCCAACATGTTTACTTAGACTGGCTATATCCATGTCTACTAGTTATAGCAAGAAATTGCAATTGCTACTTTGGAAGCTCAATCTATTCATGAGTTTTATAATTATTTGAAGTTACTTGGAATTAGCTTAACGTTTTGTCTTCCACTTTATGTTTCACATGTTCAAGCTATGTCACGTGTCAGTCTTCTATGGCTACAAATAGAGGATGGACTGTGACTTTATGATTTTTTTACGAGCTTTGACCTGCTTTTGAGGGTGCATGTAGTTAGATTCTTTATCGGAATCCTCCACCCTCTCTTCTTGATGCTGTCAAGGAACTTCAATATGAGGAAACTCGGCTGGGTCTTCTCTCATCTTCTACAATGCTTGATCCTACAATTGTTCTAGTTGCTATTCCTCAACTTACATTATTGCCTCATGCTTCCAATTGGGGTTCTCAACAATTTGTTCAATGTTTTTACTATCATCACCGTGGTCATATGGATTGTCACTGTAACAAGAAGCAATGCGATGCCCAGTGCTCCTCTCGAACTTCACCCACTCCTACTTCGGCTCAACATGTCTCTCTCACTTCTCATTCTATGGATGAGTGATTTGCTGCTCTTGAGGCTCAACAAGCTAGGCAAAAGATTTTTTCAAGTGTCATTACTTGGTACAAATGAACACTTAAGTGCCATAACTTATGAAAGGTACATTTAAGTGCCACATTTTAAAAAAAGTGAGACTCCTGAGTGCCACCTCCGGTGAACCCAGCTGGAAATCATATGTGGCAATTAAATATTAATAAATATTAATATTTTTTGCAAAGGTGACTCGCCGGAGAGTTGAATCAACTCTAATTCACCCAAAACGACATCGTTTCAGGTATTGGCCAAAATAGAGCCCTTAAATTAGCCAAAACGTCGTCGTTTCCCCATTTGCCCTAAATCTAAAATCCTAAATCAAACAGAATGCCATTGAAGTGTTGGAGCCCTAATCTCAAACCCTAATTTGATTTGCCCCAAATTATATAGTCAAATATTGGAAATGGAGAGCAAGACTTTTAGCAGCGGCTCAAATTTCTCTCGCCGAAGCGAAGGAGAAGGCAAGCGTTTCTATTTTTGTGGGTTACCAAGTCTAAGAAGAATGTCATGGACTCAAATGAATCCGAGAGAAGATTCTATGGATGTTCCCACTATAGAGAATGGTCAAAGTGCAAATATTTCAAATGAGTCGATGTGAAATTCTCTCACCGAGCCACAAAGGTGATATTAGACCTACTTCATGAATGTCATCAACCTCCATCTATGCTTGTGGACAACTTAGACGATGTTGGCTCAATGCAAGCTCAAGTATCTTCTGTTAACTATTTGAAAAATGAAATTTCAAATATGAAAATTGAACGGAAGTGTTACTAAACGTTTATTGTGTTGCTATTTTTTTGTCTATCCTACTTTATAATGAAATGTAAAGTACTGGAAGATGAGAAGAAGTTTTCTAACTGCCATAGTTGTAAATGAGTGGAGAAATGTACTTGTTTTGAATTAAATGTAACTTATTTTGTTGGAAGATGATAAGAAGTGTTGTGTTGTCTACAAGATCGTTGTGGCATTTTTTTTTTTTTTTTACTGTCATATGTATTATGTGCTACTTATTGTGCTTATAGGAAGGTCAAAGAAATGGAATGAATGAATGAATATGATACTGTTTGTACTATATTTTTGCTTTTTCTCAAATATAAATCGGTGATAATGGAATGTATATTGGATCGATGTATTGTGGTGACTTCTTCACTTAAATTGAATGTAAATCAGCAGCAAACCATAAGTGGAACCGTATATATAAACCAACAGCTTCTCTGGTTTGCTGCAAACCACCATATACATAGAACAGATACGAGTGATTACTCGAGTACTATAATTTATATTTAATTATCACTTAAATGCCAGACGTGATAACGTCATTTAAGTGTCAAGTTATTATTAAAGTGATCACTTAAGTGCCACACGTGATTAAAAGTGAACACTTAAGTGCTAGGTTTTTTAAAATGTGATCAGTTAAGCGCTAATTTTTTTGTACATTTCATCTATAAATTGCACCAATCATCAGCTACTACCAACCACCACCACCACCCATCACTGGCCACCATCAACCTCCAGCTATCACCACCAGCCACACCAAGTACTCCAGGCATCCACTTGAGCCACCACTAGCTACCACTATGTTGGTGGTATGCTGCTGCGGAAGTTACTAGTGCAAGGTGCCTTACACGAGCTTGCACCAACACTATCCTGGTGCAAGATGTGCATATTGCACACTAAAATCTTGCACTAGGTGTAGCAAAAACCTCCAACCCAACCCCTATAATAGACCCACCATTAGTAGGCATCAACAGTCACCACTGGCCACCACCACTAGCAACACCAGCATCCTAGCTACCACACTAACACATAATTATCACTATAGACTCACCGTTAGTAGCCAACGTTGGTGGTGGGTCGTGGGTCTATTGCAAAAGGGGCTCGTGCAAGCTAGGCTATGCACACTACACTCTTGCACTAATAGTAGCTACAACAAGAGGCCCCAACCCAACCCCCATAATGAACCCACCACCACTAGACTTCACCAGTCGCCACCACCAGTCACACAAGCACCCCAGTCACCACCAAAGATCCACCATCAAAAGTAGTCATAAGTAAAAGTAAAAAAAAAAAAAAAAATCAAAAAAATGAAAAATGCAAAAATGACAAGCAATAAGATCATTCCATTGATACTAAAATGAAGTCTCACAAACTCAATGACAAACTATTATATATAAAAAAAAAATTCACAATAAAACAATTGACTCATCGGCCCCACAAATCATATCACATCCCATTTCATTAATTAATATGCACAAGCCTCATGTTCTTGCTTTTTTAATGGACATTGCACTTGATTGATAAGACTTGCACTTTTTCTAACTAGACGTGAGACTTCTTCTTTAACTGTCTCGAGATACGTTGATTCTGATGGAGTTACAATTGTCCCAGGCTAAACTAATTCAGATGGACCTGCAACTGGGTTCTTCTTTTACTATTTTTTCTTGTTGGCGCAGCCAATGTCTTTTTCTTTGTTGGCGCAGCCGTTGATTTCTGAGTTAGACCTTGAGAGATAAGAACTTTTGAACTTCTCCCAGGCTTCAAAAAGAAAACTCAATTATCAACGAAAGTTTGTACTATAAATTAAATTAAATGCAACCTATAAAACTTACATTAAAAATAACTGTTCTAGAACGCTCATCTGTATAAAGGCTATAACCATATTGTTTTAACCTCTTCCCAAGAGCTCCTCTTGTTCGAAGGGGAGCATCACTTTCAGGTACTTATGATTGATTGGCTCTTCTTCTCGCATGTAATTTCTTAGGCTCTTGTTGTGGCTATTCAGCTACAGCTAGGGCTTCTTCGGCCAATTCTGCATCTTCTAGATAGCCTTCTTGTAGGTGGCTCTTAATTTGGCTTTCTTCTGATTATTTTTCTATTTAGCCATTTAGCTTCAGTGACACCTTCGGTTGGCTTTTGTGGTGGCTCTTGTGATGACCCTTCTAGTGGCCTTTGTAGTGATATTGGTGATGGATTTTGTGGTGGCCCTTCAGTTGGGCCATCTATTGGCAGTTGAGCTCTAGCTTGCCTTCTTCGAATCTGAGAAAAAGACAAAGGACATCATAAATATAACATCAGGCCATATAACAACATAAAGAAAAACTAAACTCAAATTATTGAACTTACCAGGTTTTTTTTTTCTCTATTGCTGCTGAAGAATAGTCGACTTAATTGGCCCTCCAATTGTTTCGGCCAATCCTGCAACTAGCTATCTTCTACCTTACCTTATTTGAACAGGTCATTCAGTTTTAGGTATAACAGGGGCTTCGGCCAATCCTTTAGGTGCTATCTTCTACCTTGCCTTCTTTGAACAGGCCTTTCAGTTTCAGGTATAACAGAGGCTTTGGCCAATTCTTCACGTGTCATTCTCGTGACCTGATAAAGACAAAAACATTACATACATGTCACTTATATCTATGTACATATTTATAACAAATAATAAAACAATATAAACACAATTATCATGACTTACTAGGTTTATTATCATCGACTGAAGAACAGTCAACTCACTTCGCCTTTTTGTTTCTCCTTCTCCAACTATCCCTTCACTAGGCCCTTTGGCTAGCCTTAACTGTTCATGTTGCTTCCTTAATTTGACAACATTTAATATTGTACTATGTTATGTGGCAAAAAGAGCACTTTATCGGTACACTTGTCCTATTCATCCTACGCTGACATGAGACCTCTCCCTTCGTCATTCTTCGTTTTCGCTTTGGTCTTCACATTTTTTTCTTTATTAGCAAAGGTTGAGGTGCTTCACGATCTGTTGACTCCCAGAACTTGCTAAGTATGATTAGTTGCAACATGAATTGATACGAAGCAAGATATTTCGGCTTCTTGTACCAATCATCAATGTAGTCTTCTGTGTTGTGGCCCTTCAATTGAATGGCACATATGGCATGTGCATAAGAAATTCCATTTAGTTGCCATGCTTTACATGAACACTTCCTTGTACCTAAATGGATAACATACTTATCGGAACCCTTCATTATCTCATATCATTTATCCCCATTCCAAATGAGATAAAAATACCTACTTGCAGCTAAGTTGTCATCCAATTTCTTAGTAATCCTAGGACCACATTGCCTAGTCCACTTTACAGCCTCATCTTTTTGTCTGTATAACCGATTCATGACCATAACTCGTATGTCTTCAAGTATCAAGATAATTGATTTGCATATGGCATCTATTAATCTCCTATTGAATGATTCGTAAATGTTGTTATCGATGTTATCGCACTTGAATTCCTTGCTGAAGAACGCCCTACACCAATACTTCGGTTTTGTTTGGAATAGTAAATCATAACCTTCCTTTGTTAATTGAAGCAATTTTTTTTTTACCATCCTAAAGTCAGTCATATTCATACTCTTTGCTAGCTGCCAAAATTGCAATTGCAGCTTGTCCCATTTATAGTTCTTTGCCCAATTTGCGTATATGTGATGCGCACACATTCGATGTTCAACATAAGACAACAACTCAGCTATTGCTGGAACCAGTCCCTGCAATAATTCAAAATAAAAAATGTAAGCAAATGACATGTTGATATCAAAAAGCAAACAGGTGACCAAATTTTTCAAAAAGTAAACATTACCTTTTGTTGGTCACTAATAAATGCTCACCCTGCCCCATTTGTCATCTCCAAATCAGTCATCAAATTTTTTAAGAGCTAGGACCAATTGTCCTTATTCTCTACCTTCACAACAGCCCAAGCTAGTGGAAACATTTGGTTATTTTCATCTCTTCCAATTGCGGCCAGTAATTGCACAAGCCCTTCAAAAAACACATGTCCAATCCTATAATCCTTCTACAACTAGATAAAAATCTCCATTTGCATGCATCGAAGCAAACATAGAACTTATTGAACTTGGTCCTAATATCAGGAAGTGGTCTCTCCACGACTTCTACATATACTCTACTTGAAGGATTTTGCAGCCTACACTCCCAAGCATAATCCCACAACTATCCATATTCATTGTTGTACTGATCAATGAGTATCTTCATCACCTTTTGCTTCGATTTTTTGCATTGACTCCTGGATATATTGATGCCTACCTGCTCCTTCACTAGCATCCTAAACTAAGTATTATTCATCTAAAGCATTAGCTTAATTAATTCACAGAAGTGCTTGGACAACCATACACTTGTTACCCTTTTATTTTCAAAGTTAATGGAACAAGTATGTTCCTTGATAGGCTCTAATCTGGAAAGATCCACTTCCCCTAACAAATGTGCCATAGATCTTCCATGGACAATTTCGCTGTGAACACATAGCTCTTACAAAGGTCTTTGTGTTTCTAATGAAGTCAATATTCCTCTGTGTAGCAATGGAGTTCTTCAGTATAGCTTCTCTAAATTTTTTCGCATCTTGAAAGGCAACGAATGGATCATAAGAAGGAAACTTACTTTTCCTTCTATACATAGCTCCTTCATTTTCTTCAAGCTCATCCTGGGAAGTAGCATTCTCGAAGCTTTCTTCATAATCAGTCTCTTTGCCAGCAACACCAGCATCTGCAAGGCCTTCGGCCCTATTTGGAACTTCATCGGCTACCTGCAAAGCTGCAAACTTATCTGTCAAAAAAATCCCTTCGCTATTTTCCTGACTATACAAGCTCCTCGTTGTCGTTATCACTTATAAAATTTTCAGCAAGCAACCATTTATCATCATTATCACTTGATTCAGCTACTTCCTAACCTAATCTAGTCATTGTGACATCATCTATGTCATCATCACTTTGGTGAACTACATCTACGCTCCTCTCCTATCCATCATATCTATCTTGCCCTCTTTCGACCCTAACGTCAGTACTACCTTGAATACCATCTCCTTCTTGTCCTACTTGAGTGCTCTCTCCATCATCATCTTTGTCCTTACTTTCACTATTGTACTCAACATATATTTTTACCTCTTCACCATGAAGATAATGGTATAAAACATCCCTAAAACCATTATCATCTTCTAAGCATCTCAAATCATCTCTTAAGCATTTCCCAGGAATACAATACAGCAACTTATGAACTTTATAAGGCAAATAAGTCATTATATCCCTAAGAAATCCTATATAAGATGTCTTCTTTATCTCCACAAAGATAGTGCCCTCATTTCCACCCTCATACTCCCACTCATCCTCCCAAATCACAAATTCTCCACCGTAGCAAATTATGACAACAACATAATCCTTGTCATAAGCCATTTCTGCACCAAGAACAAGAAAAATAATAATTAGTTTTTGGGACCACATCCATAAAGGGCAGTAGACAATTGCACATGAGAATCCCCCCACTCTCATGGACTTTTATTAAATAGAGGTCCCTGCACTAACAATATACCCTTACATGATAGCCAAAAAAAAAAAAAAGATCGCAACTTTAATTATTTGCCTTCCATTCCCTTAAATTATTAACCAAAAACGGAGATCCCCACAACAAGTACAGGTCCCCACAACAAGCACAGCCCAAGCAATTTTGTCTACTATCTTTTACTGAACTAAACCTGCAATGTAAGAGAATGTATATCAACTTAATCAAATCTATGACCAATGTGAAAACACATACAGAAAATTAAGGAAAGCTCGATGTAAAAATATAGGGTGAAAGTTATGTTTATCATTCAACCAAAAGAAATCATACCCTACTCTATGATGTCTGGCCATTAATATATTGTGTCAAAAGGTCATTACACAAACCAAGAGAAATTTAGAGGAAAATCCAAGCCCTGAATTTATCCATAAACTTTAGAATGAGGTACTTACATGTGGTTCCAAGTATGTCCTTGTAGGTAAGCGAACTTATATAAAGTATCAAAACAAATTTTGCACTCCTCAATGTTCCCTGCATATATGTTGACTACTATTTGATTAGAAACAACAATCAGGAAAGAATAGTAAAAGAACCAAAAGATCATAATCAAGGTAACAAAAGCATATTGACAGCAAAGCTGCGTGCTCTTTACAAAGCACTTGAGGGCCATTATTTCACACCTTCCACCTTAATCTATTTATCATATCCCACCTAATTCAATATTTCATTTCACTCAAACACACTAGTTCCTACTTCCACCTTATTCAACATTTCGTTTCACTCAAGCATCTACTATAGAAATCATCGACCGAGGCGAGCATCTCTACACAATGGAGTAGCCAAACAAAGCGTGCGCATTTCAACAGAAATTCCATCGGAGCCCTAATAAAATAATCAAACAAACCTTAATAAAATAATCGAGCCCTAATTTCATCACAGGGGAGGGGAGAAGGGGCCGAACTTGGAGGAGCGACGATGGTGAGCGGTGACAACAACCAACGATGGTGAGCGGCAACGACAACCAACAACAGCGACTAACAACGGCGACCAATGACCACCTCTAGGCGTGAACGGCGACAGAGAAAAGGGCCTGAGATCTAGTGTGAACGCGGACAGGGAGGAATGGCGACGGCCAGGTGTGCTTAAGCCAAAATGACCTAAATGATGTCATTTAACATCAAGGAAAAACGACATCGTTAGTTAGTTTTTCTCCAAAGTGGTCTTTGTTTTTGTTCTCCTCTTGAGTTGCGTGCTTATTATGATGCTGACTAGGCTTTTGATGTAACTGATCGTTGATCCATCACGGGATTTTGCATTTTCCTTGGCAATTCCCTCATTTCTTGGCGTGCCAAGAAACAGCAAATTGTCTCACGCTCCTCTACTAAGTCTGAGTATCGCATTATGGCTGACACTGCTGTTGAGATTGTCTGGCTTCGTCATTTGCTTGCTGACATGGGCATCTCGCTCCAAGATCCCACTCCTCTGTATTGTTCCAACAAAAGTGCCATCCATATTGGGAGTAATCTTGTTTTCATGAGCGACCAAATATATTGAGATCGGCATGCCATCTTACTCGTCATCATCTTCAAGCTCACCCCATCTCTCTTCCTTCTGTGGGGACCGCAGATCAGTTGGCCAATGGTTTTACAAAGGCTTTTATATCGCCACGTTTTCAGTATCTACTTTCCATACTCTTGTTGTTTGATCCACCTTGAGTTTGGAGGGGGTGTTAGAATATCTTATGATCGGGATAATATTTTTATGGATCCTGTATATCTTCTAGGATATTCTAGAATTATTCTTTGTATATTCTCTGGGATTGTTTTCCTAGGATGTTTTAGATTAGAATTCATTGTACCTATTTATTCTAGCCTTATGCCTTAATGCCTATACACAGTTGTTTTCCTAAATCTTTTCTCTCTACCACAGAGAACCACTACTCGGAACCTATTTATAGACTAGTACAAGGGAAACTTCTAGTCGGATGCAATAGATGCAGCAAAGGACACAACAATAAAAATTGATTGATGTAAACATCTCCCTAGAATATAAGATTTTATCTACTCGTGAAACAAGTAATGGAGACAATGAACTAATTGTGTTAGACAGTGGGGAAACAAGAGTAATGCTAGTCAAAACATTCTAGGCTTCGGATTTTACAGTGCCAACACTTTCGTTACATCAATCTGGTACAGGGAACTCTCGACTTCATTTGCATTTATAGATAATAATAACATGTGTCGGTCTCACGACTCTTAAAAAAATTCAACATGAGTAAAGAAGCGTCTTAGAATGCGTATTGGTTTTTCTGTAAAGCACATGCAATATACATTTCCTATTAATGAAGAGAAACATCATATTTTAATTTATACATGACCAGTAAATGCAAAATCAAATGAGTATTCAATTATGACTTGATAATTATATATTCTCTATACTTATATTTGAGTAAGCGGGATAATGGATTACGGGTTCACTTTTTTTGCTCTAATTAAAATGGAGAGGATTTCCGATGTGGGAGAGAGACCTCCGCGAGCAATACCGTTTTTTCGTTTGGTAATTCGATGAAATTTATTGCTGCTAAAGAGTGTTAGGGAAATCCCTTATGATGTTTTGAAGATGACAAAATAAATCAAAGGCTACTAACATGTTTGATGGTTGAGTAATAGACCATGCAGATGATAGAACATGTAAAGGATATTGTCAAAGTGCGAAGATGACCGGAAAGACCGAACGTAACATATGCCCAAAGTATATTCTCGAAGATTTCCAGACTTCAAAGTCGAATCTTGCGGACTCAAGACTCAAAGTCTAAAGACTGCAAGACTCAAGACTCAAAGTCTAAAGACTGCCGACTTTAGTGTCAAAGTCTGTTCTACATCGAAGTCATCAACTCGACTAATTCCGGATCGAACGTGAATGCTTTGAACCGAAGACGAGACTCTATCTTTGAAGACGAACTGGTCCGTAGACCTTAAAGCTAAATCTTCGAAGCGGATATGTTAAGACCCAAATTGTAAAGTCTACAGACTCATATTGTAAAGTCTACAGACTCGAGACTTTACATCCGTTTTGATGAATCGTAACTCAAGCCCAATCATATAACGGCTAGTGATCTGGTTTGGATTCCACATCAAGATTGATTTGATTGATTCAATCTAATTGATTGATAATTGGATCTTGAAGACAAGATTTTTCTATACGAAGAAGCTTTACTTATGGAAACCAAGATTTCATTTGTATGGGCGATCGGAATCAATTTGGGATTCTACCTTTGTCACTCAACGGCTACCAAATCTTCTAGATACAGAGCTGTCCAATGGGTATATTGGAAGACGATTCTCCGGGATACTGTCCAACGGCTAGTTTGGAAGTGGAGGAGTATTTAAGGAGATCATGGACCGATGAGCAAGTAAGAGATAGAGCGTAGAATTTATAATTCCAAAGTCTGAGCAACCTTCGATTATACACTTGTCTTTGGAGAGCTTAAACGTTTGTGATCGTGAGAGAAATACCAAAAGAGTGACTTAGTGAGATAGTGTGATTTACTACTAAGTGTTTGCACTCGAAGTTGTAATCTCTTATTGATTGCATAGTGGAATCCAACCAAGAAGGCTGTTATCGTGGGAGAGTGGACGTAGGCTTGGATTAAGCCGAACCACTATAAATCTTGTGTTCTTATTCTCTTCCCTAACTCCTTTATTTTGTTCATACTAGCACTCTCAATTGGTATCAGAGCCAAGTGCTCAATTTATAAAAGTGTTTTTACTTTTGAGCTAAAGATTTTTTATGACTAGTATGTTGGCACCAGGACTTATGGAAGGGCAAAGCAACACAAGGCCACCATATTTTGATGGAAATGAATACGACATATGGAAGAACAAAATGAAAGCATTCCTAAGATCCAGAGATCTCTTACAATGGGATGTTGTGGAAAGAGGAATCAACCCCATTGCTGCGTCTACATCAAATAAGAATAGCAAAGACAAAGAAACCAAACCCCCCGCTCTTATGTCTCAGACAGAGTTGTCCAAAAGAGAAGCTTTTGATGCGAAAGCAATTTATTCTTTATATTGTGCTTTGTCTCCTGCTGAATATAATAAAATCTCTTCATGTGAAACAGCAAAAGAAGTTTGAGATAGACTTCATGTTACATATGAAGGGACTGATCGTGTAAGAGAGACAAAAATAAACTTCATACTCGGCAAATATGAATCATTCAAGATGAAGCAAGGAGAGTCAATTGGAGATATGTTTAGCCGTTTTACAGAAATTGTAAATGGTTTAACATATCAAGGTTAGCAAATTTCTACCCCGATGAAGGTCAACAAACTTTTGCGAGGTCTCTCAAAAGATTGGAATCATGTCAAGACCTCAATCCGGGAGACTCGGAGGATTATGCCACTCTCCGTTGATGAATTGATTGGCACTCTTCAATCCTATGAAGTGGAACAACTTAATGATGAAGATCCCGAAGGTAAGAACTCCATTGCTTTAATATCTAATGCTGTTTTTGATGAAACAGACTCAGAAAATGACATGGACGATGAAGAACTTGCTTTTATGGTTAAGAAATTTAAAAAGCTGAGTAGAAAAGGAAGGAACTTCGATGGAAGAAGTCAATACAAGCATAATGGTTATAAAAGAATCATGAAAGAAGATGATGATCAAGAAAATATATGCTTGATGGTACATTCAAAATCTGAGTCGATTCGGACACGGACTCGAATCAAAGTCGATTCGGATACGGACTCGAAATCAAAGTCGACTCGGACACGGACTCGAATCCGATGAGGAAATCGAGGTAAGCAATTCAAAAATTCCTCTCAAAGTTTCAAAGTATATAAATGAGCTTGGTTCAAATCTCAAATCTTCTCTTAAAAGTATTTTCGAACTTAAAAAGGAAAATTCTCGACTTAGGCAACAAGATCTTTCTCAAGTCTGGAGACCTATTAAGAAAAATTGGATAAAAGCAACATATTCTGCTAACTCTCATGGACCCAAGAAAAAATGGGTACCAAAGAAAAGATAAGTTGTTTTTGCAGGATATAAAGAAGAAAGAAGAAAGAGGATTTGGGGGAGGAATCAAATCCAAGAAAAATGAAAGAATCATGATCATCTCAAAAAGGCAACAAATTGAAGGGGAGCTTTGATCAATTTTGAAAAAATCTTTTTGAATTGATCGTGATCTTATTATGGATGGAATGAAAGGTAAATGTGTCAGAATTTGTTCAAAAAAAATCCGGTTAGTGCATTTTTATTACCTTTTGTCATTAACAAATCTTTTACTGATATTATCATTTTATTATGACAAAAATGGTACGTGCATTTTATGATGCATCCGTGATTTTTATTGGATATTTGCTGATATATATGATTGAAGTGAGCTATATTGCATATCTTTAATATTCGACTTGCTTTATAAAAGCTGATCTTTTTGGAAATTATAAGTCATTTTATATTCTCTACGTGAATCTATTGTTATCGCTTTTTGATTATGACAAAAAGGGGGAGAAGATATGAATATGCATATGTGCTAATTGGTTTGATATTATTGCATAATATTGAGCTGCGATTATTTTTCTATATATTCTTATGTTCAATCTGCATATTCAGAGATTGTTTTGTCATCATCAAAAAGGAGGAGATTGTTAGGGAAATCCCTTATGATGTTTTGAAGATGACAAAATAAATCAAAGGCTACTAATATGTTTAATGGTTGAGTAATAGACCATGCAGATGATAGAACATGTGAAGGATATTGTCAAAGTGCGAAGACGACCAGAAGACTGAACGTAACATATGCCCAAAGTATATTCTGAAGATTTCCAGACTTCTGTGTCAAAGTCTGAAGACTGCCAGACTCAAGACTCAAAGTCTAAAGACTACAAGACTCAAGACTCAAAGTCTGAAGACTGCCAGACTTTAGTATCAAAGTCTGTTCTACATCAGAAGTCTGTCAACTCTAACTAATTCCAGACTGAACCAGAAGACAGACTCTATGCTGAAGCAGAACTGGGTACAGACCTTAAAGCTAAATCTGTTCAGAAGCAGATATGTTAAAACCCAAATTGTAAAGTCTATAGACTCATATTGTAAAGTCTACGGACTCAGACTTTACATCCAGATTTGATGAATCGTAACTCAAGCCCAATTATATAACGGCTAGTGATCTGGTTTGGATTCCACATCAAGATTGATTTGATTAATTCAATCTAATTGATTGATAATTGGATCTTGAAGACAAGATTTTTCTATACGAAGAAACTTTACTTATGGAAACCAAGATTTCATTTGTATGGGCGATCGGAATCAATTTGGGATTCTACCTTTGTCACTCAACGGCTACCAAATCTTCTAGATACAGAGCTGTCCAATGGGTATATTGGAAGACGACTCTCCGGGATACTGTCCAACGACTAGTTTGGAAGTGGATGAGTATTTAAGGAGATCATGGACCGATGAGCAAGTAAGAGATAGAGCGTAGAATTTATAATTCCAAAGTCTGAGCAACCTTCGATTATACACTTGTCTTTGGAGAGCTTAAACGTTTGTGATCGTGAGAGAAATACCAAAAGAGTGACTTAGTGAGATAGTGTGATCTACTACTAAGTGTTTGCACTCGAAGTTGTAATCTCTTATTGATTGCATAGTGGAATCCAGCCAAGAAGGCTGTTATCGTGGGAGAGTGGACGTAGGCTTGGATTAAGCCGAACCACTATAAATCTTGTGTTCTTATTCTCTTCCCTAACTTCTTTATTTTGTTCATACTAGCACTCTCAAAGAGAGAGGGTAGACCGATTGCCTTATAAGCCCAAAAACTCGACTTCATACAAATCATGTCCTGGCCTAATTTGACAGCCACAAACCCAAGCCCAATCCTACATCATACAACAATATTTTACAGAACAAAACTACCAAAAGACAAGTCAATAGAAACAGATTAAAATCATCACTATGTAGAAGTCTTGTGAGTTTTTCCCCAGTCCCACAATTGAAGGAAATACCTCTTTGCTATGCTCTCGAGCTTTCTGGTGCCGAGAAATTTCCCCACTTCTTTATTTCTTTTTATTTATTAAAAAATTCGAATTTTATTATTATTTTTCTTTTTTATTTCTTTCTTTCTTTTTGCTTTTCTTCTTTCTTGGCAGGTCATGGGCCATGGCGAGCATCAAGCTCGAGGCTCATGCTTGTCGATCTGGAAAGTGCAAGCCTGAGCTCACCTATGGTCGATCGCCATGGCTGGCAACTAACCAAAGAAGAAGGGGGGAAAGAAAAAATAAATAGAAAAAATTAAGAACTAGAAAGAAGATAAAAATTTTAAAACATTCTTTTAGAAAAATAAAAATTTATTAAAATGAGTGCACAAAGGAAAATCAAATCGAATTTTCCACACCGAACGGTGGAAATTTTTTTTAATTCATTTTCAAGTTTCAGCTGAATACCTGAAAATATTATGATTTTTCTAGAAAACGGCTTATAAGAAAATATTTTTCAAAAACACTATATTTTCCACAAAATTAAAGGAGTATCAGTAGAATTCAAACCTAATGGACATTTGACAGCCTGCAATTTTACACCCGAAGAATTCTCAAAGCGAGAAAGCCCGAGGCTCCCTGAATTAAGATGGAGGAAACTTTCGTTCGGTGACTTTGAGCTAAGATTACTTTCTTATCATCATTGTTCTTCATAGTTCCCGAGCTACTAAGTTCTCGGCAAGCAATCTAGTTGTCCTGAAAATCTTGGGAAGTGACATTTCATGTGGTTGGGGTGGATTGAGGGAAATCATGGTATGATATGATACATGCAATTTACAAGAGAAATGCTTGATATTTGGTTAGATTAAGTAAGAAAGGATGGAAGAGACGAATAATTCCACTGGGCCCACGATAGGAGGAAACGGAGGGAAATGCGACATAAGCTCCTTTTACCAATTTATGTTCCCTTCATTTCTTTTCACTTCCACGCACGTACCAAAAACACAAACGAAAAATTCTCTTCCGTTTCCTTTCAGTTCCTCGTTGACTTGAATTGCCAAACAGACCATCGATAGTCGAGATTCATAGTCTTGACCGATCAGAATCGTGGAAAGATTTACCTATTTATCCGATTCTTCTAACTTCCAAAACCTGATAGAATTGGGACTCTCATTGTGGATGGTTGGAAAATTTCTCGGCTGTAGACCCATATGAAAGTTTTCTAATGTAGAAGGCTACGTGATTTTGATGGCCCTTATCATATTTACTAATTTGAAGCATCCCAGTACCTTGCTCTAGAAGTCATTTGTGGAATTTCTGGTTTTTGTTCAGGGCAAGGCCACTTAGGAGAAAAAGGAGCGCTGGCATGAGATCCCAAATTCTTCTTTCAATAAACAGGTGTATAGATCTTTTGAGATTTTTTTGCTGCAAGAAGAAAAACAAACCATGGTCAAGGACGAAACAACTATGTTATTGGAATATCAATTAGGAATCATTAACGGTGTGAATCATTTTCATTATTCCTAGCGAATAACAAAAATAAAGCACAAATGATTGCAGCATCTCTTCTCACAATTGATCATGTTTGTTGGTTTTTATTATTTATTTATTTATTTTTATTTTTTTCAAGTTGAAAAGAAATTCATTAGGTTGAGCTTTCGTAGATCTTTAGGAAGAACCCCTTTTCCGTGCACGTCTAGTATTACTGGAGTTCCTCCGTGCTTTTAAATACATGGATGATGAGCCCAAGTATGATTACTTTACCTTCCTCCTCAAATCAACATAATAAATTGTGCCAAGTAGACTTGAGTTTGCTGTTATCTACAAAAGATAATGGCTTAATAAGGATTGCCATGACCATAACCATAGTTCCTTGCATCACAGACCAGGATTGGGTGGGTTAGGCCCAAGATCAAGTATACTTGGCACTAATTGACCACAGGCGAGCCATTAGCATGCCTATGATCAAGTCTACTTGGCCCTAATTGATCACGGAAGGGCCAAGTAGACTTGATCACGGACCTACCTAACACAAGACTAAGCCCACCCAAGCCCAACTTGTGATGCAAGGAACTATAGTTACAGCCTAAATAGCACTAACACGCAACATGGACACGCGACATAACACGACACGACACAACACGCCGACACGTTGGGTCACGTTATATATTAAATAAATATGTTTATTTTAAATTAATAAATAAATGAATAATAAACAAAGAACTTACTATAAATTTATGCTAATAATATTAATAAATCTATTCATAGAAAATTTGAAAGGCATATTCATAATTAATGCATAATTATATTTGGGAACATGTTTTTAATTTTAACAAAAATTATGGATGAAATTAATGACTAACAAAAGAATAGAATCAACTTTATTTAAATAAATCTATGATTTCTATAATCATTAAAATTTATCATTATTTAACATTAAATATTTTTATTTTTTGAAATTACTTTTTAACTCATTTATTTATTTTTTTTAACCAAAATAACCTTACTGCCCAACAATTATTCCCCTCCAAAACCCCCTCCTCATTTCTCTCTCCTCATTTCTCTCTTCCCTTGTTCCTCATGCCACCCCAAAATCCCCCCCCTCCCTCAATTTCTTCCCCTACTCTCTCTCCCCCTCTCCTTTCCCCCCACACCACCACCTACTCCCCACCCCCCATCAATTACCCCCATCCCTGCTCTCCACCCCCTCGTTTCTTCCCCTTCTCTCCCTCTCTCTCCCCCCCTCCCCTTCCCCCACGCCACAACCTGCTCCCTTGCCCCCCATCAATCACCTCCATCCCTGTTCTTCCCCTCCTCTCTCTCTCTCTCTCTCTTTGCCCCTCCCTTTCCCCCACGCCACCACCTGCTCCCCCATCCCCTCAATTTCTTCCCCCGCCCTCTCTCCCCCTCCCCCTTCCCCCCGCGCCACCACCAGCTCCCTCGCCCCCTCAATTTCTTCCCCACCCCCACGCCACCCCATCCACCCCCTCTCCACCCTCGGTTTCTTTCCATCGTCCCCCACCACCCTCCATCTCTTCTTACTAAAACCCTAACCATGGCCTCTTCTTCTTACTTGTCACACGATCCTCTTGGCTCTCTCGATCGCCTCATCACAGTTGCTCGCCGCCTCACCTTCGGCCCTCTGGCCCTTCCTCCTTCGTAGTTGTAGCCTCGTCGCCAGCCCTCCATCGCAGCGTTGCCTCAGTTTATGCTCTCCATCTAGCCCTCCCTCACCATAGCGGCCTCACCTATGCTCCCTCAACTTCACCTCCACCCTCCATTGTCTTCTTCAACAATCTCTCTCTCGGACGCGCGTGTCGAAACATGTCGAGAAGAGTTGACCACGTGTCGGAAAATCTAACATGTGTTGACTGCGTGTCCAAATGTGTCCGAGCATGTCGAATACGTCGACATGTGTCCGACACGACATAGAAGCTTCAGTAATGTGTCCGTGCTTCATAGGTTATGACAACCAAAAAAAAAAAAAAAAAATAAAGGTACATAAATACAATCGAAATAGAATAAAGAAATTACATTGCACGATGCAATCAAAACATTTAACAAGCAATAAAGGTATGTCTTACTCATAGAAGGGCCAACCTTACTCAGGCACTAGGCACTTGTACTCCCATCTAAGGGGCAAGTACTGCAATAGGTTAGAAGGTTTTTCCTTTCACGAAAGGGTGGTAGATGAGGGCAAGTACTACAATTGGTTCCTCTGCAGATCTAACCCCCCTGCAGAGAGCCGGAAGAGGGGAGACCCTCATGTTGAATCAACTAGGTGAAGACATCCAACTTTTCGATGGACAACCAATGAGAGATGGTCATAATAAGGTTTACAAGTCGTTTTCAGATGTAATTGAAGGTAAAGAGAGAATATTTTGTGAGACTTTGCTTGGCAAATGGATCAATTATTCAGCTTGTTCTGTCATTGTCAATGTAAGGCCCACCCCAATTAGGTTCGAGCTAGACTTGCATTGATGTTACGGGGATGGACAGACTTGAGCATTATTTTAGGCCCGATCTGAAAGTCCAATCAAGCTTGGGTTTGTCTATTGATCAACCCCACTATCGGATAACTTTTCTCCTCCTATATATTAATAAATTTCAAGTACTTGGTATTTAGTTCTATATGATTGTCTTAAATCGCGATGTAGAGGCACTTGATGTTATTGGTTCCAAAATCTTTGGTACATGAGGGAGAGAGATTGACGTGCATGGAAAACGGACCGATGGAAGAGGTGACCCACGATGAGAATAGAAATGTTTGGAGCGAGGATCGCAATCAATTCCCAAAGAGCTTAAACATTCTCGTGGTTGACGACAATGTCACCTGTCTCCACCTTCTGGACTAGATGCTTAAAGATTGTTCTTACCAGGCAACTTCACTAGCGCTAATGTGTGTTGTTATGTTGTTTCCTGAGTCGATTGCTATAGTGTTACTGGCTGTATGTATAATTGTTAGAAATTAAACTGAATTCATTGGTGCCGATACTTAGATACCAAGACTATCAAGTTGCCGATATTTTGACACTGAGATCCCATAATTGATATTGAAGGTTGTTCAGTCTTCAGTATCCACATTGAAGAAAAATCATAATTGATGTGTTACTTTTAATGAGTTTATTCATATTTCTCGATATATGGTGCATTTTTAACATTTTTATTTCGAGAACAATTTCTTTTGAAAAATAATATTTTTTTCTATTTCTATTCCATGGAATAATTTCTAAGTAAAAAAATGCATCCGGTAACTACATAAAATTTCTATTCTCAGAATAGAAAAATAATAAGAATGCATTTGGTACGACCCACAATTTTTTTTATTTCTTTTAATTTTTTATTTATTTGTTTAGATTTTTCTTTTTTTTCCTCTTTGTTTATTCTTGCTTGTAGCCGGTGGCCGGCAACCAACAATCGGTGGCCGAGTGGGGGTGACAGATGGCGGGGGCAAGGGGCGACAAGAAATAAGAAGAAAAGAAAAAAAAAAGAAAGAAACTTATTTCTAGAAATTATTCCTAGGAACAAGAAGCTAATTTTTTTTGCTACCTATTTCTGTTATAAGTCTATTCCCTAGCTATGTTTCTATTCTGAGAGTAAAAAAAAATTAATTGCCGTTATCAAAAAGATTTTTGTTCTTTTTTTATTATGAGGAACAAAAAAACAAAAGAACAAAGAAATTAGAACGTTAACAAACAGACTCGTAGTGATTGTTTCTAAGATATGATGAGATATGTGAGATATGATGAGATATTGTAAGATATTGTGATTATTTTGTAAGTTTCTAGAGATTCATCTCACTCGAAACTCTAGCTATATTTATTGGAAAGAGTAAAAGTCATACAACAAGTCTATATATAGGGGAGTTTTGTAATTGTTTTTGTTAAGATGAAATAAATTGAAAAGCCCATCTATTTTCTTCTCTTCATTGAGCAAATTGTGAGTGTTTCACTTTCAAGTTATTCCATTAAATTAGAATTAGAGCTTATTGTTTGTGATTGTGACCTCAACAAACAATCAGCTTCCTCTTCAATACTCTCGTCTTACCAAAAAAAAAAAAATTATGGTAATTGGGCTGTTAGAATGAGAGCTCCACTCGGCGCTTACGGTATATGGGCACTTGTCAACACTAGCTATGATGAGCCATGGGATGACGTTTCTTTGAACCAAAACCAAAGGAATGACTTGGAGAAGGTTCGGATGAAAGATCAAAATACCTTGTCAATCATCTATCAAGCTTTATATCCATGTGCGCCGTTACTGCTAAGGAGGCATAGGAGATTCTTCACAACACACACCAAGGAATTTAGAAAGTTCAAAAGAGTTGCCTTTAAACCTTGAGAGGCAAATTCAAGGTAATTCATATGAGATAATTTGAATTGATTGCTGAATATTTCACAGGAGTTTGGGCAATTGTCAACCAAATGAAAAGAAACGAAGCAAACATTTTAGATGTTCGTGTTGTCAAGAAAATATCCTTGGACAAGAAGTACGAGTACATTGTTGTTGCAATTGGAAAATCCAAAAACTAGGATGCCATGACAATCAATGAGCTTATGGGTTCATTACAAGCCCATGAAGAAAGGTTCAAAAGAAAAAAAGATTGAACCTATGGAGGAAGTTCTCCAGACGCGATTGACCATTTTAGATGAGAAGGAACAAAGAAGAGAACTTGCATAAACTCACCGGACAAACTAAGATCATGATCGTGGTCGAGGCCAAGGTCGCTTTCAAGGAAGAGGTCATGGACAAAGCAGAGGAGATTTTGCTCAAAATGATGGCAGATATCAGTATCAAAGGGGTGTTCATGGAAATGAAAAGAACTCGATGGACCAATGGTATGATAAATCTAAAATTTGATGTTATCATCGCAATAAACTTGGCCATTATGCCTATGACTGTTGGAACAAGGAGAGTAGTGAAGCCTATGAAAAGGAAAATTTAGTGAATGATGTTGATCAAGTTCTCTTATTGACATTCAAAGAAGATGAAGGAGGACAAAATGATACATGGTACTTGGATACCAATGCTAGCAAAACAACCATATGTGCGGGAGAAATGAGATGCTTACCGAGTTAGATGAGACAATTAAAAGGAAAATCTCTTTTAGTGATAGCTCCAAAATTCTTGTCGAAGGCCAAGGTACAATTCAGATTTGCTTGAAGAATGGTGCACGTCAATTTATTACTAATGTTTATTATGTCCCGAAAATGTCAAGCAATACTTTGAGTTTGGGACAACTTCTAGAGAAAGGTTATACTGTTCATATGAAATATCTTAGTTTTGTGTTAAGATACAGGAATAATAAATTGATTGTAAATATGAAAATATCGAAGAACAAGATTTTTACTCTCAATATAAAAAAATGAAATGTCTTGATATCCGAAGGCATGCATGGATGATCCATCATGGTTATGGCATTTGAGGTTCGGTCATCTTAGTTTTGGCGGACTCAATTTGTTTTCTCACAAGAAGATAGTATATGGCTTAACACATATTGATCATCCTGATCAATTATGTGAAAGGTGTGTTATTGGTAAGTATTCCAGAAATAGCTTTTCAAAGGAAGCGACTGATCGAGTGAGGAAGCCACTTGAGGTGACTCATTTGGATATGTGTGGCCTAATGAATCCTTACTCATATGGTAATCATCAATATTTTATTACTTTTATTGATGATTTTATTTGGAAAACTTGGGTGTATTTTGTTAAAGAAAAATAGAAGTCTTTGATACTTTCAAACAATTCAAAAATCTGGCTAAAAAGGAGAGCGGTTATTCTAAAAAGCTTTGAGGACCAATCGTGGCGGAGAATTCACCTCAACCATATTCAACAAATTCTGTGAGAATCATGGTATTCAGCCTTTCTTGACAGCTCTGTATTCTCCTCAACAAAATGGCGTAGCTAATTAGAAAAATAGAACTATTCTTGACATGGTTTAGAACATGTTGAAGAGTAAAATCCAATGAGCTTTGGGCTGAAGATATTTTGTGTGCATTCTATCTTCAAAATTAATGTCCCACATATGGACTCGAAGGTGTAACTCCATAAGAAGCATGGAGCGGAAGAACACCAAGTGTTACGTACTTGAGCATTTTCGAGAGCATTGCCTATACTTATGTCCCAAACTAGAAAAGATCAAAACTGGAATATGAGCAAAAATAGAGATGTTAAGTTTGAAGAAGATGGCACATGGGAAGACAGCCCAAAAGATGAAGCAAATGCTCGTGGTGATACCGATCATTCTTCACCTTCTTCTCCAATATCTTCTTCAAGTTCATCATCACCAACCTCTTCAAATGGTGTTGATGAACGGCCAGTACCAAGATTGAGGAGATTGTCCAATGTTTATGAAGCTATTGATGAGCTTCATCTTGTATGTCTTCTTGCAAATTGTGAACCACTTGTCCATGAAGATGCTACCAAAGAAGAAAAATGGAGGAAAGCCATAAATGAAGAGATTGAAGCCATTGAGAAGAATCAAACATGGGAGCTTGCCAATCTCCCACGGGACAAGAAAGCAATTGGTGTCAAATGAGTGTGCAAAGCAAAGAAGAACGAGAAAGGCAAAGTGACAAGGTACAAGGCTAGATTAGTCACAAAGAGGTATAAGCAAAAGGCAGAATCGACTATGATAAAGTTCTTGCCCCTGTCATCTGCATGGAAATGACTAGATTGATCATTTATATTTCTACTCAAAACTATTGGCAACTTTATCAAATGGATGTCACATTAGCATTTTTGAATGGCATCCTTGAAGAAAAGGGTTTGTTATGAATGGTCATGAAGACAAAGTGTTGAATTTAAAGAAAGCTCTATATGGCCTTAAACAAACACTAAGAGCATGGAATTCCAGAATCAATACTTATTTGAAGGCAAATGGATTCTTACAATGTCCACACGAGCATACACTCCATTTGAAGCAAGAAAAAGGTGATGTTCCATTCACCTGTTTATATGTCGATGATCTTGTTTTTATAGGAAATAATTCGATAATGATTGATGCTTTTAAGCCATTGATGGTGACAAATTCAAGATGATCACTAATGGTCTTATGAATTATTTCCTTGAGATTGAAGTGAAGCAAAGTGCCAAGGGAATTTTTATTTCCCAAAATTAATATGTAGAAAATATCCTTAAAAAATTCAACATGAAGAATTGTACTTCAGTCAATACACCAATGGAGTGCGGAACCAAGCTTCCAAAGTTTGATTATGGTGTCAATGTTGATTCAACATATCATAGAAGCTTGATTGGGAGTTTGAGATACTTAACATGCACGAGACCAAATATTATGTATAGTGTTGGAATTGTGAGTCAATGTTATGGAGAAGCTAAAGTCATCTCATCTTAAAGTTGCAAAGATGACACTTTAGTACATCAAAGATAGTACTTCTTAGGGCTTACGCAAATATCGTTCTAAATCCTTCCAACTTAGAATTTATACAAATAATGATTATGGTGGAGATATCGATAATCAAAAGAGCACCACAGGTTTTGTATTTTTCTTTTGCGACACTGCTTTCACATGCTTGATGTGGAGCATTCAACTTAGCTCCATCAACCCAATTAACACCATAATTGCAAATTCAAGCCAAGATCGAATTTAGGCATAACGTATTTCAATGGGTCGAGACTGAAATTCCGACTTAAGTAATATCGAACCATTTTTGTTGACTTATCGGTACTAACGATTAAGGAGTTATTGAAGTTATCGATGTGGTATATTAGTTGTTACTTTCTTGGTAAGCTATTTTAGCTACTGATTTCGAAGTTTCTCAGTAGCATAACAATGGGAGGCTATTTAACCAACTTCCTTGGATATTTGATGAAGTCTTGGAGTACTTATCTTATGGTCATGATAGGAGCATGAATTTTGCAAGGTTGAAGAATCAATAATGTGAGGCTAGTTCTTAGGTCTTTAATGTTAGGCTAGTTCTAATGTCTATTTATTATTTTTCCATTTCCAAAGTTGATTTCCTCCTATAAATAGAGAAAGCCTCTCCATTGTAAGGTAGATGATTTCGATGAATATAAATACTTGAGATTTCCTCTGCGTGAGTGAATATATTTGAGTGTGGATAACTCTTATCTCGATCTCTTTATCCTTGGAGAGTGGATACTCCTCGGTGGTGAGCCAAGAAGCCTTTTATTATCGACCGGTGGATTTTCCTTTAGGCCCTGGAGGTGAACTTCTCCTATCATTAAGTCCTTTATACTTGGCAAGTGGTTTGTCCTTTAAGCCTCGGAGCTGAATTTCATTAATCCCGATTCTCATCCTTGGTTGGTGGCATGTCCTTTATACCTTGGTGGAGATTATTATCTATTCCTGCATTTTGCATTTTATCCTTCGATATCCATCCTTATACACACCATCCCATACACTTAACCACAAAAATCCCTATCTCTTGGAATCACTCACCCAAGTACGCATCACATGGTCATCAAAGAAGCAACCAAGTGTCACTCTATCAACATGTGAAGTTGAATAGGTAGTTGCATCCTCATATTTGTCAAAAATATTCTTATGGACCAGAAGAAAGTAACTTAGATTTTTGTTGATAATGTTTATGTTATTGTATTGGCAAAAAATCTAGTTTTTCATGAACGAAGCAAACATATCAATGTTTGATATCACTTCATTCGAGGACAAGTTAAAAAGAATGAGATTGAAGTATTGCATGTGAATACAGGAGATCAAATAGCAGATATTTTTACTAAACCTTTCAAGATCGATACTTTCCAAAAGTTCAAGAGCCTCATTGGAATGATCAATGGAAGAGAATTTGGTTTAAGGGGAAGTGTTAGAAATTAAGCCAAATTCATCAGTGCCGATGCTTCGATACGGAGACTATCAAGTTGCCGATACTTCGACACTAAGATCCTAGAATTGATACCAAAGATTTTTCGATAGTCATATTGAAGAAGAATCATAATTGTTGCGTTACTTTTAATGAATCTATTTGTATTTCTAGGTGTAGTGATTGTTTCTAAAGATATGGTGAGATATGATGAGATATTGTAAGATATGGTGATTATTTTGTAAGTTTCTAGAGATTCATCTTCTCCGAAACACTAGCTGTATTTATTGGGAAGAGCAAAAGTCATGTAACAAGTCTATAAATAAGGAAGTCTTATCATTTTTCTTTTGTTAAGGTGAAATAAATCAAAAAGCCTACATATCTTTTTTCTCTTCTTTGAGCGAGTTGCAATCGTTTTACCTTCAAATTATCCCATCAATAATTAGTCACCGCGACTAAACTGCTGAAGAGAGAATTCTCACCTGCGTACCTGAAGTAGTCGAGGAATTAGCTTTCTTGATAGCGGTTTGGTGTTCTCCAATTGCAACCAGATTTTCGAATCTAGCGTAAGCACGGACCAACTCAAATTCCCATCTAACCCTACCGGTAAAATCTTAGATACTGACTCTAATTTCTCCTAGTGCACTCTTGTAGAGATGACGAAGGTAAGATTAGAAGACATTTTAGGACAAAATCAAGGAGACTCTGAGCTCAGGCAATAACTATGACCAATCTCTAAACATCATCCAGTGCTATTACAGATGAGAAGTTGCAAGTGGATTCCTTTACTTGAATGCATCTTATGCAGATGGTTCAGCTAAGAATCTGCATGTACAATATGTATAATGTGTGTTTTTACAGTGACCAAGTGCCAGCGAGAAGAGGATGCGTTGTTGACGATTCAAGAGAATAAGGGCAAGTTCGACATTGTCCTAACGGATGTTCACATGCTTGGCATGGATGGACTTTAGGTTCTCGCCGAGATCGCTACCATGGGAGATAACCTTGCCTGTAGTTAGTAAGTGTTTAATATGCCAATTAATTCAAGCTAGACTCATAAATTTAGGGAATTAATGCGATACATTCATTTTCTTTATTTAAATTTGCCAGTGTTTTCCAGTGATGCTAAAAAGGCCACTGCTGTGATGGGAGTAAACAAAAGCACTTGTGATTTTCTAATAAAGCCCATTAAAATCTCCACTCTTAAGATTTCCCGTGATGTGCTTAAGAGCAACCGATCGTCGAGCAACAATTCTACTAAAGAATTAGAGACACTACATGCTCTAACCACATCTTCATCTAACAATACCCATGCTCAGGCAGAGAATGAGGAAGTGAATTCTCAAAGCTTGGAAAAGAGCAACGAAGATGAAATCGATCCCAATCATGGCAAGAACAAAAGTAGGGCGAAGAAGCCCCACATTGTATGGACATTTGAGCTCAACCAAATGTTTATCATGGCCGTCAAAAGTCTTGGAAACCATGGTACATGATGCATACATGAACTCGTTTCCTTTCCGAGCAAGATAATAGTTGATTTGACTGGCGTGTTTTCATATGACACGCAATGCAGATGTCAAACCCAAGAAGATACTGCAACTTGAAAGGAAAATGACGAGTGTCCCTCGTCTGACTGAGAAAATATTAGGTGCCCAAGTGACAAACACCTCAACATTATTCTAGTCTTAACATCTGACATGTGTAATTTTGTTCCCACTAGTCAAAAATTCCTGCATTATCTTTCTTCAATTAATGTTTTTACTTTTTTTCCTTTTTTTTCTTCTTCTTCTTGCTTCTTTCACTCTCTCTGTCCTCTCTCTTCTGCATTTTCTTAAACAAAGAACAAACCGCTCTTTTTTGTCAAAATGCTCTCTCGCTTTCGAGACCCTACAGCCTCCGCACGTTGCCTCCATCTTCACCTGCTTCTTCTCCGACCTTCGATGCTACTGCCTTCTGTCCAACTCCTCTCGCACCTTCCACATCGGTGCCCAAGTTGGCCAAGAGCTTGAGGGCCCTCCACCATGTCAACGAACCACGCCGTGCCTCCAGATCCACCTCCGCTTTATCAGTTGCCTACGCTGACCTTGGTTGACCTTGAAGATTCGAGGTCGAGCTAAGCTCTAGATCACAAATATAGGGCTCACTCAAGCTTAAATCCAAAATATGAGGCTCAAGTTCACCAGTGAAGCTCAAGCTTGATGACCGGCTCAAGAACTAAGACAACGGTGAGGTGGTGGTGGAAGGCGATTCGCCGGAATAAGTCTCCGGTGCAATAAAAGGAGGAATTCTTTGGTGGAGTGAAAGGCGGAAGAAGAAGAAAAAAATAAGAGTCGCAGAAGAGAGTGAGAGAGAGTGAAAGCAGGAAGAAGAAGAAGAAAAAAACAAAGGAAAAACATTAATTGAAGAGAGATAATGTAAGGATTTCTGACTAGTGGGCCCAAAATGACGCACGTCAAATGTTCAGTGGACTAGTATGAAGCTGAGGTGGCTGTCATTGGGCACCTAATATTTTCTCCATCTCACTAGGCAAAACGTCTCCAGCCGCCTTCAAGTAACAGCCCCTTCAATCTCATTTAGTAAGTCAAGCTTCTTAATTATGCAGAAATATTGCACGAACTCCAAGAAGATAGGTGAAGTCTCGGAGCATCAAAGTGCACTTTGGGCCCATTTGGTTCAACTTTGGAAAAATGGCTTTACATTCCCCCAAATATCTTTGAATAAATGAGCATTTTGTGAAGGCAAGAGTGTTTGGATACTCATTTTTTGTGTATATTTTGCAAAGCAACTTTAAAATGAAAAGAAAAGAAAAAAAAAGGAAGTAGGAGATGTAGTTGCATGGAGAGGGGAAAATCGTGGGTGAGGTGGCTCCACAATGGTGCTGGTGGTAGGTAGATGGCTAGTGCCAACCGGGGTGGGGGTTCGCCTAAGGTTGGTGACCTCTCCGACCTCAGGTGACACTCTAGGTTGCACAACCCAGCGGCTAGGGTCGCACCAAACTCATGCGACACCCTAGATCGCTCAACCTCGGGCGGCGTCACCTCGGTCACACAACCCATGCGACGCCCGAGGTCGCCCGACCTCAAGTCACCTTGCCTAAGGTCACGCGACCTTAGGCGAGGCTTCCAAGCAGCCAATTCTAGCCCCCCAACGACCAAATTTGGCTGCTCACAACTGAGCGCTGCCCATCAACTGAGCTTTGCAGTGGAGCAGCAAGTCCAAATCCCATAAAGAATATAATGAACAACGTTTTTTGAGGGCAAAAGAGGAAAACATAATTATCAAAGAGGGCAATATTGGAAAGAAAAAAACTCATTAACCTTATATTAGCATTCTAAAAATGCATTCCAAATGCTAACATTTGGCAAATGGAGTCTCAAAACTTTGAACTAAATGCCTAGCATTTGGCAAATGGAGTCTCAAAAATTTGAACTATACAACTAATATTTTTTCCAATGGGCTTTTGGGGCTTAAAGCCCATTGGGAATACTAAACCAAACGAGACATTTCTTCTCCTATTAACAGGCCTAGCTTTGCCAATTTGGCTCGTTCCACTCCACCATCGTCATCACCAATAGGATGTGGCGGTATCCAAAGATATGCTGCTTCAGCTCAATATCCATCACAAGCCATAAGCATCGCCCCTCTACAGCAGTGCACGGATTGTAGCATGAGGATGCCTAGTCTTGCCGAGTTCCAAGATCATAACACGCTCCCGAGGTAAAAATTGGGCTCCAATCACAATCGAACCCGCCTCTCCAGAACTACGGTCGCCAACAACAGGTAGATGAATCAGCTCCATGGTTACCGTATGCTCCTGCGCCATCTGTCGGGTTTGCCTCACCAATGAATAACACAAACCCAGTTCTTCCTAAACAAAGTGACAACTCGCTCATCATGCAGATGTCGCAAACACCTTCAAATATGCAAATCCTGGATGAAGTTGCACCTGCAAGACACTATCTTTCCGCCACTACTCAGCATCATCCATTGCGTAGCCACTAGTAGGATCTACTTGTAGCCCCCAGCATTATCGGAGCTAAAGTGAATGAATTATATGGCGGCAATATCATCCCAGTCGAAGGAGAGTTCTGCCACCAGAAAAACCATAATCCCGTTGCCAAGGACTGCCAAGTATATGGTAACAAGGCTATGTTTGCAGATATGCTTGATACGGTTAGCTGATTTGGTGGCTGGAACTAATTCCAGATCTGGTTGGTCAGTTTAGTTTCGATATAGCAATTGGCAACAACGACCTGTTCTGATGACTATTATTTTCGTCTTTAATGCAGAATTTCCTTGAGGAACTTGGGTTTGGGGAACGGTGCGTTGCAGGAGAAGACTAAAGAGTAATCTTCCTGCATCGGCGTATCTCTGACAATAGTTGAGTAGATAAAGTAAAACTCTGGTTATTCTGTTCTGCGTTGAAGCGATAGCTAAATCTGTAAATATTTCATTAATACCATTTACAAATCTCTTTTTCTTAGTTACTTTTCTTTCGCTCATTCTTTCGCCATCCTTCTTTACAAATCTATCGATTGGGTCAGATTAAATTGTTCTATTAATTGCACTAAAATTTTAAAATTTGATTACACTTCTTGACAAGTTTTAGAACTTAATTATATCTTTTAAAAGTTTTAGAACTTAATTGTATTTTAGTGACAAGTTTTAGAATTTTTAATGTACTTATCCTATCATATTTCTATACAACTTTAGTCTTCGAAAATTGAAGTTCAAGAAAAATAAGTAATTGAACAATACGAGCGCTGAAACACTAACATCCCTTAAACCCTCGAGCCTGAGTGATGAGTTCAACAATTGGCAGACATAATAGGGCCCAAATTGACTTTCTCTTAAGAAAAACATAGGAAGAAAACACGAGGAAGCCTTCCTAACCAATCGGAGAGCAGGACTATACCATACCAAACATCGAAATCTTGTCGACTACTTCTACAAAAGCCAAATGCTAATCCACAACCAGTTCAAATGCACAATTCTTTTTCCTTTGAATTCATCAACCCTTCCGGCGACGATCAAAATGGCCTCACCGCTACCGCAACAAATTCATCAGCATGCACATACAATGCGCTGGAAATGTCAACAATGCTCACGCGATGCATCGGACAATGAATAATCTCAGCGAAACAGAGGTCAGTTAACACCCAAGTCAAAGCGTCCGACTTTTACCATTTCGAAATCCCAGGTCAAGAATCACTAGACTGAACAACATGTACTGGAAGCAGAGAGACCAACGCGGATCGGTGAATACCAAGATTGGATCGAACTCATATGTGATGGTTTTCGATTTGGAAATAATGAGTTCATGAACCTGATGACGCTACATCAATTAACAACTGGTGATTCATGCTAGAATGTTTACAATTGACCAATAACTAACAAAGGATAAATTTATTAGAAATGTATTTTTTTGTCTTAAAATTTGTTTTGAATAAATTTGTCACGGTATACTAATTTAGAGTTTTTCGTATCAAAAATTCAGCAGTTGTGCCACTGGAGTTAAAGTTTATAAGTTCGGGGGGATTTGCCCTTATTTTTTCAACGTGCAATATAGCATCTTAGCCTATGTTAGGAATATAAATGTTGTCCGCTTTCCTTTTGGCATAATGAAAGAGGAGGGCTGAATGCCCTGACATCAAATATCGAACGGTATCCTAAAATTGAAATGTCTCATTTTGCGTCAAAAGAAATATAGTCAATCCAAAAGGAGGTCGAAACAAAAACTAAGGTGTCATCCAATTCGACAGTTTCACAATTGATAGGCCCATTTGTTCACTCATTTGCTTCACAGTACACATAACTCAGTTTAAACCACCAACTTAGATCCCAAGTTGCCTAATATCTTCGATCACATCATGTGATAAGCCATATAACACCCTACCCCTACCTCGTACCTTATGACAATATTCTTTCAATGAGAAGTGTTCAATTCCGTGTTTTCGTTGTCGTTCTATATATCAAATGTGTCCTTACAATATATCTCAAAATTATAGACACCACAAATCATTAACCCATATGAGTGCAGGAAAAATTACCAACAAAGTTCTAGAACTATTGGACAAATGCCAATTTAGTCTCAATTTTAAAAAAAAAAAAAAATCTCCAAATTTAGTAATGTAGCCCTTATTGGTAGCAAATCTCTCACTTGAAGACCAGCTACTTTACATGGCTTGGCCAATGCTAAATTGAACAAACTTTTCATTTTCCTAAAAGAAAAAGAAAAAAAATTCAAAAAAATTGTCGATATCAATAACGGTTATGACACGTATAATGATCAACATCCATATCAACGATTTCCGATTAAAATTGACCAAAATAACTACATTATTTTGGCCAGAATAGTTATATTGGCTAAATCATCTAATGCTTTTGAATTAAATTGATCAAATTCAAAAATTCAAAATCAATCAATTTGGGATTATCGTGATGATTATGTCAAAATTGAAAACGGTTAAGGCGGAAAGGCCGCCAACCTAATTGATGAAGTACGAGCCCCCGGATTACCCAATTTCCACTTACAAAAAACGACAAAGAAAAGGGAAAAATACAAAAGAAAAGAAAAATCCAACCCTTGATTATTGCACGATCGAGTCGAGCCCGTTGCCTTCCCCTCTTGATCTCCGCCGACGACCACGGGAGCCCATCGTCGACTAGCGTTGTAGGTTCACCTTTCGATGCAAGACAAGACAATAGCATTGAAGTCGGTCGCTCGTTTTTGTCTCCTTGTTGTCCCCCCTTAAACCTTCCTCAAACACACCAGCATTATAAGTACTAAATTAGATTGAACCGTGGTGTCTCACAAGCCTCGTGTACGATTCACATGAGTCCCATCACTTTCGATGGTCGAGATTTAGACATTCTACGATTAAGAAGAAAATCTTACATGCAATGATGGTGATTTACCAAATTTTTAATATTAAGCAGTGTAACGAAATCTTTTTAAACGTAAAATACGGTCCACTTATTATTAAAAGGTCCAATTACAATTTTTCATGACATTTACTACATCAATTTAGTAAGTTGGGCTTAATACGCCCAATATCGCTCTCAACTTAAAGCCAGAGAGTGAATCGAATAAGAATTCCCCTTTAAAAAAGCTTTTCCCCACTTGGAAAATGACATCTAATATCAAAAATGCTTTCAAAGATACTAATCATAAGGGTTTCTATGGCCTGTCAGGAGGAATCAGATGCCCAACTCACCAAAAAATCAATCTGACCCATTATCGGAATGGATTGCGGGAAGAAGCATTTATAGTTCGACGCGTCATGATGCTAAATTAATGCTCAAGTCGAAGTATCGATTTCTCAAACATCAATTTGCACTTACTGGGAGGAAAGATTGAATTATGAAATGAAATCTTGGAGCAAGAAAAGTGAATTCTCTTCCGGGAAGCAAAGCGATGCATTGCACTATGAGTCAAACACCAATCTAAACGAAACGGCCAGCTGAGTCTTCTTACCGCTCCCTCCGCCGATGAACGAAAGAAACCCAAAACGACAAACCGCGAAATGCGGATGGCGGCATAGGACAGTGGGGCTTTACCAACTTGGCCCCGTCAAAGCTCACACCCACCAACCATTTCACGTGAGATTTCCTTTAGCTGTCTTTGTTTTCGTACACGTTAGTACCTGTCGCTTTTCTTCTCCAAGTTTTTTTTTTTTTAAGGAAAAGTTAAAAAAAAAATCTAAAACCATATCATTTTATAATATATTTATCCTAAACTTTTTATGACATAAAATGTTCAAATTATGTTTATCGTGACACATTTATCCTAATTTTTTTCTAATGAAATTAAAAAACTCAAAATCCATACCTATGTGACATATATATCCTACTCCGTCAATGTTCTATCGAATAGTTTTTTAACAAAAATATTGTTTTTATTTCATTTAAATCACATGGCCACCATATTGATGCCATGCATTTAGGCATATTTTTAATAGTACTCATTAACGGAACATTGACAAAAGAGAGTATGCATGTCCATAGGTGTAAATTTGGGAACTTTTTGTGCCACTGAAAAAAATTAAGATAAATACATCACGGTAGACATAGTTTGAGATTTTTTGTGATATGTTCCCTTTTTTCTTTTTTCCGTTTTTATAAGAATCTCGGGACTCCATGTATTTCTTCTAAACAAAACATTTTAGATATTGGAAACCTACAAGTCCGTGCAGTACGCCTCGAAAATCAATTTTATCGGTCCGACGCACATGAGGACAAAAACACTAGGGCCTCGTCATAGAGCCCATCACATGGCCTCACACGAAACCGGACGCATTTTAGCTCAATCTCCACCATCAAAAATCTGCTCACAATTTCCAAAACAGTAGCAAAAAGAAAATCGAAAAAGGGCCAAATCGAAGGGAGGGAAGGGAGGGAGGGAGGGAAGGCAGAAAGAACTTCATGACGCGTCGCGCTCGCTCCCGGCGGGCCCTTCCCTTCGATCGGTTTCTCTGCATCGATTGGTCGTCCCGAGACAAATCTGCACAGCAGCGACCACACGATCCGTATCGCGGTTGTCTGGTCCGTTCGGTTGGATCGTTGCGGGGCTTTGTAACTCGTGGTACGAGACTTGCTAGTCGACAATAAAAGACAGCAATCAGCATTGGTGTGATTGGGACTATCATGGCCTGGTTTTTGCTTGTCGCCTTCCGGAGTAGGAAGAACGCCAAAAGCTTTTTCTGTGGAGGACCCGATTCTCTGCCTTGTCCAAAGGGCTCCAGTTTCGCAAGAAAAGATTCGCATTCACACCGCTTGAAGTCGATTGGAGTTGCTTGGCTAAATCTAAGATATATTATTGTATTAGAAAAATGACATAAGTAATCTCTGAATTTTTATTGAATATGCATTGTGATATTTAAAATTTTAAGCTTTTTTCATTTGTTTAATGTAGTTCATGAATTTAGGTGTTTAATTTAGCCCTTGTGTTATATGAAATTGTTTGATATTGTCCCTAAATTTGAATTAATGAAATGACGACATTGGTCATTTTCATAAAATTCAGGAACTTGATTGAATATATATCAAAAGTTTGAAAGTCACATTAAACAAATTAAAAATTAAGGGATCATATTACATATTAAGTTAAATTTGATGAATCATATCGAGTAAACTAAAAATTTACATATTACATATCAATGGACTTGACTGATAAATCCCACCTCTGGCGGTGTGGGTGCTGATTTTGAGCAGAAAAAGGGTCTCACTTTGAATTGACATCCCTTTACCATATTCCAGCTTTTATTCCTCCTTTATTATTGTTTTTTTGGTAAATTCCAAACAAGACCCCTCCTGACTTTGGTCAGGAAAAGAAAAAAGACCGCCTTGACCGCTCACATCAAATTTGCTAATGACCCTTTTTTTCCATTTTTTGGACCATTAGGTCAATGATCGTACATATATAGAAAATAAAAGTAAACCAGAATAAATAAATAAAATGAAAAGGAACAAATAAACCCGCATTGATGCTTTGCAAAGAGATCCCTATTCAGATCCTTATTTTTTGTCCCACGATCGTTCGACTCAAATATCAAATGACAGGGTTCTTGCAACGAGTTCTAAAAGAATTCGTAAAATAGATCTCTATGGTTTCCTTTCGGCAAGATCACGAGGAAATTAAATAGCAAAAAGAAGAGAATTTGCCTCTCTTCTTTTTGAAAAAAGGATAATGTGAATCGCATTTTCTGTTTCTCCGGCTGATAAAAAGCTAACATTTTTTAGTGCATTGATCGTCGACATTAGTTTTGGGATCGGCGACATTGCGTTGTTCTTTTTTGGCACGCGAAATTTTTTTATAAAAAAAAAGAATAAATAAAAGGAAAAAAGAAACAAATTTAGAAAAGGGGATTGGTGTCGGCGCCCATTCGATGTTTCCGATGCGTACTTTGTGGCGCTCCTCCTTTTTTCTTTAGTGCTTTTGACTGTCGTTTCCCACCAAGCTTAGTTTCAACTTTTTGCCTGGCATTGCTTGTAATTTCTTAATTAAAAAAAAAAAAACAATTACAGGATTTTTTGAATATTTAAATAAAATTATAGAGACCAACTATCTGAAAGTTTACAAATAAGAGAAGCATGATCAATAAAAGAAAGTTTTAAGAGGATATATTAAGCACAACATATTGCACGAAAATGGAATTTAAACTTAAAATCGTGATCTAGCATTTAATTATTTTATAAGAATGCATTTTTTCTTTATAATCTCGAGATAGAAAAGCAAACACTCGACTACCTACACACATGGAACACATTGTATGTTTTGTATTGGTTAAGTCCAGGCATTTAGTCTATACAAGTGGACAATTGAAAGCACTTTGTGTTCAAATGCTGTGATTTATACAAATCATTCTCAATATTCAAGTTGGAAAATTTCCCCACGTCCAACTAAATATTCTAGGCCCAGATGGTCACATTATAAGAATTTTAGTCATGCGTACTTGCAAAAACTATCAAGTAACTTTAAAGTCGGTGAGGGAGTTTTATTCTCTTTCGATAGTTGCAAGTTGGACTTATAATGGGAGCATATTAAAAATAAAATCCCAAATGAATCGGGTCGATAAAGGAATACATGCTTAGGCTAATCTGAGGTTTGTGAAGAGCTCAGCTAGACACCACCCGATCTTTGTCGAAACAAAAGATTTGTACAAGCTGGAAATCCAACCTCCATTCGAAAAAAAATAAAAAATGCATTGCCCAATAAAATATTCAACTCTCCCTCGGCACATGGATGATAAAGAAATAAGACTCAAGGACTAGAGAAGAGGGAGATCGGTCCTTGAGTTTGACTAACGTGACCCAAATGGAATCTCTTCATTTGTTCTGCTGAGAAAGAAATGGAATCCGCAAGATCTGTTCCAGAATAAAGAACGAAAAATTCTAAAAAAAATATTGTCCGGATTTTGACCATACCCCAAATTTTGGTAGACTAAGGTGATCCGAGTCATTCGAATTTCGATCCGATGGATCTTATTTGGCGGTTCTAATTCTCGGATCTTATGGAATTGTAGCTCCTTACATTTTTTTTGTAATTCTACATGAACTTTATAACGCAAAAATTTAATAAAAAATTTAACTAGCGTGCGAGATTTATTTATTTTCCCCCATCCGACGGTCGTGAAAAGTCGGTCTATTCTATTTTTTTTTTCCGACGGTCACGATGGTCGGAAGCCGTTCCCCCGAATTAGTTATTGTGAAACCCCCTCGGTCCGACGAGAGATCCGGCGGTAAATCTGGAAGAGAACACAACGCCAATAACCAAAACGGAAGCGATCTGTATCTTTGTATCTCGTAAAACACGAAATTTGCCGTGTCAGAGAATCACGGGCGGGGACTAAATTTTTCTCCTTTTCAAGAAATTATTTTACCGGAAAAGGGTCTGTTTTCCCAGATGCGAAGTGGGGAAAAAAAGTAGAAAAATCGGGACTTGCCCACCGGAGGAAGAAAGGGTCTCTAGTTGCTGCTGCGCGCCTGGTGCGTGTGCATGTGCTCGAGATATAGAGTCTAGAGAGGGAGGGGAGGGGAGGGAGGGGAGGGAGGGAGCGCGTGTTCTCTTTTTAACCTTTTTACAGGGGCGAGATCTCTGAGGGTGGATCTCCAAAGCTGTCGCTTTTGTCGAAGACGAGAATGTTTCCGGCTAGGAGCCGACACGGCTCGAGACAAGAGCAGCGTCGCCTCTCTTGATAAAAGCGAATTCCCAGCATTTCGAGTAGGAGAGAGAAAGAGAGAGAGGAAGGGGCGTCGTCAAGAACAGAACAGAACAGAACAGAACAGAACAGGGCAGAACAGAGCGCGGCAGAGCGCGTTGTGGGGTGGTTTACTGTTGCGAAAGCGACGAGTAACTGTCATACTGTAAATGAGGAAAAAGGGTTGGGGGGGTGGTTTGGCGTTGGGTGGTCCCGCGGCTCTGCGCGACTTCCTTGACAGCGACGTATCTACCGACGTTTCAGCCATTTTCACTCTCTCTCTCTCTCTCTTCCCTGCTCTGTTGGCTCCTGCCTCCGCTTTTACTGCACCCCACCGCAACCGAATGGTTGACCTGATCCATTTCGAGGGGAAAAAAGTAAAGTCCTTAAATTTTTACGTGAAGTGAAATCAAACTCCTAAAATATTTCAACTGATCTCTCGTTATGTTATAAGCCTTTTCCTTTCTAAAATGTGCAATCTAATCCTTTTGATGGACAGTACTGTACCAAATAAGGCTTTGCTAGCATGATCATGAGATAGCTTTTGGATTACTTTAAGTGGGAGATGTGATTTGATCCCGAGATCCATCACATCAAAGGAATTTCTCTTGCTAATCCTTATGGAGGGTGAGAAAGAGAGCACATCATATAATATGTACACCACTCAACATAATCACAAGCGTTGTATTTCCCTCCATTTTGTTGACAGATTTGTTTAGGAGATATAAATGATCATGACTCAACATCGACCACATTAAGCTAAAAATAGTAATTTATAAAAAGATTTGTGATAGTATTACGTCTGTGCAAATGCCATTTGCTAATTTTGCGAATCTAACCCTATCCTCTATTTATAATTTTACAATATAAAGGATTATACCGTACATGTTCATTTAAGAAGAGGTCCAACCTGCCTTCTCTCGTATTATGTGCTATTAATGCATTTAAAATCGAAAAATATTTTTCTAATAAGCATATTTTGTAAATGTCCCATCAGCACATGCTAATAAGACTTTAACATGAAAAATCATCACGATAAAAAAGAAAATTAGGTAACTGATGGTGGGGAGAATTGATTGGCGGAGGGGCATGGTTTGACCTACACTCTCTAGTTCCTAGCCTCTAATCTCCAGGGCCAAAATCCAAAATCAACTACCACGGGTTGGAAATAGGGCTCGAAGTTCGCAACAAGTTAAGGACAAATTCCTTTTGTCGATTCACGCATCGAAATTCGACTTTGACACGGACCCTCCAAGATAGTAATTACAACATCCGCCGACGGCCCGAAAATTATTTTACGCGAGCGAACATGTCCGCTACTCCCTTGTAAGGTTTCATTTTTTTTTTTTTTTTTTTTATGTTAGGTGATTTCAAGCTCTTGTTGTCCTAAAAGCTAGTTAAAAAATAAAATTTTCATTTGTACTTATAAATCAACTACCAATCCCTTCCATAATTAATATGAAATAATTTCAATATTTTAATCGTCCATCTCTCCTCCCAATTCTTGATTTTGGATATATAATGTCATTCACGCTAATTTCTCTTAACACCGATTGGCGTAGGAGCTAATTTTTGTAACTTGCAATTGGGGGACAGGGAAGGGTGAATTTGACCTTTGACGAAGGATCGTGCACATGGGCTTGTACTCGGATGGCCATAACAAGTCACACGTACGTCGCCCCCATCTCTCTCTTTTGTCCCTTTCTTTCTTTTTTTTTTTTAGAAAATGACCACATAAAATGCATTAGTGACGTTGCCACATAAAAAAAAAAAAAAAAAAGATACAACTTTTGTTATTTTTCATTACACGGCTCGTCGTTGCCTTGTTTGTGGCTATAAAACCTGCTCGAACCATATAGATTTCTAAACCAGCGGAATAATTTCACGGGGCTCTTCCAAGTCACGCAAGATCAAAGGTGAAGGCTTCGAGGGGGGGCCGATCTGGAACGCGAAAACCAACCCACAAATTCGCCGCAAGCCCCCCACAAAATCAGGTTGGTAATCATCTTCGCCTACAATTTGTCGCTACGTACTCATTGAATTGGACAATAAGTTTGACGAGACTAGACATTTTTATTCTGGGTGGAAGAGATTAGACAATTGAAGTGGAGTGGAATTGTAGAGAGAGGATGGGGGAGGTGACTTTAATTGGCACTCCCGCAACGCGTGAACCGCATGCGTAATCCGTGGCGAATCCAGGCATAGCGCACTAAAATCCGATCAGTGCTTTTTCCATTAAAAGAAGAAATCGAATTAGAGAAGGACCTTCTCGTGGAAGCATTGATGAGAGAGAAAGAGACAGAGAGACATGATGGGCATCATGCACCATGTCATGGCCCCTTTAAATGCCATGCCATCTCTCTCTCTCCATCGCTCCCTTTTTCTTTTATTTCCCCCTTCTTCTTTTTTTTGTACACTGACACGTGGCTTCCTTTTTGACCTTTTCTTTTTTTGGGCTGGGTAGGTGACCAATACATATTCTTTACTTCCTAGGCACGGAAAATGAAAGGCATTATGGATGGACTTAAAACTCGATATAACTAAAATGGTTATTAATTCTTTTCATGTGCAATGAAAATAACATTCGCTCCATTATTTTTTTGGTGCCAGGCGATAGAGCATATATCATATACATATACATATACATATACATATACATATACATATTTGTGTGCGTGTAACTCATTATTGAGTATGTCGGGAGAGAGAAAGGGAAAAGGAGGAGTTGATCAAGACTCCCATTCTTCCTTTTATTTTTTTCTTTGTTCTTTTTATTTTTCTGCATGAGTAATGATAATTACATGATGAGGAAATTAATGAAAGTGTCTTCCTCTCTCATTCTCTGAAAAATACCTTCCTCTTTCAGCCCTAGCGATAGGGACGCCTCGCTTTAATTGCAGCATCGAGTCAGAGGAATTTAGGCCCAACCCCCAAGAAAAAGTAAAAACAGTTTGCCATTAAATGCCTGCCCCTTGCTTAATTACAATGTCCTTTTATTTTATATTCAGTTTTTTCTTCTTCTTTTTTTTTTTTTTTTACTTTTTACTGCGGGCTGCACAGCTGCTGCCGCTTGCTCGATTTCGTGGGAAACAATTAAAAAAAGGGAAAAGGGAAAAAAAAGGGGGAGGAAAAAGGAAAAGAAAAAGGAAAAATTTGGGTGGGGATGGTGCAGGCGTTGATGTTTCCACATCCTAGGATCTAAGGAACGACACGGAAGCATGCATTAATTAGGGTTTTCTCGGCGCAAGGACGTAGCGACACGTGGACTTATGAGGACGCTTCTATCAGGAGTCTTTTGGGTTTCCCTTTTTCTTCTTAACATCCAAATAATAACCCAGAAATGTATTTTTCGTTTAAATTATTGGAATTCCAATCCGATACGTTTTTTCTTTTCCAAAAATTGCAATCAGGTCAGAGAATTCTTATTTCCTGCTTTTCTTATTTAAAGAGGACCATATAATCAAGATCATCCCTCCGTTAGTCATATTCCATTCTTTATTCTTATTACATTTTGTCATGTTAAATATAATTCTTATCTCTTTATAAAATTGGATAATGCACTACATAAACCTGATATACCGTCCAAGAACTTGTTCGGTACAATAGTAATAACAGCAAACGCCGCAACAACGAAAGCACTTGCAGCTGCAGAGCTAAGTCCCATAGCTTGCAGAACTTTTTATGACTATTTGGCGAGATTAGCTCGAGATGACCTTTTCTTGGACTTCCTTGTCCATGCACTTTTGTGGATTAGAAAAAAAAAAAAAAAAAAAAAAAGACCGGACCTAACGCGTAAGTCGCAACACTTCATGACATAGTTAATAATCATGATAAGTGGTGGACGATCGTTAAAAAAAAAAAGGGAAAAGAAAAGATAACTACATGCAAAAAAAAAAAAATTGCGGCTGAGCTTTGGAAAACAAAAAATAAAAATCGGAACGAGAATCTCTCGAAGCGAGAAAGAGATTCGCAAGCGCAGTCACATAAAAGCTCACGGCCGTTAACTAGAAAAAGGTGAAAACGGAAAAAAAAAAAAAAAATCGCGGGAGGCCGTTACTTTTTCTGAGGAGGCTCAATTTTCCTTTTTTAATTATCATTTTTCCCCCCTTCTCCAAAAAAAAAAAAAAAAAAAGAAGGGAGAAAACGAAAATACCAATTTCCCCTCCCACCCTCCCCTGGGGAAAGAAAAGGACACGTCAGCAAAAACTGAAGTGACAGCAATGACAAATCAGCAAAAGCAGGAGAAAGGAAGGAAGGGAAGGCAAAGGGGGGGCGAGGCGATGCTCGAAGCTTCAACCATTTTTTAGAGAGAGAAAGGAAGGAATAGTAAGCCCCCCGTTAACAAACCCGAAACCAGATCTCTTCGATCTTCGCTTCCCCCTTTTTATTTTCCCTCCGCCCCCGTCGCATTTTCTCGAGAAAAACGCCCCCCCCCCCCCCCTCCTCCCTCCTCCTCCTCCTCCTCCTCCCCCTCTTTTTCCCGAGAAAAAAGAAAATTCCATTTTCTCGGCCTCCTACCCCCGCCGGAGAGATTCCGATCGCCGATCCCCACCGGGCCGCCGATCCAGCTCCCGCCCCCGCCGGATTACGGAATTCGCGGCGACGGTGCGTTCTCTCTCTCTCTCTCTCTGCGGAGGCGGCTCCGTCTCCTCGCACTGTCGGTGCGCTTCCCTCTCTTTCTCTCTCTGTCTCTCTCTACCTTTCTTTCTCGGGGGCGTTACGGGAGATCCGTACGGCCGCCGCTCGGCATTGTTGAGTTTCAATGCGGGTTCAGCTTTTACGAGCTTTCAATGCCCGCCCCTCGTCGATGTAAATGCTCGCGGCGGCCGTTCCGTACGCTCCGGAGTCCCCCCTAACGGTCTCTGCTCCTCCTCCTCCTCCTCCTCCTCCTTCTTCACTGTGATTTATTGTTGCTGTTGGATTGGACGTTTCCTTCTTCTTCTTCTTTCTTCGAGCGAGGATTCTCATGGGTTTTCGAGCTTCTCTGCGACGGCGCGTTCGGGAGGTGCGCGTCGGTGTCGAGCCTGGTTTCGGGGTTCTCCACTGGCTGTTGTTTAAGGCAATTTCTGGGCAGTGAACTGTGCTCCCCGGTGTTCCATTGATTTCAGTAGCGAGTATATCGCGTGAAAGGCCGCGAATTTAAGTGCGAGCCGGTTGTAAAGAAGGAAAGTCGCGTTTTTTTCCCTCTTCCACTCTCGGTTGTCAGCTGCTGCTGGAGTTTCCCAAGTTTCCAGATCTGTCGAAATTTGTGGGTATCTCGAGGTCTTTCTGCGGTGTCCGGTAATGGCACGTCAGTTCACCGGAGTGAGCGATCGTGTCTTGTTCTTGCAATTCCTGAGCTCGCGCGATGAGGGTCCTGCATTAAATGCATTCTAGATACTGGGGCAGGCGAGAACCGGGGATCGCGAGTGCTGCTTTCTTTTGCTCGAGCTGGACCGTTCTGTATGGTCGCTTTCATCCTTTCATTGCTCTTTTGCACTCTGATAAGCAATCAGACTCTGGAATGATCGAAGTGAATTTGTAGCAGACTAGAGGGTCTTCTTTATAACTGTTTGTTTTTTTCATTTGGGTGTGGGTGCTGATGCCCATTTGCAGATAGATGACCGTTTTTGAATTGCATCTTATCTGATGATTCATCGTCGTCGTTTACAGAATCAGACTATCTTGGTTTATTTCTATTATTCCTTTCTAGCTTTTGATTTTTGTCATACGTCTTTCCCAGGCACATGTGCGCTGCTGAGATTGAGTCTGGCTCGATTTCTTCCCCGAAGAGTAAGGTTAAGCTGGTGATATATTATAGTGGATTGAGATGTCAGGTATGTCTCATGTGTTTATATATTCCTCCTTAATCGAGACCACAAGTTGCGCAATCCCGGTGATCTATAAATTGATTTATGGTAATGTTTTCTGCAGAAGAACTAGAAGGATTGAGGGATTACGATGACATAAGAGAAAGAAGAACAGATCCTGAGAACGCCGATGATGAAAGACGGAGATCTAAAATTGGGACTCTTAAGAAGAAAGCTATAAATGCTTCGAACAAGTTCACTCATTCCCTTAAGAAGAGAGGAAAAAGGAAAGTCGATTACAGGGTACCGGCGGTTTCCATAGAGGATGTAAGAGATGCAAAAGAGGAAGGAGCAGTTCGTCAATTGCGTCAAAAGCTTCTCGACAGGGATTTGTTGCCATCTAGGCTCGATGACTATCATACATTGTTGAGGTTAGTTCAGTTGGTCCTTCCTGTTTTTCAGTGTTCTTGAGTGAGAATTAAACATGCTGACCTCTTCCTTTTCGTTCTTATATATAGGTTTCTGAAAGCTAGGGATTTTAACATTGAAAAAACAATCCAAATGTGGGAGGAAATGCTTAATTGGAGGCAAGAATATGAAACTGATACCATCTTGGAGGTAATTAGAAATCCTTTTTCACAAATGCTCTACCATCAGAAGAATCTGTATCATTAATCTATGCTCCGTGGCAATTATTGAATTAAGCAGATGTTTCCCAATAGTGAAAACAAGGACAAAATAGATGATGCGTGAGAAGTGGATTGTTCACTATGTCACATCCTTAATTTGTTTGAAATGTGTAGGATTTTGAGTTTAATGAGTTGGAAGAAGTCTTGCAATATTATCCCCAAGGGTACCATGGTGTCGATAAGGAGGGCAGGCCAGTGTACATTGAAAGGCTGGGTAAAGCTCATCCTAGTAAGCTCATGCGTATAACCAATATTGAGCGATACCTGAGATATCATGTCCAAGAATTTGAGAGGGCTCTACAGGAGAAATTCCCAGCGTGTTCGATTGCAGCAAAGAGGCGAATATGTTCAACGACAACTATATTGGATGTAGATGGATTGGTATGTTGCTGGTAACTCTATGCCATTGGCAATTTTTTTAAGTTTCTTCTTCCCTAAGTTTATTTTGGCAGCACTTATGTCTGCTCAAACATTCTTCTTGAGGGTGCTTTCCAATGTTTTATTGTTATTTTGGCCTCCTAGATGACTCTGCTAGTTCATTTTGTTATAGAATTTGAGTATGGTGATAAGCAACAAAAGATTAACTTATCCATTGATAGTTGCTTTTTCTAGTAATTGTGCTGGTCTTTTTAACTTGTTGATTCAAATTCATATGAGATGCAGAGCATGAAGAACTTCACTCGAACTGCTGCAAGTCTTTTGGCTGCTATGGCGAAAATAGACAACAGCTATTACCCTGAGGTATTTGATTACCATGAACACCACTGTGTGCACTTTTTGTAATGTCTCTGACTGGTCTGAATTCTGCAGACTCTTCATCGCATGTACATTGTTAATGCCGGTACTGGCTTCAAGAAAATGCTCTGGCCTGCAGCTCAGAAATTTCTTGACGCGAAGACAATAAGGAAGATACATGTAAGATGATCCTACCTTGAGTCCCAAACTATCTGCCTACCTTCTTTGTTTAATGTTTTGCTAATCTATGGTTACCTCCTATCTTTCAGGTTTTGGACTCCAAATCCTTACCTCGACTCCTCGAAGTTATTGACTCAAGGTTTGTTTTTTATTTTTATTTTTTATGCTGATTTATTGTTGTTAAGTAATTTCGAACATGCAGGTGTTGACTTCAGATTTGGTTTTTCCTTCCAGCCAACTGCCTGACTTTTTGGGTGGTTCTTGCACCTGTTCCAGTGAAGGAGGGTGCCTTAGGTCTAACAAGGGTCCGTGGAATGATCCTGACATAATGAAGGTACTGCATCTTTTTCTTTATATTTCTTTCTTTACTCAAATTGGTGAATCAAAAGTTAAGTTGACGTGATTCTGACATTGTGAAGCTCGTGCGCAACGCGGAAGCAACATTTGTGAGACAAATTACCAGAGTTTCTGACGATCAAGAGAAAGTTGACTCTTATATTCAGATACTCCCATTGAAGGCAAGTGTTAACCGCTTGCATGTTGACAGGACTGATTTTGTTGTGTTTCTAATCTAGATTGTCAGTTCTTCTTCTTCTTCTACTTCTTTTGCTGAGTTATTATGCACTCTACTTATCAGGGCAGAGCTAGTGATATGTCAGCAGCTGAGTCAGGGTCAGATGTAGATGATGCTTGTTCTCCAACAGCACAAAGAAGTTCTTGTTTTCCTTGTTTGGACCCAGTGCATGAAGAGGTGATTCCTAGAAATTGGGACATGATGTCTTAGATTACCTTGTGTGTGTTAGATGCTGTGTTAGTGTCTCTATTTGTGTATCACTCAATAAGGACGTAACTGATGCAGGCAAGAGCATCGGATTCAGAAGCCTATTACAGCTGCCATGATAACTTCATTTCAATTAGGAAAGCCAGTGAAAGTGAGCTGGGAGTGGAAGCTGCTCAGGATCTGCTGCTTAATAGAAGTTTGTCTTGCAAGGATCTACAGACCTCAGAAGGTATTGATCGTTTGCCTGATTGACTAGATAGCAGATTCTATCCTACTCGTGGTTCTTTAGAAACAATTGACAAACAACGCTTCTGATAAGGAGCAGGCATAAATGGGATCCAGAAAATAGAAAAAATAAAAATAAAATTTGAGCTGGCATAATTGTTGACAGCCTTTTATATGTTGATCCATTTTGTAATTGTCAATCTTTCTTGGCAAAGTATTCTTTTGACTATTGATATACTGATACATCTCTATCTAGGAACTTCCTTTGTTCATTAGTTAGGCAACATCAGGGAAAAGGTGGTTGTCAGGAATGTCAAAAGTGATAAAAAAATAATAATAATAAATGAACAGGCATAATTGTTGACAGCCTTTTTTATGATGATGCATTTTGTAATTGTCAATCTTTCTTGGTGAAGTATTCTTTGACTATTGATATACTGATACATCTCTCTCTAGGGACTTCCATTGTTCACTGGTTGGGCAACATCAGGGAAAAGGTGGATGTCAGGAATGTCCAGAGTGTGGCACGAATATTTGTCTCGTTCATGGTCAAACTTTTTGCATTCTTCCGCTTTTTTGCATCTAAATTAGGGAGAAAGCGGAATACTGTTCATCCATCTAACATGATTGAGAGCAACACAAACAGCCAACTGGAAGTTGTAGATGATATAGATGAAGAAGATTGTATCCTCCCATGTATAGAACGTCTTCAAAAATTAGAGAAAGCACTTGAGGAACTTAGTCATAAGCCTGCGGAAATTCCATTGGAAAAGGAGAGAATGCTTTTGGAATCTCTGGAAAGAATAAAGTCAGTGGAGTTTGACCTTGATAAAACAAAGAGAGTGAGTTATGCTCCCCTTAATTTTGAATCTGAAAGAAGGACCATGATGCAATACTGTGGGTAATTTTCTCATTCCATTGGAATTTTGTCACAGGTACTTCATGCTACAGTGATGAAGCAACTGGAGATCACTCAACGGTGGGAGAATTTGCAGGATTCAAGGTGTCGAGTAAGTTGACATCTTTAGAAATTTCCTTGTTTCAGACGTCATCATTGAATTTTGTCCCTGGAGATCAATAACATCCCACACGAATCTGGTAGCATCTTGTTGTACTTCGCTGAACCAATTTACATGCTTGTTCATAAAAATTGTAAATGCATGACAGTAACAAGATCTAGACGAATGTGCAAAACTAGAATTGTTTGATTATGCTTTATCGGTGTGTGAATGGCTAGTATAAGACGCCAAACAACAAAAGTGAAGTAAGATCTCCACACTAGAAATGTTGATGCTTTCGGTTTTCTTTGGACTGCAAATCTTACTGGATCATTATTGCAGCAAAGGAGGTTCTTCTGTTAGATGCTTGAAGAGTCAACCATGGATGACACAAAAAGTGCAGATGAGAACACAGAAAAGTTGGTGCTGTGGTCCATAATATTGGTTTTCGAATCCACTATTTGCACCCAACGCTTGCTTTCAACTGTCAGCATATATGCTCAAGTTGGCAACAGATGCCCGCTGCTTCACGGTTGTCCTGCAGTTTCAACACAGTATATGGAAGAAAGAAACGCCTGAAGAAATTCATTTTGTTGCACGGCACGATGTTGGTGGCCATTGTATATCGGAGCATTGTATAGTCGGTGAATTTTTAATGGGATAGAAGAGAAAAGTGGGTGACATTGATAGTAAAGTAAATTGCAGTCCCTTTTGATATGGAGGGATTGCTTTTGAAATTTTGTCAAATCATCATGAAATGGTCTGATGAGATCTTCCCCGCCCGAAAATCTCTGCAAAGTCTTTGCAACGTTGGAGTAGCATATCAAGCATATCAGCAGCGGCATTTAGTTATTTTGCACATAGATTTGTGCTTTAGCAGGATGGTGCCACGGATCAAATTTGAAGCAGAGTCAGATTTAAGATTGTTCCGAGCCTAACTTGTCAAACTGCGAAATTCCAGGACATGATTTAAGATTGAGGAGCCTCGTATTGTTTGGCAAAACGTCAAATTCAGCTGTTTTGTTCTCTTTACTTGGTCAAAGAATAAGTTAGTGCTCGTGCGGACGATTGTCAATTATCCGCCGCAGGATCTGACTACGTCCTCTCTTCATTTAAGCAAAGCATGGAAAACCTTTTAATTACTGAAAAGCAGGTGAAATCTTGAGCAGGGTGACAAAGGGGGACCGGAATCAGCGGGGGCAGTTGCAGGGATGGGGACTGCAACTCAAAAGAAATTTACCTTCCGGACTTGAACCTATTTCTTGAACTCGTTATATTAAATCAAGGCGATAATTCCATAAATGGTTCCCGAAATTTGATCTAAGCTGCAATATCAGTTTTGAATTTTTAATACATTTAATATGATTTTTAAATTTTTATAGGTATTCAATTTAATTTATAAATTATATGAAAATGTTTAATATTATTCTTTAGTTATTATAAGTTTAGAGATAATATTAAATATTTCTATAAATTTTAGCGGACTAAATTGAACATCAATCAAAAGTTGAAAAATTATATTGAATAAATTAAAAGTTCAGGAATAATATTACATGTTGAATTAAAGTTTATAAATCATTTATATCATAATTTTTTCAAGCGAGGTGAATTGCTTTCTAAAAAAATATTAACTTAGCAGAAAGCAGAAGAAATGGTTCAACTCAATTATGTATTGAAAAATGGTCAACAGCTGGCGATGGCGAGGAAAGAAGAAACTGCTACTGCGAGAGAAGAAAGTGACGTTCGCGATCTTGAAGTCACCTCCCTCTCTCTCTCTCCCTCTTCTCTCTCTCTCTGCACCTTCCCCACGTACGACTTGTTTGTCAATGTCCATCTCTCTACCCAACTCACCACCGAATGTTACGCTGTCTTCAACCCTCCACTTCAGCTGACGTTCTACATGGCTTTGCCACGCGCTGCTTGAACCTTCGCTCGCCTTTTCTTACCGCGTAAAGCAGAAATTGACGACGCAAGAAGAAACCCGCTTGCTACCCGCTTGCTTCTCCGCAAAAAGAAACCCGATTCCTCTCCCTCCCTCGCTCCCTCCCTCCCTCCCTCCCTCTCTCGCTCTTGCTTTCTGGGTCTCTGCACTTTTAGCTCAAGAACCCAGAAATCAATGGCGCCATACGGGTTCTCTCCCTGCATGCTTTGTGCCCTCTTCTTGATTCTTTCGGCATGTGCCTCCAAAACCGCTCCTTTGCCCAACTCAATTTCAGGTATCTTTATCTGGAGACTCCTCTTTTCCAGAACCCGCCACTTCATCCTCTCGTGGTGGACCCTTGAATGTCATCCTGAGATTTTCTATTTTCTTGATATGTGGATGCAGATGACACGTTCGAATCTCGGGCTCTTGCGGGTCGGCATCTCCTCCAGGCTAAACAAAGTAAAGATCTTTCACGACCCCGTTTCTTTATTGTCATTTCTTCCGAGCTTTTTGATGCATCGGGCCATTTCGGGATCTTGGCGTCCCAAATTTGTTTCCGGTGTGGAGATATTGCGGCAACAGATCCCTGGTTGATGGTTTTGTTTAGTTACTCGAATTATGCAAGAGCTGTAGCTCTTAGGTAAGTTAGGTCTAGCATATGTCCAGTGCCCTTTATGCTCAATGACTACTTAGTTCGGTGAAGTGCAGATCAAATTCCGATCAGATATCTGTCCAGCTTCTACTTCAGGGTTATCTTACACTCTCTCTCGATGGAATGGGTAAAAAAGATGGAACTTTGTCTTACGAAGTTCAATTTTTGATTTGGTAGAATTCTAGAATGCTATAGTTAGGCCACTGTTGTTCTATCTCCGCAAGAAATTCTCAAATCTATGAAAGTGAAGAGCCTCGATCTAGTATGGAAAGGGAAAAAGAACAAAACCTTTAACTGGAAGCGTGTGAAAAGCATGGTGTTACGACTAGGTTTGTGCTGTTCTCATCATCTGGTTCTTGTAGCATAACTGGGGACTCCGCAAATTGAAGACCCCTTTGAGGGAGCTCTTTAGAAACATTATCAGCAAAGTACTTTACTTTTAACAGATGTATGTTATCAATACTGCACTATACTGCACTAGCTGTAGCTAGCCACCATTCATGCTGCATACGTATATCAATGAAAAGGCAAAAAATGATCACAAAGATATGGGCAAATAATGCCCCAGCCTCATCTCTGCACCGATTCGCTCAACCTGCATGTTTCTTTAATTTGATTATTGTGTCACATATCGAAGTCTAGAGCATTAGAATCTCAATTTTCTGCAATGAATTTTGCAGGTTGTCCAGTGAATTTTGAGTTCCTGAACTACACGGTCATCATAAGCAAATGTAAAGGACCTACTTACCCTGCCAATGTCTGTTGTGGAGCATTCAAGGAGTTTGCGTGCCCTTATGTTGATGTCATAAACGACCTAACGAATGACTGCGCTTCGACCATGTTCAGCTACATTAACCTCTACGGGAAGTACCCACCTGGCCTTTTTGCTGCCGAATGCAGAGAAGGAAAACAAGGGCTCGAGTGCCCAGCATCAGCACCGTCATCCGTAGTCGCTGACAGTAGCGGGGCTCAAAGCACATTCCATGCCCCCCTTCGATTAGTCCTTTCAATTGGCTTCATCATCCTCGTGTTCCACGTTCTGTTTGGACCACGACTATAATCTCTCTTCGTTGCAATGATCGTATTCTTTTTACAATAACATCGAGAAATATATGATTGCTGGCCTCTTCATCTTTTTGTCTTGTCATGTTTTGGTAAGCGTGTTCTTGAATGACCTGCCCCTGATCTGTGCTAGGTTTCCGCATTACTGTTGGATATTTATTGAGTCACTTCGTGATTATGTATACTTAGCTGTATACCAACATGCCATACTTCTTGAATTATCAACTTGCAACTTGCGGAATGAAATCTTTGGATGGTTGTCGTCTCAAAGGCTGTGGCGTGCAATTTTCGTTCTTTTTCCCGAATGCCCGGCCCGACCGCCATCGACCTTAGCCATTGACAGTGGGGCTCAAGTAAAACCCAGTGCATCTCTTCTGTTAATAATTCATCGGGCTTCATCATCATCCGTCATTTAAGAAAAGGAGATTTGTAAATGGTATCAATGAAATATATATATATAGTTTTAGCCATCGCTTCAATACAAATTAAAATAACCAGAGTTCAACTTTATCTATGCAATTATTAACAGAAATATGCCGCCGCACGAAGCCTCTTTACTTTAGTCTTCTCCTACATGGCACCGTTGTCCTGGATGTTGCTGTCGAGAAAAGGAGCGTCTTCCCCAAGCCCAAGTTCCTCAAGGAACCCAAGATCATCAAGGAAATTCTGCATTAGAGGCGAACATAATAGTCATCGAAATGGGTCATGATTGTCGATCGCTATATTAAAACCAAACTGACCGACTAAATTTGGAGAATAGCTCCAGCCAGTAAATCAACTTACCGTATCAAGCATATCTGTGAACATAGCCTCGTTACCAGATACTTGGCGGTCCTCAACAACGGGATTATGGTTATTCTGGTAGCCGAACTCTCCTTTGACTGGGGCGATATTGCTGCCGTAAGATTCATTCGCTCCGATGGTGCTGAGGGCTACAAGCGGACCCTGCTCAGAGGCATGATTGGGAGTACTTGAAATAAGGCTTTGAATGGCACGTGTTGGAATCTGGCTATGCAATGGATGATGGTGAGTAGTGGCGGAAAGATAGTGTCTTGGATGTGCAGCTGCATCCGGGATTTGCATATATGTAGGTGTTTGGGACATCTGCATGATGAGCGAGTTGTCACTTTGTTTAGGAAGAACTGGGGGTGCGTTATTCATTGGTGGGGCGAACCCAACGGATGGTGCAGGAGCATATGGCAGGCATTGAGCTGATTCATTCACTTGCTGTTGGCGACCGTAGTTCTGGAGAGGCAGGTGTGGTTGCTGCAACGGCGCAAGCGGTTGTGATTGGAGCCCCATTTGGTACCTTGGGAGCACGTTATGATGTGGGAACTCGACAGGATTAGGCATCCTTGAGCTGCAGCCTGTGCAGTGCTGGTGAGGGGCGATACTCATAGCCTGCGACGGATATTGAGCTGCAGCAGCATATTTGTGGATACCGCCGCACCCTATTGATGGTGGAGGGGAAAGAGTCGGATTGGTGAAGCCATGGCCGTTAATGAGAGAAAAAGTTGCATTTTGATGCTCCGAGGCTTCACCTATCTTCTTGGAGTTCGTGCGGTATTTCTGCATAATTAACAAGCTTGATTTCATAAACATTTCTCGCGGGAATTTGAGGAATAAATACAATTGTTAATGCACTCATATTCCTTTTTTCCCAAGTTGCTCTTGATCTTTCTAAATGAGATTGAATCAGGGACTCTTACCTGAAGGTGGCTGGAGACGTTTTGCCTAGTGAGATGTGGGACATCCGTCATTTTCCTCATAATTTGCAATATCTTCTTCGGTTTGACATCTGCATTACGGGTCATATAAACCACGTCAGTCAAGTCAAGTCAACTATCATCTCTCTCAAAAAGGTTGCAAGTTCATGCGCGCATCACGTACCATGGTTTCCAAGACTATTGACGGCCATAACAAACATCCTGTTGAGCTCAGATGTCCATACAACGCGGGGCTTCTTCGCCCCCACTTTGTTCTTGCCATGATTGGCTTCATCTTCGCTGCTCTTTTTCAAGCTTTCCGAATTCACTTCCTCGTTCTCTGCCCGAGTATGACTATTGTCAGATGAAGATGTGGTCAGAAAGTGCGACGTCTCAAATTCTTTAGTAGAATTGTTGCTTGAGGATCGGTTGCTCCGAAGCACATGTTGCCATAGAATCTTGAGAGTGCTGACCTGAATGGGCTTCACTAGATAATTGCAAGCGCCGCTGTTCACTCCTTTCATGACAGTGTCCTTTTCAGCGTCGCTTGAAAACACTAATGAATTTAAACAATAGAAAAGGAATATATCACATTAAATCCCATAAATTTATGAGTCTGGCTTGAATTAATTGACATCTAAGAACTTACTCACTACAGGCAAGGTTATCCCCATGGCAGCGATCTCGGCCAGAAGCTGAAAGCCATCCATGCCAGGCATGTGAACATCCGTTAGGACAATGTCAAACCTGCCCTTATTCTCTCGAATCATTGACAATGCATCCTCTCCTCGCTCGCACTTTGTCACTGTAAAAACACATTATACATATCATGCATGCAGATTCTTGGCTAAACCATCTGCATAAGATGGATTCAAGTATCAAACTTCTCCTCTCTATATCATTTAAACCGTCCACCTTCAGGCACAAGCATAAGGAATCAACCTACGTCATCTCTGTCTCTTTCTTTCGTTTCATAAAAAACAAGAATGCATTATGGGAAACATGAGTCAGTATCTAAGATTTTATCTCTAGGGTTAGATGGGAATTTGAGATCGTCTCTGCCTACACTGGACACAAACATCTGGTTGCAATTTGAACATCAACTCGCGATCAAGAAAGCTAATTCCTTGACTACTTCGAGTACACGGTTAGAATTCTCTCTTCTGCAGTTCAGTTGCAGTGACTAATTGTACGTACAGCCAATAATACCACAGCGATCGACTCAGGAAACAACATAGCAACACACATTATTGCAGTTGCGAAGCGAAGCAGGGCTAGTGAAGTTACCTCGGTACAAACAATCTTGAAGCATCTTCTCCAGAAGGTGGAGACAGGTGACATTGTCGTCAACCAAGAGAACCCTTAAACCCTTTGGGAATTGATCACCATCCTTGCTCCAAAAGTTACTATTCTCGTCGTGGGTCACGCCTTCCATCGCTGTGTTTTCCATGCACGTCTCTCTCTCTCTCTCTCGCCTCTTGTAATTTGCGGTGATGGAGGGGACTTTGGACAGGAGAGAGACAGAACTTAACGATAAGTAACGATATTCAGACCATGGCTGTCAAGCCTTGAGCATAGGATGGATCAAGCCGGTTTATTTCCCTATTCAAGGCGTTCTTTACTTCACGGTGTTTCGAAACAGGAAATAACCAGGAGGGGTAATTACCATAAGAGAGAATAGATTACATGCGCCTTGGAAGATCTTGCTTTTACCAAAGTCAAATGTTTCTTGGTCTGCACTACTGTAAAAAACGGGAAACTTGGGATTGAAGCGACCGCGAGAATGAGCAGAAACTCGATATTTCTGGCCCATAAATATTTGTTTCCCTTTTTTAATCTTTTCTTTGCTTGTATTTAAAAGTGGTTTTTGTTTTTGGGATATTTAGTGATCAAATTCCTTATTAGATCCTTCGCCATAAAAAGCAACACGAAAAAACCATCAATTCTAAATACTTCTGGTGATAAAATACAATTGATGTGCAACTATTTATCAAAATAAAAAAAGAGCTATATAGTATTTAATGTAAAGTCAAATTCTACTAAATTACGTTAATACCAAAAAATTTCCTAAACTTGTAAACTCATGCCATATTTATCTCAAATTTTAGGTATAATTATGTCATATTTACTTCAAATATTTGTTGTATCATAAAAAATATCAAATTAAAATCCCTATCACACATTTATCTCAAATTAGTTTTCATGTGACAGAAATTTCAAAATAATTTTTGGGCTTTTGCTCCGGAAAGAAGTCCGTCCAACCCAATTCGCTTTTGCCAGTGCTAAACCGGATGGACGACACAAGCTAATAGCAACTGGTGAAGAAGAGAAGTTCCAAACTTTCCTCCTCCAAGAAATGCTGCAAAAACTCAAGGTCATAAATCTAATTCTCCAGAAAAGACCCTCGCATTTCTCATTAACGTGCGACACTTCAACGATCCATATCCTGAATTCGTAAGCGAATGTTCAATCGATCTTGTCGTCCGAACAGTTTCTGTTGTTATTAATCGCTCATTTCTATATATATTTTTTATACCTTTCTTTTCCTGTTTTGATTAAGAAGCGTGTCTGCATTCGGGAAAGCACGAGACAGATTGCGAAGAAGTGTGTTGTGCTTTTTTTTATTGCAAGTTATTTTATCTTCGTATGGATGTTTATACTTTGATTTTTGTTATATCTGATCATTGTAACTCCCGTGGGTTTCGGCTAGTCGTTAGCTGATGCTGCTGTGGATCGACAAGTTTCTTTTATGATCGTTTCCTCTTTCTGCAAAGTGTCCTTCACGAAAGTTTTCAATGCGAATTTCCCCTCCTCCTTTTAGCTGTTTCTTCTGCATCAATTCTTTTGAAGACCATCCTGCTACATCTCTCTCTTCCACCAACACTGAAGTTCCTCGTTTCCTCGACCCAGTCGAGTTTGTCCCTACTACCATCACGCCAGCCTTCACAACTATGCTGTCCTCCTTCAGCCAGTCAAGACGTCATCAGGGTCGAAGTCGAGGCACTGTGATGAGTAGCATCCACGACGGTTTCGCTTGTTGCTACCATTGGCACATTGTGTTGCGCTCCTCTCATTTTTCGTGGACTTTGATGAAAACCGATGGACTTTGCTACCATTATGGGTTTGTCCCTGGTTTGGTTTAAGCAAGTCCGTTCCTCCTTTGTTGATTCACAGATGCATTGCCGGTTGAGAACAGTTGCTGCTACCTCTCACTGGAGTTACACCACCCTCCAGTTTAAGCTAAGGCTGCGATTGGCGTGCAATCTTATTTCTTCTTCCCGAATGCCCGGCACGACCATCATCGACCTTAGCCACTGACAGTGGGGCTCAAATCAAACGCAGTGCACCTCTTTTGCTAGTGCATTCATCTGGCTTGGTCGTCGTCCGTGTCTTCCAGGTCCTGTGATTATTGTCCTTTTGCAAATTCGAGGAATACAGCCACCAGCCTTGACGGCCTCCATCTACTAATTTTCTGGTACGCACCTGCCCCCGACGTGCCATAGTTTTCTGAGTGGTCAATTCTTGCGAGGAACAAAATCATTTCGGATGGTCGTCGTTTCAAGAGTCTGGAATGCAACATACTTTAGTTTCCCCGGCCAAGTGCATTGATGACATGACTATCTCAGTTGCACCTAGTGATTGAGCCGAACTTGTAGAGAGAGAGAGAGAGAGAGACTTACTTTTGAAAATAATTCCGGTCACATCTGGCTTGATTGGACAGTTGATCCGAACCGTCATACATAGCAGGAAAACCAATGCAATTCGAAAGTGAGCCCGAAAAGTCTATACCTCTCTGACAATTTGGAACTTTTTGAAGAGAGATCTGAGGGAGAACTTGAGAAGAGGAAGATTCACTATGTTATTCTGAGCAATTCTTCAATTACAATATCGTTGGCACTTGAAATATATTCACAACGCGAACACATGTTGTAATCTTCACACACACAGGAACATAGCAAAAGCGGAATCCTCATGCCAGTATTATTCAGCAAGATCTTGGACATCGTGGACAAGTCATACAGGAAAAGAGAAGGCCAAATTGCAACGCCAATTAATCATGTATTCACCTATCTTAGCTTCAAGTGTTTGTTGTCTGAGAAGAACAAAACGCTGATTTTCTCTGTCCAGTCAACTTCCTCAAGGGTTCACTGCTGCCCAGATAAGCACCAGCCTTAACAGATTGAAGTAGCAGGGCGTTCACCATAGATTGAACCTAGACTTCTGTCGAAACTGCTTCTTTGTCAAGCACCAGGGCCCAGGGAATGTGCTCAACTGTGTTATGCCAGAAAACAAGGCAATGTCTAGAGAAATCAGAATCCACCTAAAGCCTGAAGAGGAAGTCTTCATCCCCCCACTTTTTTTGGCTCGTCGAAGATTAGATCTTAAATATGTATGCAAGCAGCATATACACAATTAAGATTAGACCTTAAAGGGCAAAGGAAAGTGACGAAGCCTTACATTGCTGATTAGCTTAGCCCCATACCAAGCAGTATCCGCACCAAAAGGTGGTGTTACGACCCTGATCCCACTTGAAATGGAAGGGGGAAGAAGTCCATGCAATTCTTTCTCCAACCTCTCTGAACAAGAATTTTCAAATGCACGTCAAATATTATTTTGTCAAAATTTGGGACCTGAACGGTAATTCACAAATACTCTCATAATATGATTGTCGAGGCATATAAAAAATTGCTCATTGCATAACATTTTTCGACAAGAATGCTGATACAGGAGCAGATGGCATATACCTGCTAGTCCAGGTAAACATGCTGTTCCTCCAGACAAGACCACGGTCTTGAACCATGTGTCATCAGCATTTAGCTCTGCATCATGGCAATGTTCTATGCAAAGTGCTACTGCCTGGTGCAAGCTCATTGTTCGTCTGTGTGAAGCATATGATATAACTTTAACAAAAGCATTTCTCATCTGACAAAGTCCGAAAAAAGACTGCAGTGTTGTATGACAAAATGCAGAGAGAGAGAGAGAAGAGAGAGAGACATAGGCTGGAGACAAATAAGATAGATGAAGAATCTGCTTTCATAAGGCAGTCGACATTTGTCTGAGAAAATCTATATAAGACTTAGAGCACTAAGCTCCTCAAACATCAAAAAATTGATGGCAAATGGAAGAGATGATCTTACACTCCTGCCATGCGAGGCTGAAATAGGATTTCTCCTGTTTGAAAGCGTTCTCTGGAAAGAGTAAATGACCCTTCCACTGGATGTTCATAAGTTGCTTCCGTGTTCTTGTGTAACTCGGCTTCATAATCAGCCGCAACATAACATAGCTTCTGCATTTCCATTTCGTCCAACATAAAAACAATAGCAGACATCAGATGTTGGTGCTACATAAGTGTAAAAGATGAGCTTGAAGAAGCCAATAAAATAGGTTAGACATTGTACAGCTTGAGTTCATGGTTGAGTGGCCAAGATCTGCCTCAAATTTTATGTGGATTGTGAAGAGGAAACAAATTTTAGGCATACGATTTCACTCAAATGTTCCACATACAGAGAGGATCGAGTCGATTAGCAGAAAGTTGTAACTGCAGAAGAAAAGCATCAGCATTTGGGACCTTGAGTCCCTTTTCTAGTCTTGTTAACCAAGAGTGTTCTTAAAGGACAGGACCTGGTCAGACTTTATTAGAAATTCCATTGTTCCAGGTACCATTCTTGCACAGACTAACATTGTCATAGGGAGTCAGCTGATGAATCCTCACTGTTTTGCAGCATGTTTAAATGATGGAGAGATTTAGAAAGAATCCAATGCACTCTGGAATACAAGATATGAGCAAACCCTGCTCAACCATCAAGGAAGAATGTGTTACCTCCTTCAATGTACGGATGGTATACAATGACTCAAAACTAATATTCTTCTGCTGCATCAGCTCCCGGAGGAATCCTGTCAGTTTTAAAGCTCCGAGTCCCGTAACTTCCACACCTACCTTGCGCATAACTTTACCATGCAAAACTTGGGGAGAGAAAGAGAAAATGGGGTAAATTAGGAAGTTTCAGATCTTACAGAATTAAAAAACAGACAAAAAGCGGGAAGCAGTGATTTTGCATTTGGATATTCCAGAGGTTCACCATCCCATTATATTTTTCATGAACCTAGTGTGTTAAATGTACACTCTCTATCTCATTGTTAACCCTTTTAACATCAGAAAATGCTAGAAATTTAGTTTTTTGAAGAAGGGGTAGCATGAGATCAAAACTGTTTGGGATGTCAAGATTATGATCACATTCTATATAACATCTTTTACAGTGTTTTTTTTTTTTTTTTTTTGGTAAGGTACATATTTTATAGTGTTCTTTACATATTAGACTAACAAACATTTGTGTTCTCTTTACTGAAAATTTAATACAGATTGATGAATTTTTCTAGAAAACAATGAGTTCATGTTAAACAAATAAGAGAATGTTTCACAAGAAGAACAAAAATCAATAACTAAGTTAAGCATAGATGAACAGGTGATCTGAAACCACCAAATTCCAACCATCAAATGGATTTCTATTGGATTGATGAAGTAACAGATTTGGGTCCATGTTCTTCCTGAGAAGAAGTCAAGAAACTAGATGAGGCAGGAGGCCTGATTGGCATCTCACTCCAACCAGAAAATAAAGCTGCATCACTCATAAATAGAAATGAAGAAATGATTACTTGGAACAATGGAGGTTGCCTGGAAACCAATATTGATGGAAATTCCTGAAATTTGCCTTGCAGCATAGAGTGACAAAGTTGCCTACAGTTAAAGAAGAAGCATAAAGAGTTTATGCTCAAAGCAAGAAATTAACCAGTTTGAAATGAAAAGGAGAAGGAAGTTCCTAGCAATAGGTATGGCAAGGTCTTTCAATTCTCAATAAGTCGAGCACAAACGCACATTTCACCAAGAGAAAGAAAGCACCCAACTAGAGTGATTGTGCATCAAGAAATCTAAATTGTGATACAATAGATAAAAACTGCCAACCCCCCCCCCCTCCTTTTTTTTTTTTTTTTTTTTCTGGTTTATCTGTGACCAAGTGATTTACATTTGACAAGTGTGCATTTGAATGTTTGTTGGCAGACTCACAAATGGATGCTTCAGAGCAGACCTAGCTTGCTGGTTGGTAACAACGCATCACAAAAAAGAACAACATGCAATCCACAATTCTCTTTCTCCTCTCTCTAATATTCAAACAACTAAAGGCATAGTGAAGGAAATGAGATTTAAACCTGATTAATGGCACAGACAGCAGGAACATTCATATCAAATAAAGTAGAGTGGATGGCCTCTTTGAGCTGCCGTCTTGATGCTTTTGCAGATTCAGTATCTAAACAAGAGAAAGAAAAGGTCTAGTCTCTCAAGACAATATAAGATTCCCTTTTTTGGGCAAAGGGTAAAACTAATGAAGGATACAGACTGTATTATACAGTGAAGACATGAGAAATGATCAGTCTGTATCACTGCACAATGCAATTTGCCATATGGAATGGCTCTGACAAGGAAGCATCAAGATCCGGGTTCAGACACTACTTCCACGATAAATGGTATGCAAGCAACTTACTCACCATCATAGTGGCAGATTGGAATGGACACAACAATTGGCTGCATTGATGGCCTCACCTGCATCCTGCAATATATCAGAATCCACATCTTTAAATGTAGAAGTTCAAGATTAAAAAGAAAACATCAGAATTCTTGGTAGAATTAAAATTTCAATTAATCCAATAATTGCAGATTACTAGAATTCCCAAAGTCAAATAAGAGGAGAGAGACGAACCTGCTATACATCGTCGCGAAAAAATGCCGAAGTCTGGCATGCATTGGAGATTCGATATTGCCAAATTCCTACACATTATCCAACAATACTTAAACAGATGCAACTTCTGGTCCTGGGGCTTCACGCAAATGAATACATGTCTCATGGATGTCCCCAGACTCCCATGCGCCTCGCTAAAATTAAGGGAATGCGAATTCTTGAATCCTTACCAGGAAGGTTGCTGACCTGCCAGATGGACAATCATATTTGCTCCAACCATATTTGCAATATCCAGAACCACCTAGCTCGAGACAATGAAAGAGGCAATGAGAACACTATGATCAAGATACGTGAAATCACAAAAAAGAAAAAAAAGTCAGGCAAGATGACCAACAATGCCCTACGACGAAGATAGCAATCGGTGTCCACGCATCTCTTCTTCATCGCACAGCTTTAATCGGCATCAAATCACCTTCGAGAAGCAGAGGGCTTACCATCAATTATGACGGCACCGGGTACCTGCGCTCGCTGGCTGTACATACTCATGAACGATTGCTCGGGCACCTCACTAGGGACCGTCCTGCAATGCTTTCGCCTCCATTAACCAACTACTCCTCAATCTAGTTCCACAAATCATCGGCTAAAATGACTTCAAAAACCTCTTCAAAGCACGTAACGAACGACAAATTGACGATCGCGATCATACCAATCATTTACGAACCGAATAATCTACTCGTATCCGAAACGGCCGAAAAGAACTCACTGAATCGGGTAGCCGTGCCGCAGATGAGTCTCGGCGAAGAAGATCGATTCGCAAAGATGGTTCGGGCACTCCTCTTTGAGGAACCAAATCCAGAGGCTATCGTCGGACACGAGCGACCGCCACGACTTGCACACCAGGCTCGTCCGCATCGCGTCCTTCGGCCCCAGCAGCCGCAGAATCTGCACCAGCACGTCCTCCGGGAGCTTCTCGAAGTCCCCCAGGGACGACGACGGCTGGGCCGAGGCCGCCCCGCCGCCGCCGGCGGAGGAGGGCGGCCGGTTGGACGCCAACTCGACGATCTTCCTCAGGATCGACGACATGGCCGGCCGGAACGGCGGCGGGGAGCGGACGGCGAGACGGAGGAGGAGAGTAGACCGGGCAGGTGAGGAAGTGAGGATTTTTCATCATTTTGCCTTTTTTTTTTTGGTTGGCGGGGTGCGAAAGGCGGTGACGTGGCCAGCGAAAAACGCGCCACGTGGCGAAACGAGGGCCCCGGTCTATATGGCCTCTTCCAGGATCGAATTTTCTTTCCCGAAGATTCTCCCGGAAAATTCACCGCACCGTTGCAGGAGAACCGGTCCGAAAGACGACTGAAGCGAAACCCCGAGAAAATCACTGCCTGCCGTTCGGAGAAACTAAGGAGATCCTGGAGAGAGAGAGAGATGCGTCGCTCGCAGAGAAGAATCGAGGGGCTCTGAGGATGGTTCCGGCCAGGCCCGCCGCCGGCGACGGCGGAAGAGGCCAGGCGAGGCGGCGCCGCCTCGCCGAGGGTCGCGCGGACCCAGTCGAAGGCCCTCAGCAATCGGAGTCGCGATGGTTGACCCAGACGCGCGAAGCCGGACCATTGGAAGAGAAGAATAGTTTATTAAAAGCTTATAAAAAGTAAGCCTTTTGAAAAGGGCAACGCAATCAGACCCAAAAAGGACGGAGAAGAGAAGGACGGGGACTATTAAATTATACACATTAAAGAAATGCAATTGACCGTGTTGAGCTTGCCTTAAAAAAATAAAAAGGGATAAAATTAAATATAAAAAAAATGGAAAAGGAGGTCCGGAGGAGAGGGATTTGAACCCGACGTGAATCGAACACGCAACCTTCTGATCTGGAGTCAGACGCGCTACCATTGCGCCACGGATCCTCGCTGTTAGATTTTCTCAGCTTAATGAATATAAATGATAATTATCACATGGCGACATCTCGCCCGACACGTGTTCCTCGTCTTGGGGTTTTAACCTTTTTTTTTTCCCTCATTTTTACCTTGAAGGAACATGTTTGTGTGAGCTGACGATTCATTGCCGATTCCTTCTATACCCCCATAGGTAACTCCCTATCATAGGCATGGTAAATAGAAGTTAGATTTGCTAGCCAAAGCATTTTTCTTAGATATTGACAGTCAAGATTTGATACCTAACTTTAGAGAAAATGGTTCAAATTTGATTGTCCATTTCGATCTTTACAACAATAGGCACGAGAATTTACTGTCTACAACACATGATTATTTGTGACTTTAAGACACTCATCTCCTCTAAAAGAGAATCTTTTCCACAAGGTCAAGATATTTATGTATTTCATCGATTAGCTTTTAATTGGTATTAGACAAGATTGGCTTTTCGAGTAAGAATGACACGTGAGAAATAAAGAAAGTTTACTTTGCCCTTGACAAGTCTGTATCGTGTACCGCATCTTCGAATCTAATCGGTTGGATCCTCTTTTCATATTATTTTATCCACCTACATCAATTTGCAATGAATTTCTTGCCGCCCCAATGAATTATTGGATGGAAATTTATTAACATAGGAATGTGTCTCGCCCTTGTCAGAAGAATACGATTCGGCATCGATTCCTTTCCCTTCTTTCCTGACCGAATCAGCAAGAGATTTTCATCGTTTTGAAAGCATTAGCGTCTAAGTAAGGAAACACGCGGATGTGTGCGTATGCATTAAATTTTCAAATTAAAAAACTGTATTTACAATTACATAATGGTAGGCAATCATAAAATTATAATTAAAGTCACCTTCCTGACATTGACAGTGCCTTCTCCACAGCACCAATTAGCTCCTATTTTAAGTAGCTCGTAATGAAATTTACCAAAATTCATGATTTCTACAAGAAACTCATATGCTCCATAAAAAATGATAAGTACATCATTCTATATATATAATAAGAGTTTGGCTCATTCCTTGAAGTAACCCATTTTATATATTTAAGATGTCACTATAAGGAATTCACACGCTAATAAGAGTTTGGCTCATTCCTTAAAGTAACCCCATTTTATATATTTAAGATGTCACTATAAGGAATTCACACGCTTTTTAAGAAATGATGGAAATTCATCAAAATTGTGATTTTTATAGAAATATATTGTGACTATATCTGCTCGAACTGCCTAACTATGCAATAGCGCAATAGCCATCAACACTTGATTAGCAACTATAATGTCATAAAATTCGAATAATTTGAATGTTCAGATTCAACGATATTGCTTTTCACCATAAATCCGATGCCTAGGCAGCAGTAATGCCAGTGGAATGCACAAGAACTCATGCAACTGGTGCTGGGATCTTCCTTTCTCCGCCAAAAGAGGAAGACGATGCATGCATCAGAAATTGTTAAAGGCTCTTGCAAAGTAGCTAAAAAGACCCTTTCTCACATAAGATAGCGCTCATCATTTTTTGTCTTGATCATTAATAGGCTTCTAGAGTCCAATATGATAGGATGAAAAGCGTGCATGTGCTATGTAAGGGAATAGGGTCTGGCGGCAAAGTGGATCACTGGTAAGTAGAGCTTTTCAGAAAGCTAAATTTTGCATGGGAGAGGAGCCATGGAGGTGCATGCCCAAACCGGAATCTCTCAGTTATTTTAGCACAAAGTGCAGAAAAAACAGTCAGACAAGATAGCTTTAAGAGCACGTCAACATGCGCATTCTCTTAGGTCATGATGTTTGACCCTGCATAATTTAGAATTAACTTCTGCATGAACACCTAGGAAAAAGGTAGTAAACCAAAGGAACCTCCACATTTGATTTTCACCACAATGATAAACTCCACTACACAGTGACACATCCGCCATAATCCACATCTTGCACTTGCTTTTTGATGTAATGGTCATTCTCCAGCTCTGGGGTGGATATCTTTCTCGGCAACATGAGAGTATGCGAGCACACCAAATAGGAAAAGTATTGCTACCACCGGAAGACTGGCATTTGAAAATTCATCGGGACAAGACTCCTCTTGCAATTTACCTATTCGTATATAGATACTGACTCTGAAGACAAACGGAAGATAATTACCTCAGCTAGTCATGAAAGAACCATGATTTTCTTATGATCTTCACTTTTCCGAGAATTTAAGATACGATTCTTTAATCCTGGAGGCATGAGATGTGCTCCCAATCGACAGAGCGACCAGTTTAGGACCAGCTATAGGAATTATATTACGGGTGTGCAAGAAGAAATGTCATTTTCAGCTAGCTAGCTCTATTGAGATTTTTAAGCCACCATTGCCCGTGTTAGAAACTCTTCCCCTGTTTTGCTTGTAAATGTTCAAGCATATTAATTGGAGACACTTGGCGGCGATGAATCGAGGCAGAGTAGCTCCATGAAACCGCTGCTTCTACCGAACCAAATTTCAAAGGCCGGTATTCAATTTTCTAATTTCTAATCCTAGTGCTCGTGAGCTGAAGAACTTACTCCTTGTGGGATTTAAACCATCAGTGACAACCACAGGATCTGTCGATAAGGCAACGGTTTGAGATTTCGGGGGAGATGATCAGCTTTCTGCAGGAGGATTTGGTTATTCCAATGTGAAATTTTATTTAAAGATTTGCGAATTTCATTTGCGAAATTAAAAATGTGTAAATGGTGATTCATCAAAAGTTAAGAAACTTTCCACTTAGAAAAGAGAAAAAAGAAAGGAAGTGTAAATCCCAAAAATACAAACTGGCATATTCAATAATAAAATTATTCAAAATTAATTTTTTAATCACCAAAAACCTCAATTTAGTGTACCTTATGATAAATTTAACCAAACTATCATAAAATATTTATGACAAATTTATCTTTTATTAGTTTCCGTTGAATTAGATTAAAATCACTGAAACACATATGATAAACGAATGGTAAAATCCAAACTAATATACACTCGTTAAGCGTCATATGCCATCCAACTTAATAATTTATAAATTTATTATAGATATACTAATTTAAGATTAAATTTATTTTAAATATACTCATTTGGATTTTCGTGGTATTAACCGAAGAAAAAGAAAACAGCTAAGCTCATCTTGTCAATCCTTCGTGCGCTTCTCTATCGCCATCACAGCCTGCATCGACGATAGGATTTTACAATTAGAGCGGGGAGAGAAATGTTGAATCCATGCTCGCTTGGACAAGAGGCCCTAGACCATCTTTGGGGCTCCGGATGGCGCACCGGTTGCTGAGGGACGCGGAGGCCGACGGACGGGAGTGCTCCGATTTCCCCATCACCTGCAAGTCCTGCCTCGACGACAACCCTTACATTCGCATGGTACAATCCTTCTCCATCTCCTTCTTCTTTACATCGCAGCGAGACGAGCATGGCGCGTTGTTGTGTCAAGTCACTGATTAGGCTGTTTTAGAGTAGCCCAGTAGCAGAACGGCGCCACCACCACACCCCAGTAAGTAAGGCTGTCATTTAAGTGGGTCAGGTCGGACTCGGATATGATCCGATTCAGATGTAGTCATCAATAACTTAGGTTGACTCCTTTCTTCATAATACAAATTCAGAAACCCAACCTGGATTTGGGCCCATACCCATAGCCATATCCACACCCAACCCAACTCAAGCGACAACGCTTAGCAAAATTTCTCCTTCAATCATTGCCTATGAAGAATACCCATATCCATATCCACACCCAACCCAACTCAAGCACACCGCTTAGCAAAATTTTTCCTTCAATCATTGCCTATAAAGAATGGACAACTCTCTGAATTGACTTGTCAAGTCGGTGAAGGAGCGTGGGTTTGACCAGTAACACAACCGGACCCATGTTCTTTCTATTCTTCTTCTTGAACGTTGCTGTCATCATCATGGTCGCCTGGCGTTAGTCTTCATCTTTGTCTCTTCTGCACCTAGAAATTGAATTCGAGATCTCTGACTTCTGAATAGTTTGAAATTAAATATTCAGTCATTTGCTCGAATAGGTGACCTCTTAGGGTGCATCTTAATAATCTATTTTATTCATTATGTCCCTTTTCTGTCCCGAACATAATCCACTTTGGACATTTGCTTTTCCCACTCCCCCCAGCCACAAACAAAATCAAAGATTCATCAGCAAAATCAAAGAATGAAGCATGTCACTGTGAAAACTCTCTTGTCGGTCGATGTAAATTAAGTAGTAACAACATTGATACATGACACGCAATGCAACTCGACGCGATATGTTATGCCGACGCATCGTTTCTTAAAAAATAAATAATTCTGACACATTGTGCACATTATATATTAAATGTATATTTTTATATATACATAATAAATTATTATTTTTATGATTATTTTGATCAAATTAATTTAATTTGAATTCACAAATAAATAAATAATAAAAAAAGTCTAGAATGAATTTACACTAAAAATATTAATCCATTATTTATTAATATAATTCATTATTCCAATTTGACAAATTCAACTCCTCAATAATCCATAAGCTTGGAGGAAAAAAAAAACAAGCAATTCACAATCTAAACTCGCATGTCAAATGTGTTAGAAGAGAAGAGAAAAAAATTTGAAATTGAATTATATAGAGAGTCAGAAGAGAAGATAATACTAGATATTTTTATTTCCCCATTTATTATTTTTATTTTTATCTTTTTACATATATACATTTTGACCCTTAATTTATTAAAAAAAATTTAAAATTAACCTTGCATATCAAAATCACATGTGAGAAACTTGCACGTCAAAATTCCAAATTGAGTGTCGGAATCATGTATCAGATTTTTCGGCACATGTTGACCAAGTTTTAAAGAGTGTTGGAGCGCATGACACAACACGAAGGCTTTCAAAAACTGTCGATGCTTCCTAGGGTATAAACATCGGCATTTTCCATTCAGCACAACTAGAACCAAAAAAAAAAAAAAAAGAGAGAGAAGAAAGAACCCATCACTCTAGCACTCAATGGCCGGAAGGACAAGAAAAAGCCGAACAATAGAGAGCTCGACGGCCAACACTAGACTTTATCTCTTAGGGCGTTCCTCTATTTCCGTCCCCCCTTTCGATCCTTAGAGTCGCAAGCAATGAGCCTTGACTGCCTCGGGTTCCTTTGCCTAGGGCGGCTTTTGATTTGGACATTGCATGAAGGAAATCTCTATTTAATCATTTAGAGTTTGTTTGATAACGTGTTAAACTATGTTTGATTCTATGCTTTTGTTCTCCGAAACAAAAAAGTTGAATAAAAATCAAATAAAAATCCATTCGGTAACTTTTTTGTTCTTAAAAATAAATTTGGAACAAAATTAAGAAGTTAAAGAAGATTCATTCTTTATCCTTATGAACAATCCTAAAATCAAGTCTTTTTTTCTCTCTTTTCTTTTTTTCTTTTCATTTTCTTCTTCATTTTCATCTAAGAGGCTCGGGTTGACGAGGCTCAACTCCACTAGGCCTTGTTGGCAAGAAGAAGAAGAAGAAAGGGAAAAATGTAATGAGATTATTAAAAAAAATAAAAGAAATTCAAAATAAAAAAAATTTGAGAGTCATACTAAACGTATTTCTATGTTGAGAATAAAAATTTTAAACAGTTACCGAATACTTTCGAATGTTCAAAAACTCATCCAGTGAATAAAATCAGAAAAAATTATTTGTAAATAGAAATTATTCTCGATAAGAAAATGATTATTAAACGCATCCTTAGCTTCTTATTCAATACTAGCTCGGCTGTTGCTCTGATTAGTCCCTAAGGCCACCACTCTTCCTTGTTCATCTTGCCGAGCGAAAATGCAATTGATCGAGTCTTTATTTGAAACTATTATCGATATCTCAAGCTTTCATTGAAATAACGTCTATTTTGAAAATAATAATAATAATAAGTGTACCTTGGGCTTTAATTTGAAATTTTCTCATGATGAGAAAGTGCTAAGCTCGTCGGTACCAATCCCTTCCCGCGCTTCTCCATCGCCATTGCAGCCTGCACCGGTTCGCTCCGCGCCTCTCTCTTGGTCATTCCACTCTCGATGGTAGCTCGAATTCGAAGCCGGCATCGCAGCAGGACGAGCGCCGCGCGTTGTCGTATCGGCTCGCTGATCGAGCTGTTTTAGAGTAGCCCTGCAGCAGAACGGCTGATCAGCGAGCCTACTACATTGGAACGGTGCCGCTGTACGCTGCATTGACCCGTTCAGTCCTTCCCTCGAGTGGTTTTGCCTTAGTTTCTTGCTCATTTGCCTGCCCTTTTCTTTTTCTGGAACGAGGGTTCCTTGTTCGATAGATTGCGGTTGTAGTTGGTTCCGGTTTTCTCGAGACGAGGTTGGCTTGGATCGCTGACCATGAATACACCCCCCCCCTCCCCCTCCCCGCCGCATGGCCCGTTACATCTCCTTGCGAGCTCTCGGCCATGTTCTTTGCATGCTGCATAGTTTGCTTTTACGTTCTTTATATTCTACCTCGTTAATCGTATCAGTCTTCCTGCAATTTGCCCTTTTTAAGGTTCCTTAGCTGAAGGGTTTATAGTGCCATGCTCTGATTTGTTTTCATCTGGCCTATCTTTCTCTTTGTGCTGTTGGGCGTGTGTAATTGAATGCAGAATCTGCCACCGTCCATTTACAGTTTTCAGGTGGGGACCAGGTCGCGATGCTAGATGCAAGAAAACTGAAATTTGCCTGACTTATTGCAAGTTGAAAAATGTCTGCCAAGTCTGCCTTTGATCTTGAATATGGGTTGCCAGTTCAGGTTTGAGATACTGCTTTATCGATCAGCTCACACGATGCCATTCCCAAGAGTGATGTTAACAGGGAGTACTCCGCAGAGGAGCATGATCGAATAGTACTCTCTCTCTCTCTCTCTCTCTCTCTCTCTCTCTCTCTCTCTCATGCACTGAGTCCACATCGGTCCTCACTTGCACAGTTGCACTTCATTTTTTCACCCCCATCCATGTGCATTCACATTATAATTAGGAGAATATTGAAAACAGTGAGGCTGTTAAGAGGGGTAGCTGCAAATTTGTCACAGTATGCGATGATTGCTTGCAGATATCCCTTGGTTTGTGATAAATTCTGCTAAAGGGAGGTTCTTAGGCTAAATGCACCTGATGTGAGATTGTGGTGATGAGAAATATTGTGCTTGAATTTGTCATATTGCCTATTAAATGGGTTTGAGTTGCATTAGAGATGGTGCAGTACACATGAGCTCTGATTGATAAGGAGATTTCTTTGGATAAAAATTTTCTTCTGATAATTGCAGTTGTTTTTGATTAGCAAAGAGCCTTGATTATCATGTGCATCTTTAGTTAGTTAGAGCTATGCCGAGTTGGTCCATAGGATAAGTATGATCCTGGTGCCAGGGGTGAGATTTGGTATATTTGGCATATTCATCTTCCACCGAACTCGATACACAAAAGAAAAGGGAAGACATTCAAAATGAGTTTCAGTCCCACTTCTTTAGGACTGATCCTGCTCTGCCCATGGCAAACTTGGCTCGATTGAAGAAAAATGACATATGCAATTAACCAGACACCATATTCAAAAATGAATGGCCAATTTTTTGCTTTTTTTTGATGGCCCATCCCTTTCATAATCGCAGCGCAGAGCAACAAGCCACAAGAGAGGCATTGCTTGCTTCCCGCTTGCAAACAGTAACGGAATGTTCCGCGTCTGGTCGAACATTTTTCCTCTTCCTTACAGTCGAGCTTCAAACCATCCAGCCTCTCCTTTTAGTCGAGCTGAATTACACGTCCGGTCCCAAAGCTATTCCTAACTCGAGGTTCAGTGATCACTCCTTTTCTAACTTATCCAGACTATAAAAGGCTTTGCATACAAACAGGAAAGAGAAGTTTCACCCTTAAATGGTATGTTTCGTATTGTTCATTGAAAGAATTAGGCTACCCAATGGCTTGCATGGATAGCGCTACATTCACAGGCTTCAACCCATCCTTGAAAGGTCTTTGCATGATAATGTTTTGCTAGTCATTGCACTTGTCTGTGGTAAATAGAGGACCTTAATATGGTTCCCTTCTTCAGTATGTAGGTTATTCTAATGTACTTCTGTATATGCTCATTTTTCTTTTTCATCATTTGGGGTGGACCTTTGTGTTATGTGCTTAACCATGAAATTATATTATGTGGAGATTGATAGTGAGTCTCACCAGTTATTCAGTATTATCATGAAACTTGTTACCATTACTATGCAGGCTAGGGCTGAATTAGATTATGAATCCTCATATTGCAAGGTTTGGTCTAATGATACTATTCTGAGACTTCAAAGAACAACGTCGTATTACAAAAGAAACAGAGCATGCGTTTGCAGCTTCTACATGAGGGGGAGTGCACCAGAGGTGCTGAGTGTCCATATAGGCATGAAATGCCAGTAACTGGGGAGTTGTCTCAGCAAAATATAAAAGATCGTTCCTCTGGGTATGTCTCTTGCGTTGCGTTGCATTTATTGCGCAAAACCTCCTTAATTAGTCCCTTGCCATGCGTATCCACGTTCTTTCCCTTGGACGAACACATTTCATGGTTTCCTGGTTTCTTGCTCTCAAACTGTACTGGTGGGAAATAGAAAGCCTCTTTGCAAGTTATATATGTTACCAAAAGTATGCTCATGCATTCGAGACTCTAATGATTTGTTTGGGGAGGAGGGAAAGGTGAGGATATTTGGTAGTGGGTGAAGAAAATGAGAGAAATTTTAATTTTTTTTTAGAAGAAAAGAGTACCAAATTGTGAAAATTTTCATCTCTTCCCACATAAAACTGGTCCTTCATTGTTTGATGTTACTTTGATGTTCTTTTCTTGATATTTGTCTTTTCATCTGCTTGGGTGTGTGGTATGTTATTATTCCCCCTAGCAAAGCTACTTAACTTAATGCAATTTTTGTCAAAAGCTTATGCATTTTGGTTTAAGTTTTGACCTACTTTTTAGTTGAGAATTTAAATGTTATTCATGAATCTTTTTTTTTTCCTCTTTTTGCATATTTGAGTTCATATAGGAAAGTTGGGCGAGTTCATCTCATGGATTATGTTTAAATTCTTTTATCTTTTGCAATTAGTTCTATGTTCTTTTGAGACTAAAGTGAATTTTGTTTCTCTATTTTCCTCTTATGCTGTGAGTTATTTTTTGAGGGGCTTTCAAAAACATCTATTCATGCTATTGTGTCGAGTTTTGATCTTTAAGAATCTTAGAATGCAGTTATTGTGGGTATTTCTCTTTAATATTTTAGTTTGACATGGCAATAAAGAGAGAGGATGCAAGGGAGTAGACACTGATAGTCCCATTTATTAGGTCCGCTAGAAGTGAAATATTGGCCAGGTTTTGGTAGCTCCAGGTGAAGCTTGTCATCTGTGCATTTGTTGTTGTCAATGCTGTCAGCTAAAATTCTCAATTAGATTGAGTTTTTTTCAGAGGAATTTCTCTTGCCTTTTTGTGTAAGTGAGGTAATGTTTCACATGACCGGCTAGATGATTATATAGTCTACTCAAGCTTCCTGACGAGCGTAAGAATAATGAAGGATTTTTATAATTGAACCTTAATAGGGAGTACACAATTTGCTCGACATTGTCTGTGTATACGACATCTATTACCCCTTCCTTTGTCAACGTCAGCTCCATCTAGTAGATTCTCTTTGCTAATGCCTTACTTGTTTCGTTCACACAGTTAAGATGTACACTCTTTAAAAACATCTTATACTTGCTTCATAGGCATATATGTCAGAATGTGATTGCTTGTTTTAATGGATTTTTGCATAATATTTCCAGAGTAAATGATCCAGTGGCTCTAAAGTTGCTTAACAAGGCTGGGGAGATGCCCTCGTTGGAGCTCCCTGAGGATGAGAGCATCAGAACCCTGTATGTGGGTAGCCTCGATGTAAGGGTATCCGAGCAGGATTTGAAGGATAATTTCTTCGCCCACATTGAAATTGAATCTATAAGGATGGTGCTTCAACGAGCATGTGCTTTTGTGACATATACAACCAGGGAAGGTGCAGAAAAAGCTGCAGAGGAGCTCTCAAATAAACTGGTGATAAAAGGGGTTAAGGCTGAAGCTGATGTAAGGTAGACCTCAAGCCCCAAAACCACAAATTGAAGGTTCAGAAGTTGCACGGCAGCAGGCAGCCATCCTTCCTGGTGGGCTGGTACCAAGGGCAGTTATATCTCAGCGACAGAGCCAAATGCAAGCACCTGGTTCTCAGGACCAGGGTCCAGCAATGCACTTCTACAACATGCTACTGCCTCTGCAGCCAGGGAGAACCTTCTATCCCTCCATGGACCCCTGAAGGATGGGTGCAATTGTTCCTTCTGAGGAAGGGTCTTTCAGTGGGCTCTCAGGGTCCAGCAAGAACAGGCCACCTTCGGAACAGCAGCAACAGGGGCAGCATAATGCTTACTCCGCAATGGCCCTGCCTCATGGGCAATATTATTCCCATTTTTACCCTTCTTATGGTTATATGATGCCCCCGCCTCATTCTCAATGGTACCAACTGTCGAACCCATCGACAGTGCCTCCGTCACATCCCCCTCTGGCAACTCTGCAGTATCAGCAGCATCCTGTGCAATCTGTGTCCGCACCCTTGAGTTCTGCACCCGTTCCCCCACCAGCACTGCCATCATCTTTGGGGTCTACACCTGGGGGCTCTGTTCTACCAGTGTCTTCCTAGTAATTTACTGTTGATTTTAAGCTAGAATTGTGTCCATGCTCCTTGTTTCTCCAATGCTAAGGCATGTATGGTTGACATTCATTTTGGTTGTAAGGCCTTTTGCAAGCTGGCCCTTAGAAGGCTAATAATTGTAACATAGCCTTTTGATTATCAAGACCTGTTCATATTGTGACTGTAGCTGGTTGAACTTTGAACTTTGATTTTTACAGTGATGGGAGGGAGAGAGGTGCAGGAAGGCAGAAAAGGCAGAAGCTGGATTTACTTTGCTCCCTTGACGCTTGGGGGCTCTGCTATGGGGAAAATCATTTTGTGTCTGTCACAAAAATGACTGGGTGTGATTGACTAAGCTCGTTGTGAATGCTTGTTATCCTCTGTGTCATTTAAATTGTGGAATCGACCACTCAGTTAACCGTCTCATACAAAAAAAAATTAAAATTAGTTGTTGCTATTTATCCTGGGTTCTGGGCAATCGCTGAGGGCATAATCAACAGACACGATTGTGGTTCTCTCTGGCTTTCTTTTCCCGTTATTTTCCTGAGTTGGGGAAGTGTAAATTGCAAAGTGAATGCTGGTTATTCAATTTAATGTTTTCTTGGTCTGTTGATTGATGTGCTGGACCTAATGAGCGAAGAAAGTTCTCTAATTTGCTTGAACCGTGCACTTTTTGAGCTATTTTGCCAGATGTTATTGCTTGGTATTTGGAGTAGTGGATTACCGTGTCCCCCTGCCACTAGTGCTTGAAAATCATACGATGATCAGTTCCAACTATTTCATTATCGGTGACCTGCTTTCTGTAAATTTTTTATCCTTTTCTGGCCTTTTAAAATGTTTTGGGTGAGATATCTTGTTATTCTTATCTTGGTAAATACCTGACAAGTGAGGAGTGAGAGGATTGTATATTCCTTTATAGGGCGTGAGAGGTTGCCTGGCCTTGTCAAATTGAAAAGAAAGAAAGACGATCTCCTGTTGTTTTTTGGAGCTAAGAGAAGGGGCTTTGTAGCTTGCTTGTTTCTAGTGTGGAATTACTCATGTTCAATGGAAGTTTTAGGTGCTCGATGTTCAAAAATATGGTTTTCAGCTTTGTTTTGGGGACGTAATTACTCTTTGTTGAACCGGCTTATGAAACCATGTCTGTCATGTGATCAACCATATGCAGAATATGATCTAGAGAACGAACATCAATTGCTCAAGAATCATTGTTTTAAGGCATTTGAGATGAATTACTGTGCTGGTTATCTGCTCTGTTTTTCTCCAGCTTTTCTTCATCTTGTCTGGGCATTGTAATGATGGTTGATGGTATTGTGTATATGCAATTTTGGTCTTTCTTTAATCTTACCAGATGTCTCACTTCAGAAGGTCCAATTTTTTTCCTTCTCATTCACCTAGTTGAATCTTGATCTGTGTCTTGTATCAATTTTTTTTTGGAGCTTCTGTAAACCTCTCTTACTGTTAGTTCATCGATGTGTAGGTGGTGGATGTGCATCTCATGGTTGACCCATAGACAAGGGAATCTCGTGATTTTGGGTTTGTAATTATGTCAACTATTGAGGAGGCTGAGCCGTGCATCAAGTACTTGTTAAAGTCAATGAAGATCGTACTCTAGATCCCGTCCCCCTTGCAGTAGGTTGCCAGTGTATCTGCGTGATTGCTCCTACTCTCCATATGACTCCAGGAACTACTCACCGGATGATTGTTATCACAGAAGGAGCCGCTGTCAATCTATTTCTAGAATTGTCTCACCAGGAAGAGGAGGATACCCTAGGAACAGCTATTCCCGAGGAGGAGGAGATACTCCCTTAGGCTCCAAAGCTTAGGAGAAGGTCAAGGTAGAGTTACTCTCATAGCATCTCAATAAGCCCGAGGAGGAGTTCTAAGCGAAGCTACTCATCCAGGTGCAGGTATTCGAGGGTTAGCTATTCTTCTAGGAGTCTCTCTTTGTCATAGTGTTAGTGCAAGTTCCAGAGCAGTTTCAAGGTCTAATACGTCAAGGTCATCATCACCTTCAGCTTAAGAAATGTTTCTGTGGAGGGGATATCGAATTTATTTGTTAGTTGTCTGGTTTGTCCATGCTGGTTTAGTGCTCGGCATCACGGACTGGGAGTTCAGGATTTTGTGTAGCCCTCCTTGCCAGGAGGCAAACTCTTCTTTGGTTACTACGTGCCGTCTCTCTAGCGGCTAGAATTATCTAATATGTGTTGCGCCACTACTTTACTGTTACATGGTCATATTTTTTTAAGACTTACTGTTATATGGATCCGATTTTCAATTAATCTGGGAAGAGCCATCTTTATGGTTAGTCTTGATTATTTCATTCTTAGACAGAAACCACTCTTTCCATGCCCTGTCGGCATGGTCCAACATCGACCTGTCCTGGTGGTGATGCGAGGGTCAAGTGGGTCTTGCCTGAACCGGATGTTTGAATCCGATAATCGAGTGAATATTGTTGCCTTAGCAATTTAATGTTGTAATTAACATTGAGGACTTTCCGAATTGATAGAATCAGATGAACTCAACATTACCAACGATGAAGAAATCCAATCTTCAGTGTCCTACTCATACCCAGTTTAAAAGTAAGAGAGGTTCTTAGACAAATCCAAGATTCGAGTGAAGTTGAACAAAACGTGAGGAGGGGGTGGCCAGTAGTTACTCTGGTTCGCGGGCTCTGCGGAAAGAAGTTCGCCCCTTTAAAGGGGAAAAAGAAGGGAAGTTGGGTAAAACCAAGCTTTTTCTTACCAATATTCACACAAATGAGCCAAGACTACACATATGGAAGATCGATTATGCAGACACAAATTCATAGGTTTCACCCTCTTCAATGCCGAATGACATATGGCGATGATTTCTCGCATCCCTATTTTGATAATTTGCAGAATGATGGAAAGCAAAGGCAAAGGGAAGGAAGCTCTTTCCCTGAACTCTTGTCGAACTTCCCGGAGCACCTCAGCACACCATGGAAGGCCTCTACTTTTTCGTGGAAGCAAGGCGCTGTCCAGCCAGTTTAAGGATGTTCTCCAGAGCTATGAAGAATGCTAGACTTCTCGGTAGTTGCCGGTACATGGCAAGAATTGCATCTCCCTGTTTTAGTTTCTGCATTGCCTGCAAATGGACATCAGATGCGAACGGATCAAGGGAAGAAGACTCTTTGAACTGGATAAAACTGCTGTTGTTTTTTCTCAGATGTTCATCTCCTTTATCAATAAGTCATATACGCTATATTCGGTCTTCCTCATATTGTTAGATCGTCTTTCCAGCAGAAGTTTGAATGATGAGAGCAATGCTCTCCCAAAGCCTGCTTATATGTCGGAGTTCCTCAACTTATTTGAAGGAGATTGTTCAGCTTTGGCTTCATTGACGAAGAATCCGAAACAGTGCATCTCTATACTTTTCTCAGGAAGGGGTGAATGTGAAAGATTCGTCATAATATTCTTCCACTTTCTAAATTCATGAGTGATAGGTGATTTACTAACCTCGATTTCATTCGCATTAATTGAAACATAGGAACTGGTTATGGTTTTTGTAATGTATGTCGATTATCACACCCTGATGCAACTTCTCAAAAAGGCTAGATCATTCAGTGCCTTCTCAAAGTAAAACTTAGCTGTCAGTGCTATTTGACCAACATATTCCAGATGCCCATAAATCTGCATATCCAGGAGGAATATGTTGATTGCTGTCCAATATTTGGGCAGGTTTCTACCAGTCGTAATCTCTCTCTCTCTCTCCCCAAGGTTCCTGCCCTAGAACTAGGGGCAATCCAAGGTCTCGCTTTTATTTTCTTATCCTACTTTGACACACTCAGGTTCTCTCTTGCCTACCTAAAGCTTAGGAATAAAATGAACAAAATCTTTCCATTCCTCACCTTTCTCTCTTTCATTCATATGTAATCCCTAAATTTTTAACTTATTCATTTTGTTCCTTGAATTTTATTCCAATGTACAATATTGTTCATGAACTTTTGATTTGTTTAATGCAGTCCCTGAATTTTTGAATTTATGTTCAATCTAATTCTCGGACTATATGAAAATATTCAATAATATCTTTGAACTTGAATTAATAAAAGGACAATATTGAACATTTTTTTTTAATCCAAGAACTAAATTGAATGTGTGTTAATAGTTAAGAGATCACATTAAACAAATTAAAATTTTAAGATGACATTACATATTAAGCTAAAGTTTAGAGATCATAATAAACAAATTAAAAGTTCAAAAATTACATTACACTTTAAACAAAATTTATACTATTTGTGTGAGATATTTTTATAAATACCATGCATAGATCAGAGGAAAATAGTGGAATTGCATTTTACAATATTGTTCGGTGTGTTTTGCAGATTAAAATTTTATTTGAAAGTTCAAAATTCAAAATTCAAATATTTAATATCACCAAAACTTTAAAAAGGGTAACAAATCAAATGTGCACTTAATAGAAAAGTAAGGGTTTAATAAGGAAAATGAAAATTTTAAAGAGGGCAAAGGCTCGTTCTTATCGCCTCGTGTTTGGGTGCGATTATCTAAACTTTTTTTTTTTTATATGGGAATTTATACCCAAATCTCTTTGAGATTAAAATATAAATAAATGTAACAGTGGGTGTGCGTATTTGGGATGACTTTTAAATCTCGCGGGGTCATGCGTTTTATTTTATTTTTAATCTTAAGAACCTGAAATTTTTGTAATATATGATTCATAGACAATTCCTATGAAGTTTTCATAATTTTTAAAATTCGAATAAAATTAAAGACTTTCACAAGAAAGTAAAAAAGCGATGATTTGCTTTTTCATAAGTCAAGATGAATCCTAAAATTGCAAACATAGAAGTTCTAAATCAACAAAAGACGGACGCATGCACTTGGAAATAGCTTGAGTTTTAAGTTAAATATTAAAGGAGTAACTTTTCGGAGGTGAAATCATTAAAAAAAAATTCTCATTTCGAAGTAACCTTCCAAGTAAGGTTATTGATAAACAGTCATTCATAAAACTTTTCTTTAAAAAAATCGATAACCAACTTCTTTAAAGTAGGTTCACAGCAAAACCAATTTCATCTAGATTTCCCAACATCAACATCAAAGTCAGGAGTCGATTGCGTTGAACCAACATAATGTGGTGAATTCAACGAACGATCAACGAAAGTAAAAAAGGGGAAGGGGAAAAAAGAATTACAAGACTTCTTTAAAGTAGGTTCGCATCAAAAGCAATTTCACCTAGATTTTCCAACATCAACATCGAAGTTAGGGGTCGATCGCATCGAGCTAACATAATACGGTGAATTCAACGAACGATCAACTGAATTGAAAAAGGGGAAGGGGAAAAAAATTACGAGGCGGTGTAATATTGAGTAGCCCAATTATGGGAAATGGACAAAAGATTAGTCAATCAATCAAGGATTTATTAAGATATATAGGGGGAAAGCATAAAGGGCTTGCTTAAAACGGTGGACTGACCGAAAATATCATCACCGTCCAATTCCTACCTTAACTTTAAGATTTCGCTAATCTCTATGCTCTTCTTCCCCCCCTGTATATATAAATCACCACCACCAGAACCACCATCACCTATCCTCACAGCCTCAATCCAGGCAAAAAAAATCATCATCCCCATCATACCTTTGTCACCTTCTTTTTCGTTCCACCCCCATTACCCTAAATCACCCCCAAATTTCTCTGACTCTGCAGCACAGTTCAACCCCCACTCTTTTATTCCTGATATCAGATCTTATCTCACCGTTTCTAGCAGTAAAGTTCGGATTTTTATCTTACTTTGTTGGCAAAAGGAGGAATCTTTAATTAGGTAAGGTCCTGCTGTGACTTGTAATTCTTCATTTTTTTTCTTTTTTCACAGAGGAAGGGGGCCAAGAAAGAAAAAAAAAAAAAGAACCCATCGATCTTTCGTCTGTTTAACCCCCGCCCTACCAAAGAACTATGTCCATGGCCATGGTCATATCCCCGCAAAATCAACCTCTCTCCGAGAGCGCAAATGGGCACCCCTCGGTTGCGTCAAGCTCCAAGCTTTACCCTCCTGCGACGGCCCAGTACGAGGAGCTCGTGCAAAGCTCGGAGCTTTTCTGGGAAAAGGTCAAAGCTTTCCACCAGTCTTTTGGCACCAAATTCATGTGAGTCTTTTCAAGTTTTTCGAAAAATGGATTGCTTTGCTGTTCTGGGTCTTGATTTTTGAGTGCACGGCTGGCGGCTTCTTGTCTCTCTGTTCTTTTCTTTTCGTGCTTGTGTTTCTGGGTTTTGGTTTATGGCTGGTTCGGTTGGTGCCCCTTTTCTCAGTTTGAAAATTAGTGTCGGATTTTAAGCTCTTAGAGATGGTGCATGCATGCGGATTCGCCGAAGTGGCTCGGAGAGAGATTTTGGTTGTGAAAAGACACGAGGGCTGGCCTTAGATGGATTTGTTTTGCATGTAGTTTCTGTTTCGAATTCTAACGAATATTGTCTGCAATCTGACTGGCATATGATAAACCTCTCACAACTCCTTGCGGATTAGTTCTCTTTTCCTTTTGTGTGTGTGTGTATGTGTGTGGGGGTGGGCGGGTTTCCGGATTGAGCAATTGCCATTTTGAGAAGAGTCTTTTCACTGGCTGACTTGTTTTGATTGTTTGTTAACTGGTGCAACCGTCAGAAGTGATGAATAAGAAGGCTATGATTGCGATACGGCAGTATCATTATTTTAATCTGCATTTCGGTATTGAAAGAGAACTAATGTCATTTTGAGCAGTTAATTGCGAACGAAGTTGTTTTATGCTCGTGTGGGTGATGTCAATGTGTGTAAATGTTACCTTTATGAGAGGATCTATTTTGGTAATTTCTTGACGACATTATCATCGTGATTTGCCGTGTAAGAGCTTTCCGATATATAATAAATGGACCTTTTGTTCCATTTCAGGCTGATCTGTTTCTCAAAGTACCTTTCCCTTGCTCAACATCTTATCCCATATCTTGTGTGGGCTATCTTTGCTTGTGATCAGACCATGAATGTTAACAGCGAGGAGTTTCCATTGCCATTTCCTTATAAAAAGATTTCTTATATGAAGCACCCAATATTTGTTAGCATGATAATGTTAAGCAATATAGATTGCAAGTCCACTATGATTATTGCTTTAAGAGAGCTTTTTCCATGGTGGAGAATATACAAATGAACTTATCAGCTCATCAAATAGCTTAGTATTATCATGACTGCCATCTTGTGACTCTGTTTATCTTTTAGTTTGATTTTCATAGATCTTGTAATGCATAGATTTCTAAATCATTATGAAGTACATCTACATGGGCATGGAAGACAGGCATAAACAATTTTGTAATATTATTCACACAGGGTTCCTACGGTTGGAGGCAAGGCTCTTGATCTGCATCTCCTTTTTGTGGAGGTGACGTCACGTGGTGGTCTTGAAAAGGTATGGATTCTATACTTGTTTTCTTCTTCCATGTATTGTGTGATTTGAAACTTAATACTTCAATTGGAAACAACTAGGGCACCTGTTCTTGGACCCTATGCAGCTTTCATTTATTTCTTGAAAGTCTAAGCATTCAGCAATTAATTATGAGTAATTCGTTCTTGTTTTTTGATATATTTGGTATGATTGAACTGTATTGTCTTAAGCTAGAACCTTGTTGAAAGTACTTGAATACATGACTCGCAAGATGCTCCATTTTGGTTGATAAACTTATATGATCTTGTTTTGGAGTGTGCCACCAGTGGCTAGATGTATTAGCGCCACTAATTTCGTTTAACTTTTTACAGGTGATCAAAGATCGTAAATGGAAGGAAGTGATTGTGGTGTTCAACTTCCCAACAACAATAACCAGTGCATCATTTGTTTTACGAAAGTACTATATGTCCTTGCTTTATCACTTTGAGCAGGTCTATTACTTCCACAAACAAGGCCCTTCACTTTCGGCTGCAGGTGCTGTCTATAATAAATATTGATGTTTCACTTATTTTAAAATGTCATTTCTGAAGTGTTATTAATCATATCATTGTGCATACATTCATGCAGATCTTGAAAGTGGGAATGAGGTTGAGGGGTCACTGGTCCAGAATGATGGAGCATCCACAGGTTTCTTGTCTAGTCAGAGTACGATCGTTGGTTTTTGAGATAATGGCTTGATTTTGATTATATCATGCTTATCAATTGGTTAATAAGGACTGACTAATTGAAAGGAACAATGGCAAGGAGACAGCATGTTATGTAGTGGTCTGAAGAGTAAAGTAAGTCGTGAGAAAAGGCAAAATAAATAAGAAAAATGAAAAAACAATTGATAAAGATAGGAAGTAGGAGCAGCTGGGTCATTTACAGAAGAATCTGGTGTGTACTCCATAAAGAAAAAATTTCACTGAAGTTCCTATGACAAAAAAAAAACTGCTTACTTTCCGTTTCTGGTAAAGAAAGAGTCAGAGACCTATTGGTTCCTCCTTTTGAGAAACCTGCATATTTTGGGCAATTTTGAACTATCATGATGGCATGGCGAGTTTAAATTAGATCGTCTAAATTGCTGCATTGGACGGTCTTCTGGAACTAAAAATCACAGGTGACATTTATGATTAATGAAGTTTTGCTGCTGACGTGGATATAGATAAGGTTCATGGTTATTCTCAGTTGCTTTTTGCGAACTGCAAGTTAAAAACTTGTATTTGGAAATATAAGTGCCAGTGTTGCTCTCTGCTGAATGTCAGCGAATTTTTAGGTTATTCCTTATGTCTGATGCTCTTATGCCAGATAAGCATGATAGATATCATCAGCTTAGAGGTTTCATTAGGTTGGTAGTGTAACCTGTGCGTTGTATCTCTTTCTTCAAGAGCATAATCACAATTAGAAGGTTAGCTGTTTGCATTGCTGGTTGATTCCTCAACTAGGGTTATGCCAAATTTGGAAGAGATTTTGTTAAAAAGGTGCTGCATGACATTTGTTAAGCAACAAAACGAGGAAATATTGCGATTTGCAATACACTGTTTGTCCTCATGATATGTACAATCGCTTTGTTAAAATTAACTTCTCCCCCTTCTCATGTTGCTTTGTTTCTCATGGTATAGTGGCCTCAAACATTTCTCACTCTGCTCTCGGTAAATTGGTTACAATTTCTAAGTAGCTGTACTTGTTTAGCCAGGTGATGATCTGGTGACCTTTTTGTGTGCAGGAAATGCGAAAATGCATCCTGGCAGTTCAATAACTGGGTTCATCGATGGGAAATTCGATAATGGGTACCTTGTTACGGTGAATTTGGGTAATCATGAACTGAAAGGGGTCCTGTATCATATCCCCCAGGTCATGCACATGTCTCAGAGTGCTGTTCCTTCTGAAATTGCTACTCACCGGAAACGAAGAAGATCACGGATGAAATTACGTGACCCTTTTCGCCCCAAGTCTAACAGGAGCGGTTACAATTTCTTCTTTGCTGAGCATTATGCGAGGCTAAAGCCTCAGTACTATGGCCGTGAGAGAGCCATCAGCAAGAAGATTGGGTATCTGTGGAATAACCTTACAGAGGCTGAAAAGCAGGTACTAATAATACACTATATCTATTATGCTACATCTCTTTCCCTCTCCTTCCTGTTATTTTCCCCGTGTGTGTGCTTGCGTGTCATGCAAAACTTTCTAAAGAGGAATATTATTTGGACGGATCACATCCTAAAATAGATGCTTATGATGAGGTTTTAGTCAGACGATTGAGATTATTCTGGATGCCTCAGATTTTCCTTTTGGGTTTTCCTCTTTTTTTCTGATTTACTATGAAATACCATTGTCCCTTTCTTTCCATTTCTACTTTCTGGTCATTTGGCTAATGACTGTCTTATTGAAACGAAAAAATTACATCTACATACCAAAAGCTAGTTGTAACAGGAATTCACCGCTAGATGCACCTAAAGATATTATCAAATGCACATGGACAGGGCAATTTGATGTCTGACTACAGTTGATTTGCAACTGCAGAATATTTTCCTCCTCTCTACAGTTAGCAGATTGGAATAACTGTGGTCCTGGCTGTTTGGCGACCAAGTTGCAGGATAATATGTGCTTTTTTTGAGGATTATGTGGATATGTGAATAGAACGATGATTGTGCGGTATATTTGGATGTCAAGATATATGTATGTTTCTGATGTGTTTAGAGAATACTTCTACTACACAATAGTAAGAAGAAAAGCTTGCCTTGCAGCGGTGGTACTGGATCAATGATGCACGTTTAGCATCTACACTGACCACTTTAAATGCGTACTTTTTCCTGCACCGACGGTGCTTTGTGAAAATTTGTTGTCAAACACGTGCATGACAACGTAGTAAACATGTAAACACGAGACGCATCTCGCGCATGCTTTCTCCAGCTGCTAATGAAGCTGATCGCTTGCTCTAGTCATTGTCTGTAAGCTTTTCCTTCTGTCGGCGCAGGTGTATCAGGAGAAAGGCGTGAGGGACAAGGAGAGGTACAAGTCCGAGATGCTGGAATATCGTTCGTCTCAGGGTTTGAACATCGGCAAAGTTTAGACTCCTAGGTTAGTCTATAGCTAGGCATAGGCAATCCATGTTCTAGGGAAGACCAATTCTTGCGCTCGGTTCCTTCTCTTGGGCTCCACGGACATTCATCCTTTTGGTAGCATATGTAGAGTACCCCCGGCGCGCCTTTGCACATCCATCATTAGGGATGCTCTTGTTTTGTCGGTGTAGACGTCGTGCGTAGGGTGTCGCCCTCGGTTTTCTGCTTTATCGTCGGTTGATAAGAACTGCTGGCTGAATCTCTTACTTTGAGCTAAGCTTGTAATATAGTTTGGTGAAGTTTTAGTTTTACTTAGAGCTCTGGAGCGTATGGTGACTATCATTTCTTTGTCGGAACATGAAGCTTTGTTTTTGCAGACTCTTTTCTATATCCAATTGAAACTAAAAGTTGGACGAGATTGCGGATATCGATTTGATTTAGATGCATTTGAATTAAAGATGGGTGGGTTCGCTTCCAAGATTTATATTCACTTATTCAGTTTGATCAAACTTATTCTCATCTGGAAAATGTATGAATCCGTAATTTCTAATCTGTGAAATTATGCGTCGATTATATTCTCTTATATTTGAATTTATTAAGGAGATTAATCTCGTCAAGCAAAATTTGGTTTTTTAAAATAATCTAATTTTGTTTTCTTCTTCGAAATACAATTGTCTCTTCTTTTCTTCTTTGAAATACATTTGTCTCCTTTGAAGTACAATTGTCTCCTGGGATAGAAATAAATATTATCTTATCCCTCTTAAACTTAAAAAAAATTGATTTTTGCATATGTGATTTTGGGATCCAAAGGAACTTCTCTTGGTAAAAGCAAATTTCACATATTTAATTCATGCTCTTCTGTCCCTGCAAATTGCAAGTGTTTTTTCTTGCATTGTTTGGCTGAAATGAAAGTGCTTTTATATTCTATTGCTTTTCTTTTCCTACTATTGTATTGCTTGTGAAATTATATATGAGGTCGCTCCGGTGGCTGCTCTTCCGACTTGAGAAGGGAACCCAACTTTCTCTGGAGGCTAGGGTAGGGATACATGAATGAGAGAGCACGGTTGGGTAATCTACACACACATCATACACAGTGGTTTCTAAAATAGATATAGGATAAGGCCAGTGAAAAAAATTATATAAAAGAATCGCTTTTGCTCACAGAAAAAAGGGTCGCCTAATAAAGGGTTAATATAAGTGAATATCAAAGTGGTTAAAAAATTAATATCTTTACTGGCCGATAAAGGAAATAATTAAATAAAAATTAAAATCTTGTTGAAGGAGCCTGAAATGCTTTTGTAGAATTGGCCACTTAGGCGGCATTTAGCTAGCTCTTTTTATTCCCTTAGAATGCATCTGCTTTACAAAAAATGAATAATTAGTAAAATATATTTCTAAAAATGATCACTTATATGTCATACAAATCAAATGAACAAAAATCAAAATGTTTAGTTATAAATTGCTCTCGGTAATAAAAACATTTTTAATTACTAATCACTTCAAGTGATATAAGCGATTATTTTAAAAAAAAATATTTTCTAAACCAATCATAATTTATAAAACAAACGGAGCCTATAGTTTAGGAATCGAATGATACCCGGACCAAACTATTGCATATCTCGACTAATTTGACTCCCCATGGACTCGTACTAATTCGCACAATTCTCTCTTTCTTCTCTTGTTTGGTCTCAATCAACTGTGATCATGACCAAATATAGACTTTGAACCGGTGTCAGTCAAAAGCTCATTCCAGTCAACATCATGTCTGCATTCCATTTATAAGGTCAAATCTCATTTATCATCACTTATATTTCCATGTATTTGCCTGTTCCACCCCTGTGACTTGCGTTGTTTTTTAGTTAAAATTTCATTTCAAGTAAATTAGACAATATCCTGATTAGTAGGCAATGGACATTCAGGAAACCCTAGAATCTCGTTGACCAGATTTGTTTTTCCAAACATATCCCACCATATGAATTGCACTTAAGAAAACAAATCTCGAAATTTTATTTGAGGAGAGATCTTGGGAGATTGATAGATACCAAAATCTAAATTCAAACAAGAAAAAGTAATATATTATCACAAAAAACACACATATACTTAGTTCAAGCGAAAATTCAGGTAATTTTATTTTTTGAAAATTCTCTGCAGCTTCGTTCCAAAAAAAAAGAGATCAATTTGATCAAAGACGAAGCCACCTAAAAATTCTATAACAAAGAGAAAAATCATTTATTGAAAGGTAGGAGTTAAATGTGATAAATAAATTTTCGTAGGAGCAGTTAAGAATACTTATCCTACACAATAAAGAATCAAGTCTTGATTTCTTCTCCTCTCTCTAGCTTTTCCGCTTCTTCTCTTTCTATCAACCCTTCGCTGCTTCTTGTCTTCCTCCCTCTTCTTCTTCCTCAGCTCAATTGGCAGTTCTTATCATAAAAAAAATCTCGTCTTTATTATCCGTTTTCGGTCTCAAAAGAGATCGACCCTCAACGACCCTCAACGAGGTGAGTTCGGAACTTTTTGTCTTGGCTAATCTAGGTGCACTTAATCTACACGCCTCATTGTCTCGCTGTTTAAAACGTCTCACATTCAAGTCGATTTCTTTTTTCCTCTTTGTTAGCTCATCATGACAAGTTGTGTACTCGTGATTTCAAGCTTTTGTTTTGGTCACAAGTCTCTTTACACTTCTTTTTTTTTACCTGGGTTCAGTTTTTTGGTTAGGTTTTTCTATCCATGGATGAATCTCAGGAGACTGAGTCGTGTCCCAACTATCACGACGAGGACAACACTGGGGAGAACAAGCCGGTTGATGGATCTCAGGAGACTGAGTCGTGTCCCAACTATCACGACGAGGACAACACTGGGGAGAACAAGCCGGTTGATATTGCGGAAAGAAGATTCTATATCAAGCTGAAGTTCCCGATGGCTGAACAGTCTAACGGTGAAGAAACTGGCATGCAAAGCGACAAACAATTAGAGAACCCTCAAGTGACGAAAGACTATGTTTGCGATTTCTGCAATAAAAGGTTCAGTTCAGGAAAAGGGTTAGGAGGGCACAAGAGGGTTCACACGCAAGCAAGCAAGAGAAATCACCAGTTTCTCCACAAGAACATTCATAATCCCAAGTTCAAGAAAAGTGGTGGTGTTGACGATGGCTATCTCTCCAAGGCTAAAAAGCATGATATCGATGCGACTTGTGTGATGTGTGGGAAAACTTTCCCTTCGATGAAGTCCTTGTTTGGACACATGAGATCGCACCCTGACAGGGAGTGGAGGGGAATTCACCCTCCTGCGAGGTCAAACCACTGCATGTCGGTCTCAATAGTGGACTCGGCCGGCCCTTGCAGGGTCCATGATCGGGCAACAGTCCATCCTGATGATACTAGCCAGATATCATCGAACGCATTGCTGCAATCCACATCGGGGAGGGTCACTGGCAAGAGGCAGATATCATCGGACGCATTGCTGCAATCCACATCGGGGAGGGTCACTGGCAAGAAGAGAAATAAACTGAGAAGCATGTCCTCCATTGAACTAGAAGCTAGTGATAACCTCTTGTTGCTTGCGAAAGGGAATCATGCTTTGAGCAATTCACTGAGCACAAGTGGCCTCGAGGGCAAGTCAGCTCCAGATGACAATTACAATGCTGAGGAGGTGATCAAGGGCGAGCACAAGATCAAATCATCCCCACCTGATAAGAAAGTGAAGAAACAGTTTTCACGAGCTGATCTGGCCTATACAACAACTGTGAGAGAGGGCAAAGGCAAGGGGAAGGGGAAGATGGACGAGTTTCAAGGTTGTGATGGTGATGCTGATGACCATGATAACAAAGGATGCAGTCATGAAAGGAGTAATGAAGCTGAGTCGAATTGTGAGGATGGAAAATACAAATCGACACAATATCAACTTGAGCTCAATATTCTTGTTGAAAAGGGAAACATCAAAAAAAGAGAAGGAAGAGATTGCCCAGAAATTTAGAAGCAGGAGCGGAGGGCCTTGCTTGTTGCATCAGCCATAGCCGGAAGATTTCCAAGACACCCGAGAGGTTCAAGTGTAATATATGCAATAAATCATTCTCGACCCATCAAGCCTTGGGCGGTCACATGTCCAGCCACAGCAAGGTCACCATCAAGAAGAGCCGAAGTGGAGATGATCATGAAGGATCTGCATCAGCAGATTTAGAAGGCGAGAGAGCTGTAGCTGCGGCTGCGGCCATGACCCAAGAAGCAGAAACTGATGGCGGTGCAGATGCTCAATGCCTTGGAGACAGCAGCGGTGATGGTGCCCGGTCATTGGGTTGTAAGATGCTCGTCATCGACCTCAACGAGCTTCCACCTATGGACGAGGATGAGCAAGAGGGATGATGATTCCCTTGACTGTGAGTATGGCTTCTTCACTAAAAGGATCATTGGATCAGCTAAATGAGAATTGTTTGATATTTCCTAGGAACTCTTGATAATTAGGAACTCTTGATAATTAGGATATGGAGGTGAGTGCAGTTGACTAGCTAGTTTGTTCCCCCAACGTCTCGTTTGACTCACACAGGATGAATGAATAATTTTCTTCTCATATCGTTTCTTGTGTCTCTTTTCACTGTGAAAGTCCATGGATTCTTGGAGATCTAGTCATTGTTGTTTCAACTTCAAGTTTTCTCCAACGTAAAGCTAAGCATGATGGCTGGTTAAAAGCGAGAGGATGGAGAGGCTAAGGAGGGTTTTCCTTTTATTAGTTTGGTCAAACTCATTGAATCTCTGTAATTGGTAGATGCTTCTTAGTAAATATGCTTATGCGTCTAATGACCAGATCAAACCAGGGAAGTCAATATCGTATCGTATGGGACATATGCACGCACTTAGGGAGCTTAAAGGCTAGCGTGCCCTACACAATTTCATCTGATTTTCAGGCTAAACCAAGGAGAAAAAAGTTGCTTTTATCATCTCGCTCTAAGACATGATCTCACACTAAGAATTTTATCATCTTACTAATCCGGTTTAATAGGCAAGTTATTATGTGAGTGACCTTCTTTTTGTTAGGTAAGATACCATTATCTGCTATCTTATGTGCTGGAATTAAAGTTATGGCGGATGTGGTTAAAGATAAAAGTTGCTAAAGTATAAATTACATCTATCATCATCTTTAGCAGATATCAAGGAAAATTCAAATAAATCGAAGGCTATTAGCACGAAAGGGCTTGGTTGTTTTTATTTGATATATCTTATTTAACTCCTAGAAAATGATAGTAGAAGTAGCACAATTTTTCGTATAACACTTACTTTGATACCAAAACTTATCGCCAAATCACTTAATGTCAAATTGGAGAAAAAATGATCATTAAGTGCCTGTGACGATAAATTCTGACAATTTGTCTTACATGGCATTTTAAATAAATTTTTGAGTCTAACGTGACTATTTTAAAACATATTCAAGTCTAAAGTGGAAAATGAAGGAGAAGACATGGCAAATGGGACTAAAATGACAACCTTTCATCTCTCTCTCTCCTTCCTTCTTCTTTCCCTCTTTGGGTGATCTAAATACGCCTTCTTTTTTGCTCGTGCTTCTCTCTACTTCTCTTGATGGTGCACTAATGATGACATAGATGAGGAGATCGCGTTCCAGATTTAGGAAGATGACCGCAAATTGCTCAGCAGCCTCCTCAATGATGTGTTGCAGAGAATAGTTGGAGGCTAACTTCATGAAACAAACCGAGGGGAATTCATTCTTTTTTTTTTTTTCTTTTTTTAATCTTTTTGGAAATATCGATGACATAGCCCATTTGTTTCGCCTTACACGAGTATGTGCAGATTCTTCTACTCCTGCCCTCCATTGCAAATTTTAGAAGGTAGTTTTTTTTCCCAATTTGAGCAATTAGGGTTTAGGGTCTTTTTTGAAGAAGATAAGAAATTGCCCCAAGATTCACCGGAAGTGTTGTCCATGTCTGTTTCACCTTTTGTCGTTTCGTTTTTACTCATGAATCAGTTTGATCGCGTTTTCGTTCATTCATCTTGGATTGTGCTAATGGAATGAGAATCTCTTATGAAAAGTGGTTTTTCCATCACAAAGAGCAATGAGGGAAAATTGAACTGAAATTGATTAAGAGATTATTTTATTTTCCTATGGATTGGCAATTGATTATTGCTTGTCTGCATTGTCTTCGATTCTTTTTCATTTTGATTTGGGTCTAGCGATTTTTTGGATTTAGCATTTGTTCAGCTTTTTTTTTTTTTTCAACCGATAGAGATAAAATGACATCGTTCTCTTGTGGTTTTTCTTTAATGAGTCACGTAGGTGGATTTACAATAAAATATCATCACATCAAATTTCCGACTTGCAATCGGAGTTGGCACTTAAATGATCTTTTTTTTTTTTTTTTTTTTTTTTACTGGTACTTAAGTGGTTCAATGAAAATTTTGACACTACATTAAGCACCGTGCACAAATTATAGTACTTTTAGTGTCCTTTTTCCCAACTCCTCTATAGAGACTGCTTATTTGGCTGGCATAAGTATTTACCAATTATTCATATATTGATTATATGAAACTGTGATATACAAAATGAGGCTAATCAGAATATGATATTCTTAATTTTTTTTAATGATTGACTTTATTTTAATTATGGCAATGGCTGAGCGAAAGTTCAAGGCCATAACTAATTATTCATTATTCTGAACTTCATTTGAGTTGTGAGTTTTGAGAAAGTTTTGTATAACTAAGCTAAAGGCTAAGGCTTCTCATCATCTCTTACCAATTCTTTTACTTATGTCAATTATTTCAAATCAAGAGGATTTTCAAATGTAATATTTTCTTTTTTCTCTCATTGCAGATTTCTTTAATGATATAGGCTATGTTAGTTTGGCTAGAATTGTTGTAGATAAACTAAATTAAGTGTAAACGCATAATGTGTAAAATAAACTATAATTTTCTAACAATAAATGTTTTAGTAACAATGAGATAAGTAAGTTTCTAAAGTACGGAACTAACATAAATGGACTGTACGAATATAAGAAAAAAATTAAATTTTCAAAAAGATTTTTTTTATCATTTAGTTTTAAATTATCCTAATGTATAGTAAGTGAATTTGTTTATTCAACCAGTTTGTTTAAGTGAAAAATAAATGATTTGAAAAACATTTTCCAAGATATGGCCGTTTGTATCACTTATAAAAATGAGTAAATGAAAAATACTTTCATTGTCCATTAAAACATTTGGGCATAATTTTTTGTCATTTGACTAATTATATTAAGGATACAAGCAATTATTTTTATGAAAACAGTTTTCAAATCATTCATTTTATGCAAAACCAACGGAGCCTAAGTTCCAAAAGTTTCAATTGGTTCAATTAAGCCATAAGTCTTTTAAATAAAGTGCAATCAAGTCATCCTGATGGACAATATTCAAAGTTGTCTGCATGGCACTCAAACGCTGCCGACATGGCATCCTTAATTTCCATTTTCAGTATAAGTTGAGGACTTAATTGCATTTTCATGTAAATGTTTGGAGTTTAATTGAACCAATCGAAAGATTTAGAATATAATTTTGGAATATAATTGCACTTTTCGATATAATTTTGCAACTCGATCAAACTGTTTAAAATGGTGCGCTAGTTGGAATGAGTAGGGAAGATATTCAATGAACCTTGTCAATGCGCTAAAACTAAATGTCGACCATTAGAACTGGTGAGATGCATATAAAATCCTCAAGAGACTGACTGTATGCAATGATCGGAATTCAAGTTAAGTTTAAGGGGAGGACAGCTTACGCAAGTGCTTTTTGACTTTTCCTCTTTTCTCATATTGATGGTCAAAACATTGCGATCTATTTACATAAAACCACCCATTTTCAGTACCGATTCGATCTTGTCCTGTACCGAAGAGAGAATAAGAAGTAAGGAAGGATATGAAGAGACTTTCATAATTGTTCTTGAACTGACTGTGGGAGAACTTTTGACAGACCGCAAAGCGGGAAGAGAAAACTGGACGATCACTAGGGCGTGCGGACGATTGGAGGAGCACGTCCGGTCACATCACCTACATAATAAGTTCATTCTAGAACAGTTTCGCATGGCCAAGGCGTATACCAAGTTTTTGCTATCATGTTTGCAACTTCAAGAAGCTCTTCTATTGCTTCTAATTCAGCCAAAAAGGAAGGGGCAAAAGGCTCATCTGTTGATATTATATAAGGTGCAAAAAGCAGGAGAGAAGAATCATTGGGTTACAAGTTTGCACGACTAGGAACAGATTGTCGTCGAACGCAACTAAGTCGTAGGGACAATGCTGTCTCGTAGAAGACTCAACGAAAGGGGAAAGTACAGCTCAGAATTGTGAAAGAGCAGGGAGAAGTTTGAAGGGTTGGGAAGTTGCTTGGATCGGTGTAAAATGCCCAAAAGGGATCGACAGTTGAACGAGCTTATGTCGGCAAAAGAATTGGAGGATCAGGCGATAACTGCATGATGACGATCCAAAACGATGCTACGAGCAATATCAACTGCATTGCAAAACAGGCAGTTGCCTTACATGCCCCTATCTGCAACCTCAATAACCTTCCACGCCTAAATTGTCTCTTTGCAAGTTCTTCAAATCGGCTGGCTGTTTCTTTAGCATTGCATTCTCATTTCCTGCTTCCCCGAGATCATTGTGCATCTGCGTACTTCCGACTGGACTGTTGGCAGCAGATCTCAGCTGCTGGATTGTCCTAATGATTGCCGAATGCTCAACCTCAGCTTCAGTCTTTTGCCCGTAAAGTCCCTCGAGCTCTGTCTCTGTTCTCTCGCTCAATTCCTTCTCCGGTTCCTTCTTGGGCAATCTGCTGCTATTTATTACGGCTTCAAGTTTGGAAATCCCCGATTCCTCAGTCTTGAGAATGGCTCTTGCCTCCACTAGGTTGGCTTCTAGGCGTCTCACTTCTTCTGTTAAACTTAAACGCCGGAATTTCCTAAGAGCACGGACCACGTGGGCTAATACCGTCCGAATCGAGATGGTCGTGTGAGCTGGCCGAAGGTTCCTTGTGCATGCCGGCAAACTATTTTGTTACTCCTACAAAAAGCTTTACTAATCTAAAGCATATAAAATTACAGCAAGCAACCATACCACGTCGCAGCCTAGAATGACAGGCAGGGTTCCTGACGGAAGAATTGCCTCAGACCACAGTAGACTCGCAAAGGAATGTTAGGTTCTATTCGTTTCATGGAAAATGTGGCGTTTCTGGAAATTGTTTTTCAGGAAGCCATTTTCCAAGAAAATAATCATATTTTCTAATGTTTAGCTAAAATTTGAAAATGAACTAGAAGATATTTTTTGCCATTTGATAAGGAAAATCTTTTTCTACATGCACTCATTTTCAATAATTATTTTATTTTAAAAAATCAATTTCTAATTTTTTAAATTTTTTTTCCTTTCCTTTCCTTCTTCTTCCTTGGCCTTGGCCGGTGGCTGGCCACGGTGGTGGCCAGCCCATTGGCAAACTCCGACCTTGCCCTAGGCCAGCGAGGGTTAAGCTTGCTATTTTCCAGCGAGGTGGAGTCTCACTTGATCTGGCAAAGCCGAGCTCGCCCGAGGCTAGCGAGCTTGGGACTCGCTACATCTGGCGAGCTGGGTGGGGCTCGAGCCTCGCCTGAGCTCACCAAAGGTGATGATGCTTTTGTGATCTGGTTGTTCTTGTATGTATATCAATTATCTCAAAGAGATGATCAAAGATGCATTCTGAGTTTCCCAAGCTCGCCAAAGGTGATGATGCTTTTGTGATCTGGTTGTTCTTTTATGTATATCAATTATCTCAAAGAGCTGATCAAAGATGCATTCCGAAAACTCAGGACTCAAACCAAAATCCGGGAGCCAAACGATAGCAAGTACGTTCTTCAGTTTTGGGTGACTCACTAGCTGATGTTAGCAGAATGGTATGAATGGACAAATCAAGGTCATTGGATTTGCTGTTTCTCCATTTACTTCTCTCCTTGCCTATATATGCTAAGGTTATCGCTTTCAATCTGGCATAATCAACGGCACACCAGCACCTAGACAAGTAAGCATCAGTCCATAAATAGAGACCTTGTCTCGTCATACCCTTCAATTCAAAATATAATCAGATTCTCTCTTTATTTGTACCATCTACTATAGTGATTAATTTCCAGTTAATTCGAGCGACGAGACATTTGACTGAATTCAGAAACATTCACAGCAAAAGTGGCTTCTCATTTGCAGTCTAAATATCGCAAGTGGATTCCTCATTTCACTTCCCATCGAGTAATTATGAAAGTCATCGACAAAGTCTAATTTCGAAGGGGTTCCGCCATGCCTCTGGTTCTTGATTATTGGACCCGAAACGAGTTGAACTGCTTCAGCAACTATTGCACAGATTCTTCTCCTTTGTCGACTTGACTGTACTTGTACTTCATCTATACACGCCTGAAGCTTCCCCGGTTATCTTTGGAAACTGGATGACTTCGACATTTTCCCATCTCAACCATAACAATTATAGTATGGGAAAAAAAACAGAACAAAGAAGAAGAAAACACGACGGAAAAAAGTTGTAGACATTGAACAAAATCTACCATACAGCAGCAACGTTCATTTAGTGATTGATTCGGTTTATTGGTGATTAGCTTGGTAAAATAGGACATCTTACTTCCTCTCACTAACATTATAAGACGGAGAAAATACAAATATTCATGCAAGTGAAGCATGAATCACATCTTAAACTCATATTAGGATTCACATTAAAAAAGGCACAAGAAACTGTACATTCACAAGGAACTGAACAAAGAGAGTGGCAACCTTTGTACAGGTTCTTTCTCTGCATGCTGGAGAGTAACAAGAGACGCCGTCAGAGGATCACGGTCTGCCGAGGGCAGGGATCACACTTTGCTCTTTTGGTCCGCGAGAATTGTCCCCAGATGGAACATTTTGTGGATTACAATCTACCTGATTCTCTTCCACTCTCGTTACTGCTATCAGATTGAATCTCCTCGCTGAACTGATATTCACCCTCCCGAGATTCGCCTTTACATTTTCTCCATCACAGCTTCTCGCCGTGCCATTCCCTCCTTCCATTGCTAGCTGCAGAAGCCATACCATTAGCGGATACAAATTCCAAACTCATCGAGTTGGCAAACGCCTCGAGTTGGACTCCAAGCTTGTCCGCAAAGGCAACACGGCATGAATTCACAACCATTGGCAACATCCCTGTGCCACGTTGCCTTTGCGGAGACGATCAAGCCCTCACCGTTACACTCAACATCAGCTAAAGAACTTGTCGATTAACTTTGTTTTCCCAAACTAGAAAACTCCTGCTTCAAATTGTCACCAGCTTCAAAACTGGCATTGCCTTCTTTCACACTCTCTTCTAATTCGCCTCCATTTCCTCAATCCGTGCCCTCCTGTCGGTCTGGGAGCAATAACTTTTCGAGAATTATCTGATGTCGGTGCCGAATTAGCATGATGCTTAACTCAACGAGATCATTACCGCTTAAGTGAATTGCCATCGACATGCGCATTAACCAAACACTCTCAATCCCACCATTGCTTAATCCGTCGCACTTTATTGTATTATCACGATCGATGCGCAACAACGTCCCTATGTTCATTTCTCTCTCGTAAGCAGATTCGAGCAATGAAACCTCACCGAATCCATCAAACTGGAAACAACGCGACGGTGAAGAACAATCGGTAATCACTGCTCAAATGACTCGGGGGAAGGAGAGTAAAGACAGCTACTGGAATCCACCTTTCGTTCAACTCTAGCAGAAAAATTCCCGAGTAACTCGGTCCCTATTCATCCTCTATGGCCACTTGGCTCAAACACGACCCATGAGGTTGGTCATGTCATGTTCGGATTGTGGCTTGCTAGTGCGCAACTCATTCGTTCATGCCCGAGGCATGGTCTAACCTTACCAAAGGGACTCGTGGATTCATCAACTCCCGAGTAACTCGGTCACTGATTCATCCTCTGTGGCCACTTGGCTCGAACACGATCCATGAGCTCGGTCATGTCTTGTTTGGATTGTGGCTTGCTAGTGCGTGGCTCATCTGCTCATGCCCGAGGCATAGTCTCACCTTGCCAAAGGGACTCATAGATTCATCAACTCCTGAGTAACTCGGTCACTGATTCATCTTCTATGGCCGCTTGGCTTGAACATGACCCATGCACTCCGCCATGATGCTTGCATGAGGGGCGCCACGTGATGCATCCATCTTTGTCTAGAAATGAACCAAGCCAACTCACCCATAGCTCCTTAAGCATGATGACTCGAGGACCACACTAACTCATCGAACGTGGTCACATCCGCACCGCTAGACATGAGAACAACCGATGTCTTGTTTGGATCGTGGCTTGCTAGCATGTGGCTTATTCGTTTATGGTCGAGGCATGTTCTCACCTTACTGAAGGGACTCATAGATTCATCAATTCCCGAGTAACTTGGTCACCGATTCATCCTCTATGGCTGCTCGGCTCGAACATGACCCATGCGCTCTTGACCATGTCATGTTTGGACCGTGGCTTGCTAGTGCGTGGCTCATTTGCTCATGCGCGAGGCATGGTCTCACCTTATCGAAGGGTCTCGTAGATTTGTCATCTCCCGAGAAACTTGGTCACTGATTCATCCTCTATGGCTGCTTGGCTGGACACGACCCATACGCTCTTGGCCATGTCATGTTCAGATTGTGGCTTGTTAGCACGTGGCTCATTTGCTCATGCGCGAGGCATGGCTCATCTTTACTGGAAGGACCCGTAGATTCGTCAATTCCCGAGTAACTTGGTCATCGATTCATCTTTTATGGTTGCTTGGCTTGAACACGACCCATGCGCTTGGCCATATCTTGTTTGGACTGTGGCTTTGCTAGCGTGTGGCTCATTCACTCATGCATGAGGCATGGTCTCATCTTACCGAAGAGACTCATAGATTCATCAATTGCCAAGTAACTCGGCCACCGATTCATCCTCTATGGTCGCTTGGCTCAAACACCACTGGCCATGTCATGTTCGGATCATGGCTCATTCATTCATGCCTAAGGCAGCTCACGTTCAACTCTATCAGAAGAATCTGCACAGATCATTAGATCAACATCTTCGCATGATCATGAACATTATCCGAATTGAGTTTTTCCAAACGCAATAATCCTGTTAACGGCGAAGCTTTTGGTAATAGTAGAAGAGTCGGTGACGACATCTTTTGCTGATTAAATTGATTTAGATAATGGTCAGCCTAGTTCCCACGTCAAAAATAACTACCAAGACGAGAACATTCTCTCTCTTTCAAATTTACGTTCAACGAATGCTGTAATAGGCTTGTTTTTTTTTTTTTTTTTCTTTTCAAATAATCGATTAACTAGAAAGAAAATGCAGAAACTCGTTATAACATGATTAATTAAATGTTTTGACTTTCAATAATAAATAGGCTCTGTTTGTTTCCGTCAAAAGATTTTCCGGATTTTTCGCTAAGGAAAACCAATGGGTCAAAAAAGATAATTTTCTTTTGATGAAGTCTTTTGTGATCGGTAGAAAAGATTCCTGCTTCCTGAAAACGGAGACTCTCGTGTCATGCAGCCCTAACCCATTTGGTTGAACGTCCCTTGTCGCCGCACCTTTTTCTCCTTCCTCACTCTGCCATCTTCCTCATCTCTCTCTACCTTCAGAGCTCCTTCGATTGGAAAATATCAGATGACATGAAAATAATAATATTTGTTGAAAATACATTGAAAAAAAATAGAAGATAAAAACAAATGTCTAAGGTGTGCAAACACTATCTATAAGAATAATTCCACCCCTCAGAGTACGAAATTCAATATGTAAGGTTTAACCAGCTATCATCTCAAGATACAACAGACCTTCTTCCATAATCCACACTCCACACTAACATTAGAAGGAACATAACAATATTATGTATATAATCCAGTAAAGAAAGGAAAGATACGTAACGAAATAGGAAAAGAGAAATATAAATATTATAGTTTTGATATATTACTATCATTTTGCAATTATGCTCGCGGTAAAAATTTATATGTAAAAGAAAAGGAGAGCCGTTAAGAAATAGTTATAAATAAATCGGTAATTGAAGAAGAAAATGACCGTTGTGTAGCTATTATAAAATAATGAAGAGTTTATATAGAAATAAATGAAACGTTATAAAGCCATTCTATGACTATTAGAAAGTTACTACACAATCGTTACATGATTGTCAAATAACCGTTATAAAACATTACAAAATCATTTTATATTAATGGTGGACAAAAACCATTACAAATTGATAATGTTGAAAAACCATTACAAAAATTAGTTATATCCAACAATCCCCAACATATTTCAAAATGTTTTGAAAATAAAAAATAGAATAATGCTGGGTTATTGGAAAGTAATGTATTGGAACTGGTGCTTGTTAGGCTATGCACTAGACCTAGAAAGAATGAAGTAATTCACGAAATCATTTGTGAAGTTTGAAACTTCTAGGAATCAAGAATTTCTTTTTATGAATTATAATTTTGATCAATCACATTATACTTTCACAAACTTTACCTATTTCACGTTAGGTGGTTGGTTCACAAGTACAACATTTGTAACTTCATGGTATACCCATGAATTGGCCTTATTCAACATAGTTTTGTGCTAATAAGCAATGTGCGTGCTTGGTTTATTCATAAATGCTCTAGAGATTATTGCTAGTAATTCTCATAGGAGTGGCCTCACTTCATACTTATATAGGTGATTCCATCAAGTGTATTATGCAATTTAATACACCACTAATAATGGCTATGGAATTTCATTAAGAGCCTAACTCAACCTCTTTTTCCTTGCAGTTTTGCATTATTCTCACCTTAGTAGGGACACAAAAATTTTAATGGTGCACTAGATCAACAAAGGATTAGTTACTACCAATATGAACCTAATTCATGGGATTGTCAATCGCATAGCTCATGTTACCATCACTATTGATTTTCTTCAATTGGCTTAACATAAATGATTGATATAATTCCTTTTTTAAGGAATTATTTTACTACCACGTCTTAATCAAACATCTCTTTTGACCATTGAAAGTTCCATTCTTTGCAATGCCTATTGCCTTTTGGGAATCACAATGTCCAGAAATAGGTGTCATTTCATTTCCATAGGAACATAGGCTAAGAAAAAATTGCTCAACTGCTTAGCCTCAATTTTCATGAGTTTGAGAAAATTTTCTTAGCCTCAATTTTCATATGAGTTTGAGAAAATTTTCTTCTTCCCAAGAACTTGATTAGTTGTTTAATCACCAAGATAAATATTTTCTTCTCCTGCCTTACTAGCATGAAAATATTTATGAAGAAAAAGGACAAAGCAAAGTTTTTCAGGATAAAAAAATAAAGCAAAAAGCTTATAAATATTTTCTTCTCCTACCTTACTAGTTTTTTTTTTTAACATAAATGCTTGGTAGCACTTGAGTCTACCTTTACGTCTTTTGCATTGGTCATCATATTGACCTGAGAAATGAACACAATAATTATCTCATCAAAATCATCCGCATTAACCAAGTCAACTTTTGGTTTAGTAGAATTGTCATTTCCCCCACAATATTTGTGTGGCTGATTTCTAAATTACAACACCTTCACCAAGGATGAACACATATCCGTTGGTGGATTTTGTCTCATTGAATTCAAGATTCATTTAATACAGAGGACAATCCACAATGTATGATGCCATAGTTTATGGTCTCTCTCAGATATATCATTATACTGCTCAAGGCAGTCAAGTGATCTACTCAATCTATACATTGCATAAACTATATCGGGTGAGTGAGTCCAAGGCTTCTTACAATCAACTCCCAGCCAAAACTTTTGGCCTTGCCCAACAATATTCCACATACACAACCTACATTTATGAAAAATAAAGTGCCCACTGCGATAAATCCAAACAAAGTGTACCAAGTCAACAGTATGACCTACAGAACTTGCCCCGGCCAAGCAAACTTCAAAAATATGAAATGAGTGGTAGTGCATTCAATGCTTTAAAGTAAAGGAAAGGCGTATAATATTATGGCCAAGAAACGTTGAAGAGATGCATATTGATGTGCAAAACATCACCAGCCAATTAATGTGCATCAAGTCATGAACAACGGCAGCTTTGAAAGCATTCCTGATACCTTTACACACTCACTATATTTAAAAAAAAAAAAAATTGATGGTGTGGAAATTAGAAAATCGCAACTGAATGCCACCAAAGAACAACACAAAGCATAACCAAATTTACGAATAAATTAATACCAATATCTCTAGCATGAATAATTCAGAGGGTAACCAATGTTTCTCCGAGAGTTACTGAGTTTATCACTCTGACATTTCAAATCAAAGGCAAAGTTTCTTCCCTTCACTTTTTATAATTTTAATACCCGAACTAATATTAGCTTCTCTTATATCCTTCCTTCATATTGAATTTAGAAGTCATGAAACATTTTATTTCGTTCACAACATCAATGTATGTATCAAAAGTAAGCATGGAGTCAACATATAAGCTAACAATTTTAAATTCACTAAACAAGAGAGACAATATGCGTAATTTTCAGTTTGTGATGCTTACATAACTATACCTTTGGACTCCATCACAGAAGACAATGTCCTTGAAGTTGTTCAAGCCTTACCTTGAGGAATTTGCTCCGGTCAAGAATTAGACTTCGGAGCAGTCACAGAAAGCATCTACTAAACCAATCAACAAGTCCTCTTATGAATTTTACCAATAAAGAAAAATGAATCCTTATGAAAAATAAGTTCTCAGAACGGTAATTATCCACAATCAGCTGCTCTCCATCTGAGGCTTTATTCCTTTTCGGGGACCTAACATAAGACCTCCAGGAAAAGATCGAAGAGAGAAGCGTAGCCCATTCATTCCCATAGACACACACGCACACGTTTCTCCTAACTTCGAGGATCAGCGACATGTAATCTATGACCGTGATTTTCCCAAAATAAAAATCAATATATAAAAGAAAGATTAGCCTGACTTCTTTCTGTTTCCTTTCTAGTTTTCCTTTTCTTTGTCCTTTTACCACACATAATCACAAAGTCATTTTAAAGATTTTCTAAATGGGTAATTTGACAATTTGTATGCACCCCTCATAAAACGTATAAAAACGCAAATTCATTGAATATGTTTGACTCGATCAAATCAAATTCGAAGAGAGCACACAAGACAAGAATTCACTAGAAACTCACTTACGTGACATCAAATTTCGAAAGATGGAATGAAAGGATCATGACCTATGAATGCGTTCATTAGCTTTTAGTGTCATGAACATAGCAAGGAGGCTTGCATTCACCTCAATCTCTTACATAATTGGCACCAAATTTAGCCAAGCTGCTTATAAGCTACTACTATGAATTAGTAAAGCCAACAATAGCAATCATTATCCTATTTTAGGCTAAGAACTGCATAAAGCAAAATTCAACATTAGTTCAAATCACTTAATTTGAAATCAATAAAGATCATTAACAAAATAAGAGATAAAGTTGATGATTTCTCAAGAGGCCGAAATAATATACAAATATGACAATTACGCTCTTTAGGCATTAATTCAAAGTTTCCAAAAACTATTTTACCTGACATTCAATAACCTTACCAAAATGATCAAAAGCTTTTTGTGCTAATACTTGGTAATGTTCCATGACAAACTGCCCCCCAATACGCAATATTTGTCCTTCACCATCTTCAATTTCTCATTCAATTCCAACAAAGGTGGTAGCAACGGTAGTTCCAGTTTGGGAATCCATAATGCAATTATCCTTGAGGTTGTTGGAAAATATTAGATGACATGAACATAATAATATTTGTTGGAAATACATTGAAAATGTTTAGAAGATAAAAACAAATGTCTGAGGCGTGTAAGTGTTGTCCTTAAGGATAATTCTGCATCTCGAAGTACGAAACTCGATGTGTAAGACTTCGGCAATTATCCTCTCAAAATACAACAGACTTTCTTCTATACTTCGCACCAAATATTAGAAGGAACATAACAACATTATGTGTATAACCAAGCAAATAAAGGAAAGATATGTGACGAGATAGGAAAATAGAAATATAAATATTCTAGTTTTGATATATCGATATCACTTTCTAGTTATATTCACAAAAGAGAGCCATTACGAAACAGTTATAAATAAAATGGTAATTGAAGAAGAAAATGACCTCTATAGCCATTATAAAATAATGAAGAGTTCATGTAGACATAAATGAAACGTTATAAAGCTGTTATATGACCATTAGAAAGTCGTTATATGGTCATTACATGACCGTTAAATAATAGTTATAAAACATTACAAAACTGTTTTATATTAATGATAGACAAAAACCGTTACAAAAATTAGTAGCTTACAATATTTCAAAACTATTGAAATATCCAACACCTCCTCTTGCTCCTGCTCCTCCTCGTCATCCGCTGTCGCCTCATGTTTCACTTTTACCCGCGACAGCGAGCGAAGTAGAGAGGTTGACATCCGCAAGGTCATTCTTGTTTGATTTCCACTTGCTTCGATTTATGGAGGCGGTTGTAATATATATATATGCTTGTTTGACCAGTCAAATAGTTGATTTGCAAAAAATGCAAAAGAAAAAGGTTGACGCGCGGGGTTAATAAAGAGGAAGGCAAAGGCAACACCCCCGCCCCCCCTTCTCCCCCGCCCGTTTGTTTTGTTCTGGAAGGGGGGGGGGGGTTTGGAAGAAGAAAAGGGAAATAAAGAAAAAGAAAAAATGGAAAGGAAAAGAGAGGGAAATTCGCGTACACACCATAGAGGCCTCCGCAAGTCAAATTTACTTGAGTCGCAACGCCCGGTAAGAATTTAAGCCATTTATTGTTCTTATCATAGTGGTTTTTGGAATTAGAGCTCAATTCGAAATTGATTGAAATTTAAACTAAGAAATTTGATTTAGGAGTTGTTAAATTGTGAAATTATGGAGGATCGATAATTTAGGGTGTCGAGCTATAGGATTTTATAGAACTTGATTTAGACTTAAAGTTTACTTGAAATGAATCTTCAAAGTTACTTGCGTACGATTAACAATAATAACCAGCAAGTTTCCATGCCGACTATCATCACTTTTCAGCCCCAATTTAGGTCAGCTAAATTATGAGACTTCTAGTATTTCGAAAGAGTTTTATTTTAACCCACCCCGCTGTGGGCGCGTTGGCTTGGGTGGACTTCCCCCATCCCGCTTTTGGGAGGGGGGTTCAATTCTCCGCGCGCGCAATTGCGTGACTTAAGTGCGGTGCCGTGGGAGGTGGGTCTCTACGCTAGCGTCGTTCCAGGTTTGCGTCGTCGGCTGTACAACAATTCTCGGGTTATAAAAAAAAAAGATTTTTATTTTAATTGCTTATTTTACTATTCAAAAAGTTGATTTGCAAGAAAAAAAAGGAAAAATCAAAATGGTGGACGTTCGCGTTACTAAAGAGGAAGACAAAGGCAATGAAGAGAGAGAAACACACTAACAGAAGAAGAAAAGGGAAAGAGTAAAGAAGAAAATGAAGAAATGGGAAGGAAATAAGAGAGAAACTCATGTATACACGCCATGAAGGCGTCGACAAATCAGATTTAGGCCTTATTTGAATCAACATTTGGAATGGGCTTTAGAACTATATGAAGTTTCTTGGGCAAATGCAAATGTCATTTGACAAATTTTTTGACTCACTTTGGGTATGCAATTGCATCTCCAAAGCTCTTTAAGCGACTTTAGCTGAATGTAGGATTGACGCTCCCTTGAGAACTTGCATTTTTGGAATGCTAAGTCTTGGTTTAATGAAAATGTGAAAACTCCTATTTTACCTCATTTATCAAGCAAACTTCCTTTCTTACCCTTTTAAAACAAAACCCAAAGACCGATCGCTGCACTTCTCTCGCTACACTTCACTCGTGAGAGATATCAGTTCTGCCCACTCTCTACAAGCTCAAGGGCCACTCGCCTCTAAGCTCTCTTGCGCCTCTCTTCCCGCGCGCGTGCCCTCAAGCGCTCTTGCCTCCAATCTGTCTTTCCTCCTGCTGCGTTCGCCTCTCTTCGCAGGTAAGATTTCTATCTGTTCATATGAGTAAGTAGTTTTTCTTTTTTTTTTTTTTTTTTTGGTGGAAATTTGTGTTGGTAATTGCAGATCTGGCTTATTTTTTAGATACATTGGCAATCTTTGTTTGTGATTTCGAGTCTATTTCTAGTGTGCTGATTCGTGCTCTCTTGTCACTATTTTGGTAATTTGTCTCGCTAGGCTTGATCTTGGTGCTCTGCTCGATCTTGCTTTGCAAGCAAAGTACTTTCTTTGCTCTGGTTTCTGTAATCTTAGTAATTTGCTTTTTTTGCTTTGCACTCTAGCGAGAGATTCCACTGATGCAAGATAAGACAAATTTCCAGGTTTTATTTTAATTTTTTCATAAAAAATTAAAAAATATAAAAGTTTAGGAGATATTAAAGGTTTTAGAAATTTTAAAATCAATAAAAAAATAGAGTTTTAGAAAATCATTAAAAATTTTAAAAAAAGGAAAAAAATCATTAAAATAAATAATTAATTAATTAAAAAAAGGAAAACCCTTAGAAATTAAATCCTAAAATTGGACAAGGCCTCACAATAATGTTCCCCTTTTTATTGTCTTTTTCTCTTTTAGGGACAATTTTAGGATACTTGCATACTGCGATTACAATTGATTGTGCTTTTCAATTTTAGATGTCGCTATCTTGCTTTAGAATGGTTAGGATGCTATTTAGAACTCTTGGAATGTGATCGAGTTAGGTACCGAAGGGCATTAGTCTTAGGACTAATATAATTAAGACCCCAAGTCTAAAATCTTTGATTGCATAAATAATAAGATATTTTTCATTTCTTACTAGGTTTCTAAACGACCCCAAAAAGGCTAGTGGTGACTCCTTAGTCAAATTTTGCATAATCTTAATTGGTAAAAAATTTGAATGCTTGATGTTGCACAAGGTACGAGCTTGGAAGAATCTAAGTTAATAAAAGGCCGTCGGCCCGAAATTGACAATATCCCTAAACCTAACTCTCTCTCCCCTAACGGGTTAGTTGCGACAATGTCCACTGTGACATCCAAAAAATTCCTACATTGATTAATATTAAAAAAAAAAAAAAAAGAAGTCCAATGCGATTAATGCTACATGTAGGAATTTTAATCAAATGAGCGATAAATTAGAAAATTTACTGAGTTTATATATCGTTTGAGTGATGAGTTAGAGACTTGTCAAGTTAAGTATTTCCACTTCGTTCGGTAATTTTCGTTAAACTTTTTGGTGGATTTAAAATATTTTCCGTATTGCCAATGTTTAAAGCGGTCACTGGTTTTTTCTTGTTTACGCATTGATTCACTTAATATATTTGTTAAAGCACCTACCTTGGAAAATTAGCCTTCCCCTTTGATGTATGTATGTATGTATGTATGTATGTATGTATGTATGTATAATTTAGAAGGATAGAACAAAAATTGCTTGAACCAAAAATAAAAGACAAAATTGCTTCTCTTCAAAATCACATTGAATAAAATAAAGGAAGAAACATATTGTAAGCCTACCATATGAACATTATTTTCTGAGACGCTATCTATATTCCATTCATAAATGGCATTAGGAGAATACTTATTTTGAAATTTTTGTGATGACTCTTCTATAGCAATATTAGGAGGTGTGGCCCTTTAGTAATAGAGTTTTGGAGATTTTTCCATGAAAGTCTATTTATTTCGAGAATTAATTCATTTTCTGATTCTTCAATGGATTTTTCAAGGACATTTATTTGGTTAGGAGTATCATTGATAACAAGACCTCTTATCCTAGAAATTTCTTCTGCTGGAGGGGGACCTTTTAACACTTGGAGTGTTTAGGACTGACATCTTTCTAAAGAACTCATTCTATTTTGTAAGGCTTTAGCAAATTCTGAACTATAAGTTTTAGGAAACTTAAAGGGTTTAAAAATCGGTGATTTAAGAGTTTCAAAATTTATTTACAAGAGAATGATTGAATAGAAGATTCTATCATATTTAATTGATTACCAATAGTATGAAGGTGCTGGTTAGTATAATTATTTTGTTGATATCTTTGCAGTTTGAGGATTCATCAGTTTCAGTTGTGACCCAGAAAGAGGTGGCAGTGATTTCATCATCTCTATATTGGATTCTAACATTTCTCAAAGGAGGAGGATTAGATTCTATAGTTTGGTCATTAATGAGAATAAGCATGATCCAAGACATAGACTTCTTTAGGTTGAAGGAAATATTCTTCAAACCAATCAAAGAATAAGATATGGGCTGTGATCTTTTAAATCAAAAGTTCTTATTACTTATTGATTGCAAATCAGCAAAAGAAATATTACAAAAGGATATATTAAATATTACTTCAAAAGAAATTTTTGCTCGATGGCAAGCTATATCTATCTTTGATTTCAACATTAAATTTAGGGATAACTGCAATAGAAGTCCTAAAACTTGTAACAAAAATGCAATTGAGTCATAAAACTTGTAAAAAGTGCAATCAAGTCCTAAAACTTGTCAAATTGTTTCAATCAAGTCCTAAAGTTGACACTATCAACCTTTTTAACGGAAAATACTGACGTGGCACGAACGTGATATTTAAAATGAATTTTTATTTCCACGTGGCTTTTTTAAAAGTTTTTTTTATTTAAATTAAATTTAAAAACTAGAAAAGAAAAGTTAAAATTTATTTAAAAAACAAAACAGTTAAAAAAAATGGCTGCTGCCCATCGCCGGAGGGGCCGGTGACCGATTAAAATTTATTTTTAAAAAAACAGTTTAAAATTTATTTAAATTGTTTTGTTTTTAAAATAAATTTTAACTTTTCTTTTCTAGTTTTAAATCTAATTTTTTTAAAATTGAATAAAAAATAATTAAAAAGCCACGTGGAAAATGAAAAATTATTTAAAATGCCACGTCCGGTACACGTCCACATTTTCCATTAGTAAATTTGACGGTGTTAACTTTACGACTTGATTGAAACAATATGACTAATTTTAGGACTTGATTGCATTTTTTGCAAGTTTTAGGACTCAATTGTATTTTTGTGACAAGTTTTAGGACTTCTATTACACTTATCCCTTGAATTTATTAATGGTTCATCAAATTCTTTGCCTAATTTTCTGACAAAAGAATTTTTGCAAGGAAACAATGGCAAAGTGCAAAAGATGAAGGCAAAGTCATTGCTGAGACCTCCGAATCACAACCTCAATTACCAACAATAGACTAGCTCCAAGCTTGGTTAAACGTAATGAAAGCTTAACAATCACCACCACCATTACTGTCATTACAATCACCCCAGTAGTTGCAAATATTGTTAAATCTAATCAAAGCCCAATGAACACCATTACTACAATCAATATCCCTAATCTTGCCCCATATTTGTCTCCAATACTCTCACAAGCAAAATGGAAAATTGCCTCAGCACAATCACACAAGCCCTAAACAAGGTCACAAACTCAAAAATCACTATCACTATCTGATCCTATAAAACTTGGGCGGACATTGCTCAAGAAAATCCATCAAAACAAATCAAAATCACTTTAAACCGATCACCATTGGCATTTCATAATCCAAAAGAATCATAATCACTTAAAAGAATAACTAGTGAAATAATCATAAAGCCACATCTTTCCTCTATAGTAGCTAAACCCTCTACCTCCACTACCACTGCAATAACACCACTCACGTTTTTTAGCCAAATCACAATTCATCATTAAAAGCCAATTTCAAAACCTCATGATAGATGCAAAGAATTTCACCATAAAAATCCAAAAAATCTATATTGTAATCTTATGCACTTTTTTCATTAATTTTCGAGTCTTCTAGATAACTATTTGGGAATTCAACTATCATCGTATCCTCACTCTTCACATATCTAGCACCAACTTAGGAATTTCAAAACTAAGTGGTGGGACAATTTTAAGTTCACCAAAACCTTTCCGAGAAATAAGTTCTAAACTAGTTAAATTGGTGAAATCACTAATTACCAACTAACCACAAAATTAGCGAATTTCTTCAACAAAAATTGTTGGCCCAAGCCCACTTAGTAGTCATTCAATCACCAAAAGAATTATGCCTTTATCAGAATTACCGATCACCAAATCATATCAAAAATCTCTGAATTCCTTTGATGAATCCAATCACACTAGCAATACAAATGAAAATGATTGCTACGGCATCAACTCGTCGATGAAGATGGAGACGAATAGAAAAAATTACCAATAACAATCACCAATTATTAAAAGGAGATAATGATGATTTTTGCAAGGAAAACAATGCCAAAGTCCAAAAAAGACAAAGGCAAAGTCATTGCCAAAACCTCCGAATCACAACCTCAATCACCAACAATAGACCAGCTCCAAGCTTGGTTAAACATAATGAAAGCTTAACAATCACCACCACCATTACTATCATTACAATCACCCCAGTAGTTGCAAATATTGTTAGATCTAATCAAAGCCCAACGAACACCATTACTACAATCAATATCCCTAATCTTGCCCCATATTTGTCTCCAATACTCTCACAAGCAAAATGGAAAATTGCCTCAGCACAATCACACAAGCCCTAAACAAGGTCACAAACTCAAAAATCACTATCACTATCTGATCCTATAAAACTTGGGCAGACATTGCTCAAGAAAATCCATCAAAGCAAATTAAAATCACTTTAAACCGATCATCATTGGCATTTCATAATCCAAAAGAATCATAATCACTTAAAAGAATAACTAGTGAAATAGTCATAAAGCCACATCTTTCCTCTATAGTAGCTAAACCCTCTACCTCCACTACCACTGCAATAACATCACTCACGTTTTTTAGCCAAATCACAATTCATCATTAAAAGCTAATATCAAAACCTCATGATAGTTGCAAAAGAATTTCACCATAAAAATCCAAAAGTCTATATTGTAATCTTATGCACTTTTTCATTAATTTTCGAGTCTTCTAGATAACTATTTGGGAATTTGACTATCATCGATCCTCTCACTCTTCACATATCTAGCACCAACTTAGGAATTTCAAAACTAAGTGGTGGGACAATTTTAAGTTCACCAAAACCTTTCCGAGAAATAAGTTCTAAACTAATTAAATTGGTGAAATCACTAATTACCAACTAACCACGAAATTAGCGAATTTCTTTAGCAAAAATCATTGGCCCAAGCCCATTTAGCAGTCATTCAATCACCAGAAGAATTATGCTTTTATCAGAATTACCGATCACCAAATCATATCAAAAATCTCTAAATTCCTTTGATGAATCCAATCACACTAGCAATACAAATGAGAATGATTGCTACGGCATCAACTCGTCAGATGAAGATGGAGACGAATAGAAAAAATTACCAATAACATCACCAATTATTAAAAGGAGATAATGGCCAAAAAAGACGAAAAAGATTTTCAAGAATGTCATCATATTTCTTTTGAAGAAAAATACTGGATGATGCTACTATTGTTGCTGAAGATTCAGCCAAAGCTGAAAAAAAAAATTACTATTCACTTCGTCCAAACATGCTAAATTTCACCTATAAAAGGAAAAAGAGAAGAAGAGAGAGGCACCATTTGCATTTAAGCCTTCAAACTCTCTTGCTCTTTACTCATTATTGTCCATTAAGCTTCCTTGATCACAATCGTTTTACTTTCATCCCAAATCCACTTCTAATCACTTGTACCCTCTTGTAATCACCTCTCCATCACTTATAATCAGTTCTTTAAGATATCTTCGATCACTTGTACTCATCTCCAATCACTTGTATCAATTATTAGTAAATTTACTATCACTCACTAATATAACCAACCAAGTTTTAGTTGATATCATTACTTCATATTATTAGCTTTCTTTTGCTTTTACTTTAAGTAGGATCTCTACTTGATGAGGGGTTCTAATAGAGAATTTTTGCAGGGAAAACAATACCGAAGTCCAAAAATGACAAAGGCAAAACCATTGCCAAAGCCTCGGAATCACAACGTCTATCACCAATAATAGACCAGCTCCAAACTTGGTTAGATATAATGAAAACTCAACAATCACTACCACCATTCCCACCATCACAATCGCCCCAGCAGTTGCAAATATGGTTAAATTTAATCAAAGCCCAACAAACACCATTACAACAATCAGTATCTCTTTATCTTACTTCATATTTGTTTCAATGACTCTCACAAGCAAAACCAAAAACCACCTCATCACACAAGTCTTAAATAAGATCACAAACTCAAAAAGCACTATTACTATCTACTCCTTTTAAAACTTGGGCAGACATTGCTCAAGAAAATCCATCAAAACAAATTGAGATCACTTTAAACCCATCACCATTGGCCTCTCACAATTCAAAAGAATCACAATCATTTAAAAGGAAGAATCAGTGAAATAGTCACTAAACTACAATCTTCCTTTATGGTAGCTAAACCCTCTACTTCCACTACTTCTATAAAAACACCACAGTTTTCGGCCAAAGCCAACATCAAGACCTCAAGATATTTGAAAGAGAATTTCACTATGAAAATCCAAAAGTCTATGTTCTAATCTCATGCATTTTTTCATTAATTTTCGAGTCTCTTAGGTAACTGCCTAGGAATTCGACTATTATTAATCCTCTCACTCTTCACATGTTCAGCACCTACTTAGGAAATTCAAAATTAAGTGGTGAGATGATTTTAAGCTCATCGAAAACCTTTCCAAGGAATCAGTTCGAAATTGGTTAAATAGGCGAAATCACCTCACAAATTTACTAAATTTCTTTAGCAAAAATCACTGACCCAAGCCCATTTGGCGACTATTCAATCACCAAAAGAATATTGCCTTGCATTGGCAAAAATCATGTCGAAATTACCAATCACCAAATCATATCAAAAATCTCCAAGTTCATCTGATGAGTCTGATCAAAGTTGGCAATACAAATGAAGATAATTACTACCACATCAACCTGTTAGGTGAAGATGGAGATAGATAAAGAAAATTACCAATCACAAATCACCAATTACCAAAAGGAGACAAAGGCTGAAGAAAACAAAAGAGATTTTCAAGAATATCATCATATTTCTTTTGAAGAAGAAAACCAAAAGATGATGCTATCCTGAAGATGCTATTACCGCTATTGAAGATTCGGCCAAAGCTATAAAAAAAATAAAAAAAAATTCATGTTCACTTTGTCCAAGCCTAATGAATTTCGCCTATAAAAGGAAGAGGAGAAGAAGAAGGAGGCACCACTTGCATTCAAGCTTTCAAGCTCTCTTGTTCTCTTGCTCACTTACGTACATTAAGCTTTCTTGATCACAACCTTTCACTTTCATCTCAAATCCACTTTCAATACTTATACTCCCTTGTAATTACTTCCCAATCACTTGTAATCACCTCCGATCACTTGTAATCACTTCTTCAGGATTTCTCCAATCACTTACACTTATCTCCAATCACTTGTATCAATTGTCAATAAGTTTTCTATCACTCAAAAATATAACCAACCAAGTTTTGGTTGGTATCATTACTTCATGTTATTAGCTTTCTTTTACTTTTACTTTAAGTGGGATCTCTACTTGATGAGGGGTTTTGACAAGAGAATTTTTCAGGGAAAACAATGCTAAAATCCAAAAAGGACAAGGGCAAAGCTATTGTCGAAAACTCAGAATTATAACCTCAATCATCAACAATAGACCAACGATAAGATTGGTTAGACGCAATGAAAGCTCAACAATCACCACCACCATTACCATCATCATAATCACCCCAGCAATTGTAAATATAGTTAATCAAAACCCAACAAACACCATAACCACAATCAATATCCCCTAATCTCACCTCATATTTGTCTCCACTACTCTCACAAGTAAAACCAGAAACTGCCTCATCATAATGACACAAGTCTCAAACAAGATCATAAACTCAAAAATCACTATCACTATCTACTCCTACTAAAACTTGGACAGATATTGCTTAAAAGAATCTATCAGAGCAAATTGATATCACTTTAAACCTATCACCATTGGATCACTTAAAAGGAATAATAAGTAAAATAGCCATAAAACCACATCCTTCCTCTGTGGTAGCTAAACCCTCTACCTCCATTACCTCTATAATAACATCACAGCCTTCAGTCAAATCACAATTCATCACTAAAAGCCAACATCAAGATCTCATGATAATTGAAAGAGAAGTTCACCATGAAAATCCAATAGTCTGTGTTCTAATCTCATGCACTTTTTCATTAATTTCCGAGTCTCCTCGGTAACTATCTGGGAATTCGACTATCATCAGCCCTCTCACTCTTCACATGTCCAACAACTACTTAGGAAATTCAAAACTAAGTGGTGGGACAATTTTAAGTTCACCAAAAACCTTTTCAGGAATAAGTTCTAAACTGGTTAAATAGGTGAAATCACCAATCACCAACTGATCACATAATTACTGAATTTCTTCAGCAAAAATCACTAGCCCAAGCCCATTTGGCAGCCATTCAATCATCGAAAAATATCGTCTTGCATTGGTAAAATCATGTTAAAATTGCCAATCAGCAAATCACATAAAAAGTCTCATTTCCTCTAATGAATCTGATCACAATGGCAATACAAATGAAGACTATTGTTACGGCATCAACCCATCATATGAAGATGGAGACAAATAGAGAAAATTAACAATCACAAATCACCAATTACCAAAACGAGACAAAGGCCGAAAAAGACAAAAAAAAAAAAAATCAAGAATATCATCATATTTCTTTTGAAGAAGAAAACCTGAAGATGTTGTTACCCCGAAGATGTTGTTTGCATTCGGCCAAAGCTGTAAAAAAAAAAAAAAAATTACTGTTCGCTTCGTTCGAGCCTACTAAATTTCGCCTATAAAAAGGAAATTAAGAAGAAGAGGGAGGCACCACTTAGGCAACGCATGGTAACGTTCCTATTCCTCTAAATTTCTATTCTTTTGTTGCTTGGAACAAAAAAAGAATGCAAATCCATTTGGTAAAGCCAAATTGTTTTTCTATTCCCTGGAATAGAAAGTTAACCTGGGAATAGATTTGAAACAGAAACGAAAAGCAAAAAAACGTTGCTTTTTGTTCCTAGGAACAATTTCTAGAAATAAGCCAATTTTCTTTTTTATTTTTCTTTTATTCCTCTTTCTTGCCGCGGCCACCTCCAACCGCCCGGAGCCACCGCCGACCACCGGCCACCGCTACCCAACGTGGCCATCGTCGCCGCTCGTCGGTTGCGGCTGCCACAGCCGATCGCCGCCGCCACCAGCCGCTACCACCCACCACCACCACCCACCGCCACCGCCCGCCGCTTGTCGTAGCCATCGCGCCTACCGACCGTCACCGCCGACCACCACCGCATAGCCCATCGATCGTCGGTCGTCGACAGCAGATGGGCTATGTGGTGACGATCGACGACCAGCGGTCGTGCAGCGGCAGCGACAGGCAATGACGGCCGGCAGCGGCCGACGGTTGGCAATCGGTGATCTGTGAGCAAGAATAAAAAACAAATAAATATAACAAAGAAACGGTTACGCTACTAAACGCATTTCTATTCTTTTTCTATTCTAAGAGTAGAAATTTTGTATAGTTACCAAACAGATTCTTTTAGTCAGAAATTGTTCTCTGGAATAGAAAGAGAAAAGAACTATTTCTAAAAAAAAAAAACTCTCCCCCAGCCAAGAAGCGTTGTCATGCGCAGCCTTACATTCAAGCCTCCAATCTCTCTTGCTCACTTACGTCCATTAAGCTTCCTTTGATCACAACCCTTTCACTTTCATACCAAATCTACTATTAATCATTTGTACCCTCTTGTAATCAGTTCTCGATCACTTATAATCACCCTTTGATCACTTGTAATCACTTCTAGATATCTTTGATCACTTGTACTCGTCTCCAATCACTTGTATTCAGTAAGTTTTCTATCACTCAATAATATAACCAACCAAGTTTTGATTAGTATCATCACTCCATATTCTTAGCTTTCTTTTACTGTTAATTTAGGTGGGATCTCTACTTGAGTGCAGACTACCGCTCGTATGGAATGTCAAATATTATTTTCTTACGCATGTCAGTGGGATCTCCGCCTGAATGCAAACTACCGCCATTGCGTGAGATCACATTTTTAGTTACTTCTTATGCATAAATGATATCTAGATTTTTTGCTCGATGTATTGTAAGCCCCGATTGCCTAATGGTCCATGCTACGTTGAACAAGCTTGTCATCGGGCTATGCCATTCGCACCACCGCAAGACTGGTTGTCTCAGCATGCCTTCGACACCATCAAGACATCTCGGTCCGTCAAGTCGACATCGTTGCTATGCGCCACCACCACTCCATCACCCAATGCCACGTCATCAAGTTACCACCGTGACAACCTAGCACACACCTCAACGCCGCGTCACCCTGGATTGCTACCATAGCAACCCGCTGGTACCGCCACCTCACCACCTTCCTCCCGCGCCACCTACCTCTCATCTTGGCTGTCATTCCTTCCCAGCAGGCATGGTCCAGGTCCACTGCGACACCCGCTTCTTCCTTAAGTGCCAACACAATAAGTCAGGCGGTGAGGGGAGTGAGAAACGAAGCCATCAAGTGAGGAGCAACTTCTGCTTTTCCCCAATTTCGTCCAAAACCCACGTCATTTCCCCCATCTCATTTTAGCTGCACCACCCCAAAAACTAGAAGTCAGCAACGAGCATTCTCCATCTTAGGTCAGAGTTGCCGGGAAATTTTCCTCTCAAGTCAGCACCACTTCATCGCTATCGTTCCATCGAGCCGCCGCCACTGCAATGCCCTAGGACCCGAGATTAGTGGATGTCCTCCATTCTATCCTATATCGATCAATTGTTGTTTGGCAATGGGAGTTTCTGTAGGATTTCTCACGTTTTCACGGTTCCGTAGACGTTCATACCTAGTCAAAAGTACTGGAAAAAGCTACCTGGTTACAGTGTGTGATATTTTAATTATTGGGTCCATATATGTGCCATGGAAGTATTACACGTTGCATTTCATAAGTGCTTAGATGGGAAATATCGAAATTTGAACTAAAATAGGAGGGGATTACCCAAGCTAGCTTCAGATCCAGTGTGGCCCCCGACTTGCCAATTTTGCATTGACTTGTGTAAGGTGAATTTCATGGGGCATTCTTCACAAAATTGTCCCTTATTGGCTAGTCTACGACATTCTTTAATTCTAGATTTTTTGGACTTTATATGACAAAAATATATTTGAAAAACTATTAAGTTTGCAATCTGTTTTTTGTATTTCTGAACCGACCTTCTACTTTCCATTTTCCATAGAATTTTCGATCAAGAATTCTAACATGTGTCCTCATGAAAGTTGTAGAGTACATTCTACACTACCATATATAAAATTTCCATGATTTTTTGATCTCATTTAGTCTACAAAGTATTTATCTTTCTACTCCATTCTGTTCTGGAAATTACCTATTGTTTTGGCCGAGTTTGCTAAAAATTATTTAGAGCTATACGAGCCAAATTGGATTCCGAGTCCTTCACAGAAAATGTTCCTTAAATCTTGCCTATCTCTTGTTAAAGTTTCATAATTTTTGGAATCCATTTACCTATACAATGACTACAATTTATAGAGGTACATGGGACGCACTTATATGGCTAGTTAGGGACTTTGGATGCAAAATCCCTCTTGCAAATAGTCCAATATAAGCACGGATGAGTTATATTAGTCAAAGGGGGTAAAAATAACTGAGGATTCATTAGATTTACGACACAAGGACACCTGGAGTGCCAAAACTTGGCACGAAGGGACACTTAACTACCAAAAGTTAGAAAAGTGACACTTATGGTGCGTTTGGTAACGTTTCTGTTCAAAAATTATTCCCGAAACAGAAATATAAAATTTTTGAACAGAAGAATACGTTTGGTAACTACACAAAATTTATGTTCCCGGAATAGAAAAAGAACAGAAATACGTTTGATAAACTTGTATAATTTTTTTGTTTCTTTTAATTTTTTCATAATTTTGTTTTATTTTTCCTTTTTCTTTTTTCTTTTTTCTTTTTCTTTTTTCTTTTTTCTTTTTCTTTTTTTTTGCTCTTTGGCCAATCACCAGCCACGATGGTGGCCAATGACCGGTTGGGCGACGTCCGGCGAGCTCGTCGGAGCCTCGCTAAGCCACCGGTGAGGCTCGGCCTCGCCCGGGAGATGCGAGGTCGGCCTCGCCAACCCACCACCAGGCAACACCATCCCCGGAGGTGGCCGGCGAGGCCGAGCCTCGCGTGGCCACGGCAAGCCACAACAAGGCTCGCCGACGAGCCTTGCGGGGCTCAACCTCTCCGGGAGGCCGGCAATGCTCCGGCGAGGTCACCGGCCATGGCCAAGGCCGGTGACTGGCAAAAGGAAGAAGAAGAAAAGAAAGAGAAAAAAGAAGAAAAAAAAAAGTGTTTCTCGGAAGTGTTCCCGAGAACAAGAAACAAATTTTTTCTACTTCTTATTTATGTTCCGGGAACAAAAATGTAAACAAATACGTTTCTATTCTTTTTTTGTTCCCCGGATCAAAACAACAAAAATTTGTGTTTCGAGGAGTAGAAACCCATTTAAACAAACGCGCCCTTAAGTGCCAAAATCTAAGCAAAATTGATCATTTAAGTGCCAACGGTGAGAAAATCCAGCAAAAACGCTGATGTGGTGATTTTCTGACAAGCCTAATGCAAAACAACATTGTTTTGCACGCAGATGTGGCTAAACGGTGCCAAAATGACGTAGTTTTGGTGTTAACGTGATAAGTAATTAATATAAAAATTAATTAAATTAAAATTAAAACCAATAGACAATAAACAATAAAAAAAAAACAAAACAAAAAAACAAAGGAGAAGGACGAGGAAGGCAACCGACGGTTGAGGGCTCAACCCTCGGCACCGTCGCCTCCTGCCGTCACTAGAAAGGTGGGGGAGGGTTGGCCGGGGGCCGGTGACCCCAACCGACCGACGGCGAGGGCTTGCGAGCTCTCACCCAGATCTGGGGCGAAAGTCACGGCCCTCCCCGGATCCGATGAGGGTCACAGTCCTCGCCCGCCCGAGCCCAAACGAGCGGGGCCCTTGGCTCGACTAGGCAATAGGCAACCCTTGCCCCAAATCTAGGCGAGAGCTTGCGGAGGCCCTTGCCGCCGATTGGCTAGGGTCGCTAACCCTCGACCGACCATCCCCCACCTTTCTAGCGACGGCAGGAAGTGGCGGCGGCAAGGGCTAAGCCCTCGGCCACCGCCTGCCTTCCTCCTCCTCCTCCTTTATTTTATTTTTTTTAATTTAATTCTATTAATTTTTATATTAAAATTTGAATTATACAACATATTTGCTAAGTTAGCCTTCCGGTGAGCCACGTAAGCAAAAAAATTAATAAAAAAATTGCCACATAAGATTGCTGGCGGATTCGTCGGATGTTAAACTTAAGTGTCACATTTTTCATAAAAAGTGACAGTTAAGTATCACTTTCATAAGTTTTGGCAAGTGTCCCATTGTCCAAGTTTTGACACTTTGGGTGTTATTTTGCTTCATTTTACTCTTGAGCTTCCTTGTAGCAATGTGGAGGCCTTTTTAAATTAAATTATGGAATTGTTGCATCGTGGTGTAGATTTGTGATGGGAAATGTCGTTGGTCCTTGAAACGTCGTTGGTCCTTGAAACGACGATGTCCCAGATTGTAGTAGAGATGCTTGGAAGGGTAATTGAGTTCCTCTGGATGCTTGGGGAGTGTAACACAATTCTGTCAGATGTCCTCACGATGTCTAATGGGTGCAAGATGCTCAAGGGGTAACAGGGTTCCTCAAGTGATGATGGCAGCATGAACTAATACTAAGTATAGTCTTAGTATTAAGGATGAGCATGATTCCCAGGTTGAATCGGGAATCGGAGAACCGGACCGATGGGTCCCGTTTGGTTCCCAGTTTCGATTCTTGATTCCATTTTTTTTGGAATCGGGAACCCCAACATAGAAACCTAATTTTGTAACGCTTTTGTAACCTTATCTTTTTCACTTTCCCTTCTTTCTATTTCTTCTACAGTCTGCAACGCTCCACCCCTAAATCATCGACGACCCCATGTTGCTGGCCGCCCTCGACGTCCTCACTGCTAGCCACCCTTTGACGCCGCCATCACAACCCACGACGTCACCATAAATGTCACCGCTGCTCCGTTTGAAGACGCTGCCGACTCCTACCATTGTGCTTGCCGCCTCCCAATGATGAGCTGCTGCCGGGCCGCCACCGTGACTCTACTGTTGTTCCACCATCGGCAGTCCTCAATCTCGCCCACTTCTCTGATCTATCCCTTCTCCCCAATCTTCGTAGGTCCTCTCTCTCTCTCTCTTTCTACCCGCAAAGGTACAATCCATGCCCACCACTAAAACAACGAGGACTTTTCTCTCTTTACTCGTAAAGGTACAATCCATGCCCACCACCAAAACAGCGCGGACTTTTTTTTTGTTATTCGTTTTGGTCTTTCTCTTTGGGCAATGACTGGTCAATTCAATCGTAAGTATTTTCCTATAAACAATTTGCTCCTTGCAATTTGTTTCAAGGTTGGATGGCCAACTTCATTAATTGTATGCAAATTTGTCAATTTCAAATTATGAAGATGAAACAAAAGGTGACCTTATGACTTGTGTACTCTTGCGCAGAAAAGCTATAATTGACTTTGAAACGAAAGATGAGCTACTTCTGCATTCATGTGTAGAAAAGCTATATCTGACTTTCAAAAGAATATCATCAGGCTCATAAACCTAGGCCTTTTACCCTAATCTTTAGAAGAATATTGTATTAATCATTAATTTGAAACTTTGGGTTCCCATATGGGATTAACAGAATTCATCTTGAAATGATTAATCCGTTACCTTCCTTAGTACTATTTCATACACTTACTCTTAAAGTTCAGCTGAAAATGATATTCTTGCCATAATATTTAGTCCCCCGAAGATAAGAAGGTCAGGCTCGTAGTCGTTTGCATCTCTCTCTTATTCTAATTTCACTCTTCTCAAATTGAAGAAACTACTGGATTTCTCAACAACTAGAACTTGGTTCATTCTGCTTTGTCCAAGTTTCTATGCACTCATGGCAGGGACACAAAGTGATTGAATTTTTCTCTTACATATGGTATTTTACCTCTGTCCTTTGAGACCTTAACTAGATTTGCTGGTGTGTATTCTGAAATATTCTAATAATTTGAGTCACTGACCCCTCAATTACTTGGTGTCTTGCTGTTTTTGTGCGTGTAGGTAGGCATGGGGCTGAGAGAAATTAGACTGATGATTCTTAATCTACTCATTCCTCATTAAAGATGACTGCCTTAAGGACTGGTGACTTGGAGCTAACTGATTCTTTGAGTTCAGTCGAGTATATTTACCAGCAAAGTAAAACATGCTTTACGTTATGGTGGAAGTTTACGAAATCCCATTGATCTTGACCTGGTCGTGCTTCCGAATTAATTTTCAATGTGGAAAATTAGGCACAACTTAATGATTGTTAATTTGATTTCTCTAATGGAGGGCCAAGATCTTGCAATGTTCTCATGAAGTACCTTCCTTGAAGAGTTAACGTTTAAAAGCAAAAAAAAAAAAAAAGAACACTTTGATTGACTTCACAAAATTGTAGTCTTTTAGTTGTCTCTTTGAGTTCTTTGATTATAAAATTATTTGAAAATGTTTGGTTTTGTTTCTCTTTCTCGAATTGATATTTTAGTTCCATTGTTTGCAGTCAATTGGTTTATTATAATCGCATAACTACTTTTTTGTGTGTTCTCTTATGCAGCCATCTGGTCAAGATCAATGTTATTGTCAAGATTTTTTGGCAGAGCACTTTTTGGTGCTACTAGAACAATCTTCTGTTAGGACTACTGCTGCTGCTTCTGCAGCTACATCTGGGACAGGACACAACCTTCCTGAGCCATTCTTTGAGGCAAATAAAAACCCAAAGAATGACCCTCCGTTGTCTACGTGCATTGGTGATCTTATTGCGGGTTCGAAACCTACTTTTATTTTTGTTGCCATTGCTTCTGTGGAGATGGATTCTTAGGATATCTACTGTATGGATTTGCAATCCATAAACGTGAATGCCATGTCTGTATTTAGTTTCTCCATAGATTGACGTCTCTTTGTGGAAGCTTTTTAATAAGTTTTTTCACAAATTTCCAAAGTTGGCCGACGATGAGTTGGCTCATTTTAGAGGATCCCTTGATATTATTCCACATAAATGCTTTAAACTTGAGATTAGTGTTTTCGAATGTCAAACTTTTGTTAGTGCTTTTTCTGGACATTGAGTTTTGCCATCGCTGTTTTTCCGTCAACGACACCACTGCTATTTGGACTTCGACAATGAGCAGCCCACGTTCTGACGAGCCGCCATGGAAAAGAGTGTTGCGTGTCAACAACGCTACTACTTTTCAGTTTTATTTGTTTTGTATTCTCTTTGATGAATGACAAGCTTGTTTATTATTATTGCGTTCTTTTCATTTTGTTTAACTAAAAATGAAGGGAAATAAAAAAGAACTTGTTAGACCCTAAACCGACCCTGGAACCTGTGACAGAGCAGGTTTCAGGTTTTAATTCTTAGGGGTAGGTTCTAGGTTCCACAAATTAAGGAACCTATACCCGATGGTAGGTTCCGGGTTCTAGGCAGAACCTGTAAGAAACCTGAAACTGCTCACCCCTACTTAGTACTTTTGATTGAGCTATTGATTACTTGTTGGGAAAAATTATTGCCTCTTATTGATTTTTCATGTATTTCAAAAAGGCTCTAAGGTAAGTTGATATGAAAGTGACTTATTAAACTTTATATTGAGGCTTTCCTTATCAACACAATGATTGATTTATGTAGTATAGGCTCACTGGTTGTTAACTTTATCTTTGCAGATCAATAGAAATTATGTCGATCCTCCATGCTCCTATTTCCTTTAGTTATGGAGTACCTATGGACCTCACCTGGCACTTTCTCAACTTTGTGGATCCAGATTTTCCAAATATTGCCCTCATCCAATGCATCGCCATTCTATCCATAGAGATAGGGATCCCGACAAGCCCCATACTACTAGGTTTCCTCGTGGTCCTCGCGCAAGTAGGTGGATAGGTCATGGGATCGATCCCACACCCAGGTGACAATGGGAACGACGATGATAGCAACACGGTCAATTGAAGCAGGGGTAGGGAGGTGAAGCAGCATTTTTGGATCCAGGCGAGGGCTTTGAGGCATACCAGCATCAGAAGATAGGTGTGTAGACATGTACAGGATATCTCAGGTTAGGATGGCATCATGGGCGATGTTGATGTAGTTCTTGATGAGCATTTTTGAGATCCCCACTAGATCCCCACTATAACTGCTATGTCATCTAGTGTAAATAAATTAATGAAAGATGTTAGCCTGATTTATAATTCCGCATGCATTCTTTGAATTTCCTATGTTATGGATTATTACTATTGACCTAAAACACTTCCGCATGCTAGAAAAAGGTGAAAGGAATTGGATAACTGCGTTAGCCATGACATGCTAGGGGCATCATAGCATATCAACATGATCTCTATTCGAGTGCGGATTACCGCCCCAACGTGAGATCACATTGTTAATTTAATTACTTTCAATTACATTTCATATCATTTTATGATCGAAGTTATAATTAGTTTAATCTTCATATATAAATCATTTCTTTACTTAGTTCATTTCTTATATATAATCACCTTAACTTTTGAATTAATATACTTCATATCATCAACTTTCACAGAACTCTCAGAGTTCTTTGATTGCTTTAAAGATATAGAACTTTTAGAGTTCTTTGACATAATACATAGATCAAACAAACATAGACGTTTAAATTAAATCACTAATCACTTAACAAACAAGCGTAGACGCGCGCGTATATATATATATATATGTGTGTGTAACATTCTTGGGTCAATTTTATGTGTTGTCTTCATACGTGTAACTTATTAGCACCCTCTGGCACAATCTCTCTCTTTCTCTCTCAAAGTAATCGAGTACAACGGAGCGAAACGAAGAGTAAGGAAGAGAAAGGAGTCGAGTATTTGTGACCGTCAAAATGAAGAACTATTATTGCGAATCATCTTCTTGTGTAGAGAAACATTAGATTGAATTTGTTTTAGCTCGTTAATGCTACGTCTTGAGAAATATTTCAGTGCAGCACAGCATTTATGTGACAACGTGTGATCGACCTATTTTTCGACTTGCAATTGTTGATATTTTTTTTTTTTTTTGCTCGTAGCATTTGTTGATTAACAAAGGCCAAAATATACATTAGTATCAAAATATGGTCCACCTGACCTCCATGGACCCGGGGCCTAAGCCAAGGATCTAGACACAAGTACCAAGGTCTGGGGACCAATCAGCAAGGATGCTAGGGCTGCAATCGGTTTCTCTATTGCCCATATCCAAGTTACTAGTACTCAAATAACGCATGTCTATTTTGAAAAATAAAGACAAATCTTCCTTATCATAGGACAAAATATATTTAATGATTCTTTTTTAGATTTTAGCCAAAGACCGGAAAATAATGTAATTGAAAAATGACTTTTTTTAAAAAATAAAAAATGTTACAATTTTCATGAAATAGATGAAGACTAAATAATTGTTTATTTCTCATTTTGTGGGATAATTAAAAAAATTATAAATATATTATATAGATGACAATTTAGTCTTAAATTTTTTCAATTTACCCAATTTAATTCTAAACCTTTTGACAATATACTAATGTAGATTGGCTGGAAATCACTAACTTAGAAGTCCAATCAGTGTTGATGCTAACGTGGGCGGTCTTTTATAATTTTTTTAAATTATCTTAAATTTTTCTCTCTTTTTTTTTTTCATGCTTCCTCCACCGTCCATAGGCGAAGCCTTGTGAGGGTTAGATTTGCCGACCCTCATATGTGGTCAACCATCACCAAGGCTCAATGACTAGTGGAGGAAGAAGGAAAAACAAAGAAAAAAGACGGAAAAGAAAGAAAAAGTAATAAAAAAAATAGAAAAACTCATCCATGTTAGCATTGACCATACCAGGAAGAACCACCAACATCCGCATTAGCAAATTTCTAACAAAATTGGCATCTTAACAATAAATTTATAATTTTTTTTTTTGTAATTTCCTCTCATTTTGTAACAACAATGTCAAAGTGTCTTTTAGTCATAAAGTTCATTATCACAATATTTGTAATGAGTAAGAGTGAAATTAAGTCAAGCTACTTGTGAATAATGCCTCGATTCAATGACTGCTCGAGAGTAATCAAGGTCGAGCTTGAGCTGCTTCAGCATCTCATTCGGGTTTTGCAAGATCAAGCTTAAGGTTCAACTCGAGTTCCTACACCAATTGATTGTAATCAAGTTGAGTCAAATCGAATTCAAAAATTTTGACTTTTTAATGGAGTTGAATTTAGACATGTATTTCAATACTCGATGGACCTCAAGTTGAGCTTTGAATATGGAGTATTAAAAGAATTTTCAAGAGTTCATGTCACCCAATGATTGGTAAAGTTGCGAAAGACTCCGAAGTGCACGATAGTAGAAATTTCTCACGTCAACATGGAATCACGAAAAATGATTGGATTCCGAATTTTTTGTGGAGACTTTTTTATTAAAAGAGGGATTGTTTTTACTTTTCAATTATATCCAAAAAAATAAAGAAATAAAGAAAAAGGAGTGGAAGAATAGATAATAATATCCGAACGTGGAAGGATGAAATGGGCCACATGGACGTGTGGCCCACTTCAAACCCACGACATGAATCACTTGACTTACTGGCCCACCACCAATCCTTGGGTGCAGCTGCCTTGAATTACTTACTTGCCCTCCTTGTATATTTCCATCTTGACCTGGATCCTTCTCATCTTTCTAGTTTTCCTCATCTTTTGTTTCATTTTTTTTGCTCCTTAAAATAAATAATAAAAAAAAAAAACCCCTTTGTCCACTATGCTCCATGCTTTTATTTATCTTCAACGAATCAATTCTCTAGGACCATTTTCCCATATAAGCTGATTCCATGTAACTAGAATATATAGGTCCTGATCTGATCCCTGAAACTTTACCTGATCCACTCAAAAATTGATGCGGCTTAACGCAAGTTGGCCGATAAAAAAAAAGTCAACAACTCTTATCAGACTCAGTTTATATCTGAAATAACCTGAACACGAAGGATTTAAATCATTAGGCCTGACGTGGCCCAACTCGACCCAAGCCCATGCAAACCCACACCCAGCTCTAACCCGAAAACAAAGAGAATCGAATCCGAACCCAATGTGGTCCGAACCCAAGCAAGCCCGAAATCTAAGCCAGAATTTTGCAATCGAAATGAATCATGTGCAAATATGGCCCAAAATGAATTTGATCTCATCATAATCGAGATGACCATCCCCTATTCTAATGTCAAAAATAAATCAAAAATAAAATAAACTTATACTGAGCTATCTAAAACTCAAAAGAATCTAAGACTAGTAATGACCCAAAATTGAACCCGAACTGTGTCGGAATACCGGATAAATCGAAACGATTTGACCAGATCCCATGCTCAAAATGCATCATATCTAAGTAGAGACCAAATTAAACGAAAACTGACCCGATCTATCCATTTGTCATAGCTAGTTAGGATGCGCCACATCTAATGTGCACAAGACACAAACATTGGGGAAATGATGGAAATGAAAAGAACCAATTATTGAGTTGCCTTTTAACAAAGCAGAATACATAGCCAACCGACATAATACAATGCTTAACCCATGAAGCACCCAATAAGAAACCATTATCTTTATAAAGTGATTAGCATACACATACCAGTGCAATTCATAGTTTATAATATCAAAAAAAATTATGGATACAACAGAGATGAGCTGCCTCTACATTGGAGAAATGGGAGTTTAATTAAATAAATAAAATTATTTTCCACTATTATCAACACTCACCCACTTCATCATTAATATAATGCAAGTGCTTGTGTCTTTCAAAGGATAAGCATATGCCCTAATGATGCTTCGTAAACACCATTAAATCCCTATTATTAATGCACTATCAAAAGAGTTGAAAAGACGTCGGCAAAAAAAGTGATCTCTAAGCTCCAAATTCATGCACTATCATCCTACCAAAGTCGAGGTGCATGTATGCACAAATTACGTATAAGGACCCTTGTTCTCTCCCCCCAAGATAACATTCTTTAATTTTGATGTATTAAGTCTCTTAGCTCATGGTTCATCGACTGTTCGAATTGAAGAGCAATAATAGGAGAAATTATCAGATTTAACAATATCCGGGAACAAAATTTGAAAAATACATAAGCGCATCTATGTTAGAATTTTTAAATAAATAAATAAATAAAGTACCGATGAGAATGTAACATGCTTTTTTTCTTTTTTTCATTTTTTGTCTATTTTGATGAGTTAAGTTTGTCGACTAATATAAGAACAGGAGCTATATTGATGATATATCATGTCATTACCAAAGGAAAACTGAACCTATGTTGATATCAATCATGTTCAATTGAATATGAATATAATCAAGCCCACATGTTAAGGAGGTCTCATTATAACTATATCTACAATTCGCCCCTCCTTTTCTTTTTCCCCGTAGGGTGTAAAGGCAATTACTTAGGCAAAAAAGTGAATGTTGTGCATGCTGTTTTAGAGACAATCTTATGATTGTGGGTCTTCTTAGATGGCCCAGAGAATTAAGGCATAAACCTCATAGGCTTAGACTTTGACTTGCTGTCTTTTCATCACAGTTTTTCATTAAAATAAAATGACCCGTATTCTAAATCAAGTCCCTTTTAATTTTTTTTCTATGACATTTTTAAGAAAATGATTTTAGATAAAAAAGGAATGTCTTTAAAAGAATGATTTTAATTTTTTTCATAAGAATTTAAAATGAATAAAGTGAAAGATTATATACATTTACTTGTTAGTGCTTATCTTGTTTAATTCATTAAAATGGCAAGTCTGCACTTTATCTAAAGAAAAACATAGTGAATTATTTTCAGGCAATTAAAGACAAATTGATTTTTTTTTAGAAGTAAGAAGATTAAAGTGTCAATTACATTCTAGACTGCCCTCGCTAATGCAAAACATTAGGCACCAACTAGTGGTAGCCGATGTGAATAATGAATGATCAATAATTGTCAAATAATGTAAGATGGGAGCAAAAAAATTTAGTAGGTTTGAAATGCTAATGTCGAACATTATATGTCTCAAAGCTGAAGACTAAATATGAATAATGATTGATAATGTTCAAATAATATGACTAATTATTTTTTTAAAATGGTAGCTTTGGGAGTTCTTGCATGTAAGGAATCTTTTATTTAGAGACTACCAAGAAAGAAAAAAAAAAATTTTTTTTTTCGAGGGGCAATCAATAATTATTGCAGTTCAGTCCCCAGTTGGACCGGTCTTGGTCCAATTTCCAGAGCAACTTGGTTTCAAACCCCATGTCAGATGAGTACACCTACTGGGAAAAATCCAGCCTTGCCTCAAACACACAAAAGAAAAAAAAAAAAAAGCACTAAAATTATAATGATTAAAAAAAAAGAGAGATTCAAATTGTGCAGGAAAGATGTGCAGTTTGAATGCACAAAGAGACATGGCTCTATGTCATGGCGTTTGCTGTCTCCAATGCCATTTTCTGTGAGTACTGTTCTGACCAATCTTTGGCTTCCGTGAGGAGTGAGAACCCCAGGATAGATTCATAAACTGCAATTAAGAAAAAGTTTAGTATGGACAACACATAAAACAAAAAGAAATTACCACAGCCCAAGAAAAATTATTAAACTAAGCATATAGAATATTGCACCCATTCAACTCACTTGTGCTTGAGCCACTCTGCGAACTCCTTTTGAAGCACTTCTTGCGGGTCTCTTTCTCTCTCCTTTTTTTATTGCTCAAAGCCTCTCAGATCCAACCCATGCATCAGATTCCCACCCTGTACAGCTTGTTTATTCAATTCAAAACCCACAGAGAGAGAGAGAGAGAGAGAGAGAGAGAGAGAGAGAGAGATAGAGATGATTTGATACTTTCTTGTTTGCCTGAGAAGTGAAACGAGTTGAGAGGTTAGTTTTAATCATTTCCCAACTGTATCCTGGGCACCCATTTTGTCTTGTTTTATTGATGTGATGAACTTACTCATGATCTGTCAACGAAAACCTTTATCTTTCCTTTGTTTGCAATGATTGTGTGGATTCAAAGAAAGCAACTTTTGATCCTCCCCTTTCTTTAACACAGCATTATTTAGGAGAAGTGATTTTAAACGCCATCGATTGATTGTGTTCCAGAGCAAAAGCTTGTTAGCGAACGTTTCCCTTTCTTCATTTTATATCCTACAACCGAAGCTGATGACACTTGGTCAAAAACCTGCTCCCAGGTGCAGAGGCAAACATTTCGGGCTGGTGACTTGCCGCGGTCTGAAAGAGACAAGACCCCACATTGAGAGGTGGGATATCACATGCAGTTGCAGATGAATGACTCCTGCTTTGAATGCCACTGTTGCATTAAATCGTCTTCTGCCGGAGTCTCTTGCTTTCAGCCACTCAAATTGCATCTATATGTTTAGAAAAAATCCTCAGAACATGCCCAGTTTCTCTCTGGAAAAAGGCCCTGTGTATGTGAAGCTTTCTCAACTTCAGAGCCTATGAGGGCATTCAAAAGTACATTTTCCGAAGTGGCTAATGTTTCTTAGAAGAAGATAAGTGCAGATCCTTAAGAGGTAGTGAAGTGAAGATTCATTTGACATATGAGGATGGATTTGGATAATAAGCCACCCAAACCCTCCTCCAGTCTCTTCAAGGATGCTCTAGCACAGGGGGTTTCAGTTTCAGCCACATCAAAAGACGATATAATCAACACCGGCCTCACAATCAAGATTGCTAATGGCAGCAAAAGCTCTGGTAAGGACATTTTGGCACCGATTGGCTCTAAAGTAGAAGAATCGCTATGTGCAAACATAAAGAGCTCCATTGAATCATCCACGTATAATTCCCCTTCGCTTGTGTCCCCACCTTCATCAGCATTTGTCTCAGCCTTGCAGTCCCCATACATATCTCCAAGGGCCTTGGCACCAACAACCACAAATAATTCCACCCCCCCTGAGGACCCAGCTCCTCCGGCACATCCATCTCCGCCGGCATCGTTCCATGGTGCCGGCTCGCAGTCAGATGACATCCCGAGCAGCTCCTACACTCCCCCATCTGACCAATATGAATTTTCCGATGACCCATATGATGCTAAGCTCAAATTTGTCACCTGCGTCTCTGTCCCAGACCCAGCGCCACCTCGAGTCTCGTTCTCCTTCCCGGTCCCACGGATTTCCTTTGGCAAAGGGGCACTTTCCCCGGCTGCCAATGCCAAGTTGAGGAGCTGTGATGTGTTCATAGGCTTCCATGGGCAGAACCCGAATCTGGTGAGGTTTTGCAAGTGGCTCAAGTCAGAGCTTGAGCTCCAGGGAATTGCTTGTTTTGTGGCCGACAGAGCTAGGTACTCAGATGGTCAGAGTCATGAGATTGCAGATAGGGTGATTTGCTCAGTGACATTTGGAATAGTGGTTGTTACAAGTTCCAGCTTTATGAATACTCTTAGCTTGGAGGAGATCAGATTTTTCGCTCAAAAGAAGAACTTGGTTCCATTGTTCTTTGACACAGGCCCTGCTGAGGTCACGGGCCTACTCAATTCTGACACGACTGATAAAGAGTGCAGAGAAGCCATTGATGGACTAATCAAGTGCCACGAGTTCAAGCTAGAAGCTAATGAAGGCAATTGGAGAAGCTGCATTGCGAGGGCGGCTGGGATTTTGAGAGGGAAACTTGGGCGCACAAGCGTGGTCGAGAAGGATGTTGAAGTATTTGAGGAGATACCCTTCCCAAGAAACAGATATTTCGTCGGAAGGGAGAGAGAACTCACGGAGATTGAGATCGCTTTATTTGGATCTGGGGATTGTTTCGAGCAAGATTACACGATGTCCATCAAAGGAGAAGCGAATGGACAATCTGAAGGGCTTGCAGATGAGGAAAGTGAAACAACTACGACGAGAGGAGGAAGATTCATCAGTCTAGACGTGGGGAAGTGCAAAGAACCAAAATTGGAGGCTTGGGTAGAGCCAGTTCTGGGAAGGAACTCTTTGAAGAGATTGAAGTACAAGAAGTCGAAGAGCGAGAGCTACAGAGGCTTAGGCAGCAGTGTGGTCTGCCTCAGTGGCATTCCTGGCATCGGGAAGACAGAGCTTGCTTTAGAATTTGCTTATAGGTACTCTCAAAGATATAAAATGGTGCTGTGGGTGGGTGGAGAGGCTCGATATTTCAGGCAAAACATCTTGAATCTGTCGCTGAATTTGGGCTTGGATGTGAGCGCCGATGCTGAAAAGGAAAGAGGACGTATCCGAAGCTTTGAGGAGCAAGAATTCGAAGCATTCAAAAGAGTTAAAAGAGAGTTGTTCCGTGACATGCCTTATTTGCTAATCATCGACAATCTGGAAACTGAGAAGGAATGGTGGGAAGGTAAAGATTTACACGACTTGATTCCAAGAAACACCGGGGGATCCCACGTGATCATCACGACGAGGCTACCCAAAATAATGAACTTCGATTTGATACAGATTCCGCCTCTGCCTTTGTCTGATGCAATGATCCTAATGAAAGGGAGAAAGAAGAGAGACTATCCAGCTCAAGAGCTCGAGGTTCTGCGGAAGTTTGATGAGAAGCTAGGGAGGCTGAGTTACGGTATGTGGATTATCGGATCATTACTCTCTGAACTTGCCATTTCCCCATCTGCACTCTTCGAAGCAGTGAACCAAGTTGCGCTCGATGGCTCTTCTAGTAACACTTCCTATGTAAGCCTTAGCGATGAGCAATTCTGCAAAAACAATCCCTTCCTCGTCAAAGTCTTGTTCTTTTGCTTCAATATCTTAGAGCAAACCAGTGTGAGGAGGAACCTTATGGCGTCAAAAATGCTACTTGTTGGTGCTTGGTTTGCCCCGGCACCAATCTCAGTGAGTTTGCTCACCTCAGCTGCTAAGAGTATGCCAGCCAGTGGAAACCAGTTGAATTGGACCAAGTTGTTTGGTTTCAGCTGCTGTTTAGCACCAAAGACCTGGAAAAGCGAGGAAGATTCAGCAGTCCTTCTAGTGAAACTTGGACTGGCGCGAACAGCTAATAGGCAACCAGGGTATTGGATCCAGTTCGACCCCATAACTCAACTGTTTGCACGAAGAAAAGACGGTTCGCTTGCTGCCAAAGCAACAGTTCAAGGCCTGAGAAAATTCGGCAATCCAGTTCTGAACTCGGATCACCTCTGGTCTTGTGCATTCCTAGTCTTTGGGTTCAAGTCTGAGCCCCTCTAGTCCAACTCAAGGCAATCGACATGGTTCTGTTCATTAAAAAGACGGCCTTGCCCCTGGCAATCAGGGCATTCACAAAATTCTCGAGATGCAACTCTGCGTTGGAGCTCCTGAAAGTGTGTACAAATGTGCTTGAGGAAGTGGAGAAGTCGTTTGTGTCCCAAATACAGGACTGGTGCCATGGCTCACTCTGTTGGAAGAAATCCTTGAACCCAGGAAGCCAAAGGGTAGACGAGCACGTGTGGCAGGACGTGACGCTTTTGAAAGCCACGCTTTTGGAGACCAGAGCCAAATTGCTACTGAGGGGCGGTCACTTCGACAGCGGTGAAGAGCTGTGTAGGACTTGCATCAGTATTAGGACGGTGATGCTTGGGCATAACAATGCCCTGACCCTCGCTGCTCAAGAGACATTGGCCAAGCTAGTGAGGATGAGAAGTAAGATCTGATGCTCAGGCTCAACAAAAAATAGAAGTTATGTTCATGGTCTGTTGAGCTCAGTTTTGTTGTGAAAAACACTGTAATCACGTTAGATTAGATGCAAGATCATCAGGAGTCCTCACTAGCGCTTCCACCGTTGTCATACATTTCTTTCACATTGACGAGAACACTAGTTTTTCGTTCATATATTGTCCTGCAGTCCTTTATTTTAGGAACAGAGAAAATCATGAGCGAGAGAGGAGAGGCTAAGAGAACACGAAGCTTATCGGAACTATGCACCACCTCAAGCGTCTCCAACGTAATTGTATCACATGCCTACGCCAACGCATATTTTAGCTGATCGGACTCCATCTTCCCCATTTTTTCCCGCATTTTTCAGCAGAAGGGATGGAAAGAGTCTGAAACTAATATAAGCAGATGTTCATGTCCCGTTGTTATCTGCAAGGTCCAGTGCTGATAAATGATCTGCTCATAGGCAACGCAGCCATAAACAGCAGAGGGGAGAGAGGAATGTGAGCATCACGTTTCAACATCACACAAGTCGAAATGCTTTTGTTTTCTCACGACCTCAAATCACAAGTCAATCTTGCCCGCAGCAGTTCAAAAAACTCACAAGCCTGCCTCCAAATTTTACAGACCCAACCATCTCACTCCCATGACCATTTCAGGAAAACAAGAATCTCCCTCCTCCCTAGCGGGACACCACAAATCTGACAGAGAGAAAAAACCCAACTTGAAAAATACAAACCAGAAGTCAAGTCAAACCCTTCTTAGAGAGGGACCAACAAACGACCCTTCAAATCCAACACAGCCACGACTCAAACCAACCTCAAAATTTGTGGTTTGTGCCCATCACCACGGACAAACCAAACCCAAGAAAAAACACTCACCGACCCCGACTCCACCAGTCAAGACTCGCAGGAATCCATCGTTCTCTGACAATTTCTCACGCGATCAATCAGTCCCCAAGTCCCGTTTTCGCAACGTCTCCGCGACCCGTGCCGTACCCGAATCCAGGCGCGGCCGCGAACCCGGCCCGCGACCCGATCAGGCCTTGAGAAGCCGCTTCCTCCTCATCAAGAAACAGCCCGTCGGGGTTCCTCAGCGCCCCGTGGAGCCCGCAGAGCAACGACCCGGCTCCGACCCCGATCACCAGAGTCTCGACACGACCCACGAACCAGACCGCCGACAGCGACACCAGGACGAGAGCGCACAGCACCAGGCGGTCGTTCAGTTGGTGACCCGAGACCACCAACGGGTCTTCCCTGAAGAAATGGAAGATCAGCCAGAGGGCGAGCACGGAGGCGAAGACGATCAGGGAGAAAGGGGCGCCGAGCAGCGACAAGAGGGCGCAGGAGGCGACCACGACGGCGTAGTTGACGCGGAAGTACGCGGCGTTCTTGCGGATCCGGGCCAGGGCGGAGGACGCGGATCCGGGCCGGTCGAACGAGCCGGCGGCCAGGAACTCGGGCCAGGGGCGGTGGCGGGAGATGGCGGCGGAGAAGTTGTGGACGGACCGGGAGATGACGTCCGAGACGGAGATGGGTATGGTGGTGTAGGTGGCACCGCCGCCGCCGCCGCCGCCGCCGGTGGGGGCGGCGGGCTTGGGTTGGATCGCGGCTGGGGGTTGCATCGTGGAAGGGTTGGTGGGGTTTTTGCTGACCGGTGTGACCTCACCGACCGTTCAAACCGTCCAAGCCTCTTCCCTTCTTCGCCGTGATACGAAAGACTGCGTTTATTGTGGTCAAACATATTCAAGAAAAGGTCAAACAACGGTCTAAAAAAAAAAAATATTATTGCTTCAGATGGGATCACACTTTTGAAAAAGAGTACCATGTTATAACATATAGATTTCGTTACCCTTCATCTATGAAATTAGGAAAAATTTGACCCTCCATTGCAACATGTGAAACTATCATTTGATTGGTGTGCAGGGTGGGTCGATATCAAAGCCTGAAATCCTTTGATTACGGCACGTTCCCCCTCTCGAGCTTGAGAAAAAGGCACCTTATGTTGCTCATCATTTGCTTGCCTTCACGGTCGCGGCACTGCCTCATTCCTACATGTACCGTTTTTCGTGAGTTGGTGCAAATGGTGCGCATGTCTCGTCCAATCTCTGGCGACGGAAAGGCGAGGCCAGGCGATAGTAGTCTACATGTTTACACGACCGAAGAGGCAATTGTGCCAAATCAACTATACTGTACCCAAGTACTTATGTACTGTATTTGGACGGCACTAAGGCAACTTCAACTTTGATTATGTAGAGTTGTCCACAGGAGGAAGCACAAGAATTTCACTGTAAAGGCATTATTTTCTGACTTTGATATTGAATTCATTACAGCACACTTGATTATTTGCAAAGATCTGGATGTGCACCAGAGTTACATCCCACATTGTCTTTCTTCGGACCCTCCAGACACAAACTAAAACCGACAATAGGCATCATCAAACTAACATTCATCAATTTGCAACCTTTATATACCAAGTAAATCCCTGATCATTTGACAACCAAAGTGATTCAAAATGCCTTCTCAAGCTCACCTTCAGTACAAATGAGGAGAGACATGACAGGACTATATCACAACAAACTAAGTAATTGGCACTCGGTGCCCCATTACTTTCTTCTCCACTATTAACAATCGGGAAAGAAGTAAATAATACAATGCCGGCGTACATATACAGAGAGAAGCCCATGCTTAGCCTTTTGTTCGGCTTTTCTTTTCCTCAATTCCGGACCGAGAGAACCTGTGTCGAAGAATTTCCAAAACTTCTTCCATTTTCACGTCTCTGACGGCCAGAAGAACCATGGAATGATAAAGCACGTCCGCCATCTCCGATGCAGTGCGTGCCGTATCTTCATTCTCTTCAAGCGTCCGACACAACTCATCTGCCTCCTCCCTGGAAATGAAGCTTAGGTCTTAGGAACAACTATTTGACCCGTGATGCTAACTGCTGCAATTTCCAGATTAAAACGCCATTGGACGTTCATTTTCTCTTTCACCTACTTTATCTAACAGACAATATAAGGTCCACAAAAATTATAGGTGCAGCACAAGCCACAGTAATAAAAAGCGAGTACGTGAAACTGTTGGCTTTCAGAACTTTTTCAACCACTTTACCGGTCTTTCACAAGAAAGAGAGAGATTCAAGAAAGAGAACTTAGACAGCATAAGATTCTCATCATTCTCCACACTACCTGACTTTTGAGCACAGCAACTTGTTATCAAGTAATAAGCGTTTCGTCCAGGAGGGCTTCCCATCTTGTGGTTCTGCCAATTCAGCTTTTCGTCTTGAGATGGTAGACTCTAATGAGTACAAGGTAGACAAAGCCAGTTCATTTCTCGTGACCTAGCACCATTTAATTTACTCTCGTTAGATTTCACGACCTAGCACCATTAATTAATAGATTCACAAAAGTATCGTGCCTCAAACCTGGGAGGGTTCCAGTATATCCTCTATCGATGAAAAATAGCATGTCTCAGACCCAGTGTGGCAAGTGGGTCCATCAGGCTTACCAAGATATATTATCTGGAAAAGAAAAATAAACGATTGCTTGAACTAGATCAAACAAGCCAAAAGGGCAATGCGAGAGAAATGACCAACAACTTTGAACTTACAGAATCTCGATCACAGTCAAGAAAGACATCAGATATATTGATGAAGTTCCTAGAGGTTTCTCCCTTTGTCCAGAGACTTGATCTGGACCGGCTGTAAAATGTAGCCTTACGAGAGGAGATTGTTGTAGCTAATGCATCTCTGTTCACAAATCCTTGCATCAAGATGGCTCCAGTGTCTACATTTTGAGCTATTGCCACGGCCAAACCTTTATCATCCCATTTTACACTGTCTAACAGTGTGCCCACCTACAAGAATCTATTAAATTTTCACTCACAAATTCCAGCTCACTTGATGTGCAAGATTCATAGCAGATAAAGCAAAAGAAACTACGAGAGAACAGTACATAGATGTTAAATGGATATCCCATCACCCGAGCATCGATGAAAATAGCAATATTCCCAACATAAAAACTATTCAAAGCAGATTCATCTGTAACATTCCCCAAACAGACTGTACATACATACATACAATATATATATATATATATATATATCTTGACCCATGTCAGAAGCCAATGTAACCGAACCTACACTTTCACACATACTTTGCTTGGGTAACAAAAGCAAACAATATGGAGTCCAGATGTAGCTCGAAGATAACTGAAGCAAATATCAGCGGGCAACGATGAACACCTTCAAGAGAGATTAACAAGACAAGTGAGAAACCCACCCATCAGGTCATCTTCTCTGTCTTTTCTTTTCCAGACAAGTAACGACATCTACCAACCAAGAATGGTAGTTATCTGACTAAGTCTGGGTACCACAATCTGAGCTATCACCAGAGCCAAACCTTTATCATCCCATTTTACACTGTCGAACAGTGTGTCGACCTATAAGAATCCATTAAATTTTCATTCACAAATGTCAACAAACTTGACATACAAGACTTACAGCAGACAAAGCAAAAGAAAACACGAGATGACATAACATAGATGTTAAATGTATATCCCAGAAAGAACGTGTCAATGAAAATAATCAATATAGCCAACTTAACAGTCGACCCACTAGAAGCCGACTCATGCGTAACTTTCCTTGAACAGATATGCAGCATAGATCTGCACATTTCCATATGTTTTTATTAACATCATAAAACAATGTATCCAAACCTACATTCTCACACCTATTTCACTGGGGGGTGAAACAGGTGAACAATATGAAGTCCAGATGTAGCTCGAAGATAACTGAAGCAAAACATCATCGGGCAACGATGAACAACTTCAAGAGAGATTAACGAGACGGGTGAGAAACCCACCCGTCGGGTTTATCTTCTCCGTCTTTTCTTTTCCAGACAAGTAACGACATCTACCAACCGAGAATGGTAGCCATCTGACTAAGTCTGGGTGCCACATTTCTCACATACAAAATGACCAAACTCCACACATGCAATACCAAAATATTTATTTTAAATACATATATATAAAAGACCTCAACAGCATGAGTATAATCACATAAAGTACTGAAATTGCGAATTGCTTTCAAAAACAACATTGAAATGAAGTCGACCCACAACCCAAAAACATGTTAAGTCACTAACATTTAGGCTACATACACTAACCAAAAAAATAACATTCAAGAAGCCATGCATGCCAAAGTAGAAGCATTTACAACAACCCATCACCGATGCCCGTATGCATCATCCGAAACAGTCGAAGAACATCGAGGCCGTAAACAGCCAGACCTCGACATCGTCATGAGAAGCTCCGACATGTAATCCCGAAGTAGTGGGCACACGCTGCAGTACCTTGCTATGAAGAGAGACATCCTTCCCCGGCTCACCGGCCGCGGAAGCGAATGCCACGCGACACCTCCCCCTCCTCCTTCCGCTAGAGCAACCGCCCGAAACTCTCCCAGCGGGAAGCCTCGCAGGTTGAAGACGGAGGGAGGACGAGACCACCATTTTCGCGGACCAGTGAAAGAAAAAGGCAAGCTAACACCCCTTCCTCGCCTCACCGCGAAACCAACATTGGCCTAAGAGAAGAAGGGGCGAAGCTACCGAAAGCGTCGATGGAGATTCGAATGCGTGAACTCAGGTGGCGGTGAGCAGAGGAGAGGGAAAGCTCTACTTAAAGACGCCATTTTTAGGGTTTTTCTGGAGGAAGGGGCTGGTCACAATCTATCAGGGCTTTTGAAGGCCCGCTGTGAAGAAAGATATGAGGGCTTTCGGCCCAAGTACATTGTATATTTTGTCAATATATTATGCTGAAACTCTATATAAAGCTCCGTTTATTTCATAAAAAATCTAAAAATATATATTCCAAAGAATGATCATTCATATCACTCACAAAAATAAATAAATGAAAACATTTTTATCGTCCACGAAAATAAAATATAAATGATTGTCAATAATGAATGTATTTTTTTATTAATTAATTATTTCAACCAATATAAATAATTTTTCAGGAAAATATCTTTCAAATCACTCATTATCGAAAATAAATGGAACCCAATATCTAATTATATAAAGCAAGAGCACCTCCTACTTGTACAAGATCTTAATCATTTTCTCTCTTCCTGGAATAACCACTAGTTACTTATAATGTCCACGAATAAATGCATAAGCTAATAAACTTTACCTCATATCCCACATATGTTTATTAATGTTGGATCTTTTCTATCTTACAACAAATGAAACTGCTTCAAGCATTGCAAAGAAAAAAAAAATAATCACATCAAATCTAACACTTTCCAAATGAGGAGAAAGACATACAAAATGATAGGCATTGTTGACACTCAAAGTTGATCATACTATCATGTGCCAGTCACTAGGATTAAAAGAAGCCAAGCGAAATTACACATGTATATCATTGGAATATTAGCATAGGATCAGCTACCGAGGAGCCAAATGATAAGGACCTAATAATCAACAACAAAACAAGAAGTCTTCAAGTGATCAATTGTGACAAGTACTAAATGGCTACCCAAACAATGTTGGTAGCAAAAATTATCTTTCACCGAGTGTTATTTTCAGCTTTTATTTAACAAAGACAAAGGTTTTGTGCTAAATCCAGATAAAGAAAATCAAATGCAATGCAAAAGATTGAATTGTCAATTTCAAATAGGCGTGTAATTGATAATCTAGTTACCTAACGTAACTTGTCGTTTCCTTAAAAGAAGTGAGAAGTAAAGTGAAAAATCTCTAGGGGAAAAGGGAGGAAAAAATTTCACAGTGATGCTTTGTACTTTTGCTCCTGTTCAATTTCGGTGCTTCAATTTCAAGAGATCTCTTGCCTACAAAGCAGCTGGCAATCTCCATGTCGGAACTCTGGGGTCCTTTGGATTATTTCTAAACGAGATAATTGCAAGCAGTGTCGGTCCACTTTGCCTTACACATCGAAAACCTTTTCTTGCATTTCAAAATTTACATTTTGCATCTCGCTAGCATAGCAAGCGTCTCATATGCCCTCCACTCACACGCATCCAAAATTTATGCCCAAGGAGTGAAATCCATGTCGATGATTGGATATTATCGTGCAACTTGAAATTAAATGCAGAAAAGCTAAGTATGGTAATTGTAGTTTCCCTTCTTTCTTTTTTTTTCTTTTTTTTGCCACGACTTTTGAAGATTTGGAATCGATTGCAATGTCCCTCCGGACGTTGAATCCAGCCGTCTTTCAGCTGGAGCTCCGGTCAAGTGCTTGTTGTTGGAGGAATTAGCTCGTCTTACAGAAGGCAAATCCCCAAGAAGTACTGCGTTTCAGCCTCCAAGCTACGGCACTTATTATGAGTTGCCCATTGACTTTCTAATTTTTTGTAACTTCCTTTCTGAAGTCTCCAAATCGATTGCAATATCCCGTCGGTGTTGGCTTTGGCCACTTTTTGTAACAGTCCTGCACTCTAAGTCTTTTTCATAAACCTAACCCATACCATAGAAATAATAAGTCAAGTGACGAAATAGTATATTGCGTTTTCATTGTGGTCTCCAAATTTAGTCGAAACTTACAAAGTTGGCACGAAATCATTAGGAATGTCTTATATAATATGAAAAGAAAAAAAGGACCTCTTAGGCTTGCAGCATAGGGTAAGACAAAAGCACATCAGCAATGCAGAGAAAATTTTAACATTACAACACACAAAACAATTTGCACAATTTGTTTATCAGCACAAACTAATCGTTTAGTCTATAAGTCAATTGTTTTGCTTGTTAAATAAAATACACATAATACGAATATCAAATGCTAATGTGGCGTGATAATATACCGAAAATTTCATTATAAAGAATGCTAGATCATTATAAATACTTATAAGAATTCTTGTGTGAGCAAAATATTTATAATTAAGAGGAAACGATTTTGTATTTTATATTAAGTGGTAGTCGCTAGTAAAGTCTATGCCATTGCCACACAAATGTACCGAGCAAGGGCATGACAACCCTTGCTTAGGTAGCCTCAGTGGATCTCCGGTGAAGATTGGATCAAACAAATTGATCAAAGATCGATGTTGAGTTGGGTTTGAAACTCATTTGAATACTCTACGGGGCATTAAAAGAAAATGAAAAGTTAGGAGGTAACTTGCTATATGTGCCAAAATTTGAGAGATAAAATGTAATTCACCATTTGTTATTAGACTAATTTACCCTTCTTAAGAGAGCAAATTAGTCGCATGACAAGCACATAACTGGAGCTCCAACTGCAAATTGATTTGAATCATCGATGGGGGGATTACAACCAATTTCAAGACTTCATTGGGGATATTGTAAAAATCGAAAAGTCAGGGGCCAATTTGCAACAAATGCCAAAATCTTGGGTCGAGGGGCAGTTTGGGTTAGATCATGTCGGCCTTAGGCCTCCAATGAATTCTATTTCAATTAATTAGGCTGTCACAACTTACATGGTCGCGTTTAAATTGGTCTTAACGAATGATGCTCATTAAAAATTAAAATAGCAAAAGAACGGCACATAAGATTTCACAAATTATCTAAAAATCTTGTAAAATAATTAAGAAAATGAAATCAGTTCAAATGGTCTGATAATAACGTGGCATTAGCTATTCAAGATCCAAACTAAAAAAAAATGTTGAAAACATACACAGTTTTGCCACTCATAAAAATACAGAAGTTAAAATCTCTTTATTTCATTATTTGGCTATTGGTATCTGTTAGGGCTATATCTATCACTTAAATGGGATGAATAGGTGTCAATGCGAAAATAAAATAAAATTAAGATTATATTGCATTAGGGCAATGTTTGTGGATAAGTTGTGCAATGTTAAGATCCTATGGATGTGCAATGATTTATCACAAGCTGTAAAAAAGAGTTCATGGGATAGAAAATTACACATGACAAGTTTATAGTAGTTCGGTTTTGACAAACCTACGTCTACATTCCCGTGCTAATAGTTTATTGGTTGGATTCAATTATGATGAATCAATCAGAGGTTAGAAGGACCAAGTATTCACTACTCAAGTTCATGTGAAAGATTATCAGATTTCACACCCTCGACCTCTAAGAAATTACAATGAACAACTCATGAAAGATAAAAATATTGAGGATAAGACTTTGTTGAACTTTGGAATTTAGAACTTCTATGCACGGCATTACGACTTCCTTTAATACTCCATAGTATCCAAGCTGACCATTGAATGAATGATCCTATTGAACTCACACTCAAAGGATCATTCATTCAATCAACCCATTGGACTTAAATCTGGAAGATCTGATCATTTATGAATTGCCAAGAATAAAATTCCCCGAAAGATGTACCACCCATACAAAAGATAGGGTTTCCATAAGTTGAGTCATTTCTTTGGAGGACATTACATCTTCAATCGATTGTCTCGTTGATAAATTGAGATATTCCAAATAAGTAAGATTTTATTCAATAGTTTCCTTTCAGACAAACAATATGACAATCTTCTAGCCATTAGCACAATAATCCATAGTCAAATCAATATCCCTATTCCATTGATATTGAATATTAAGGATATGATCTCCACTACGTCATTGAATCCGATAAGTAATGTCCGACGATACATATCACAATTAAGAAAAGTTTTGTCAATCTTCGAAACCAATTAAAGAAATTTGTTCAATCTGCAGTCGAGTACCTGGAATTGTTTAATTCAATAAAGTGAATGAACTCCACAAAGTAGGCGCAACCTAATCTCTTCAATAAGAAGTCAGAAACACCAGCGCCACCATTTTTCCATTGAATTGCTATTCATCACGTACTCGGGACGCCAACGTGGTCTTCTTTAACATGATGCTGCGTCGACTAATTACGTATGGACAACCTGGATCCTCCTTCCTTCCGCATTATCTCTTTCTTCATCCCACACGCAAGAGCCAACCCATCGGCCGCCATCCAGCAGCCACGCACCACCAGCACCACCACCACCGCCGCCGCCACAAGTCGAGCAGAGCCAGACCACCAACCGATGACCCGCTGGGGTCGACTACAGTCACCACCTACTCAATCTATCGAAAACGATGGAGCAAAACACCGACACGGACACGCGACGAGTAGATGGAATCCCGAAGCGGAGGCCAATGGCAGGTGCGTAGTTAAGAGCAAAACGAAGGGCGAAGGGTGGTAGTTGCATCGCGTGGCGTCTTTTTCGGAACACGATCGCCACTTCAACTTTTCAGATAATTTAATCGTCTTGCACATAAATTCGCATACGCAAGTGGGGTTGCCGGCATACAATATAATTAATGATGTAGAAAGATCAAATAAAAATATATTTTTTTTTCCATTTTCGGGGAAAAAAAAAATTTGCCGGTGCACTGCTTGAGGGTTTTAATGAAGTCCTTATCGTACTTGAAGGGATAGGTTTAATTTTATTTATAATTTTGTTTTAATAATTTCTTGGACACAGAAGCCTGCCATTATAAAAAAATAATTGATTGAAGGGTTGAAAGAGAGGGGGAGAGAGAGAGAGAGAGAGAGAGAGAAAAGAGAGGACGTGTCCCACACAGCAACCAAATGGACAGCAATTCAGTCTTTCTAAGGAAGCAATCAACGTTGTCCAGCTTTCAACATGCAAATTGCAACATCCACGTCCCATTCCATCTCCACCCCAAATTCTTTATTTTATTTTATTTTTTTGACCCAGAAAATTAATTTATTAATTAAACAACTACTTGCGCAGTGTCTTATCAGGCTAAAAGCAAAAAACAAAAAATAAATGATAAAAAAAGAGAGGGAATATTTACTGTTTAACAAATTGAGAGAAAAAGGGGCAAAAAAGGGTAGGAGACAGCGCCTCAGAGAATTCGGGAGTGCCCTTAGCCAAAATAAGTGTGCCCAGCAAAGCTGACGGCCATCTGGGGCTGGGACAGGATATCTTCTGAGGCTCCGAACAGTCGTCAACGTTAAAAACACCAAAAGAATGATGCAAAGAAGAGAGAGAGAAAGAGAGGAGAGAGAGATTTGAAACCTTTGGAGTGAAAGGAGATCGATGATGAACAGGGAAGAAGAGCCAGACGACAAAACTTCAGGTGCACGTGCGTGCATGCATGCATGTGGGAGTGCAGCTACAAAGATTTCCAGGTTTCCAGAGCATACTGAAGGCCTGCGGTTCATGATCAAGCGAAGACGACTACCTCATCGAGTTTATGTCTTCAGTGTGTGTGTGTGTGTGTGTGTGTGTGTGTGTGTGTGTGTGAGAGAGAGAGAGAGAGAGGCTCCGGGGTTTCTTGGCTTGATCATGGACTGAAAACTTCAAGGAGAGTTTGGAGAGTTGATGCAGATTTAAGATTTCATGTTCATCACTTTCAGGACTTCCAAGAATGATGGGTTACAGATTGGGGAAACATCATGCAGAGGGAAAAAGCAGCTTAAAAGCGAATGGTTTTTCTTTCTTCTTTTGGCAAATATTGATGATTAGCTATTATTAGGCAATGCAGTAGGAAGTTTTAGAGAGGGAAAAGGGGGCACATAAAAGTCTTAGGAGTTTCTAACAAAGTCAAGTTCGTTCCCAACTATTATTCAAGGATTTGCTTATACATTGTCCAAGTCTCATTGAAAGCTCTTTTCAGTTTTTTCGGCCTAAAGAGAAATAGTCTCAAAATTTCGCTTAAAATCTGACATGGTATCCACTGTGAGAAGTTCAAGCACAAAACCTACTGACATCTCAGCAGCTCAGACTCTTGCAGCTTTGTGTTGTGTCTTCCACCGAAACCCCGCTTGTCTTCTGTTTGGCAACCACGTAGAGAAATCCCCTTTGAATTTCCAGCTCCCGCGCGAAATAGCATCGGCCTCGACCTCAATCGCTATGACAAGCTCTGATAATAAAGAATGCCAGGTCTTAGATGTCCTCTCGAGGATGAAGCAGCTGTAAAAGGAGCTTGCTGCAGCTTCGAACCTTCTGCATTATGACTTGAGGCAACTGGGTTTGTGTTGGATCGAGCAGAGAAGTCTGCAGGATAGCTCCCGAAGTACAAAGGATCCTGTGACTGGTGGGGCAAGAAGGCACTCGCTTGCCTTGGATCACAATCAATGGTTCTCGACAGCGGTATATGATCCCTAAAGATTTCTGGGTTTCTCAAGAGATCAGCCTCATTATTTTCAGGAGCATCATCGATTACTATTATCTCTTTGGGGTGATTGCCAGGAGAACCAGCTTTCTTGGATTGCGATTCAGGAAAACTAACAATTCTGACCTGGTTGTGCATGGTAAAAGCGTTTGGTACGTCCACTGGCTGGCAAGGTTGAGTCGATGAGCTGTATCCACCATTGTAATCCCGTGCCTCCGTGAAACCTTTAACTAGCCTCTGCTGTGTTGCAAACGCACTAGGCGAAACTTTTGCTGTCTTTGGGTTCAAAAAGCTAATAGAACTGCCCAGTGCCCCAGCGCCAAAATGTGGTTCACCAATACCATTCAGGTCCTCACACGTGATCTTAGAACCTTGAATAACCAGATGATCTCTCAAACCATACTTTTGACTTTGACCTCCAGCACTGAGAACACTGGAATATAACGAGAACTGTGGACTTGGATTGTTCTTCTGGGCACCAGTCTGACACTCCGACTGCCCCAGAGGAAACGAAGCATCTTCCTCTTTGTTGACCACAACCAGGTCCTTTCCCATCAGCCTCAGAATCGGATTGGAGGCAGATGGGCTAGCAAGGTCACAGTCACCTCGACCCGGACCATTCAATCGATCGTCAGGAGAAGCAACTGGATCTCTGGAGGAGTAAATCGTAGGGGAAGCTGACCTCTCAGGTCTCATGTAACCAGTAGGATTGAACGTTTCAGGCCCCCCATCCATCTGAGCCAGTCCAGAATAAGGACTCCTACCTAACTGTTTTCCCATCACTGGAACTGCCAATGGAGCCATCATTCTCCTATTCATATGAGGTGATTCTCGATAACTCAAAGCGATGTTCTGAGACAGCCTTTCCTTTCTTTGGCAACAACATGGTTGGTCATCAATTGTTGGAAAAGGAGGGCCCTTTTTAATGGATCTGTTTCCAACTCTGAGTTTCTCCGCATTTTCAGCATTACTTTCCACAACTTCAGCAGAAGCCTGTGCAGTAGCAGCAACATCTTTGACCGAAGGCTCATTACAAGTGCCCAAGAAACCCGACCAAGAATCATTTTGATGCTCTTGTGGTGCCAATCGTTCTGAACAGTCCACATCTACCCTATTTTCAGCAGAGTTTGAAATGGTGGATGTTGCTGAAACAGGAGAATCCGATGAATCCCCATCAACTAAATCTTGCTGATCTTGAGAAGAATGAACCTGGCTGGTAGTTAACGATGAGTTCCCTTGAAAGTCTTCTGAGCCCACAGCTCCTGGACTAGGAAGAAAAGAACCTGGCGGTCCTGGAATGGGAATTGGATCAATCTCAGGGAAGGAGCTTGCTTGCCCATCATCGGAATCCTCATCAACTCTATCGTTTCCATTTTGCTCATTTGCACCATTACCGTCATCCTCTGCAGTAGAAAATTCTCCCCCATCTGTAAAAAGAGAAACCTTAGATGTTCCTAGGAGTCGCTGAGAGTGAGTCTTAAAGCGACTATTCATATGATTATCATACTCAGAACTGAAGTATCTGCTTAAGCCCCAGCTTGCATCCTCGATGGCTAACCCAGATGGCATGTCAGCACCATTTACATCATTATTGACTTCATTTGGATTAGATTTTATGCCATCAATTCTCTCTGGTAAACCAGCACTCACTGCAAATGAAGGCTGTATGTTCTCTCCCTCAATTTCATCGAAGCAATGACTTGCTGATGGCGTACTCCTGAAAGCAGTCACTTTCTCCCTGGGTAAAGGACTTCTCTCTCCTCTTTCTTGTCCAATCACAGGTTCACTAAAAGACATATCATCAAAAGAATCTTCCTCAGCAGATTGATGCTCAGCAGGATCCTGCCCTACTTCACAACGATGTTGCAATTTAGGTCGCAAGGCCACCACCTGCTTGCCTATTTCTGTAGCCAAAAGCACATTTGACTTTTCAAAGTTTGAGCACTTTTCAGTCCCATTGGACTTGGAATTGATCTCAGGTGATTGGCAGAGAGAAAGGACCCTTTTTCTCAATGTGGAGAACCTCAAAGCTTTTCTCGAGAACGCACGAGAGTTCCTTGACGACCTTGCATTCACGTTGCAAGGGAGGCCATAATCACCATCTGGGCTTGCGTGTATTTCAAGTGTCTTGTTTCTAACAAGCTGCAACGAGCAATGTTCAGAATTGTCATGAAGAATTGACGAGGGACTACTGTCACCATGGGAGTTGTCCTTGCGAAATTTTCGCTTTGCTGGGGAAAGCGACCTCTCTGTAATGTCACCAGTCCTGCCACCTAACATGCCTCCCAATCTTTTTCTTCCTGGAGACTGCTTCATCTTCTCAATCATTTGAGACCCATCCAATGGGTTTTCCTTCCCCTCAATCATTTGCTGGTCAGATAGACATGACGACTTCTGAAGTCCACTGTCCATGGTAAGATTATTTCCGGGGCATGATTGACCACTTTCAACCAGCAAATTCTGAGCCAGATGCAGTTGACATCTCAGAGGTGGAAAGTCTCTAGTTGCCGCCTTCTTTGCGAGACCCGTTCTCTTTGAGGATGCCCATGTTCTGAGAGATCCACAATCACCAGGTTTCATTAGCCCTTGGGATCTTGAAGTCTGTCTTTGAGATCCCCCACTTCCTTCTCGAAGTGTATTATGCTTCTTATGATTACCAATGACCTGTTGACAAGGATTTGCACCCATAAATACATTGACTTTAACTATTTATATTGTAAGAGCACAATGTAATGTAACAAGCATGCCTACGTAAGCAAGCATGATATTGGAGAAGGCTAAATATGGCAAAGCACTTAGATTTAGCATATATTTCGAATAAAAAAATTGTAAGAGCAAGGCTTGCCGAAGCGGTTAATACGTGTCTTACGAGTTCCAAGGTCTGGGTTCAACGTTCATACTAAACGCTCCCAAAGGACTTGGTGTAAAAACAAAAAAAAGAGGAAGGCGTAAAAAGAAAAGGAACCATAATAATTCAAAAGAGAGAACGTTTCGCAAACTCCACATAAGATTAAAATCACCTATAAAAACAATTCTTCCTCTTGGAAATACCAGTAAGCTAGATCGAAGAATTTCATCCAAGAAAAGCCTGGTGTTGTCGGCGAGAGTGCATGCATGAGCATGTTGGCATTATGCGCCAGAGAGGAGGAAGATAGGAGAGGATAGATACAATAAAAAAGCAAGAGCGGCAAACCTGCAATTCATGTGCCTTGCGAGGATGAATCTTCTTGCCCTTGGAAGAAACTTTTAGATACTTGTGATGTTTTGACCCATGGAGCCTCCTCTTCTTGGAGAACGCCTTTCTTCCTTTGCTTCCTCTCAGACATCTCTTCGGTCCTAAATCCTCCCGAACTTGTGAGATTGATGGAGCGTCATTAAACTTGGACAAGATCCTTAACTTAGTGCCATTGGCATCTATATAAACTGCCCCAGCATCATTAGCACCATCACCATTAACAGCTGATGAGGTTTTCTTTTTCCCTTCAGCAGATGGCTCAGCATCTCTAGGCAAGCATGAAACCCCGGCCCAATTTGAACCATTCCTTCTGTCAAGCTCCTCTATAGTGCATCTCGGCGCTTTTGTGTATATATCCACCATCAACCTAATCTTTCTTGGCTTAATTCTTGGCCGGATCAATTTATCAGCCGCCTGTTTAGGTGTAGACTCAATTGAGAGGCATTGATCAATGTGGGCATTCAAGGTTGTGTTGGAAGAGGATGAGAAAGTCTTGCAGACAGGGCAAACTTTGGAAGCCATCGCTTCTGATATGCTAGTACAATTTGAGGAAAGATCTTCTGTTGAGCTACGCTCAGACTTTCCACCAAATTTTACTATCAACCGGCACTTTTTGCCAGTCGGCTGGCTTGTGCTCACAGCTTTGCCAGAAGTCGCTTCCTTATCCTTTCTGACTGAACTTTCCACCAAAACGTCAGTTTCTACAGCCGAGCTAGGTTGCCTACTTGTGGACACAGGCTCAATCTGTGACCCAGAAACAGCGCTTGTTGTTATTAATGGATAATCATCCTCGCCTCCAGATTTCAATGAGCTAATGTCTTTGCAGGATGGTACAGTATCACGATTCGAATTAGAATTGACATCTGAGTCGAATGAAGGGAGATCACTGTTAGGTCTGGAACTAGGCTGTTCCCTCCTTTCCCAATTGCTTATACTTCTTTTACTGAGCGATCTAGCTTCAACCTTGCATCTCTTTGACGACTGAGTTCTCACGGTATCAGGATGCTGAAAAGGTGGCAATAGATCCTTCACACCATGCTTTAAGCAAAGCTGCAAGTTCTTGAGGGAGAAAGGCCAGTTGGTCTGTATATTTTCGCTCCTGGCTTTGGAAACATACTCTCTGCAGCAAATTAAAGAAAGGGGTCCACGTTAATGCAGCAAAATCCAAAAATAGAGTGCCAGAATCTGAAGAACGGAAAATCTTCCTTTGAGCAAATCTAAGAGAGTAAGTTAGACTATAGTATTGTATGTCAACTCATGGAGAAATCACATGCACCATATAGAACCCATATGAACAGTGAATCAAGAAACAGCCAAGAAATGCCCATATTACATCAAGATCCGGTATCCAGCTGACTGAAGAGGGGAGGGGAGGGGAAGGGAGGGGAGGGGGGGGAGTCCTTTAATCTGCTCCATCGTGAAATCGGTACAAGTACAGTCTGCGAGATGGATGGCTAAAGTTTACCGCCCAGAGATGAGCTCATGTAGAATTTCAAATGTACTAAAGCGACGCAGAATCAACCAACCACATCCAGGGCACAAGAGCGAGTGATTAACAGCGGACTGAGGATATAAAATATCAGAAAGAGAGAGACACGAATTTAAAACCCACGTAGCACACAGCTCCATCTACTGCCATCATGAGACCCGTGGATCAGTAAAACAGCGCCAAAAGATCAATAAAGACCAAAAGTTTATCCAAGCAGCAAAGAAAAGGCAAAAAATCTGGAACTGGGTCTGACTCAAGAAGCTCCCACATGACCTTGAGATCTATGAAAACACAAGCAGTTAGAAGCCAGCCAGAAACAGCATCAAAGAAAGACTTGTTTCATGAACAATCTTGTTATTGCAGATGAGAAGTGAATGGAAAGAGAGCATTAAGGAAGGAAATAGATATACCTTATAGAGAAGTTGGGACGTGGTGGATTCTTAGACTGCAGATCTACCTCTGAGAAGGCAAGTGTGTGGGAAGTAGAAGCCCTCTCATCAAAAGAGGGGTTATTGAGGAGTGGGACTTGGCAAGGACATGGAGGATCTGATGGAGGATTTTCAATGGATAACATCTGATGAAAAGCTTCTCCTCCCTGTAGTGTTGTATCTCCTCCAACAGTCACAAGAATCTGCTCTTCTTCTTCCTCTTCTCCTGCTGCAACTATGTCTACTATTACTACTATCCTTGGGCCTTATCTTTAACTTTGCCTTCAGCATAACAATCGACCTCCCTTCTTCTATCTTCTCTTGTATTTACCTCTCTCTCTCTCTCTCTTTAACTCTCTCTCTCTCTCTCTCTCTCTCTTCCCCCACCCTTTTACTCCGAAACCCCACCACAAAAGCAGACCATCTTAAACAAGCAACAACATCCCCAGAAATACAAGATCAATCAGAGAGAACCCCACAGCTACAATAATCTGCATCCATCATCAGCCTGCAAGAGAGAGAAGAAACAAATTAACATGGGATGATGGAGATTTGAAGAGGACCCAGAAGAGCGAGGTGGAGTAAGATGTTCCAGAACACGCCAGAACGTTATTTTATGTGAAGGGTACAAGTGGATTCGACGCAACTACAGTCGATCATTGGAGCTCGAAGCCCAATTAATCGAGCGAAGATCAAGATGTAAAACAACCCGGAAGAGCAAGGCCGTGTTTTGATAACTCACTGTTCATGAGGGAGCATTATTTCATGGCAGATGAACAAGGCAAAGAGCCCAAAATTGAAACTTTGCCGAACAAGAATCAAACAAGAGCAAAGCCTTGAGATGTTTAAGGGATTGAAAGAAGTAAGCTTTCATCAGGAAGAAGTTCCCCAAAAGAAGAAATCTCATGGGAAAAGCAATCTTTTGGGAAGTGAACGAGATTACACGAAAAAAGAAACACGAAGCTCCCACAATATCATCAAGAACAGCCAAAGAGCGATCTTGACACAGAAGAAGAGACTTTTTGAAAGATTGTGAAGAAACCCAAAAGCCCAAAATTTTTACTGGGATCGCCTAACTTTGTACAGTAAGTACTGACCTGACCATGACTCAAAACCAAAACCCATCGAGTATAAACACAAGACCAAGTTTTTCCTTCCCTTTTACCCCTTCTTGGGCGAGAACACGAGGGACTCGAGAGTTTGCCAAGAGATTAGACTAACATGACTCTGACCGGAAGAGCTGATCATGAAATAACAACCTTCAAAGACCCAGCAAAATGATCTCAGACTAGAGAGCAGAAGAAGAGAGACCCACCACACGAAGAGAAGTAGAACGATCAAGAACTAAAACCCAACCAGTGACTGAGTGATAGAGAGAGAGAGAGAGAGAGAGAGAGAGAGAGAGAGGATCGGAGAGGAGCAGATGAGATGAATCTGGAACAAACCTTTCAGCTTTTTTTTTTTTTTTGTGTGAAGATCTTTTTTGTTGGGTTTCTGAGAGAGAATGGTTTGCAGTGAGAGAGAGAGAAATATGAGGCCTCAAAAATAAAGGGAGCAAAATCAAAAGGGGGGTCCAGATGAAAACAAAACAGTAGAGAGAGAAAGAGGAGATTGAGAGAGAGAAACAGCACCACCCACTCACACATCAAAAGGGGCATCAGGTTCTCCTTCACTCTCTCTCCTCCTCTCTCCTCCACACCAAAAAGCAGAGATTGTACCCATTTTTTTCACTCGACGATTCACCTCCCATCTTGTGAATATGCGTTAATGGGGTCGTTTTATATTCAGTGTAGGAAGAAAAAGGCGGAGAGAGAAAGACAGAGAGAGAGAGAAGAGAGAAGAAAATCAGAATCGTGTATTCTCTCTCTCTCTCTATCTCTCTCTCTCTCTCCTGTATGCCTACCCTACGCCACCTCATTTTCGTGCCATTTCTTTAATCCTGATATTTTCATTCCTCTGGTTCATACAAAAAAAAAAAAGAAAAAGGAAACATTTTTCCTTTCTTTTTTTCTTCTTTTGCTGCTGGGAAGGAGTTCATTCGTGATGGGGTTGGAGAAAAAAAAGAAAAAGAAAATCGGAATACGAAGTTCTTGTTCTTGGCCCATCCTTTCTTCTCGTTTGAATTGCCGGACATTGCCCTGCTCATGTTTCTTGCTACACGACAAACCTCTCGCTGTCTGACAATTACCCCCACCGTGTGGAAAATCAAAAAAAAAATTCACACACCCTTTCCTCTTCTTCTTCTTCTTTTTCAATTCCCTCTTGATTTTTTTTTTCCTTTCTTTCCTTCCCTTCTTTCTTCTTCCCCAATGGATGGTCGACTGGAGATATTTAAAAACGGCAGGAACGAGGAAGGATCGCGTGGAGTCAGCAACACCAAAAAGGCTACCGTAGCGGCAGCAGCAGTCAGCAGTTCGTCCGCAGCAGCTTGTTCGGAGACCCTCCTGCTCTCCCCTCGAATCCTTTGGCTTTTGGTAGAACTACATTTAGGCTATATTTGATCTCGTATAGATTTTTAACTAAAATGAGACTAGAGAGGATATAATATAAAATCATGAATTATTTTTTTTATTATTTGATGAATTGTAGTAATAAAATCAGGTATATTCACATTATATCGAGATTATATCTATTTATATCTAATTTTATTATATCTTAAATAAGTGTCAAACATTATATAGGATAAAATTTATCTTATTTAAATTTTATCCTGATTGTCGATGTAATCTTATAGATGTTGATATGGAAACAACCCGTAGTTGATTGGATGCAGCCCATCTCCAATGTAGAGAAATGAAATGAATAATTTCATAATTTAAAGATGATTTGTGTAAAGAGAAAATGATTAATGTGTTATGCATGTAAGGCTTATCTTATATTGCATCCTATTTTTTTTTCTAGTTTCTTCAAGTGGATTTTCGATAATTTTTTTTACAAAACTCATTTTACACAACACACGGCATGTTTTTTAAACATGAGATGATTAATTCTATTTGCCACATTGATGGGCAAAAATGGTGTTTTGGGAACAAGTTTTGAAAAAAAATTATCGATTGAGAAAATGCTAAAATATTTAAGATTAAATTGGTTCAACTAATATATTGTGCATGTAAGCAAATCTATTTTGAATCCTATTTTTCTAGTTACTTCTAGGAGTGAGCATAAGTCCAAGATAGAATCAAGAATCAAACCAAATTGGTTATAAGAACTAGTTCCAAATTGACCGCGATTACCTGTCTTCCGCTATTTCAAAAAAAAATGGAACTGATACTGTGCAATTTGATTCCCAATTCTTGTGTAAGAACCAAACTAAGAACCTAGAAATCAATAAATGACGATTGCATATTTCAAACTTTTTATTATTTATTTTAATTTATATGTTGATCTTTTATGAACCGTTGCTATTGAAAAATGGGGATTTTTATTATTTTTTTTACTTTCATTTTACTTAACTAAAATAAAACAAAAAAGGAAGAAAAAGATGAAACAAAAAATAAAGAAATTGGCTAGTTCCCAATTAGATCCTATAACCGATCCTGAAACCGGTTCACGTGATAGGTTTTAGGTTTCATGTGAATTTTGGATTGATTCTAAAGCTGCTCACCATATTTCTTTTACCGAATTTCGTTAATCTTTGACTAAACTCATTTACACGACAAACCACACGTAACTGAACATGAGTTGAATGCTGTAGATGGGAGCAAAAGGTTTTTGTTTGCAGATTGCCTTAGGTCAACTCGACCCAACTATATAATTTAGACACGTTGAGGCATTTTCAAGCAGTTTTTACGCGTTTTTTAAGAGTTTAATATCTTCAACATACATGACGTGTCGGGTCAAATAACTCACTTAATAATCGTGTCGTATTTTGATTTCAAAAGTATAGGAGAACATAATTATTAAACACGTCATGTTTGATATATGTTTGACAAATTATGATTATGTTATGAAGATGCGAATTGCCAATCCTACTTCTATATGACTTTTTTCCCCCGAGTTGGAGGTAGGCAATGAGCCCCCAACTTTCACGAATCGAAAGAAGGGAATAAGTTAATGACGAGGCTAGAAAAGGAGTTCCACACCAATTACAAAATCTATCATTTGAATTATAATTACTTCACGTTATTGAGAATGATCGCTCAATCACTAAATCAATTCTCGTACTTATACTGGCCATTTGCATGTTAGACGCTCTAGAACAATGTTACGATGCTTTTGCTAAAGGGGTTAGCTCGAGCAACCACCACCGCAATTGACATTGTAAAGACACATTGTAGATGTTCAATATCTCTGCCTAGAGAAATTAGCAAGAGAGAGCCAAGTCCGAACCCTTTAACATATTTAGTTGATACCAACTGTTAAAACGTATGGTAAAAATTTGATTTAGAGAAATCACCAAGAAAAAAACCCAAATACGAACTCGTGAACATATCTAATTAAAACTATTTCACTAAAAAATTTAAATTAATAAGTTGTATACCAACTATTCTACTACATAAAATTTCTGATGTGATGTTTTCTCAAACATAAATAGCATGTGCACCTAACAGGAGAAATATCATTTAGTCATACTTGATGGGACTTATCACTTGTCACTAAAAGAACCAAAAGAAATTGAATTTCCCAAGAAAGACCATTAATCAAAATTTTATTTTCACATAAACTTAAGTTTTTTTTTTTTTTTTTTTTTTATAATGAAGTGCACATGTCTCTCGATCACAATCATGCTTTGAGTAACGAAGGGAGTTTTTACCATTCTGAGAGAGAGGCCGATCTACCGTCTTAAATAATCAAACCTTGGTGCATTTTGTCGTACTCTCTTGTACAAAAGTCGTACTACATTGACACACTCGAAAGGCTTTTAATAAACAACTAAATCCTATTTTATATGATCCAACGATCACCAATCCGAATGCTCTGTACAAAGAAAACTCTACACCGACATATGCTATAACATTTCATAAAATGAAGGGTGGGATATCTAGGTATAAGTCTCAAGTTTCGAACCCCATTAACAATAAGAAGAAAAATAAGACTGGTGACTTATAAGTCTAAATACAAATAAAATAAAAATTACTCCTCCCCAAAATTCACCGAAATTTATTTAATTTTCTAGTAAAGTATTTTTGAATATGTCTAATTTTAAGAGCTAAAGTTTGGAATATGACGTGTATATGTGCTTGACCAGTTTTTTTCACCTAAAATGACAGAGAGAGAGAGAGAGAGGTTAACTTCTATACTTTCTAAAGTTTTCAAAATTTAGGTCCCCCACCCTCCCCTAAAACCTTGATCAAGGGGGAGTAGTACAATGCTTGTGGTACAGTGGATACAAGGTCCCGGCACATCAACTTAAGTACAAAATCTTAGAATCGACCTAAAGATGGTTTCCCAAAAGTACAAAAGCCGGACTGATTTTTATTCTTTTTTGATTTCATTCCTTTCTTTTTGTATATGTGCATGCGGTGTTCACAAGAACCGGACCCTAGAGTCAATATTCTCAAGTATAGTGAGAACACTTTTACGGGCACCTGAGCACAAACACACATTTACTATTTGAATCTAAATTCTTAAACCTCGTATCAGTAAACTAGAAGAATAAGAATGCTGGGATGGCCAAATCTCTTGGTCAATTCGACATCATCTTCTCTCTTGCCACAACATCGTTTCCTTCGAATCTCGAAACCCTAGCTTTTTCCTCCCTCAGCATCTCCTCCATTCTCCTCTTCTCTTCCTTCCTTTGAGCCCCAATTCCCCACCATTTGAGCTCACCTCTGTTTGAAGCCAGCGAGACCTTCCAACTCACGACCAGAGAATTCATAGAGCTTCCGATTCTGATTGCTCCCCCTACTTTGATCTAACATAAGTTTGTCCTATTAGAGTTCCAAGAACCCACTTAATTCATGAGACCGAACTTGTTTGCATTAATTCATAAAACATAAAAAGAAAGAAAGAAGAAGAAGTCGGGATGCGTACCGTACCGTCTACTAGTTTCTTGGGCACAATTCTTACTTTAAAATTACGATGCAAGACGTGGAATTAATCATGCGAAACACATCAGCATAATCATATTATTTAAAACGCATAAAAATGACCTTGCCCCCGACTAGTAAACTGTGCATTTATCTAATCATACGACATCGCATGTTAATTTACTGTTCATTGCACGACTTTAATAATCTAAGATGGAAGGTTTAGATCGTGATGAGAAGGAACCGGTTCGAGGACTCAAATGTATTCTTCCAAAGCCCCTTAAACAATCAATTTCCATGGTACTTCTTGGTCCCTAAGCTAAAATTATATGTCCCAACTTAATTATACTTTATATAATATAAGATAGAAGGTAATGTGCGGTCCAATTGGGAAGCTGCGAACTTGCAATGGTCTTTTGCGATGTCCAACTTTCTCGGCCAACGAGCCCGCCTACAACTAGCATTTTCACTTTTTGCTAATTAATAAAAAAAATATATCATTCTTTGTTAGATTTAAAAGGATGAAATTTTATTTTTAAAAAATTATGGAGCCGAAAGATGGGACGTGCGTGATTATTATTACCCTTTTTTTTTCTTGTGTTTTTTTCACCATAAACATTTTTTTATCCAGTGATGGATACAGCTTATTGTCTTCAGAAAAATGCAAATATAACTGCTAAAATTGAGTGACTTTAATTCATCTAATTTTCTTCGATAAATTTTAAATAAAACTTATACTTTGAATTTGACAATAAACGATGAGAATGATAATGTAAAAATCAAAATCCAGCATGACCATAAGGGTTTATTTCGTTTGGTTTTAAGAAAGAAGAAAATGACTTACTATCATTTTGTGGAAAAAAGAATCATTCTGGTTTTAAAATTCATATAAAAGCTTCACCAATATTAAATGACCTCGAAAGTTTATTGAAGAAAGTCTTATCTCTACTATTAAAAGTAATAATAAAAAAAGGATAAAGCAAAAGTTGCTCAAAATAAACTTTAATATTTTTCAATTAACCAAAGAGATAGAAAGGGAATTCCCCAACAAATTCACGGGCTTCTAGCCTGTCCCTCCCCTTATCGAGTGCAAATGCAACTTGCAAATTCGAAGGGATTAATTTAGGGGTTAAGCGCATCTCTTATGCGCAATAAATTCCAAATCCAAATGGCCACATCTCTCGCTTAAATTAATTATAAAGCCCTCCACTAATTTTCTAATGGAGGCCTTACTTGAAATGGGTTGTAGGAACGACTTTCATTGCATGTACTTAATAAGATAAATAAGTCAGATCAATAGTTCAAATATCTCATATCATATTATGCTATTAAGTCAAAAACATTGTTCAGCAACGGTTCTTCGAATATCTCATATCATATCATGTTATTAAGTCAAAAACATTGTTCAGCGACACTCCTTAACAGTCGTCACAGGTCAACAACCGACTTTTTTTTTTTGTTGGAAAATGGCTGACAAGGCCCTTACAAAATAAACACCAAAAAAATTAAAAACACTCCTCTCATTTTTCACTTACGGATTATAAATGCGACATTTGTTTTTTGGTTATTTAATGGGAGAGTATTAAGATGCTACAAGAAATAAAAGAAAGAAAATCGACATAAAGTATTTTAATTTTTCCATCCAATTAAATTTGTGAATCTTACGATTGATTATTATGTCTATGGTATTTTTTTTCTTTTCCTCATTTTTTAAAAGAAAAAAGAAAAGGAAAAAAAATGCTTGCCGGTAGGCAAAAAAGTGCTAGCGGGCAGGTAAAGGGGATGATGTAGGGGCCTTGACTCCTCCATGGCGCGCGGCCAATCATGCAACGCCCTGGATTTCCTCCCTACACCCCAGATTCAACGCATCAGACCGCACCGTCCGCGACACGTGTCCCGCTCCCCATTCCCTTTATTTTATTTTATTTGTGTTGTGGCTGTGGTGGGCCCTTTAGATTTTTACTATTGCCAGGACGCACCCCAACGGTCATCTTATACCCTTTTCTTCCCTTTTTCTCGTGTTTTTATTTTATTTTTATTTTAAATTCTAAGGGAGAGAGACACGTTTTGGCATACCCCTTCCCTCTTTTTTTAAAAAACGATCACTTCTTTTTGTCTTTTCACTTGGGATATTGTTATAATACGAGTCGCCAGTGCTTATAAAATAATTAATGAGACGGTTCACGGGTTAAATTAATAATTACTTCTTAGTTCATAACCATCGATTTTATAGATTTTATATGAATCCCTCCATCCGTGAGTTCCAATCAATGGTGTTAATCGCATCAAACCCGTGAATTCGAGTCATTTTTTTATTTTTTAAAAGAACCGACCCAAGCGTCCCCGTCAGTGTTGAGATATGCTAAATGAAGATAGAGAATCCACGTGCCTCCAAATAATTTTATCAAAAATTGAAAAGAAGAAGAACAAGAAAGGATCCGAGAAAATTAACCAAAGGATGTTTTTAGTCCAAGGCAATTTCAAGATTTACCAAGGACAGAGAAGATGATGAAATGATGCACACCTTTATAGGAGAAATATTTTCGTCTCGAGTTGAAAAAACAACCAAAGAAAAAAAGACGGGGGAAAAGAGGCAATAATTAAAAAGACACATGCAACCCACGAGGCAAATAAAAAAAGAAAAAAAAAGAGGGGTAAATAATTACCTTCAAAAGGGAGCAAAAGGAGATAGGGAAAAAAAATCCAAATTTTACGCGAATAAAAAAAGAGAGGCGAAAATGACGTGGACGAAATTAATCTAGGAGAGCGATGGAGAGGGCCCCCCATCATTGCATCGTCATCCGTTTCATGAGGCTAAAAAATCTACCAACTCTTTTACACGCATACATGAACGCTAGGCCTCTGCTGTCCCTGTCAGATCCTCTCGCTTTGTCCTAAAATTTTTGCATTGAATGACTTCACCCTTCTCCCCATCCTCCTCTCCCCTATCTCCCTCCGTCCACAGGGGGAATCCACGGCCCCAATACGTGAATAACGTGACCCGTGTTGTTATCATCATCACATCTGACTCAAAACACATCTATAGCCTCAGTTCACACACAAGCCAGAAAGAACTGCAAGAATTCCTCGGTATAGAAGAAGTTAAAAAATGAGCCCCAAAACAAAAAAGTCAGATGCTGCTGCACGTTTCTTGTGTTTCCCACATCAAACATGAAACTGGGTCCCTCGGGAAGAAGAGTGCGAAAGGAAACAACCCTGGAGGCTGGTGAAAAAAATGAATCTTTACACGAATTTAGCACCACTGTATATTGCTGTGTATTGCTCCGTAAGCTATGGTACGGCAAGAATCAGCAACCCACTTTCTTTCTTTGTGGTTAATTTTGGCTAAGCATGCGGAATTCCTAAGAAGTTCACCAACAACATCCCCATTATACCCAAATCAGTAATTGGCGAAGTCAAGCTCACCTTTTGACCTCGGCCGACGGTGCAAAGCCCAGTCGTCACAAGAGCAGCGGAGTAGCTGGAACTTCTTCCGTCGGATACAATAAGCAAACGATGTCCTACATAGCAGTCCAGTGCATTTCGTACAAACAAGATTACATTCCACGACATTTCTGCTTCCTATTTTAAGCGAAAAACCGTAGTGGGTTGAATATGAACAAAGAAGTCAATGCTGCAGCCACCACAGCAACGGCGGCACGGCAACAATTAAGTACTAAGCATTATGCTGTTTTGTTGATAGACAGAGATTCAGAAAGGCTTTCCGTCCTCCTGTGGTGGGGCGGCAGCATTCTCCCAATTCCGAAAAAAACCTACAAAAGAGAAAACACAAGCAAACAGTTCAAGAGATATTATCAAGTAATAAAAGGAGGTTCTTGAGGTGATATTACATGAGAACATATTTGTTAATATAAACAAAGTAGGACCACAATTAGATGTTTGAGTTGTGCAAGCTGTAAAAGGAACAAAAGTGGGGATGTTGGGCCAGATGGAACAACAGTGTAGACACAAAACATATTTGTAACACAAACCACATCAGAAATGCCAAATTGCAGATATGTGTTGTCTTTTATACTGGACAGAGATTTACAATAATTAATGATGATCAAGTACAATAAAAAGAAAAAGTAAATGACCAGATATTGGAAAAATCACTCAAAGGTAAATATATAGAACAGAAGCAAATCTCTGACTGCTTAAGACAAGTAAACCGGCCTTGAATTATACAGCTCTGAAGCTTTCATATCTCAAAAGGTCATTTTCAGGGATCATTTAACATGTTATGAATTCCATTTTCATGATCAGCTACCATCAATGCCAAAAATTTGTGTTTTCTTCAAGCAAATAATAGACCAATCTTCAGTGGTTATATCGTCCACATTTTCATCAGATCCTTTTTAAATGCATGACTGTACTTCAATCATCAAATGAAAGAAAAGGTGTAATCTTTATTGAACCATTGGTTTCTCCTATTTTGCTCATGAGGAAACTATACATACCAAACTCTTTTATCAAAGAAACCATTTAAGTTCTATGTTTTTATGTACTTAATACCATACTTATCTGAAAAGGACCCAAAGCATTTGGAAATCAGCCCCAGCTCACAAGTATACTCCTTTAACCACAACTCATCCACTAATTCTCCAACATCAGCTAGTTCAGACATCTGCTTAGTTTCACCCAGTTGAAAGGCAGTCCTATAAGAAAACAATTTTTTTCTGGTCCACACACCGAATCACGTCTCAACTCATTTTTTTAAAATCGTTGAATCACATGTCAAAACCTGGTACTTGTTATCTAGAGGGCATCTGCAAATCTAGATTCACATACTTTAGCCATATGAAAACATGCTTTTTAAGAAGTTGTAACCACGATTTTTTTATCTCTAATTAAGGCTTGACTATGCGTGTCCCTTCAAGTAGAAGTCAGTCTAAGGGCGGAATGAAAAGTAAAGACTTGAAAAGAACTGGAAGGCAAGTATAGTAATTTGGCAGGTATGTCTCATAACATCCAACAATCCAATACAATAGTAAGATTGACAAAAACAAATTTTCCCTTGAAAACCAATGAGTTCAGCTCTACAAACTTAATGAGAGTGATTCAAGATTACATTTTGCCTGATTGCAAACTAGAACCTCATCTATCCATTTGCTAAGATCATTTCTTTGTCCTCACTTCCTCTTCATGTATGCAGAATCTAACATGAAAAAGAAAAGAAGGATGTCCAAAGAGGAGAAGGAGAAAGGGGGAGGGGGGGGGGTGGTGGGGGCACGCGCTTCTAATTTATGATTCGAGGTGAAGTCATTTTTTCAAGAAGACAAGTAACACATCATCGTGTCTCAGTACTCATCAACTCATGAAATGCATCAAGAAGCTGCCTGATAACACACCCATGCCTAACTTAGGTCAACTCTACCATGCATCCTACTAATTTGCACCAAAAAGAATGAAATAAAATGAACCTTTCACATACTTAAGAATGGTATTTCGCCCAGCGACATATATATCGGATCGTCCTCTGCAAGAGGCACCTGAAACAACAATAAAGATTCAGTTAATCACACAAAATATTCAGGATATGTACAGTGAAAAGGGGTAAATCCCATCAGTGGTAGTTTGCAACCAGGTCAACTCATTTTGATTTCCATCACCTTATGACAAAAACTTTAGTTCTTTGCAATTGATGCATTTTGGCTCTAATTCAGCCAATTTTCTAGAGGAATGCTGCCTTGGTGACCACAATGCACTGGCCATGTCAAAGAAGAAAAGAGGATCGTGTGGTTACATTCATTTCGTTGGCAGATTCATACAGCCCAATCAAAGTTCATCCAATGGCAGAAGAATGAAAGAGTAGTGCATTGGGTAATTGAAATCAAAATTAGTGGCCTCGATTGCAAAATGCACCAAATTGAGTGACCGCCAGCAATATTTATCCCAATAAAAAGCCATTAAAGTCAGTCCATGCATTTGAACTAACAGAACGCCAGCCAATAAATAACATTAGCATGAACAAGGTCCTCCCAGAAAGTCAATCGACATTTCGCAAAGATTCTTGTCATAGACAAGGTAAATTCTCGACATATTTCTAGGCAAAAACTGTTAATACCTCTCCGTTATGAAGGCTGATGTTATCAAGAGGATTAATCTCACCCTGCACAGAAGTGCAGTTTGAAAAATCGTTACTAAGCAACTCTGAGATCATGAGATTATAGCCATCCTGACCATCTGGAATATCAACTGTATTTGGTGCAGGATTAGGAAATCCCTCTATATCCGTGAATGCAGTCTCTGTCCTGTACAATCGACAATTAAGATAATTAGTGCACTAAATTTAGGTAAAATTAAAATATGATCTTCTAAAATCTTTCCTGCAAAAGGCGCACCAGAGAGGCACCTCAGAATCAAACTATAATAAACAGCTGTACAAGGTAATGCTGCAACAATTAGATCTGTCGAGAGAAAATGAGAGACATGCTACATATACAACACTTACTTCCTTTCAGGCATGTTGAAGGCCTTGTCTTCTAAAGTAGAATCATTTTCTAAGTCAATTACTTCGATTGCTCTACCAGTAGGCATGCGTCTTGCATTCTCAGAAGATGTGCCAGCATTACTTATTGACAAGTCAACATCAACTGAACTATTTTCCACTTTCAAGTGTGAAATAGGTGGATACATGAAAATGGGATCTTGATTATGGTTCTCAGTCACATCAGTAGTTTCCATAAGATTAAGGTCACAAATCTTGAATGAGCCTGGGAAAAGCTGCTTCTCCTGAGAATACTTGGCACATGTCGTGTCTTCAACTTCTAGCAACTGAGGATTACTTGCTGAATTATCTGCGTCAGCAATGGTGACTTCAGTTTCAGCACTCATGAGATCACTTTTAACATCCGCTTTACCTTTACTCGACTTGGAAACATGAAAGTACTTGTCCCCCTCATTGTCAATGGGAGAAAGCCAATCCCTTGTTCTTTTACGTCCCTCATTTACACTACTCTCTTCAACCGCCTGCTTTTCAACCCTTTTCTCAACTACAGGATTCAAAATTTCACATCCTGGCAAGCCCTGGCTTGAATCTCGATCAATCTCAAAACCTAAGCATTTATCTGGAAAGGACTCGGATTTAGAATCTTTAGCCTCATCAAAACCACACGCTGGGCTTAATTCTCTCACCTCTGGTGAAGGCTGTGAGCTCACATGTTCAGCCAACTCAGTGCCATGAGCAGGAGCTAATTCTTTTGACGCCTCAGATGGCTGAAGAGATGTTGCTTTAGAGATCTCAGAGTCAAGGCATTTTGATTCATTAGAGTCGTTTGCAGAACCAGTACTAGATGAGCCAACAACAGTATCATCTTCAACCACGACTCTTGTTCCTCTAGAAGGTCCTGCAGCATCATTGGTCTCTACACCACTCGAAACAGGCTCAAGTTTGGTGCCTCTAGCCGAACGGATTCTGGTGGGCATGTTGGCGAATTTGCAGAGTGCCCGTAAATCAGGAAAACTGCTCCCTGATACTTTTATCTCTGCAGCAGCAGTTTCAGCAGGTAACCCCTCCACGACTATATTTTTCCCTGCTTCATGATTATTAGATCCATCTTTCATCTCCTCACTCCTTTCTGTCGAGTTTCTCAAATCACGAGACTCCTTGGAAAGTTCTCCACCAGTTTCATTGGAACAATCTTTCGCAGGACTACTAGAATTCGCTTTTGATAGGTGCTCCTTCACTTCAGAGTCTGAATCTCCACTGTCCTTACCCTTTGGCACGGCTGAACTGGTGCCAGTTTTCTCCACTGCATCAGCATTATCTTTAGCAACCATCTTCTCCTCGTAATGTCCCGCATCAGCAGCATGTTCAACTCCCATTTCTGGAGACGCTCTACGTCTATCAGACCATGAGCCATTCCTTCCATAATCTCTGCCCCAGTCAGAGCCATGTCCCCTGAAAGATCCTCCTCTCCTCCTCCCTTTAACATGGTTTCTCACTCCAACCGCATTGTAATCATCAGAATACCTCCTCCTACCTGACCCTGAATCATAACCCGAATTACCCAAACGAGCAAGGGCCGACGTTCTCATCTCACCATGGAACTGCAAGTTCTCCCCCTCTGAAGACCTAAACTCCTGAAACTCGCCAACCTGCTTCTTCAAATTACCATTCTGCCACTTCCCGGAAAGTGCGCTCGCCGGCAAAATTCCCTGAGAGACCAAGTATTCCGCTGCAAGTTTCCCAGCTTCCATGAACATGTCGGATTTGCGTGGCAGTGGCAGAGGAGGCGGTGAGGGTTGGAAGGATTTCGTATGACCATGGCTAGGGCTCCGCCCAAAACTACGGTTGAAGCTCCGGTATTCTGAATTATGGAAGCCATGGCTCCTAACTGAACTCTCCGGGGAGATACGAGAGGCCACAGCCATATTCATCCCCATCGAACCCGACCTGTACCCATTTCCAGGACTCCGGTGCCTCGAATGCATGCTGCCCAATCAATTATGTAGACAAATTTGCCGTTCAAATAAGAAACTCAGAGCCGCTACTAGCCAACACCCTTCAGACTCTTGTTCCCGACGGCTTAGTTGCCAACACTTTGCCGACCTTAAAAGATTCAACTATCAATATCTTAGAGGCCCTCGGCACAATCGAATTACGCATTCGCTCACACAAGCTTTGCAGGACTCCACTTGGTCTCGTCCCTCCCAACAAAACCAAAAGCGAACAAAAAGAGAAAAATTCACCAGCTACTGCCCGGACCAATTCCCATCCAAGAAGCCCGCCCCAACTCTCGCCGTTCTCATGCACGCACCCACACCCATCTCCCCAAGAAACGGAGACCCACTAAAGAATCAAAGATTCAAGAACAGCGCCCGTCAGCTATTTCAAGAAACCCCCGCCACCCCAAGATCACCCCCCCAAGTACACTGACCAGCAAGATCAAGAATCCCACTCCCAAAATACGAAAACTCCGCACTTGGGTTCGCAGATCTAGCCTCAGTTCGATCCCTCAGAACAGCAAAATCTGACCTTTCCACCGCCCCCACCTCTCTTTTACCAAGATGGGGGCAAAAGAAAAATGTCCAACAGATCAAGAACGGTTGGTCGGTCGTTGGTGGTTCGTCCGTTCTAGGGTTTTCAGATCCAGGGAAGTCCCAAATGTTCTTTTCGATCGGAAGCTCGTCTTCACAAGGAACAAAATGCCCGGGGAAAAAAATCTCTAACCCCCTCGGCGTTAACAAAAAAGTATTGGGGGGGGTGCGGTGGGGGGTTTCGGTCGGCTTCAGCCTTTCCGTCAAATTCGGGACGGTCCCCCACGGCTTTATTATATATTATTGGAAAAAGGCGTGCAGGCGGGCGACCGGCGGAGGGGGCGTGGAGAGAAATCACGCCACGAAACGAATTCCGCGATCCACAGAGAGAGAGAGAGAGAGAGAGGGGGGTTTTCATCCAAGTCAAGGAACAAAAAAGAAGAAAGACATACGTATACCGTATACGCACGTATCTCCTCCCGCTGGCTGCGGCTGGAGCTCCCTCCTGCTCCTCGTCTCATTTTCTTCTCTCTCTCTCTCTCCCTCTTTTTTTTAAAAAAAAAATTGAATTATAAATGATTTTTTTTTTAAATTTTCTCCACTCTATTTATTTATTTGTAATTCCTATTTTCCTATTTCTTTTCGCGTGGCACTTGTGCATGCGCCAATGGCAATCCAGTAGTGACTGCTTCTGCACTTTTTGTTCGTTTAAAGATTTGAAATTTTTACCAAAAAAAAATTAATACTAAAAAATTCTAAATTAATATATTTATGATAAATTTACTCAAAATTATATTACAAACTTATTCAAAACTAATTATTTAATTATCGAAAATTCAAAATTGGTATATTGATGAGAAAATCAACAAATGAAATTCTATTCCTATTCAGGAAAATGAAATGACTTTAGATAGTGTTTGATAAACCTACTTACACAAACTTGAACATTTGCATTACGTGCCCAGAGTTTAAAAAAGAGGAATAAAAAAAAGAGGACAGATGTGTGATGGCAACGAAGGATAGCACAAGTAAGGACCACCAAGATGGAGTGAGTCCAAGCAAGACGAATTTGAGGTCGCATGACCTCAAGCAATCCAATTTTCGGAAATAGAACATTGGGAACCACTGCAAGCAAGTGTCATAGTCCGTGAATCCTCCCGTACTTGTGACACTTATGAGTAATGCTTGAGGTTATCGAGTGAAGAGTGAGAATGCAGAGATCCGTGAGAGTGGCGTCAGGATGGTTGGTGCTAGGAGTTCTAGGATAGAAGAATTATATCACTTAGGAGATTTGAAGGCGAGATTGGCCTCCCGTGCACAAACTGGTTGGGAACTAATGTTGCTCTCTTGATGAGACCATGGCAGGTCAAAACCAATTGTTGAGCCTAAAGAAATTTGTTATTCCACTCGATGGACTAGACGCCCGAACAAAGCTGGGCGTGGTACGATCTCGTATAAATAAGTTATTCATCATATTGTTTGCTGGAACAGCTATAGAAGGAAGGCTGACTTAGCGAACTTCGCTCGCCAAGCGCCGCACGAGTCAATCCTTGGTTGAGGAAACTGTCGGCCAGTGACACATGGTATCAAAGCAGGAATCCCTCTAGTAAGTGGATAAGTTGAAAAATCGGACTCCTCACTCCAGTGTGGGTTGAACTAAGAAGTACTAGTGGTCTACCTGGTCCTACAAGGACAAAGAGTGAATCGTCGGGACAAAAGACGCTTGAACAAAGTGCGGCTCTCGATTAAGCTTCTAGGATGACAGTGGGGGCACTAGGAAGAGTTGATTCCTCGCCGAGCAGGTAGAGTTAGAGAAGAACCGAATTTTCGTTGAATGGGAATAACGTTCCCGGATGGATCGGTGAATCCAAAGAAGAGGTCTACTATCACGTTTTTAACAAGGAAAGAACATCCATTTGGTTCGCTGAGGTTGAAATGCTTAGTAGGCAAAAATGGTGTTGCCAAAAGATGCGGTTGGCGAAAAATGCCACACTTGCCAAAGAAAGCACAGGTGATCGAAAATGGCTTGAATAATCGAAATCAAAATTGGCTACCAATTGAGCAAAACCTATTTTGTTAGGCGATCATGACCATTCGATGTGAAATCCCAAAAGTGGTACATCAATGGTTAAGGGACGCAAGAAAGCGACAAAATAGATCGCAACAAGAGTGTTGCGAAAATGAGTGGGGGAGAATGTCACGGTCTATAAATCATCCCGTACTCGCGACACTTGTGTGAGTGGTGCTTAGGGTTATCAAGTGAAGAGTAAGAATGTAGAGGAGTCGAACATAACTAATCCGTGGAAATAACATTAAGACGGTTGGTACTAGGAGTTCTAAGATAGAAGGATTATATCATTTAGGAGCTCTGAATGCGAGGTTGGCCTCTCGTGCACAAACTGGTAAGGAGCTAATACTGCTTTCCTGAGAAGACCATGACAGACCAAAATCAATTGTTGAGTCTAAAGAGATCCGCTATGACTAGACGCCAGAGCGAAACTAGGCATGGTACGATCTTGTACAAATAAGCTATTCACCGTATTGTTTGCTGGAACAGCTATAAAAGGAAGGTTGACCTGACGAATTCCGTTTGCCAGGCGCCACACAAGTTAATCCTCGGCCAAGGAAACTGTTGGTCCATGATATAAGGGCCATCGAGGTCATGCGACCCTAGTCAAGTTGACGCCAAGGTCACCCAACCTCAAGCAACCCAACCATTAAAGACCAATCTACCAAAGTTGCGTGACCCTAAGTGACCCAAATATGGAGATCAAGCTTCAACGAACAGTCCAAGTGAGGGTCATCCAGATTATACAAACCTATTCAAGCGCTATCGAAATCACACAACCCTAGGTAGGATAACAGTAGCATCGCTCAACCTCACATCAACATCCCTCTAGCTCCTATGCTAATCTCGCCACAATTTGTCCTTGATAAGGGCAAAAATGAACTACAAAAATAAGATTGGGAGGAAATAAAAAATCATTTAAACCCTTAAATAGCATTTCGAAAATGGTGAAATGGAAATGCTAAGCAGGAGTTACATTAAGTTAAGGGAATCTGGAAATGCTATGTTTTGCTCAAAGGTCCTTGAATATTGTCACCAAACAACTCATGGCACTAAGGCTTTTGGAGGTCTAAAGTCTTTTGGAAAATATTAACCATATGCATCCTAAAAGAGAAACATAAAAACGTCTGAAAATTGAGATTTTGATCAAAACGATGTCATTTTAGCATTTTAGTCAACTTTAAGGCCTCGTAGACTTCTTGTAAGAGTGATAAAAAAATAATAATAAATTCACACTAGCACTTTTCATTAGCTAAGTTTGATGAACATAACAGGAGGATTTAATCGGATCAATTTGACAAATTTTAAAACTTACTGCACTACTTGAAAATTTTAGGACTTAATCATATTTTTAGACAAGTTTTAAAATTTCTAGTATAATTATCTCTATTAAATATATCGATTACACCACATGTGAGGGTGAACGAATACTTTATGTAAGTGCCTATTGCCTATTGTGTTTTCAAATGTTATCATAAATTGCTCATACCATCAACATTCTCCGTTGTTTTTTGAGTTTTGAAGAGGAAACTCATCCTTGCATCGCTAATACCTCCTTAGAAAAACCTACCCTCTAAGGTTGCTCAATCACAATTTCTCCTATTGCTTTAAAATCATGTCAATCGAGGAAGTATGACATCGCCCCACATGTCACAACCATGATCTTGTTTGACACTTGAGCCAATTGAAAGAGATACCAACTCAGATAAACTCAATCAATAATTGTTTATATCGTTCACAAAAACAAACAAATGAAAAACATTTCTATTATGAACAAAAATATTTAGGTATAAATCATTATTGCTGATAAAAGCATTTTTTTTATTGAGTAAATGCAAATTATCATATTTAGAAAATCGCTTTTCAAATTATCAATCCTTTTTAAGATAAACACACCAGCTCAATATCAAAATTTGCCCTAAAATAAACTGTCAGTTCACCTATTGGAGTTAGGTGAACCCTCCATTTTGGAGGATGAGTGGAGGACAGAATAAATCTATCAGTATCAAACTATTATCTATTAAAAAGAAAAGCTGAAATGAGGGTTTTCGAGGGCACATGTGCTGCTCTCTTTCAAGCCCTTCTTTTACTATCTTTTTTTCATTTTATATTTATACTTTATCTAAAAAGCCCTACAAATTCAAATTACACATCTATCGACAACGCAACATTGTGCAACTAAACTATAAATAAGAATACATATTTAGCAAATTTAAGATGATATAATAATAAAAATTTCGTATCTGCTATCAGCTCATCGAGATATGGGACAAAATGAAATTTTTTTTGTAATTATCTATCTTTAATATTTATAACACCATATGCAAAAGCGGCTTCACGCATTTGATCATATAGAGGGTCCACTTAACCAAAAATGAGCTTCACACCACTTGACTAGCAAATCACTCTTATCCCATACTACCTCCCCTCACTTGCTTCAAAAACTTCTACCATTTGACACAAAATGAAAAGCAAAGGACCTACTGAAATTTATTAGTAAAATACAATTAAATCATAAAAAATTCAAAATACTTAATATAAACCATTATAACATCACATCTTGTTTTCCTTCACCTGAACTTCTAAACACCTGACCAAACAATACTAATTAATACTAAAAGTTTTAAATTTAAATTACTATTAGAGCTATTGATAAAATATCTCAATATAATATAATATAACCATTTTACTTAGGGGAATTATAAATAATATAATATAATATATAGTTACCCTCTTGGGGAGTCGGCAGCAGTGTTGGTCCTGATGGCCGGAGCCTTTTAGAGACCTGCTCAGGTCTAATCAATATCAAACTATTATCTATTAAAAAGAAAAGCTGAAATGAGGGTTTTCGAGGGCACATGTGCTGCTCTCTTTCAAACCCTTCTTTTACTATCTTTTTATTCATTTTATATTAATACTTTATCTACTCTATTTCCATTTCTTTTTTCCAACTTGACAAGTAACAATTTTTTTTTTGGGCCTATCTTTACTTAGCTTTCTTTTTATTCTAAACCATAAATATATGTTTTTCCTGAATACAGATATTTCTAAAAAGAGTACGTACTCTATGATCTCGATTTTTATTTAATTTTGCTGAAACTACACAAAGAAATTAGAAAAACATGTAAATTTCATATTAAACAACTCAGTGAGTTTAGTTAGATATGTCTATTTTTTAAATTGGATATTTGTATAATGCATTGGATATCTTATTTTGTGGTATAAAATTTAAATTCAAAAAAATAAAATATATATATATTTTTTTTAAGTAGAAGTTCTTTGGCTTCCGTACCACATTTTCCGGTAAGAGTGCCATTGGTCTTCTTACACGAGGATATGAATGAAATAATAACTATTCTATTTTAAATGATCTACAAGCCGCATTTATTTGTTTTCAATCAGAGTATCAAACGACACAACTTGATTCTGCCTATAATGCCTGATGAAGGGCAGATAATAATGGGAAATAGAACTTGTCGACCACTTTCAATAAGTACACCATGCCCATTTACAATCGAAGTGCCAAAGTATGTTCTTGTATAGTGATCCAAGGCTGTGTTTCGTCGTTTGAATTTCTAACAAAGTATGATTGGATAAAATATAATAAAAATTCAGAAGATTTTGCTATATTATATTCACTGTTTAGTGATTGTAGAAATAAAATTGGATATATTTACATCGTATTAGATTATATTATTTGGTTAAAATGCCGTACCAATATAAATTAATCACAAATTTATAGATGGGTTATTTTTAGTTTATTTACCTCTCTTTTTTTGTTAATTTTTTTATTTCTTTCTTCCCCTTCCATCATTCTCTAATAAAATTTTATTAATAGAAAAATGTACCAATATACCTAAAATACCTAAAATACATAATAAATATAAATATATATTTATATTTTATATTATAAAATATAATTAAATTCGGATATATAAAATTCAATTTTTTTGTTATGTTGAATTTTTTATATTAGAATTCAAATATTATTTATAGCAAAATATAATTTTAAACTTGTTAATTGAAGAATTTTTTTATTTGAGAAAAAACTTTTATACTATAAATATTAGAAATCCTATTCACCTTTATCCTACATTTTTCATGGGATAATTTTATCTGGCTTATATCGTTTTTATATCCGATTTTATCTTGTATTAAGCAAGTACCAAATGTAGGATTTAATAAATTTTATCCTATCATAAATTTTATTCCGATCGCTAAACGCAGCTCAAGAGTCCCATGTAAAAGCACTCTTGCTCAACAGATGAAAGGCAAACTAGAGATAACAAGCCGATAACTCAAAAGAGCTCTCATCGACAAAGTCCTTTGGGACATCGACGTTGACTCATCACATTTTGAAGGTGAAAAGGTTCCGAGGCCAGGTTGTTCACTGGTCAAAAGATTACTTGAATTGGGTTGACAATGTTGTGGGATGTTTTGGTTCATATCTATCATTCATGTTAAAGGGAAAACTTCAAGGAGCACGAGAGGATAAGGCTAGGCCAATCTATCGTGTATCGATTGTTATGCCAATAATGGTGTCGGGCGACTAAGCCAATGTGAAGAAGAAGTGCTGCACTATTGGAAATTTTGAGACAAAATCCTAACTAAATCACAAGACAAGCTACCCATTCCATATATTCAGTCGAGTGGGTCCAGAGCCTTCTATGCTTATCTACTGATAACTTATGCAAAAACCCTTACATACGAAGCTTTAAGTATCTTTGAGTATATTAAGGGTGCGTTTGGGAACGCTTTTGGGGAAAGTCTTTAGGAAAATGCAAAGATCTTTGAGTTAAAGGTGTTTTTCAAAATGCAAAGTGTGTTTGACAAATGGTACTTTGAAAGCCCATTTGAAGTATCTTTGAACAAAATGGTGTTTGGGGGAATTAATATTTGCAAAGAGCTTTGGTGATAAAAAAAAAAATTATCAAAAGAAAAACAAAAAAAAATTGACCGACAAGGTAGGCAGTCGCCGGCGAGGAAGGTGGCCGCCGACAGCCTCAAGCAGCCCCCGGAGAGGATCGGCAAGGGCCGCCCAGGGTTGGGCGACCTCCGACGAGGGTCTCCTGACCCCAGGCGACCCCCGGTGGCCCTTCACGGAGGTCACCCGACCCGATCCGGGTCCGCCGAGGTCGGGCGACCGGCGCGACCTAGATCCGGGTCGCGCCCGAGGTCGCGCGACCTTCGGCGACCAGATCTGGGGTCGCGCCCGAGGTCGCGCGACCTTCGACGACCCGATCTGGGTCGCGCCGAGGTCGCGCGACCCGGAGAGCGCGAACCGAGCTGGTCACGGCGACGCGACTTGCGTGTTGTCGCCGGACTCACGGCGGTCGCCACGACTCACCGGTGATGGTCGCCGCAACCTCGCCGACCTCAGCCGTAACCTCGCCGGCCTCTCAAACTCGTCTCTAATCAGCGGGGTGGCTGGAGAAGGAAGGCGATGAACAGTACCTTGGGCATTCCGAGAATGCTAAAAGCCCAAGGCAGCCTAGGACCTGCTTTGGGCTTTCAGCCTTGCAAATGCTAGCTTCCCCCATAAGCCCCTTCGAAAGTAGTTCCCAAACACCCTCATTTTGGCCTAAAGATCTTTAGCCTCCCAAAGCCCTTTCCAAAGCAGTTCCCAAACGCACCCTAAGGCCTCGTTAATTTTAGCTTTTTCAATGGGCTTTGGACCCCAAAGCCCGTTGAGGAAAATATTTTGCGTTTGGCAAACATATTTGAAAACTTATTGGCCAAATATTAGCATTCCTAATACTGAAGACCTAGGTCCAAACCTGCTTTGAGCATTGGGCATTTTGGAAATGCAAGTTTCACTATTCATCATCACCATCTTCTTCCCCATTCGTCTTCGTCTTCCTTGCTTGAGAGTCAGGCTTCTTCGGTAGCTGCTACCATTGCCTTGACCACCGCCTGGGGTGGCACGACTTGTGACCCAGGTGACGCTGCTTGAGGTGAAGACCTTAGGCCGCTAAATCTAGTCGTCACGAAGGCCAGACCGGCGGCCAAATCTGGCCTTCGTGACCTCAAGTCGCTAGATCTGGTAGCTTAGTGGTTAGCTGGCCACCGGATTTGATTTTAGACTTTTAAAAAAAAATAAAAATAGCAAAAGCTAATTACAAATGTGAGTTTTGCAAAACGGTGTTTATGCTAAAGTTACATTTTAATGCTATTTGAAATTACAATTTATCAAACGGTGTAGCGTTTCGGTAAACTTCTTTATCTCAAAGATATTTGCATTTTTCAAAAACCATTTCCCCAAAGTTGAATCAAACGGCCCTGAATCGGTTTACAAAGGTACTTACTAATTTGGTATATAAAATCCATCAGGAGGATACACATAGCAACCCTTAACGGCTTGTACACCCGCGCTCACCTTTCTTTTTTGTTGTTTTACCATCTTAGCATTTTTGTCGTTGTAATTTTCTTTTGTTACAATTTAAATTTTGGTTATTTGTATTTGATGAAGATAATCATAGGTGCAAGTTTTACATCCATTTATAACTAACATTAATGGTGCCCCGTCAAGATTATTCATCTCAGTTTAGGAGCAAAATTTGTACATCTGTTTGGGTGGCTGTAAAAGCTTCCTCAAAAGTTATATTTATATTTTCTGTCAAAATAGAAAACATCAATAATCAAAAACACGAAAAAAGAATTGGGAAAGAAATGATAAAAAGAATAATGTTAGCCACGCCCATACACTGAAAACATTGTATAGATAAGAAAATAGTACTAAAAAATGCACTCTCAGGTCTCAATTAATTATCACAGGGAGAATTATCAAAAAAAATTTAAATCTACTACAAATTTTCCAATTCGGCCCTAAATCTCTTTTTCTTTACAAATTCAGTATTAAATCTTTTATAATTATATCAATTCAGTCCATTTGACCAATTTTGATCTATCAACATTGATATAGAGAATTTTTAATAATATTTAATTTTATTTATGATTTTTTTATCTTTTATTTTCTTCTTCTCTTTCTCTTCTTCCGCAAGGAAGGGAAGGAAGAAGAGAAACAAAAAGAGAAAAAAAGAAATAAAAAACATTGAAAAAAATATAATATTATTAAAAATTGTTCACGTCATCGTTGACCACTATCTACGTTAACACCAATTGGCCGAATTAGTATAATTCCAAAATGTTTATGATTAAATTGACCAAATTGTAATAAATTTAGGATTTTTTAAAATAATTTTGATGAAATGATTTCAACTTTGAAATCAAAGGTTGCACGTCAAAATTACACACACGCGCACAAAATGGGAAACTTTTCTCAAAGTAAGTGGAGATGGAAAATAGGAGACAGCATGGTTTTTGGATAGAACCGGAAACTTGAGAATTGAATTAGTGAGAACTGGTTCGATTCAAATTTATAGGATATGCATGGTAGGTTTTGGATTACAAATATTGGGGAACTTATTCTAATTGATAGGTTCACTTGAAACCTGGAATTTGAAACAAGTCTTTGTAGTTTTTTTTTTTTGCGTAATCTTGTAACATTACGTGGCATTCAATGATGAGTGTGTTATTGAAAGCCACTAGTCTTAGTTTTCATTTCCGACAATAACCATGATTGAGACTTTTATTTTGTTAATATTTTCATAATTTTTGTGTGGCAAAATATAAGTTGTGATTAGGTGGATTGTAGTTAAGATGGCAATTAGAGGTGATGATTTACTACAATTGTTCAATTAATAATACAAGTGGAACTTTGATAAACTTTAGAATCGATCTTAAAACCTGTGATAAGATAGATTGCAGATTTTTGGGTATGTAGGGTAGGTACTAAGTTGAAAAAGTTAGAGAACCTATTCCGACGAATAGTCTCTAGATTTTGGGTGGAATTTGAATGAAACTAGAAACGTGGAACTGTTCATTCTTAATGGAAAAACAAAACACTCAACAGAGATATTGCTTTAATTCTCAATTCTACCATTTTAAGTATACACAAGCACACACAATCTCAATCTATCCATCTCAGTTCTCATATATTTGGTAATCTAATAGTGGCCTAGTCTTTCACCTCTCATTAATCTTTTTTATTTTTTTTTGGTGACTTAGGGAACCCCGTAAGCCGATAGTCGGCAAGCAAATGCCGAGGGAGCGACTGCAGGACCTACCACCATAACACTCAAAGTAAAAATCCCTAACGACACATTTGGGATTCGAACATTTCATTAATTTTGATTGCTCTTGAATTTGATTTTTTTGTTTAATAAGAAACACATGGAAAATTTTCAAAACATTAATACCCATATAAATTTACATATTGTTTTTTCCATATGCATTCTCTAAAATTTAGACATATTTTTTCATTTTCAAATTTTGAAGGAAAAATCAACTATAGTTATATTATGATCGAGGAAAGGGGACCCTCGTACTTTCGTTAGCTTATTGATTCCATGAAAGGTCAAATCAAAGATACGACCAAAATTAGTGAATTCGTGTAATCCGAGGTAAAGTTTCTCAATGGAAGATCTATGAACATCAATCTTGTTCCATCCTAGTTGACTAGGGAGGCAGGAAATGTTATTTTATTAGTCGATGGAGACAGCTTGTACGGTCTCTTTCAAAACCGTCCAATAAGGTTCATTGGTCCCCAAATTACAAAAACATTTATATGTTAAACTAATAGTGCATTCATAATTTGATTGTATTGCGATTGAGAAAAGAGCTGTCATATCTTTTTTTTTTTTTTTTTGGTAAAAAGAGCTGTCATATCTTCATTTGGCCTATTTATGAAAAATATCATGTTAAAGAAGGACATGCTAAATTCTAGAGGGGCGTTTAGTATCAAACGCTTTGTATTCTTAGATTGTATCTATGATTATATAAGTCTAACATGACATCACATTGAGAATGAGACCAAGTCAAAGATAAATAGTTGACTTCTAGATTTTCCTTTTTTCGTGTTTAAATTTTTCCACACGAATTATTTTTCAACGGTTGTATAGGAAATTTAATTTAAAAAGTAATGTTGCTACCATATATATATATATATTATATATATATATTTCGATGCATAACACTTATCTAAAGTAATTTGCATGAGTGGATCTCTAAAAGGGTAATATTGTACAAAATGAAAACCATGTCACAATAGAATCAAGTATCATAAGTATTACCATAAAATCAAGTATCTTTTACATCTCCTTCCCACGCCTAAACCCAAAATCTCAATTACTCTCTCTCTTTTGGGATATATGCATTAAAAATACTAAAACTTATTACAAAAATACACTTAAGTTATAAAACTTGCAAAAAGTATAAACAAGTCATAAAATTTGCCAGATTTGTGCAATCAAGGGCTTCCATTAATTTCATCCAACTTGACTAACGAAAAATGCTAATACATCTTTTTTTAAATATTTTTTCTCTCTTATGTAGCAATGACATGATAAAGCTAAAAACGGCATTGTGTTGGCCATTGTCACTTGGTTCCTTCTCCTCCTTTTTTTAATAAAAAATTTAGCTTGTTTTTATTTAATTCAAAAATCATATTTTGGATCAAAACAGTATTATTTTGGTCATACTATCGCTACATAAAAGAAAGAAAATATTAAAAAAATCACATCAGAATTTTCCGTCAGTCATGTTAGATATAGTTAATAAAAGGGATTAATTACATTAATTTAATAAATTTTAAGACTCAATTATACTTTCTTAATAAATTTTAGGAGTTCCAATGAGTATATCCCTCTTTTATCCTTTATATTTCATTAATTTACATGTTGTTTTTTCACGTGCATTCTCTAAAATTTAGAAATATTTTCCCACTTTCAAAATTCGAAGGAAAAATCAATTTACAGTTGCATTGCGACTGAGGAAAGGGCCCTCGCACCGACGTCCACTGAATGATTTCTACGAAAGGTCAAATCAAAGATATGACCAAATCACCGAAGTGCGTAATCCACGGTAAAGTTTCTCGATGCAAGAAGATCTACAAACGTCTATCTTTGTTCCGTCCCAGTTGATTGAGGAGGCAGGAGACGTTATTCTACCAGTCAATCGTGAGCGCTTGCACGATCTCTTTTGAAACCGTCCTTTAAAGCTTGATCGTCCTCGAAGCACCAACCAAAAAAAAAAAAAAAAAACAAAACCTTATATGTTGCTGTAATAAAAGTGTGCATAATTAGGATGGTACTGCGATTGAGAAAGGGGCTGTCATTCCAACAGAGCTATCGTACATTCAAAGATATCACCAAGTACAGTGATAGATATGCTTGGTGCTACAAAGATATTTAGGGTGCGAATGGTAACGTTTTTGATTTTTTTTGTTCCAAGGAACAGAAATAAAAAAAAATGTTTCTATTCCGGAGAATAATTTTTGAACAAAAGAACGCGTTTGGTAACGTTTATTCCGGAAATAAAAAATGAACAGAAACACGTTTGGTAAATTTTATTCTTTTTTTTATTTCTTTTAATTTTTTAAACATTTTTATTTTATTTTTCATTTTTTCCTTTCTTTTTTATTTTTTCTTTTTTCGGTCGGTCACTAGCCTCCGGCGACCGACCGACGGGGCTGGCAACCTCGCCAAGCCATGGCGAGGCTCGGCCTCGCCGGATCTCGGGCGAGCTCGGCCAAGGCGAGGCTCGGTGTCGTCCGATGCGGGCGAGGCCGAGTCTCGCCGGGGGCCAGCGACGCTCCGGCGAGGTCGCCTACCCTCGACGGCCGGTCGCCGGCCATGGCCGAGGCTGGCGACCGGCCAAAGAAAAAAGAAGAAAAAAAGAAGAAGAAAAGAAGAAGAAAAGAGAAAAAAGAGAAGTGTTCTTTTTTGGCTTCGAAGAAGTGTTTCTTTCCTCCGTAAACAACTTTTTTGTGTTTTTTTTTTTTTGCCCAATTTTGTTCCGGAAAAAAAAAAAAAAAAAGCAGAAACGCAACCAAACGCGTTTTTGTTCTTTTTTTTTGTTCCCTTAAAACAAAATCCGTATAGAAGTGTTCCAAAACACTTTTTTTGAGCGCTTCCATGCACGCCCTTAGCTGCCGACGTTTGATACATGACACACGACATAATGCGACGCAACACAACGGTATATGTCCATATAAAACTTCTAAAAACAAAAAAATAATTTTAACCCGTTGAGAGAAGTAATATATTAAATGTATATATTTATATATACATAATTAATTATTTTTATGATTATTTCGATTAAATTAATTTAACTTCAAATTCACAAATAAACAAAATAAAAAATTTATATGTTTAATTTACACTAAAGATATTAATCCATTATTTATTGTTTTAATTTGACAAATTCAACTTCATTCTAATAATTTATAAAACTTAGAGGAAAAACATGAAATTTACATTGTGGACTTGCATGTCAAGTGTGTTGGGAGAAAAGAAAACAATTTGAGAATTGAATTGTGTATTACGGAAAGTAAAAGTCATAAGAGAAATAAAATTAGATTTTTCTTCTTTCCTCATTTATTATTTGTATTATTATTTATTATTTGTTTATATATATACATTTTGACTATTCATTTATTAAATTTTTTTAAAATTGACGCAAGAATCAAAAGTTGGAAACTCGAATATCAAAATTCCAATTTAAATGTTGAAGAGTGTCGAGAAAATTAACTAATTGTTGAATTTTTCAACATATATTGACAGAATGTCCGAGAATGTTTGAGAGTATTAAAGAATGTTGGATGCGTCACACATGTTGAGTATTTGACACGGTATGAAGATTCCTAAAAAATATCAATACTTCCTAAGGGTTCTTAGATTGAATCCATTGTTGTTGCTGTGAGTCTATCATGACATAATATTGAGAATGAGAGCCAAGTTAAAGATAAATAGGGCTTCAAGATTTTTCTTATCTTATCTTTTTTCCTTTTTTTTTAAAAATTTTTTGCGTTAAACTTCTTCACACAAATTTCTGTCCACCGTCGCATTGGAAATTTAATTTAGAAAGTAATGTTGATATCAATATATATATTTTGACCCATATACATTCATTTATACAAAAATGAAAACCATTGTCACAATAGAGGTTTTTTTTTTTTCAATAAGAAAATTTATGATTTGGTTCTTAAAGCATTACTATAAAATCAAGCATCTTAAAAAGTTACTATATCTTCTCTCAACAATTTTAGGCTATGTTTGGTTGTATTTCTTTTTTTTGTTTTTAAATACTTTTTCTGTTTTTTTGTTCTTTTGTTCCCACATTTTCTTTATATTTCAATATCTCCACCATCTCAAATTACATTAAAAAGTTACATTTAATAACCTCTCTCTCAACAAATATTTACTAACTGCTCACCACGTCCAATCAATTAAATAGACTAGATCATTTTCTCGAAAAAATATTTTATTTCTCTTCATTTATATATCATCGATGATCGAGTACACGTGTAACCCGCGCCTCCATACTTAGTATTAAATGCTACTCTTTTTTGGTCGAAACTCAGTATTAAATAATGGTCCCACTCAGCGAGATTCCACCAACGACAGCAAAAACGGCGTCGTATTCCGCCTAATCGTCGATTTCCCGGCAAATCAGAGATTCTCTCCTTCTTTCCCCTAATCCGAAGCGCAAGCAAGGAAATTAAAAAAAAAAAATAAAAACAAAAAATAATAAAAAAAAGGAATGGGAAACAACTGTTCGATGGACGTTGAGTTCGGTCGCGCGATCCACCGAGAAGACGCACCGGAACGCGATCCCGGCTTCGCTGCTCATCTTCGAACGCCGGAAGACGAAGCACGAATCTCCCGACCGAGAAGAAGAAGCGGCGGCCGGGGGCGGCGGAGGCGGCGGGCGGCGAAGATCACTCGCGGCTTCTCTCCCCTTTCTTCATCGTCACCGCGCGATGCGCTCGCGGAATCCACTCTGAGTTTGGTGGAGAGAGAGTGTGCGCGCGCGCGCGATGGCCGCGGCGGAGTACAGCGACCAGAGCCACCTGCTCAGGGGGGCGGCGTCGGGGAACGACGCCGGGGAGGAGGGCGGCGATTTGGAGGCCCAGGGCGGCGGGGGGTCCGGCGGCGGGAGGGGAGGCCTCAGGGATCTGCTCAAGCATCTGGATCGCGGCCTCTCGGGCCGCCGCCATGGCTCCAAGCGGCTCGACAGGGATAGGGATAGGGAGCGGGATTGGGACAGGGGTAGGGAGGGGGAGCATGCCTCGGCGAGGGACGAGGATCATCATTTCGACGGGGAAGGTGATGTTCTGGGCGATAGCGCGCCGCCCGAGTGGGCGATGCTGCTGATCGGTTGCCTCCTCGGCCTTGCAACGGGTCTCTTCGTTGCTGCCTTTAACAACGGGGTGAGTTGGATTTCCTTTTTTCTTTTGTCCTTTCTAGATCAAACTTTGCATCGACATGGTGCTGGTTTTCGCGTGCATGAGTTCTGGTTTTCGCGCGCTTATACATTAGAAGCTTCGATTTAGTCGGTTGCTCTGTTTAATTGTATCGATCCGCTCTGATCCGTTATCGGTTTTGGTTTAGATTATGAAGAGGAGTAGGGCAAAAATAGTGAGTATGTTACTTAGGGTGCGCGGAGTTTTTCCCTTATTGGGGGGATTCTAAGTGGAACAAGGAATTGCGCATGCCATTTTTTGGTAGCTCGGTGACTCAGGGATACAAATACAATGCGTGCTGTTCTGTTTATCATTATTCACCCGTGGACCTCTGTCCTCATCGGATTTTGCTAAAGGTTACGGTTAATGCTTAATTAAGAGTTGCAGCTACTGGACTGTTGTCCTCTGTGTCATGTAAAGAGAGAAGTCCATGATGGAATGTGAATGATATTGCTTAACAAAATGGTGGAATCTTAACCCTTGAGGAAAATGTCAATTATCGAATGTCTCTTGATTACCAAACTGCAGTACTTGAAGCAAGCAAAAAGTTGCCCATCACTCTTGCCTTCCACAAATAACTTTTTCACTCAGTGAATAGAGACAGATGAAACCTGGTGAGACTTAACTGGTTTGTTTGTTATGTTCAGTGAAAGCATAGTCATGTAGGCATTGGTCTGTTAATCCCTCTTTGATACTTGACCTAGGATTTTCCTATGTGGCAAGGCAGCAGCATAACTAGAACTCTTTTGAGTGAAAGAGATCTGCTGGGAGTTATCATCAAACAACATTTGGATCTGAAGTTTATCTATCAGTTTGGGTTAGATTGGAGCTAGGCGTGGCCAGGCAATTATGAGGGCTGGGCACCTTGTATAGTTCAGTGGTGGGAATGGGTTTTAGCGAGACATAGTGTACTTCCTATCGATTGATTAGGGGGAACTCTTTTCTAATCAAGGGCTTCATTTCATGTTTATGGTAATCACTCTCTTCTTCGTGCAATTTATCTGTTAAATCTTCATAGAAGAATCTTACTAAGGCAGTTGTCATGGCTTCTAAGCAGTTGCAGATGTAGATCTTAGTGAAACATAGTGTACTTTCTATTGATTGATTAGGGGGAGCTCTTTGCTAATCAATGGTCTCACTTCATGCTTATGGTAATTACTCTATTTTCTGTGCTATATATTGTTAGATCTTTATAGAAGAATCTTACTAAGCCAGTTGTCATGGCTTCTAAGTAGTTGCAGATGTAGGTTACATTTCCCATTTTCCTGCATTACGCATAGTCTTGACTCTCATAGTGAATAAATGCTGTGTAATTGCTTGTGATGAAGAAGATGTGTAGTCTCGTTGAGTGCTGTTGGACTTTTTATTTGCCACTTGAGAAATGTTCTCTTGGGTTCCATGTCATTTGTGGCATTGTCTCTCTGTTATTTTCATTTTATGTTTCTGATGACACATTTTATTTTAATTGGATGTCTTGAGATTTGACATCAGAGTGCATATGCAGGTGCATCTAATACATGAGTGGGCATGGGCAGGTACCCCAAACGAGGGTGCTGCTTGGCTTCGTCTACAGAGATTAGCTGATACTTGGCATCGCATTCTTCTGATTCCTGTAACAGGCGGAGTTATTGTCGGGATGATGCATGGTTTGCTTGAAATATTGGATCAAATAAAGCAATCCATGTCTTCGCAAAGGCAGGGTTTTGATTTGCTTGCTGGAGTTTTTCCGGCAGTAAAAGCCATCCAGGCTGCTGTGACTTTGGGTACTGGTTGTTCTTTGGGTCCTGAAGGCCCTAGTGTAGATATTGGAAAGTCATGTGCACATGGATTCTCAATAATGATGGAAAACAACAGAGAAAGGAAGATAGCTCTTGTTGCAGCGGGTGCTGCAGCTGGAATTTCTTCAGGTACTGAAGGCTTTTGAAAACCCAAATTGAAAACATTCTGCGTGACTCGCTTCATTATTTTTGCTGGTCATAGCTTCTCTGAATCTGATTACCCACTATTTTGATAGCTGTATAAAACGTTTTTTCAGATGGAGGAATTTGTATCGTTCCATTCTTCACTTAGGAAGCTGAACGGCCGCATTTGAATTTTTGGAATTTAGCTATGGAGGCATATGATTTTCATAGATATCTCTGGATTGATGCCATGTAATAATTTATCAGGAACTAAAGATAAAGGTATATGGTATTTGTGTGGATTATAAGATTTAGTTCTTTGGGTGCAGGAATAATGTTCTATTTAGAGGAAGTCAGTTTTTAATAGCCATATTCTCTCAGGTAGCGTTGAGTGAATGTTATATGCATATTTACTGAATATGAGACAATGGCATTAGGTGAATTACTTAACGAAAGGACACTCAATTAGATCAGGCAGTGGTTGCATGCTTTGGTCTTTCTGTTTGAGCTGGGAATCTGAGAGTGGAGTTAGTGCTGATCTCTTGAATTTTTTTCATGTGAAAGCTCTGAAGGATCATCATGGCTATTCTCTTTAACTTTTAGGGAGGTATGCTGGTCATTGACGATAATTATAAGTCTATACAGTCTCATGCTCCCTGCAGTGATTTATCATCTAGGTTTTTTTGCAAAATGTATTTCTCTGCCTTGCATTAATGTTCATCTTGTGTAAAATCATCCTGTTAGACCAACTTGTGTTTAGAAAAGTGAGAACCGGTTCCTGTTCTCCCCTTTGAATACCATCCATACAAGTGATGAAGGCTATACATTTCATTGTTTTTTGCTCTGAAATTTTTGTGTAATATTGTGAATCATTTGTGGTCTTTTTGCAGGTTTTAATGCTCCACTTGCTGGATCTTTCTTTGCAATCGAAACTGTTCTAAGGCCTCTTCGTGCAGAAAATTCTCCTCCCTTTACCACAGCGATGATAATATTGGCTTCAGTTATCTCCTCCACTGTATCAAATGTTTTACTTGGGACAGAGTCGGCTTTTACCGTGCCAGGATATGATCTGAAATCTGCTGCAGGTAATTTGTCCTTAGTTCTTCTGTCACTATCAGCGGATCTAATGCACCTGACTTCTCATTAGTTTTGCAGTTTATGATGTTAAAAGTCCTTGTGCTTGGTCAGGAGACTCCTCTTACTTGCTTACCTTCTGAGCCGAATGCATTACGACTTGTTTATGAATTACATGTGATGTTATCTTTAGTCTTGGAATTCTCTTCTCCTTTGAGCATGCCCTCTGCTTTTACCCTTATGGCATCCCCTCTATGGATGGGGACCCTATCAGTTTTTGAAGTTGCTTTATTTTGGTTCTTTGGCTAGTGGATTGGATGGGGTTAACTTGCACTTCAATTTTGGCATCTTTTGTACATATAAAGGCAAATGGAACAAAATTTTAGCTGATTGGCAGTGGGCTAGACAAATAGAGCCTGTATCCTTTAAATCAAATTTATTCAAAAAAATATAGTCCTTGCAGTCTCTTTTCCTTGCTTTTGATTTGCTTGTAGAGCTTTGGTAGGTTGTGCATGAACGTGTTAATGCCAATACCACCTACACCTTGAATAGATCCAGTCAAGGTTATATCTCAAATATTCAGTCCAGCGCAAGTGGTTTTGGATGTACTGGATGTCTCATTAAAATAATCAATTTAAAGCAAAGTAATGTCTGGCAATGTATCAGTTTCTTGCAAATTATTGACTTGAAACTCTTTCGCCCTGGATCCCTTGGTAGATACTGAATGATCTTCAGCCTTTGTTTGAAGCATACTTATACCTGCAAATAGTCACATGCCTTTGATTTGCATGCTGACAATTTGATTGTCTGTTTCTGTGTAAAGAGTAGTGATAAATCTGCTAAAAAAAAAATAAAAAAAAAAGAGTAGTGATAAATATTGGGCAATAATAGATGTAATGAACCACCAGATTTTCTGTTTATTTATGAATTCTTGATGTACTTTTTAAATGATATTTTGCAGAGCTCCCTCTGTACTTGATACTGGGAATGCTATGTGGTGTGGTAAGTGTTGCCTTCACCCGCTTGGTCAGTTGGTTTGCCAAATCATTTGAGTTTATAAGGGAAAAATTTGGCCTTCCTACTGTTGTTTGTCCTGCTTTGGGCGGTCTGGGAGCTGGGATTATAGCTCTTAAATATCCTGGAATTCTTTACTGGGGTTTTACAAATGTGGAGGAAATTCTACATACCGGGAAAAGTGCATCTGCACCTGGAATTTGGCTGCTGACACAACTAGTAGCCGCCAAAGTTATGGCTACAGCGTTATGTAAGGGTTCTGGTCAGGTAGGGGGCCTGTATGCACCAAGTTTGATGATTGGTGCTGCTGCTGGTGCCGTATTTGGAGGCTTCGCTGCTCGTATTGTTAACTCTGCCATTCCAGGCAATGCTGCTGTTGCCCAGCCACAGGCATATGCACTGGTATGTTTTCTTGCCGCAGTGGTGTGTGTATCCACAAACCCCCCCTTCCTTCCCCCAACACCCCCACTCAAATTCTCAAACCTGCCCTTCGGTTTGAGAGAAGTCTTGCGATTAACTCTTCTCTAGTCAAAACTGGTTCTCAAAAGCTTCAAAATATTGCTGCAGGTTGGCATGGCTGCTACATTAGCTTCTGTGTGTTCGGTGCCATTGACGTCAGTTTTACTTTTGTTCGAGCTGACTAAAGATTACAGGATATTGCTTCCACTCATGGTAATTCGTTTTTCTAATATTTATTTTCATGGGGTGGTCTGCTGCTAGATCCATCATTTGTATCATATTTGCGGTGGAACATCGTCCAATTGTTTATTTGTGTCATCACACATTTATGTTTTCAGGACAGGTAGCAACAGAATTTTCCTTGCTGATGTTCCTAAATCGTGCATATTTGCTACCTTTCTGGATATGTCATTGCAAAGACATTTCCTTGTGGAAGAGGATTCTATGTTGAAAACTGATAGTTGTCTCCCCTAACAAAATATATTTCCACCAGAACTAGTACCCCACCCTCCATTTTTGAGAGATTAAAAAGGTAAACAATGTCCGTGCCACCAGGCCATGAATCATACTCTTGAGGGCTCCTCCTCCAACACCATGCCCATCCTTCAGATTAAACGGCTGTTTTGTTTCCCCATATCTCTTGTGGAATGACCTTTCCTGATTCAGCCATGTTCTCTAGGGGTACTAGCGTCTGACCTTAATTTGATGTAAAATGCAAATGGCTCTAACCTTTTTCCTGCTAGTCATACGCTGTCCAGACGTAATATGCCTGAAACAGTGGCCTGTCAACTACTCTGGCATTAACATCTTTTGTTGTACATCTTTAGTGGCTTTGATTGCCAGTTAACTGTTCACCACGATACAACCTTGGAATGTTTGTCGCACTTGTTTCTGCTTCATATTGCTCAGATCAAGCCCAGTCAGTTTAATGGTGATTTGTGATTCATAGTGAAATCTATACTTAAGTCTGGTGTATTGATTTTGTTCCTAACAAATTTAGGGAGCTGTTGGATTAGCAATATGGGTGCCCTCTGTGACAAACCAAGCCAAGGAGACTGAGGCATCTGATGCACGAACTCCACGAAGAGGCTATTCTTATCTTTCACATGCCGAAGACAATAGTGATGCTGAGTGGAGGCATACTGAAGGGCATGGTCTAGAACTACTTCCCATTGATGCTCAATGTGAAGTGGATAACGAAGATATTCTTTTGGCAGATCTTAAGGTATTTGTGATTATTGTTACTAATTGAAGTTCGAATGCTCTCGATTAATTTTCTGGCCTGCTACGTTTACCCTAGCATTTCTTATTTGGCTTTCTATGTTGCACTCCAGGTATCTCGGGCAATGTCAAAGAAGTATGTGAAGGTTTCTCCTGCCACGACCTTGAAGGATGCCAGTAAATGCATGCTTGATAGCAAGCAAAATTGTGTGATTGTGGTTGACAAGGAAAATCTGCTCGAAGGGATATTAACATATGGTGACATAAGACGTTATTTATCCAAAACACCTATAGATGCTTTGACTGGTGATGCTGCATTAAAGGATGTATGTGGTTACACAGAGCTTCTCTTTCTTACTGTATATTTATTATTCCTCTCAAATGTCATAGTCATTCTGTAGTTATTGACGAACTCTGCACCAGAATTCCTTTTTCCTTTTTTTTTTTTTTTACCAATTGAAGCGTGGGATTCCTAAACTTAATGCCCCCCGGCCTTCCACCCCCCAACCCCACCACCCCAAAAAAGACCTTTTGGCGGACTGCCAAGGGTCAATAATCAAAATCCCTTGTCTGATTATTGGGATTGTAACTTTTACAGGCAAATACTACTCTCGTTTCTTCCATATGTACAAGGAAGATAACTTATCGTGGCCAAGAGCGTGGACTTCTAACTTGCTACCCAGACACTGATTTAGAAACGGCAAAAGAGGTGATGGAGGCGAAGGGGATCAAGCAATTGCCTGTGGTAACGCGTGGTGGAGATCCTCCAAAAGGACGAAGGAGAAGAATTGTTGCTATCCTTCACTATGATTCAATACAGACCATTCTCAGGTTTTTACCATTTTCACTATTATAATGTTGTTGGGAATTGTCTTCTGCTCTTGATTGTCTAAGTAAGTACTCTCATTTCATGGGATATTTTCTAGTTGCTAGGCTCCTGAAACATAGATCTATTGAAAAGGATGGCTGCTTTGAAAGTATAAGGGTAGCTTTAATGCAAATGGAAAAATCCTACATGTTTCTTTAGCATATCTTAGACCACATCACTTACGAATGAATTGTATTCTGCAAATTTCTTGAGTTAGGAGATTCTAGTGAAATGGTTGGTTGTATGTATCTTGGCAGATGGTTCACGCTACTGTGCTTAACAAGGTTAGTTTATATTCCATTAAGTCTGTCATGGTGTGTGAAGAAGTAAATCTTTGACCAAAAAGAAGAAGTAATCACTGGCAATGTGGCATGTCTGTGACCTTTCTTCGAATTGTTGCTACTCTCTTAGGAGCCTCCATTCAATTCATAATTACTGATTTGCTCCTGACAAATATGAGAAAGAAAAGAAAGGAGTTGAAATCCTGTGCCTGTCAACGTTAATTGCTTTGTGAGCTTATCATGAGTCTTGTTTGCTATCAGAATTGCTTGTTACTCCGTTTCACACTCTGGCTCATCATGCATGCTCATGCTTTCATAATGTAAATGGTGATCTCTCTGAAGTTTCTTCTTAATAGACAGAATTTTGCGTATGACTTTTGCTTCATGACATGAAGGCTGACATTCCCATGTTGATGCAGAGATGAAATAAAGCACCGAAAAGATGTAAATCAACGCAGAATAGAAAGCAATCTTGAAGACTCGATTTCAAACTCCCATTAAAGAGGCGACTTATTTGAAGAACCTTTTCATCCCTCTGCGGCCAAACTGCCAGCAATTTTTAATGTGTCTGCTGAAAGTTTGCCTTGTCCAGATTGTGATACGGTCTGCGGAGTCGGTCTTCGATAGAACCGTGTTGGCAGGGGCTGTCTGGCTCCGAGGATTCTTTGATCGATACAGCCAACAAAAGATGCATCTTTGTATTTGACCAGAATTCATCTTGCGATTTTTTTCATTTTTATATACAGCTCACTCCAGGTCCTTCATCGATGGACAAATGTCGTGGGTCGATGAAAGAAATAGTCGCATGAAAGGAGATATGTACCCAATAGTGTAGGAAAGTAAATTCCCTGCGTCCTACAAAGTGTCATTTTCCTCTCAAACCTGATAATCTACGCAATGAATCAATTAAAGTAGTGTGAAGTGCTGGATGCATATCCTTTATACCTCTCGTCCACAGGGACTGGATGATTCATGTTGCCTCGTTTAGAGATGTTAAGCTGAATGAACATGGTGAACTTTTGTCTGGTTGCTACACCATTACAATTCTTTCCTATTGAATACAATATGCGCACATCGCGCCTACTTTTTGCATCCCAGAAGCAGCTCAATATTCTTTTACCCTTCAAAGCTTGATGAACTGGACATATGACTCAGCATGGCTTTGGTAGCAAATTTTTAGACAACGAGGCTTCAAATTAGCAACTACCATGTTACATGAATTTGAGCTGCGCGCATCACTGAACGGGAAATGGAGGGTACTATATTGTCAAAACCAGGAAGAACGTCAACTCAGAACTTGAGAAGTCAAACAAACAAAACAGGAGTATGTATCGCTATTGAAAAGCTATATATATTATCAGGTGATGTTTCTTCTCTTTAAGCAAAAACAAAAGGGTGAAATTTACATCTGAGGTCCAAGCGGCAGTCTACTCATAATATGCTGATAAACCGAGGAGTTGTTAGACAAGTTTGGACCAGGCTCAGACATTGGCTCAGCCTTTGGTTCTCCTTTCGGTAACATGAATCCCATTTCATGTACTTGGTGCTGCTGAGCCAGAAATGGATGAACAGGCAACATCGGAAGATTGCCCTGGCCAGGACCCATCCCAGCCATTGCAAAATTCGCCAGTCTGGGTGGATTCATTGCGAAGGAAAATCCAGGACCGGGGCCTAGTTGCTGTCTTCCAGGTAGGCTAAACGAACCCAATGACCCGGGCCCCTCATACCTCCCCATCATGCTATGGACTTGTGAGGGCTCCGGCCTATGGACCTGAGTCTGAACTGCAGAGGTGGTGGACTGGGTTGGTATAGCGCTTGATCCGCCAGAGTTGACATGGCTGCTATTCCGAGCAGCAGGAACATCATGATTATGCTTCCCTTCATACGTAGTAATTACTGACTTAAGGTCATGTGACGCCCTCTCTACGTGCTTCCTAACCGTGCAGCCAGCACTTGTGCACTTGTAGTAACTCCTGCATTGAAACCAAAGGTCTTCAGTTTCAAGCTTTGCAATGCGAGCTTTCGGAGAAAATAGAAATAAAAAAAAATCTCACGACATATGGTCATTTTCTATGTACTCCACTCTTAGAGAGACAACTTTTCTCGCTTAGCTTTGGATGTTATTGCAGTCTACAACAAGAAAATTTCAATTTCAAATGGGAGATGAAAATGACAGTGACCTTGGGTTCGGGTTTCCCTTCACAACTTTCTGCCCATACTTGCGCCAGCGATAACCATCGTCAAGAATATCTACCTCACTGGTCGTCTGGACCACAACTCTGGGCTCACGAATGGCTCTTGAAGCCCCACTCATATCAGTTGCATAGGCTTCAATTTTCCTGAAGAACCACGGCATGAAGAGACGCTCAGATTCTCTAATGTCTAAAGAAAGGAAAAAGAGACCAAAAGACATGCAGAAAACAGGGAGACATTAATACCTTCTCTTTGAATCAGATTCATCTTCTTCTCCATCGTAAGCCAAAGATACACTGCCGTGTGTCTGCTGCTCATCATCACATTCATCATTTGAAAAAGTAGAGGACGCATCCACCTGATCCCCTGATTCCAATTGATTACCACCATTCTGTGCCTGTAAAGAGGTCGGAGCATTGCTACATTCGGGGCCATCAGATGGTGATGATGTGACCTCGAGGTTATCCTGCCTCCACTCTGATCCTCCCATACCAGCAGTTTTCTGCATATTAGCCCATGCTGGATCAGGGTCAGTAGCATTCTGCAAGCCCATCTGTTCTGGATTGTCCAACTGCATGTCACCAAAGGGATTAGCTCCCCCAATAACAGATCGGCGGTTCGGTGGAGGTTTCAGGTGATTGTGGGCCCCCTTGTAGATGATTTCTGTAATATGGCCCTCATGAGATCGTTCCACCTTCTTTTTTACTTGACAGCTGGGATGAGTGCACTTGTAATAACTTCTTGGATACTCGCTTCCCTTGACTTGTTTCTGTCCATATTTTCTCCAGTTATATCCATCTTCAGAAGGGCTGCCACCATTAACACCTACCAAGGAATCTCCGCTGATTCTTTGGTCTCCTTCATCATCTTGTTGCTCGTCCAGCGGCGGAGAATGTTCAGGATCACCAGTAACAGTACTGAAGTTCCTTTGATCAGATGGCACCCCATCATGACCAGCAACATTTTCTGCTGATGACCTGGAAAAGTCTCCCTGAAATTGGAAGCCACTTCCATTCTGGGATTGCAATTTGGTCGCTTCCACATTACGAGATTGGACAGAATTTTCTGACTGAACTGAAACCTCGATTCTGTGGTAAGACTGCTGAGGAAATGTAGCTTGATTCGTCTGCATGTTGAAAGTACAAGACATAGACTAAGTAACAGAAATAACAGTCACCAAATTGTTGCCCATCTTTCAAGAATCAAGAAACTAAGCTTAGAAATTTACACGTCTGATAATTAGCTTGAGACATATTACTTGAAAATCATATATTTCAAGTATCTAATAAAGAAGATAATTACTTTGCTCCCAGCACCAAAAAAGGACGAACTCGAGTCCCCAAGAGGCTTGAAAGCAAAGGATGAAGAACTGTTCTCCTCAAATGGGTTATCTTTACTTGTATTTGCATCTAACATCAACCCGGAGCTCCTGCTATTATTGTTATGAATGAAAGGGAACTTTCCTGTGGTCGGAGAGGGCTGAGCCTGCCAAAGGCAGAAGGCAATGTCTCAAACTTGAGAAACCAAATTTTGCATAAGTGAAGACATTACAACTTACAAGCGCATTAACAACCACACAGTACTTCAAGAACCCACCCACAGAATATATAATTTTACCTATCTCCTTTATCACACACTCGACAAGTCCATATAAACACGCACCATCCAATCTCAACCTTCAAAAGACAGCCCAACAGCAACAGAATGATCAACCTCCAGCTTACCAGCGTATTCGAGAGGAAAACTGGGGAATCGAGAAGTGTTGTAGGACTTAGACCAGGCGGGATCGTCAAATAAGGAGACCGAACATCAGGATTCGACGATAGATCAGCAGATCTAATTCCCTCTGTATTTAATCTTGGGGCATTAAACCCAGCTCGGGCTGCCAACCTTTCCCCAAGACATCCACGCGAATACCCTTTCTGCTCAACAGCCAAGCCAGATTCAATGGAGTGGTCACCACCACTAGGACCAACTCGTTTTGTGTCCTTGTTTTCAAAGTTTCCCATCGTCACCCTCTCTTGAGATCCTAGAAAAAGCCCCCCTGTCTTATTGTTTCCAGAAGCTTCGAGTCCTGACCTCAAACCAATGTCATCACCAAGCATCGCGGTGAAAAAGGTTCTTGGGCTTGGACTGGGAGGCACCCAATCACCAATCACGGCAACATTATCATCTGCCCCATTCATGATGTAGCTAACCCTTAGCTCAAAGTGAGGATAGACGGAAAACTATCGCGGTGTTGTAGAATGTTCTGAAAAATATGAACCATACAAGAAACATAGGAGATGTAAGAATAGGTACAGCCATATTGAGCTGCAGTTTGAATAAACGCATAAAACATATTTCTACTGAAATTCGACAGGGATAAAGGGGAACCATGAGATAAAGTTCCCTTTGAGAATTGCTCAAATCAAGCAGGTATTACACAGAAGAGTACAAAGTATATCCAATCAACTGCTCGGTATATTTTGAATCAAATCAATTCCAAGAATCTGAGAAGCAAAGCGGTTCCTCCAAAAAGAAATTCGAGATCAGGAAATGATCTGTAAGCAGAACACATTATCACATGGAAAAACAGAAAGACAAGATATTTACATTCTTTTGGGTTGTCCTTTTGCACAATCAACTCTGTCAACGATGCTGCTCTGGACACTTAAAAACAATTGGACCCAGAAAAACCCACAAGCTAGCGAAAAGACTCCAGATTTTCTGACAGGAAATCATGGATCATATTCCAAAATTGGCCAAGATCCGTCGATGACAAAACCAGATTAACAGACATCGCGATCTAAAAATAGGGAAACCAAAACATTACACAATGTGGAAACGTGCCTGTCCGCTTCCAGTCGACAGGAAAAGAAAAACCAAGACGGCAAAATCACACCTTTCCAACAAAAAAAATTTATCAAGACATGGCCCAGAAATGCATACAAAGAGAGTGAGGTACGAAATGCAAAAAATTTTCCCAAAATTTCAGAATCAAAAGAAGGTAAAGATAACAAAACCCAACGACGAAAAAAAGAGAGAAGAAGAGAAAAAGCAAAGACAAGGGGTGTGAAACTCCATTATTGGAAATGATTACCTGCTTGATTGTGGAGTCAATGCTACGATGATTTCAACAAGGACCTGCCCAGCAGCAAACGCCACCACCTCCTCCTGAAATGCCCAAAATTAAAAATTCAGCCTACCCTTTTCTCCAAAATCCTCTCTTTCTTTTCCACGGCTTCTGTCCTGTCCCTTCTCTTAATTCAGCTCAATGGGAACACCCACTTCGTTTCTGGGCGTCTGGAAAAAAACGAGGTTAAAAACAAAAACGCCCCCCCACTTCTTTAACCCCTCTCTCCTCTCTCTCTCTCTCTCTCTCCCTCTCTCCCTCTCTCTGCGTCAAAATGACATGATTGTGTCCTTTGAGGAATTTGAAGGGGGAAAAACCAATATTGTCTTTATATGAAAAGAAGGAAAAGGGGGAGGATGGGATGTGTAAAAATGAGAGTGGTGGACCTGGAGGGGAAATGGGGTTGGAATCTTTGGAGAGACAGGGAGAGACGGTGAGGGAGAGAAAACAAAAAAAAGAGGGGCTTGCACTGTTGCGCACACACAGGCACAGCATGTATATTTTAAAATTTTCCCATTTAATCAAGGAAAATCATTTATTACTGTCTTGTTTTCTGGTCAAGTTATTTATTACCTTCTGTTATTTTGAAATTCTTTTCTCTCCTTTGTGTGCAAATCTTGATTTTTTTCCCTCCCCAGAAGGCATTCCGAGGTTTTTTCCTGAGGGCCAAAATGCCCTCTTTGCCCCAAGTAGGCTGACAAATCACGGCACAATACCTGTTGCCGGGGCTGCTGTGCAGGGGCAATGTTGTCCTGCAAAAGAGAATATGATCGGCCCAGATTGAGCACTAAATATTTGGGGGGAGAAAAAGAATTTTCCTTTCTTTAACATCTTCTGGAAAACATGGAATAGCAAAAACATATTTTAAGCTGGGCTGTCACCTTATGAGCCGAACATCTGCAATCTCTCTCTACCCTTTAAAAAGGCAAAGGATCTTAAAACCGTCTACAGAGATTTTTGGGTTGATTCCAGATCATATTATTTAATTATCTTTTCTCTCCCCCTACTTTTTAACCTCCCTTTTTTCTGTGTAATATCACAATTTCCACACTCTCAATGATAACTCTTCCTGGAAATTATAAACAATCCGAATTTTTTTCATTAAATACTGAATTTTCATTAATCATTTATTTTGCAAATCTAATATAGGTCCGTGTTGAAAACTCATTCGATCGAATAAGTACCTTATGTTAAAATTGAGAAATTCTAACTCGAATCTTTACTATTCTCTTATTTATTATATGTATTTACTATTTAGGTAGAATACTATCACTCATTGTTATTAAAAAATTCAAAGAAACCTTAGAAACAGAAGAAAGGGGGGAAAGGTGAGGAAGAAATAGATATAAAAAAAGAAATAACTTTCGAAACGAAGGGGACTAAATAGGAAAAAGAGGGATCCACCGAAGAAGATCTTGGAAAATTCATTTTTCCATGGGCAATATCCCTAATAAATGACTCGCCCAAAGCAAGCTTAAACAATCGTCTCAAATTTTTTCTAGCAGTTACCCATTATCTAACACCGCACGTAGAAAATATATACATTGCCCCTACAAGAATATCAATTAATTTCTTCGATTTTGTTTAAAGTTAATAAATAATAAATAATTAGTGTCCTTTGCTCATTGCATTGAAAAAAACAGGGATACAATATTGATTGGACCAGCTAATGATGGTAAAAATTTACACGCAATGGCTTCTATAAGCAGAGCACCCACAACCCTCAAAAAAACAAAATGGATCTAGTTTGAGATTTCGGGTTTGGTTTTTCGATTTAAGAAGGACGTTGACGAAGATTTTGCAGCTTGTACAGGGACCAAATCTCGATTGCGTGCAAATGAGGGGGCGGAAATACGAATAAATAAAAGAATGCTGAGGACCAATCGCCAAGGGGAACACGCGTCAGGGACAAGAAGGTACAGTCTGTTTCAAGACGGCTAAAGAAAGCATCGGAAGGAGAAGAAGAAGATCGGAGCTTCCAATGGACACGACTGGAGATATGCTTTGCAGTTGCAGGCTACGCAAACGCAACCTGCCAATCGGCCCCTTTCATGTATCATTATTATTGTACAAGACCTTGTTTCATCTCTTTTAATTTTTTTTTTTTTATTTTTTGTAAAAAAATTTCCTCACAAATCTCGTTGATGAGTACTCTTGAAAATTAAAAGAATGTTTAGAAATTCCACATGGCATGAATGAAAAAAAAAGAAAGTTACAAATTGATGCTTTGTGACACACAAGATTGTTGCAGTCGACTCAAAAATGTCAATTTGGTGAGCTTGATTCTTTGTCGACCTAGCATCTCAAGTTTATGTTTTTAAAAAGTAATTTCACACGAACCATTCAATGTGGATACAAATAAAGCATCTGTAATTGTGACGATTTAGATGTAGAATTTGTCGATACACAATCTAGTCAAAAAGAAAAAGAAGATAAATTTATATTAGGTTTTTCCCTAACAACTAATGCAACAACGTTCGAATTAAAAAAGATAATTTTTTATTTAATTTTTAAGAGCTAGGGTTTTTCTATGGAGGGAAGGGAACCAAGGGAAGCACGGAGGATCGTCCAGCTCGCGCAGGCGAGAGACGCTCAGTTGAAAAGGACAACAAAAGCGGTGCTCATTTTTAAACCCATTTGTTTGGCACCTTCTGAATTTTTCGGTTTATTATTTTATTCTTTATAATATGCTTTTCTTTTTCTTTTATTTTCCTTCCTTTCAAAAAGGACAGGTTGATTGATAATGATTTGCTATCTCTAAAATATATTCTTTGAAGAGATTGGGATCGAATTCTAGGCTAAAAGCCTATTCATACCCTCTTTTCCAGTATCTTCCTCTTTTCTTTTTCTTTTTTCTTTTAGTTTTACTTTATTTTCTTTTTGCTTGTTCTCCCCTTTGCGCACTATCTTTTAATTATAAGATAAATCCCAGTAATCTGGAAAAATTCTTGGAAGGGGCTGCTACAATTCTTAGGCCAAAAGGAATTGCAAAAATAATTAGAAAATATTGGGAGTGGGGGGGGGGGGGGTTGAATGTAATAAATGAAAGAAATGGCTTTATTTTCAAGACGGATGGATTAATTTGGTGGTGATGAGAAGATGTCTCTTGGGCTTTTCAATGTGGTGGGCACCTAAATGCATGAAGCAGGACAAGCAAAGATGGGAAATGTCTTGGAACAATGCATGTGACTCAGCCCCCCAGAAAAAAAAAAACCCAAAAATAATTAGAACAGTAATAACAAAAAACTGCTGGCATTTGCATGAAATATAGATATATACTCGAATGGAAAAAATTTAGGTTATTGGAATTGGGACCGAAAGGAAAATTGGGCATGTTATCATAAATCTGAATTTGTCGGCTACCTAATTTGATAAATCATTTAATGGATGAGATATGACTGACCCTCCATTTTGATGGGACTGAGAATTAGTAAGGAGTGCTGATTAAGAAACCGAGAGATGATGAGAGAGGACCCAATTTGGCAAACACCCAATAATTATCAGCAAGATAAATTACAAAACAAGCTATTATAAAATCATTTGGTTGGTCCTTATCCACATTTTTTTAGAACTTAAATAAATAAAATTCCACCTGGGCTTATATTTTCAAAAATGAAAATTTTAATAAGTGTAATTTTGGAGCAATTTATCTTTAAGATGAGGTTTTTTTTTTTTTTTTTGGGGGGGTAACTTGTCTCTTCATGTATCATTGATTGACTTAATAAAGCTATGTTGCTAAGATATGATGAGTCCATCCAGCTCACCCAAAGAGATATTTCTCAGCATAAGCTCCATATTTATAATTATATATGAAAAAAAAAATAATGTATGCATCAAAAGCTTCACTTGACACATAAAATTGCAAAAGTTTGATAAAATCTATGCAATGCGCATAAATCAGTTGATTGTGTTGACATGCCCATTTAAGCATTCTTGCTTGCCGTGCTTCTTCAACGGGACATGGAAACGCTATCGGTTGTAATTGGACATGGAAATAAAAAATCAGCAGATAACGCGATACATGCATTACGTAAAAGGTCTGAGATTTTTTTTTTTGACCCTCCTTGCTTTCTAAGAAGGGAAGGGAGAATTACATGATGGGATCGATCCAAAAGGGAGCACAACTAGAGAGATTTAAAGCTTTGTTTGCGGGTGTTAGAAAATCTGTTTGGGGAAGATGCCAATTGGAGCCACCATATCATCCTCGAACCACATTAAAAAACAGTCCCCCATATCAAGTCAAAAGCTACCAAACAGAAGTTCAGTCAATCTTCCCTCCCGACCCCTTTTTCCTATTTCTTTCTCTCTCTCTCTTTCTCTCTCTCTCTCTCTCCCCCTCTCCGATTGAAAATTTATAATTGATTTATGTTCTCCAATTGAAAACTTTACATTAATGTATGCAATTATTTATAGAGCGGGGACAGGGTTGGTGGGGCTTTATCTAATTTGCCCGGTCAAAAAGGCCTCCTCTGACCAGGTCTTTGTCCTTTTCTCAGTCCCCCCTGTCACTGGGCCGTTGTGGATGTCACCCAAAGTTCTTCCTTCTGCTCTTTTTCCCGCAGAGGAATTTCCGGGGCGAGCAATCGGGTCGGTTTAATATCGGATCTTTTTTGATATCCAATTTGGAGTGGAGCCGGCCGACCTTACCCCAATCGACTTCGGATCGGTTCACACATAGACCGAATAACTTCTTGAGCAAAAAAAGAGAAAAAGAATGAGAGAAACTGGCTTTAATTAGCTCGACTCCGATCTTATAGTATGTTGCTATTGGTGTAATGACCTAAAATGTGAAGGATAAGAATCAGGAAAAATTTCAAAATATATTCACTTGTACTTGTTTATTCTAAATTTCTTTATCTGATGCAAAATATTTCAAATTTGTATATGTGTGACATATTCACCATCTATTAATAAGCATCACTAAAAAAATATAAACATAAAGACTAAAAAGTAAGCAGCGTTGATGTGATACCCACGTGACGTATGTTAAATAAAAACAACTTTTTTTCCTAAAAAATACATCACGGAAGTTAGAAATGAGGTAAATACATCACAAAACTTTTAGATTTTCTATTTGGAATCTTTTTATATTACAAAAAGAAATTTAAATAAATTTATGAGGGTGAATATAATTTGAGATTTTTTTTTCCTACTTGAAACCCATCTTTGTAATGCGTTTGACCAGTGCTGGTGAGTACTTTTCCAGTTAATTTTTGTCAAAAGAATAATATGAGAGGCGTTCAAAAACGAACACGGGAAAGCCGGACATATGGACTCCAATCCCCTCAAAGTGCGCATGCATCGTCCCCTCGTTAATCGTAATTGCCAACAACCATTATTATTATTTTTTTCATTAGGATGGTTCAGAATTTGTAAAATAATAATAATTATAATAAATGATTAAATGATAATGGAGATCCAAGACCACAGACCTTCAATTGGAGGATCATAGATTTTTAATTGTATAGCTTATGAAAGACATAATGGAATAATAATGACATAATTAGCCATTACAATAGTTGTTCGGTGGAACGATGTTAAATAAATACATAACATTTTTTTGATCTATAAAAAAGAAAGAAACATTTAACATTTGGCATGACCAAATATTGTTTTAATAAAAAATGATTGACTAAACTTAAAAAGAAACTTAATGATTTTACATAATTAATCATCCCTTGATAGAGCTACTCTAACAGGCATTACCACAAAACTCCAAGAAGTTAACATACTGGATTTTCCCAATTTAAACACATTTTTTTTCTGTTTGCCCATCAATATAAAGATTTTTGCAAATTTTTTAATATAGAAAAATAATATCTACTCTTGCTTTTCTTTTGACAGGTACCAACTCCTGCTTTTTCAGCGAACGATCCTTGTACCGATTGGGTTTATTCTCCGCAATAAAGCTGAAACGTGTCCTCGAATTCTCAGAATTTTACCATAAGATATTTTTATCTGTGAAAAAGAAATAAAAAAAGGTAAAATTCACGGAGGACACAAGCAGGGCAATGAGAAAAGAGGAGATGGGCGGTTTCCGTCGGGAGCCGAAAAAATCAATCAATCAATCGATTAATTAAATTGATTAAAATACCATATTAGCAGCACTTCCTTTTTCTTTTCCTTTTTTAGTCTCTCTCTCTCTCTCTCTATATATAACATGGTTGTGATTTGATTTTAGTGGAGGGACCCCCAAAAAGACTGGAATTTTAGAAAGAAGGACCTGATTTTCTGAATCTTGACCCACCAGACCGGTTTTTTTCCCTTTGTCAGTGGGGCCCTTATTACATTGGACTTTTGATTCCTACGACGGACTGTTCTCGTACATTGCAAATTTACAGGTCCAACTTGGATCCCGCCACAGTTGGAATTTGGTTAAGACCGCATCAGATTATACCTAAAAAGGCACGGTCAAGCATTCGAATCTCCACAACGCCGAATAATTCTTAGGGGCTGCCGCCCGGAGCTTGCCTTTGCTTGCTTCCTAATTATTTAGCCACGGCGGTGTACGGAGACCACTCATTATACGGCAGTGCCGGTCAGATATGTCAAAATGGGTCATATATCATTTTTTAACCTTATATTTGATAGGCTAAGTTATTAGATGAATTAATCATACTCGGTAAATGAATTACAAATGAATTTAAGATAGTAGAGCTTAAAAAGAAATATAGATTAGTCATGTTCGGTAAATGAATTATAAATAAATTTAAGATGTAGAGCTAAAAAAGGGATGTTAAACGAGTTCAAAGTTTATTCAAACCCAACCAATCTTTGTAACCACCTTACCTTCTATGAGAAAAGAATACACTTCGTAGACCGTTCCAACTACGGTAACAACGAGACACAACGACCTAATAACTCTATAGAAATGCATCTTCTTTTTTTGAGGGGGAGGGGAGACCCTTACCCTTGACCTCAAGGAACAATAATCGTATGCATAGTATGTGCTGCGAAATTATTTGCAACTACTCGAAGAGGCACTAAGACAAATATCTTGTTGAAATAGCTAGGTTGGAGGGTTCTCTGCCACCTTATTGTGATGCGCCACGTTAGAAGTCCGTTCAGGTGTGACGAGGCCTTGGCTCCGTGCCTAATTGTGGGGTACACCCTCCAAGCAGAGGCATGTTTTCGGTTTACTGAAGAACTATGTTTGTCGAGCTTGTGCGAGAAAGGCATTTCAAGAATCACAAATACTAGGAATTGCCAGAGTTTTTTTTTTTTTTTTTTTGATACCAAGGAACTGCCGGAGCCCCTTACGGAGTCACATGACCCGCTAATGCCCGGTGATACCGTTGGGCCTCACCGCAAGCTGCTATTTAGATAGAGTTGGTACAAGGAGAAAATAACAAAATTAGTGCCTATGCTATCCATAGGTAACTATATTAGTATTATTTTGTGACATCCCAAAGCATCACAAGTGCCACATGTTTTTAAATTTTATCTATTAATTATTAACAGCATATGAAATCACAATAAACACATCATCTCCTACAAGAAACCACATGTGTTTGATGATATACATATGCATCTTCTTAATAATAACATTAGTAGTTGCTAACTTGTTACGCCATTAAGTAAAACACGACAACATACATAGTCCTAGGAAGAAGGCTGAGTCAACTAAAGCCACTACTCTCGTACTAACCCAAAAGCGAGCCACCATCTAACTTAGGGGTTGCTGGCCTCATACATCATCTTGTCCATGTAGAAAATTATTCATATAAACAACTAATTAATCAAGAAGAAATTGATCCATATATGATTGTAAAATACGGAGATTAATAAACACAGCGGAATTAAAACATACTTGTATAAGCCATTGCTTCACTTAAAGAAAAATAAATCACTCTGATAATTAGAGATCTATCGGAATGCTAGATTTTCCTCTCTATGACTTATTTCAGTATAGCAGCTTTCAATGGGATTAAAGCAACTAAAATGTATAACCTATCATTTTATAGGCTAGAGAGGGGATCTAGCAAACCCTAATGAACAGTGTGTCAACTAGGCCCTTTCCATTATGGGTCTCAGTTAAACACAATTGCCTACACTTTGCTGTTCAACTAGGTCCGTTATTAATATATGTCAATACCCAATTCAATCAGATCATTGTAGGGTTCAACAAATATTGAAATATTCATTAACCCGATTATTTAAAATAGAAAATTAATTAATTAATGTAAGCCTATATTATAGGAAAATTCCAACATTCTCCCACTTGGGTTACATTAATTAACTTATTTTATTTGAAAAAGATTTTATATTGAAAATGACACTATCGAGTTAATAATTGAAAATTTTGTTTTATGTGGCCACAACTTTAAAAAATAATATTCCCATAACGGCATCTCAAAATCAATCTAGTCCTATATAACCTTAGTATAGGATTATGGGGATCAATGTGTTAAGAAAATACCACAATACATTACCTTTCATAATCACATATAATAAGTATTATATTTTCATGGATCATGGGCCTAGTAGTATAGTAAGAAATAGTGCCAATATGTGATTAAAATATACACTATTTCTTATTAGTCATCAATGCAATTTCTCAACGACATGAGACTGCATTAGCGCAATTTCTAAAAAACATGAAATTGCACAACTATGTCACAATCCAACATGAGATCTCATAATTAGTGACATTCAGTCATTTTTAAACTAAAATTTGTTTAAAGATACTGTTTTATACTTTCATTTCTTAGTCAATAGGAGAAATGATAACAATAGAATCAATAACAAAAATCATTGAAAATAAATGCTTTAATAGACATCATAAAAGCATTATCAGTCTGCATATAACTATAATATCCAGAAATACAAATTATATAACTCCCGCTACCAAAAGAAATCAAAGTAATTTAAGACACCCATATTCTTTACATATATTTTAAACAAAATGGGTCGTAAGTTTTTTTGTTAGAGGATCGGCCGACATGGACTTAGTTCTAATATTTTGAATCACAATATCTTGACAAAGTACTTAACAATATAATATTTGATCCAATTAATATTTCAACCGTGGTATTGTTGTTATTTATAGCAAAAGTACTTGTTTATCACACATAATGCAATAAGATCAAGTATGAGCAATAAGTATTTTAACAAAAATAATTAGTACATTATAAACTCCCCTTTGGGCAGAGTGTATAATGCACAATTATTTTTCATACCATAAAGTTTATAAAGCAATAACAAGGAGAATTACATAAAATTATCAAGGATCCATTTCTTTTGGGCGGACAAATCCTTTAAATCATATATCTTCATAATATCAATATAGAGGGGAATTACATATAATTTTCAAAACATTTATCCCCTTTGGGCAAATAAATATTTTTTCAATTATACATCCCCATCTTTTAAATATGGGAATTAAACTTCATGCTACTTTCTAAGTTAATATACACAATAACCCCATTTGGGCGAATAATTGTATATACTAATTTTTTATCAATAGGGAACTCCAATAATTTATGCCCAAAATTCATCAAACAATATGCAGCACTTTATAACATGTGCTTCCCAAAATCATATTACATTTATCAAGCAACAATTTTTGTCACGATTTTTTTTTTTTGTTAACTCACTACTCTAATTTGTACTCTGAGTGGGAAGAACCGCTCACGTACATTTGAAGGCAGAGAAGAGTTCTTAAAAATCTTCATAACAAATGACAACCAACTCGAGAAGGTCAACATAATTTAGGCAATTTTACAAGATTCATTCTTTGACCCTGTCAAGAAATATGATCACATCAACTACGATTTCTGGCGACTACCACCACACACATATCGCATAATGCCTTGGCACCCTAAGACCTTACATGCATAGTTGGCAGAATACTTTCCCTCGATCCCATGATCCGTAATACTACGCATCGGACAGGTACATCCCCAAAAAATAATAATAATAATAATAATTAATGATAAAACCTATGCACCATGATGAATATACCAATGCTTTCTTGCGGCAAATAATCCAAAGAACTTGTTCCCCTGTTCAAGACCGCCATTGGTACACCAATGATATTGTGTGCATTTGTTTAACAAGATACTTGAGCAAAATACTATGAAAGCTTGGGATATCGATCAAATTCTCTGATCAATCAAATGTTGAATTTCAACTTCTATCATTGATTTCGAATTAGTTTGCAGAGAAGGAACCACTATGTAATAGCATAATAGAGGTTCCAATGAGGTTCACTCAAAAAACGTATTTTCAAGAGCTATATCATAAATAGTGTATCATCCAGCTAGCCAAGTTTTTTTTAATGAATAGATTTCTATGTTGCAATCAGTGGGCAGTAAATTTCAGCATGAAATAGTTATTCTCCTTATTTCTAAGACTAGCTGGAAAGTCACCACAAAGACCAAGATAATCACCAACTTATGCGAATATTACCATCCGAGAACCTTCACTGGATAAGATAGTAGAACGCTTCACCCAATTGAGCACTCACAACAAAATAAGTGCCAGTACTAGTAAATACTAAATTTCTGGACAAAAGAAAGGCACATACACTAATTTCCATGACTAGTTTACCAACAATGAACAAATGAATTGTTATGATTTCTATTTTCTTCCAGGGTAAAAAATCATCAATTAGAAAATTGATTTCCAGAATAGGGACCGGCTTCACTTTTTACTTTTCCCTTCTTACTTTTCTTGTAGAGTTCAAAACTGGACTTTGATTCACAGTCAAATACCTGAAACCGTTTAAATATACAAGTATTGAGACGTATAGTCATCTAGAATCTTTCCGGAATGTCTTAACGATAAGAACAATTTCCTTTCTCATGTACAAAGTTTTGGAGGCTAAGAACTTAAGCTAAGCCAAACAGAATTTTCCCCGTGGCCGGAATAGGCCTGATGAGGCATTGAAGCTTCTTTCCAATTTAAGGTACTGCAAAGCAAAATTTAGAAAAAACCACAACTGTGGCACAGTGCCATGATCCTTTCCCATAAAACCTATTTCGCTGCCTATAGTCAATCCAACAACTAGGGTTCACCCTAAACCATGAATACTAGTTAAAAAGTGTTGCTTTGGTCTTATGATTAAAGGCACTATGAATTCACGAAGTATCATCAGTTCAAGGATTACCCAAGATGACTTTCCTAATTCCTATCAACACCCATTTGCTACACCCGGAATCAACCCGTCCCAAGTCAACACGAATCCACGGAAACACCCTTCCCCTCTCGAGTTCGAAAGAACGATACATGCATGGAGACATTGCCAAACAAAAATGAAATCAAGAGGGAATCAGCGACCGACCTTAAACCTTTGGGTATGACCGTGATCCAGAGCAAATAGAATAGTAGCTCGCACCGATTGTTGAGAGAAGAGACCCGTTCGAGTGCACGGATGATTGAGATGAGATGGGGAAAGAAAGAAAAAAAAACGCAACTCAGCGGAATGGGGAAGAGGGAGAATGGCTTACTTAATACAACAAAAGGATGCTAAAACATATATAACAATACTCATGCAACGATTTATAACGAACATCAATCAATTGCAAGTAATTTGAAAATTTTAAAACTTTTTCCCCATCAAATAAATTCCAGTGAAATTCTGCATAGATGAAGCACATGTGACTCGAGAGGACTACTTAATATTGCTTAATCAATGTGATACACATATATCGGGTCACATGATTTGGGTAAAATGCTATACAAGCAATTAATGCAACCAAATATTTTTATTGGAAGATTTCCTAGAACACAGTTATGTCGGTAGTGCAAAATGATCAACTGGCTACTAAACAACACAACCGTCAATCATCTTTCTCAATCAAATAAATTCCACCGAGTTGCCAAATTTCCCTACTCCATTATAACTCAAAAGTCGAACAGAAGGGCCAAGCCATCACATGACAAAAATAAAATAACCCATGATGTCAGCAATGTGACAGAATGAGAACACCACAAGGAACCATCAAACAAGATCAAGCGTAAAGGAACGCAAGAACAAGAAAATCTCCCATGCGTGGACCAATTTCTGCAATATTTACTATGGCTACCCAACATGTCGCGAATATTTTGCAATCCACATAACCCAGAAACTGATTCTAACAGACGAGCCCCAAAACAACAAACGTGAACACGAGCAAATAACAAAACGGAAAGCGCAGATATGACTCGGGAAAACAAACACTAAATGAGAATTTTCCCATAAAAAAAAATCAGCTACATTAATCTCTAAACCAACCGTTGCTACCATTGAATTGAAGAGAAAAACAAAGGTAACACTAAAATTCTAGAATTTTTTTTTTTTTTTTTTTGTGTATAAACCCTAGAATTTCAAATTTAAAATTCTCAATCAATTCTCAATGTTACAAATTATTTATGGTTGGAAAGATCTCGACATGTAGAATAAAATCCCTAAGGTTTCAAGATCAATCGAGTAAAAAAAACCACATGAAAAATAACGCCCATATTCAGCTCAAAAAGGAAAATTTCGAATTTTGTTTATAATTTTTTTTTTTGGGTTCTACAATCATATATGACTAGCTTTGATACCACATGTAGAAAATTATTTACATAAACAACTAATCAATCAAGAAGAAATGGATCCATATATGATTGTAAAATACTGAGATCAATAAACACAGTGGAATTAAAACGTACCTGTATAAGCCATTGCTTCACTTAAAGAAAAATAGATCACTCTGATAATCAGAGATCTATCGGAATGCCAGATCTTCCTCTCTATGACCTATTTCAGTATATCAGCTTTCAAATGAGATTAAAGTAACGGATAGGTATAACCTACCCTTTTATAGGCTAGAGAGGGGATCTAGCAAACCCTAATCAACAGTGTGTCAACTGAGCCCTTCGCATTACGGGTTTCAGTTAAACACAATTGCCTATATTTTACTACTCAACTAGGCCCGTTATTAATATATGCCAATACCCAATTCAATCGGATCACTGTAGGGTTCAACAAATATTGGATTATTTATTAATCCGATTATTTAAAATAGAAAATCAATTAATTAATGTAAGCCTATATTATAGGAAATTTCCAATAGTTCCCTCTATCACCAAGTCTAAGGGGAAACTTCAGACCTGTTCGACTATTTCACCATTGACATCAAACGGTTGGGGGGGGGAGAGCTTGAGTAAGCTTACATTTGCCCATATAGTTGAACTGCATTTAACATGCACTATCTCGGATCTCAGTACAATTATATCTTAATATTCTCATTCTATAATATAAGGGAACTCCAAAACACGATGCACATGGTGGATCCATCCTAAAATCTAAAAAATAAGGGGTGAGTTGAAGTCTAGTAAATGAAATCTTTAGGAGATCATCTTATCACTCAACTTAGTACGAACAAACAAAATAACCATGTATGACAAACGCATTAACAAATGCCCTATTTTAAATATCATGAGATGCCAATAGAAACCCTTAACAATATACATAGGTTCACTCACTCAAACACAAGCATATAGCATATTATTTCACGATGCACAAATATCACCTAGTGGCTCGTCACTATCCATAGTATGAGTTCACATTGGTCATAAAGCTTATCGATATTCATAGGCAAGTTCATACTTGTTATGAAACTCATCAATATTATCAAGTGAGTTCATACTGGTAATGAGGCTCATCTACGAATGAGTTGATACTTCTTATGAATCTCACCAACACGTACACATGTGAGTTCATGCTGGTCATGTAGTTCATTGATGCACAGATGAGTTCACCTAGGACCTTATTATGGCAAAGGTCTTTCTCACATGGCATCATACTACACACATCATTGTAATGTAGCAATTGCCATAGGCAACACAATAATTTGTCATTTCTCATGAAATTAATGATAAAAATCAATTACATGCATACACTCATTCTCTTCTCGTCATGTTTTCATTGATGTAATAAAAGGCTAGTCAAGCAAATGGGCGATGGTCATATTAATAAGGTGAATATGAGCAAGTGTCTAGTAAGTATAAAGTGAATACGATCAACACGTATAAGGTGAATATGACTAGTGGGTATAAGATGAATATGATCAATATTTATGTATATTCGATAAATGTCAAAATTATGAAAATAACACTTTCAAACCCAATTTCGTCTCTTTCAGATGTAACATATTACTGCACCACAAGAAAATCCATTAAACACATCTTAGCATGTAAGAACTCATTAATGCAAATCACATCATTACAACATGTCAATGCACCTCTACTGAGACTTGTTAATGTTTACCATCAAATTTAACTAAAACTAAAATTGGTAAAAATCAACCAGCCAAGTCAAGAGCACTAGATAAATCATGCTAATTTAGTGGCTAGAGTTTTCACTTACCTAATGAGAATTGAATGACCCAAAGCTTAAATCACCTTGTAACTCTTGAAAGATGGAATCATTGCTTTTCAAACTACGGGTTGGAAGTGGAGTAAAATTTCTTTTGAAGTTTGAAGATAGAAGGATACGGCCAAGGTAAAAGCGAGCTTCAGATAATACTAAGGTTTAAAAGTGATGTCTTGAAGTGAAACATGATGTGAAGAGTTGTCTTCAAAGTAGAATTACAAGTGGCATGATTTCACCTAGCTTATTGCCGAGTGAAAAAAAGAGCTGATGACTAATACCTGTGATAATGATGGCTTACCTTTTGGGTCAAGAGACATATAAGAGTTTTAATTTTTCATAAGACAAATGGCCTTAACATGCAAGTTTTAAGGAACAAATGGAAAACACGTGGCTTAATAAGAATAGTGAAAGGTGACAATTGTGAAAGAGATGCAATTTAAAAGACAGAAGTTGTTTGACATGTGGCATAATAAGGGTACTTAAAAGGTTATCAATGTGAGAAGGAATTATTCACCTTTGGCTAAGTGAGTGAGTTATCATTAATGTAAGCGAGTCATTATTAGTATTAATTAACTAAGGTTAAAGTAAATAATTCACCATGACAGACATCCTAAATTTGCTAAAGTTATGCTAGAAAAGTATCGACTTAGTAAATTTAAAACTCTATAATCATTAAATATATCTTTCAAAGAATATTCATCCTCATCTACAACTAATATGATAGTGAATTAATTACCATTACTCTACACTATCAACGTACAGGTCAACTTTTATCAATTTAATTTCAACAAATCGAACTTAGGATGATTACGGTCGTGGAAAATCACGCTCCACGTTTTCCATACCTTGCAAGATTAACGACCCAACTAAGATTTTTTACCCGATCTCCAAGCTAAATAAATTTAGCTTTATAGCCTAAATATTATTATTGGAAACAGAAATTTCGAATCTCATATACATATTATTATGAAAATTCTGAATGTCACATATTGACTTCGGATTTGTAGACTACCCAAATGAACTATTCCGAATATCGTGTCACCGGCCATTAGATAGGGCCATATTGCGTGTTATATCACCAAACTCAATCATTTAAGAAGCATCCATATCCGCATAGATACGACAATGTTAGTGCCGAAATCATTTTGGACAGAATATTTTCCACCATTTGGATGATGCCACTGTCAACACACTGGTTGCTAGGAACGTGGTCCCATAAATACGGCCAATTTGCAAGAGTCAATTCTTCCATGTATGCTGCGTGTGCCATGTTATCTACCTTTGCATGCAAGATGTCCTTAGATAATTCTCTGAATCTGTAAGTTGCATGCGCCAGTGGGTTTACTTCACAGGCTCTGGTCCCTCGCGCTTACAAAAGATGGCGATGATGTACATGGAACGTGGAGGGGAGCCCCGCAAGGTCCCTTTACACACGAAAACAAGGTGGAAATCCACCTATTCGATGTTGAAGAAGGCCTGAGATTCATATAATAGGACGACGCCATTTTCCTTTCGTTATTCTGGGGCTACTAGTATTCGTCGTCTTCTTGGAGGCATCCAGCGATGGCACGGGGGCTCTATCCACTAGCAGCCATCCATCGGCCAACCGAGTTTTGTCATTTCTCTACCCGATTTCAGAGCAATTAGCCAGTAGAGATGGTGATGAATTTTTTTTTCGATCCGATCATTGTTTCCATGAAGGAGAATTTGCTCAAGTATTCCTCCTCTCTTTTTTCTGGTATGTACTTGTTTGGATCCGAGATTCAAGATAGGGGGTAGGTAGCCCTACTTGCAAGACATTATGAGAATTTAGGCCTCAGTTATTCCGTTGATGTTTGACAAAAATTGGGAACTGTGCGAGCTTTTTGGACAATCTCTAGAGCATATACATTCCGCCCCATGAATGGAGACACCGTCCTTCTCGAGCGGAAAAGAAGGCTCACACGAGTTCCTCTAGCTCTTCAGTCAATATGACGGATGAGGTTGAAGAATACCTTTGGAATGATGGCTCAGGCTACATTGAGAGATTGGTCATTAAAACGTTAAAGTTTGGTGCTAGTAAGGCTGCGAATGATAATGCTTTTTGGTTGGAGAAGAGTTTTTTTTTTTTTTTTTAAATAGTTTTTTTCTAGTTCTATTTCGAGGAATAATTTTTGAGTAAATGATAACTATACAAAATTTTTACTTTTGGAATAGAAAAAGAATAGAAATACGTTTGGTAACGCGACAGTTTCTTTTTTGTATTTATTAGTTTTTTATTCTTGCTTATGGATTGTCGATTGTCATCGCCACTTCTTTGCCGCTTGTTGCATGACCGTCGGCCACAGACTGTCACCATTGACTACCGTCGCACAGCCCATTGGTCGTCGATGATCGCTGGCCATCGGCTGCCTTCGGCGGTAAGGAGGCTGTGGGAGGTGGCGGTCGACGGGCTATGTGGCGGCGGGCAGCGGCGGCGGCCAGTCGACCGGTGGCAGCGGTGATTGGCGATGGGTAGCGGCGGTGGCGACAGTGGCAATCGGCGACGAGTGACGACCGGGCGGTAGTCGGCGCAGTGGCTCCAAGAGGTTGGAGGTGGCCGCGGCAAGAGAAATGAATAAAAGAAAAATAAAAAAGAAAATTGGCTTATTTCTAAAAATTATTTCCGAGAATAAGAATTAACTTTTTTTTGCTTCTTGTTTTGCTTTAAATATAGTCCCGGGCTAACTTTCTATTCGGGGGAATATAAAAATAACTCAGGCGTTACCAAACAGGTTTCTATTTTTTTTTTTTTTAATTCCTAGAATAAAAGAACGAAATTCGAGGAGAACATAAGTGTTGTCATGCGCTGCCTAAAAGGCCATATCTTTTCGTTGTCACCTTCTTTCTATGGTGGATCAGAACGTTCTTAATCCACCAGCATTAACTGTACCATCGAGGCGACATTCAACAGGGCTAAGCGAATCATGGGGGATGACAGGCAAAGGTTGTTCGGCAAGAACTTGGAGATGACTATCGTGGTGGGCCTGGCTAATGGAAATTTTGATTTTGGAGGAACATGCTCAAGTTGAGGGAACGGAGGAGGACGGTAATACCTTTGTCCAATTCAAAGTGACGGAGGCTTGACTACTCGCAGTTCTGAAATTTGATGGGTTTTGGAGTCACAGAGAAAGGGACGAGGAAGAAACTAAGGAGTCTGAAAGTCATAGAGAAAGGCTAAGGAGTGCCGCACTTGAGCTGGTATAGTCAGGGCATGCCAAGTCTGACATTATAAAATATCTTGGCCATGCCACCCAAAAATTCCTAAACCTATTGTAGGATTGTGAATTTAGTTCTAAACTTTTTAATTTTGCAAATTTAGTTCTAAACCTCTTGACAACTTATCAATTTAGTTCTAAACCTTTTAATGATATATCAATTTAGTTCTAAACCTCTTAACGATTTGTCTATTTAGCCCTTCTAGTTAATTTTAATCAGAAATTGCTAGAGTGATGATTTAGTCAGCTTTGGTAGTCCTTCATGGCATAGTTAATACTGATGTGGATAATTTATATATATTTTTAGTTTTTTTATAATTTATAATTTATAATTTTTTATGTTTTTTCCTTCTTCCTCTAGCCGACTGCCTCGATGATGGTTGGTGAGGGTGAGTCTCACAGGTGGCACCATGTCTGCTAGAGGAAGCAGGAAAGAACAAAAGAAAGAAAAGAAAAAGGAGAAATTTATAAAAAGTATAATTTTTTTTGAAAATTTTAAAAAAATGTAAAATATTATACATCTTAGTGCCAACCGTGTCATGGAGAATGGAAGACATTGACTAAATAGCAACGTCAGTGATTTCTAGCCAAAATTGACAAATCATTAAAATATTTATGATAAAATTAGTAAATCATCAAAATGTTTAGGATTAAATTGATTCAATTGAAAGATATATGATTAAATTGGTAATTTCTCAAAAGGTTTAAGATTAAATTGATAAAATTGAAAAGTTTATGACTAAATTGTCTACCGCACAATAAATTTAGGATCTTTTGGACAATTTTGTCCTGGCATATGTGCTAGGCCTGTGCATGAATGGCTGGGCTTGGCTTTTTTTTTTTTTAATTCAATTGTTTGTATGTACTTTTGACCAATTGTTTGTATGGATTGATTTTTAGTTAATCGAATATTTACCTAATCTAAAGAATATCTGCTCGTGTGCTACTGCCCTTCCGAAAGTTTCTTTCTTTAGCTGGGCCATTCTGAAATTGAAATGGGCCGAGACTGAGAGAGGAGAGAGAGAGAGAGGGACCATGAAGTCTTTAAAGCAAATTTCATAAGTCAAGGTCTTGAGCATCAGAGTCGCTTCATCATCATTAGAGTTAATCTTTCGGCACCTAAGTCTAAGATTACACACTGATGCGAACGTCGATTTTTGACTTACGACGAAAATTTAATCATAGCAGTGGTTAGCTATTGAAAGAAATCGCTTGATAAGCGCAATAACAAGTGATTATGGCACCGATTGAGTCAACACATGGTCTCATCATTACCTTTGCTGAATAAATCCGGCTGAAGTGGAGAAAAATGTCATCGAGCAAAGTACTGATAAATCCTCCAAATTAGACGTGATCTACAAGTTAATCTGGTTTCGCTGTCAACAACAGCGAAAGACAATGCAACAAAGTCTCGGAAACCCACGGCTGGCAACACATCAGGTGTCAAAATGCTCTTTTATTAAAGAGGCCTACAGCTTCGGCTTTACAAAACGCTCTTACCATTCCGGTTTTCAAGCTTTCTATAGACATAGGGAGAAAAACAGTGGCAAATTGTGTGCATCAGAAGAGCACTTGAGCATCGGTTGATTTTTGACCACAACGGACAAAAGAAGAAAAAAAAAAAGATGAACATCAGTTAGCAAAACCGTGGCAGCGAAGAAAATGGATGCCGAACACAAACCTTTTGGTGCCTTTAATGCATGGATATGATGAGGGAATTGGAGTAGATGCTCTCCGAATTTCGAGCGGTTCAGGGGACCGATCCATTGCTCTCATTCTTTGTCTGCTTTCCATGTACAATGACACTGGTATCTTGCCAATTCCTCGGCGTATTTACATAGGGATAAGTGAGAATGATGAACCCCTCCCACGACTCTGGGAGGATGGAAAATAGAATGCTTTGTGACATCCACATGGAGCTGATCATCATGCACAGGAGTCTAAGAGTTCGTTCTCTGGCGACTCGATGATAACCGCATCTTTCCCCGAGAGACCGTCGAGGATATCACTGTCTGATGTACTGGCCTGAAGCTCTTTAAATATTGCCATAATCTGAATCATAGTCGGTCGCCTAGTAGGTCTGTCCTCCAGGCACTCGAATGCTATCCTTAGGTACTGACAAAGTTCATCCTTGCGGGATGTTTCCTCGACTAGATCGGGGTCTAGTATTTCGTTACTCCTCTTCTCTCTCCAAAGCTGCTTTGCCCAGCTTACCAGGTTGTTATCCTCGCCAAAGTGGGAACAATCTATTGGCCTCTTCCCTGAGAGAAGTTCGAGCAGGATCACTCCGTAACTATACACGTCGCCTTTTGTTGTGCATCTGAAGCTCTGATAGTACTCTGGGGGGACATAACCGGGTGTCCCTGCGAGGGTGCTCACGCTGAGGTGAGTGTCTAGGGCATTCACCAATCTAGCCATACCAAAATCAGATACCCGAGCTACAAAGTTTTCATCCAGAAGGACATTGCTTGATTTCATATCTCGGTGTATAATGTGAGGAATGCAGCTATGGTGCAAGAATGCTAGGCCTCGAGCCGAATCTATGGCTATCTTCTTTCTAGTTTCCCAATCAAGGTTCAAGGCCATTCCTTTGGGCCTGTTGTGAAGAACCGACTCGAGACTCCCCCATTTCATGTACTCATACACGAGAAGCCTCTCCTCCCCGATCTTGCAATAGCCCAGTAGAGGAACGAGGTTTCGATGCTTGATCTTCCCTATCGTTTCCATTTCAGCCATGAATTCCCGATCGCCCTGGCCTGTGACATGAGCCAGCTTCTTGATGGCGACTACATGCCCATCCTTGAATTGAGCCTTGTACACCTCGCCGAACCCTCCAGAGCCTATGAGACTCTCTGAGCTGAATCCATTAGTTGCTTCTAGCAGATGGGCAAAGGTGAGCTTTCGCAAAGGCTTCTCGAAAGCGGCAATATTGATGCTTAAGGGCTCATGAACAGTAGAGAGCTTCCAGCTACTAGTACCTGAAGTTGGCAGACTTTCTATGTAGTTTTCTCTGTGTTTCTCCATCTTGTGGTGTTTTTTTAGACGGTAGAACACTACCACGAGAATGAGGATACATATGATAAAGAACGTGGTGCCGATGATTACACCTACTTTAACAGATTGCTTCCTTTCCCGGCCTTTGGAGCTTGATGGAACTATTGATCCAGTATCGGAGCCACATGGGGGCAAAGGCACTCCACAAAGGCCAGAGTTGTTTTCAAACCGGGACGCCGGGAAAGTAATCATTTGACCTTCGGAAGGAATGGGGCCGGTGAGGTTGTTGTTGGAAATGTCGAGATCATTGAGAAAAGATAGAGATCCTAACGATCCCGGGAGAAACCCTTGAAGATGGTTATGACAGAGATGGAGAACTCCGATGGATTTCAAACCTCCGAAGCTTTCAGGGATAGGCCCCATTAACTCATTGTGCCCCAGATTCAGTACTTGCAGGAAAGTCATGGTGCCATAGCCTTCCGGAATCGTACTGGACAACGAATTGAAGGACAAATCGAGATAAATCATGCTCCCGTTGCTAGCAAAGGTATAGACAGTCACACCGGTGTAAATCCTAGTTGTTTTGCAGGAGTGCGCCATAGGATAACTCTCCAGCCTTGACGGTCTTATACCCTCAAATTCAACTAGTCCTCCAGCTCCTCTACAATCTGTGCCTCCCTCATATCGAATAAAAGCAAATTGCTTCCCTGAAATGCTCCCCGGTGTGATCAGGCCTGATTGATCAGCAAGCTCGGGGGGGACAGAACCTGTCAGTTGGTTGCTGTTTAAATCTAGCCAAATGAGTCCAGGGCACTTGCCAAGCTCTGGAGGAATTTGTCCGGTGATTGAGTTATTTCCCAGCTGGAGGATAGCTAGTTTCTGAAGATTCCCAACTCCAGCAGGGATCTCACCAGTGAGCCGGTTGCTGGAAAGCGAAATCCAGATCATGTTGGTGCATTTGGCGATGGACGGTGGAATTGTTCCTGAAATGAGATTATTATTGAGAATCAAGGTCTCAAGACTTCCCCCATTCTCGCAAATCCCTTCAGGAATTTTGCCAGTAAGATTGTTTGCCCACATAACCAAGTCCACAAGCTTTGGCAATTCCCATATCTCTTTAGGGATTTCGCCGTTCAGGCTGTTAAAGCTGAGGTCAATTGATTGCAGGTTCTTGCAATTTGCAAGCTCCGAAGCCACAGTTCCTGAGATATAGTTGTTTGCAAGAAGTATTTTCTCCAGTGATGACGAAAAGGAAGCTGAACAGAAGCCCTGAGGAATATTACCTGTGATGACATTTGAGCTCAAATCGAGTACTTGAAGCTGGCTACAGTTTGTTAAGGACAGAGGAATCGAGCCACTGATGTTGTTGAATGGTAAATGCAGATTTTTCAGGCTAGAGAGACTGCTGACGACAGTAACAAGAATATCTCCGGAGAGATGATTATTCCCTAGATTGAGATTCCACAAGGAAGAGCACGAAACAAATGTTGAAGGCAATCCGCCAGTAAGGTTGTTCACAGACAGATTGAGCTCCTCTAGAGTTCCACAAGTTTGCCCCAGCTCAGGTGGAATCTGACCCGTGAAATGATTGTGTGCCAAAGACAATCGCCTCAAATTTCGCAAATTTCCAAGCAAAGCACCAGGAATCATATACTCCAGCTGATTATGCGAGATGTCTAGTGTTTCCAAAATCTGGCAGTTCTTCACACTTTCTGGAAACTCGCTCCCAGATAGGCCGTTGCTTGATAGATTCAGATAAGTCAAATTGCCACAGCTACCAAAATCAAGGTCAAAGAATTTGTTCGTGAAGTTATTGTTGGAGAGATCAAGATACTCAAGAGAAGGCGGGGAATCCGCCACAAAATTTGGTGGTATGTCCCCGGATAAATGATTACCGGAAAGATCAAGAACTGATAAATTCTTGCAAGAGTTGGGAATGGCATCCAATTTTCCGGCGATCACGTTACCAGAAAAATTGAGGAGTTCCAAGTTTTGGCAGCTAGAGAGGGAATAAGTCAGAAAGGTGGGATCTGAAATGCGATTCCTAGAGAGGTCAAGCTGCAACAGAGAAGGGCCAAACTGGAGATTCCCACCGGGGATTGAGTTCTGTGAGAGATTAACATGAACCAGACTAGGACAAGAAATCAAGAAAGAGTTTCCCGGTAAAGGGTCTGAGAAATTATTAAAGGACAGGTCAACAATCTCAAGTTGGCATGAAGAAGATGCAGAGGCAGAGAGGTCACCGGCTGAGAACAGATTGCCATGCAAGTTCATGACTCGGAGACTGGGCAACTCAGTGAGCCGAGGGAAGTGCAGCATACCACCGAGCCCAGCATTGCTGAGGTCCAGGGCTTGCACATGGCCATCAGATGTGCACGAGACTCCCTTCCATAAGCATGGTGTCTGAGAGCTGGCTTCCCAGTTGGACAAGAACCCATTCGGGTCAGATTGAACAGATGAATTCTTGAAAGCTAACAACGCCATAACTTCGTTATTTAATTCCACCGCTGCTATGAGTTGGTGAAAGAGGACTGAAAATAAACAGAAGAAGCTCATGATGCCCTGTGGGGATGGAAATTTCCATCCTTCATTCATTTTTCGGCCTCTTAGTTCTCTTGACGCACTAGCATCACTCAAAATTTTCCCATTCCCTGGCTGTCGAGAAATCTTCCGAATGTGGAGTCTCCTCTCACCATTTTTTTACTGCAGCATTTACAATAGAAGCAGTGATGAGTGAAGTGACATGTGAATATGGAAAAAGATTCTTGAGGGAAGAATTAAAACTAATAGCAACAGGGGAAGCTAAGAACAGAGACGTGCTGTTGCTGTGAGACGGGCAGAAAAGTGAAGCGTCACATGACGAAGAGGTTACTTTAAGGAAGAAGATACCTCGGAGACAGAGACGGGGACATGCAGGTCCGATGCTCAGAAATGCGGTCGTTGCCTCATGACTCTGAAACAGCGTGAAAAGAAGTGGGAATTGCAGACTCAAGGAGCACCATGACAGCCACCTTCACTCGGACCCAGAAGGAGGAGGTGGAAGAGGACCCCGTTCAACGTCCCAGCTCCCCAAGTCTACATTGCGCGAGGGGCTAAGAAGAGAGAGAGAGAGATAGAGAGAGGAAAGAAAGCGACATGAGCTACAAATTTAGCAAGAAAACAATTACACGCTAAAGAAGAAAAAACGAGAGAGAGAGAGAGAGAGAGAGAGAGAGAGAGAGAGAGAGTCAACGTCTGTTTTTCTAGAGAGAGAGCAATGGTGGTGCCCCATTTTCTCCTTTTCTGCTGGCTCATATTTTGGTCGTGCGGTCAAGTCTCCATCTTTGAATCTTCGACATGCTCTCCAAGTCCCACAACCCTTGATCTCGCCCAACACCCCGTGAAATCTGCTCTTTCTTTTCTCTCAAGTTGCGTCAAATTCACAAAAGGCGGAGTCAGAGACAAAGAATAAAGAGGAGGGAACTGCTTTCTTTCTGTGCGAGATGCATTGGATTGAATTGCACTGCACGTATGTCCCTTCCCCTTTCCCCTTTTTAGTTCTCTAGTTCCCTTGAAGACTCGGTCTCATTCTATGTCTAACGTATCGGTCTTCAGGCAATTGCGAAAATAAGAGCTAGATGAGCGTAGGAATGGACCCCACAACAATTTATAATTATTTATTATTTAACCTTTTTGTAGTTTTCAACTTATTGTTATTCTCATGATAAATTAAATATTGTTAACCAATTATGTCGATCCCACCACGATATGCTGATGGTGCATCAGCCAGTTGCTCCACTCTTTTCCAACTCCTTCCTTGAACTTTCCCTTTTGACCAGATTTTTTGGGGGTCACGATGTTTAGTGGGGTTCCTTTGTCTTCTGACCGGTGAGTAGGAGGAATTCCGGCTACGTTGCGACTGGATTTGGACTGATTCCGTGCCCTTCTTCCCCTCCTCTCGTGCCTCCAAGAGGCAACGGGTTGATTTTTGCGCCCGTGAACTGCATTGAATTCCAGTGCATGCTTCCGAGATGCATGAAAGTAATTAAAAGCATTGCAAAAGGGGAGTGAAAAACTTGCAAGCAATGCCAGAGAGGGCAGGGAAAGCATCTCAAGAAGGGTGAGAGTCTTTATTAATTTTTTTTTTCCTGGGCAAGTGCGAATCACGCCATAATAATAATCGACCGAATGATCCAAGACCCGATTTACAATCAAGAATTACAGACTCGATTCTCCAAACTATCCATGATATTGGAAACTTGATTAGTAGCTTGCATTGCCAATGGTCTCGTCATGGTGGGGGTAGGGCAACGAAACTTATTTAGTAAGCAATGATTTAAGTTAGTCAATCACGTACTTAAATTTAAAACATACTTTTGCATATGATTTATAGTTTGCTAACGCCTAACGCGTTACGTCGGATTAAAAAAAACGTATAAATCACATCCAGAGATATCATATTAAATCTTGTAAAGAAATATATTCTAACATTTCTTTCTACATCGGATCAGTTCCACCATATAACAATCGCACAAATCCTTTTTTTTTTAATTTAATTTTTTTTATATATATGTTGTGAGGCCACTTGTCTCAATCTACTTGCACCCCACACGAGCGCATCTTTTGGCTCACTCATCTACGTAAAGGAAAAAAAAAGAAAACATAGACATGAAGAAAATTGCAATTCTCCCTGGTGATATTGAGGGATTTCACATTTGGTCCTTTTTTTTTTCCTGTTCGGTTGCTACAATCAATTGTAGTCCTTGGGTGATCTTTTTAAATCCTTTCCGCTTAATTTCAGTTCAAAATTTGTTAATAAATGAGATCTCAAGTATGATTTTGTTGCTGTATGTATGAGTTGTCTTTACAATTAATTTGGTAATTGAATGAAGCTTTTTAGGAACCTTTTAATATTTGAGAGTTGAGTTTAATACTCAATATTAATAGCCTCCTCACTACATGATTAAGTCCTTACAATTTGCAAATTTGTTGGTATTACCATTATTATAACAATCATCTATAATATTTTTCATATTAGATTAGTGAGTAAATATAGCAGTTGGCAGATTTAAAGCCATCTACATTTTCTTTTGGACCAGTCCTAAACAATATGCTTTAATTTGACATTTCCATACAACTTTGGATAGCAATGTGACGAAAATAATTAAATCTTTGCTGGAAAATAATACCATTTGTCACTAATACAAAGTGCGAGGACTAACATTGATCATTCTCAAAATTATATGGACCAAAAGTGCAATTTTCAGATTTGTATAATTAAGCGCCACAAGTCGGTAGAGTCGGTGTAGGTTTAGCATTTTCCCATCGAGATGAAAGGACTTAAATTGTCACGGGAGAGTAGTATGAATACTAGCACCGTAACCAAAAAAGTATAAGGATCAAAAGCAAATTGCTCCAAGTACCACGGGTACCAAAATGTAATTATCAGCATTTGCATTGTAGGGTTTTAAATTATGTGGGACCAAGGATTTTAATTTGACCAAGTCGGGCAAGACAAGGAGCGGAATCCAAGATAGAAGAGAGTGTTCTTAGGGCAATTAATTATTTTTGTCCGCTTTTGGATATTTCTTTCATTTTTATGGCTAGATCCCTTTCGTGGGAAGATGTTTTCCCCAAGGAACATAAAAAAAAAAGAAAAAAAAAAGAAGAAGAACAAAAAGAACAAAAATTTATTCACCACTCAAACATTTTCAAGGCTAAGAGGGTCCCTCGCTTGTGAAGCGTGTGGTGCGGTGTTAAATAGGTAGATGGCATCTATTGACTTGAACGTCTAAGTCATAAGACTGATAGGTATCTTCGTGAGCAAGTGCATAGTCAAATTTGCTTGAGCTAATTGCAATGTACCAAATTTGAGATATGACTCCAATGTCAAAGTATTCACAACTCGGGGTGTGCAAAAAAATCGAGACCCACCTGGACCGCCCGGAACTGGTGGTTCTTGAGGAAATCGCTCCGGTTCTCGGCTTCCAATTTATGAAACCGGTGGGTGCCGATTTGGTTAGGTTAAATGGTGATCCATCCACTCGCCACCTTGACCGGACCGATTATATTAAAATAATATATTAATTTTTAATATTAAAAAATAAAATTATAAATTAACAAACCCAAATCAAATAATTAAAAAAATTAATTAAAGTGGGGAAAAAGTCCAAAGCGCACCAAATGGAGAGGCGTTGATCTTTAGTCAAACCAAATGGAGAGGTGTTGAAGCTAAAAAGTCCAAGGTGCACCTTGACAAAACGTCGAGCAATTAGTGGGCAAAAAGCAAGCATGTGAAGAAGCAGGGCTGCAGAAGGAGGAGAAGAAGAATAGGTCAGGCGGTGAAAAACCAGCAATTTTGATCAAAAACCAAAGTTGTTTTCCATCAAGATCGGAGCTTTCGAGAAAATAATATTATTACTATTGTGAGACCAGTTTTATGAATCCACCTAGGAACTGGATTGGATCGGTGGTACGGTTCCCAGGTGGATTCATGCAACTAACGGGTGGATCTCGGTTCCAATTTTTTGGAATCGGTCTTTAACGGGCGGTTCCCAGTTCTAGGTCAGAAATCGCCTGCCCAGACCATGCACACCCCTATTCGCAACCTCAATAAAGTTCATCAAAACAAGCACACATCCAAACTCTTCGAGAAGGATGTAAAGAAATGAGTTTTCAAAAAAGTTATGTTTTGATTGTTGGAAATTGTGATCCATTTTCTCTAAAACTTTCTAGAAACTTCAAGATTGATATTAGCTAGAAAAATCAAGAAAAATCCATAAAAAAAAAAAATCTAGCTTAGGTGGCAAAGAAAAATGTAGAAGCATAAATGTAGAAGTCTTTAGAAGAACTACAATATAGAATTTCAGTCTACATGGACAACATTCTATAGAAATCTAGAATGTTGTACTAAGGTGATGACTTATGCCTATAAAAAGGCCGTAACCCATTGATGTAATAGAGTGAGATGAAGCATGAGAATATACTTCATATCATGAAGCTCCTCCACCAACACTTCATTTAACTATTGTAAAATTATTTTCATAAACTAGTGAAATTATCATTGTCCCATAAAAATTTGTGTTTATCTCTTGAACTATCCTATCTCGTCTCTTGTCCATCCTCTACAAACTATATCATATACTTGCACACATCACTAACCAAAAATTATAACTAATACCAAAACCATGTTTCCGCACGCACACATCTAAATTTTTTTTTTTTTTAACATTGATATATTTAACCTTTCAAAAAAAAATTTCAATTTAATGTACATCATTAAGTTTGAGCTTAGCCTGGTTCCATCAATGGTTATAAGTACAAGTATAGAAATGGAAACTATACCTACGACCATGAAATATCCGAAAAATTCTTGCATCAATTAATATGTAGGAATTAAAATATGATAAATGTCCCAAGTGGAAATACCAATTGGTTTATTAGCATTGTAATAGCGGGATTTGTGAATTGTTATTTTTGTGTCCGTAGTTTTCATAAAGTGTTTTCATTAGAGTTAATTAATAATATTTACTTTTGGGTCAATTATCTAGGATGGAGATGAAGCACTTAATGCTACGTTGGTTGTTAATGGAGACTGATACACTTTGAGTTTACGTATAAGATAAGTAGTGGGTTACAACAAATTTATTGAACTGTGGTTCTCCTGGAGTTCAGTAATTTACCCGACCCTTGCCATGAGCATGTGACAGGGGTATGCAAGAGAATATGTTGAACTTCTGGAACTGATATGATCGGGTAGGTTTCATGGTGGATATAAAAGCTTGCAGGATTGATTCTTGGTCTAGACAATTTAAAAACCTGTAAGGAGAGGGTGGGTTTAGTGGATTGGGATCATACTATCCTACCCCCTTTGCCCGATACCTTCAAGCTTTGATGGGTATCACATACAATATATTTAATTACATATGGATATTAATTATTGATGATGTTTTCTTTTTTCTTCATGAAAATTCATTCATATTCAAATATGTGAAAGCCGTAATTGATGAGAAATATCTAAGTCATCAATAAATAGTTTCCAACGCTATCTCTCTCTCTCTCTCTCTGACAAGCTTTGCTATGTCCATAACCATACAATTTGATTAATGCTATGAATAGAGTGGAATATGCTTTTTTCAATGTAAAATCATAGATTTAACTTATGAGTAGAAACTAATTTATATATTTACCTTTTTTACCTTCAATGTTATTATCATTTTGGAATTTTGTTACTCTTAGACATGACCACGTATTTTAACATGTAATCCATTTGTCTTTAGTGTAGAATATTCAATGTGTTCATAACCAAAATAGCGATAAATTTTTTTATATAATAATGTCTTTGTAAAATAATTATAGGGCAGTATAATGTACCCTAGTGGTTCTAAGCACCTATAAAGTAAATTCTAGATTTTAATAACTTGGAACAGGTACTTGTAGCCTTGTAGGCGAGTTTTCAAGGTGGGTAAAGGTACCAATGTAGGATAGATACACCATCCAGTATCCACCTCCTACCTTGGTACCTGCACAATGCTGGCAGGCGAAGGCTTGATCTTATCCGTGTTGCTCGGTGGTGGCAGCGCCATGAACTCCCTCATACTCCCTCCTGGCGGGAATTGACACCCTTCCCCAGTCGCGATCTCACTTTTCTGAGTCTAGAGGTAATGCCCAAAGGCGGGCCAACGGCTCCTAATTAAACGTTGGTTTTCTTAAATCCTTATCTCATATGACGTATGATCTAATTAGTGCCCTTTCGGTTTATCTTGCTTGATGTGTTATTTAAGTGATCAAACATTCTTTGCTATCAATCACGAATCCTAGAGGCCTTCAAAGTCATTACTTTTGCTCATGCAATGTTTTTTTTTTTTTTTAGAAGTTTATTATTATCCTAAGGCTTTCCCTAATCATGCTAAAAATGAAAAGAACAGTTAATGTATTGAAAGTGCAAGAAGTAAACAGCCATTATTGAAAATGCTTAAAGTAAGGTACGAGAAACCAAACCCGATAGTTATTAGGTAAAGAATACACATGACTTTGTTTTAAGCCCCAGGACAACAACACCCATGAGCTAAGTTCAAATGGAATCCAAATTATTTTCCAAAAGATGATCTACTAAGATTAAATTTATATTTAAAGTGCTCACTAAGACCCATAAATTAAATGTATGCTGACTAAATAAAATTAGGCTAATTCTAACTCTGAAACTTAACAACCTACTCAAAGTCTTTTTCTGAGCTATTTTCTAAAATTTTAAATATTTTGTATTTTTTTAAAATCATTTCTATGCTCTGCAAAATAAGGGACTCAGGCCTGGCCCTTGGGCCTGGTCTGGATGCAAGTCTGATTTGGATTCTAGGGTCTGGATTAACGAAACAATTCTTGCTTTTATATCAGGGCCCCTTTTCGATTCTAACTGTACCAAGCTGAAACTAAGATACCCATGACTAGGCCACATTAAACCTTCCGTACTTTCGTAAGTACACTCAACCCAAACCCGATTATAACCAAACTAACCCAAACCCGATTATAACAAAACTCAGCCCACAATATACATATTCTTTTTGTGCCCATGTTAGGCCCTATTTCCCTTTCATCACTAATTCTATTGTAATCTTTTTTTAAAGATAAGTATATTGAGAGTTCTAAAATTTATCATGAAGTGTAATGGAGTTCTAAAATTTTCAAAAATGCAATCAACAAAAGATTTGATAGGATCAAGTTTTACTGAAAGTTTTAGAACCTAATTACTTTTTCTTGATAAATTTTATAATTTAACTACACTTTTTAAAAGTGTTAGAACTCAATTGTATTCTAATGACAAGTTTTAACACTTCAAATACACTTATCTTTTATTTTGTTTTTAAAATTATTTCTTATTCCTTTCTTTCATGCATCTTCTTCCATCTCTTCCAGCCAAGAGCTCTCGAACTAAAAATCATGCCAAACCAACTCAAAGCTTAATCATAGAAGTAAAGAACACTTTTAGCCATCAAATCAAGCACAACCAAAACATCACTATGAGCTACATCGATTCACCTCCAGCTGGCCATCACCGACCACCGGCCTTACTCACAAAGATCAATGTTAATTGTTCGTCCACCACAAAAGTAGCATCTACTAGTAAATCCACACCATCGACCATCTCCTTAGTTGCAACACGAGTAAAACAAATAAATAGTAGAGACATGACTAGCAAACTTGTGCCGATGCTATAATAATCATCATTTAGGCCTTGGATCTAGCATCATCATCAAATTAACAACTGCTTAACCATCACACATGGAACATAACACAAAGAAAATGATGATTAAAAAAAAAAAAAAAAAACACATTCAATCATCAAAAAGACTTCGAAAATCAATTAATGTGGCTTAATCTGGACCAATATGCTTTATGTTTAGACAAAAACGAGACTAACTTGCATTGGGCTCTTCTAGGCAACTTGTCGAGCATGTTATGTGCGTAGTGTCGCGACCAATTTTTCGGGTGTGAACCACCTAGGGTTTGGCTAATGGATTGTTAAGCCTAGACTTAACTCAGGCTCTCCCAAGCCCATACCAATTCGCGACTTAGGTTCAAGTTTATAACATGCAAATGATTTTTCAATTAGGAGTTGCCACTAATCTATTTTTGGCGGGTCGATTAGAAACCCAAGTAAAGTAACGGGAGATTCACTTTACTCCTACAAACCGAGACTATGGGTACGGGACTTGGTTACACTAGATTCCTCTAATGCCCTTTCGGTACCTTTCTTTTTATTTTGAAAAATGGTTGGCAAGCAGTTTGGATTGATTTTAAATTTATTTCCCTAACATGTGAGGCGATCATGCGGGTGCGCAATCCATCAATTTAACACCCAATAAAGCAAATAGAAAATGCAGGACTTACCTCGTAGTAGAACGAAAGCATCTGCAATGTTAATTCAAAATCCACATCAACAACCTTGGATATGGTTTCTAATTAACGCACAAATTCTTTTTTTTTTCACTTATTTAATGAAAATTATGCAATATGCGATGCAATATTAACTAAATAACCTAACTCTAATGACATGTAACTTCTAGTTGGATGGGCCTAGCAACAACTACCACATGACATGCATTTCAATGAATCTAATCCTAATGATGTGCACGTGACATTTTCCTTTTCTTTCCTTTCTTTCTTTTTCCTAAAAGAATGCAATCTATCCTAGAAAATAAAACTAATTCAACCTATGGCATTTTTTGTATTTTTCATGAAATTCGAAATTAGGTGGAATGTGAAAATTACCTAATTAGTTAAGATCCTAATTAGTTTATATTAGGAATTAGGTTGAGCCAAATCCTAATTTGAACTAAAATATTATCTTAACCTAAATAATCCTAAAATGCAATCTATTTGATAAAATACCTACACTTATAATAAATTCAAAAAACTATTATCTAAAATTAAACTAAGTGCAATTTTAATCCTAATATGCAATGACGTGCAAAATATGTCCTAATTCTACATGACATATGCATGATGATTTTTTTTTTGCTGTTTTTATTAATTTTCGAAATTAATAATCGCCAAGTAATTAAGCATGCAACCTAAATTAAAATCTAGCAACCTAAACTGATTTATTTGGAATTTTTTATTCTTATGAAATTCGAAATTAAAATTCCTATTCTAAATATGCAAACCCTAAAACAAGTAATATCCTAACGTGCATCTAATCTAACCCAATTTTTTTATTTCCGAAATTCATGATAAATAGAATGCTTTGCCTAAATATGCAAATAACCCTAAACATGTGATATTCTATCTCAAACATATCTCAAGATAAATAAAAACGATCAAATCCATTCAAAATTACCCCAAAAAGGACATCACATATCGCTCAGATCAAGGGATAATATCTCGCTAATAAAATAGATAAATTGATCTTAAGCCTTAAAGATCAAGATATCTATTTTATTCCCGCTTGATTAATTATTTCATCTAAAGCCTTATAGATGGAATAAAAAATCGGCGTGCGGTTGCGAATTAGGCAAATAACCTTAATCAAGAAATACGTCTATCACTTATAAATGTGCATGTTATATTCTAATAGACGTATATTAGGCGGCGAATAAATTAGGCTCGAGTATCTTACCTAAATTTGAAGATAATTTCCGAATTCGGGCCTAACACAATCGGGGTCGCAATTGGGAATGGCGGTAGGTGATTGGCTCACAGCAGCAGTTGCTCATGTTGGTGTGGACTTCTCGGCTCGAGCTGGTCGGTGGCCGGCAAAACTCGCGACACGGCCGTTGAGGGTGATGCCAGCAAGGACAAGCGACGCGGGTAGACTTGGGCGACAACGAACGCAGAAGACCTTTGGGATTATTGGGGCTCCTTGATGCATGGACAATCACTGGAAAACCTGCACAAAGAAGAGCGATAAAGAACTCTCGAATTGAAGTACGCTGAGAAACAAAGTAAAAATAATTTGCTGGTTTTTGCTAAGGGGCTTGCGGGCTTGTTTGTTCAATCTGCAGGTATTGGCATCAAGGCTTCGCAATATGCTTTTTCTATATTTTTTCCTTTTTGCTTGCATTAAGCAAGGCCACAAAAACCACAACTTTTGCTGTCTTCTTTCGTCGAAGACCAAAAGATAGCAACATCCACTGTCTTCTCCCCCCAAAAAAAACAAAGAAGAACCCAAAACAAAATAGCTTCTTTGATGTGATGAAAAACCCTAGAAACGAAGGAAGCTCGATTTCCCTCTTGCTTTGAATTTTTTTTTTAACCTAGAACCGAGAGAAAATAAAACCTCCTCATTGTGCGGCCGTATATTCAATGTGTGGCCTCCTGCTGAAACCCTACGCGAAAAACCTTTTTATAGGCTGAAGATTAGGGTTTTGATTTCCTTTTCAAATCAACATCCGCGAAGATTTCTTTCTCGCACACAATATCACTTTTTTTTTTTTTTTTCACATCTCCTGATTTTATCGCCTAAAGATAAGATTGCAACCCAATTTTCTTAAATTCCAAAAATCCACCGTAATATCATTTCAAATCTCCATTTAAGTAATTTTTGTCATTAAAGAAAATGGGCTCGGGCCAATTTACTTGCTTCGTGGGCTCAGTCCGACCTGCCAAATTAAAGCTTAGAACCACTAATGCGAATCCATTCACCACCGATCCAATAAAATGCAAAAAATGTAAATGCACCTGAATCTATATGCAATGCAATTAATTAATAATTTCTTTTGGATAAAATTAACCCCTAATTTTCTATGCACTAAATAAATAAACGGGCCGCCAAAATTTAGGTGTCAACAGCTGCCTCTCTTTGAAGGTGAGCTCAAAGAGGTTGCCTTCAAAGACAAATTGAGACCTAAATTTTGACTATGCACCGAATGATTTTTTGTTGGAAAATGAATTCCATTTTTTAATGCAAATTATATGATGTATGAAAATACTAATGCAAATGATAGATGAACCTACCTGAAATAACTTACCTTCGAGGAGGATAGAGTAATGCGAGGTAATGGGTGTTACTTGTCCAGGACCCGTACCATTCTAGGGTCGCCTAGAATAGTAACATGACTTTGTGAAGATGCCGCTTTCCTAGGACCCGTACCATTCTACGGTCGTCTAGTATGGCAGAAAGGAGCTGCTTTCTCAGGACCCGTACCATTCTACAGTCGCCCAATACGGCAGAAAGGTTTTGCAAGGAACTACTTTCCCAGGACCCGTACCATTCTACGGTCGCCTAGTACGGCAGAAATGTTTTGTAAGGAAATGCTTTCCCAGGACCCGTACCATTCTACGGTCGCCCAGTACGGCAGAAAGGTTTTGTCTAGGACCCGTACCATTTTACGGTCGCCTAAACAGGGATTCATTTTCCAGGACCCGTACCATTCTACGGTCGCCTAAATAAGGAATTGCTTTTTCAGGACCCGTACCATTCTACGGTCGCCTGTTAGAGCAATAAATGTTTTCTAGGACCCGTACCATTCTACGGTTGCTTAGATCGAGGTTTTGCTTGGCTAGGACCCGAACCATTCTTCGGTTGCCCAACCTTGCGGCGAAATCATCCGACCGGACCCGAACCATTCTTCGTTCGCCTTAATCGATTGAATCGGAGGAAAAATCTTTGGGGGACAACTCCATTGAGTGTCAGTGTAAAGGACTCTGGGCTACGAAAGCACGCCAGGTCGATAAAAGAAATCCGGGCTACTGAAGCACGCCGGTTTGATAAAATGAACTCTGGGCTACGAAAGCACGCCAAGTCAATTATAAGGAACATCGGGCTACGAAAGCATGCCGAGTCGATGAAGATGGGTCCTAGGCTACGAAAGCACGCCAGGTCAATATAAATGACACTAGGCTACAAAAGCACGCCATGTCAAGAAAGGGACATCGGGCTACGAAAGCACGCTGAGTCGATGACTCTGGGCTACGAAAGCACGCCAGGTCGATATAACTGGACAGCTTGACCAAGTCAAGTGTCGATGCACTTGAGAGAGAATACCTGCACAATGACAAGTATTTTAGAGTACCATGAATGAGCCTAGACTTAGAACCAGGGAAGGAGAGTAAATTTCCTGCAGGTATGCATCCCACATTGGGCGAACAACTCCCGTTCAAGCCCTTCAGGGACAGCCTTTTAGCAGAAAACTACTTAGCCCTTTAGTTCAGAGCCTAGAAACACTCAGAGGATGCCAGGATGGAAATGTTTCTAATCTATCCAAGCTGCATTTCTCGAAGGATCATACCAGGCTAGAGAAGAAGAGGAATTTAGAAAGCCATGGAGAGATTTTCACAAAGCACACACTTTACTTCGAGGACTCGCCGCCCAACACAATACACCCTCATGGCCTTATATAGGCAAAATGAGGTAACAAGGCAACCAACAAGGACCAAGCTCATGGGTCCAGGTACAAACAGGGGCTTCGGAAATTTCCGGGAGGGAATTATTCGCACACTATGAATAGTACTTTCCCTAGCCTAGTGCTACAGTAAAAGTGAACAGTACTTTGCTACAGTGAAATTGTACGGACTCAACGGTCTCGTCTCGTCGCGTGCATTGTAGCTACATACGAGTCGTCATCCGAACCGTCTTCTAGGAGATGTGCCTCGTATTTCGCTGGAGAGCTTCAAGATCTTGAGGTGAAAGGATCTGGTTCAGCCTTCCTGATGAGGATGCTTCATGAGCCCAATGGGATGCTTCTTCTGCTGCCCAATCTGTGTTTTCGTCAGTAGGGTTGTCAGGAAAGCTTGGCTGAGGCCAATTTGATGTCTGAGCATAATATGATGTGTTCATATTCTGGAATGAGGACGAAGGTCCCTGTTCGTAGGGATCTTGGGACAGAGGACCTCCAAAGCGTGCATAGGGGTCTTGAGTAGACTGGACAATGTCATCTTCGCTTGTCATCTCATGCTCTTGGGACGATGCAACTTGTCTGTACTGATCAAGTGCTTCCTTAGCCTCTGGTGCTAGGTCATAATGATCCCACGTAGTGGGTACATTATTCCGTACATCTTCGGGAATGGTCTTGTTTTCTTGGCATAGGATTCTCTGGAGTTCTCGGTACTCGTTTTCACAGAACCTGACAGATCTTGGATAAGATTTGTGAATCCGAGCTTCTCGACTGTTCAAATGAGGTTTATAGGTTGTGGTTCCTATTTCGAGTGGTGCATCAATAATACATCCATTATTTCTAGAAAAATTCCATGGACGTCTGAAGAACAGGATGGTGTGAACCTCAGGGTTTGGTGTCATGGTTCTTAGTTCTCTCTCCAGGTCTTGTCGCCAACATGTAGGATGATAGAACCAATTTAAAAAATCTAAAAGATTTCTATCACATTCTTTTTCGATGTTTCTCCTGAGCATAAATATCCTGGTGAGGTTAGCAATGAATCTTCTGGTGGGGATTTCAATGGCTATTAGGTACTTATTGGTTAAGTACCATAACGCGTTTTGAGCGATCGGGAAATCATCTTCTTTTCGAGATAAGAGGATGAATGAAAGGATAATTTAAATTTAACCCGAAAGGATAAAGAATCGAACCTCCATTGAATCTAAATAGGTCTGTGTGGGATTGCCACATGAGGTTTTCCAGGTTCTCAGTAAGACTGTCGTTCTGGATTTGCTGGATAATCTCTTCAGGAAATTTCCAGCTTGGCGAATCTTTGATCTTCTCAATCTTGTACTTTACAACATGATTGAGCATATGGAACGCAGGTCTCTTGATGTACATGTTGATTTCAGCCGGTGCTTTGGGTCTTGACAAAAAGTCAGCAAGTACATTCTTTTTTCCAGGAATATGCTTGGTTTCAAAAGAGTATTTTGAAAACCATTCAGCCCATCAAAGCAGTTGAGGGTTTGGAATCTGCTTTTGTTTGAATTTGGTCATCTGAGGAAAAGATGCCATATCCAACTCTACCAGGAAGTGATGGTCGATAAGATGAAATTCAAACTTCTTGATTCCATTTTTAACTACTAGGATTTCTTTAAAAGTGGAATGGTAATGCATTTCGGACTGAGAAAACTTCCACTTTTGTAAGCACAGAGATGTTTTTTACCATCAATTTCTTCGAATAGAACTACTGCCCAGTATTCATCACTGGCGTCGGTTTGAAGAATTCTTTTACCTGTTGATGGTATTTGTAGTGGTGGGAGATTCTGCATAATCTCCTTAAGCTCAGCAACTGCTTTGGTTTGAGTTTTTCCCCAAGGTGGGGAGTTCTTCTTTAGCATGGATTGCAAAGGACTTAGAAGCTTTGCAATATTGGGGACAAAATCTCTGAGATAGTTGATTATCCCCAAAAATTGCTGAACTTGTTTTGTTGTGAAGTTATCTTCAGGAAATTTCAATAACTCTTGAGCAATATGTGGACCTGGATAGTATGTACCCTTATTGAGGTGCATACCAAGAAATTCAATTTCTGTCTGGGCGATATTCATCTTTCGTTGAGAGAGCATAATGCCATGCTTTCTCACTATTTACGAACTTGCTCAAGGAGTTGACAGTGTGATTTTTCATCAGGACTGTAGAGCAGAATGTCGTCTATATACACAGCTGCACTTGACAATATTGGTTGGAAAATACAACACATGGCCTTTTGGAAAAGGGATGGTGCTACCTTTAATCCAAAAGGAAGAACTTTCCACTGGAAGTGCTGGTTCGGGATACAAATCCTGTCTTGGATCTTTGTCTTCGGATGAATACCCAATTGCCAAAATCCGGCTTTGAGGTCAAATTTGGAATAAATGTGGGCTTTGGTTAAACCAGCAAAGAGAGAATCTCTGGATGGCAAAGGGAATTTATCATCTTGGAGAAAGAGATTGAGAGGTTGATAATTGATTACCAATCTCATTTTTCCTCTGTTTTGCTCAGCACGTTTATTGACATAAAAAGCTTCACAAGCCCATTGAGAATTTGAAATTTCAATAAGGCATTGCTGTAATAATTCTGAGCATTCCCTTTGGGCTAGAGCCAAATGTTCTGGGTTCATTCCCATATGACTCGCCTTGGTGGGATTGATATCTTCGTTCTTTTTGAAAGGAAGGCGAACAAAGAACTCAGGGTTTTCCCATAAAGGATGAGAACATTTCTCGGGCAAATTCGAATGAGATTACGAGCATGATTCAAGCAATTTTTGCATGATTGGATCTAGTAGACTCATCTCAATGGAAAAGAGTCTCTGAATGTTAACGAACTCAGAGAATTGATCCTTAAATCTAAGATCTTTTCCGGGAATGATTCGAAGTTGAGAAATTTGAGTCATAAGATCCCACCCAATTATCAAATCTTTATTGGGAAGGCTTGATCCGAAAATCTTTGTCGTTATGGAACACTGAGGAAAAAATTGGACAAAGGATCGGTGTGGTTCGACATTCGTGGAGAAAGTATAACCTGAAGCGAGAACTGAAGTATCGGATGTAAGGGGTCCCGAATTCTTCGGGTAGAACTTTTGTGTCTAGAATGGAGCAAGCTGGCTCTGTGTCAATAAGAGCAATGACATTGATAGGCTTGGCAAACTTCGAAGTGAGGATTTTTACAGGAAAATGAGGACAGTGAGTTTGACTTTAGAATATGTCAGGATTTAGTTTTGAAGATGTGGGGGATATGTGAAAAATATCTTTAGATTCTGAGTCAGACTCAGTTTCACTGGAAGTTTGATAAAAGGGAATGACACAAAGGGTTTGTTCAGTTGGTTCATCATCAGCAGAGAATAATGATTCAATATCATCATTTTCAAGAGAAAATCCTGTTTCATTTTCTATGAGATGATTCTGACCTTTTTTCGCCTGAGGACAATTTTTGGCAAAATGTCCTTTCTTGTTGCAAATGTAGCAACGGCTTGACTTCTTATGGCCTGTGCGATCTTTCCTTTTGCGTAGGTATCGCCATTTCTTCTTTTTCCGAAAATGCTTAGAGCCATGTCTGGATTTCTTTATGGAATATTTCTTGTAGTGCTTCTTCTTCCGGGAATACTGGCCACAAGAACCATCACAATCTTGCTTGGAGCATTTGATCTTTAACTTTTGGTGAGAACAAGCGATTCAAGACGTTGGTCATCGTGATGTACGTTCGAACCATTTGGCGCTTTAAGCATAATTCTTCAAGGCATAGATGGACTTCTTGCTGAATTTCTCCCAAGGGAACGTCTTGTATCCTTCTTTGCTTTCCAAAGAAAGATCTTTCAACCATTTGTGATAGCTCTTTCGGAATGGAAGTGAGGAAGACATGCTTTAGATTTGGATCTGCGCCAATTTGATAAAAGAGCTGAAGCATCAGTCGATAATGCTTATCAAGATGCCTTTTACGGAGGGAGCAGCATCTTCTTTCAAAGAATTCTCTTCTTTTTAGTTCTTTGAGATCTCCGGGGGTTCCCACAAAAGTATGATATAGGTAAGTAAGGGCATGGCTGAAATTGGGTGACAACGAAACGTGAGCTGATCTTGTTACGTGAGTCCTTGCCACCAGAATTTGAGGCTTCTGTGAATCTGTAACAAAATTGTAAAGGACATCATTCATATCATGGTTGGTAATGGATTGTGTACACAACCAAGTATGAAACTCTTCAAGTCTTTCGGCCATTTTGGATAGGGAATATCGTCAATGGAGAAGAATTGTTTTGATGCCATAGACACATGTCAGTGGAATCATTTCTGGAAGGATTACTTGTCTGTCCAAATTCTGGATCAGCATAGTTCGATTCCATCTCATAGTCATAGTCTGGAGGAGTATCAGCCATGAATATTTGTGAAGTTGGTGGAATGATAGGGGTAGAATCAACTGTATGGTCTGAGAAGGATGAGAAAGAGGAAAGGGATCTTTGAGTCGATGTAGTAGAGGAGGTTTGTTCGATGCGAAATTGGCTTTTAGGGACAATAGGATCGGGCTCGAGCTGTTGGGCAATAGGATCAATTTCTTGCTTACCCAGATCCTTCAAAAAGGATTCTAATGGATTCGATAACATCATCTGGTCTGGTCTTTCTCTTATCACAATTGAGCTTGATTCTGGAGGTGTTTTCTCTTTGCCCTTTTCTTTTTTCAAAGCTTTGAGACGATCTCGTATATCCGATTCTCTTCTGGAAGTATCTTCTGGAATACTGGCAAAAACAGATGTTTGTGGAGCTGGGGGTACATACCCGGTTCGAACAGAGGGTGCGAGTGGATCGAAAGGTCTGAACCTTCCTTCTTCAAGAAGTTGAATCTGCTTCTTGAGTTTGTCTATTTTTGGCTTTGGACTTTCAAGAAAGTGGTACCCAAGATGTTGTCACGATTCCAAGGCATGAAGCCTTTTACGGAATTCGGAAAGTATCTTCTTGGTACTTTCGTCATACCTTCGGAGATCTTGTTGCACGGTTCCGATCTTGGAATCAATAGCCTTGAAGGCATTGTTTTGTGCTAACGAGTCTCGATTGCCAATTTAGAACGGCTTCGGCGCGGAGGTTTTCTTCGTCTTCCATGTTCATCCATATCGTGGGGGTAGGAATTTTAGGAAGATGGCGGTATCTGCCATGCGGATCAATAAACTCCTCTGTAGCAGGAAATGAGAGTTTAGAACTTTCCTTGACAAGAGGGGGAAAGTCAGTATCCTGGAACATGGCAATAGAAGAAGTGGGTGGTGCTTCTGCTGGGATTTCAAGCGGGTAAGAATGTTTCTTAGCCCATATGAGGATCGGCTTATAGAATGGAGAGAGGGCTTGCTTTTTCTGAGGAGGAGAAGGTGGTGGTGATTTTGGTAGATCTGGTAGGGTTTGGGACTTGGTGCTTGGACTGGTGGTGGAGGTGGTGCATAAGAGACCATAAACTGGTATTTATCACACTCACCAAGAGTATCTATGGAGGAGTCTCCGTCTAAGTACCTTTGGTATACCTTATCCTTGGGCTTTTTCCGTCGAGGAGGAGATCTTGCAAACGGATCTACTTCATCGGGAGTTTAGACAGTAGGAACATTGGCAAAAAGGATCCCAAAAACAATGACCATACTTGTCTTTATAGTAATGGACAGGATGCCCATCACTAGTGAAGTGTCGAATATGCTTTTTGGGGTCTGGTTCAGAAATGGAGTCTGGAACACATAGCTCAATTGTGAAGATGGTTTGAAAGATAGAAGGAGCCTCTTCCTTTTCTTTGCCGAATTTGATGGAAACAGTTCCATCTTTTTTCCTTACGAATTCTGAGTCTGTGGACTGAAAAGGCTTGTTATGCTGGTGTAACTTTTCATAGTTGGTAATCCAAGTCTCTGGAAGGAGCTTGGCCAACGTATCCTTTGGGATTTGTCTGGGAACATGGATGCATGACGCCTGGTCATTCTGCATGGAGATGAACGAGCATCTTCATTTCCATTGTTGAAGTTGAGATCGAGGGCATGATTCTGCACTCGATAAACCATCTCGTAATGTAGGGTTGCTGCTGCTGATTCAGCGGTTTGAGGGGCTCCGGTGAGCTGAACTTGTACTTTCAAAAAGAAAGTAGTTGCGGGTCCGATAGAGCGATGTTGAAGTTTGGATATAGAGTCACAAAGACTGTTCAAACCATATACTTACCTGGTGATATCTCTGATTCTTGAGGATATGTCTTCTGAAATTTAGATATCCTGTGGAGGTCTTTCACCTCCTGGTAGAAATAAAATTCTAAGAACATCAAGGATGCACCTTGAATGTTCATGAAGGTTTCTGGAAGGAACCTGAATGTTAGGAGCTCTTGTGTCTCTGAGAAAACATTACCCATCAGACATGATTTAGAGCAAAAATGCATTTACCAAATAAATAAGCAATTAAGGCTATTCTGGAATGTACACTTCAAACTTCATTAAAGTTTTTATCAATTCAATCGGGCTCATGACCTTTACATTGCCCAAATTTCCACTGGAGAGAATTATCATTCAAGACAATCTTCACTCATGACATGGATTTCCTAAGAATACCAAATGAGAGACCTTCAGTTAGAAAAGACTTTCACTCACTCTCATTTAGAGGCTATTTTATGAGAATCACTCCATCTCACTATCATCATACCAACAAGGGTCTGAGTTTTCTCGCAAGAGGCACGACCTTACCAATCTGAGAGGTCTTTAACAAGGACCGTAATGTGGGCTCGGTCAATGGCTTAGCAAAGGGACTCTTCGAGTCAAGGATATTGAAAGAACAACTCTTTAATCATCTCCGGTTTTACAAGTCAAGAACCCTGCAAAATGAGAAAGAAATAATCTTGCTCGTACTTCTTCGAGCAATGCTTATAAACATATGAACTCCTATGTTAATTCAAGTACCCTAATCTGAAGAGACTTTGTAAATGACGTAACATAGGCTAGGTTCATGGGTTAAGAAATGAAAGGATTATTAGGCTCAAAAAGTGTTTAGGGGGGTTAAAGTTGGTGATCATCCTGACATTTCCACCACTTTCCTTTTTCATCATTGGGGATTGTCTTCATGAAATGCCCCATTGATTGTAAAAACTCAGCATTTGAGTTCTTTGAGTATTGCCCATCGGGATTCAATTCTTGCAATTGACAGTCACCTATATTGACTTTCTTTTTTCATCTATGAGCATTGGCCTTGCTTTTACCAGGCACACCGCTTTTTCATGCCCCTAGTTTTTATTCATTTTTTTTTTCATTTTTTTCATGGGCATTGGCCTTGCTTTTACCAGGCACATTGCTTTTTCATGCCCCTTAATTCTATTTTGATTTCTATGCATGTGTCAAGCAATTACACTTTGAATGACATTCAAACTTTCAAAGGTCTTCATTTGCCTTTTGCCTTGCCCCAATCTGGGGAATGATCACGAACTGGGTTTAAAGAAATGAAAAATTGCAGGCTCAAATGGGCTGTGCAAAGGATATAAGTATGTAGGATAGAGAAATGAATGCTCTTCGTCATTCTAAGGCACTTAAATTAGCACACGAATTCAATGTAATAGCGTGACTTGAAGATTAATGCAAGTGAGAGCAAGAAATTCCTTTTCATTTTCCTCACCTCGTAATGTTATCTTACCTCCAACTTGCCCCAATGTGGGGTGGTTCTTGATAGGGGAAATTTGAAAGAATTTCCACAAGTGTATGGGGCTCAAAGTGGTTAAGCAATGATTCTCTTGTAGTGTTTAGGATAGAGAAATGAATTGCCCCTTATCATTTTGGTCATCGTACCTTTTGCGAGAGAACTCTTTACCTCACAGATATGGAACTTCCTACATTCATCTCACAAGTGTATCAAGTGTATAAGTAAGGGACTGTGTATAGGATAGGGCTTGCCTTTCATCATCCTGATACATCTCATTTAGCATTCTTAAACATTGATGTCACTCCATTGAGTTGTCTATCTTGATAAATCTCCACATGAAATTGGCGAGCTAAATCAATATGAAAATTCTCTTTTCAAAAGAGTCCAGCAACTTTAAGCATGAAAAGTGTTTGTGACTTCAAAACAAACAATTTATTGCACTCAAACATGATTTCAAGCATTCATTCAAGGAATTGTCCCATGAAGGGATTGTCTCGGCAATTGATGTCCCTAGATTGTCTCTATCGAAAGGGAATAAACACACAAATTGATTAATCGATGATGAAAATCCGATCTTATGAAATCTTGCTTTTGCCCCTGCACAAAACAACGTGCGTGAATAGGATACTATACAACATCAAAGTAAATTCAAATTGCACAACCATTTTCGCTTGGATCGAGATTTTGTTTCAGTCATGTCACTACTAGAATTTGTAGTGCCCCTAATTCATCATCTGCAAGGAAAAGAACAAAGCGTCATCTCCCAAAATTATTTATGTTCAAAAACGAGATGTACCTCTTTCACCAAAAATGGATGATCCTCTTTTGACTTGTTTCATCATTTTCTCATGGAAATGAGAAACTTCATTTGGCTTTCGAGAATGACATCTCACACAAATTGTAATGAGATGTGTTACACACCACACTTTGGAATCTAGATGATCTTCTTTTGACTTGCCCTCGGTTTCTTATTGATGTGCAAGGAAATTGCTCGGGACAAGTAAGATGATAAGTAGTGCTTAATGTATTCTTTACTCTTGGGAGATGTCATCAAGATCAGTTAGGAAATGATCCTTTGCCCCCATGTCTATTTTCCTTCAGATGTATGTTCCCAAATCAATGGGCCCACTATCATTGGAAATTGACGCGTTATTTTCAAACGCCTCTCTGTTATGCTCTGAGATACGAAGTAAATGAGTTAGAAAAACAAATAAGGGTAACCTAATGCATGCTTTTGGAAATGGCTTCGAAAATGATTTTTCCTTTTTTGGATTTTTTTTTTTGAGGAAGCATGAAGAAGCCCAGTCCTCGAGAATTCTGCATGGACGACGTTTTCTTTTCATTGTTGGATATCGTCACCGGGCTGGTTTGGTCCCCATCATATCCTTAAAACAAAACTTGTAATTTTATTGATATTCATCAATCAAATTACATTTATTGAAATGTGAAATCTAAGAAGCGATAAAAATTCCCACGCAGGGGAAGGTGCATGCCCTTAATTAAATGAGAGAATCGAACTACTTAGGACCATGAATCATGTGTACTTGAATTCTTCACCCTCCTTGATCTTGTGATGTGAACCCTTCAAGTCAGATATTCTAGATATGTCACTAGTTTCTTCATGGTGCCATCGAGTCATCGCAGCACTTTTGCTTGACGAGATAAGCTCTTTTTAATTTGTCATTTTAGCTCTCGGTCGTGAACGGATGGGTGAGCGGGGTCGCTCCATAATCACCTAAAGGAAATAAACAGGAACGTGTAAGCATGAGGTGTAAATGGAGAGTCGATCCATGACAATGATCTAATCGATTTTTTTATTTTTTTTTCATTTATTCATGAAAAGTTTGTATAAGAAGGGAATTTCCTAAAAGAGATTTAGAAAAATAGTCACCCTAGCAAGATCAAATTTCCTAGACATGAATTGAAAACAAATTTTCCAAAACTTTCTTCTCTCTTTTTTTTAAAAAATGATGCATTTCATGGCAATTTCCTCATTTCATTTCTAATTGACAAATGGATTAAATCAATGATTGTCCTAGATTGTCATGGACCGATCCAAAAGTACGACGAAATAAATTACATGGTACAGGGATAGAAGACTTACTTCACCAAAGAAAATCAACGGCAATCTCATAGACATGCACATGAAATGTGAGGCTCGATTTCTATCTAGACGGCTTAGCAAAGTGGAGTTAAACGGGTGGGATGACTTAGTTGCAGCCTCGCATACTAAGCCAAGTCCTCCTAACTCCGGCTCAGTCAAGAATGATACCCCAATGCGACGTAGCCCAGCGAGCAAAGGTAAACATTCTTGACACCAAGAAAAACTTTTGGGATTGAGTTGGGCAACCTCTACTACGCGGCCTCGCGGTTGAAGTCGTATCCAACTTAATACCATCCTATGTATCCTAGTGCAGCCCAGGTTCGACGGCAGGTTGTGTGTGCAAAAGTGTAGTGCAAATGCAAGACATGCACAATAGTCTATATCAAGCAAAACTTCAACATTAAAATAAACCATACATTCCTTCACCTCCCTACAAAACAGAGGTTAACAAACACTTCCCCTTATACCTCCCAATCTGCAAAAACATTTAACATTTTAAATGTTAGGGACGTACCTGGGATCCTCGCTGCCAAACAAAAACATTTTTCAAAAAGAATAGAAAATTGGCCTAAGTCCACTAAGTGTTTTAACACAAGTCCCCAGTGGAGTCGCCAAGCTGTCGCGATCAATTTTTCGGGTGTGAACCACCTATGGTTTGGCTAATGAATTGTTAAGCCTAGACTTAACTCGGGCTCTCCCATGCCCATACTAATTCGCGACTTAGGTTCAAGTTTATAACATGCAAATGATTTTTCAATTAGGAGTCGCCACTAATCTATTTTTGGTGGGTCAATTAGAAACCCAAGTAAAGTAACGGGAGATTCACTTTACTCCTACAAACTAGAGACTATGGGTACGAGGACTTAGTTACACTAGATTCCTCTAATGCCCTTTCGGTACCTTTCTTTTTATTTTGAAAAATGGTTGGCAAGCAGTTTGGATTGATTTTAAATTTATTTCCCTAACATGTGAGGCGATCATGCGGGTGCGCAATCCATCAATTTAACACCCAATAAAGCAAATAGAAAATGCAGGACTTACCTCGTAGCAATGAAAGCATCTGCAATGTTAATTCAAAATCCACATCAACAACCTTGGATATGGTTTCTAATTAACGCTCAAATTCTTTTTTTGTTTTCACTTATTTAATGAACATTATGCAATATGCGATGCAATATTAACTAAATAACCTAACTCTAATGACATGTAACTTCTAGTTGGATGGGCCTAGCAACAACTACCACATGACGTGCATTTCAATGAATCTAATCCTAATGATGTGCACGTGACATTTTCCTTTTCTTTCCTTTCTTTCTTTTTCCTAAAAGAATGCAATCTATCCTAGAAAATAAAACTAATTCAACCTATGGCATTTTTTGTATTTTTCATGAAAGTCGAAATTAGGTGAAATGTGAAAATTACCTAATTAGTTAAGATCCTAATTAGTTTATATTAGGAATTAGGTTGAGCCAAATCCTAATTTGAACTAAAATATTATCTTAACCTAAATAATCCTAAAATGCAATCTATTTGATAAAATACCTACACTTTAATAAATTTAAAAAACTATTATCTAAAATTAAACTAAGTGCAATTTTAATCCTAATATGCAATGACGTGCAAAATATGTCCTAATTCTACATGACATATGCATGATGATTTTTGTTTGCTGTTTTTATTAATTTTCGAAATTAATAATCGCCAAGTAATTAAGCATGCAACCTAAATTAAAATCTAGCAACCTAAATTGATTTATTTGGAATTTTTTATTCTTATGAAATTCGAAATTAAAATTCCTATTCTAAATATGCAAACCCTAAAACAAGTAATATCCTAACGTGCATCTAATCTAACCCAATTTTTTTATTTCTGAAATTCATGATAAATAGAATGCTTTGCCTAAATATGCAAATAACCCTAAACATGTGATATTCTATCTCAAACATATCTCAAGATAAATAAAAACGATCAAATCCATTCAAAATTACCCCAAAAAGGACATCACATATCGCTCAGATCAAGGGATAATATCTCGCTAATAAAATAGATAAATTGATCTTAAGCCTTAAAGATTAAGATATCTATTTTATTCCCGCTGATTAATTATTTCATCTAAAGCCTTATAGATGGAATAAAAAATCGCGTGCGGTTGCGAATTAGGCAAATAACCTTAATCAAGAAATACGTCTATCACTTATAAATGTGCATGTTATATTCTAATAGACGTATATTAGGCAGCGAATAAATTAGGCTCGAGTATCTTACCTAAATTTGAAGATAATTTCCAAATTCGGGCCTAACACGATCGGGGTCGCAATTGGGAATGGCGGTAGGTGATTGGCTCACAGCAGCAGTTGCTCATGTTGGTGTGGACTTCTCGGCTCGAGCTAGTCGGTGGCCGGCAAAACTCGCGACACGGCCGTTGAGGGTGATGCCAGCAAGGACAAGCGACAGCGGGTAGACTTGGGCGACAACGAACGCAGAAGACCTTTGGGATTATTAGGGCTCCTTGATGCATGGACAATCACTGGAAAACCTGCACAAAGAAGAGCGATAAAGAACTCTCTGAATTGAAGTACGCTGAGAAACAAACTAAAAATAATTTGCTGGTTTTTGCTAAGGGGCTTGCGGGCTTGTTTGTTCAATCTACAGGTATTGGCATCAAGGCTTCACAATATGCTTTTTCTATATTTTTTCCTTTTTGCTTGCATTAAGCGAGGCCACAAAAACCACAACTTTTGCTGTCTTCTTTCGTCGAAGACCAAAAGATAGCAACATCCACCGTCTTCTCCCCCCAAAAAAAACAAAGAAGAACCCAAAACAAAATAGCTTCTTTGATATGATGAAAAACCCTAGAAACGAAGGAAGCTCGATTTCCCTCTTGCTTTGAATTTTTTTTTTAACCTAGAACCGAGAGAAAATAAAACCTCCTCATTGTGCAGCCGTATATTCAATGTGTGGCCTCCTGCTGAAACCCTACGCGAAAAACCTTTTTATAGGCTGAAGATTAGGGTTTTGATTTCCTTTTCAAATCAACATCCGCGAAGATTTCTTTCTCGCACACAATATCACTTTTTTTTATTTTTCACATCTCCTGATTTTATCGCCTAAAGATAAGATTGCAACCCAATTTTCTTAAATTTCAAAAATCCACCGTAATATCGTTTCAAATCTCCATTTAAGTAATTTTTGTCATTAAAGAAAATGGGCTCGGGCCAATTTACTTGCTTCGTGGGCTCAGTCCGACCTGCCAAATTAAAGCTTAGAACCACTAATCCGAATCCATTCACCACCGATCCAATAAAATGCAAAAAATGTAAATGCACTTGAATCTATATGCAATGCAATTAATTAATAATTTCTTTTGGATAAAATTAACCCCTAATTTTCTATGCACTAAATAAATAAACGGGCCGCCAAAATTTAGGTGTCAACACGTAGATTGAGGAAAAGGTCAAGACTCAAACTCACATCTAGAATCGAAGGAAACCAATCACTCTGAAAATTTTTGAAATTAATGAAACCGACTTATTCAAGTCCAACAGGAGCAAGAACTGAAGAAACTGAGTCTTAACTCTCACTTCGCTCAAGGCCGGGCATAACATAAATTTGACATTATTGGTTGTTGGAGTGTGAGGAGGCTACAATGGACAACTGGGTCGAGGCCGAAAGCTCCAAGGATTGTTGATTGTTGAGATCTTGGCTAGCCAGATAATGGTGCTTGCCACTCTAGCTCCTCATCCCTTATCATTGCGAAACAAGGTAGAGCAGAGGAATCCCGACAATGGTCGAGTTTTTCAATGCATACACTCCCTAGTGATCGACAATAATGAATCCGTGATTCTCCATGGCAGTGAGGGTGATTTGGAGAGGAAGTGAGGGAAGGCTGCTCTTGAAAAGCTTTTTTTTTTTCTTTTCCTTCTCCCCTCTTTTTCTCCTCTTCTTAGTGCATCCCCTCGACGGACGACTCTTCTTGCTCTCTCTTTCTGTTCGTGAATGGTTACGGGGAATTGATTGAAGAGAGAAGATTGGATTCTCCATCTCTACATTCTAGAATCCTATGTGTAAGAGGCAGGAACTTTGCTCATCACCCCTGCCTCCTTGCCTCTGCCTCCCCCTCCTCTCGGCGGGCTTTCGTGCGCTTTTGGCTAAAAGAGAAGCGAAGGGAAAGGTGGCTTACATTGTTCAATTTATGGGCTTTTCCTTACAGGCTTCGGATATGCTCTCTCTTTTTCTAATGGGCCATCCGTGTGAGTCAAGATCCATTGAATTGGGCTATGAGGTAGATGGTAAAGGATCGAATTGTCGACTAAGATTTAGGTGTCAATACGGCTGGTAAGTCCCCAGCCGTCCCTCAACACTCTTTTCTCTCTTAGCTTTTTCTTTTTTTTTTCCCTTAAACTTGAATCAATGAAAATATAACATTGAACATTTTTATATAGTTCATGGGTTATATTAAATATATGTCAAAATTTCATGGACCACGTTGGATAAATTAAAATTTCAAGTATTATATTGCATAGTGAGTTAAATTTCAAAGATTATATTGAACAAATTAAAATTTTAAGGATTACATTCGGAGATCACTTATGTCATTATTCCAAAAAGATTGTCAAGAAAAGTTATTTAAAATTAAAATAATTGAAAAAAGTCACATGACTTTTCCCATTTACTCAAAATATTGAATGTCAAAAATTGATGAATAGAGAGGGAGATGAGCAATGCTCCCTTTGCTATAATAAACCCGCTTCTCCTTGGGCTTCACTAAAGCGTTGATCGCTAACTAGATCAAAGATCTATGGTTCTTTTATCTTCACACCAAGTTGTTTAGTGCTTGTCGGGGTCATCATATCATACAAACCATATACACATAGCTTGAACACACAAGCTCAAACATAAATCGCTCTGCCACATTAGATCAACCTAAAATCGCGGCCACGACCATCTCCAAAAAGGTTCTCGAGATAGACCTAGTACCTCTAGTATTACGAGAGTGACTTTAAAAAGTGATACCAACCCCACTACTAACTAGCTTGCTAAGGCCCCCATGATTAAAGGCTTTGGTTTGACGATCATATTAGGGTCGATCTCTAGATTGGACAAAACCCCATAGGGTACGTTCACATTCATAACATCCCAACTAATACCCCCCTGATTCTCCTACACCTGAAGGTCCATTGAAACCATGAATGGGCCCGTGAACGTTGTCCCCAATCCAAAAATATCACGCCACAAAGCAGTGAGCCACTAAGTTAGGATGTCCCCCATCAACCCAAATAGTTGTGATGGAACACATATAACGTGCATTAGTCCTCTTAATTGGATAATCAATCACTTCTTGGTTATGCTTAATAGGGAGTCCAAACCTAATCTGATGGAAAGGCTTAGACATTCTTAGGGCCTGTAAACATTCAATAAACAATAGTGAGATAAAAACTCAACGAGTGAACTTTTTAGACCTCGCGTAGGAAAGTCATTCACTTCAGAATCGGCCTAAATGTGTAAGTTATCTATTGATGACATATTAATAGCAGAGCCTTTGCCTTAATTAATAACACGAATGGTTATCTCACTTCCTCAAGCCATCAATAAGCACATAAACAATTCTTATAACAATTCACATACTTTTGAGGCAGAAATGAGAGTGTGCAATATCTCAAAAGTAGGCACCAATGCCATGCAACAATATAGATATAATCATATATCAATCTCATGCACTTTTCATACATTTATATCTAGATTATTATGACCGCTCAGGGCCATGGCCAACCTAAAGGTTGGCGGTCTTCCAGCATAATTGGGCATCGTCTTGTCTTATCGAGCATGGCAACGTCCCATATAAATGCATCAAGATGGCATTTCGTTAATGAGTTTCATTCTAAAATCCACCTACGAATGGCATCCCATTGACTTGGGAGGCATCCGAACTTAATCGGGCATTGTCCCACGTAAACACATCAGGATAGATCTATTACCCCACGTAAACGCATCAAGGTATTTAGATGATCATATTGGCACACCATCACACAACTCATTTTATGCTATTCCCATTAGTCGATGCAAAGTGTGTAATGCCCATATGATATGCCATAATAATTGCCACATGTCATCATTTCATATGTGTATCTTGTATAATATCGCATTACTGCATCATTTAGACATGCCCACATCTCATCTCATCACACAATCTCGTGTGCATAACAATTGCTTGTAACCTTCGAATGCCATACACACTTATCATTTCCCCTTCTAAGTGTCCCATAAGCTTGCACCATAATCCAATTAAGCAACTAACAATGTATCTTACTATTAGAACTCAAAGCATAGAACTCCTATTTAAGGTAAGTCAAATTATTACATAAAGTCTATGTTATTATAATCACCTATTTGACAACTTATCTCATTAATATAACCAATTACAGTCACATATCATAGGTCACATATCACCATATATTAATTTATCATATTAATATAACTTGTCATAACAACTAATCACATATTGCTTATCACATATAAATAATTTATCAAACATTGGAAGAGCTTATTGTGATAACCTCTTAGCAAAGAACGATAACCTATCACAATAACCAATCGATAAAACATAATAACCTATCGAAAAACATGATAGCCTATTGCGATAACCTATCGATAAAACATGAAGACCTATTAGCAAAACATGATAGCTTATCGTGATAACCTATCGATATCCTACGATAACTTAGCGCTTAAACTCACTTATCACATCATCAAAGTATTATCTAACCTTAATCTAGTCCTAAATTAAGTCCTAAGTGCAATAACAACAACCCTAATCAAGGGCTAGAAAACCACTCACATCCAAATCCAAGCTTAACAAGCGTTGGGGGAGAAACGACAAGGCTAAATAGCGAGCTGAGGTGGTTGATCATGCTTCGAGCAGCTCATGGTGAGGTCTGGACGATGGCTAGGTGACGGCATAACAATTGGCAACGTGGTGGATGGCCTTCGGGCTTCGTGGGGGACTAAACTGTGCGAGAAATGGAGAGAGTGAGTCGCGGTGAGGGGCTAAATAGCTCCCTCCTTGGCTCCAAAATCTAACACGATCACACGAATGTTAGTGCAGAATGGTGATTCAATGGTGGCGGGTGTGATGGACAGTGGCTAGTGAAGTTTGGAGAGGAACTAAGAGGAAAATGGCTTGCAATGGAGATGAAAATAAAGAAGGGTTGTTCGGCTAGTGCAAAAGGGAAAAATAAGGTGAGAATGGAAGCCTAGTGAGAAAATGAGAGTGAGGGGGGAAAGAGAGAGATGGCCAGTGGTTCAAAAGAAAAAAGAGGGGAAAGAGAGAGAGAGAGAGAGAGAGAGAGAGAGAGATTTAGCCCATTAATGTTTGTACTACCTTATTCCCTTGAAATCCTCTCATCCATGCAAGGGAAGGGCCCTTGATGAAGAAAGATTCAAGCATTAATGAGGAGATATACACATGGGTTAATAGGTTTAGGTTAGGCTAAGCTAGGCTTAGGCTAGGTTGTCCTCTTTAGTTTTCCCTCAAGCTTGTACCCGCCCCTTCCCTTGGCCAATTCCACCTTTGCCCCTTGGTCTTTAACATTAAAGAGATTTCAATTTGGTCTTTGCAAGGAGAATTGGACATTATTCATGTATATGGGAGTAATTAATACAAGGTTTTGTAAGGTGGGGTTGGAGGCCATGGCCCTCATAGGCCACCCATTTCTTTGGGCGTGAGCCCATTAGGCCGCCCAACATGGGTGTAGGCCCAATTAGGTTGTCCTTCATGGGCATGGGCCCCTTGGGACCTTTCGCAAACTAGGGACCACGTGGATCCTTGTTTGCAGCCCATTTTCATTTTTATGAAATTTCATATTCCGCCAATAAAAAATCATGTTTCTGCCCCAAAAGTAGCATTCTCAATGTTTTCGTGGTCTACTGATCCCTATTGTGTCCCGCTTCGAAGATTTGATGCCGTCAGAATCCCGTTCTGAAAATCGAGGTCAGATCGAGGATGCTACAGTTGTTTTGCCTTTTGCTTCTCGTGTTTACAAGTGCCAGGTGATGATATTTGCCCTATTTTGATTTCGTGGGTGTTGTGTTTCTTGCCCTTAGGAGCACCTTTGCTAGCTTAACCTATGAGTGCTAAAGCCACACATCTTGTTCTCCCTCCTTTGAATCTTAGAAAGAATGAAAGGGAATTTTCTCCTTTCCAGCACAGTATCAAATGATCTAGGATTTCAAGTGGAGCAAACATTGATGGAATCTCATATTGGGAATCCTTAGTGGAGCGGCAAACTACACAACACCAAATGGAAACAACGTTAGAAGAGTCTTACCTTATAGCCTCTAATGGTGAATTTGTGATCGACCCACCAATTGGCTTTGAGGATATTTCAGTTATCAAGATAGGTAAGGAAGAGAAGGAAATGTTACGTCGACCTTGGTGTTGGTCGCTAATTATAAAATTGTTGGGCTGAACGCTTGGCTACAACCTCTTTTATAAGAAGCGCTTGCAACTTTATTCCCCAAACGGAGAGTTAGTGGTTACCAATCTAGGAAATGATTTATTCAATGCTAAATTTTCCCTGGTGGAGGATTATCATTTCATATTGAGGGGAGGTCCTAGGATTATATTTGATCATTATTTGGCCATTCAAAGATGAGAACTTAATTTTGATCTTGATGAGGTTAAGATTAGTCAGGTCACGACTTGGGTTAGATTTCCTAATATTTCCATTAAGTATTTTGACGATGCCTTTCTAATGTGACTTGGTTTGTTAATTAGAAAGCCATTGTGAGTAGACTCTATGACAATTTTAGCCACAAGGGATAAATATGCTCGTCTCTATATTGAAGTCGATCTAACATGCCCCTTAATACCTTGGGTTTTCTTTGATGGCAAACTAAGACGTGAAGTATGAAGGCATTAATTTGATTTGCTTCAAATGCAAGTGTTATGGCCATGGTTCAGATAAATGTGGAACTATAAGAGGTACAAGCACAATTAGAAACTACTCAGAATGCTTTGTTGCCAAATTTCCTTGCTGCCAACTTGACAAAACCTTATAAGGGTGATAGAGAGCCTCAACAAAAATTTGGCCCTTTGATAATTGTGCCAAAAACTCGAAGGGGTAGATGATAATAGGAGAATGAAGTATTGGTTGATACTCAAAAGGAAGGTGGACATTTAGTTGTGCTGAGATCTCACTTCTCAAGATTACCCCAAGATAATGTAGGTGATGATTTCCATTGTCCCCCTCAGTAGGAGGTAAATGCTACAAAGGAGATGAATTTCTCTAAAAGCCAAAGATAAGAAGAAAGGCAAAGTTACAAAACCAAGATAACAAGGATTATTTATTAAAGAAGACTTTATGGCACAATCTCAACTCCACGAGCAAAATTCTGGAGATGACCATGGTGCTTCACTTAAAGGACGTAATCGGGATATCAAAAGCTCTTCTACTCGAAATAAGCCCAACTTGGCACCAAGCACCTTGTTGATTCCATATCTACCACATTGAGGTCTCCCACTATGTTTCAAATACAGTGTTATCCTTAAATCCTAACGTGCCCCCTTCTTCGAAGGATGATATTCCTTTTCTACGTAAGCCACTTGATGATTATGGCAATATGGGGGCACAAGTTTTTCTATTAATTCCTATTTGTCAAAGGTGCCAGACATTTTTTTATGGGACATTTCAATTGAAACCTAATAGAGAGCTTCCCACAGCGAACGATTTGATGCTAGAAGACTCTAGCTAGCTATCTAAACTATCTTTCAAACATTCTTACTAAAATGCATTTGTTAATGTGGAATTGTTGAGAAGTTGGAAACAACAAGTTTCTAGTAGTTGCAAATGATTTGATCCGTGTACACAATATTAAGTTATTTATTGTTATAGAACTGAGGGTAAGTGAAAACCAAGCTACAAAATAAATCAAGAAGCTTGGCTTTACTAATCATATTCGTGCTAAGGCTCAAGGTTTTTCAGGAGGAATTTGGCCATTATGGCATGACACTTCCTTTCCTATGGAAGTGGAATTGATTGACCCTCAATATATTCACGTCCAACTTAGATAGAGGGGTGATTGAATATGGTGGTTAATTGATGTCCATGTCAAACCAGATGAATTTACTAAGGCATGGTTGAGAAGTTAGCTTGAGCAAATAGCCACTACAATAACAAATCCTTAGATGATCATAGGTGACTTCAATAACATTGCCTTTTTCGATAAAAGAAAGGGGGGCATCAATCAATATTATAAAATGCACTTGATTTAGAGAATAGATGGACATATGTCATTTCATTGATCTTGATTGGGTCAATATGAAATTTACACGGTGGGGATCCAAGTCGAATGGTTATAACCGGGTATTTAAGTGCCTTGATAGAGCACTGTGTAATCTTTCCTAGAGATTGTTGTTTGTTGATGTGTACGAGTACTTCCATGAGTGCAATCCGACCATCATGCCCTATTGGTTACTCTGTCTAGTGTGAGGACTCCTGAGTTGAATCGGCCCTTTCGTTTTGAAGTAACTTGGTTAACGCATGCTTTCTTCAATGAATTTGCTCAAAGCCACCGGAATGATGCATTGCCAATTGATGTTGCTCTGAACCAACTCCAAAATAACCTTAAGGAGTGGAACTAACACATTTTCAATTATTTTCACAAGAAAGAAGACTTTGATGGCAAGACTTGGAGGCATACAAAAGGCACTGGAGGTATGTGCAAATCCTTTCTTAGTGAATTTCGAGGCAAAGTTACAAAAGGAGTTACTTGATGTATCAATTCAAGAAGAAATCCATTGATACAAAAAATCAAGATATAAGTGGTTGCAATTTGAGGATAAAAATACTAATCTTTTTTATGCTACTGCAATCATTTGATGTTGAAAGACTAAAACTAAGGCGCCAAAAAATTCTAGTGGAGAATGGATGTCTAATCAAGATGAGTTGAAAAGTATTGTGGTGAATTTTTATAGAAATCTCTTTACGGAGAATGACCCAACCCTATTCGTGCTTTCACAACCTCATGGCTTTCAAACCTTGAATTTTTCGCAAACTTTAAGATGGGCTAGAACCATTGATAAGGAAGAAGTCCGCAAAGCACTTTTTAATATGGGTCCTTATAAAGCACTTGGATTGGACTGCTTTCAGCGGTTTTCTTTCAGCATCAATGGAATTTGGTGAGCAACTCATTAACCGATTTTATTATTGATGCTTGGTTAGAAAATTGTAATAAAACACTTTTAGTGCTAGTTCCGAAAGTGCAGCAATTGGAGACTATCAACGACTTTCGGCCAATTATTTGTGTAATGTCATCTATAAAATTCTCTCAAAAGTGATCATGAATCGATTAAAGGATGTTCTATCATAGCTTGTCTTGCCTAATCAAACTAGCTTTGTTCCTGGTAGACACATTCAAGATAATGTAATTATTGTACAAGAAGTAATTCACCTAATGAGCAAATCCCAAGGAAACAATGGCACATAATTCTGAAAATTGATTTAAAGAAAGCATATGATTAGCTGAAATGATCATTCATTAAGGAAGCTCTCCACTTGATAGGTATTCTAAACTCATTGGTTCAACTCATTATGAAATGCATCACCTTTTCTTCCATGCAGGTTTTATGGAACAGGGAGATTATGGAGGCCTTCTTCCATCCAGGGTAATATGTCAAGATGACCCTCTCTCCCTATATTTTTGTATTATGTATAGAGCGACTATCTCATCTTATTCATGCTGTCATGAAGTCAAATTGGTGGACACCCTTTTGCTTTGGTAGGAGAGGATCACAAATATCTCATTTAATGTTTAGATGACCTATTATTATTGGCAGAAGCCTCAACAAAACAAATGAATGTCATGGAGTGCTTGGACAATTTTTGTTAAAGATTAAGGTTAAAACCAAACTTTTTTGCTCAAAGAATACTTCTCTAGGTTTGAAACGCATCTTGAGCAATGTCTCCGACTTCATACTATATTCAGATCTAAGCAAATATCTATGTGTGCCTTTGATTCATGGAAGAATACTTTTAATGCATTTTTAACCGTTATTAAAGAAGACAACAAATAGACTTAGTGGATGGAAGTCAGATAGCTTATCAATGGCATGTCGCATCATGTTAACTCAATCTGCAATCATGTCTATCCCTACCTATTAAACGCAATATTCTAAAGTCTTAACTCATGTTTGGCTCTATTTGGTTCAGCATTTGGAATGGGCTTTGGGGCTTTAAAGGAGTTTTGCTAAATGTAAGTAGAATTTTTTGAGGGCTTTGGGAAGATGCAATTGCATCTCCAAAGGACTCCAAAGGCCTTTAGGGGAATGGAGGGGTAGAGGCACATTTAAGAAGTAGCATTTTCGGAATGCTACTTCATTTGCTTAATGAAAATATGTCCATTGTCCATTTTGTCCTCATTTATTAAGAAAATTCTGTTTTTGCCATTTTCCAAATAGAAAACCCTAGAAGCCTTCTTTTCTCTTCACTTACATTCTCATTGCCTCACACCTTATTTTCTCTTATATTCTCTCACCTCTCTCTGCTTCACAACTGTTTGTGCCCAGCCCTCACGCTCACCGCCCTTCACCTCTCTTCCTCACATTGCGATCTTCAAGCCCATCGCCCTCAAGCGCTCTTCGCCCTCGCATTGCCTCTCTCCCGTAAGATTTCCTCATTTCTGTTGGGATGTAGAAATTTCTCTCACCTTTCTCAAACCTTGACAAATCTCTCTCTTTCGTGCTTGAAGCTGCGTTCCCTCATGATTGGCAAGAGTTTGAGTTCTCTTCGTCTCATAATTCCTTCACGCTTGCTACCCTCGAGCTCTTCCATCATGCCTGTCCTCACGGTCGTGCTTGCGCTCGCCTTTGTCTAGGTCAAAGTCTAGGTCAGATTTTCTCAGTTCATGTTGTGATTTTTGTGGAAATTTGTGTGGGTAATTGCATATCTTATGGCTAGAGTGGCATGTTCTGATTTGGTGAGAGATTGTAACATTTGGGAGAACGATTGTTTGTCTATCTCTCATTTCCCCTCGCTTTTTCCTCTCCGTTTACTGATCTTACTTTCCTTTTTCTTTGCTAACTTCAATTTCTATACAAGTTTGCCATGATGATTTTTCCTCTATGGAAAAAAAAAATCAAAAAATGGGTTGTGAATTTCATTAGAGAAATCATATATTCTACAATGGGGTTTTTAGGATGAGGAGAACTCATATTAAAAGTGCATATGCTGTCAGTATTGTTGTTGTTTTGAGCTTCCCATCCAAAACCCAACCTTTTAAGCTTATTCTATTCCAACTTTAAATATGCAATATTTATAGAAAATGAAGAATAGAATAACAAAAGTATGGGACTAATGGCAAAAGTAAATTGTGGAAGGAATGACTTATGGCAAGAAAAAAGAGGTTGGATCTTCTTTTTTGTATATGCACTTGTAATTTGAAAGAGCGTTTGAAAACATCATGGAAACATAGTTGAATTTCATGTTGAAAAGTTACTTATTAATCACTTTTGTAGATGAGATTTTAACTAATTATGCAATTTAGTGTATTAGTCTCATGACATAAATTACTAGGTTGCTGAGATATAACCACTGGTTGGGGAAAAGACGCGTAACATTTGAATACTAGTCAACACATTAGTCCTTAAAATTCTTTCTTTTCTGACATTGGTTTCCTTCTTTTATAGATTAAAAAGGATTTGAAAAAGCAGAAATCCTAGAATGCTGGAAATGTAGAAGGATAGAATGAAAACAAAAAAGGAAAGAACAAGCAAAACATCACAATATTATTGTTCATTTTGGGCAAGCAGATCGGTCACTCTTTCTTTGGTTTTCGCAGAAGGCCCGGATTTGAGATATTGTTAAGGTTCTTTATGAAATTATTAATATGCGAGGGAGTTAGTTGTTCATCTTTGTCTTTCACATAATATTTTCCACTCTAGCATGAGTTGTTGGAGAGACATGTCTTGAAATAATTTCTATGTAGTATGTCTTTGAAGATCATCTCTTAAAATTATCTGTTTCAGTCACTCTTTCTTTGGTTTGAGCATCAAAGTTTATTTATTTATTTTATTTGATTACACTTCACGGGCATGCGAGTCGAAGGGACAAGATTTGTCAGTTGAGTTTAAACTAGTTATTTCAAGTGAAATCTATTTTATGTTAATGGAGTTCTCTTTACATTTATTCTAGTTGAAGATTTACATATGTACGATTGTTGTCAAGTTCATTTGATATCATTTGTAGGGAAAAAATAAACCTTGAGTTACGAAAATTAGATTTCTCAAGAGTCAATAAAGGAATTAGGTCATTTTTTTGGTCAGAATAAAAATTTATTAAATTACTGAGTAAAACCGAAGGGGTCTCATTACATGCCTACACTTCTAAAGCTTCAGGTGGGCTAGAATAGCCATGTGTAACTATTCTGTACATGATTTATTGCTCTATAAAGTATTTAGCATAATATAGATGTTGTTGAATATATAATATACTTCTTTCTTACTTATCTCAAAGCTAAATAATTTGAGATGACTAGAGCCCCCACATTTATGTCCATTGATAATGGCTACTTTAGCTTCAAAATTTTTATTTTGATGGACACATAATTTCGATTCTACTTGTTTCATGTTCTTTAATTAGTCTATGACATATACAAACAATGAGGCTATATTGTTTGTTTTTTTTTTATTTTTTTGGCTGACATTTAATACAATGTCACTTTGATTTGTGTTTTACTAGTTCACCTTGATTTGGTTTTAATTCAATTGCTGAATGTTTTTGTTATTATGTCTCTCAAATTTGTTCATGCTCATATTATTAGAAGATGGCAAGTTCAATAAAGGAAAAGTCATATTAAATCGCTTAAGATATGGAAATATTTTGTAAGTTGTGTATTGAACAAATCGAAAAAGGGTAATCGTCCTGCAATCAACAAGAGAGATGGATGGACTATCATAATTAATAAGTTCAAGGAGTTGGGGGGGCAAAAAGTATGATAAAACTCAAATGAAAAGTGAGTGGGATAATCTTAGGAATGAATAGAAAATATGGAGGATATTAGTTTATAGTGAAATAATACTAGGATGGGATCCAAGGAAGAAAACCATCAATGCGAGTGATGATTGGTAAGGGAGTAAAATCCAGGTATTTATCATTTATTCTTTTACTTTTCAATTATATAACTTACTCAAATGCTTTTTATAATAGGTCCATCCTTAGGTTAAGGTTTTTAGGACGAAAGACATATTTCTTGATCTTGAAGTGTTACTAGATTGAATTTTCAAAGATACGGTTGCTACTAGAGGAATCACTTGAAATCCTACATAAGGTTTATGTGTTAATGAGAATGTTGATGTTACATAACCTAATATTAATGATGGTGTATGATCTACTGATGATAATTTGGAATGTCATATGGGTCAAAATATTGATGAACTAATTCAAACTTGGGCAATGAAAGAGCAATGTAGACTTCAACGAGATAAACTTGAGAAAAGAAAGACAAGAATTTGAGCCTAGCACAATTGCTTGGAAGCCAAATTAACAAGTTTTGTTAAGAGTGCCGTTGTTGTTGCATCTCGAGCATATGAGAGATTCGGTCCTTACAAAGACCTCATATCTATGTTGGATGTCATACCATAGATTGTGCAAAATAAACAGTTATACTTTTTGCAATCAAATATTTTAAGGAAATGATAGACAATAGACATGTCTCATGAGCTTGAATACTAATGTCTTGAGAGTCAAGTATCTCAAGCTTGAGATAAAAGAACTTAGTCATAACTAGGATGTTATTATAACATTTTTTTTTTAATTTTAATATGCTATTTTATCTTTATATGTGAACTCTATTTAAATTATGTATGGACCTAATTTATATTAATATTTTTAATGTGATAATTGTTTTCATTTGGGATTCTCTTTATGTAGTTGACTTTGCATATATATGTTGATTGATACTATTATTTTTCTTATGGATTGTCAAGATTATTCATTATTTCTCTTATTCTAACTCTACATTTTATTACCTTAGGCAATTATTGATGATTTTCAAGAAAAGAAAAATCATGAACAAGAGGAAAATGAATTTTTGAATTTTCTCTCAATCGCTAATGCTTCAATTGCTTATCAGACAACGTACCTTTGCAAACAAGTTTTTATGACCTCATCATATACTGGTCATGTATGAATAAGAGAGTTGACGGCCAAATATACTAATCCAGTAAGGTGTTATAATATGTTTAGAATGCATAGGAATATACCTGACTTAATTACACACTATGACCTTTAAGAATTTAGGAAAACTAATGTTGCAGAAATGGTTGGAATGTTTCTTTATATGTTGGAACATGGTATAGGCAATGGGGTAGCATAAGAGCACTTTCAACGCTTTGGAGAAACCATAAGTAAGTACTTTAGTTTAGTTTTAAATAAAATCTGCAATATGAGAAAAGATTTGATCTAACCAATTGATCGACAATTTTGGGAAGCTTTATAGAAGATTAAGAAAGATCGAAGATTTTAACCATCTTTTAAGGTAAGTTACAATTGTACAATAAAAATGAAAATCTAAATTTAAATCATGCATTATTTGTTTTACAATTGCATTTGAGTTATGGATGATACACATATCTCAACAGTGATACCGACGTATGATCAAATTCGCTTTATAGGCAAACTCAAAATGTGTTGGCCATACATAATTTTAATATGAAATTTATTTATGTTTGTGCCAGTTGAGAGAGACATGCTCATAATACTTGCATCTTCTATGATGCTATTGGAAGACGTGATGCATAATTTTCCGATTCTCCTCTAAGTTCGTTAATTAATGGTTTATGTACATCCATATATATTTATGTGGCATATGTTAATTAAATTTATATTATATTTGTGTAGGTAAATATTATTTAGTAGATGCTAAATATCCAACTCTCACATGTTATTTGGAACTATATAAAGAAGTTAGATATCATTTGCCAAAATTTCGATAAGGTCCTATACCTATGGGTCATCGAGAAGTGTTCAACCGTGCACATTCCTCACTTCGCTTAGAAATTGAACAAGCCTTTGTTATATTAAAAATGAAGTGGAAGATTTTAACTACTATGTCAAGTTATTCTTATGAAAAGCAAGTATAAATTATCATAACCATAATGGTTTTACACAATTTTATAAGAAAAATGCCGTAACTAATACGGATTGAAACAACATATTTGGATGCCGAGTATGGATACTTAGTTGACCATGATGTTGTAAATGAGGGGACAAGTGTTTCAAATGATAATGCATTCTCTGACATGACACATTTACATGATAAAATAGCTATGAACTTGATAATAGTTAATGAGATTTGTAATATTTAACAATAACTTATTTCTTTCTTTCAGACATATGTTGTCATGTTTATTGTAATAAAATTACTCTCTTTTTATTGAGTTTGATGTGATTTTTTTATTTAAAAATTTATCAATATGTCTCTTAATATTACTCTCAACTTTAAAAAAAAAAATACAAAAGTTACGGTCATTGATTTTTGTTTTTGATTTTTAACAAATTAAAGTTATAAAATTTTAAAATTAGCACATAAAATGACTCTTTAAATGTATGTGTTTACCAAACAACATTTTTCCCAAGTTACATCTCAAGGCATTTTTTCAATTTTAGTTTACCAAATAGTATTTGTATTTTGCCAAATCCCTTTAAACTAAAGGTCTTTGTATTTCTCCAAAGACATTCCCCCAAAGCCAAACCAAACGAGGCCTTTGTCGATAGATTGAAAAAAGTTGCCGTGCTGTTATTTGGGGCGATACCAAAGGCAAGTGTCGCACACTTTTTGAATCGGAAGACTATTTGTAAGCCTAAAAAATGTGGTGGTCATGGTCTTAGACCCATTGATGTCACTAACCAAGGTTTATTAATAAAAAAAAAAATGTTGTGATCTTGGTCTTAGACCCTTTGATGTCATTAACCAAGGTTTCTTGATGAAACTAGCTTAATGTTATAAAACATAACCTTACTCTTTATGGTCACAAGTTTTGCATGCTAAATATTATTCATAATAGAGAAATTTTGTTCATGCTAAACCTGGTGATTCGATGTTATGGAATACAATTGTTCATGTATGGCCAACTTTAGAGGAATGAGTGGTATGAAGCTTGGGAAATGGAGAACAAGTATATTTCTAGAAAAACAGATGGACTCTAGGGTTGGAGCTACTCCTCAACATAGTTACTCCCCACCTACATCCATCTAAAATTGACAAAAAAGTTCGTGAATTTGCTAAATAGGAAATGAAACTTTCCCATATTCCAATGATCTTACCAGAAAATGTAATTCTTAGGATTTTGGTTATCAAACTATCGGTAACCTTTAATGGGAAAGACATACTATTGTGGAAAGATATCAGGAGGCTATTGAGTTCTCATTTTGAGTTCAAAATTCGTCGTATTTTTCAAGAAGACAATTGACTTGCTTATATACTTGCCAATGTTGACATAGCGAAGCGTTTAAATGCTACATTCTACTTGCAACCTCCTAAAGAATTAGTTCATATTTTGTTTAGTGATAAAGTTGGGATTGCAGATTTTAGATGTTAATTTTTCTTAGTTTTGTAACTTATATTTACCAAAAACAAAAATTCAATGTCAAAATAGCAAGTTGTAGGACGTGGATGAGAAAGTGAAAATTGTAAGTATTAAAGAAACGCTCTTGTTTTAAACTTGCATTTCTATAAGGATTTCAGCGCCCCTCTTAAGCAGGCGAAAATAAGAAGTTTTGTTATAACCAATCACCTTAGTTGTGTTGGTATTTTGGAGACTAAGATCTCTCTTTCTCATTACCAATCAGTCCCGGCTGCCCTTATTCTTGATTGGACTTGGTGTTTGAACTATACCCACTTGCATAGGGGCAGAATATGAGTGGGGTGGGACCCCTAGAATGTTTCTTTTGGTGTATCCGGGTCTTCTGCTCAAGCCATCCATGGTCGGTTGGAATGCCACCGCAGTGGTAAAGTTTTCAACCTTAATGTGGTATATACTAAACATTCATTTGTTATGAGACGGCATTTATAGGAAGACCTCCTTCGGTCTAGCCTCCTAGCTTTGAATACTCCTTGGATTGTTGCAGAAGATTTTAATGTTATCTGGTTTTCTTCAGATAGTATGGAATCTTCCAACTCTTGGATATTGGCTTTTGATGAGTTTGGGGGCTGTCTTATCCATGCTAGGTTAGATGATCTCAAGTATATTGGCCACAAGTTTACTTGGGTGACATCCTTAAGTGCTAACCGCAAGCAGAAGAAAATCGATAGGGTATTGGTAAACTCTTGGTGGAACTCGGTTTTCTCTTATTTTGAGGCAACCTTCTTGGCTCCTAGCATCTCTGACCATTCGCCAATGGTTGTTAGGATTGTCCCAACCCCTAACACCTATAAACCTTTTAAGTTTTTCAATTTTTGGATGACCCATCCAGCTTTTCTTGACTTTGTGTCCCAGGTATAAGAATCTTCCTTCTTCAGTACACCAATGTACATCCTTTGTTGCAAGCTCCGGGCACTCAAGTGCATACTTAAACAGCTCAGCAAAGAGTCATTCTTGGATATTTCTTTGAGGACAGCTGAAGTTAGGCGAGCGCTAGTGGATGTTCAAAACGCTTTTCAGTGAGATCCTCCCAATTAGCTACTGGTCGACGCTGAAAAGGAATGCCTTCGTGTTTTCTTGACTCTTTGCCTACAAGAAGAATCATTCTTTAGACAAAAATCAAGGGTGCCTTGGCTAAAAGAAGGTGATCTTAACACCAAGTTTTTTCATCATTTTGTCAAGAGAAGCCATTTTCGGAATAGAATTCTTTTGATCTCTGATGGTGAAAACTTTATTACGGATTCTACTGAAATGTAGTGGGTTTTTGTATCTCATTTCCAAAATCTTTTGGCAGCCTCCCCCCCTTCCGCTATGCCTTTGGTTGAGGAGATTCGATCGGTCTTGGATCGTACCCTTGATGTTGAGCAAGTACGCCTTCTTTCTCGGTCTATTTCGGATGAAGCAATTCGCAACACCCTGTTCTCTCTTGCGGTGGGTAAAGTGCCGGGACCTAATGGCTTCAACATGGAGTTCTTCAAACATTTGTGGGAGATTGTTGGTCCCTCGGTGATTTGGTTGTTAGAGACTTCTTTGTTTTTGGTAAACTGCTCCGGGAGATCAACTCCACTATTCTTACCCTTGTCCTTAAGATCCTCAATGCTTCGACTCTCAATAATTTTAGACTAATAACTTGTTGCAACACAATTTATAAATTTATTACAAAGCTTATGGCCAACAGGCTAGCCGCTGTGCTTCCTTCTATTATTAGTGTGTCTTGGAGTGCTACCTTAGGAATTGTTTTGTGATTTTTATACATCGGTCAAAATGCATCATTAAGGTCGACTTTTGTAAAGCTTATGATTCAATATGTTGGAACTTCATTCATCTAACCTTACAAGCCTTCGGGTTTCCTTTTGACTTGATTAGCCGTATTATGAACTGCATTATCTCTATAAATGGTGATCTACATGGTTTTTCCCTAGTGGTTGGGGCATTCGACATGGGGACCCTTTGTCTCCCTACATCTTTACACTTGTTATGGAAGTCTTCATGAGGATTCTCAATACTCAAATCAAGAGGTCGGAATTTAAGTTCTTTTGGAGATGCAAGCCCTCTAGGCTCTCCCACATCTTCTTTGCAGATGATGTGCTCCTTTTCTCTGAGGGAAGTATGGATTCTATGCAACTTTTAAAGGAGGGGATTCTTTTGTTTTTTAGTTGGTCTAGCCTTGCTCATAACTTAAATAAAAATGAAATATTCCTCTTGGGAGGTCTCTCATGGGTACGGGACATAGTGGTCAGCTCTCTCGGTTTTTAGCTAGGCTCCTTACCATTTAGGTACCTCGGTGTACCCATCATTTCCACTAGGCTGGGTAAAGTAGATTGCGTATCCTTAGTAAATGCTATCACAGCTAGAGTGCAATCCTAGACCAACCGTTTCCTCTCCTTAGCGGGATGACTGTAGCTTATCAGGTTTGTACTTCACTCTATCCAGGTTTACTGGGCAAGTGTTTTTCTCCTTCTATCTTTGGTGCTTGATCGTATAGAGCAGATTTTCTGGCAATTCCTCTAGAAATGTCCTTATTTGGGTGTTGGAGGTGCCAAGGTTGCTTGGGGAGAAGTCTGCTTGCCTAAAGACAAAGGTGGATTGGGAACTCGAACCCTTCGTGAAAGTAATAAGGCTACCATGCTCAAGCATTTATGGCTCTTTTTTACCGACAAAGAGTCATTATGGTGTAAATGGATACATTCCACCTTCTTAAAGTGAAAGAACTTTTGGATTGTCCCCCGGCCTAGGTTTTGCTCTTGGGCTTGGAAGAAATTGCTTGATCTTCGGCCCTTTTTCCAGCAGCAACTCCGTTGGCGTATTGGAAACGGAACTTCTGTCTCCTTCTAGTTTGATCCTTGGCACCCGCGTGGACTACTCAACAATTTCTTCTCTGATTGGGAAGTTTTTTTTTTCTAGAATCCCGTAACTTGCCTTAGTAGCGGATGGCTTTCCGCCTTGACACTCCCTTCCCATGTCGCGACCATCATTGTGGACTGGGATGACCCCCTCCCAACCCTCAATCTTGACAATGATCGCCTCTTATGGCTTGGTCGGTTTTCGTGTGTTTTCTTTATAGCATTTGCTTGGAAATTATTGCGGCCTAAAGGACAGGTAGTTCCCTGGTCCTCCTTAATATGGAATTCCACCTTGCCACCGCGCTATCAATCCCACCTATGGCTTATTACCCGTAATAGGCTACCGACCTAGGTACTTCTACTTGCTATTAAGAGAATTCAACATGCTTTATGTGCCCTATGTTCTGCTAGGCCGGACTCAATCAACCACTTGTTCTTTAGCTGCCCAAAAACGAGTAGTCTTGCGCTTTACTCGGCAGCTAAATGCAACCTCACTTGGCAAAATCATTCCTGGACGGAAAATTTGGAGTGGGCTGTGAAGCACTTATCCGATAAAAGTTTTCCATAATCTTTAGCCCGCTTTGCTTTTGCCTCCCTATGCTACCTTATATGGAAAGCAAGGAACAAATTTATCTTTCGCAATCAAAGGTTCTCCCTATCGGATTTAAGTTACACCTTGATAAAGCGGTTAAGGACAGGGGTTTAACTTTCAAAGGGATTCCGAACACCCCAAGAAATAGAAGACTCCAATTGAGCTGAGGATTGCATCATTCTATTTTTGAATGATCATGCTATTTCTCTATCTCATCCAACTGGGTCGTGGCTACCTTTTCACTGGGAGTGCTTTCTATGTTTACAGTAGAGGGCTAGCCATTTCGTTCTTTCCCTTGGAGGGTCTATTAGGTGCTGCAAACTTGGTCTCATCAAAGATGTAGCTGCTCGCGGCCAACAGAGATGCGGTTGGGGATGGATTCGTCTCTTTGGAAGCTGTTGCCGACTGATCCTCCTCTGTGCTGGGTGGTCGCCAACTAGTTACTGGAAGTGTGCTCTTTGAAGATGGAGGCTTGGACTTTTTGAAGATGGAGGTGCTCGCAGTCTTCAGAGTTGCAGTTGGATGTCTTCTCTTTTTTCGGAAGTTGATATTGCTTGCTCCTCCTCTGTGGTGTCGTCTCCTTAGTCTTTATTCTTGTCCTTGCTTTGTTTTGTTTTACTTGGGGTGGTTCTGTGTTGTTTGCTGGATACCCCTCCTCTCCGTTTGTTTACGGCCATTGTTTGGCTATTTGCTTTTTGCTGGTTGTTTTTTTTCTCCTTTTCTGCTCTTCCCTCCTTGTCTCGACGCCCTTCTACTCAGTTTGACTTCTTTGTCACCTTGAGTGTAAATTTTGGTGCCAGGTCCCTTGTTGTGCAGCTGTATAGCTTATTGGTTTAAAGTTAATATATATTTTACCTCTTACCAAAAAAAAAAAAAGATTATTAGTCTGAAGAAATAAGTTTGTTCAAAACGAACTAACATGAAACTAATTATTATTTTTTTAAAAAAAAAATTCTTGCGAACATCATCGTATTGATGGTCATAGCACGTATTTGTCAAGGGAGGTGGTGTGTTGTGTAGTTTGCACATTTAAACTTTGTTTGTTTTGCGGAGAAAAATGATTTCAAAAATATTTTATAAAAATTAATCGCGTATACATTTATAGTTATTAGTTGAGAAAAAATATTTCATTATCAATACTTGTCTCTAAATATATTTGTAGATGACGAAAATATTTTTTGTTGATTTATTTTGTAAGCAATACAAAAAGTTATGTTTAGAAAAATATTTTTCAAATCATTCATTTCGCGATACAAATGGAGCCTTATGTATTTTGGTCAAAGCCAATCATATTAAAATGGATGAAGAAAATCGACTTATTAATTGCCGTAAAAAGCTATGATTGAATTATTAAGCAAGTTGCAAATATATATATATATATATATATATATATATATATATCATTTCTTTTCCCAATATGATAAGTAATTTGTTTACTTTTCTATTAGGGCTAATGACACCGGTGGCCTATTTGGTATAACCGCATAGAGCATTATTTGGCAATGCATATATTAACATTGCAACACCTTGGTGTGTGGCAACTTCCTAAAAGACTAATGTGACGAGATGATTAATATGAGGGCTTGGGTCGGACCCTTGAATTCTACTAAAATGTTAGCACTTGCATTAAGAATATATATAAAACCACGCTAGATAGATTGGTAGGCCTAGCTCAGCACCCATATAACTCTAAGCCCTTGTCTAAGCCTGCCCCTTAGGGCACGTGCATGTTCTATAGGGGCACACCGGGGCACACCAAGTCCATGATACCGTATTGAGCTATTTATCAATTAGAAGCTACTATAATTTTACGGGTGATACAGTCACAATGTCTTTGTTAAATACTTCATAATATTTACAAACGCTTTATTTTACAATTGAAATCGCTACGAAAAAAATCATGGTGAAACAGGAATTTGACATTATTAGTTGTCCTGAGTGTGAGGAGGCTGCCATGGACAATGGGGTCGAGGCTAGAAGCTTCGAGGATTGTCAAATGTTGAGATCTAGTAGACTAGCCAGACAATGGTGATTGTGACTATCCCTTATGGCCGTGATGCAAGGTAGAGTAGTGGAGTCCCGGCGATGGTTGAGTTTCTTCAATGTATACGCTCCCTAGTGACCCACGATAATGAATTTGCAATACTCCATGGCAGATTGTTCAATTACGGCCTTTTCCTTATGGGCTTTGGATACGCTCTCTCTCTTTTTCTAATGGGCTGTTCATGGGAGTCGAGGTCCAATAAATCAGGCTATAAGGTAAATAGTAAAGGGCCGAATATTTGATTAAGATTCAGGTGTCAAACCCCTTAAACCATCCTTCGGTGCTCCTCTCTATCTCTCAGCTATTTTTTCTTTCAACTTTGGTTTCTCTCTTATTTTCCGGACGATATTTTATTTCACCTTTTTATTGTATCGATCTTTATTATTATTTATTTTCTAACGTGGTGTCACAAGATGATGTCATTATGTTCAAAGATTGAAAAAATTGTCAAGAAAAGATGCTTAAGATTAAAATAATCGAAAAAGTCATGTGGCTTTGTTCATTTAAAACATTTAACGTCAAAATTACAAGATTTAGGACATGAACGAAGGAAGTGAAAATTGTGAGTTTTAAAAGAAATCCTGCTTTAACTGATGTTCCCAAAAAGACTATTAGTCTGAAGAAAAAAGTATGTTCAAAATATGTTCAAAATGAGTTGGCATAAAACTAATTATTATTATTAGGGGAAAAAAACTCTAGCGAACATTGTGGTATTAATGGTCATAGCATGTGTTTGTCACGAGAGGTGAGGTGTTATGTTGTTTGCACATTTAGGCTCTCTTTGTTTCATGGAAAACAAATAATTTAATAAATATTCCTAAAAATAATCACTTATATTATTTACAATTATTAATCAAAGAAAAATATTTTCATCTTTAATAATAATTTATGTCTAAATATTTTAATGAAAATATTTTTTAAATCATTCATTTCTATTATACAAATGAAGCCTTATGTATTTCGAGCTAATCTCAGTGATGTTACAACGAATGAAAAAAATTGACTTATTAAGTGCCATGAAAAGCTATGATTGAATTATAAAGAAAGTTATAATCATATTGTCTTTTCTTTTTCCAATCATAAGTAAATAGTTTTCTTTTCTATTATGAGTGTGGATATGACACTGAAACCTTGTATGGTATAATTGCAACTAAACTATGTTTGGCAATGCATATATTAAGATTGCAATACCTTAGGTTGTGTTTGACAATCAACATAAAATTTAGGATATGATAAAATTTATCTTATCATGCATTTGGTGTTTGCTCAGTATAAGATAAAGTTGGATATAAAGCTGCGTTTGGCAATTGTGATAAAATTCAGGATGGAATATAATTTATCCTATCCTATATTTAGTGCTCACTTAAGATAGGATAAAGTTGGATATAATACGGATATAGACAAGATAAAATTATCCCATGGGAGAGGTAGGATAAAGGTGGATAAGATTTCTAATGTCTATAATAGGAAAATTATTTTTCTCGCATAAAAAAACTTATTAAATTAACAAAATTGAAATTATATTTCAATATAAATAAAATTTGAATTCTAATTTAAGAAAATTAAAATAAATAATAAATAATTATTTTTAATTAATCTTATTTTAATTTATATATTCAACTTCGATTCTATCTTATGATAAACATTTCAATCTATAAATTTAATATTTATATTTATTATATATTTAGGTGTTTTTATATTTTAGATATGTTAGTATAGTTTACTATTTGATAAAATTTTATTAAAGAATGATGAAATGGGAAAAAAGAAATAATAAAGAAAATAATATAAAAAAGAGGAAAAATAAAATAAAATAAATTAAGGAATAGTATTATAAGAGATTTTTACCATCTCTATTTATGAAAATTTGGGTTCATTTACAATAATATGCTGTTTATATAAAAAAAAATGTACATGATATGGTGTGAACATATCTCGACTTTAATACTGCGATTTATCAAACAATTGACAAAATATAAAAAAATCTCAAGATTTCATATCATATCCTATCTAGTCTATCTCGATTAGAAATCCGGACGATCAAACGTAGTCTAAGAGGATATAAATAGGATAAAATGATCTAATGAGAATGGGATAAATGCGGATATGATTTATAATATTTATAAGAAGAAACTTATTTTTCTCAAATAGCAAATTTCTTGAATTAACAAAATTAAAATTATACTCCAATAAATAATATTTGAATTCTAATATAAGAAATTCAAAATAACAAATAAAAAGGCAATTTAGTTTTTTTAATTTAATATTATTTATATTTATATATTTGAATTTTATTTTATTTTATAATACAATTCAATATATAAATATAAATATATATTTATATTTGTTACATATTTTAGGTATTTTAATAGTTTAGGTATATTAGTATATTTTATTATTTAAGAAAATTTTATTATGGAATGATGGAAGGAGAAGAAGAAATAAAAAAGAATTAATGAAAAAAAAGAGAAAAATAAAATAAAGATTTTTACCATCTCTATTTGTAAAATGTTTAGTTTATTTATACTAATATGCTTTTTATATAAAATAATGTACATTATATGATGTGAATATGTCCAATTTTGTTACTGCAATAATCAAATAGTTGATAATATATAGCAAAATCTATGGATTTCATATCTTATTCTATTCAGTCCCATTCTTGTTGAAATCCAAATGACCAAATATAACATAGTATGTGGCAACTTCTTAAAAGGCTAAGGTGACAAGAGGTGATAATAAAAAGGATTGGGATTGGCCCTCAAATTTGACTAAAATGGTAGCAAACACATCAAGAAATATATATAAACCATGTTGGATAGGTAGGCCTAGTTTAGGCCTAGCCCATAGGACTACAAGCCCTTGCCCAAGATTGACTAAAAATGCATTTAGTCCCTCGTGGCGCAGGCATGTTCTGTAGGGGTGCGCCAAGCCCATGATACATATTTAGCTATTTAGCAACAATAAGTTACTACAATTTTGCAAGTGATACAGTTATAATGTGTTTGTTAAACACTTCATAACATCTACAAACGCTTCATTTTATAGTTGAAAACCGTTACGACAAAGAAATCAACTTTTCATTAAGATGGGTAGGAGCCTAATTCACAAAACGTATGTAGTATCATAGCAAAATCCAATTGCAAAACATGGGGTTCTTCTTCCTGCCTATCATAGGGTGCATTTGGGAGTGGCCTTGAGAAGCCACTTTAAACCTCTAAAGATCCTTGGGCCAATGTAGGGGTGTTTGGTAAAAAAAAATTCAAATCCCATTTGAAAAATGCCAGTCTTCACAAGGCTGAAAGCCCAAGGCAGGTTGGGGGCTACCTTGGGCTTGGCTGCCTTGGGTTTTTAGCCTTCTTGGCATGTTGAATTGAGGGAGTAAAATAAAAAAAATTATTCCCAAATTATCCTTGTTGGTTTTTTGTTTTTTCGATTTTGCCCTCACTATTCATCATCTTCTTCTTCTTTTTTGTGAGCAGTAGCTAGCGAAGGGCGGCAGTCACCAGCGATGGTCGCGACGACCGTTGGGGGGAGGCGCAATTGTTGTCGGGGGGTGGCATGACCGCCGCGCCATCTGGGTCGCGGTGAGGTCTGGGTCGCCAACCTCGCCGCGACCTAGATCCGGGGGCGACGGGGTTGTGGGAGGACCTTGTCGCCCTTGATCCGGGTCGCGCGACCTCCCGCCCCAAATCCGGGGCGGCGAGGTCGCGCGGGGTCACTAGAGGTTGCGTCGGCGTCATGCAACCTCCCGCAACCTCGCTACCATATATTCGGGCGGCGAGGTCATGTGACCTAGATCCAGGGGTGTTGAGGTCCTCTCGCGACCTCGCCGCCCCAGATCTAGGTCACGGTGCTGGAGGTCGCTTGACCCCGGGCAGCCTTTGCCGGTGGTCTTCGGGGGTCGCTCGACCCTAGGCAGCCCTCCCTAGTCGTCTCCGGGGTTGCTTGAGTTAGATGTTGGCCGCCGGCAACAAATTTCGATCGCTAGCGGCCGTTGCCCTTGTCGGCTAATTTTATTTATTTTTCTTTTGATAATTTTTTTATCATAAAAAGTCCTTTGTAAATATAGTTTTTTCAAATACTATTTTGCACAAAAGTACTTCACAATGGACTTTCAGATTATAATTTAACAAACACAAATTTGCATTCGAAAAGCCTCTTTAATCTAAAGTCCTTTACATTTTCCCAATGACTTTCCCCAAAAGTCCAACCATGGTGCGTTTGGGAGAAGCTTTTCCAAGTGGCTTTGGGCATCAAAAGCCCTTTGGGCTAAAATAAAGGTATTTGGGAAAAATTTTAGAAGTCCTATTAAGGCAAAGTTGGCATTTGTAAGGCTGAAAGCCTAAGGCAGGCAAGAGGCTGCCTTGGTTTTTCAGCATTCTCGGCATGCTAGGGGTTCATTTATGAAAAAAATTGTTTTGCTTTTGTTGCCCTCACAAATTTATTAAATTCCAACTTTGACCCTTTTGAAAACCTTAGATTTTTTCCTCGTCGCTCGCCTCTCCAGTCTTGCTTCTCTTCGAGGTTGCGCCTCTCTCTAGTTTTGCTCCTCTTCAAACCTCACCTTTGCAGTCACCTCTCTAGTCACCTCTCTCTGGGCTCAACAATCGCTTGCTTCTCTCGTGTTCACCTCTCTCTTAGTTGCTTCTCTCGTACTTGTCGAGGTCAGAGACGAACTTGGCAAATTCAGGCCAGTTGTTCATGACGTTGAGGAGTAGGCCGTTGGCATTCCACATAAAGAACTTCAATGGCTCTCTCTTCTTCTCCTCCTCACCCGCTGTTCCGTTGTCATCGCTGCTCTAAGACAGAGCGGGCTTCTTGTTGGAGCCATCCTTCTCCATGGGCTTGAAGAATCGCTTCAGCTTGCGTTTGCCCCCCTTCTCGCTCTCCCCTTCATTCTCTCCCTGTCTTCGGTGTTGAGGAGCCGACAAAGTTGCAGGGACTATACCGAGATCTGCCTCACTTGTCCGGCTTGTCTGTCCCAGAGAGTCTCCTAGAAAGGTGCGATTTTGAAACCATTGCTATTGGAAATTCATGCATCTCGCCCTTCGCTTTGACAATTTTTGGTTTTTTCTACTTTGATCCCTCTCATTGTGCCTTTACTTTCGATGTTGTGCTTGATTGAGGATATTGCTGCTCAATTAATACAAAGTTTTTAATCGAGATGGAAGAGTGCAAGGTAGTAGAAGTAGACTGGGAGATCTGTGTATGCTTGGCTTTTCTCATTCCTCGAATTGGATTGCATCCTTATCCAAGTTCTATTGTTCATGTCATGAGCACGCGATGTATCCAATAGAAAATGTCCCTGTTGTCCTGTTTGTTGAAGTGCTCAAGGTCTGGTCTTTTAGTTCTCATGTTGTTCGATTAACCTCTTGGTCAAATATCAAAATTTGGTCTTGAAAGATAGTAGCTCCATGAGATATGTTGACAAATAGATCCACGACTTTCACACTTATTAGCTTTTGTGAAAATGATTTTTATCCCTAACCCCTTAAGCAAACCTATGTAGATGGTATGTCCATTGAACTTTGGTGGATTCAAGGTAGGTTTCGTGAGGAGCTATTCTCAGAGCATGGCATTCAAGTGCATGAACAATGGAGCTTCGGTGTACTTACTCCAAATTGATGAAAATTTTCTTACTTTAATTGATCAAAACTCTTGTCGTAGGTTTGAGTTGGACCAAAACCTTTTTTCAAGGTTGAACAGCACATATGATAATCCAACAACGAGAAACTTGTTAAGTCCATTTGGAACTCTGTTAGATTAGATAGTTCGATAGAAATAGCTGCCTTTAATTACAAATAGGAATTTAGAGTCAGCAATAGTTGTCAAGGCATTCTTTGTAATTCTAAGTAGTTGCTAAGGTTTTACTTGTTCAAGTTATATGAGAATAATAGTATTTTGTAATTTACTGTATTTAAGTGATCTACTTTTACATAACATTTGGGTGTTTATCTCTTCTTCGATTACTTTTTCTTGTAAGTTCATTTTTTATGATACAGCTCATGAAAATGTTATATGCCAATTATAAGCTCAAAAAGTGATAGGAGGAACTCTACAAATGCTCTAGTTTGGTGCAGGCTTCAATTGTATGAGGTTGATATTGGGCAAGGGAAGCCAAAATGGTAGAACTTGATAATTACAGAGAAGTTGATGAACAGAGGTCCTCGCAAATGTTAGAGATGATCATGGAATCGAAGCGAGGTTGATGAGCACTGAGGTCCTCACAAATGTTCGAGATGATCATGGAATGAAGGCGAGTTGGACACTGAACAAAGAGGACCGGTACCAAGAACTGTTGGAAATGGCTCACTTGTGCCGCGTGTCATGGAATGGTCACTAGAATATTTATGTTACATTGGGTATCTATTGAAACTTTTTCTTCACTTTTGTTGATCTACTTTTGGTTTGTGATGATTTGCTGATCCAACCAATGATGATAGGTGGTCAACCGGGAATTTATGTAAACTACACTCCTAGCTTCCGGTAGAATTATGTGTGCAATCTTTATTCGTGCTTGTCTTGATCGACTCTACTTGAACTTGTGGTAAAAATATACTTGTTCGTATCATCACTTGATTAAGTTTTTCCTATGGGTTATTGAGAAGTGTTTAACCATGCCTATGCTTATCCCTCACTATGCTCATAAATTAAGCTAGCCTTTGGCATATTAAAAAAAAGTGGAAGATTCTCATTAATTTGTAAACATGTTTCTTTTACATTACTCCTAGTGCGAAAATATTAAAGTTACAATGTTGTTTTTTTTTCCCCAATTTTAAAAAAATTAAATTAAAAAAACTTAAATTAATCATACCAAAGAACCTTTCAAATATATATTTACCAAACAATATTTTCCCAAAATTACTTTTCAAGGTACATTTAAATTACAATTTACCAAATAGTTTTTATATTTCGCTAAATCCCTTTATACTAAAGACTTTTTTTTTACCACCGCTTGCGGTGGCCTAGTTGGATAAGAGCTCCCATGATGTCTACTCAGGATGGAGGAGTTCGAATCCCACGGGTCACACGGGATCTTAAGCGCGACGTTGGAGTAATGGGTCCTCTGCTAGCGTCGTTGTACAGGGTTCCCTAAGTATAAAAAAAGAAAAAGAAAAAAGGCTTTGGGTCCTCCTTAAGCGTGACGTTGGAGTGATGGGTCGCACGGGATCTTAAGCGCAACATTGGAGTAATGGGTCCTCTGCTAGCGTCGTTGTATAGGGTTCCCTAAGTATAAAAAAAGAAAAAGAAAAAGGCTTTGGGTCCTCCTTAAGCGTGACGTTGGAGTGATAGGTCGCACGGGATCTTAAGCACGACGTTGGAATGATGGGTCTTCTGCTAGCGTCGTTGTACGGGGTTCCCTAAGTATAAAAAAAGAAAAAGAAAAAAGGCTTTGAGTCCTCCTTAAGAGTGACGTTGGAGTGATGGGTCATCTGTGCGTCGCGTCATTTATCTGAGTTACGAGTATAAAGAAAAAAGAAAAAAGGCTTTGGGTCCTCCTTAAGTGCGACGATGTTGAAGTGATGGGTCCTCTACTAGCGTCGCTGTACGGGGTTCCCTCAATATAGAAAAAAAAAAAAAAGAAAAAAGGCTTTGGGTCCTCGCTAGTGTCGCTATATGGGGTTCCCTAGTATAAAAAAAAAAAAAGTTTTTTTCCATTTTCCTAAAGACTTTTCTCAAAAGTCAAACCAAACATGCCATAATCATAATTGGAGAGAATCAAAGTGGCTATTGCAATCGTTCATACCAAAAGACAAGGAACACGACTAAATTCATTTCCTTTTTTAAAAAAAATACCTATCATTACATGAAATAAATAAATGAAGAAATAAAAATGGAAACCGCCTAAAAATGTGTGAAGCCTGGCAGGCAAATCCACTATCTTTTTTCCACGTAATTATCCTTTATTATTTTTTTCCCCTTTCTGACCTCAACAAGAAAAAGGCAGGAAAGTGCTTCTTCCTGGTTCTGGTCGACGATCCTCTCTCTCTCTCTCTCTCTCTCTCTCTCTGAAGAGCCTCCACAAGCAGCGTCACCGAAACCCGGCGAGAATCCTCCGGAAGCGACCCATCTCCACCGCCTTTCTTCCCCTCCGACGCTCGTTCGCTCGGGCGCGCGGGCGTGCGCGGGGGCCGTGCGTGGGCGCGGGCGTGGAATAGCGAGAAGGAGACTTGACGCGACGCGAGGCGATCGGCAGCGCTATCTGGCGGCGGCGGCGGCGGCGGCATGGCGATGCGGGAGCTCGCGACCGGCGCGGCCAACTGCGACCCCTCCGCCTCCTCCAACCCCTTGGGCGCTCTCGCCAACGCTCTCGTCGGCTCATCTTCCAAAACACAGGTCCTTATCTCTCTCTCTCTCTCGCGGAATCGTGGCGCTTCGTGCTGTTTTGCTTGGTCGAACCGATACGGCTTCGAGTCGATGAGCGGGAATCGGCGGCTTACGTGATCAATTCGGGTTGCCGATGGCACCGTGAGCCTTGAGGTCCTTTATCTCCTGTTTCTTGTCTTATTCTGTCGATGGCGGAATTTCCCGGGTTTTGTCGCGGCAATTATGGCCGAGCCATTTGTTTTCTTGCGTCAGTTGTGGCTTTGAGCGGGTTAGGATTGAATTGGCGGCTCTCGTCTCGCTCAATCGATTGCCGCTGGGGTTCCAGCGGAGTGCCCACTAGTGCTGAAGTGTTGTTGCGAGGCCCTTTATTGCTCTATCAGTCGGTTGAATTCTTGTGGACTTCTTGCGCATGTATTGGGATTGAGCCGTTTGAGATGAAAGTACTCTCTCATGATCGTGTTGATAATTTTTTTAGTGGGATTTAGCTTCTAAGTGATTGTGTGGATACAGTGGGAGGTAAAGTAGCTGTTGTGCTTCTGCTGCGGTAACTGTTTCTCTCGGGGACTGACTCAAGACTGGTTATTTGTCTCAATAGGAGAGGCTGAAGGAGATTCCTACGACAAATCCGGCGGCTGAAAGACAGTTTTTTGCACAGCCAGAGGATCGTCTGAGAGCGATTCCTGGCTCGGAATCTGATCAGTCTCTTTTGCCGGTCAATGCCCAGGTATTCTATTTTTGAAACATTAAAGAAATGAGGAAGCTTTCTGTTGAAGATCTGGGCACTGATTTATTTCATTTGCTGGTGTCAGGGATCTGAATTCATCCGTCGTTTTCACGCTGCGGAGCATGGTGCATTTGAGGGTGCTTGGAATGATATACAACAAGCTAATGTCCCTTCCGTTCCCCATGACTTGAGGGTTGGCATTAATCCTCAGCTTCAACCTACTTTAGATGGTGACTTTTTAATTTTCCCCATCTCTAGATTAATAATGCAGACATGCTGCATTTTTGTTATCTTATGTTGATTTCGCTTTCACCCTTGTTCCAATTTAATTGGTCGATCTACTTTCCGTTCTGTTCACTGTTGCTAGAAACAGTGAATATGATCAAAAGAGAATTAGGTTTCCTACATCCATGTAAGTCATTGAATAATATTTGCTATGATAAAGTGGTGTACAGTAAATTGGAGGGAAGAAAACTAATGCTGCAGAGGAATGCAATTCCTGTTTCATAATCACCGATTGTGTCTTGAAGAGAAAACTAGGACTTGCTTAAAGTGTTATGCTTGAATTGACTTTGAGATTTAAAAAGTCTTCAGAGAAGTTTGGCAATTTGGTATGTGAGGTACTGTTACTGCTCTCACTGTTGTAAACCATTGGTAATATGTGAGTGATTTATACTTCATATCTAAGCATGCATCCTTGTGTAAAGTGAATTTTCATAAGTTAGGCTAGCTGATAATGGTGTAAGACCATCTAAAAAATGGTGATTTTGGGACCATCTGGATATTTAAATGCAGATGGATTATCTCGCAGAACTTCTACATTCTATATGAAGATTAGATTGGACAGGCCCAGAAATGCTTATTACTATAGTGCTAAAGCTTTTATCTTTGGCATTTTGAGGTGTTTATCTTGGAGTCTTAATCTCTCGATTATATTGCAGGGCCACCACAGAGAGTGTTGTCTGGCCTTCTGCACTCGTTTGTTGACAGTAGCCGTGGTGGTCTCCCTTTCCGTCCTGCCCAACTTCCATTGTTGGGGTTGTCTGAGGGTGATAAGCGATGCATACGTGATCGCAGCACTATAATGGCACGGCACTTCTTTGCAGATAAGAGTGAAGATTTTATCAATGCGCAGGTATGTTCACTTTTCTGTTGTTTAGATGCATTTGATTGTTATTATTAAGTCTCAGTTGGTTGTGTCAAACATGTTTTCTTTGATAATATTCAACATGGGATTTCCATAAATAAATGGTCCCCTCATTGTTTTAGTCATTTAGCCCCTCTTTGCCCCAAATGCGCCTCAAGTATTGTATGCTGTCAATCTTTCTATCTATTAATTTTTTATATTTTTCAAACTCTATTTATAGATTCTAATGCATGATTTGCTGCCCTTCTTCATGACAAACTGTGTTGGCATTTCATCATTTCTCTTGCTTCGCCTCCTAAATTTGGTTTCACGTGCATATTCTCTCCTTTTATTTTCTTTTTTGCTTGGCATTTACCATTTTCTTTTTCTTTTCCCTCAATTTTAGGTGAACACACTTTTGCACTCCTTAGATATTGACAGTGATGTTCGTGGCAAGGCACCTCTGCCTGGGAGATTTCGCGAATTGGAGGATTATTGGAATGAGTCACAGGGTATGATGAAACCTGGCCCCCATGTTGGTGATGCATGGGCCTCAGAGTTTAACCAACACCGTGGCGAGCTTGGTGGTCCCGATGCTTGGGTCAATTCTTTTGAGCAACAGCATGGTGCTAATGGTTGGGCTTCTGAGTTTGATCAGGCAAGGAATAATTTAACCTGTATTAAAGTCAAACTAGACTTCATAGATAATCTCGTCCTTGACTTAGGTCTTACATGCGAAAGCAATGGTTGTGCATTATTGAATATTTTTTTGCAGTATTTCAAAGCTCCAAGAAAACAAAATTCTGGACTCAAAACAAAATTAAGAAGGAAAATTATTCTGAACAGCGCTATCTCAATTCTTTTTCTGATAAAAGGATTAGGTTTTCATTCAGTATTAAATTTTAGTGTGGTTTTAGTTTAGCTAATGTGGATGACAAAGATCATCTTAACAAAACATGTCCGTGTATCTATTCCTTGTGCAGTTATGTATTTTGATCCAGAGGGATAAGTAGTCCATTAACCCAGATGCATAATCCTTCTTTCTAAAATGTCATAATGAAAACTTGTTGTGACTACAGCAATATTCTCAGCTAGCTACCGTTGATCAAATGAGGGGTGTCAACGTCCCTAATTTAGCAGCAATGGAGCAGACTCGAATGCTTGCTCACACATTAGCACAAAATGAAGATCCCAAGTTTCAGGTTCATAATGTTAATCTTGAATACTTAACTGGTGGCTTTATCTCTTCTTCATTTATGTTTTGGCATCATTGAGAATGTCAATTTTAATTGTGCATTAGGTTAGGATGCAATCTGATTGGTGATGCTTCTCTTTTTGTTATGGTGTTATCATGCTATTGCACAAACTATGAAGGCTTATAGCTAGTTGCATTATCTTTTTGAGACTGAATTCACCTCAAAATTTTGAAATGAGTGTCTGAAAGCTGTTTCTGTATTAAGTATAATTGGCTGATGCGGAAAATTTAGAAAGTTTAGAATGTCAACCTGTACCGTGTAAATAGTGATGCTGTGTGTACAAAAGGTTTTACATGGACTCATATACTAAATGGGATGGCTATAGAGGGTGCACTCATTGAATGCTTGTAAATGGACAATCATGTGCTCACCCTGTTAGTGAAGCTGACTTTCAGAGTGTTTGGAGCAGCCACCATTTTTTTTTTTTTTTTTTGATTGGCTCTTTAGTGGAAATGGAGTGAGATGTGACATTGGATATGCATTCGTGTGGCCCTTGGAGTGAGAATGTGACTTTTGACTCCTTTGTGAACAAAATATCATAAGAAAGCTGCTGATTTTCTTCTTTGGTGGGCAAATGTTTCGCCTTGCATCCAATGTATGACCTGCTGTTATGAGGTGTTCAGCTATAAAACTTTCCTATTGCTGCAATTAACTTGAAAGTCAAAATCTCAACTGACAGCTGCTGATTCTCTTCTTTGGTGGGCAAATGTTTCACCTTGCATATAATGTGTGACCTGTTGCTATGAGGTGTTCAGCTATGAAACTTTGCTACTGCTGCAATTAACTCAAAAGTCAAAAGCTTAACTTTGAAAGAGCAAATTTAGGTCTTGTTAACTTCCAATGAATTTCAACGTTAGTCCTTGGGAAGCTTACATGGGTCTCATCCAAGTTATACTTTTCAGTTTGTTCCTCTTCTTCTGTTTCGAAGAGATGGTCACTTTGTACTTTCATTAGCCATTAAACTAGAGCTGCTTGGGAGATATGATGTTATCCTAAGCACTACATTGTACCAGTGGCAACTTATAGTATAATTTCATGATATAGTCTGCCTATTCATTAGGGTGCTACGCATTAGATCTTTATCATACTATGAATGTTGTTAAAACTAGTTTACTTAGGTTTGTCTGGACGACTTTTACATTTTGTGGCTCCTATACTTTGACTTCATTTAATTCATTTGAAAACTTTTTCATGATTGAGATGTTGATACGTAGATTTACATAAAATGTTTTCATAACTTTTTGGTCTTTGGATGATTGTTTAAATGTTGTGGGAAACAGGAGAGCCAAGAAAAGTAATTTGTGCTCCTATTGATGAAAAACAAACATGCTCTTCCTATTAGATGTTATGACAGTATTTTGGAAGTGTCCTTCCAAATGTATTGGCAGGCTCTCTTTAAATGATAATATCTTCATGTCAATCCTTTTAAAATGAGTATTTATGTGGTCAAGTTTTCGCTCAATTGAAATGTCAAACATCATTTTATATTCTGCAGAACTCAAAGTTCCTTCAGTTTTTATCAAAGATGAGCCGTGGTGAACTTATCATTGATGATAATCAAGTAAAGCCTGCACCTGGGGACTGGGCATCAGAATTTCAGCAACAGCAGCACCCTGCAGGTCCTTCTTGGGCTGATGAATATGTGAGTCACGAGCTGATTGAGTTTATGGGCAACCTTACTTTATGTTCTTATTCAATATAATTGTTAGAGTTGACGTACATTCACTGTTTCATGTTTTCTCAAGTGACAACTGTTAAACAAAGCAAATGCGTGGGCGCAGTGCTCAAGCAAGGGAATCTGAAGCATTTCGATATAACATCAGTCCTATTACATACATCTTCTTCGGGAGGAAATTTTGTTCCATCATTTGGTTGACATACTAATGTTATAGGATGCCTTTAATATGCAATATAGAATATCCCCAAAAGGGTTAGGCTGCCTTCTTTATGAGACATCATCGCCTTATTCTAGTTCCTTTTTGACCCAGCTCCACCGTGGACCGGATCAATGGGCTAATGAATTTGCTGCTGAAAGAGAGACAAATGGAGCTCTAGATGATCAATGGGTCAATGAATTCTCCAAGTTACATGTTAATGACTGGGCAGATGAATTTGGGAAGCAAGTTGCTGAGGGGACTTTGGGAGACAATACAGCTGATGACTGGGCAAATGCATACAATGAGTGAGTTAATTATGTTGTATGTGAAAGTAGAGACCAAATTCAATCAATTTTAACTTCCTTAGGGTAAAGGTTGATAATTGAAACTAACAACTTGATATCTGTACATGCTAAATATACTTTTCCTTGCACAGTAGTTATTTCTTAGCAGTACATCTCTCAAAATCTTTTGCAGTATTGCCTAAATGCAATGCTTTGTGAAGGGAAAATTTCCTTTTGAAGTTGGATTGAAATGTAAATTTGATGTTTGCTTATTGAGAATATGATGCATGTGCTTGTTGAAGATATGTGTTAAAGGGAAAATGGTGTCACTGTCATCTATTGTTCTCTCCTTTGCTTTCTTAAATAATATGGTAATCTCACCATGTGGAGGCACCGTCTTCGGGAGAAGTGAATTGTTTATCAGATAGTTACGTGTCTTACTGATGCTGCCGTACCACTGATAAACTTGGTACAGAGGGAAAAGGCATTATCATAATATATTGACAAATTCCTGTAAAGAAAGTGTTTGGATTCCTGCATATCATGACAGCTATTGAGCTCTCTGAAATGTGTATCTCCTCTCCTAAGTTTTTCTTGTTCAGTTTATCCTTGAAGCAGTTTCAACAAAGACGTTAGTCTGACCACTTTCTTTGGGATTTTGCCTTCGTGTCTGAAATCTGAATGTTGCTTTTGTTTCCAGCAATTCTAGATAATGAGTGTCAAGTCTCTGAGATACTAGCATGGAGTTAACCATGTTTATGACTATTAAATGATTTTTTTAACATAATAACCTATCTTAGTTCGTCCTTTTCATTTATGTCATATCTTTCAGGTTCTGGAATGAGCAAAAGCAGCAGTCAGATGGTTCAAGGGGAGTGTATGTTTTCTCAGATATGAATCCTTATGTTGGGCACCCTAATCCCTTAAAAGAAGGCCAAGACCTCTTCCGCAGAGGGCTTCTGAGTGAAGCAATTCTTGCGTTAGAGGCTGAAGTTCTTAAAAATCCTGATAATGCTGAAGGTTGGAGATTACTTGGCATAGCACATGCAGAGAATGATGATGATCAACAGGTTTTTCAACATACTGTATTTTAAAGTCATTAAGTGTGTTCTCTGCTTAGGATGCTTCCTCAGGCAGATTAATTTTTGCTACTTCGAACACGTATTTTTCCCAAGTTTGTTGTTCTATTGTAGACTCACAAGAAAGCTGCTATCTGCTTGTCAAACAACTTGTTGATCCCTTGTTCCCATTGGAGATTCTAAATTTTTAAGATGTACCCTCTTTAGTATGTTGTATAAGTGGATTTTTTCTTGACTCTTACTGGTATTTTGAAGTACTTTGGGTTCGGTGCATTTTTGTAGTAATCAGTCATACCAACTTAATGACAGAGGGGCAATGAGCTGTTTTAACCCAAGTACTTCCAATTGTTTCATTCTACTTAATTCTGCCCTTGTCATCAGTCTTTCAGTGAGTGTATAGCTGAGAATCTTTAGCATGAGGAAATAGAGTTAACTGGCAATACCAAGTGGCCTGGGTGTTTTTAAATGAGCTATGCAACATATATTTAGTAGTTCATTAATGCCAATGTGCTTCAGCAGAGATCTTAAGTTGTTCAACTGAACCTCGTGGATTAACTTGAAACACAATCAATGCAGGCTATTGCAGCAATGATGCGAGCTCAGGAGGCTGATCCAACGAATTTGGAAGTGCTCCTTTCCCTTGGTGTCAGTCACACAAATGGTAGGTGCAAAGTTAACAGCAAAAGTTACCGAACAATCCCATATGCTTTTTAATGCTAATTTTGGCGATGGCAGCATTCATCAGTTAATGAATTACATGATGGGACTCCACTTTCTTCCTTGTACTCAGTAGTGTAGTCAGAGTTATTTGCAAGCTCCTTGAACTTATAAATTATTACTCAAATTTGTCTTATTCGATAATTAAGATTGGCTCTATAATTCTCGAGTTCAAGTCAAGTTTGACTTGATCGGCTCCTGTGCTTCTTCGAGTTGTTGAAAATCTATATATGTAGCATGTTCACATGGTTAAGAAAATTGAAAATTAAACAATGTGGTTCTCAATTTTTTTTCACTGTGATAATTTGAGTTCAATCTTGAGCACATTTCAATTTGAGACTACAAGTTGATTCTAGATATTTTAACCAAGTTGAGTTTTGTGTCGATGGAGTTTTTCACTAGTTGAGGTTTTGTTTGAAAATTCTAATTCAATTGATCTGGAGTTGTCTCAAGTACAAGAAATAGAAGTCCTTTTCCATGGATCTCTCTTTTCGACAAGATCAAGAAGCAATAGAAGCATCGGATTATGAATGGTTCCTAATAATTGTAATTTTCTGTTGCAGAGCTGGAGCAGGCTGCTGCATTGAGATATTTACATGGATGGCTGCGTCATCATCCAAAGTATGGAACGCTGGCATCTTCTGATATGCCTGAGTCTTTGTATCATGCTGATGTAAGTGTCGGTACAAGATTCCTTACGGTTTGCATGCATTTAGACAAAATTTGGTGATCAAAATACGTGGAAAATTAAAAGCTTTCTATTTCACAAGCAGGTTTCTAGATTGTTTAATGATGCGGCAGTAATGTCTCCTGAGGATGCTGATGTGCACATCGTACTGGGTGTACTTTATAACTTGTCGAGAGAATATGATAGAGCTATTGCCTCTTTCCAAACAGCATTGAAACTTAAGCCAAATGACTACTCACTTTGGAACAAACTTGGCGCAACACAAGCCAACAGTGTTCAGAGCGCTGATGCAATCTTGGCTTATCAAAAGGTAAGTTTTATATGACCATATATGGTGTTTGGATAATCACTTTTGGCTTGTGAGCGTGTCAATTGCGAGATGTGGGAAAATGGATCAAGCAAATTAGTGAGACGTGTATCGTTAAAATTTTCGTTGTAGTTAATGAATGTGGAGGAAACAATTCTTTCCATGTCTAACAGCTATATAGCTAATCTGTACTGCTACCAAAGAAATATCACAGCCATGTTTCTTTTTTTGACATGGAAAGTCACCTAAGATGGACAATTTTGGGCCATGAAAGCCTGCTGATATCATGGACTAGATATGAGTCGAAGTTGGGTTGAATGGTCCAAACATCACTGTTTGCACTTGGGTTGTTTGTAGATGAACTTGTGGTGTGCCCTTAATCTACATGCACTCTATTTCTTGACTGCTACAGTAAATCCATGCAGTTTTTATGCGAACTGCATTTGCACACACCGTTGGCTATCCTAAGTTTGATGTGAATATGGAATGAGTTCTCACTGTTTCTTTAAGTCATGGTACTTGTCACGGGCCAATCGATCTTGCGTTCCCTGGCCCATGCGGCCTTAGGATTTCTCCCAAGCAGCCTTACTCATACTCAATCTTTAGAGAAACTCTAGAGAGAGAATCTTTGTATTGTATTTACTTGTGAATGAGATGAGTACAATGAGGGGGAGGAGACCCCTATATATATACAAATACAAGGCAAACCGTATCCGTAGATCTCTTCTTGATCTAACAGTGGAGATTACATCTCCCAAACTACCAACTACCTGTATTTATTACATACGAATACAATTACCGTATCGTCCGCCCCTAGGAGTATTCTAGAAGACTCAAGAAAACCTAGGACTCGGGGATACAAGCCGAGGGTCGCTTGATCCACGGATTTGTCACGGCCATCCCTTAGAACCCCTCTTGGATGGGCATTCTTTCGAGTCATAACTCTTTTGAAGACCTTTTGCTTAACCTGTACTTCTTTCTTCTATCTTAACTATGGACTTGTGTTTGTATGTCACTGTGCAAACATGCGCTTCTTCCATGCGCTTGCTTGCTTATGTACATATAGGAATGAAAAGGGTAAGTAACTAGATAACTTGAACTGTTAAGTATCAATGTCAATGTTATAACATCCTGATGAAAGTGGGCTGAAAAAAGAGTCGGCAAGGTGCATTTGCTTCTTTGAGAGATCATCTATTGTTCCTCTGAGATAGAGTTGCCAATTTATCTTAGCCTATTTCTTAACCTGGGATTGATTCTCTTGCTCTCTCGCATATGTTCTCTGTGTTTGCAGGCTCTTGATTTGAAGCCTAATTATGTTCGAGCGTGGGCAAATATGGGGATTAGTTATGCCAACCAGGTAAACTCTCCTGCATCAGTCTTTCTGTCTAGTTATTGGTGAAATTAAACTATTTGATTGCATGTATTGCAAATTTGAGGGTGGAGCGAGGTTGAATTTGGAAACCCTTTTGGTCGTTCAAGCAACGATTTGCTGTTGGACCATGCATATTATTGCACTATGGCTAATTTCTTTGCTCAGAGAAGAACAGCCCCAATGTCTATGATGTCTGGGTAAAATCACACAAAAACATTGTAATGCTGATGATAGTTTATTGCATATTTCCTATTAGGGCCTGTTGGTTTATGTATTTTAAATAGCATATGCTAACTTTTTGCTTTCCCATCAAAGTTTAAAATACTATATAGATTTTAAAATTAAGAAAAGATTATATGTGAATGTACGTGCCAACATTTGTATATTGCAAAAGTTTGAGGTGCTTTGAGCTTGAGAGAAAGTCAAAGTGCATCCACTGCAAGATCTAGTTGAAGCAATAATCAAAAAGTATAAGTCTATCGAGACAAGTCAATGATCATATGATTGTCCTCATTGCTAGAACTCATGAGACAAGGATACATGGGAAGAGATGGACATGCTCTAGAGTGGCAATTCGTATCTGGTCATCATATTCATGTTGACTATTTGTGTCGGGTCGTCATATTCATGTCAACTATTTGTGTCATTTCTTGTCATCACAAAGAGAGAGAGAGCGATGAACGTGTCAATTGATGTTAGTTTCAAGTTAAGTCCTGCCGTGCTGTGTCAGCTTTGAGTTTCCATTCCTCTCAGTAAATATGCATCATATTCAACTTGTTTTTCATGTCGTGTCGAGGATTGCTACAAGATACTTACATGCATTTCTTTTGGTTGTGGCATATAGTGACTGTCTACACTGCTCGCAAAGAAACTTTTGGCACTAATGATCCATAAAATGTATGGAAATTTTTTGGCAGTGTCTTTCATTTCTTATGTTTTCTCCCCATTTAGGGCATGTATGAAGACTCTATCCGTTACTATGTCCGTGCACTTTCCATGAATCCTAAGGCAGACAATGCATGGCAATACTTAAGAATCTCAATAAGGTATGACCTTGCCCAATGTAGAAGTTGGCTTCTGATAGCAGTATTCGTGCGGGCATATATAAAGATCTGCCTTTGTCCATGCTGTCTCCTTTGCAGCTCTGCTTCTAGGCACGATATGCTGAATGCTTGTGATTCGCGCAATTTGGACGTTCTGCAGAAGGAGTTCCCCCTATGATGATTTTATTGGTTCTGGAACTGTGGCTGAGTAATGGTTTGTCACAAGATATGGGTGTTGTGCTTTTTGGGAAACGTGAGTAATGACAGTTCTTCGCCAATAGTAGGACACTTCTGTGCCTGGGTTGCGGTTGCTCTACTGGGAGAATGATGAGCTTTTGCTGCTGGCCAAAACCTGAAGAAATGGGAGCTCACTAGATTGGATTCTGCACACAGGGCGAGACTAGCTTCAAGTACCCAAGGCATTCACACCCGCTATTGCTCCTTAGTTGCCCTTCAATGCATTGCATGTTAGATTGATTGGATCTAGAAAACTAATTTGTACCATGCTCTCCGGGCAATTTGGATGTTTGGATCCGAGTTGACTAGATCCTTCTGAATTGCTCGATAGTCATTACCGCATAAGAAAGTGTAAACGCCCAAATAAGGTGGGACTATTTGCAGCATAGAGGAATGTGGACACCGAATATGCATTTGTATTAAGTCGAAAGGCATTTTTCAGTTTTGTTTATGGCCAGTGGCTGCATTTAGCTGACACTACTGTAGTTGAAAACGGTCCTCTTTTTCCTACTCTGCTCAACTGCCAGACGGCTTAACGGGCTCGGGATAATTCAACTGAAAATCCACTTCCTTAAAAACCCTTCGAAATCACTCGTCACTGTCGTCTTTTGTAAGTTTGAAGCACTTCATAGACGCTTGTGCGCGCTGGTAATAGAAAATTCCCTGCTTACTTGCAGTGAGTTGATCGGAATACTGCACCTTGGAAGGTTCATCATCGTGATGAAAGGATTTGCAGCTAGCGAGGATAATGTCGAGCTGGGAACACACCCTCTCTCTATGTTTGTGAATGAAATGATATCTTCATGTGGGGTTAGGTTCACGTTGTCTGAGCGAAGGAATGGTACGATCCAACATAATAAATGCAAATCTGCCTCTTCTCCCTCCTTTTTCTTTTCTTTTCTTTTCTTTTCTTTTCACTTGACTTCTAGCGCACGGTCCCGTCCACACAAAAGCGAGCTCAGCATGTCCCACGACATCCTATTCCCCTATTCCCTACGACCCCTACGAAGAATTGGCATGGCTGACCGTCTGATTTGCGTGTTCTCTCTCCTTTAATTCCATAACCGGTTAACTTATGTCCCCATGAAACGTGAGGTCAAGAGGTCGAAATCGCTTTACTTGGAGGAGCAGCTTGTGTACCTAGCTTCACATCGGTGTATTCTCGACTTTGAGAATCTTGATGGGCCTATTGTACTATGTTCACTGACATCGGACGGTGTTAAATAGTCATGCTTAAAATTCGTTTATTTGAAGGAAAACTGTTTTTTAAAAATTATTTTCCGATTTTTTGATGTTTGAATAATGAAAAATTAATCGATTTAAATTTTTTTATATATTAAAAACAATAATTCTAGATTGGGTGGAAATAACTTTCACTTCTTATAAAAAGGATATCATTATCTCTCAACTACTAAACAAATGAAAATTAATTTTGAAAATGATTTTTATGAATATATTTTCATTTTTCATAAAATTTTCAATGAAAAATTGATATTTAGATAGAATATTTTGCGTGGATAAGAAATTGTTATGAATAAGGATAATATTATCAGGCTCGTGGATCAACTATTCATGTTCTTTTTATTTACCCAAATAATATATGTGTTCCAAACAAATGATAATAATAAATAATAATAAATAGTATGTGTGATGTACATTCACATGTTAGTCGATAATAGTGTCTGAAAATGAGAATCCTGCTTCCAGACAGTACCCCACCATTATTTATTGCAGCAAATCTCGACTGTCGCTCTCCACCTGATCCTCGTCCCCTCCACAGCACCCTTGGGTCCAAACCCCTTCACTTCTCTCTCTCTCTCTCTCTCTCTCTCTCTCTCTCCCCCATCCATCCACCCACCCACACACGCGGTGAACAAAGAATCAGGGAAGCACCAGGAAACCCTTGATGCCACACAGCTTGGAATGATAGTTTAAGGATCCTACTCACCCAAAAGAATCTATTGAGATCATCTTGCTTTTAAAACAAAATAAAATTATCTTCTTGTTAATCAAGATCAATCGCAATGATTGGATATAGCGGGTTCATGGAAAATTCATATGCATGTGTCCATGTCCTAGCTGAATATTTGGGACATGCGGCTATTTCGGGACGAGACATGCATTCCACGTGCAAGTTAGGAGCATCATCCAATCCTTCGGCTGCTAATCAGAATGATCCATTCGCTCTAAAATAAGCACAAGGACTCATCCCAGAATCTGCCCATCATCATTCTAGCGTGGATAGTTTGGTCATGAAATGTTGATACTTGGAAACTCCAAGAAACAGTGCTTAGTGCACGGTGGCCTTCAAAGAGAGGCCTAGCAAACAGTGGGGTGTGCTGGGTAGGCTGATACTTCACCCAGATGACTTTTGCCATTGACCAGAAATATGCATCAAGCAGAGATGCTCTTGCTGAGGGATTGGGGTTTGATATTTTTGGATGTTGATTTCTGGGTTTTTTTGGTTAGGCAGAGATTTCATTTCATTGCTGAAATGTCTCATTGATTGGGTGACGTTACAGTAGCCTCCATCTGCAGTAAGGGTTAACCATCTTTGTTTGCTTTAATCCATCCATCAATCAGTCAATCAATCAATCTTGAGTACTTTTCTCCAAGTAATATGTGCCCATCCAATATTTTATATGTAACCCTTTTTCCTTAATTTCTTTCTCCTTCAACTAACCAAATTAAACTTCTGACCAAATTAAAGTGTGATTAGTCGTGCATCGCATCCTGGAATAGTGCTTTGGCAATTAGATATTGTTGATGGGGAAAAAAAAATAAAACCAACATGCATGTCAGCTGGGGAGTGAAAAGATTTGAACATCTCTCTGCTATCTTATCAGTATTGACTAGTGGGTTGACTTATGGTGATAATTGATTGATGCCTCTCTCTCTCTCTCTCTCTCTCTCTCTCTGTGCAGGTGGACCTGTGGAAGTGGAAGCTAAAAGCTTTTTCGGAACTGCACGTATTGATTGGTTTCTAATGGTGCTAATTTTGACAATTCTCCCTATAAGGAGGACCCAAGCGTGTGACGTCAGCAATACATGCGCGTCCCTGGAGACATCGAGAGCATTATTGAAGGAGCTGGTCACGATTTGCTGTGTGTGACATCACACGGGACATCTGAACAGCAGGAATGCCTGACCATTCAAATATCCTTGATTATTATAGTTCCTTCACGAATGCAATTCTAAATCCAAGCGTTAATACATAACGTGGTATGAGTTTTCTGTTTGTTTTTGTTTACCGGAGGGAATAGGCATTTGAAAACTCTAGATATAGATTTAGATCGTTTCTTGATTTTGCTTGTTGATTTTCTTTCTTCTTTTTTGGGGCCATCCGAGGATTGCATTGATCGCTTGTTCTAGCTTTGCAGTTTAAATAGAGAGATTGGGAAGGAAAATGCTATATTTTCCTCCATCATTGTTAGTGAATATCTTATTTTGATCATATTTCTAATTGATGGGATTATCGACATCACTACATGCAGATATAACTAAATAGCATTATAAATGATAGATATGTATGTTATATATTAATAATAAGAGTAATCTCCAATCAAGAATGGAGAAAAATATGACCTTATGAAAATCTACTTGGTAAGGTATAGCCCACCATCACCACACCACCATATGTATGATTGCTTTCGTCTGTCAATAAATATTAGTCCATTTGGGAGCACATCTCAAGATGAGTGTATGTCTAAAGTGGAGCTGAACTTCAATGCTCATGGGCATACGGCAGAGAAAGGAAGAATAATTTAGATAGGGAGAAAGCCCATAGTAACAAATCTCAAGATAGAGCAGTACACAATCAGGGCATATATTATATGAAGAGGGTGCCCACAAAACATCCACAATTAGTATATGTTAATGCACATAAGAGGAATATCCCAAGGCCTGCTTTTCTGAAGCAACACTGAATGATTGAGGAAGCCCCAAAGAAAAGTTTAATCGCTTGCAGCGGATCAAAACACTTGACAGATACCCCAGTTTGTGTCCCCATGCTCACCACTGAAATATTTATATTGACTTGCCGACTTGGGGGGACAAAAGGTGCGCCAATTACTCATCAGTGCCCGCAAAAGATTCAAACCTAAGCTGGTGGGGTTCTTCTCAAGAGGACACAGAGGTCAAAAAGGTCAACACCTTGAGTCAGCTAGGGATGGTTGCTGCGTTCATTTTTAAGTCAATGAGTGCACCAGATTCGGATGGATTTCGTCTTTAAAGAAATGACCCTTGGAATCTTTTCTTTTTCGCAAATGATGTCGAGATCAAAGGCACGTGTCCACATTTCGATGCTGATCGAATAATCGCAAATATACACATACCTGTTGATCTCGAGACTGTGTTTGGATACGAGAAAAATCCTGCCTATCTATGTACCGTATGAAAATTTGAGAATGTATATTGTGCGAATCTAGTTCGTATCATTGTTGGCGCCCAAAAGAGGAGAAGCCGATTTCCTCATTAACATAGAGGATAGACAGTTAGTCACCGTAGTGAAAAACGTGGTGGGGGTCAATCTGAATTTTGAAAAATTAATGAAGTCTGATATTTATATACCAAACCGATCTCATTTATAACAGCGAAGATGCAAAAGCTAGCTACCTACTCTAGATCTACTGGAAGTAAGGAGTGTCTCGCCATGCGACAGAAGACGGAAGTGTTTTTATTTATTTATTTTTTCTCTGCCTCCCCTTATTCACGTACAAACCATCTTATCAATGTCAGGGAGTGAACAGAAGGTTTTGAGAAGTGTTTTCAACATCTAATTCATACACGCAAACCCTCATTTCGTTTTCACCGCTCCATTTGTAGCAAGGATCAGAGCTCACTTCTCTCTTTCAATAAAGTTCCGATCTCCGAGCGGGTCAAGGGGATGTTCCCTGGTTTCTTTCCTGTGTGGGTGCATGTTTCTGATGCTGTTCATTTTCTGGTTATGCCGAAACTTGGGAAGTAAGAGTAAGCCCACAATCTTTACCAAAAAAAAAAAAAAGAGTAAGCCCACAATTATTAGAAAATAGGAGGAATCAAAGCTATTAACATATGAAAGGATAGATTCCTTTCTTTCAATGATCAACTAAGATTAGTAAGTCACCAACCCCTCTTAGGCATTGACAGTGGCACACATTAAGAGTCTATTTGTTTAGACATAAGAATAAGCCAAACAGAAAATGTTTTTGTTACCCCAAAAGTCTAAAATATATTTCGGATTTCAAAAAATTACGAAAAAAATTATATAGGGATCTAACGTATCAATGTGTGAGCATTGTCAAAGTTTTGGGAGTTCTGGATATTTTCTTTCTTTGCAAATTTTATGAATGAATGAAATGCTTGATGCTTTTGATATGGAAATAAAATGATCCGAATATAATGCTAGATAGTTTAAGACTGGCATTTACAAAATTGACATTTATGTGTCGAATATCTTGCATCCTAATATTTTTATATTGTAGACTGGTCTTAATATACATAGCACTTCTTGAAATAATTATACCGTTTAGACTGATTTTATCATTAACACCGAAAAAAGCAGGTTTTGAGTTGTGACTTGTTTGTTATGATCATAGTATGTTGTCTTTTAATCCGACGATGATGGTACCTACAGCCAAAAGGAGCTGATCACAACAAGAATGGTCTCGCTACTTAGCTACTCAAACTCGTTTAGGTCAAGGTCAAGGACTCTGAGTTAATCCTTATTGAGTTTGACTCTGTAGCTCAGATATCATGCCTCGAATGGAGTTCAAGTTTCTATTACTACTCATCTTGCGCAAACTTTTTTTGGCTAATTTGCACTTCTTTGTACTAAAGAAGTACTCAAGTTATTTTTAATTAGATCGCCATTTGAACAACTACACAAACTCAAATCCAAGTTCAAGTTCAAGTAAAGGTCATATAACAATTTTGGGTGGTTCAAAAATACTCGAGTTGGTTCAAGTTCAAACATGTCAATCACTACGGGCAATCAATGCTGCAACGAAGAAAAATCTAAGATCGACCGAATTAGATTTCCTCTGCAAGTCTACAAATCAAGCAAGTTTGAGCCTTAGCGAATGATGCACAGTATAATCAATCCATATGGAATCGACCCATCTCTGTCATACCCTAAATGTACCTCATTATAATGAATTCAGAGAGAGAGAGAGAGAGAGAGGGGGATGGTGGGGGGGGGGGGGATATATATTTAGAAAAGGATGTTGAAGAGTGGGATTTGCTCTAAAGCCATAAGCAAGAGACAAAGCCTAGGAATCAATAAATAAATAATGAAGTGGAGGTGGTCCTAGAAAAACCGCAGGACCCGAGAGATACCAAAGCACAAGTGTGCTTCAAAAAGGTTGCAGGGTCCTAGGGGAGGCAAAGGGTGGGCAGTGGTAGCCTCTATTTTGACAACTTTCATGGTTTTGTTGAGGGGGACACAGGGCATAAATTAGGGATTGTTTGGTTCCTAATAATAATTTGAATAGTATATTACCATGACCCCTTCAATCTCAATAAGACAAGTGCAAACATAACAGTTGATATCACACGGTTGTTTGGTCTTCCCTCAGAAGAAGAACCCTCATGCAAACTCAGTCATTACTCTCGCCACTCTTTCTCAGAGGCCAAACCCCATGCGATGCTAGATATATTAACATAAATCTGAAAATTTAATATGCTAACCAATTTGGCAAGCTGTAGGAGGGGTCTATAAATAAACGGGTCATATTTCATGCTTTGTAAAAGTCTATCATAATTATTGCGTATGCTATTTTTTAAAATCAAACTCAACATTTCTAATCGTACTCATATTGATATATTTATAAGAGAGAGACTTAAGAGAGATGGGCAGCGAAAGAAAGAGACCAAAGAATTTCAGCTGACAAGAATGGCACATTTTCATGAAAAGCAAGGTAGTCACCGTCATCACATCGATTGTGATTTAATTAATTGAAAGAGAGATCTGGAGATAAGACTTTTGATTAATATTAAACAGAGCACATCGTCATCATCATCATCATCATCATCTAAAGAAAAGGAGGCATCATTCAGCATTAAGAAATTTCGATGGAAGGGAAAAAAGGTCACTCCATAGCATACCGACGACAACAGTGTAAAGAAAAAGCACAAAAACAAAAACCGTCTAGAAGATTAATGGTGCTTCAACCATTCAAAACCGGTTACTTCCATTTAATAGCATAAAATAAAAATATGCTCCACAACAGTGGCCACCAAAGTGGGGTTCGTACATTACACTCCCAATTTAACAATTGATAGAACAAAACAAAACAAAGAAAAAAATGTCAGAGAGAGAGAGAGAGAGAGAGAGAGAGAGAGAGAGATTAGTGGCCAAATATAATACGTGAACAAGTATATTAGTACACTAAAACTATAAAAATCACATATAAGAATGAGTTTTTCAGTTCTTCAAGATAAAAAAAAGGGAAAGAACCGGCTGATCAATCGAAGCTTGCGCATGGCGATGCAGCGAGGACGTTCACGTTGAGCTAGCTGGTCGATCTGATGACTTCGTGTCGCGATCCTCGCTTCTTCTTCTCACAGAAACTTCTCATGCAACTAACAACCCCAACCATGCATGCAAAATCTTGCTTTAGGTCAGGTTTCGCGTATGGTAGATCAAATTGAGACTAAGCTGAAGTTAGCTTCTACTCATTCTTTTTCCTAGTTCTAAAGAGGTTCTTAATTCATGCAGGTACAACCTTTCCAGATCAGCAAAAGCCCTCATCCTTTTCTTTTGCTTCTCTGGGCTCTCTATTTTCTGGGGTTGAGCTAGCTTGAGCCTAAAGCCTCTCTAAAACTGTAATATACAAGACAAAAGGAAAGAGAGCAAAGGGGGGTTATAATTATATGAAGGGTTTTATGAGTAATTGATATGTGTTCTGAATTGGCGAGTGAGTGATAATCAGCGCCAAGAAGAGACTGTGAAGAGGGCTCTACTTTGCCACCCAAGAAATGCAGAACTGTTCTTGATCTGCAGCTGATAACCCTCGGATGGGTAATGGAGCCTCAAGAGCAGCTTGGCCTGAGACAGAGCGAAGGGGCTCAAGGGCACGTTCACAAAGCCGGAGCTCCGGAGCAGGACCTCCCAGGACTCAAACCTCTCGTGCCTCTCCCGCCTCCCCTCGCCTTCCTCCCCGATGATGTCCGCTATCTCGCGCCCAAACCACGCCTGCTCCAGCGCCAGCCGCTCCCGGCTGCTCGGCGGCAGCGTCGCTTCAAGCGAATCGAACACCGCTGTGTAGTGGTCGAGCGCCTCCACAAACCGTTGCAGGAACATCGGGTGGTTGTGGCTCGCCTCCCGCTCCGCCACCGTCACCACCCTCGGCCTCAGAGCCTTGATCTTCCTAAGGAAGATGGATAGTTCGCGCGCGTCGTCCTTCAGGAGTCGGTGCAGGCACAAGACGCAGTTCACGGCAAGGGCCTCGTCAGGGAGGGTCGAGATCTCCGATGGGAACGCCGCGTGGAGGGCGACCGAAAGGGCGTCGTGTGGGAGCAGGAGGGGGCAGAATTGGAACTCAAGCCCCAGGGACTGGGCGAACGTGGAGAGCCGGTCGCCCGTGCGATGAAGGGCCTCCAGGTCGTGGCCCGCCCCAGTGATTCGTAGCGTCGGAGGGAGAAGTAGAGCATTTTTGTCGTTAGTGCTTGATCGCTCCACAATGGCCTGCATCAATGGAGGCCATTGGACTCCATGCATGATGTCCAAGTCCACTATGTGGACGGCTCGCTGTCCATCGATGGCCTCCAAGATCGCTTGGTTCGCCGTCAGGTGGCTGAACCGGATGAAGGGCGTGACCTGGTTTAGGGTTAGGTAGCACGATTGCAGAGCGCTCGGGTCCGATCCCTGGCCAGGCCTAACGGCGGAATCCACACCGAATCCAAAGACAGTACTGCTGTTGCTTCTGTGAGGGAAAAGGAGGGAACTGCGGTTGGGAGACGCGGCGGCGGCCACAGCGGAGCGGTGGAGGCGGATGGAGAGGGCGCGGGAGAACTGGTGGACGAGCCGCTCGGTGGAGTCGCCGTAGGGGGAGGAGTTGGCGGAGAGGATGGAGATGAGGCGGTGTGCAGGGGCGAAGTTGGATAGGGAGAGGAGCTCCGCGCAGGTGACGAGCAATTGGCGGGTGTTAATGACAGAGGGCGACGCCGCCGCCGACGACAACGTGGACGGCGGCGAAGGGAATGAAGATGGAGAGGGGAGAGCAGGTGGAGCGTGGTGGTGGGGAATGAGGTGGTGGTAGTGAAACTGGCGATGCTGCAGATCTGAAGGTGAGTCTGAGTGATGGTGATGGTGATGATGATGATGATGATGGTGGTGGTCTTGTTCCTCTTCTTCATGGGAATTATTAGAGCTGAAAGAGCCCAACATAATTCCTAGGCTACATATGCTAGTTAGCTACTAGCACCACTCGTGGATTTATAGATGCGTCTGGAGTTAGGGTTTTAGCTAGAGAGAGAGGGGGTAAAAATGAGGAGAATTGGGTTTCTCTTTCTTGGCAATTTCTCTCAGGTGATTTTTTTTTTCCTCTGGCTTGAAGAAATACATGGAGCTGATGGAGGGGGAGGAGGAGGGAGGGGTTGGGGTGGTGACAGGACATGTGATGAACTCGCCACACACCAAGGGCATCAGAAGCAGAGAGAGAGAGAGAGAGAGAGAGAGAGAGAGAGAGCTTAGAAGTAGTCAGTAATGGCAGCACTCTGGGTGTTCCTCTTCTCTCCCAACACCAGCAAACAGCAGCAAAAGAAGCTTGTTCCTATTTAAATATACTTTTCCCTTTCACATTATACGCTTTAATTATATGCTGATCTGAGACAAGCAATTAATGCAAGCCGGTGTGCTCGCTCAAAAGGCTTATGTGGACTAACCTAAGTGAATCGACTGTTTTCTTTTCTTAAAAGTGTTGACAGTAAAATAAAGACCGGATCCGAATATTAAATGTTCGTACTTTTTTTTGTTTGTGCCAACATTCACACTCGCCATGAGGATTTGTGGCGGGATTTATCCCACGTCAGTAACGAAAGGGACGAGTAATTAATTTATAAATATGAAGAAGAATTTCACCGTTTGCACTAGCTTTTGAGGGTGAAAGTAGTCGAAAATCTGACTTTACAAAGTAATTTTTATTCATCAAGCATATTTATGTTTTCAATGTCATTTGATAGTGAATTGGGTTATATGAATAATAGACATGGTATGTAGCAATTTATATATCTGTTGCACCTCATGACTTCTTTTTTGTTGAAGTAACATTTCATTCAATTCCACTTAAATACAAGAGAGAAACATCGCCGTCTAACTATAAATTAAGACAAATCTCAAACAACTACAATACAAGACAAAACAAGTTCCGGAACGGCAAGATGAATCACTAGAACAATGTTTGGAGTCATCCACTTAAAGAGCAAATTTATAACTTCTTCAAAACAAAATTGGTAGCTGGTCGTGGAATCCGTCTTTACAAATGAGTATATGCCAAAATTTCCATCTACTCATATGATTTTGCCACTAGCCTCTTTTTCAAATTATCAATTTTTATTGCAAGTCCCAATAAGTAGTATCATAGTGGATAATTAATTGATTGAGTTTTCAGCTTTTATCAATGTTTAGAACAGATCTCAAGGAAGAAAATTTTGTAGATATGTTAGATTTTGTGTGTTTGCAGTCGTGGAAATATCTTGATAGAAAAACGACTCTTGATGAATTAGAATATCAGATGTCATGTGCTCATAGAGATATTTCTAGGGAAATATGTTGGTGCAATTAAATGCCTATTATGCCTTAGAGGGAGTTGGAGGCTCATAGAAAGAGTAATTCAAGTATACATGTGAGGATGCCGCGCATGAATAGAGTCAACATGGGATAATTTATGTAGTGTGAAACATATAATATATGCTATTGAGTACTCATAATATAATGGCTAGTTAAGTTGGGCAAGCCAAATGCTTTCTTAATGTCTTGAGAATTAGGCTCTCTCTTTAATCTCCACTTCCAGATACTTCTTCGCATCATGGTCATGCTGTATTCTGATTTATCTTCTGGGCATCAAATTAATTCAATTTCCTTAGCTAGTCGAGGGCAAGTCATTACGCATTCTTAGCATGGTCTCAGGAGATGACAAGTCCATGTTCATTCAAGTACCATTAAAGAGATTAAATTTCACCAATTATTACCAAACAACGAATTGCGATAACATGGGCAAAGAATAATTTAAGTACCAAATGCAATAAAGTTTCAATCATGCACTTTAATTGAAATCCAACCAATCATCTAGCAGCAAAGCGTTGACATGGCAGGCATAGGGTTGTTGCGACCCTCTGCCCCCACTAGTAGAGGGTCTTCAACCGCCTATCATTGCTAACGGCAGCGATCAGCCTCTTTGCCCTGTGATAGGGGAAGAGGGTTTGCCAAACCTCTGCTATCTTCTTATTCTTATGCACGCAGTAGAAACCCTAAGTAATAATTGCCAAACACACACACACACACACACACACACACATATATTATATGTGACCTATAGTCTTTGAATCTATGAGGTTTCTGCTTGCGCTTTCAACACCTTTAATGTCACTAATGAGCCAAAAACACCTTTTGATCATACCATGAATAAATTAGCATCTCCTAGTGGGAAAAAAGTTGGTAATTTATTTGTCAGACTATAACAACAGAGTAAATAGAAAGCTTTGATGCTTGCTTGCCACGTGGCAAGTTGATTGAGGGCCAAGTACCACCTCTACTCAATCAAAACTTTCCAAAATAAAATCATAAGAGGTCCCTAAATTTCAAGAGTTAATTGTAATTGATAATTATATCCGAAAAATTAATCCGAACCAATAAAATATGAAGATCCATGAAGCCTAGCCACTAATCCCAAAGGAAAAATGCATGTTGATTGCTCAATTAAGGTTACTATTTAAATAAATGTGAAATAAAAAAATGCATGGCAAATAAATCTTTCTTAAATGATATAACCAAAATTAATGTTAATTAGATTTGACACTACACCCTCGATTTGCAATAGTATTGCTCCCACCTCCCCTCCCCCCCTCCCCCCCCCCAAAAAAAAAAAAAAAAGAACACATAATAAATAGCCCAATTGAGAAAATAACCATAAATAGGAACACCAAATATTAAAAAGTGATGGGGTAGTTAATATTAGAAAACAAAAGTGCAATCAAGCAATTGACGAATCAAGTTAAAAGAATTACTTAAACATACATAACTAAGCAATAAATAATTAACGTCTAAATTAGAAATCACATTTAAATATAAATAAATTAAAGCTTTCTTAAAAATATGAAAAGGAATAAAAAATGTTACAATTAACATCTAGACAATAAAAAATTATATCATGCTGAAGATAAAATTCTAAAATTAAACGCATTAAATTATCCAAAATAAATTGTACTTAAATTCAAGCAATGCAATGCTTCAATCATGTTCAAATCTAGATGAACTAACTGCGACCAATTATTAGTCTCATTTAGATTTGAGCTATAGTTAAATATTCTTTTAATGGAAAACAAAAGAAAATGCGACTAAACGATAAGTAAATAGATCATATTGATTGTTAAAATGCTTAGCGTAAATGGCCAAACTATTTCCATAGCACCACATTACATTGCCCTTTGATAAATGGATGATTCATGCAATACATTTATTCGAGAGTCCATTTTCTTACGAAACTTTCAAACTATATTAAACAGTAAATCGCGTCCATGTGTGCCATGTGTAACTAAGTAGTAGAATACAAGGAAAAAGAAGAGAGAGTTCAAAGGATTCCCTAGAGGTGTTTCGATTTTTTCCATAGAGAAGCATATTTGTTAGGCTAATGCATAGAAGCCTCCCTTCGTAAATTTAGTAGTACCTCTGCCTAGTCTTGGTGGCCTTTCCAGCTTACCTATATTAGGGCCCCTACCCATCATCAACACGCTCATCTGCCACTCTCTTTCCAACTTGATCGTCAATAACGGCTAGCAAGTGCTTAAAGCATTGACAGTTTTTATCCTTTTTACAGTCTGAAACCTTCGGGAAAGAGCCGTTGTTCATTCTGGGATTCTAGCATTTTGAAATGGTTCAATGCTCAACCTCTCGCTCGACCGTGCCCTGTATTTTTTTTCCTTGCTCTCCCGTTCATTTTGAGCAACGTGGCATGCTCTTGGACGAGCTTTATCTGACGATTTGTTTTCAATATTTAATTTAGCAAATCTCTGGCTCTTGTACACATATATATTCGATTTCAATTCTTGTGTGTGTATAGATATATTGATTCTCTTTTGCAATATCTATATATAATTATGTGAAAAAGTTATAATCCATGATAAAATATTCCAAGATCGCACATTATGACAAAAAGATGCTTTTAAATAATTGTATACTTCTTCTTGAAGTTTCTATGTAAAAATGAGGCTGAAAAGAGGAAACTAAATTTTAGCAAGGCTTTTATACATCTAAGTTGTAAAAAGAAGAAAATTAAAGAGAGACATCAGATCTTCAAAATGTTTTTTTTTTTTTTTTGATGCCCAGGATCCGCCGAGCCCGCTGGGCTTACGTCGAGCAACTCATGGTCCGTAGAGTGCGCGGTGCACCCTAGACCAAGCATCAATACCTGGGGGGAAGCTAACACGGGACCTCACTACCATAGCCCCCCAATGTTTTTTTTTTTTTTTTTTAGTGAAGTGTGGCCCCCCAATGTTATATTGTGCATATTTCAATAAATCTATTTTTACATCTCTATTCTTATCCATATATTGTTTCTGTAAATATAGATTCTATGCTAAAACATCTATAAAAATAAGGCTGGCAGTTATATTCCAAGATTGTGAATATTTTATAATAGAAATAATTAATAATAAATTACTCATTAGCACAAATAGTTTATTGAAGAAAACAATCACTTTTAAAGGTCTCCATGACATGATAGTGCATAATGCGTCACATATAACAAGACACCTATATTTGATAAATAAATGGCATTAGAGGATCAATAAAAATAATCATCTCTAAAGAATTATAACTCATCTATTGCAAATAAAAGAGTATTGCAAAGCTAATAAAATAATTATAATAAATAAATAAAAGAGCCCATCGCTACAAACAAATTTAGTATTCTTTTAAAAGGTCGTATTACATGATTGTGTGTATTTATGAATAAATATGACTAAAATCATAATTAGTGGTAATCCATATGATCAAATGCATAATTAGAGTTGGCTCTTATTACTTTGCAATTTGGTTATTCGTTAAATAGTTGAAAAATATATAAATATGCTATATAGAAGGTGTTTTCAAAATAAATGATATCATAAAAGGAGCTATATGTAACACGATAGCTCGTATTTGACGATAATGATATTATAGAAGAGAACATATATTTTTATTTCCCATATTTATACATAGATATGATTAAATGCATAATTATATATATCTCTAATGAGATTTTTTTAATACATACAGTGACAAATTAATTGTCACAAAAATTAGTAACAAAATTAAGGGCTTGTTTGTTTCATGAAAAATTTCCTATTGTTGAAAAAAGCTTTCAAGAAATTCAATTTTAGAAAAATCGAACCATCCTTTTTGTATGAAATTTGTTGAAAACAAGTTGAAAAATCAGTCTTCTTGTTTGTTATGCAATTAATCAAAGTAACAAGAGTTTACAAAAAAAATTAGTAAAGATATTACGAAATTGTATTGTAAAAAAAACTGTATATCACCGTTCGTTTTTGGAATGTAGAACTAGACAAGATTTGTTAAAAAAACTGATGAGATTTATCGGAAAAAAAATGATGAAAACATAGAGAGACGAGAATATAGGAAATAGGCACGGAGAGACATATTCCTTCTCCACTTGAACGCGCAACAAGAAATAAAAGAAACCATGCCACTAGGGAAGTTGTTATGTCCAATTTAAGTTTTTTGTTTTTAGTCCATAGAAGACATTTCTCATTGATTAATTACTTTTCTGCCTTTCAAATGCTGGAAAGTTCAAAAATAATTTCCGAGAAATGGGTCTTCATCAAACAAATCGATCCTAATGACTAAAATTATCTATCAAAGATAATTCCTATTACTTTATAATAGGCGAGGACAAATGCAAAAACCAACACAAGCACACACAAGGCAATTCCTATTACTCTATATATATAGATACCTAGCATAAACAAGAAATTAAAATTAACAAACCGCGGATTTTGCGTCCCGCATCTTTTTGCATAAAATAGTAGCCAAGTCACGCGTGTGTCGTCCTAATGAGAGAGAAGTTGGAAAAAAGAGGGAAGCTTAAGCAAAAATTGAATTTTGCAGCATCCAATCGGGAAGCGACAATCTGATCTTGGTCTGTGGAGGGAGATGCAGGAATGCTGCATGGGAACCTCGGTGCAACAAATAATACCGAAGATAATATCCTCTTGTCTCAGAAACCACTCTTGGGATTTGAGTATTCTAATGCAACTTGCGTCCCCCTTTATTAATTAACCATTTATAATCCCCCCACCTTTTTTGGGGATTTCCCCAAATTAATAAAAGCCAAAAAGGGGAAGATGCTTCTCAGTCATTACAAACAGATCATGGCACGAGAATCTTCATAGGCTATCAAGGGGGTGTGCCCTAGATTAAGGTATATTTATAAGGTATTAAATGCTTAGATGCTTTCGACCGCCACTAGTTGTGGCCGATTGGGAATGAAACTAATTGATTCGACTCTTTTATTCTATTTATCTCATATTCTAATTACTTTCTGAGAGTATGAAAATAAAAATTCAGAGCATAAAGGAGCATGGTATACGTGTTCGAAACAAACAAGAGAATGTTCCAATTAACAAACTTTGTTGAGGAACATGTTTCATGCTGAGTCTGTTTGTTTGTTGATACGTAATGAGATTCTTTAGAGAAAATTCGTGCATAAGTATCTAAGGGTAAGCTTTATTGCGCTTTGTTTACACATCATTAGGGGCTTTAAATAGAAAGAAATTGTTCATAAAATTCTAAACCTATTAAATGATGATTAATTCAGTTCTAAACATTTTTAATTACATCAATTTAATCCCAAATTTTTTGATGATTTGCTAATGTAGTTCTTTGCGATTCCTAACCAAAATTACCATAAATGACTAAATTGGTAAATCGTTAAAATTTTTATGACCAAATTGACAAATTGTTAAAAAGTTTAGGATTAAATTACCACAATCGAAAAGTTTATGACTAAATTAGCCGTTGTACAATAAGTTTAGAACTAAATTTGTATAATAAAAAAGTTTAGGACTGAATTAGTTGATGTATAACAGGTTCTGGACTTTTTAGACAATTATCCTAGTTCTAAACGTATAATAAGATAGATGATGACGTGCTCTCTTGTTTAATAGCATGATTTTCCTTCTCCTTTATCTAACAGATGTAACTATATACTTTTTCATTATTACAGGCATAAGATTATCTTAAATTCATACGTATGTATACATGTACATTATTGTGCACGCATAGCCCTAACCTGCTTATGTACGTCGTGAATATAATATTTACTGCCACTATTGTAATGCATGTCGGCAAGCTCTGCAAAGAAACGTGGGTAACAAGTCATCTGGACCAAACTGGAGTTGAGCAAAAGGTGTGTAAATATATATTTTCTAGGCTTGCACTTACAATGGGGGAAAAAGTAAGAGAAATCCCACGTAGACGAATATCGTTAATTGCTCTAATAATGTAAAATAAAGAAAAAATGCTAGATGTACTACAAGAATCTTACTCAAATTGTGTTTATTAAATTATGTGGGTGAGTCTCAATTGGATATTGAAATAAGGAGATGCAGTGATTCATTAATTTTTTCGAATACCCAATAAAAAAAAATTGCAACGTCGATCCCAACAAGTTTTAGATAAGTTTTCTTAGTACATTGCAGCATTGCCCAAAAAGATTATCGAAATTGTACTTGTTGTCATAAGTTAAAAGCTCAACTTCTTCTCTAATACAAATCTACATCGCTTGAATAAATTTATTTTCTATAACTCAAGAGCACGAGTGCAAGGATTCGGTTACTTGAAGGCTAATGAAACCCTTTGCAAACCTAATAAACCAGTTATATCTAGACTCTTGGCCAACGCATTTGGCAGAATTCGAACATGCGACCTCTAGTTTTCAAGCAGTAAATTTGCCAACGTCCCTAAATCAATTATGCCAACTTTGAAGACTTCACTTGAATGAAAAGTCACATCACTTCATAATCTCTCTATCTGACAGCTTAACAAATTTTTAGTTAAATTTGCTATTCTTACATGAGCGCTTCGTCCTTCATGCCCTTTTTACAATTCGTTGCGCATGCAATCCCTCTTCATCTAATTTCTCCTTCTTTCACTAAAAATGCAAGATAATTGCCTCATTGTTCTATGAATTTCTTCCAATTTGCACTTCATATGCAAGGCGATTTTACCACAATATAAGTTTTAATATATTTTTTGTGTTGTGATTAATTCTATAGAACTATGTTCATAGAACGACATTATACATGTAATATGCTGCAAGAATAACAAAATAGGTTTCCATGAAAGGGGGGAAATCAATGGAGTAAAATAGGCAAAGGTAAAGAAGAACGTGCCAATTCTTGCTGAGTACTGACACTTGTTTTGGCTGGTTTGTCTCTTAGTTCGTGGCCTTTCATTTCAAGTGGATGGGATTGAAAGATGGATGAGAACGATGACTTCCACCCCCACGTGGGAGTAGGAATCACTCCCTCCCTTGTGACAAAAATTATGTCTATATGTAAATTCACATTACAATTGCACATTCAAACGATATTTCTCTGGTGATCTGATCCTTTCGGCTCGATATTATAAAATGGGCACGACTTCCATCTTTTATGAGCCAGTTAGTATGAACTCACCATGAGCAATGAATTTAAGAGAAATATGCCAGCATTAGGAAGTCATTAATTGAATAGCGACCACATGTACGTAAAGCACACATTATAATCACGTATTTAAAATATGTTGGGTTATACTTAACAACAATATTCAAGGAAAAAAAATTGCTGAAAAACAAATGATCATTTGGTTTGTTCTTCCAATCATTTTCTCAACCGCAAGTCAAAGCTCAAAAGAACCCATCTGGTTATTCCCATTTCCTTTTGTTCATGCAATGGTTCCCATAAGATGAAGTTATTATTATTATTATTTTTGTTCTCGCTAGAATAAGATGGAGTTAGTAATGCCGAATAGGAAAATTTCCCTACCATGACAAATTTGTATCAATGTCATAAGTTTGGCGAGACAGGTATTGAGTCTTGTCTATGAATTCATAAAGATAAGTTAATTTCACTTTTTAGGGATGTGGTGGCTAGAGATACTGGAATATGTAATTGTCGGATTGGATCAACGGGGTCTCCAGAAGCTTTAACACGTTTCAATCACTTTGTCTCTTTTTCATTTGGCTATATGGTTTTTAGAACTTGCATTGCAATAAGGTTCTGGAGATGGGGGGAGTTGATGTGATATGTAGGCAAAGAACATGTTTAAATATGAATACTTATGTCCAAAATCCCTGCATTAAGTAGAAGCCAAGAAAGTGATGCAAATCGCGTCGCGAAATGTTTTCTTGTTCTCTAATGATGAACGTTCCTTCTTTGAAAAAGAGGAGAGATCATTAGCTCGAATATTGAATGGACTTAATATAATTAAAAATAATAATTGAAGTTTTCTGTGTATGTACTTTGATGGACTCACCAAATTATCTCGTACAAAAACCCATCTTTTCATTCTTCTTTCTTTTTATCCTTTTTCCCCCCTCCCCCTTTTTTTGGCTTCATAGGGTAAAAGCTAATTCTTTCCAGGAGAGATTCTCCAAGAGGCAAAGACATTTGCTAACCCTAATCAAACAGGAAACTTTCAGCGACTTTTTGGGAAGACCAAGGGATTGTAAGAATTCAGTGGCTTTTCCTGGCCATGCAATAATCACTTTGGTGGTGTGACCCCCGAAAAGAAATGGAAAAATCACAATGGGGCTATAGGGGACGTAGGGCTTTGCTTGCTGTCAGTGAAAACTCACCAGTTTGTGCAAAAGAGTCAGGAAAAATGATGATTCGCACAAGCAATCAATCCCTTCGACTCTTCTGTCCCCAGGCCTCATGCACGTGTGTTGCCCAAATGGCTGCTTTCTTATTTATTATTTTCCTTAAAAAAATATTCACTAGGGTATCTGGGACATGCAAGCCCTAATGGGTGAATTTAATTTTGGCAGAAGTCGGTGGAAAAATGTGGAACTTCCCTATTGAAAACAGAAGAGAGAGAGAGAGAGAGAGAGAGAGAGAGAGCCTAAGGATCACTACCGAGAGAGCCTAAGGATCACCACCACAACACATGCATGCAGGACTACCTTTCAATTCACCATATCTTTTTATACCTTATAAAGTTCATAGTCCTAGCTCTGATTTGTACTTGGCTTCTCCCCCGGCAAGATCTTTTTCAGATAGGATCAAATGAAAGCGGAGAAAACCCCTAGCAAACGGTAATGGAATGTTTTAGGGACAGAGGGTTTGGATGCTCAGGGATGGCATTTAGGCCCTCTAAAGATTCCTTAAAAACAAGGTAGAGAGCTTATTAGGGTTTGAGAGGAATCCTGGAGATCCTCTGTCGCGTCCCACAAGAGAAAGATGAGTTTCATTTTCGCTCCTTTAACTTCCTCTAGTTTTTAATTGGTGATGCTCATAGACGTGTGCATTCTCGTTATAGAAATGAGGAAAATATATAGGGATCATCTAGTTTCAGACAAATTTTCAATTACGTATATCAAAATGACGTGGAACAAAGAGTCTATATTATGATTTTTATGGAGTAAATATAAGTATAGTTACTAAAACAAATTTGTCATATTCAAGTATTCATTCAAGTATTCATTAAACGGTATAACAATAATATTATTGTTGACAATTAGAAAACATGTCTAATTAAATGGAAAAAAGTATATAAATATTCATGTTTTCATTTTTTTCGGCTCGATAAATTGTAAAAAAAAAAAAAAACCCAGAAGCTTGTTAAAAGCTCATTGATTATACTATAAACCGTCGATTGTTTTGTAAAAAGGAGGAAAAAAAGAACGCACAATAGATGCTCTATTACGTGGAAAGGGGCAATTTGACAAATCCTTCAGGATCTAGTCCTCGGAAGGACGATGGTTCAATCATAAAAAAATAAATTTGGAACATTCAATGAAAATTTTTAAAGGATTTATGAGATGCGATATTTTATGTAAGAGGTATCACCAAATATATTTGAACACGACATTTTAAGATACTTGAAAAGGATCGAAAGACCGCCGTTTTCAATCATCAGGCCGAAAGGAAAACGAGGGAGAAAATTTAATTTATTGACGAGGACGCCTAGTAGGATTTTTCATGAAAGTAGCTCGTTTAATACACGTGGAGATGAGAAGACCTCTGTGTACATTTCAAGATTGAAAACTGAAGATAACTACTGTACACATTAAAGTCACTTAATACAAAAAATGAAATTTTCAATTGGATATTTTAAAATGATATTCGAGCGGCAGATGCCTAAAATTTGATCCCTAGCGTCTCTTTAGCCCATTTATCCTTTTCTCTCCTATATACATCTTAGATTTCTATAAGTAAAGTGATAATGTCACTTGTTAGGTTGGCAAGCTTAAAACTCTTGTCGTTGAATCGACTTAAGCATAAGAGTGAGACTTTAAGTTGTGAATATATTTTGTGTCCTTTCCTCATAGTTAATAAATATTTTTTATTTAGACATTCTAAAATCTCAAATTAGGAAAAATTAAAAATTAAAAAAGTAAATTTTCATATTATCTTCACTGTGTTGAATAGTATAGAAGATGCCAATATATAGATAAAAGAAACCACGTATAATCACCAAACAAGGACAGGGATATATTATTGTTGTGGAATAAAGTTACAAATTCAAAAGGGCGACATGAAAATAGAAATTTAGGAAATCAAATGGAAAGAAGAAAGCACAGAAATGAAAACGAGGCAGGGCACCTCCAGAAGGATTTCTTCAAGATAGTTATTTCCCTAGTATGATGCAAACGGCTTAAAAAAAAAAAAACTAACTCTAGGAGGATATAATGCATACATAAGAACAAATTATTGATGCACTTTATAGAGTTCTCCGACCATGAATTCAGCCGTAAATTCAAGAGAAATATAGCATTGAGGAGAAGAATTAGAAAGTAAAAAAATGTGGATAAAATGTGGATTTATCATTATTCTCAGCCTTTCTTTGGCCTTTTTAAAGACTCAACAAAGTGAATGAGTATGTTAATGTTGAAGAGTCGAACTCTTTTGATATAAATTTAAATGTTGCATCTCCTGAAAGGACACAAAAGAACCTCTTTGGTGCATCATACATTTTATAACAAAATTGCTTCTACGTATTGTACCTTTTGAAACAAAATTGTTGCTGGCACTATTTCATGCAACAGTGACACCATTCCACAATCAATGGAGTCATTGGTCTAAGTTTAATTAACTCGCCCTTTTCTTCTTTCTTTTTGCTCTTCTTTGAAATAAAATGTGTATACATAAGCACAACAAAATAGTACAAAAATACAACCACACCAAATATTATTAGTAATCACAGACACACACACACACACACACACACACACACACACACACACACACACACACACATGTTGCAACAATAACCTTCAGAATGGTGCAGTCACGTACAATCACGCAAGATTATATAAACTACAGCAATAAAAATAAAAAATCCTACAAGTTCACTAAACTTGCAATAAATCACACGGGAGAATGCATCCAATCATGTTGAATCAATTCGTCAAGGGATAGTACGTCCAAGAAGAAAAGGTGGTTGAACTTGTTCATATCTCATATCACATTGGTAAAAAAAAAAAAAAAAAAGAAATTGTTAAATAGTAAAAAAAAAAAGACATATATAGTACCAATAAGACAGAAAACAAGTCTCATTTACTCTGAATTTCTTTTTTAAACTATACCCATTGTAACGCATTTATCTTAAACTTTTTCTTTGTCTTGAAAAAAAAAAAAAAAAAAACCCAAACTTGCACTTATGTAACCCATTTACCCTTCTCCGTTAAGGTTTTGTTAGATAATTTTTTTGCCAAAACAACGTTGTATTTATTTCATTTGAGTCATGTGGGCTCTATATCAACATTATTTGCCTTTCAACGTTCATATGGTGGATTTTTAAACTATGTTTATTGATGGAATCTTGGCGAAGGGTAAATGTATATAAGTTTGAGATTTTTCGTGTTATAAAAAAAAATGTAAGATAAATATGTTATAATAAGCATAGTTAAAAAAAAACTTTTTCCCTTCAAATAGTGCCTTGGAATGTTTCTATACACTAGTCCATATAGAGAAAATTACTAAAAAAGTCATAAACATGTTGCAATTATGTCAATTCAATCGTAAATGTTTTCTTTTTTTCAATTCAATCCCAAATCTTTTGCAATTGTGTCAATTTGAATAATGTTAGTCGCCAATGATGATGTAGACGCTAGTTGTTCAACGAATCCTAACATGGCAATTTTTAATAGTATTTTATATTTATTTATTAATTAATTTATTTTCCTCTTTTTTCTCTTCTTCCTCTTTGGCTTCCTTACGTGGTGGCCGATGAGGCTCTAGCGAGGCTCGTTAGTCATTGGGAGAGGGTTGTGGCCCTTGCCAGACCATGTCGGTGGCCTCACCCAGATCTAGGCTAGGTTTGGGGTCATGAGCAAGGTAACTTCACCCAGATTTGAATGAGGTTGCCTTCACCCATGAGAAGGCTAAGGTGAGCCTGGCCTTGCCTAGATTTGGGCGAAGCCACCTCACTTGTGGCCCCACGCCTAAGCTATATATATATAACTTTTTTTTTTTTATCTTCTTCCTCTTTGGCTTCCTTACGTGCAATGGTCGATGAGGCTTTGGTGGGGCTCGTCGACCACTAGGTGAGGGTTGGCGAGGGTCATGACCCTCATCGACGGTTGGCAGGGGCTTCACGGCCCTCACCTAGTGGCCAGTGAGCCTTGCCGAAGCCTCATCAGCCACCATGGGGGAGAAGAAGCCAAAGAATAAGAGGAGAAAAAAGAAAAGGCAAGGAAAAAAGAAAAAATTCAAATTTGGTCAAATGGATTGAATGACCACAACTATAAAAGATTTAAAAATGAATTGAAAAAAATAATTATTATTAAATTAGCATAATTGTAATAGATTTATAATTTTTTTTTATTTTTCCATCACATCCTTCACACACACTCTCTCTAATTTCATGGAATAATTTAGCACCGTCCCAACAAAAAATAAAAATAAAAAGGTGGGCCTATTTACTTAAATCAAGCGGTGCGCTTCCAAAATTAGCACGGCATCATTTAATACGTATTTCTGCCTTATCCATGACAAAATGCTTTTCATTTAAGAGCCTCGCGCAGTCATCTTTTCCAAGAAAATTGTGAAGAGAAAAAATGCCCTTCGCATAGGAATCTCCTCTGCTGCTCTTTTCTTTCATCAAAAGATAACTAACAAAGGGTAAAAGACAAGAGTCGACAGAGGGGGGAAAAGCTCTAAAAAGATGGAAAGGGAAAAACAAGAATCAACCAACGTAGTCACTAGCATTTAATATGAGGGTAGAGAGAGAGAGGTAGAGAGAGAAAGAGAGAGAATTCAATGCCAATGAAAGATGATTGAACCCTATGCGTGAGAGAGAGAGAGAGAGAGAGAGAGAGAGTGAGACTTAGCCATGGGCATAGCATATGGGATGATGACCTTTCCTTTTACACGGTGGAGTGCAAGTATTAAAAAGCTGCACCCACTGATCTCTCTCTCTCTCTCTCTCTTATTGAATTTCACTCACTACTACCACTTCTTTCTTCAGCTACTTTACATTATTTACTCTCTTGATTTGACATGCCCAGGCTTGAAATAGTCACATCCCCCTCCTTGTTTTTTCCCCTTCTCTGTGTGCGTGTGCGTGACTGTGAGGATCTTTGGCGTTTCTTGGGGCTCGGATCTGCATGCATCATGATGTTGATGGAAGTTGTTGTTCGGGAAAATACGAATATCTGATGGTGGGGATCAAGAAAAGAAGGGAACAGAGAGCGAAGAAAAGGCAATGGAATGTGTGGCTCTACAGTCCACCTCAGCGATTTACGAAATCGGCCTCGTATTTAATCTAATTACGTTGCTGAATTATAAAGAAAAATGTTCGAATCATTGGAGGGTTTTAAAAAAACAGTGAAAATACCGACACTAAAATTGTCAATAGTAAAGAAAATTACTGATGAGTTCAAATACTCATCGGTAAGGTCTTTAAGTTTACGAATTATAAACGAACGTTATGATTATGGAGATAAGATATGAAGGATAATAAAGAAAGGCTTATGCTAAGTTTACATTATTTATGATTTTTGATGAAATTACTACATGTGAATGATGCTTGCTATCTTGTTATTTACAAGGATTTAAAGGAAAAGTACGATAGTAGAGGATGATTACAATGTAGAGGTACCACGCTTATGACAATATTATGGTATTTTACTATGATATTGTTCAACTACTAAGCATTAGCATTTTCGTGTTATGAACCTTGTAATCAAATTACCATCATAAAGGTATATTACTAGTTAAATCTATAAACCACCATTGAAGGTAAATTGCAACCTGTAAAGTTTTATTGATTATCTACCGATGCAATTGGCCTTACAACGGTTTCAGCCAAAAACTACAATTTCAACAATAGATATATCATTTTGACTTCGGAATAGAACCTTAGAGTCATTCCATCAAATTAAGTAACACCCATATTGAGTTTATAAAAAATGACTTGTCACATGTTAGAGACCTTATTCAACTCAATTATTTATAGAATTGATTTATGGGGTGTTGTTTTTGTTCATGTAATTGTGATGGTGACAAGCTAGACATGCTTTCCTTCACAAATTCAATCGCCAAAAGGCTTTAGTGAAGGGCTCTGAGCAAGTATTTCATCAATTCAGTGTATATACCGAATTTGATTCAGACGTAAGATTTGATGGAGCCTATGTGGTACCTCCCATTTTAAACAGTCCGAATCAAATTTAGTTACTGTGCTACACTCAAATAATATTTTCTCGTACTTCTTTGATCCATGAAAGATTCCTCATCGTACAACTTTGTATCCAAGTTCATTTTGTCATTTTTTACATGGGAAATGTTAAAAAGAGTGTCCTTGGAGCACTTATAGAGGTTTTTTTTTTTTTTTTTTTTTTATATGTGTATTGTATTTTGGTAGTACAAACTTTCCCATTTAAAGCATATTTCTCTCTTAAACAATGTTCTCGTTCAATTTTCAAAGTATGTTGATGTGCACTTTTACTATCTTTAGTGGTGTTACTTGATCTCATGAAACATTTATTAACAAGACCCTTTCTTAAATAAAGTGTCGTGCCACACAAATACTTCAAAATTTTTAATGAAGAATCTTTTGTATAAGAGTTTGACAAAAAGAAAAAATCTTTTGTATAAGGTTCACAGAAAACAATTTTTTTAAGTTTCAAAAATCGTTCTCTCAAAAGGATTTTAGAAACTCCAGTTCCTAAAGGGGCTCTTCCGTATGATCTTTTGAAACACCGATCTCCCATCGCACCTCTGTTACCCTCTCGGACAGAAACCTTCTTTGATCTCTCCATGAAAATGCGTTTTGCAAGTCTATCAAGTTGAAGTCTTTGTGACTGTGCTTTGATTAGAATGTGTTTCCGTTCTTGTACATTATTTGAAGCAGGCAGTTAGCATGTTGGAACTGCCAAAGTGTTAGATCATAATACAAGTATTAGCATGCGTGGCTAATAATTCTCACATCATAAAAGACCCAAAAAAAAAGGTTAGGAACCGTTTATTTCGACATGAAACATGTAATTTGGAAAATATGTGTCTAATTTTGATCGTGTTCATCACTAAATGAGTCCATGCATTATATAGCAAGACGTTTTTGTTGAATATCAACTTAGAATGTGTGGGCTTAATTGTGTGTCAAAAATCAGCCAATGCAACATATGCCAAAACATTTTTGTTGAATATTGACATATAAGTTGAAAGCTTGGGATAATTGTTCAAAAAATCCTAAATCGGTACAAGTGGTTAATTTAGTCTTAAATTTGTTAACTATTTTCTTTTTTTTTTGGTAAAAAAATTGTTAACTATTTTCTAATATAGTTATTCCAATCAATTTTGACTAAAATTGCTAACATGGCAATCCAATCAATATCGATTGTCTACATGGGTGATAGGCACTAATATAAACAATTTTTGCAATTTGCTTTTAAATATTTTTTTTCCTTTCCTTTTCTTTCTTCTCTTATTTTTTTAATTTTCCATTTTTTTTATCACTAAGAATGGCCATAGGCAAAAAGGAAATGAAAAGAAAAATTTAGAAATTTTTTTAAAATTATGAAAATTGTTCACATCAATGTCCATCATGTCATGTAGGATGATCGGTGTATATGTCTATGATTTTGGTCAAGAGTACATTAGCAAATTGTTAACAAAATTATGATTAAACTAATCAAATTATATGACCCCAAAAAGATCAAATTAAAAAGTTTAGCACTTAAATGGTTGTTGTATAATAAATTTAGGACTTTTTGGATAATTTCCTTGAAAGTTGTTTGTCACCTGATCGTGTCTAATTGCATTATCTTTATTAATTCTCATAAGTTTCATTAATTCATAAAAAATGTGTGTCCATTTAGAGAGCTTAGAGAACTAAGTACATCCAATGGGTAATATGTCTAGAATTTATATATAAAGACGCAATATCAACTTTAAAAAGAAAAACGATAACCCAACTCAAATGTGTATTGGTAGCTTCCCATCGTGCTCACTTCGAATTAATATTTGGGTGAGGTTGTGGAGGGTGAGCTGATTCTTCCCACCAATGATCTTTTGAATGAATGATGTTTGATGAGCGCCACTGAGGTTAAGGACAATGATTGAGCCGCAATGGGGGGGAAGTGGTACAGATTCCGATGCCTCTCAAAAGAGCATAAGGGATATATAAGAGTATGTACGGGGTAAAGTGGGGATCATATTCAATGCCATCTTTTTCATTGCCTTTGATTGCTTCAGATTCATAGCCCAAAGAGTAGATTCTGCAGTCCACTTTAATTGCTCCTTGGAACTTCCAACCCATACCCCCCCGGGGTTCCCTCCTTATGGATGGGTAGAGTTGGGGCAACTTTCAAATAGTGCACTGCAGATTTACTCATTCTCTATCCATAGGGATGAATTCAGAGGTCTAACATACATCGAAGAACAGTGGAGTCTTTTTTGTAAGTAATCTGCTTGCAGTAGGGGGAAAATGCTTCGGTTTATCATTTGATAAGAACCGAAAGCTGACATGTGCCAAAGGAACATTGACTTTGACTAAAGTTGTGTATCTCTTCCTCTTCTTTTTTCCTGTTTTCATGGGCCTTTGGCCACTTGATGGGCTCGCCTAAGACCTACGACCAGGGAGTCAGATCTCATAGCTGCGGCTAGGACCCTGCAACCCCGATTAATACGTCGGCCTGAGGCCGAGATCGATAAGCACAAATGGAGCGCACATATTGAAAAGATAATATTGACATAGCATGACCATGGTCTTTTCTTCTACAAACACAGTTCTTTTAGTTTACTTGTTGAAAGAAGCAATTGGCTCATGTCATAGGATGGGAAACCCATAAGCCAAAATGAGAGTGAGAAAATCATAAGAGAAAAGGAAATGGACATGGAAAATTTTTCTATGAACAACTGTCTAAAAGCGAAATGTCTGGAAAAGAAAGATTGACAAAGCATCAATAACCGAAGCACGATTAAGCAATAACAACAGATTTATCATTCTATGAGCTATGCCCCCAAAAATATAATACAGCTCCTGGCCACATATTTTATAGGAACCGACTTAGAAACTTCTGTATACGTCAATCCATAATGCCGATATCCTTGGATAACCTGACGAGTAAAGTTATGCAGGAAATAGCAGGATCACGTAAAAATCTTTCCTGTCTGTTGTTTAAGGCCACAACTGTATTAAAAGTCTGGCAACCATTTTCGCCAACTGGTCGATCTTGCATCCCTCGATAAGAACCTGGGAAGGCTAAGCAGACTATTGACCCGGGTAACACCTTCCAAAGCCGACCACTCTTCATCCTCGGCCGTGGAAATGCACTCTGCAAGGCTCCTCTTGGAGTGTGCTCGGAGCTTTCCAGAAACTTTCTCCTCTGAAAGTTCAGGGACTGGGACAATCTCATCAGTGCCTCGAGCACTTGCTCGCTCGAATTCAAGATCGCGACAATCACCATTGATATCTAAGGCTTCTGATTTATCAGTGGTTACTGCCACTGTTATGACCGGTGGCTCTTGATTTTTCGCCATCTCACCCATGGGCCAAGCTTCCCTTGAGGGCAAATGGTCCAGAAAGAGGCATACTGCTGCACAATCATCAGTCTTCGAATTAGGGTACTTAAGCCTCCAGGCACGAACTGCGCAGTCAACAAGGGCTCTAGCAGCTGTTGTACGCGAGGGTGCTGACGACACTATGTCAATGGCTTCCTTATTTGATAGAACATCCCAAACCTGTGAGAATGATGTTGGAATCATCAAAAGATTTCCTTTAAAGAAAAGAGTATCACTTCCTGGAAATGACGACAGACATGTAGGCATTGCTGAATTGATACTCTTAAGGAGACTAGGGAGTCAAAATACTGTAGTGATCCTCATGGATAATGTCAAGGATCAGAGAGGTATAAAATGCAAGCAGCAGAGATAATTCAAATGGTAAACACGATCCAATATTCAAAAATTGATAAATATATACAAAGTCCTTCAGGCTTGAGAGAGAGAATAATAAACCATCAGCAGCCAGAATGATATCAGATGATAAAGCAAAAGCATGGGAGCAAAAACATTTAAGTTTTCAGAGATAGTATCGCTTGCCAAAACCATTGACCACATAAGTATTATTGAATTGCATGATGGCTCAAACAAAGTGCACACCAGGGTAGAAGTGTTTAGTTAAAAAAATAAGTGAGAAGTGTTTGGGGGATTAAACAAGGTGCATCATATATCAGTGACAAAACACCATAGACATCAAGTAGAGGCATGTTTGAGGGATCAAATGCAATGCATCACATGTCAGTGACAGAACACAACTGCAAAAAATTTTCATTGGGTTCTCAACTACAGTTAAGGGGGAGAGAGAATACCCCATCTGTGGCCATAATGATGAATTCATCTCCTTCACTAAGGTGGCGATAGTAGATATCTGGGACTGATATCAAGCCAAAGTCCTTGAGACAGAAGTCCCCAAAAGCTCTAGCCATGGCTAAACCAGGCGAGTCATTATTTGGCAACCAAACACGTGCAACCTCTGGCTCATCTTGCAAGGCAAAAACCCTGCCTTTGCACTCTTGTATCCTCGCTGCCTCCCCTGGACATAGACCCGCAAGACCATCAGATTGCAAAGAAGCTTATAGGCTGCTTGTGTGTGTGTGAGAGAGAGAGAGAGAGAGAGAGAGAGAGAGAGAGAGAGAGAGACTTGGAAGATCTGGCTTCAAATCCACAGTCAGTTGGACAGCAACCAACAAATTATCTTCATCTCTTGTTGCTAGTACTGCTCTAGAGTCACCGACATTTCCTATCACAAGATGCTGACCCTGATAAACCATAAATAAAATGAATGAGTTGAAAGAAAGAAAATCGTGGCATAAGATGTTTAATGAGACTTTCTTCAGTGAGATTTGCTAGATATAGATATCTTAGCGAATCTATGGAGCAGTTCAGAGATTCATAATCACATCAATGTCCTAAGCAATCATGTGATCTCTGCAAAGGAAAACATGAAGGATTCTCATTCCCATACATAAAGAAAACAAGACAAATTCCTCAATCTGCAGAGAGCTGACGAGAGCAGTTCAACCAGTAAAATTGCAAAACTAATGCATGTTTACCATTTTCACTTTGCATTAATCCAACTTTGATTCAAGGAAGCAATAAACTAACTGGTAAACTGTATAATTGATGAAATTCATTTGAAGTACCGCTGATATAATGACACCATTGGCGTGAGGGATAAATGATGTGGAATGTAATGAAAAGAGAATGCAAATGAAATAAAATGATTCTTTTTTCTATTGACAAAAGAAACATGAGTGAGAGACGGTACACAAGGAAGTAAAATGCTTCAAGCTTGTTAGTTAAGGGGTAAAAGGTGTTGCTTTTACAAAGGGTATGCTGGGCCCCATTTAGGAAAGTATATCCACCGCAAGAAAGTCAATGGGAACTAAAATTGTGTCTTCTTCAGAATTTTTTTCTACCAAACAATGCCTGAAGATATATGAGGTAAAGCTCCTCAACATGCATGTGAGGGAAGGTACATTAGGAAGTAAAATTGCGCCTTCTTCATCTTACAAAATGAATGTAATCAGCAATCTACCTCATCAATCAAATTAGAGGGGAGCTCTCTCCCTTGATCATAATAAATTACCATGAAACTTTGAAGCAACAAAAAATGCCTTCAAAATTGTAACCTATAGAGATCAGTGAAATAAGCACTCTTGAAATTAATCTTACAATGAGGCCATTTTAAGGACCAGGTATCATGTACAGAAGGTTAACTTATCACCCAAAGTTGCAGAAAGATTGGTAGTAGCAGCTGCAAGCTAGCTGCGGTAGCAAGTAGTAGGAGTAGTAGTAATCCTACTAGTAGCGGCAGTGGCAGTAGTGGTCTGTTTAGAATCCAATTTTGGAATCAATTTTTTCCAGCACGAATTCTGCATGATGCTAATTTGCTACCCAGTTAGATGTCAACATTAGTATTATGATTTTTCCAGCATGAATCCTGCCTCAGGAACTATCTCCACATCAAAACACTTGCAAACAGATACCAATTTAATCACCAGAAGATAATTGAAAATATAAATACATTCTTTTTTAGCTTTGAAGAACTTCAGTAATTAAATATGGGAAGAAAAATGGAATAAACTGGAAAGAAATCATAAAATTCTTGGTCTGTTTGCAAATGCAGAAAATTCATGATCCTAGGATGCCACAAAAGTTATTAACAAAGAGCATCTTCACATTACTGAAATGCAAACTTGAACTCGAGATTATCATAGCTTACTGAGACAATCTTGATTTCTAATTCAGCATTATTAAAGGTATATATATTGAAGTGAGAGAGGAAAAGAATACAGAAGCAAACAAATCGTAAGCCATAAGCATGAGAAGAAACTACTTCAAGGTTGATGCCAGTTTTTCATTACCTGCTTTATCAAGGTAACGGCTGTTGTTCCACTGCAGAAACAGTCGATGGTTGGATGCAACTTCAATTCCTTGTCCATTAAGTTGAAAGATTTTAACATTGACTGTCTAAGTGGAAGAAGCGCCTCAGGAAGTCTCTCCTTTTCTTCAATTGCCCAGGACTCAGACCACTGATCCTCTGAGGCAACTATAGCACCTTCCTCATTAGTTGTACCACTGGGAGAGTTTTCGTTGTTGGCAAGGTCGCTCTCATCAACACTTGAAGAGGCAGTCCACTGGGTACAGAGTATAAGTGGGAGAGAATCTCGAACTTTCTTGGCAACCATATGACCAAAAGGACCATGACCATCAAATACTCCACAGAATACTGTATCACTTCTTGCACTGTAATTCTATCAACAGAAAATTTCCTATGAACTCAAACCCCTCATGGCCTATAAGGAGTGAAATGATTATATTCGCAGAGAGACAAAATATCTAGTTTTTACTAACTAAAGAAAATATGAAGTGTATAAAGGATCAATAGCCGTAGGAAATTAAGGTAAAATCTATACGTGCAGACCATCACATGCAAGTATAAACGAGGCACATTATTGTTACTACAGCATAAAGTTCTCCCTGTTAAACATCCTATCTCAATTAAGGTTACTAGCTGATTCTTCCAGAATCTTTGTTGGTTGATATCAAAGGAAGTAACCTTTCATTTTCACCCCCATAGTACTCACAGCCAACTACAATACACTAATATTATCCATGCAATCTTATCCTCCCTCAGTGTCACTGTTCAGGACAACTTGATCCTCTGTCTTCAGTTAAAGAAACATGCAAGAAAGTGTGCTACATGTCCCACATCCATGGTGAAACCAGATTTACACAGTTCATGCACTTGAACAAGATTCTTCCACTAAAAAGCCGAAGCTTCCAGATTAGACTTCCAAAGCTCTCAGACAGTAATGTTTTTCTTCTGTGCTTTTTAGTTCTACAAAGTTGTAACTGTAGCAGAATGTGTATCTAACATGCAAGCACCATCTCAAAAGGACTACTGCCTGACATTATACATGATCATCTTCATCCACTAAAAAATCAGCATCAACTAGTTCTGACAAAAGAAAAAAAAATCAGAACAAACTAGTCATCCTATAGAAACGAACAGCTCTGCGCCAAAAAACCCAAACTTTTCATACCGCATTCATTTCTCCTCACATTCACAAAGCAACTCTTGCGCAAGCGTTTCTCCCTCACCTCGCTAAATGACCTTATTGTTTATGGCGCCATAAACAATAAGGTCAGTTTTTTAGAAAGGTCACTCAAGACAAAGCAAGAGAATGCCCACACAACCACTGTCAAACTCAACACTGCACATCCTAAACGCTCAATTTTCCCGTTATGTCTTGAGAATGTCTATGATAATTTTCCCCACAGAAATACATCTCCTAGTCCAAGACTTCTGGTCAAAACTTATCACAGACACAGAACAAAAAACACACTTCAAACTCTGTGACAACTGCCGAGAAACACATCTTGTTAAAATGAATAAGAACCCACGAAAAATTATAGGCACGCGGTACGAACCTCCCAAACAACCATGGCGTCTTGATTGGTACCTTTCTTGCCCTGTTGTGTGTACAAGCAAGCCACATCGCTAGCCCCATTCACGCACATCTTCCCAGCAACATGAATCTGACTCTGGTTCAGCAGCTGGTCGTTGTTCGCGGACCTCCTCTTGCTCAAGCTCCCAATCTTCTTCCACCTCCCGGAGCCGGAGCCCAGCCCACGCGCCGCCACCCCTGCCGACGTGGGATCTCCCTCGGCCGCAACCCCCACCACGCTCCGGCCCTGCCCTCCCGGCCTCGAACAGCAAGAACCCATTTCGATTCCTCCCGCGAAAAGAATCCGGACAACATAAAGAAAGGAGGGTAGGGTGGGAAAAAAGGAGAGAAGCAAAAAATTTCAGAACTTTGTCCGGCCCATCCCTTTCGAAACGTACGCTTCTCGGGTGCGGGTTGGGGTCAAAACATAAAAGAAGGGAGGAGTGGGGCAGTCGAAATTAAAAGGGGGGAGGGGAGGATCGGGAGGAATTCGAAAGACGGGCCGGTAGTAGGTGGGTGGTTGGGTTATAAATGTCAGCGCAAGAATCACATCCCGTTCCGGCCCCCCTGATCGGTGCTCGCAATCAAACCCCCCACGGAGAAGGGCCGCCAGAGGGGAGAGAGCCAGCCGGAGAGGGAAGAGGACGGGAGAGCGGGAGAGGCCGTGCCCCACCGACGGAACACGCCTCAAGAACTTTAAAGAAAGTGCGCCGTTCGTGTTCAGGAAGGGAGGCAGAAGCGAACAAGAATCGCTGACAGCCACGGAGCAGGTGGAGGGAGGGCGACGGTGGTGGTGGTGGTGGTGGGGCTTGGGCTTCTGAGGATGACAAAAGAGAAAACGGAGTGGACGACTTACGGAGTCGTCGCGATCTACGGCAGCAGTGGGATGGAAGTGAGCTTACGTTTCGGCTTGGTTCCTACTGGACCGGGGTCAAACGTGGGCGTTGCCTTTCATCTTTTCTCGTTCTTGTTCTTTTTACTTGAGTGGACCCCACGCCTTTCCGGAAGTCAATGGTCGGGTTCTCGAATTTTTTTTTTCGCGGTCCGGTCAAAGGGGACACGTGGGCATTGCCCATGGCACCCCCCCGCTAACGACCTTCTCTCTAGTCGTCCACGTGGACACGTCAGGTGGGTTTTCGTTGGGTGGGTGGGCTTTGGAGAGTTCGGCCGGCGGCGAATTGGGCTTCTTGTTCGGGAGAAAGGGGCCCAAGAAAATATTGGCCATAGACATGCTTTACAGTTTACTTCAAGGAGCCTTGCCAAGGAGGATCCTTGTTAATTATATTTCCATTTGCTTTATGAAAAGTAAATAGTTTGAAAAAATTATTTTTGAAAATTATTGTTGTATCGCTCAAATGATTAGTCAATAAAAAAGATTTTGATTATTGGAAATATTTTAAATCTAAATATTTTAGAGGATAGTGGAGATTATTTATAGTTCACTTATTTTTGTAGGTGACATAAATGATCATTTTTTACGAAAATATTTTTCAAATCATTTATTTTTTCCTGAACAGATTGAGCCATTCAAAACAATTGATTTTCAATGCAATGGTTACATATGACATGCGACGTCATTGCATTAAAGGTTACAATCTTTTTTGTCTTAAATGGGTGTTTAACAAGAGTTCTCCTTTTAAGGAAGCGGTCGACGTGGCCCCTTTTCACCTGACCTGAAAATAATGTGGTATTAGAAAGTATAAAATGAATATGAATGGCCAAGAGATGACCACGAATTGACAATAAAGCAATGCCCAATCTGACAGATCTCTGATTCATTATTCTTAACTTACGCGTTCATTTCAGTCTCATATATCGCCCGAACTACTGTTACAGGGAAAAAATCTATCCAAATAAGTACTCAGATTTTCACAATTTAGTAAACTCATAGGCAATGTCTCGGCACTTGGAAAAGTGAAGCACGGATCATTCTTGATAGCATCTCAAACCTTACAATAAAAATATTAGATTTTGCGGCATCGTCACTTGCTCATCTTGATCCATCTAAGTCAATAATTAAGTTACAATCTTGACTGACGTGAGTATTTATGTTATACCAGGCAACATTGTTGTCCTCTAGGGCTAATTTTGTGTTCCAACCGCCAGACTACCACTCTTGATTTAATTGAGATATCTATACCTTATGCTTACTTGTTTTATGCTCTGAAAAAAAAAATAGAAACAAAATATTTCACCTTAGATGGACAGAGTAAAAAAAAAATCATGCTATTGTAAAGTTTATACTTGTTTAAAATTTTGCCCCATTCATGTAGAAATCCTTTTTAATGTTCAAAGTAAAACAAAGTACCATATGAAAAATTAGTGAAGAAATTGAGATATTGTAGGCTACCTAAAATACATGTGGGAATTTTTTTTCTTTTAAATATTCATGAAGTATATGTCTAGTTTATAATATCATCAAAGGATAGACTATATGTATGGTATCTAAATATCCTGAATTATTGAAAAATATTCAATTATTAATTATTTAATTGATTATTAGATGATCGACAAAATTATGTTAACCCATTTCTCAATTATCGATAAATTTCCGCAATGTGCAAATTAATCAAGTTAGTTTATCATTAGTAATGCAAGAACCATTTTGTTAAGCTAAAGAGTGAAAATTTAATTGCTTCATTCAAAATGCCAACGATGAAACATAATCAGTTTAGTTCAATAAATAGTGATGCGCTAATAAATGGTAACATCTATCAGAAAAAGAAGTGAGAAGCTCATTTTTATTGTACTTTCCCCAAGTTTTATTTTCCCATGTATAGCACGGGTCCACTAATAATTTGATTTAAGGGGCTCATAGCTCTCCCCACGGGGACAATATAGAATGTATAATATAGTCAGGTAAGTTAGGGTTACCTCTACTTTTTGTTTTTATTTTCAGTTTTGAACCTTTTACTTCCAATCTTGAGGTTGGATATCAACAATACAAATCTATAGCCACTTAATAGTATAATTAAGTTCATTTTCATTATTTAAAAGAGAAATTGCGAGTAGAAGTTAGAAGTTTGCAACGTAGAACAAGGAAATTTATTCTTCTTGTTATAGTTTTGGAATCAGATGTTATTGGAAGTATTCTAATAGTAAGTGTTTTCTTTTGCAAAATGATTTTTAAGTTTTATAATATCAGTGCTGAATGTAAAAGTCTGAATGCACCAAGACGAATATAGGGGATTATGTCCTTAAAATTGCCTGGGGAGGTAAATTTAGTCGATATACATGAAAACTAGCATGAATATCACTATATTGGCCTAAAAGAAAAAGCCCTATGCTACCTTTTTGGTGATAGGGATCAATAAAATCGAGCGAATATTTGATGTAACCCCCTTAATGTCACCATCGCTGGCTTTAACTATTGGTATCGATTTGGTGTGAAAGACTCGAGAATGGCGTCCAAAAAACGATGTGAAAGCAAACTTTTCAAAGGCAAGGTCCAAAGTCAACTTTTGACTTTGAGGATGCCCACATTCGATTATTAACATAACAAACTCAATATTTTGTATACAATAATAGACAAGGGTGGACAAAGACTTTCAAGATCTAAAGGCGTGCATGACAACCATTTTGTTCTAGAAATAGTTTCTGGAACAGAAATAAATTTTTCTATTTCTATTTCTAAAAGAGTTTTTAAGCAAAAATAACCGTCTGATAACGACACAAAACTTCTATTCTAAAAATAGAAATTCGTTTGATAACGACATAAAATTTTTCCTTTCGAACGGCGGAGGACCGATGGATAGCGATGATAAATGGCGGTGGTTGCGGCTGGCGACTGGCGATTGGCGACCAGTGGCGGCGTCGGCCGGTGACCGGTGGCGGCGGTAGGTGGCGGTGGCGATGGCGGTGGCGGCGGGTGGCGACTAGTGACTGGTGGTGGCGACAGCAGTAGCGAGCGATCGACAGACGGTGGTCGACGCGACGGATGAAGGACCGATTGACGAACGATAAGAAGAATTTTTATTTCTCATTTCTATTCCAGAAATAGAGAAGTATAAAATTTTAGCTTATGATTTCTATTCCAAACCTATTTCTGAAACAAGAATCTATTTCATAATAGAAAAATGAAATAATATTACCAAACAGATTTCTATTTCAGAAACAAGTTTAGAATAAAAATTGTTTCTGGAATAGAAATTATGGTTTGTCATGCACCCCCTAGGTTGTTGAGGGCCGACCTCACGGTGATCCTTGAAGGTATGCTTGCGGACTTTAATTTTGATGGGTACTTTAATGTGGTCAAATGTCACTGATGTGTTGTTGGCAGTCAAAGCTAGATGCAATAAGCCTACAAAATCACGAACTAACACGATAAGAGTTTGTTTGGGAACACATTTCTAAAACCCCTTTGGCCCACAAAAAACCTTTGGGTAAATGCTTAACTCCTTGGTAAATAACTATGAGACTTAACTCCTTGGTAAATAACTATGAGAGCCCAATCGGGAAAATGCGTCAACCACTGGGGGTTCGCCCTAGTGGCCACCCTTCTAACATGGAAGGGGGAGGTAAGGGGTTCAAATCCCCACCTTCTCAGGGGGGATGGCGGTAGGGACGCGTAAGTTTTGAGAGTGGGTCGCGACTCCCACGCCCTGCAAGAGGCAGGGCACAAGTCTGCGAGTGAGTGTAGAGTAGGAATAGAGTAGGACTGACAAAAAAAAATCGGGAAAATGCGTTACATTTCTTAATTCATTCAAAGGCCTATACCTCAAGGTCACTACTTAATAGCATCGGGTATTCGCCATTTTTAGAATGTCGGAGCCTATACTAAATGATAATTTTTATTTCAATTTTGCCCTCATTTATTTTTATTATATCTATCTTACCCTTGAAAATAGCATTGCTAATCTCTCCCCCCTCCCCCCCGGTCCTCGCTCCTCGTCTCTTTCTAAACAAGGTCGTTGAGCGTCGATGGTCAAGAGGTCGATGAGGCCAATTTTGGAGAGTTGATGCGAGATCTGGATCAACGACATTTGCTAAGGTTCATCGACGATCGTCAAGGCTCGCAATGCCAACAAGGGTCACATGACACCCGTGCTCAATTTTGAGCCCTAATTAATGAAGTCAAGAGTCGCCTAGTTGAGTGTGTTGGTAAGTGAAGCCATAAACTTTTAAGGGCTCTTTTGTCTTTTCCATTAGTTTTGCTTTTAGGTTAAAAGTTACAATTTTATATTAGCGATAGTTAGAAGCTAGCCATTAAGACGCTGAAAAAGAAATTAGAGAATATATAAAAAGAAAGAAGAAAAAAGTGATTTTTTTTCTTTGTGAGGGTTCTCAATCTTTTTGTGCCATGATTTGAGTTAAGATTATTATTGTATTCCAACTTTTTTCGAAGTTTAATGGATTTGCGGAGTGCCTTTGCACAGAGACGTAACCCTGATTTAGGTAAACTTCAATAAGAAATTTTTTGGCATATTCTTATGATTATATTCTTTTATTATTATATTTTGTTTGATGGATTGTTTGCTTGCGTTATTTTTATTGAATCAACGTGTGATTTCGTAACAACTAGTATCAGAGCTTGGGTGGCTAATTAAGAACATTTAGGGTTTTTTTGATGACGTTTGATTGAAAGCAAACAATATGGCAAAAGATAAAATCAAAATCAATAAGTTCGATGGGTAGGATTTTGGATGTTGGAAACTCCATTTTTATTAGAAAAATCTCTATACATCACTTGAGGGTTGGAAACTCGAGATGGTAGAAGTGGATCCAACAACATAAGCCAGATGAAAAATTCTTGATCGAACGGCATCAAGTGTGATTCATCAAGGGCTAATGAAAAAGACAAGATACCACATCGTGAAAGCAAAAATTACAAAATAAACCATGGATATTTTAACGAATATTTATGAGAAGCTGTCCACACCAAATCAAGTATTTTTGTTGAAGAAATTGGTTAACATGAAGTTATTTGATAGATGTTCTGCAGCAGAATATATTAATAGTTTCATGCAAGTCACCAATCAATCAGAATCTACAAGCATAAATCTAGATATGAAGTTTTATTTTTAGGTTCGACATTACAGTGCAAGGAATTTTGAGCACTCAGAAGAGACTTTGCAAGGGACGTAATGTAGGCTGGGTTCATGGGTTGAGAAATGAAATGATCATTAGGCTCAAAGATGTGTAAAAGGTAAGAGCTGATGATCATCTAGGTATTGCCACCGATTTTCTTTTTCATCATCGGGGATTGTCTTCATGAAGCGCCCCCATTGATTGTAAAAACTTAGTATTTGAGTTCTTTGAGTATTGCTCCATTGGAGATACAAGCTTTTTACAACCGATAGTCCTTATCTTGACTCTTTTTTTTTTCATCTATGGGTATTGGCCTTACTTTTATCAAGCACACTGCTTTTTTATGGCCTCTAGTTCTTATTCATTTTTCTTCACTTCTTTTTTCATGGGCATTGGCTTTGCTTTTACTAGGCACACTGCTTTTTTTTTTTTTCCATGCCCCTTAGTTCTATATTTGATATTAATTCTTGCACGCAGTGCATGTGTCAAGAAATTACACTTTAAATGACACTCAAACTTTCAAGGATCTTTATCTGTCTTTTGCCTTGCCCCAGTGTGGGGGATGATTACCAACTGAGTTTAAAGAAATGAAAAATTGCAAGTTCAAGTGGGTTACGTAAAGGGTATAAGTATGTATGATAGAGAAAGAAATGCTCTTCATCATCATAAGACACTTAAATTAACACATGAATTCAATGTAACAGCATGACTTGAAGATTAATACAGGTGAGAGCAAGAATTTTTTTTTTTTTCCATTTTCCTCATCTCATGATGCCATTTTACCTCCCAGTTGCCCCGATGTGGGGTGGTTCTTGACAGGTGTAATTTGAAAAGAATTTTCGCAAGTGTATAAGGCTAAAAGGGGTTAAGCAATGTATTACCCGTAGTGTTTGGGGTAGAGAAATAAACCGCCCCTCATTATTTCGGTTGTTGCACCTTTTGCGAGAGAACTCTTCACCTTATGGATATGATCCTTCCTACACTCATCTCACAAGTGTATGAGTAGGGGATTGTGTATAGGATAGGGTTCGCCTTTCATCATTCCAACTTGTCTCATTTAGTATGCTCAATCAATTCCATATCATTCATTAAATTAGTCCATCCTAATGTTCCTTAGTGGAATTGGTGGAAAAAACATATAAGAGTCACCATGCAAAATCCCTTTTTAAAAGAGCCCAACAGCTTTAAGCATGAAAAATTGTCATATTCAGAACAAACGGTTTTTCACACTGTAAAATGGTTTAAATCATTCATTCAGGGAATTCTCCCACAAAAGGGACTATCTTAGTGATGGGTGTTCTTGGATTGCCCTTATTGAAAGGGAACAAACACACTATTTGATCAATCAATACTCAAAATACGATCTTCAGTTTGATAGACACTGTGTTATTGCTTTTGCCCCTAATGTGCCTTTTTTCAGATTCATTATCCTCAGGCCAAGAAAATAATTCTCTAAAACATAAAGTAAATGTGTTAGAAAATTAAACAGGGCTGACCTAATGCATGCTTTTGGAAACAATTTGAAAAAATATTTTTTTTTAGATTTTTTTTTATCAGGAAGCATGAAGAAGCCCAGTCCTCAGAATTCTACTTAGATGACATTTTCTTTTAATTGTTGGATATCGTTACCAGGCTTGTTTGGTGTGCCTTATTATGCCCTCAAAATTGGAAATAAAATTGTAATTTCATTGAATATAATCAAATGAATTACATTATTGGAATGGAAAATGCAAACAAGCAAACCCTAGAAACAAAACAATAATTGAAATCTCAGAAAGCAGGAAATCTTAAAAAACTTGAAGTCCTAAAAGAAAAGAACTTCTTCACTTAGCGACAACATTTGTGCCTCCATCATGATTGGGCAGAGGATTTTTCTGATTACTGCTGAAAGAGAATGCCTTTGTATCCAAGAGGTCTTGGACCTTATGCTTCAAAACATAGCAATCATTAGTGGAGTGACCAACCTCTCCCATGTGATAGTCACACTTTTCGGAGGGATTATATGCAGGATAATGCTCGAGATTTGGTCGCTTCGGCTTAATAGAGAGTAATCCCTTCTTTTGGAGGATAGGCAAAACTTTGGATAAGGGGTCTAGGAAGAGGTGTAAACTGTCTCTTACCATTACGTTGTCGATCTGAGAACTGATGTCCTCCACCTTGTTGCTTAGTAGAAATCTTAATTATTGGAGCGGGATTGGATGTATCACGATTTGGTTGAGCATAGGCCATATTAATCTCAGCTTCAAGGTCTTTCTCCTTCTTGGTAGAAAATCTCTTGTTAGATGGCTCAGTAAACCACTATTCTCTTATCCCTATCTCAATTTGTTCTTCCACAGGAACAAGTTGGTTGAAGTTCTCGACGTATGTGCTAACCATCCAGTTACGGAACTCAGATGGAAGAGTCTTGACGAACAACTTCATCAACTCCTTGTTAGTAAGCTTAGGAGTGATTTGAGCTGCCAGATTTCGCCATCTTACAGCGTACTCCTTAAATGATTCACTCCTCTTCTTCTCCATTCTCTCAAGATCTTCTCGGGAAGGTGCAATGTCCATGTTGAACTTATATTGCTTGAGAAATGCATTGGCCACTTTATTCCAAGTGTCGAGAAGGTTCACATTCTTCATGATATACTAGTTTAGCGTGGGCTCGGTCAAACTTGCATAAAATGATTGGATCATGAGGGGCTCATTTTTGATGTGATGGGCCATGCGTACGTGATACATCTACAAATGAGATTTTGGGCAAGATGTACCATCGTACTTCTCGAACTTTGGCATTTTGAATTTATTCGGCATTTTGACATTCTCATAAACTAGAGGTCGAATGGGAGTGAGCTTTGTGACTCCTGTAGTTGTTTCACTTTCTCTTCCAGCTTTGCGAAGCGTTCATCTTGCTCCATCTTAGGGACGTTATCAAGCTTGGCCTTGTTAATAATAACTGACAATGGGTCATCTTTCAGCTCGAGCATGTCGTCATCACCCACTTGGGCTTTGTTTGCCTGCTTCGGGGCTACTATCTTTGGGAGAGCGGGTGTAGGATTTAGATTTGCCTGAAGGGATTGAAGTTGAGTAGTTATAAGCTACATAGAAGTAGCTAACTGTTAGAGTTGATCTTCCATGTAGGACATGCGATCGCGCATCTCATTTTAGTCGTCCATTTTAGCCCTTGATCGCGTAATGATGGGAGAGCGTGGAGGATCTGTTATCACCTAAATTAAATGAATGAAAATGCATAAATACAAGGTGCAAATAGCGAATCAATCCATGACAATGATCTATCAACTTTTTTTTTCATGAAAAGTTCTTACAATAAGAGAATTTCATAAAAAGAGCTAAAAAAAAGACACCTTAGCAAAATCTAATTTTCTAGACATGAATTGAAAACAAATTCTCCAAAGCTTTTTTTGCAAATGATTCATTACATGCAATTTCCTCATTTCATTTCTAATTGACAAATGAATTAGATCAAATGACTAACCTAGATTGTCATGGACGGACCAAAAGTATGACAAAGTAAATTGCACGGTATAGGGATAGAAGACTTACTTCACCAAGACGAATCGACGGCAATCACATAGACATGCACATGAGATGTGAGGCTCGATTTCTACTCTAGACAGGCTTAGCAAAGTAGAGTTTAAAGGGTGGATGACTAGTTGCAGCCTCACGTACTAAGTGAAGTCCTCTTAACTCTGGCTCTGTCAAGAATGATACCGCAATGCGACACAGTCTTACGGGTAGAGGTAAACATTCTTGAAACCAAGAAAGAAACTTTCGGGATTGAGTTGGGCAACCTCTATTACGCGGTCTCGCGGTCGAAGTCATATCTAACTCAATACCATCCTAAGTATCCTAGTGTGGCCTAGGTCCGGCGGCAAGTTGTGTGTGTAAGAGTGTAGTGCTAAATGCAAGGCATGCATGTCAATTTAAATCAAGCAACACTTCAACAACTTGAATTTAAAACATTTATCTCCAACTCCAACCTGCAACACAAGGGTTAGCAAAGACTACTCCCCTTATATCTCCACATCTGCAAGAATATTTAACACCTTAAATGTTAGGACGTACATGAGATCCTCACTATCAAACAAAAACATTTTTCAAAAAGTAAAATAAAAATTGGCCTAAGTCCACTAAGTGTTTTAACACAAGTTCCTAGCGGAGTCACCAAGCTATCGCGACCAAATTTTCGGGTGTGAATCACCTATGGTTTGGCTAATGGATTATTAAGTCTAGACTTAACTCGGGCTCTCCCAAGCTCTTACCAATTCGCGACTTAGGTTCAAGTTCTTAACATGCGATTGATTTTCAATTAAGAGTCGTCACTAATCTATTTTTGATGGGTCGATTAGAAACCCAAATAAAGTAACGAGAGATTTACTTTACTCCTAAGAACCAGAGATTTATGAGTTTGGGGACTTGATTACGCTAGATTTTTCTAACGCCCTTTTGGTACCATTTCTTTTTATTTTCAAAAATGTTTTTGTAGGCAGTTTGGATTGATTTTAAACCACAAATTTAACACCTAAGAAAGTAATGAATAATTACGAGACTTACCTTGTAGCAACGAAAGCATCTGTATCGTTAGATCATAATGCACATCATCAATCATAGATATGATTTCTAATTAACATGCAATTTCTTTTTTTTTTTTTTTCACTTATTTAATGAGAATTATGTAATGCAATGCAGTATTAACTAAATGACCTAATTCTAATGACATGCAATTTCTAATTAAATAGACCTAGCAACAATTTCTAATTATGCATAAGGGCTAATTCTATTAAAATAAGAATAAAATAAAATAAGATAAAAAATAATAAAGTAAATGGAAAAACTACCTAGGTTGGTTTTTTCTTTTTTCTCTTTTTCTTTTCTTCCAAATGAGGCTTGGCACGTGGTAGGTTGCTTCAGTGAGGGGAATCACCGGCGAGGGTCTTCGGCAAGGGGGCGTCGAGGGGGAAATGGCGACATCAGAGTAGAGGCGAAGCGGACGTCGAGCGCTAGTGTAGTCGCCGGTGAGGGGGATTCTAGCGCGGTGGCGAGCAGCATCGGGTGGAGTTCACGAACAACAACGGAAGGGTGCAGCAAGCGAGCGAGGGCGTTGGGGGCGTTGGACTAGTGGAGTGGCTTGGCAGCAACGGCGGCTTTGCAAGCGGAGTAGAGGTGCTCGAGTCACGGCTGCTGCGAGGGATCTCAGATCTGCCGGAGTCGGACACCCAAGCGACAAAATCGGGACAACGGCGGTTGTCGAGCAAGTAGAGCGGACCGCTAGCGTCGTGGCGGAGGAGGGTCGCGGAAGCAAGGATCAGCTCGGCGAGGCAGCAAAAGCGTAAGGTCGTCGCTGGTCGATGTAGCTATAGGCGAAGCAGAGGCGCTGGATTTGGAAATTGCGGGCGACTAAGGCGTTGCAAGGTCGATGGGCGGCGGGCGAGACCGGTGGAGCGGCAGTGGAGTAGAAAGGGCTTGTGGGTTGTCGGCGCAGGTGGTGCTGGTGCGGTCGAGAATTGCCAGTGGAGTGGCCGGTGTGGTCGCGATGTCGACGCGGGCAAGGCTGCCTCCGCGAGGAAGATGAACAATACCCGCTAGGGTTTCTTTTTTTCTTTTCTTTTCTTTTTTTGAACCTCCCTCTCACGTCACTCGCCATACACTCTCTCTCTCTCTTGCTACTTCTTTTCTTTTCTTTTTCTCTCTTTTTTTTGCTCGAATTTTTTCTGAATTCGCTCCTCAATTTTTTTTTCGAAAAAGCCCCATAAACATGAAGAATGCATCTCTCTTTTATAGTGATTCCAGATGTCCGCTTTGTATGGTATTTTTTGAGTTTCCATTTTCTGTTGCATCAAATCAAGCCTGCAAATCAGAGCATAATTTCGTAATCAGCTCAATTTTGCTTCGATTTCTTCCATTTTGTAAAAATTCTTGCCTTTTATTCACGTGATTTTTAAATTATTTTTGCATTTATCAAAATCTGAATACTCATCAGAATTTCAAACTTCCATGCATCATCAATCAAATCAATTTTCTCCCTTTTTTCCATTTTTCCATTTTATTTGTTTTGATGTAGTTTTTATTTTCTTTACTTAGGGTTGCCAAAATTTAGGTGTCAACAGGGACTGGCTTAGGAACTCTCTTATGGTGGTAAGAGATATTTTGTCACATTCATTGATAATGTGACAAGGAAGACTTAGGTCTATACTCTCAGAGAAAAATTAGAAGTATTCGGAATGTTCAAAATGTGGAAGACCGTGGTAAAAAAAGAGACGGGTTATCAAATTAAAGTTCTAAAGTCTAATAATTATGGTGAATATACAACTACAAAATTTGCAGAATCTTTGAGCCAAGAAGGTATACACAGGTTGACGACCATTCCTAGAACTTCTCAAGACAAAGGTGTAGCTAAAAGGATGTATTAGACTATTCTAGAATGTGCACAATGCATAAGACTACATGCAGGTCTCCTATTACACTTATAGGTTGCTACAGTTGATGCAACTGTTTATCTTATAAATAGGAGTCCTTCTAATGTGCTAGATGGAGAAATACCACCAAAACAACGATAAAGTAAAGATGTTAATTATTCACATCTATAAATATTTTGTTGTATTGTATATACTTTGATTGATAAAGAGAATAGGAAAAAGCTTAATGCTAAGTTCCAGAAGTATGTCTTTTTCGGATATGGTGGCGATGGGTATTACTATAGACTTTGGCATTATGGGAATAACAAAGTTATCTGTAGTTGGAATGTGGTATTCCATGAAGAAAATATGTACACGAATCATCAAACAAAACATGTGAAGGCAGTAGAACCAAAATATGTTGAGCTAGACATAATGCCCATGAAGACGATTCTAGTAAATCGAAATGCAGCTAAAGGAGAGGTTCAAGATGAGCCTATTATGATTGAGGAGGCAATTCAAGAGGAATGCAATGACTCCAAGCAGACTAATGACCCTGAAGTACCTGCCTTGAGAAGGTTTACATGTGCAAGAAAACCAAATATAATTTTTGATCCATCAGCTAATACTATTCTAAGCCATGCCTTATATACAGATTCAGAAGAACAGAAAACTTATCATGGGGCAACGAACGACATATCTCATATGTAGTGGGAGTGTGCTATGAAAGACGATATTGGCTCGTTACTTTAGGACAAAACTTGAGAGTTGACCAAGTTACCCATATGTAAAAAAGCTTTGTTAAACAAGTAGGTGTACTGGATTAAAAAGGAAGCATATAGTAGTATCATATACAAGAGGTCTTGAGGTCAAAGGTAATGAGTACATGGTATATCACTTGAAGAAAATCTTATATGGCTTGAAACAAGCTCCGCGGCAATGGCATCTAAGGTTTGATGATTTTATAGAAGAAAACAAATTTACACACTAGGAGGCCGATAATCATGTTTATTTTTGCAAGTATAACGATACTGATATCGTGTATCTCTCACTATATGCGAATGACATACTGATGGCTAGTTCTCTAATATGAAGAGAATCATATGAATGAAAAAGATGTTAGCATCATAGTTTGCTATGAAAGATATGGGAAAAACCAAGAATATCTTAGGCGTGAAAATCATGAAAGAGGAAAAATAAGAAATTATAGCTATCATGGAAAGATTATGTAAACAAAGTGTTAAAGAGATTTAGCATGAATAAGGCCAAATCGATTGTGGCTCCTTTAACGAGTCAATTCAAACTTTCCAAGAATATGTGTTTGATTACTCAGGTTTTGAAAGATGAGATGACGATAGTTCCATATACATGAGTAGTAGGAAGTTTGATGTATGTCATGATGAGCACGAGACCAAACGTTGCATAGGTAGTGGGAGTTATGAGTCGATATATGCAGAACTCAAGCAAAGAGCATTGAAATGTAGTGGAATGGCTGTTGAGATATCTAGTAGATATGTCAAATTACTCTATTTATTATGGTGGTACATCTTTAGAATTACAGGGTTATGTTGATGCAAATCACCCGGGTGATCAAGATAGTAGTAAGAATAGATGTCTTTACAGTTGCAGGTATAGCAGTGAATTATGTATCTTAACTAAAAAAAAAAGTAGTTCTATCAACAACAAAAGTGGAGTACATGATGATCATGGAAGTCTCCAAGGAAATTATGTGGTTATAAGACTACATGGCGGAGCTACATCAAAAGTAGCCAATAAGTACACTATGAAATGATAGTCAAAGTATAGTGCACTTAACAAAGAATACAGCTTACCACACAAGGACTAGAAATATCAAAAAGCATTATTACTTCATCAAGTCAGCATTGAAATATAATGAGTTAAAACTACTGAAAATTGATGACTCGAAAAATCCAGCCGACTTAGAGAAAAAAATATGTTGCTTGGTGCATTTGGTGTACTTGTGTTCAAGTGAGAGATTGTTGATGAGTGAAGCCAAATACTTTTAAGGGCCTTTTTTTTTTTTTTAAATCTTTTATATTAGTTTTGCTTTTAGGTTCTACACATTTGTATTAGTGATAGTTAGACGTTAGCCATTAAGATGCTGAAAAAGAAAATAGAGAGGAAAGAAAAAGAGAGAAGAAAAAAGTGAGTTTTTTTTTTTCTTGTGAGGGTTTTCAATCTTTTTGTATTCAGATCTTGAGAAAAGATCATCATTATATTTCAACTTTCTTCGAATCTATAATGGATTCGCAGAGTGTTTCTATGCAAAGACGTAGCCCAAGTTTGGGTGAATTTTGATAACAAATTTTTTGGAGCGTTCTTATGATTTTGTTATTTTATTGTTACATTTTGTCTAGTGAATTGTTGGCTTGCATTATTTTTCTGGAATTGTCATGTGATTTCGTAACAAAATTTGGCCGAGTTCGAGACTCAAGGCTTATCATTTTCATTAGACGTGGCTTCCTTGAGGTTGCATGACCTTGGCGTCGCGTCACCTGCCTAGCCCGTCAATGGTGGTTGCCTAGGTCCTACAACTTTGGCGGCTCTCGATTGGTTTGTGCCACACTTGCAAGCCCAAATCTAAGCTTCCTAAGGTCGCACCACCTCAGCACCGCCTTGCTTGGGGTCTCAAGACTTTGACAACCGCTGTGTCCGGACCTTCCAGACGACTCAAATTTGGGTTTGGTGCAAAATCTATTTTTTTTTTCTTTTATTTAACCATATTCCCAAGATCCTTCGACCCAAAGTCTTTTGCGGTAATGTGAAGGCAATTTCCAAGCCTCTCCCAAACGCATTTTAAAGCTCCAACCACAGTTATGGGGAAATCTAACACAGATCAGGGCAGGACATTCAACATCAGGCTTACCGAAACATGGTAATCAAAAGATGAAGAGACCAGCAATCCCATATCACTCCTTGTTATCTGTATAAGAAAGCAATAATTGCAGTGGAAAGAGTTTATAGTCTTGGTCCAAAGAGAACCGGGAACACGAGCATGGTGAAGCTAGATGAAAGTACTAGTACAAGGGGTGCCATGGAATGTGATTTGAGCCCCGCTACTGTCATTGGCTAAGCATGATGGTGGTGGCGACACTTGAGCCCTTGCTTTCCTTCTCTGCATTTGGTAGCGAAAAGGCCTGGCGGGTACTTCCCGTAAAGGTTAATGTAGCTAAACATGGTCGAAGCGCAATCATTGTTTGGGTCGTTTAAAACATGGGCGTAAGGGCAGGCAAATTCCTTGAACGCTTTACAACAGGCTTTGGCAGGGTAAGAAGGTCCTTTGCATTGGCTCGTGATGACTGTGTAGTTCAGGTACTCAAAGTTCACTGGACAACCTGCAAAGTTCATCGCACAGTATTGAGGTTCTAAATGATGTAGATTTGGACATGAGACACGATAATCACATCAAAGCAACATGAAGGTGGAGCAGGTCAGTGCAAAGATGAGGTCAGGGCATTATCGGCCAATATCTCTGTGGTTATCGTTTCCTTTTCCACATATGCATGCATGCAGCAGTATTTACAGTGGTGGCTAGCTCCAGCTAGTACAGTATTGACAACATTCATCTGTTAAAAGTAAAGTATGTTTATGAAGAGCTCCCTCAAAGGATTATCAGTTTACAGTGTCCCCAATTATGCTTCCAGTTAAGGGGCTTTTTCCTTTTTCCTTCACTCGATTGAGGCTCTTCAGTGTCATAGACTTGAGAATTTCTTGCAGAGGTAGAACAGTAGAAGCTTAACCATATCATTCTATAATTCTATCGAATCAAAATTGAACTTCATATGATAAGTTTCATCTTTCCTACAGAGCCGTCTTGAGAGGGTGTGTGATGACACAGAAGTATAGAAGAAGGCGGACACAAATCTGATGGGAATTTGATCTGACCTACACCAAACCATAAGCGATATTGGGATGGGTTTTCTCAAGATTATGTATATATCTCCTATAATTGTGCATATCCCTAATCTTTTAAAATTAGTATTATATTTATCTCATTAATCTTAAATAGTCACCAATAAAGCAAAATATATTGAAATATACATTAATTTCATGTATCTCTTTTCCACTTTGTTATTCTCAACTCAAGCAGTGAATGAATACAAAAGACGCTGGACATATTCTCGAACGAGCATACCTAAGAGCTACACCACTGACATAATTGGATCATTAAGCCAGAATTTGAGTAACAATCACTACTTTAGCAACTAACAATAAACCGTCAACCAGGGATCTGTTGCCACAATATTTCCACTTCTCTAACACAAATCTCCACACCAGAGACAGATTCGGAGCACCAACATCCCAAAATAACTCTGCCGACAAACAGGCTTGGAAGAAATAAGTATGCAACAAACAGGGTCATAAAAGATTTTACTTTGTTTAGCCTGGAGGAGATGCCGGCCAGCAAGAGCCTGAGATTCGAATATGTCATCTGCATCCACATATCAAGAAAATCAAAATCTTAGGATGACATTCACGGGTCCAGCACGAGAGAATGAATCGGCAGGTTTTTGGAAAAGAGGAGTTTCCAAAGAAGATACCTGAAATGCGAGTGGGAAAAGGAGCGGTTTTATAGGCACAGGTAAGAAGAATCAAGACAATGGCACACAACTTGCATAGGGTGAACCCGTATGACGCCAAGGCTTTCTGGGTTCTTGGGTTACCGCAGAGAGACAGAGAGACAGAGAGAGAGAGCGAGAGAGGGGAGAGATCTTTTGCGGAGAAGCAGCTTTATTCTTTCTTCGTCACTTGAGATATTCTTTTTTAAACAGAAACAAGCCAAGATAAGGCTCAAGCAGCGTATAGCAAAGCCATCTACAACAGTAGCTTTAAGAGGAAGGGTGAAGAGAGTACCGCAGCTGGTGTAGGCACCGGCCATACGTAGGACGGCGATTTTAAACTCGTGAACGTGTCACTATCTCCTCCGAAAGTCCCAGTTTCTTCTGTGTCCCCTGTTCTTTATTTGTCAATGCCAGCTGATTGTCAGCCATTTTTGACTCGATATTATCATATATTATAATGTCGTTTACTTAATCTAATAGAACGACTTTAGGTAATAGTTTCACGTTTTAAACTCGATATTATCATATAATAACGCAGCTGGTGTGGGCACCGGCCATACGTAGGACCGCGATTTTAAACTCGTGAACGTGTCACTATCTCCTCCGAAAGTCCCAGTTTCTTCTGTGTCCCCTGTTCTTTATTTGTCAATGCCAGCTGATTGTCAGCCATTTTTGACTCGATATTATCATATATTATAATGTCGTTTACTTAATCTAATAGAACGACTTTAGGTAATAGTTTCACGTTTTGGAAAGTAAATTTCTTAAGACTTGCAGAACCCATCCCAATAACTGCCCCCTAATTCCGGTCTTCTTTGTCACCCTGTTTAAGACTTCTCAACTGCTCTAGTAATGAAAAGTCTTCTAGTATACTTTCATGAAGTGATAAAAAGCAACCTCCTCCTTAGGGCACATGATAAAATTTCCACTTCCCTATTTTTATTTTTTTTACTATTCCTCAAAACATATTTGGAATAGAAATCAGATTGGTAAGGTAATTTCATTTTTCTATATTAATAATAAAATAATATTCTAGAAATAAATTTGGAGCAAAAATCAAAAACTAAAATATTTAGTTTTTCTATTTCTGGAATAAAAGTAAGAAATGAAAACTTTCTCATTATTCACTCTCGTCACCATTCGAAATAAAAAAGTGAGAAATGAAAATTCTTTTCATCTTTTACTTTTGTCATCACCCGTTGCCTACCTATTGGATACCATATGCTCGTCGCTGGCCACTAGAAGCCTGTTATTGAATGCCAATCGGCCCCTTAGAAATAGAAATTTTATTATATCATAAAATGAATTTCTATTCCAAAAATAAAAATTTTAAGTCGTTATCAAATGCATTTTTTTACTCAAAAACTCATCCAGATAATAGAATTTGAGAAATCAATTTCTTGCTAGAAATCAAATTTTATCATATGTGCCCTTGAAAACTAGAGAGGACATGACATAGTTGATCATTTAAAGGGTTGGGCAACGCTTGTGTTGGAATATAATACGAAAACGACAAAATCTTACAATTTACGTTAACACGAAATCACCAATGAAATAAACGATAAATAATAAGGATACTAGAAATTTACGTGGTTCAGTCCGAATATTGGTACTCACGTTTACGGAGAGAGCCGACAGCAAATAATCTACTATAATCGAAGAATTAGAGTTTACAATCGCTCATATGCTTGAGTGTTTCTTACACCTAGATTTAACCCAAAAATCAAAGTGTTTATAAATAAATAACTCACTTGAACATAAATTCATTGTACAAAATTACTATGCATTCAAGCTCAAAACAAAAACGCTCTATGTACACCAAGACTTTGACTTTGGGCTCCACGTCTCTTTCCTTCTTTTAAAAGAGGATTTGTAGACCTTCCTTTTTTCTTCCTTTTTTTTTAATCCCCTTTTAAAGATAAATAGATAATATAAAATAAAATAGTGTGCCCCTTTTTTTGTCTTTAGTGACAAAACATATATTCCTTTCTTCTTTTGCACGTCTGAAAGAAAGTCTTGAAGGAATTGCTTCTTCATCCGATTGTTAAATCGTTTAGGAAATCTTTCTCAACAAATTCAATTTAATAATCATTATCCGAATTTAAACTTGAGATATTAATTTAACAATTATCCACTTGGGCTTGACGTTTGAAGCCAAGTCATAATGCTTATCATTTATGCTACTCTCCCAATGCCCCGACGAGCACTCACTCTCCACAGTTGTCAATAGAGCTCAAGTAGAGCTTGAGCTTCGCTAAATGAATAGACTTAGTTATCATGTCTGCTGGATTATCTATTGTAATAATTTTTTTGACAATAACATTACCCTTAACTAAGATATCTTGGATGAAATGGTACCTGATATTGATATGATTCATTCACTTGTGATAAACTAGATTATATGTCAAATATATCACACCTTAATTATCACAGTATATATCTACACTTTTCTATTCTAACCGAAAGTCCAAGAGCAAACTTTGTAACCATATTGCCTCCTTCGCTACAAAGGTTAGTGTCATGTACTTTGCCTCAGTCGTAGATAAGGAAATGTGATCCTATAAGGATGCTTTCCAACTAACTATACCACATGCTAGTATAAATATGTACCCTGCTAAAGATTTGTGTTATCTAAGTTACCGACGTGATCCGAATCCATAAAACCAGTGGTCTCACTACCGTTGCTATCTCTCCGATACAATATACCCACATCTGCTGTCATCTTCAAATATCTGAAGATCTACTTCACAGCTTCCCAATGAGCTTTACCAAGACGATTCATATAGCGACTAACCACGTTCATAACTTGCGAAATATCAGGCCTAATGCACACTATAGCATACATAATACTACCCACAGCACTAAGATAAGGAACATGAGACATATGCTCCTCCTCCTCTTTAGTCTGCGGTGATAATATATTTGAAAATTTAAAGTGCTTCGCTAAATGTGTACTTACAAATTTTATCGATTGTATATTAAAACGTGCCACGATATTCTCAATATATTTCTTCTGAGATAGGCGTAAAACTCTTGCAGTCTTGTCACGTAAAATCTCTATACCCAATATTTTCTTTGTAGCACCTAAATCTTTTAACGCAAATTCAGCATTTAATTGTCTCTTCAGCACATCAATATAAGATATATTCTTAGCTGCTATCAGCATATCATTAACATAAAAAGGTAGATAAATCAAAGAACAATTCTCTAATTTCCTAAAGTAGACACGGCTATCCATCTAACTTTTTGATTAGTCTTGACTAGCAATGAAAGTATCAAAATATTTATACGACTACTTAGGAGACTGTTTCAACCTATACAAAGATTTCCTCAACAAGCAAACATGATATTCCTTATCCAAAATAGCAAATCCTTCTAGCTGCCTCATATAAATTTGCCCCTCCAACTCACTATGAAGAAACATAGTTTTCACATTTAATTGTTCTAACTCGAAATCCTGTGAAGCAACTAAGGCAAATAAAACACGAATAGAAGTATGTCTTACCATAAGAAAGAATACCTCGTTATAGTTAATGCCATCACGTTGTGTATATCTCTTCGCCACAAGTCTCGCCTTATACCTCGTTGCCTCGACATCGGGAATGACTTCTTTCCATTTAAAGACCCATTTACTTCCGACAATCTTTTGGCTCTTGAATACTTTGACCATCTCTAATGTTTGATTTCAATAGAGTGATTCTATCTCTTTACTCATATAACCCTAGCCACTACGATGATTCCAACTAGCCATCGCCTCAAAGTAAGATGAAGGCTCATCTGTCTCCACCTCATTATCTACAGTCAATGCATAAGCAATATATGTATAACCATAACGTACCGGTGATTTAATTTGCATTCTTTGTTTATTTGCGGTTATAGTGTGCTGCAGTTGTGTTGATTGTCCACTATCACCAACTTCAAGAACTGTGGCCTCATTTGTAGTCTTAACTTTAGTTACCTTTAAGGACTCTAGAGTCTCTACCTGAAACTCTATCTTACTAATGACAGCATGATCTGTCTTCTCTGCTGGTTGTGTCTTATAACTCCTCTGTTGAAGCATTGCGTCTCGTCGAAGATCATATCTCTGCTGATTACAAAATCGGGTGATATGAGATCAGTGCATCATAGCTGGTAGCCTTTCACCCCATGTGCATAACCTAGAAATATGCACTTCTTTGCCCTCAGCTCAAGCTCATAATCACTCGCATGAGCATATGCATGACATCCGAATATACGTAATCTGGAATAATCTATAGGTTTCCCTGACAATATTTTCTCAGGAGCCTTCCACTTGATAGCAAATAATGGAGATTGATTAACCAGGTAACATACTATATTCACTGCTTCAGCCCAAAATTTCTTACCAAGTCCTGCATACAAAAGCATGCATCGAGCTTGCTCAAACAAAGTTATGTTCTTTCGTTCTGTCATGCCATGGTGTCCCAGGTACTATGCGGTGTCTTACAATACATTCTTTCTCACAAAACTCGGTAAAATCTTTACCACAGAACTCCATGTCATTATCAGTTCTTAGACATTTGATTTGTTTATTTGACCGTTTCATAATCAATGTCTTAAATTTCTTGAATTGATCGAACATATCATATTTGTGCTTTAGAAAATATATCCATACATTTCTCGAATAATCATCAATAAATGTTAGCATGTATCGGGCACCTCCTTTCAAAGAAATTAAAGACAAGCCCTAGATGTATGAATGAATATATTCAATTGGTCACTTGGTCAAATGAACAACTATAGTAAACTTAACTTGATGCTGCTTTCCAGAGATGCAATGCTCACATAAGTCCGACTTCCCTGTCTTTTAACCCTTCAACAACTTTTTTTCACTCAGCATTGTCATACCTACCCCACTTATATGCCTTAAATGCATATGCCATAACTGAGTCAAGTTAGAATCTAACTTACTTGATGAAACTACAGCGGTTTCAGTCACAGTCTCTCCTAGTAGATGATAGAAAGTATTTACTTTCTTCTCCTTCATCACTGTCATGATACCTCGAGAGATCTTCAGCACTCCACATTTAGCAGTGTACCTACATCCGATGTCATTGAGTGTCTTTAGAGAAATAATGTTCTTCTTAAGCTCCGGTACATATCTCACATCTATCAATGTGCGCACCACACCATCGTGCATCTAAATTCGAATTATCTCTATCCCTACAGCTTTACGGACTACATTATTCCCCAAAAGAACCCTACCACATTCTGTAGTCTAGTAAGTAGTAAACCAATTTTTATGAGGCATTATATGATAAGAACACCTTGAATCTAGCATCTATTCGTCTCCTGATGAAATAGTAGTCACACATAAAACAGCTTCTACATTACTAGTGCTTCCCTCGGCAACGTTCGCCACACTATTTGTAGCATTCTGCCTATCACTTTTATTCTTCTGTTTTGGACAATCTCTCCTAACGTGCCTCTCCTCGTGACACTTAAAGCACTTCACGCATCCCTTGGACTTTCTATGATGTGATTTTGATTTGCTTTTACCTTTATTGCTACTAGGCCCTCGATGTTGTTCTCTATCCCAAATCGTCAGTGCTTGCGCTACTCCTTGCACCAGACTGTCATCCGCAACTTTCTCTTCCATTCCTTAGAGAATAAGGCGGACTTTATCTCTTCTAAGATAATTGTAGTACGCCCCTGTAACAATGAATTAGTAAAGCGCTCCCATAACCCTGGTAAAGAGGCTAACAACATCATGCCATGTTTTTCACCATTAAATATTTTACTGACATTCTTCAGATCGATCATGAGTTTATTAAATTTATCAAGATGGGTTTTGATAGACATACCTTCAGTATATCTAAATTTAAACATCCTCTTTAACATGTGTAGGCAATTGTTTAAACCCTTCTTCACATAAAGTGCTTGAAGTTTTGCCCATAATGTTGCAACATCATTCTCTTCAGCAACCTCTATTAAAACATTATCTGAAAAATTTAACAGGATTGTGTTTTTTACTCTTTCCATTAACTTTACCCTCTCAGAGGCTTTCATTATTATTAGCAACTCATCTTACCATCCAGTGTCTTAGCCAAACTTTGGGTTGTCAATAATGCTTACATCTTGATACTCCATAACCTAAAGTTGTTCCTCTAGTTAAATTTCTCAATTTCAGATTTCCTCTTGGACATAATTGTAATAACATAATTTCCAGATAATAATCAGACAAGTAAAAGCTCCAAATCACAATCAAGAAATCTGAACTTGGCTCTGATACCAATTATTGGAATATAATACGCGAAAACGATAGGATCTTGCAATTTACGTCAACGCAAAATCACCAATGAAATAAACGAGAAATAATAAGGACACCATAAATTTATGTGGTTCGGTCCGAATATTGGTATTTACGTCCACAGGGAGAGCTAGTAGCAAATAATCCACTAAAATCGAAGAATCAGAGTTTATAATTGCTCATAAGTTCGAGTATTTCCCACACCTAGATTTACCCAAAACCCAAAGTGTTTATAATAAACAACTCACTTGGATATAAACTTATTGCACAAAATTACCATGCGTTCAAGCTCAAAACAAAAACTCTCTACCTACGCCGAAATCAGGCACTCCAATGTTTGTCTTTGGTCAACGTACGTAAGTCTTCACGTTCCTTTTCATAGCTTCACGTGGCTTCAAAAACTTGCGGCTCCTCTCTCAAGCGGCGTGGACATGCAGAGGGTTTCACGTTCCTTTTTAGCTTTTATATTGTGTGCCCAAAGTTAAGACTTTGACTCTAGGCCCCACGTCTCTTTTCTTCTTTAAAAGAGGATTCGTACATTGCAAGGGAAGAAAACCTTCCTTTTTTCTTCCCTTTTTTTTTTTTATCCCCCTTAAAGATAAGTAGATAAAATAAAATAAAATAGTGTGCGTTTTTTTTTCTTCTAGTGACAAAACATATCTTCCTTTCTTCTTTTGCTCGTCTCAAAGAAAGTCCTAAAGGAATTGCTTCTTCATCCGATTGCTAAACTGTTTAGGAAATTTTTCTCAACAAATTCAATTTAACAATTGTTATCTGAATTCAAACTCGAGACATTAATTTAACAGCCTGTGTGAGCACTACTTTATTCTTTCACCATGCAAAGAGAGCAAGACAGCTAAATTTGACATTTGTAGACAATGTGAGCTCATCGATCTCAATCATGTCCTAGAAACTTTTACGGTTTGATGAGATAGTCTTAGATGCCCTCTTACGATCCTTTGTGATGCTTGGGTGCCTGGTTTGACCCCAGGAATATCCATATAGAAAACTGCTGCGTCCTCGCTTTTACTTGTTTCCTAATTCTGTAAGAACTGGAACTTAGTAAATTTAATCTATTTTCTTTTTCTCGTCCCAAGTTTTGCATGATAAAGTCATAGGAATTGGAGTTCTAAAATTGACAGGGTTCCTCCAGGAATTGAAGCAACAGCATAATATAAGTTTCAAATCATCGTATATAGTTCGTACATTGAAGGAGGTATTGCCTTCTTCCTTGATGGTTGAGCTGGGTTCTCTTGTATCATTTATTCCAAAGTGCAGTGGCTGCTTTCTAAATTTCTCCGTCATTTGAAGATGCCGCAAAATGTTTGAGGATTCATCAGTTGACTCCCCTTGACAAGGTTGTTTGTGCAAAAATTGTACCTGGAACAATGGAATTTCTGTTCAAGTATGACCTGGTCCTCTCTTGAGTCCTCTGAAAAAATCCTCGGTTAACAAGGCTAGCATAGGCACTTGAGGTCCCCAATGCTGATGCTTTTCTTTTGCATTTGCAGCATTTTGCTAATCAACTCGACCCTCTTTATTAGCACTGGAAGCACTAGAAAAGTTTGGTGTTGCTACTGAGTTTCTGCTGTCCTCCTCATTTGGTTCTTGCAGCATAATTGGGGACACTGTAAAATGATGATCCTTTGAGGGAGCTCTACGGAAACACTGTTAGCAAAATACTTTACTTTTGACAAATGAATGTTGTCAATAATACTGTACTAGTTGGAGCTAGCCACCACTCTATATCCGACTGAATCTCTCCCGTGTCAGATGTAGCTGACCACCACGAATGAATTGATCAGGAAGATCATAGAAGTTGAGCAAAGTCCTTACTAAGGGTGAATATGATCTGGGTTGAGTCAATCTAATAACTAATCTAGGGACTAACTCATACAATATTGGTCCCAAATTTTTTAGATTGACGACCGACCTTATTGAGCCTGAGATTGAAAACCAGATGGACTCTATAGGTCTGGTTCGGTTCCAAAATAAACTCGGGACTAACTGGTTATTTTTTTGTTTCATTTTTTGCATTTCCTGAAATGACATACATACTACTAAAAATTATATATCTATTAACAATACGATATTAAGTAACTAAATTATAAACACGATACATATCAAACATAAATATAATATAAGGTAATAACAAAAATTTACACTTTCTAAAAGCAACAAACCATAAAAACAAACACAAAAGATGCTGGAATAAAGGTGGGCGATGAGAGTGAGGCAAGCAACAAGGTGAACTAGGTGAGCAAAGCCGAGGCGAGTGAAGAGGTTTTTTTTTTTTTTTTTTCCTTTGGATCAAATAAGGGTTGGGTTTCTTTTTACTTTCTAACTTACATGACAAACTAAACTACAAAGATAACAAAGAAGGAGGCACTAGAATATAGAGTAGATAAAAACATATAATATATAATATATTAGATATATAATACATAATACATATTATGTACAAGGTTGGTCCGATTGAATCAATCCTAAGCTCTTAAGACCCATGACCAACCTTCGCAATACAGGATCAAAGAGTCCAAAGACCGAGGGCCAATTTGGTCACCTTGGAAATTGAATCAAAACCAGCTGGATTGGGCCGATCTAAGGTTGGTCCAAGAACCCTGGACCGATACCCACCCCTAGTCCTCATAAGAATCTAGAATGCTATGGAGGCAATTTTTTTGGATTGAAACAAAGAAAGGGAAAGTGGAAAGTTCATGGGCCTTGCTTTGGGAAGATTGTCCAAAAAGTCCTAAACCTATTGCACTTGCTAATTCAGTCATAAACCTTTTAATTTTGCGAATTTAGTCCTAAATATTTTCATTTCTTGCCGATTCAGTTCATTAGTCCAATTTTGACTAGAAAATGCTGACGTGGACGTCGGCGCTAATGTGGATAATTTTAAATAATATTTTAATATTTTTTGAATTTTTAATATTTTTTCTGTTTTTTCCTTTCTTTCCTTTTCTTTCTTTTTTTTTTTTTGGCTGTTTTCTTTCCTTTTTCGGTGGTCGACCACCGGCCACGGCCTAGCCGACCGGCCTCACCCGCCACGGTGAGGCCCGGCTAGGCAAGGAGGAGCCTTGGCGAGGGGAGCCCTCGCCCGGGCATGGTTGGCAAGGGTCGCCTGGGTGAGGTTGACCCTCAGCCAAGCTAGGGCGGCCTCGCCAGGCGTTGGCCAGGCGACGGCGACATCAGGCGAGGGCTTGCCTCACTAGATCTGGCGAGGGGAGCCCTTGCCGGAGCTTGCCTAGCCATGATCGGCAAGGGTTGCCTGGGTGAGGTCGACCCTCACCCAGGCCCTGGCCAACCTTGCCAGATTTGGTCTGAGCGAGGTTGACGCTCGCCCAGGCGAGAGCTCCCCTTGCTAGATCTGGTGAGGCCGGCCCTCGCCTAGGCCAAGGTGGCTCGTCATCGCTCAGCCAATGCCTGGAGAGGCCGCCCTAGCCTAGGTGAGGGTCGGCCTCCCCTAAGCGACCCTTGCCGGGCCGTGCCTGGGCGAGGGCTCCCCTCATTGGGGCTCCTCCTCTCCTAGTCGGGCCTCGCCTATGGTGGGTGAGGCCAGCTGGCTGGTTGTGGCCGGTGGCAGGCCACCGAAAAAGGAAAGAAAAAAGCCAAAAAGAAAAGAAAGGAAAGAAAAAAATTCAAAATTCAAAAAATAAAAAATATTAAAATATTATTAAAATTTATCCACGTCAACACCGACAGTCCTTCGTGGCACTTTGCTAGCGTCCGTGTCAATATTTTCCAACCAAAATTGGCTAGATGGATTGAATCAGCAAGAAGTGAAAATATTTATGATTGAATTGGCAAAATTAAAAAGTTTATGATTAAATTGGCAAAAGTGCAATAGGTTTAGGAACTTTTGGACAATTTTCCCGCCATGATTTCCAATGTCAAAAGTATATGCTAGGATGATACCCGATGTGCGGATTGACTGAATACTTAAAAAGGTAAAACAATTAATTCGGAACTATCTTTCAATCCGAGGCATAGCCTGTATCCATTCAGTTCATCTTCGTCTGGAGTTCGCTTTAAAAAGTATAGACATCCCTATCCGCTCACGTCAATCCCACGATCATCTTATAATTGTTTTTAAGGATGATGAGGCTCTTATTGATCTTGTGATAAACTATTAATTAAAAGAGAAAATGAAAAAGAAAAAAATGGCCGTTTTCTCTTGCGTCCCGCTCACTTCGTTTTGGTCAGACGGGAAAAACGAGAATAGCATGGCCTGCAACAACCAGCTCCGCACTTCATGCCAGAGAGACGACTCGAGTCCCCGCCACAACACCTTCCCAACAGGCTCGACAAAAAGCCTCCTCCGATCGCCACTCACCGTCTCTCTCTCTCTCCCCCTCCCCCTTCGATTTCCCAGGCCGACGGTGGTGCCGCAAACATGAGCGCTCCCCTCCCCATGGCTCTACCGTTCTTGGCTCGCCTTCGCGCTCCAAAGCGGGTCTCGGGGACTGGAGCACCGAGGGCGGCACTGCTGGGGGCCAGCCTCACGATTCGCCAACGAAAGCCGGCGTGGTCCTGCGCGCATCTGCTGCAGATCGGGCAGTGTACATCTAGGCTGAGTCCAAAGCCGTGGCTTGTGCCGTGAATTCTCTGATGTACAACCCTGAGGTTCTCGCTCGCAAGTACAAATTAAGCATAAAGCTGGAACTCTTAATCGAGTGGTGGATGCATTAAACCATAGGCATTCCTTGCTATCCATAATGCAAGTGAAGGTCGGAGGCTTTGATGTGATCAAGAAGCTTTATGAAGATATCCAAACATTAGGAAAATTTGGAAATAATGTTCAAAGGGTCCAATTCAGCCATTCTTATTGTAAGATGGGTTTCTTTTCAAGAATAATTGTTTATGCATATGGAGAAGTTCTATGAGGAAAGCCATCATCAATGAAGCCCACGGTGAAGGATTAGCTAGGCATTTTGGAAGAGACAAGACTCTCTTATCAAAGAAAATTTGTATTGGCCTTGCATGAGAAAAGATGTTATAAGACATGTGGAGCAGCGCCGAACTTGTCATATTGCCAAAAGTCATATTCAAAACGCTAATTTGTATATTCCATTATCGGTCCCAACTGCCCCTTAGGAAGATATGAGCCTAGATTTTGTGGTTGGTTTATCTCGGACACAAAGGGGTAAAGACTTGATTATGGTGGTAGTTAATTGATTCTCTAGAATGGCGCATTTTGTGCCAAGTAACAAGACCTTTGATGCTCCTCATGTGGTGATCTCTACTTCCAAGAGATCGTGAAACTTCACGGAATTCCAAAATCAATGACATTTGATCGAGATTCAAAGTTTATTAGTCATTTTTGGTGCACACTTTGGAAGAAGTTAGGCACAACTCTTCAATTTAGCTCTTCTCATCATCCCCAAACTGATGGACAATCTTGAGTTATTAATCAAGTTTGGGAAATCTTTTAAGGAGCTTAATCGGAAGTAACTTGCGTCAATAGAACACCCCTTTGGCTCAGGCTAAATTTACTTACAACCGGTCTTCAAGCCAAACAATTAGAAAAAGTCCTTTTGAGGTTGCGTGTGAAAAGCATCCTATTAGTCCCTTGGACATAACTCTAGTTCCCATCTCTCAACATGTTAGTGGAGATGCTAAGGATCATGCTCACTATCTAAAGAAGCTTCATGAGCAAATTCAAGAAATGATCATAAAGCATAATGCAAAGTATCAAGAGAGAGCCGACAAGCATCGAAAGCCCTAAGCTTTTAAGGAAAGAGATTTGGTTTGATTGCATCTTAGAAAGGAAACATTTCCTTCGGGTCATCATAGGAAGTTAAAGCCTAGAGCCAATGGTCCTTTCAAAGTGCTGCAAAGAACTGGAGACAATGTCTACAAGATTGAACTCCCTAGTGAGTATGTTGTTTCGACAATGTTCAATGTTGCGGATCTTTCTCTCTACCATGAAGATGAAGATGATGAAAACTCAAGGACAAGTTTACACACAACAAAAGCATATGATGCCGGAGCATTCCAAGACAATATTGGTTCTATGAAAATGTTACCAACCACATAGTTACTATACTTTTGTAATCATACTATACTTTAGTAACCGCATGTTTTGAAGGATGTGCACATTCATTAGATTAAGGAAGTCTTGGATACTTACACCCAATAATATTTATTTCTTATATTTTCAAGGTTTAGTAAATGTCGTTTAAAGTTTTTAGAGTCCTTATTTATGATTCATTTGTCTTCCCAAAGAGTCTTCATAATTTACTCATATTTGGAGAGTTGTTCCAAGTTCATTTTATATAAACATTTTGTGATGAATAAGAATGCAGGCTTGAGTGATAATTCATTTAACCTTTAGCTTGAGAACAAGAAGAATTTCTTGTTGTGCTCTTATCTTTTAGATGGATTCCACGATCTATCCAATTTAGTTCTCACTTGTGTTACCTCTCACTTCTCTACACTTTCTTCTTTGGCATCACATTTGCAGACAATGGGAACTCATCGATCTCAATCATGTCCTGGAAACTCACAGTTTGATGAGACAGTTTTAGATGCCCTCTTACGCTCCTTCGAGATGCTCAAGTGCCTGGTCTGACCTCTGGAATATCCATATAGAAAACTGCCGCTTCCTTGCTTTTGCTTGTTTCCTAATTTTGTAAGAATTGAAAATCAGTAAATTTACCCTGTTTTCTTTTTCTCACCCCAAATTTTGCATGATAAAATCATGGGAATTGGAGCTCTAAAACTGATAGGATTCCTCCAGGAACTGAAGCAGCAGCGTGTAAGTTTCAAATCGTTGTATACAGTTCGTACATTGAAGGAGGTATTGCCTTCTCCCTTGATGGCTGAGCTGGGTTCTCTTGTATCATGTATTCCAAGGTGCGGTGGCTGCTTTCTAAATCCCTCCGTCGTTCGAACATGCTGCCAAACGTTTGAGGATTCATCAGCTGACTCCCCCGACAAGGTTGTCCGTGCAAGAATAGTACCTGGAACAATGGAATTTCTGTTAAAGTCTGACCTGGTCCTGCCCTGAGTCCTCTAAAAAAAATTCCCTGGTTAACAAGGCTAGCAAAGGGACTCGAGGTCCCCAAATGCTGATGCTTTTCTTCTGCATTTGCAGCATTCTGCTAATCAACTCGACCTTCTTTATTAGCACTGGAAGCACGTGAAAAGTTTGGTATTGCTACTGAGTTTCTGCTGTTCTCCTCATCTGGTTCTTGCAACACTGTAAACTGATGATGCCTTGAGGGAGCTCATCGGAAACATTGTTAGCAAAATACTTTTGACAGATGAATGTTGTCAATACTACTGTACTAGCTGGAGCTTGCCACCACTCTTGATCCTACTGAATCTCTCCCGTATCTCATGTAGCTGACCACTATGAATGAACTGACAGGGAAGATTATAGAAGTTGAGCAAGCCCTTAGAAGAATTCAGAATGCTGTGGAGGGAGTTACATGGACTGGAATATAGAAAGGGAAAGTGGGAAGTTCATGGGCCATGCTTTCCATTGTCAAGAGTATATGCTAGGATGATGCCCAATGCGCAAATTGATAGAACACTTCAAAAGGTAACACAACCGATTCAAAATTGTCTTTCAATCCGAGGCGTAACCTGCACCCAATCCAGGAGTTTGCTTTCAGAAATATAGACATCTATATCCCGTCACATCAATCTCACGATCCTCTCATAATTGGCTTTAGGAATGATGAGGCTCTTACTAATCTCGTGACATCATAAAAACTATTAATAAAAAGAGAAAAAGGAAAAAAAAAAAAAAACAAACAAACATACGAGCGTTTTGTCATGCGTCTCGGTCACTTCGTTTTTGGTCAGACGGGAAAAACGAGAATAGGATGGGCTGCAACAACCAGCTCTGCACTTCACGCCAGAGGGACGACTCGAGTAGTCCCTGCCGCAACGCCTTCTTCGTCGGCCCAACCGACTCGACAAAAGGCCTCCTCCGATCGCCGCTCACCACCTCGCTCTCTTCCTCCGAATTCCCAGGCCGACGGTGGTGCCGCAGACATGAGCGCTCCCCTCTCCGTGGCTCCGCCGTTCGCGGCTCGCCTTCGCGCCCCGAAGCGGGTCTGCGGGACCGGAGCGCCGAGGGCGGCGCTGCTGGAGGCCCGGCCTCGTGGCTTGGCGACGGACGCCGGCGGCGGCGGCGGTAGCGGCGGAGCGGTCCTGCGCGCGTCGGCCGCGGATCGGGCGGCGGACATCCACGCCGAGTCCAGAGCCGTGGCTCGCGCCGTGAATTCTCCGGTGTACAGCCCCGAGGTCCTCGCTCGCCAGTACGGTTCGCGTCCTGTTAAGGTTTCTCTCTCTCTCTCTCTACATCGACGTGCTTGCCCGTGGATGCTTGTCTGTACGAATGTGTATGTGCTGCTGATCGTAGTTTTCCGGTGACTTTCGCCTTGCATTGCATTCTGAGGCGGCGAATGTTATCGATCATTAGCTGAGCAGGCGGGAACTTTAATGTCTGTTCCTCTTGATTCGGAGATGTCAATTTTGTTTGCTCGTGAATGTTCAGCCGTGAAGGCAGGTGTATGAGCAGTCTCATTGTGTCTAGGGAAGTTCAACGTGGATTTTCGTGTTGAGGAAGTTGATTACTTGAAATTGATCTCTTTTTTTAATCACTTCCTGCGCATTAGTATGTTATGTTTACTAATTGATGTTTCTCCGCACAAGAGTTCATCTGTGATTTTCGATTTCAGGTGTGGCTTATTCTTTGATGAGCTGACTAAGTGGAATCTAATTGTGACTAGGTTGTGCGAAGGGCTTTGGATGTATTGATAGCTCTTGGTGTGTTTGCATTGAAGCTCCTGATCGATCAAAGGTATGGCCGGGTTGATCAGAACAAGAGAAAGCGAGGTGCAGAGTTGAGGATGATAATCACACGGTTAGGGCCTACATTTGTCAAAATAGGGCAGGGGTTGTCGACCAGACCTGATATCTGTCCTCCCGAGTACATTGAAGAGCTCTCTCAACTTCAGGTATTGATGGTGCTAATTTGGACATGATGGGAAGTGCATCTCTAATGTTACGTGAATGCAAGTGAATTGAAACTAACAGAAAGTGACATGTTTTGGCTGGTTTTTCTGAAAGAACTCTTTCAATATGAGTTCAATGACACGGGATGAGATGAGATGAACTACAAATACAACCATGAGACATGAATTAGCTCTCAACTGCCACAGAAATTGATAGGTTTGGTTGCTGATGGTCGTTGAATTGATAGTTAGGCTTGTCCCTCACACATGCTTGGTGAAAGGGTATTGCTGACATGACTAGGGAAATCATAAGTCAGTCCATCTTGTTGTTAAGATTCGGCAAAAAAATGATTTCTCAGTTTTCTTGTGAGTGTATTGGATGTGCGTACCATTATCATATAGCAGCATCCAGGTAGAAGTGTTAAATATGATGACTTTCCAGCTTTAAGGTCATCTTTGTCTAACCAGTTGCATCACTGACTGATTTCCATGATACATGTCACCTATGCTCTTTTTCTTTTAATGTCTGGATTCCGTAAGTATAAACCATTATGGCGCTGGGAAGATGTTTAATGTCATTATGATTGACCAGGATGCATTGCCGACTTTCCCAGATTCAGATGCCTTTGCATGTATAGAGAGTGAACTGGAGCTGCCCCTTGATTCGATCTTCTCCTCCATATCCGCTACTCCAGTTGCAGCAGCAAGCTTGGGCCAAGTTTATAAAGCTCAACTTAAGTATTGCGGACAGCTGGTAGCTGTCAAAGTGCAACGGCCTGGTATTCAAGAGGCTATCGGGCTTGACTTTTATCTTATGAGAGGACTGGGGTTTCTTATTAATAAGTACGTTAGTGGCATTACCTCAGATGTTGTTGCCCTGGTTGATGAATTTGCACAAAGAGTGTATCAAGAGCTCAACTATGTGCAGGTTAGATTTCTGATAAGCAATTCCATAGGTGCAAACATGATTAGGTTTAATCATTGCTGAGAGGCAAAGCGTCGCAGTACCTCGACCTTCTTTCTTCTATATACACTTGAGACAACACTAGTTTCCAACCTCCCATGAACTGCTTGTTAGTAATTTTTACGAGGTATTTCGCCATTGATTGTTAATTTTGGCAGGTCTCTGCAGGAGGGGCAGAATGCAAAGAGGTTTAAAAAATTGTATGCTGACAAAGAAGATATACTTGTACCGGATATATTCTGGGATTACACTAGTGGCAAAGTGTTGACTATGCAGTGGATTTCTGGAGTTAAACTCAATGAACTGGATGCCCTAAAGAGGCATGGCCTAAAGGTTTTGGATTTAGTTAGCACAGGAATACAATGCAGCCTTAGACAATTGCTCGAGTCTGGATACTTCCATGCAGATCCTCATCCCGGTAATCTTTTGGCAACACCTGAGGGAAGACTCGCTTTTATTGATTTTGGGATGATGAGTGAGACCCCAGAGAAAGCCAGATATGCTATCATCGGTCATATTGTGCACCTGGTTAATCGAGACTATGAAGCTATGGCTCGTGACTACTATGCTCTAGATTTTTTGTCACCTGAAGTTGATGTTTCTCCCATTGTGCCTGCATTACAGAACTTCTTTGATGATGCGCTCAATGCAACTGTGAGTGATTTAAATTTCAAAGCGATAGTGGATGGTCTGGGTACTGTATTCTATCAGTATCCATTTACTGGTGAGTAAAGGTCAACTTTCTACTTTAGTTGCTATATCGTATTTGGTCTTGTACATCATTTTGCTGGTTCAATATAACTTCTCGATTAGCTCCTAGGTGAAATTTTATTGCTCTCTTACGGCAAAGTGGTTTGCTGTTCCCTTTGGAGAACTAAACGGAGTAAACCTCATATAACTTGAAATTACCTTAATGGAACAAACACATCTTTTTCGTCCATGCACAGATCAGTTTATAAGTTTTTTCTTGAAGTATGATTCTTATGATAGATGTTTTATCTGCAGTTCCGGCATATTATGCATTGATATTCAAGTCACTTACTGTATTAGAAGGCTTAGCACTACGTGCCGATCCTAATTTCAAGGTGTTGGCTGCATCATATCCATATATTGCTAAGAGACTCCTCACTGATCCAAATCCATATCTTAGAGATGCCCTCATAGAGTTGCTGTTCAAGGATGGGAGATTCAGGTATGTAACCACCTATGTTTCCTATTGTTAGAGGCTGTCGATTTGGTTTGGTTATGTGAAAATCTTTGTCTTGTGAAGGTGGAACAGACTAGAAAACCTACTTGTCCAGGGTAGAAAAGACAGAGATTTTTCAACCAAGGATGCTTTACAACCTGTTTTGAGGTTGTTATTAGATCCAAATGGCGAAGAACTTCGAGTTTTGGTCATAAAGGAGGCTGTTCATGTCATGGAAGCTATTGTCCTGGCATCAGCTATCGATACTTACAACTCTATTCCCTACTTTATGAGGATTTTGCTTAATTCAGATGCAAATGGACCCTTTATAATGAGCGCTGCTGAATTGAAAACCCTGTTAGATCTTCGAGATCAGGTTTTTAGGATATGGGGCCTCTTGCAAACCTCTGAGAGTTTTGATCCGCAGCTTCTACAGCCTGTTTTACAGGTATGACTCAAAGTGATACTGTAATTCCATGATACTCTACTATTTTGAAAAGTTATACTGCTCTCCTATACTTGGACTTTAGTAGGTGCAACTACATACATCTAGAGAGTGGATGTGGCAAATTGTGCTGCTCTCCTATCTGTTTAATGATCCATCATGGACATTGAAAATGAGCATGCCACCTCTTAGTTTGCTTATTATAGTTTAGTCTGCTATTGGCAGACAGATCGGGACACCTATGTTCTCAAAGACCATCATCTCGATCGAGTTTGGTTTCGAAAAATTCTTCTTTTCTATTTAAAGAACTCCTCGGACAGCTTATCCTATCTCTTTGAAAATAAGATCAGTTTGAAGTTTCAAGATGTTTAAGGAAATTGAAAGATTGGCCAGAAAAACCAAGCTAATCATAGCAATGAAGCTATTGTGGTTCTGAGGAAGCTTCCTGAGTGGTGCATAGTCCATGACTAATAGAATAGCCCTTGCTTGCAGAGAATTGCCGCTCTTTATGTAGCCATGAATTTTCAAAGAGTGGCCAAATATTCCTCGAACATAGCACATGCACTGACAAAGAAAGCATTTAAATCGTTGGCTCCATCTTTTCACACAAGAACTCCTTTTAGCTTGAATTTTTTTCTTTTTCCCTCGGTCAACAGCAATGCTTTCTCAGGAGTAGCTGCACCAATTTTTATCCTTAGAAGCAATAGTAGTATACATGTTAACATCAGTATCCTGCAGGAGTAATGGTCATTGTGGATATTATCAGTGACAATTACATGATTATTGCGTTAGACAAGAGTGGCCAAATATTCCTCAAACATAGCACATGCACATCTTGACAAAGAAAGCATGTAAATCGTGGGCATCTCCTTTTCACAGAAGAACTGCTTTTAGCTTGAAATTTTTTTCCCTTGGTCAACAACAATGCTTTCTCGGGAGTAGCTGAACCAATTATTATCCTTAGAAGCGATGGTTGTATACATTTTAATATCAGTATCCTGCAGGAGTAATGGTCCTTGTGGATATTATCAGTGACAAGTACATGATTATTGTGTTAGACGAGAGTATTCAAGGATTGCCAGTCGGTCAGTCGGTGTTGTTTTGCTGAGAGTTAGTGGCTGAGTCACAGTTGCTTGGAAATCACATCGATGAACTATAAAATAAGCTAAGATTTTTTCACTTTCGGTGATTGTGAGACTGAAACATTATTTAGAATTAGTAATTTTGGGTTGCAAACAGCGACTCCCATGTAGTCGGTATAATGGATTTACAATTTAATGTTTTGGTTGCAAGACTGTCCTTCCTGATCAGAAGTCTTTGAAATCTTTGCATTTGTACCACAACGCATGAAGATATAAAAGATTCTTACTGCATCACACTTTAATTTGCTAAATATGACACTTCAGTTTGTTCTCTGTTGCAAGGAAGGGTTTTCAATGAACCATGCTTAAAAGTGGAATTCAATCAAAGAGTTACCCAAGAAAACAAGTGTTGAAATTCTTGCTACAAGAAAGAAGTTCTGGAAAAACTGCAGAGTTTTAATGTTACCAAATCCTTATTGAGGGGAAAATATACTAAGCTCTAACTTTCCTCATTGTGTCTTTTCCCGAGGACAGCCTCAACAAAACTCTATAAGCATAATTTGATCTTAGGTGGAACTATCTGCCAAGGTGAATACATGTAGAAAAAAGTCTCTGAAAGTCGTCATTTTGAAGAATAGGGCTGGAGTGGGTGCGATGTTTTAAGAGGTGGTATGAATGGAGAAATTATTTAATGAAGTTAAAATATATACTAAGCTGAATCTGAACAATCAAGAATGAGTAGTCACATGTGAGTCTCACCAGATTTGTCAGTCTTGGTGCAATATAGGTATTGAGTTTGCCGAATAATTGCTCGGTCTGAAAACCCGATATTTAAGGGCCTAATTCTTTTAAAAAATGCACACTTTTGATTTTAGTCTGATTCTTGTGTGGACTTTCATTGGTCTAATAAAAAAAGCACAAACTTCTTGGGCCGATATCTGAGTAGCTAAAACAAATGATGCCTAATGATTGGATTATCTCGATGCCATTGGAATATTTTGGGCCCTTAACAATATATGAAGGACAAGAATCATTTTGTAGCAAGATTCATCTTGGAACAACTGCATGATGAAGCATCTTAATGCAAAGTAAACAAAACACTGGCAATTCCGATATTTGTATGCTTAGTAAATGAAAACAATGGGATCACCCTAACTTTAAAGCTAAACAGATGTATGGGGATATCTTTATGTTGAATTTGGGAGACGTCTTTTTTTTTTTTTTTTTTAGTAAATAATATCTATCCCTATTGCTGTAATTGGTGATACACTTTGGAGCAGGTTCTCCAGCAACCGGAGGCGCATGGCTTGGGTTTACGTCTTGCCAGTGGCGTTACCCGTCGTCTTGCAGCTAGAATGCTCCAACAGGTACTGCTAACGATGTCAAAATCTCCTGATTTGGCTTTCTCGCCAGTGTAACGTCTTTATTGGAAGGTAATGTGATAAATTTTGGACATTTTTATACCAAAAAATGAAAATTTAGATCTTGTTTTTATTCTTATTTTGTGTAATAAATTAGTCAAACGTTAGTACTCATAGAAGAATGCAGCATAGGTTTGATTCTGGGCTAGTAGAATAATATGCACGAGGCTTCAGTGGGCCTTCTTCACTACTCTGTTGTTACTTCCACATTTTCATTGCTGTAACCTGAATATGCAAATTTGGCCTTATGAAATATTAAATAATCTGTATTGCTTTTTCCAGAATGAGTTCTACCTATCAACTCTTAGTTTGACATTTTGCCATTTGATTAAGCTAATCTGTGTGGATCATTTAAAACACAGTTGGACAAACTCATATCAGAAAGTTGTAAGTCGACTAATCTGGAAGAGTTAGTGTTGATCTATGGTTAAGCTTATGGACGAATGCATCTATTTCTTTAAGTCTCTGTAATACCCGCATGGTGATATTCTAGAGGTTCACAACAGCTGTGCCTGTGAGATGGCCTTGTTCTGTTACGCTAGATAAAATCAATTTATCTTATACATACACGACGATGACCATTTTTGATGATCAGAAAGTAGTGCTAACATGAGAATCATGCATGGAGAAGTCAATGTCAAAGGCATGGTTCTCATCAGAGTGATCATCGATTTTGTAGGATATGTAGTACTCATTATTAGAATGACAGCTTGTCCCAAATTTTCCCAAGATCGAGTTATTAGTTGCAGTCCACGGGATTATGAGCTCGAAGCCGGGACGCCATTCAACAAGAGCTTTGAGTAGCTATGAAACCATGTCATCAAGGACACTGAAAGAAATGGCCGATGTTATTTTTTTCCTTTGAGATCTTTGCGAGTATCTCAGACATCATAGCAAGTCACGAACGAAATGTGTGTTTATCACGTTCGAATTGTAGGAGTACATGATCAACAGCTTGTGAGGTTAGCTAGAGGATAATGACATTTTGATTTAAGAGATAATAACATAAATAATTCAAGAACTTTGGTTTAATGTGCAATGTTGTCCTTGGAATTTTAATTTGAGCAACTTGGTCTCTGAACTTTGTTTCAATGTGTCATAGCTATCTCTGAATGTTCATTTTGTTTAATATAATCCATAAACTATTGATAATATTATGTATAATCCTTCATTTGCATCAATATTTAACAATAATTTAAAAATCACATTAAACAAATTAAAACTTCAGGGACGATGTTGCACATTATATCAAAATTCAATATCACGTTAAATAAATTAAAAGTAAAAAAAATATTGCATATTGAATTAAAGTTCAATGATCATTTATGTCATTTTCATTTGATTTTATCACCATCGAATGTTGATATAATATTAACGGGAAATTACCAAAAAAGTCATAAACCTATTGCATTTATGCCAATTTAGTCATAAACTTTTTATTTTGACTAATTTAGCCCTAAACCTTATGAAGCTTTGTCAATTTGATCTTATGCTTTTCATTTATGTCAATTTAATTCTAAAACTTTTGATGATTTGTCAATTTAATATTAATATAGTCACTCCAGCCAATCATGACCAAACTCCGTAGATGTGGTAATCTAACTAGCACTCGCTATCCTTCGTGGCATGGTAAGCGTCTACATGGATAATTTTTATCTTTTATTTTTTTTCTTATCTTTTTTTTTTCTTAACCCTATGTCGGCGAGGTCATCAGTCGATCCTCACCAACCAACAGGCGAGGGTGGGCAAGGGTTGTGAAGAGGGGTTATTGGTCAGGGAAAAAAAGTAAAGAAAAAATAAAAAATAATAAAAAATTCTAAAAAAAATTGAGAAATTTTCGATATTAGTGTTAGTTATGTCATATAGGATGTCCGACGTTGACTAGGCTATCACATCAGCAACTTTCAATCAAATTTGTCTAGAAGGGCTAAATTTTTAAATCCTCAAAATATTTAAGATTAAATTAGCTAATTGTCAAAAGTTTATGACTAAATTAGCACAATTGAAATATTTATGCTTGAATTGGCAAATTGTCAAAATGTTTAGTACTTAATTGGTACAATCGAAAAATTCATGATTGAGTTGCTAAAATGGTTAAAGGTTTAGGATTAAATTATCCAAATTAAAAAGTTTATGACAAAATTGACACAAGTATAATAGATTTAAGACTTTTTTTGGTGATTTTCCCATTAATAACTGCTTGTGAGGGGTAGATGTATGGCCAGTTGGTCTTTAGTAAGTTGCCAAATGAATTTTGATTTCACAAATTTCAAGGCCTAGGAGTACCTTATCAACTGTTATTGAAGTATTACAAGTACGATTAGCTAGTTGTTTGTAACTTACTAATTTCGCAAGTAATATCTTGCTTGCAATGGCATAAAAAGTAATTGGCTTGATTAATTACCCTCATATAAGACATGGGTAATTTCCTTACTTGGTCAGCAAGTTTCCCAAAAAGCGAGCATGTATTGATAAGTCCCTAATTCCATTCGTAAGCTAGAGTGCATTTGGTAATCATTCTATTTTTGGGAATAATTTTTTTTATTAAAAATGATTTTTTCTTGATTCTGTTCTCTTGATGAGTTTCTGAGTATTTGAAGATATTTAGTAATTGTCTAAAATTCTTTTTTTTTTTGGGATAAAAATGCATTTAGTAGAACTCTTAAATTTTTTTATTTCTTTTAATTTATTAATACTTTTATTATTTTTTTATTATTTTTCTCTTTTTTTCTTTTTGCTTTTCTCTTTCTTCTTTCTCCGTGGCCAATTCGGAAGCTCACCTAGCCACCACAAGCCTCAACCTCATAAGATCTCCTCGTCAATCGCCAAGCAAGGCTCAACCTTGCCCAAGCAGCATAAGGTCCTAGCAAGGAGCGAGGCTCTCTTCGACAACTAACGTGAGGCTGGGCCTCGCTAAGCCGGGCGAGGCCGACCTCATGCTCGACCTTGCACCACTTGGGCGATGCCAAGCGAGCCTTCGACGAGCTCGCTAGACCTCGCTTAACCAATCGCTGGCGACCACTGACAGCGGTAGGGCAATCACTAGTGAGTAATTGGGAGGAAAAGGAAAAGAAAAGGGGAAAGGAAAAAAAAAAGAGAAAAAAAAGAAAAGATTGGACTTGATTCTAAAATTGTTCTTGAAGGTAAGAAACTACTTTTTTCCATTTCTTAATTTTATTCCAAATCTATTTTCGAGAACAAAAAAAAAAGGATTTTTTTTTACCGATAATAAAAAATTTACTAAATGGATTTCTGTTATTTTCTTGTTCTAAGGAGCAAAATAATAGAAATATATATTGTTTGGATTGTAACCAAACAGACCTTGATAACCTAAGTGGTAGGATTTTTGGTTAAAATGGAAAATTCTAAACAGTTTGATAGCCTAGAGTGCATTTGATACTTAGAGAAGGCCAAAGGGTGAAATGGTTTTTTCTAAATGGGTAAAATGTATTTAGAAATATACTGAGAAACGATTTTGATTTAAATGTTATTTGGAAAGTTACACTTGTAAATGACTTTAGTTAGTTTTTTTTTCTTAAAAAAAAAAAATTCAGCCGATGAGCCGCCAAAGAGGCTATATGTGGTCATGCAACCTTAGGTGAGGTTAGTTGACACCTGTTTTGGCTTTACCAGCAATAAGATCTACATTCGCCAACTACGTCGGGTTAGGAAAGAGCATTTATGAAATTATGAAAATTTAGTGAGGGAAAAGTTGATATATATATATATATATATTATTTTCAGAAATGCTCAAAACCCAAAATTCATCTAAACTTACCTTAGGCTAAAGGTGTTAAGAGGTCCGCACCACCTCGGATTAGTTGAGAGGCAACAAATGAGTAGGGGTGCATCATAGGGTGGGCCCGCCAGAGGAGGTTATGCTCTATAGTGCCATTGCAACATTCTTGATGCCCGGCAAGTGGATAACGCACAAGTACGGTTACTAGGAAGTCAATGGTGTGCTAGCCGTTTTTCATAGACCGGTGAACAGCTAGCTCATGAATCGTGCATGAAAGGTCAGGCTTGACTTGAAGGATGTATGCCACAAGGAGGTGATGGAAAAAATGATCTATGCAAACCGTGAATCACGATCATCTTTAGACTCTTTTCCACCTTCACTTGTTGGAGCACGATCGCCAGCTAACAATGATGATCGACATAGTTGAAGACAATGATAATCATGCAGTAGTTGGAAGTGACAATGATTGGCTACCTCAACGATGATCCTCATGCAGTATCAATCCTGTCCCGGATTTCTTATTTGGCATTTTATCCAAATATATTCGAGTTTATCCAATCCAAAAAACATGACCAAATACCAAATAGGATAATTAGCTATCCTATTTGAATTCGGATTACTGAATCCAGCCTAAACTCCTCGAAGCCATTTCACACTACTAAAGACTCGTTCCCATCCCACCCAAGGAAAAAACAAGATTAATGACTAGAAAAGAGGACGACAAAGGAAAAGATAAAAAAGATTCATTTCCCCTGTCCAAATGGGACAAAGCAGAGCTCCAACAGGCATCTCATCCCCCAATTCTTGGGAAGAACACGCCAAAACGTGAGAAGCCACTCCCACCGCTTGATTCCACTCCACAAGGCTCCAAACGGCGTTAAAAAGGTCGGCCATGAACTACGCCACCTGTAACTAAATCCAGAGACCTCTGGACCCATCATCGATGCTGACTACTTGCCAGCCGAGCCCACCACAATCAATGAACTCATTGCCCAACTACCAGACTTGCCACAAATCACAACATGCTGACAAATGGACATACCTTGAAAGTTAAAACGTTGTCATCATTGACGGGGTTCTTCCAATGTCGAGCGTATAAGTCTTAAGTATCATAATAAAAATAAAAATTGCAGTCGTCCTCATATTCAGAATCTTAGTTTAAATAATCACATTCGCGCTTATCTCTTGCAACCACCTATAAGCACAAAGGTGTATTTCTATAGTTATTGTACATCAGTGAAGTGGATAGAGATGACCTCACTAGGGGTGTCAAAAACCGAAATGAACCGAAAATTTTGGTTATTATTTGGTTTGATTCTCATTAAAAATCGAAATTTTTTTAACCAATTTGGTTTTTATTAACCAAACTTAACCAAATTGATAAAATTTTAAAATTATTAATTTTTAAAAAAAATATTATTTTTATTTCTTTTTTTTTTTCTTCTTTTTCTTCTTCTTCTTCATTGACCACTGGCCACGATGGCAGCCGACGACCAGCCAAAGGCAAGCTTGAGCCTTGCATGATCTAGTGAGGCAGAGCTCGAGCCCCGCTAGATCCAGCCACTTAGGCGAGGCTCAAGCCTTGCTAAAGGTTGCTAGACTTCCTAAGTGAGGCTCGGGCGGCCTTCGAGCTTCGCCTAGCTCACCGAATCTAGCGAGCTCGAGCTCACTATCGTCACACGAGCTCGGCCTTGCTTAGGATCGTGAGGCTTGAGATCGCCTCTAGGCCGGTCATCGGCCGCCAATACGACTTGCGACCAACCAATGAAGAAAAAGAAAGAAAAGAAAGAAATAATTAAAAATAATTAAAAAATCAATTTAAAAAAATTATAGAAATTGGTGTATGTTGGGCAAAAAAACAAACACAAAAGTAAAACTCAAAAACCGAACCGAAGCGAGATTTTGATTCAGTTTGGTTTCGATTCGAATCAAATTTCAATTTGGTTCAATAAATTTCCTTGTTGGTTCGATTTTCCAAAACAACCGAACCGAATCGAATCATTTACACCTAGGCCTCCCTAATAATAAACAAGCACTTCAATGGCGCTCAATAGTAGATCATGTATTAATCTTTAGGTAGATCATGTATTAATCTCTAGGGTGTGCCACCTGAAAAAAAAAAAAAATGCAAAAGGCAGCCCTTTTCTTTTATTTTCTCAACTTTTTTATCAGGAATACCTGTTAATAGGGGATCCCATACGCCACCGTTTAGAGCCAAGGCGTATGTTTCTAAAACAAAAATTCATTTGATAATAGAATAAAATTTTTATTTCTAGGGGCGATGGCGGGCGATGAGTGTCTGCAGTAGGCTAGCAATTGGCGAGTGGTTGACGACAGGGGGCTAGCAGCGAGTGTTCAACAATTGATCTGCAAGCGTCCTGCATCCCATGAGCGGTAGATGGGCAACGGGCGATAACAAGAGCAAACGATAAGAAGAGTTTTTATTTTTTACTCTTATTCTAGAATAGAAAAGTTAAAAATTTTAGCTTCTAATTTTTTCTACTCCAAATCCATTTTTTAAATAGAAATCCATTATAGAAATAGAAAAATAAAATTGTGTTACCAAATGAATTTTTATTCTAAATCTATGCCGAAGAACAGAAAAAACAAAGAAAAAGAGAAACATAAATTTTTTCATGCATGCCCTTATATCGTTAGAAAAAGTTACTCAATGAAAAATATTTTCAAAATCGACATCAACATAAGTCTAAACATTTACGTGAACAATAAATAGATTTTTTCATTTATTCATTTTTCTAAGTAATGTAAACGATCATTTTTAGAAAAATATTTTTCAAATAATTCATTCTCCACGAAACAAACACACCATTATTATCTTCGCTATGAACTCTTTTTATTTTATTATAACATAAGTTACCTCCATCACCATTGATAAGAGTATTTAATGGCGAAATATATGAATTGTGTTAAAAAAGTGAGTTGTTGCTTCATGTGGAAATCCTTAAAGAATCATGATAAAAACACGTTGGGACTATCCACAATTTCCGGAGATTGGAAGGGGGCTGTAATATAGTGTTAGAAGCGGAAGATTAGGCAGCCAAACATCGGACGACAGTGATGCAACTCCGTTTAATTTGATAAGTCTATTCCAGAAGCTACTCAGCGTCCAAATGGAGGAAAACTAAGTCCGGCATGCAATAGTTTTTCGACGTAGTAACTTATATATATATAAGCATCGTTTAGAAAGTGACTCGCTGACGCATTCCTGGATTGCGAAATTAGCCGGCCATGAATCCCCATTTTGAATTCTGCAAGTCAAAAATCCGACCTAGTCTGTTATAGCAATCATCCGCTTCTCCCATCCCCGATCCTTAAAAAGATTTATACGACCAAATGGCCGGCCATTTTCATGTTCATAAGCATGAGCTAGTCAAGTGAGGGGGGTCCTTAAATGACCGGAGGATCTTGCTCGTTCTTTCATGACTCTCAATACTTCATTCTAGTGAATGGTCAACCCGAAAGAAAACTACTGTACCTTCAGTCTAGAGATTGTGCTGCTGAAGATAGCACAGCATGAGCTATAATCATCAGGCCAATGGTGCCAGAGCCTCAAGTGGGCCGGTGAAGAAGGATAGGCAGAGATCCCTAAGTTCTCTGTCGGGCTACTATGAGAATCCATCTCAAGAACGTTTGTCAAGTTCAGGTCAAATGCGGCGGAGCTCTTCTTTTTCGGTTTTAGCTGAGTTGCCAGGGGGAAAGAATAGCGTTGGGTCAAGCTACAAAGTTGAAACTAAAGGATGGACTGTTCCTTGGAAGTGGTCAAGAATGCGAAAGGCTCAGAGAAGGAAGGCGATTGTTGCGGTGGGTAGAAGGTCCGTGGATGGATATGGCAAGAGCAGAAGATCTCTGAAGCTCGATCCCCTTGAGGATCACCTGATCTCGTCGGAGGATTATTTGAGGGACGAAATGATTCAGGGAAAGTTCTCCATCTCCGGAATGAAATTCAATAATCTGACTGCTGGACATCACCATCATCAAAAGGCTGGAGCTGAAACCAGTTGGAGCCAAAAAGAGAACTATTCGAGCACAAGCCTTTCTCTCAAGTACCAACCGAAGCGTTTTGAGGACATAGCAGGGCACGAGATCATTATCAAGGCAATTTCTACTTCTATTCGGAAGCATAAGGTTGTGTCCCTTTACCTGTTCCATGGCCCAAATGGCACAGGGAAGACATCAACGGCCAAGATACTAGCAATGGCACTGAACTGTGAATCTGGCGCACATTCTCAGCCATGCTGGAACTGCAGAGGGTGCTCAAGAAGCCTTCACATGATGGAGTTGTGTTCAGGAAGCAGATTTGCTGGATTTGAAAAGATAAGGACACTCATCCAGAGCACATCATTTGCACATACAATACCAGGCTGTAAGGTCTTCATCGTCAAAGAATGTCATTTACTGACAGCCGAAGCATGGGATGAACTTTTGGGCATAGTAGAAGGAATATATGGTACTCAGATGGTTTTTATCCTGATTGCTGTAGACATAGATGCCTTGCCCATAATGGTATCGTCGAGGTGTCAGAAGTACTTCTTTCCCAAACTCAAGGATATGGACATCAAACTCAAGCTTGCACTGATCGCTGCACAGGAAGGTATAACACTCGAAAGAGAAGCATTGCAGCTGATCATTGCCAAGGCAGAAGGATCCCTGAAAGAAGCAGAAAACATATTGGATCAGTTATCCTTAGTGAGGTCAAGAATCACTACTTCCATGGTTCAAGAAATGGTGCGTCATCAATCAAAGCCTTACATTTTTCCATCATTTTCCTTTCCAAATATGACTGTTAGCCAACTCTTTCATACATTTTTTACTTAAACCTGCATCTGTAGGTACGCCTGATCCCCCGCAACAAGCTCAATGACTTGCTCAGGGCAGCAGTATCGGGGGAAACAATGGAGACCATCAAACTCACAACAGAGCTAATTCGAACAGGTGTGGAACCACAAGCCCTGGTATCCCAATTGGCATCTCTCATCAAAGACCTACTCTCAAATGCCGCTGCCACCAATTCTCGATCATTGTCATTGACCATCACATGTAATGATGACAAGAGAGTGCAGAAAGTTGGCTCAAACCTCGGTAAGATACTTCAACTTATAGCATAAATGAAATCTTCATATCAGCTGAGCTTTTGGTACTTTTGCAGTTAATAATCAATCAGAAAGGTTGTGCTATGCCTTGAAAGTGCTTGTTGGAGTAGAGAAGCAATCGAGATCCTTCATAGACCAGAGTACCCAAATGTTTGCTGCTCTTCTACAGATTGCTTCACAAGAAAACCACAACAAAATCTCTCTAAGAAATAACATGCCAGAGTACATCGTATTACCCTCAGGTACTTGTTTATATGTAAAGGAAAAGTTATTGGAACAATATGGATTAAGCATAGATAAGCATGCTCACTGAAGTAAATTTGCAGTTGGAAATGGCGAGCTCAATACAGGGTCAATCGATGCACAGCATCATAAGCAAACACAAAATAGAATCCCGCTGCATTGTACTTCCATCAGTGAAACTTCCGAGCCACATGATCTAGACAGAAGTGACAAAAGCATAACCATGGAACAAATGGAAGACAATCAAAACAGAAGAGGAAAAGAATCTGAAAAGGAGCCTAAGTTGGCTCGACTCAATGACCTTGAAGAAATATGGATGGATTTGGTGGAAAAGGTAGAAAGCACAAATATCAGGCAATTCCTCTGCCAGCAAGTGAAGCTCGCATCATTGACCATAGCTAGTGGTAATGTATTCTGTCCAATACCCAATTTAATGACATTTATCAACCACCATTCATTCAAGTGATATTCAATTTCATCCAACAGCCAATGCCATTGTGCATTTGATCTTCAAGAAACCTGAAGACAAGACAACTGCTGAGATGTGTGAAGAAAGCATATCTAAGGCCTTACAAAATGCATTGGGGTGCCCTGTCATAGTAAATATGAGTCTGGAGCCACTTGACTTGAGAATGGTCGAATATGATGGAGCCAGAACCATGAAAGTACAAGCTGGAGAATCCAGTCATTTCAGAAAGCAACAGATAACAGCATCTCCTCCAGAGACCAATAATTACCGCACCAGTCCTGATTATGCCAAAAACCAGAATACAGGCGATGTTTTGCTTATAGGGCCTCCAGAACCAGAAAAGCAGTTGGAAAATAGCAACACTAATGCTCCAGAAGGAGAAGAAAAGGCAACCACACATGCATCCCAAGATAATCTATCTATTCAGAGACACTCATCACAGGAGAACAAAGCGGACACGGTCCCAGCTGTGGAAGCAAACTATCTATTGTCACCAGCTGATGCAACCTGCCTCAGAAGAAGGAAAACAACAAAGCATCGATGGCTGTCAGTATCTTCTATACAGCACAGTGACGCAACTGTCGAACCATACAGTCAGGACATATTGTTTGAGAATGCAAATATGGACAATGAGGGTAGAGCAAAAAGAAACTTGAATGTCAAGCAGAGCTTATCAAAGGATAGAGAAGATCATCATTCCCATGTTAATACAAAAAGCAGGTAAGTACATCCAATGCTCAATCAAACAATGACTTAGCTTTTTGTTGCTAAGGGAATAATGTGCTTCAGTTCTCTGTTTAGGCGACCTAATCTTTCTTGGAGGTGCAAGGACATTTTCTGTCCGCAGAGAAAAGTAGGAAATAATGGATCGTGATGTCAGGTGCATGTTTAAGCTTCCTCGCAACATCCTCACAAAAAGTTGAGAGCTGAAGCATCTGAGAATACAAAATAGAGAAAAGTAGGGGAAAAAGGATCGTGATGTCAGGAGCATGTTTAAGCTTCCTCACAACATCCTTACAAAAAGTTGAGAGCTGAAGCATCCGAGAATACAAAATCAATGCCACCAGTCAGCATCATCATTAGTTGGGTGCATTTTATGTGCTAGATGAAGAATCCTCTATGTTCTTCCAAGATTACTTGGGAAGCTTACTGTATAAGCAGGATTTTCCTTCACTGAAAGTTTGACAAGATTTTGCTATAGAAGTTTTTTAAAATTTCTCACTCAACGAATGCAAGAGAAGCAGCATTGTCATAGATTTTTGAGTGAAAGATGGTCATGAATACTTTATCCTCCATAAACATTCTCATTGATCCCATACTCAAGAATGCATTAAACGAAAGTGCCAAAATTTAAAATGGACCCCTGGGGTATGGGAAAAAAATTTTAGCAACAGAAATAGGAGTAACCAAACATAAACATTCTTAGAACTACACCTGTGGATTAAATCCTTGGTGGCAAAAGAGGATAATTTGAATGAAAGGGGAAACCAAATGTCCAGCATAGTATTATTGAGACAAAACATGAGAAAGGTGGGCCTTTGCCAACAACTTGCATATCATATTAGTCAGTTGACGTGTGCAGATGAATTAGAGCAAAATCAAAGTTGGCTATACTTCTTTTCCTTGACAGTTTTCATTCCCAGTCAATCACTTGAGATCTTTGATGTCTATCCAGACTGGTGAAAATATATCTAACAGGTCTAGTCAGTAGCAAACTTCTGATCACCACCTGATGTGCCTAAAAGGTGAAAGCAGGCTGATCAATTCATTGTCCAAATATGAGCTAAGCAGTTTCGCCAGGTCTAAGCATGGTTAGGAAATTTTTCATATCTACGGAGAAAAATCCTTTGCTTCCTAACTGATACAATAATATTGTTTCCATTATGCACACTCTCGATTGATTAATTCAGGAGATTACAAGTTTACAGCTAATTTTAATAACAACCAAGAAGCAGTTAATGAAACAGCACAGATATGTAAACAAACCAAAAAGAAATGCTCCACTTGGCAGTTCAGACTCCGAAAGCCCAGGCAAGCACTACCGTAGGTAAATCAATTTAGACCTTTGACAAAACAAAAGACAAGGCATTCAAAGTAAACATTAGGAGGTTACTGAAGTTGAACCTGGGTATTAATTTTCCTTTTCTTAGAGCCCATTCTACTGAATTATGCTGGAAAGGGATAGCACATGAAAGTACAGACGTGCAAGAAAACTAATTAGGTGCCATAATGGAACCAAAGTATCAAGAGATGAGTACATTTCTTAAATATTGATCACAGTATTGTTCATTTACAGGAACAGTTACAGAGTGAAGTGGAACTCGAAGTAATTGGCAGGATCAATAATCAGGCAGCTTAAGCACAAGATTTTGGCTTTTTCACCCCATAAGGAACCAAAAAGCAGGTCCAACACTTGTATTGATAATATTTGCACATCAACTGGCAATGCAAACACTGTAGGCATGTGAACCTTGACAAGTATACAATTCATTGATTTATATCTTTGTGAGTGATCGTTTAGACAAATCCAACATAACCTTCTGGCCCTTATCTGCCAGCAGCATATAAGCCTTGACAAGTTCCTCCTTGATCATGAATAGCACAGAAGCTGCAAAAACACTTTGTACTATCTTTGTGCTCATACCCTTATAAAATGCTTGCACTCCTTCATAACGGATCATTTTAATGATCGCATCAAATGTACCTGCATTTGAGAGAAGCTTTTGGTAAAACTGGATACTGTTGAAATTAGGATGAAGGGGATACTTAGACCAAATAAAAGGCGAACAATTGCATTGGTCATATCCATATACCAAATAAACTTTAGAATGACGATGCACATAACAGATTGATCAGTGCAGGAACAGCAAACAAAATGTGCTGAAATTAGAGGAGGGACCATTGGCACACTTTTCCTTGCTTAGTTTTGATTCATCACTACTGACACGATGAATTGGGGAATTGCTTTAGCATACCAAAAAAAAAAAAAAGGTTTAGACTGCAATTTAAAAACACAACAGCAACTACTTGACAATTGTTTGTCCCTGCTCAAACTCTCATTTGCCACCAATTTTCTTGCTACGATAATTCTAGCCCCAGGACCTCTACCATCTAAAATAGCATCCAAGGCCATCAATTATCCACAGCATGATCAAAATGACTTGGCAAAGATGATTGACTAGTTGACCAGCTAACAGCAAACTATCTGATTTGCTATTGATCGTACAGGCAAGCATACAGGAAATTTGAAACCCAAACATCATGGAAGAAGGTGTAGGTGTGAATGTACAAAGATTGAATGTCACTACAGGTATATATGCGTATATCTGATCTTGTCAGCAGCATTATTCTGAAAAATCAAGTCACGTCCTAGGCCATGAAACCTATTTGAAGGACAAAATTAATGTCACAAGTATATATAGAAGAATGGCACTCTCACCAACTACAGGAAATTGTGGATCCTCATCTTTCACCTTTCATATTATCAATGTATCCCCTTCAAATGTGTGAAACACACATGAAGAAGACCTTTCATTATATTTCTGCTTAATAAGGTTTGGTAACGAATTTAAGGTATTCCAGCACAGCCATAACTACTTGATCTAGGCAAAAAACAACTTACGCAACGATTATTTTTTCCTTTATCAAACTTTATTAGGGATAGAGTATCAAGCACAGAGATAACGCTAAAATGAAGAGGGACAATAAAACTTGATGTGCTATAAAATGGACCTGTGTATCTCAAAGAAACATTCCCCCCGATCTCCTGTTTTGCTTGCAACCTTGACTGAAAATGCATTAAGGAAAAGAAAAAAAAAAAGAAAAAAAAGATGAGAATTAGAGACAAGCATACCCTCCAGTAGAGAATCATATACCCGTGATGCAATGTTTATCACAGCCTCTAAAAAGTGGAGTATAGGTGGATAGTGTTGAAACATCTGACCAAGAAAACAAGCAGATAAAGAATCCAGCAGTACTTGACATATTTTTCCTTTTTACTCAGCAGATAAGCAATGAGGAATGCCACAGCAGCGCATAAGCTACTTGATCAGTGATTAGAGCTTACACGAAATTTTAACACACCGCACGCACGCATGCATAGAGATAAGTGAAACACAGAAGAATAAGTGAAATATAAGTCAGGACTCAGGTCATTATGCAAAGAGTTTGAATTATTACCTTCACAACTAACAGAGGGTATGTTGAAACAGTTGCACATAAGCTACTTGATCAGTGATTAGAGCTTACTCGAAATTTTAACATACCACATGCACGCATGCATAGAGATAAGTGAAACACAGAAGAATAAGTGAAATATAAGTCAGGACTCAGGTCATTATGCAAAGAGTTTGAATTATTACCTTCACAACTAACAGAGGGTATGTTGAAACAGTTGCCCCGAGTTTTGCCAAAGCCCCCAACAAGAAGACCTATTTGAGAAAGGGTCACAACTATCTATTTTACACAAGGGAGTTGATTTGACATCCATTGACCATATGATAAAAGCAACTTAAATATGGTGTTACGAGCATAAGTCTATGATCCCAAACAAGGATTACGTACCTCCAAAGCATTCACATTTTTCAATCCCTTCTTACTAGCGGAATGCTTTGCTCTCAAGTGCTTTAAGGAGGTTTCATAGATCATGAATTGGATTGATGGATTGCAAACCTATCAACAAAAGGTCTCGCTTACACAAAAATGACAGTAGCATCCTGAATAAGAAGAGCGAAACATTTCCATCCATTTTAGTGCTAATTTAATAGACTGACCATAATTAATGTTGGAATAATACCCTTCCAGAATCCCGCAACACCTGCTTCCCTGTGCACCTCTTGAGCCTATGAAAAGTAAGCAGACTTAAGCATGGGACATCGTTGACAATACTTAAATAAAGAAATTACAAATGCGAGAAAATACTTAAACAATCATTTACACAGAAATCAGCTGGTATTTGCACTTTCAAAGGAATATTTTTATAATATTAAATTCCCAGACAACATCACAAACAATATTTTTCTTCGATGATGAAGATTGTGCTGTGACCAAGAGTGTGCACATGCACGTATCTGTCTGTGTGCTCTTGATAAAAGGACTTCCCTGAGTTTTGCACAGAACTCTGTCAAGAGGAGTTCTTTTCATGCTTGTTAGCTGTCTCATTATCTTAACAGAGTGACAATAGATCAACAGCCTTGCTCCAAATGGTTGACCGGCTCTATAGGTAAAAATTTCTTTAATCCGATCTGAAGTCTTTAAATTTTATTGTCCCTCAATCAAATGTCTAAAATAAAATTAGAAACTAATGAAATTCTAATATATTTTTTTGTCAGGTTAAATTCTTCGGTTTGACCAAAAAGTTACCCTTTGACCAATTTTATAAAAATTCGAAATTTAAAGGTCTAATTCTACATGCCTATGCAAAATTGACACATATACGCAATTGAAATACTAAGGAGACTAATCTAAGTTTTGGTCAAGAAACAAGACTCGCCGTGGTTGGGAATGATGAACCTCGAATTTTCTAAATTAGACCATCGGGGAGCACATATAGGGTTATGGATTACACTGGAAAATCGATACTGGAGCACATGAAATTGTGCAAGAATTTAAATACATTGCAATGTTTAAATGAGAGCAGGCATTTAAACTATAAGGCACCAATATCTATGCAAGCATATTTACATCGGGAAGTGGTTTGCATGACCATCCTGCAAAGTCATTATCAATTCATGTTTCATTTATAGTAAAAATGGTAATTTCCATTTAAGTGACTATATTGGATGCAGTCAGATGATGAAGTAAGAAGACCAGCACATAATCTCCATCTTAGATGATGCGTCCAACAAGAGATTAGGAAAGAAACTTGGCACTGCATTCAATATGAGAGCTAAAGAAAGAAAAGGAAAGGTTTGCCGGTGATCATGAATGATAGTGATGGAAAAGCATAGGATTAATGTAGAGGTGGATATACAGAAAATACCAACCGCCTGAAGAGTACCATATGGACGAGGTTTCACTGATTCAAGTTCAGTCAATTTATCATGTAAAGTAGATTCTTCCCAACCCCTTTCCAATGCTTCAGCCAATAGAGCTTCCTTCTTGCCCTCCATTATTTTTCTTTCTGCTTGAGTATGCGTCTACACACTCAAATAACAAGGAAATATTATGAGAACTATATTTAGCTAATGCACCCTCAAACATATATCATGATTTTAAACCAAAAACCTCATGAAAACTCTCTCTCTCTCTTTCTCTCTCTCTGTCTCTCTGTCTGTCTGTCTGTCTCTCTCTCTCTCTCTCTCTCTCTCTCTCTCTCTCTCTCTCTCTATATATATATATATATATATATAAGCATAATTATAGTCTTAGAACCTGATAAAAGGAGCTTGTACTTACTGCATAAGCAATTGAGTTCATTGTGTTTTATCTCTGACATCTAAGAAACTAGCATTTTAGCAAGAAATTCATGCTTCTAAACAGCATTATCTTCCCCCGAGAACTCTATTTCAGCACGAGTATGCCAATCACATGCATATCAAGGCCACCAATAATGATGGATCGGGTAAAATAGAAGGCAGTGGAAGATGCCATACAAGACAGACTATCAACTAACTGACAAGAAATCATAAGATTTCCATTAGGATTATTCAACACAAATTTTTTATATATTCATTAAAAAGACTTCCAATTATAAAACATAAAAAAAAGGATGTCCTTTTTACTAATTTTGTCAGCTGGATACTCAGTGCTCGTTTGAATGAAAGTAAAAACAGTCAGCATGCAGAATCACAAGTTCTGGATCCATACAGTGCTACAAAATATTGACAAGTGAAGGATATCGAAAGATTTTTTTTTTTTTTTGGTCAGAGGATATCGAAAGATGAGGGACCAAATTAGTTGAATACCAATCTCATATGCAAGAATTCTATTCTAGACCTCTATATAGTGACCATAGAATAAAGTGAATGAAGAATTGAAGGCACCTGCATCCGAGTGACGAGAACCCAGATAGGAATGGTCAGTAACACATTCAAGGACCTGCAAAAATAGGTATAAGAGGTGACACAAGAATTTTGTTGGAGGAACATGATCCAGTTACGTGATGGATGAACCAAAGCAAAGTGCATCTCCCAATAAGAAGGGCATTGGTATGATCAAACTTGCCATCCATGCCCCCAAAAAAAAAAAAAAAATTGGAAAGAAATGCTTAATAATTATGAGAACTGACTACTCACCCAGCAATAGCCGCCACAACAAGCCAAGAGAACATGCCAACAGTTCCATCCCCACGGCCTTTCTTCTTACGAGCAGCGGCAATCGCCTCAGCTCTGTTTTTGAAAACCTGATAGAAATAGTAGTATACTCCCTGGCAGTATCAGAGAAAATAGTTAAGAGTCAACAAGAAAAGTTGTGCGATGGAAATAATGGAAATATAATAAAAGTGCCTCCACTTATCAATCTAATAGTACCGAGGTGCTTGTCATCATCGTTCTCTTGTTTTCCAATATCAGCAAAGTGTTTCAGCAATCAGACGCAAAGACTTTTCCGAGTGAAGCTTTTGCCATTATAAACAGTTAAACAAGCCTAAAAACAGCTAGCCGATATCACGGGGATCAACCATAATCTATATTCACTCGCTCATCAAATCACAGAAATCTCTTCGGACACTGTCCAGGAGATATGACTAATGTCTTTCTTATTCCACTAATCCAATGCCACTGGCACCAACAACAAGCTATGATGTAATTTGTGCAAACTAACAAATCAGACCTCTCCCCAACACTCGGTCTTAAGCAACTTCAAAATTAACCTGAAGCAACACTTGCTTAATGAGCAAAATCCTCTTCGCGAAAGAACTTTGCAAATGCATCACCTACCACAGCGACGACATAATAACAAGCTTGATCCGTACCTGCGAAGCCGCGGTGCCGAACAGAGAAGGCTTGAGTCCGCTATACAGTCCGCCCCAACCTTCCGTCTTGAGAACCTGACATCAAATGGCGAAAATCCTATCACCGTCCGCACGCTCACTAACCGGAGCCAACCGCCATTAACGAAGCTTCCAAAACGACGAAACCTGGAGGATCTGAAGGAGAGTGCCGGCCGCAGGCCGCGTCTGAGCAGGCAAAGCCTTCTTGTCGGCGCCGCCGAGGCCTTTCTTCGCCACTCGCTCGGTCTGCTGCCGCGTGTTCACCTGCCGCCGTTCCAAAAGCCGATCGATACCACTCCGTCACCGTGTACGTAAAACGCAGACAGAGAGAGAGAGAGAGAGAGAGAGAGGGAGAGAGAGAGCGAGAGAACCGTCTGGAGAGGATAGGTGATGATCTGAGCAATGATGCCGCCTCCGGCGCCGGCGAGGCCGTTGGCGACGGCGTTCGACATTGGCGATCGATTCCGGCGGAGAGCTTTGAAGTGAGGGAGCAGCTGAAAATATCTTGTATCTCTGGAGTCAGGCCAAGCTCGCTGACGCCACTGTTCAGATTCTTGCTTAATTTCTCCGTCGAAAAGGTTTCCTCTATCGGCACGGGCATCGAAAAGCGCAATCTTAGAGCCTCTTTATGGAGGTAAAATCAAATGGATAAACGCGTGACCGTTGCTAATCTACTGTGGACTTAAATGACAGTTTTTGGACTGCTTTTGATAATAATAGTTTACTTTGATAGGACGTGAGTCACAAATTCTTAAAAAAATAAATTGTTAATAATTTATTAATTAATTTTTATGATCTAGAATAAATTATCGTAAATTGTCATCTAATTATTTCTCTAAATCATTTAATTTTATTTTAATATGACGACAAACTCTAAACTAATATATTTGTAATAAATTTACTACAAATTACTTTTTTCACCATAAAAAACCTCAAATTAATACACTTTGTGATAAATTTACCTCTCATTAATTTATATTAAATTTTATAATTAGATTGTTAAGTTAGATGACATATGACAATAAATAAATAGACCAATTTAAGTTTTTACCCTTCGTGTGTCTAGTTTCTAGTTTTTCCATTGTATTAATCCTTTTTTTTCATCGATCATTTCCTATTAGTTTTTCTTTTGTCGATCAATTTTGGCTAACATGGACCGTCAGAAAAAAAAAAAATGATATGAATGCTAGAATACCCGCTCAGTACTATCATGGGGCCCCAAATTAAACAACTTAAGGAAAGGTGGATCGAGAGAGAGACGTGGCCCATCACGACAGCCATGACCCCGTGCTCGAGCTCCGATAGTGGTAACCATGGACATTCAAGCTCAAGTTTGCGAACATCGTGACCGCTCAAGTTCATGGCCATGGCTGCTCGATTTAAGCTCTCAAGGTAATCATGGCAACGAGATCTTTTTGAGCCACGAAGCTTCGGGGAGTTCAAGCTCGAGGCCATTGCCGCTCGATTGGTGGTCATAAGTGAGTGCGAATCATAGTTTCTCATTGCCATATGTGTAAAGTTTCGGTAGTTTTTTATTTGGTCAGATTTGAAGAAGAAGAGAGAGAGAGTCAACGTTGAAAAAAAGAAAAAAAGAAAAGAAAGGGATAGATCCAGATTGGCGAAGAAAGAACAACGATCCACTTCAGAAAATGGTTACTTACGTTCAAAGTCATGTAAGCAAATTTCTATACCGAATCTACACATGGATGACAATGACACTTTAAAAAGTATAAGGAAGGTTTTAAGGGTAAAAAAAATTGTAGGACGGTCTGATTTTTAGCAAAAATAAAGAGATCACTGATGACATTATTTCTAAAAGAAAGATAGAGAAAAATCTCAAGCCTAATGTCTCTTTAAAAGTTAACACAAGATTTTTCACTTGTCACGATATATTTAGATAAAAACATAACAATTCTACATCACCTGTTTTCCAATAACGGAAATTAAGAAAAGAAAACAATTCACGTCACAATATGGTCAATTGTGCTCTCGACAAATTCCATCACCCGATTGACGTAGGGACGGTGAATGGCACCTCTTAAAAAGTATAGGGAAGGTTTTTAAACGTAAAAACAAAAAACAGAGCGACAGTTCTGATAGTCGAGCGACAATATCGGGACCAATAGTGGTATAATTTCTAAAAGAAAGAAAGAGAAGGGAGGAAGACGAATAAACAATTTACTAGGCTAATAAGTTAATAGCCACTTTTGTGGTGTAAAAAAAATGAGCGATTAAAAGACCAACAGAGTTACATTCTTTCTTCTTTTTTTGTCAGAACATTGTATTAAAATAAAATTGTGACAAAGAATATTCTAATCTATGGATAGGTGTAATAGTTTAAATTTCCATAGTTAATTGCTTAATAAAATTTAAATAAATTCAATACTATCATTGGACTTAAACTCTATTTGTTTCGTCGAAATGAATGATTTGAAAAAATAGTTTACTAGAAATGATCGCTTGAAATATTTAATCAATGAATTTTTTTTATTATTAATAATATTTTATGTCTCAATACTTTTATAAATGATGAAAGAATTTTTCATTTATTCATTTTGGTAAGTGATATTAATAAATATTTTTAGGAAGTTTTTTTTCCAAATCAGTCGTATTCTACAAAACAAACAGAGCGTTAGGATGTATTTGTTTAGGTGAAAGCTTTATGATAAAGACTTGTCGTGCTAGCATTTTTCTGAAAAAAATGTTTTTCCCTTTTTAGGTTAAGGAATTCATTTTTGCTTTTAAGCATATAATATTTCCTTTGACTATAAATGGTTTTCTCATTGATCGATCATTTTCAGTAAATCAAACATGTAAAAGTACAGTAAAACAATTCGCAAAATTTTTTTTACTCAGACAAACACACCCTAGTATGATTATTTTTCCTTTGCCTCATGCTTTGGTTTTTTTCCTTCCTATCAAAGCACGACTCTGGTTGAACAAGAGGAAGAGTAGTGCCATCAGAAAAAGGGGTGTGGTTATGAAAAGGGGCGGTGACTTCACAAGAGTCCGAACTTCTACTCGTCGTGGAATTGAGAATCTAATCTTTTTTGCTGGATCAAGTACCTCAGCTTTTAAAATTAGACTCAATGATAGTCTCCGTTAATTAAGTACCCTATCACCTAAATTAGATGGCCTAATTGGGTTAAATTTATCACAAGGACCGCCAAAACACATTATTTCTTCCATTCCAACAGCTAAAAAGATCTTCTCCATTTCTTGTTTCATTTTCATTTTTTCTCCATCCTCCTACTTCATCCATAGCTGCTCTTCTTCTCTCTCTTCCCTGGTTGAACATCGCCACCATGGCCACAGCCACTAACCAACCCGCACACTAGCGGCATGATCACTATCGGCACCACACGCGCTCGACTCCCCTCTGTCCTTCCTCTATCGCTGAGCTCCAAAGGATGCCATGTGCTTAGATTTGCGGTACAAATTAAGGAGAGAAACGGAGGAGAGAATGCTGTTGTTCAGAGCCGAGTTATGAAGCCATTGTTTAAGTGGTGATAGTGGTGGCCCTTTCCTGTGAAGCTTAGGCAGAAGGCGAAAAGGCCTCTTTTCAAGGGTGAGCCATTGCCACCCTTCTAACATGGAAGAAGGAGATGAGGGGTTCAAATCTCCGCCTTCTTAGGGGGGAATGGGGTGGAGACGTGTAAGTTTTAGGAGTGGGTTTCGACTCCCACGCCCTGTAAGAGGTAGGGCAAAAGTCTGAGAGTGAGTGTAGAGTAGGACTGATAAAAAAAAAAAGGGCGAGCCATTAATAAGATATCACTCTAGAAGAGTTAGAATTCTAACAATATATCGAATCTGAGATTAAGGGACAATCTCGGATAGATAGGGTGCGTTTAGTAACGTTTGTTTAAAAATTGTTTCAAAACAAAATAGAAAAAAGTGTTTCATTTCAAGGAATAATTTTTGAACAAAAAAACGCGTTTGGTAAACTTATTCCGGAAATAAAAAATGAACAGAAACACGTTTGGTAAATTTGTATAATTTTTTTATTTATTTTAAAATTTTTAATATTTTAATTTTATTTTTTCTATTTTCTTTCTTATTTTCTTATTTATTTTTTTCTTTTTTTCTTTTTTTTTTTGGTAGGTCGTTGGCCTCGGCCATGGCCGGCGACCGCCGACGAGGGCCGACAAATTTTGCTCACCATGGCGAGGCTTGCCGGCCTCGCGAGGCCAAGCGTCGCCGGCCCTTGGTGAGGCCGAGCCTCGCTAGGGGCTGACAATGCTCGACCTTGCCAGCCCTCGACGGTTGGTTGCTGGCCATGGCCGAGGCCGGTAAAAAGAAAGGAAAAAGAAGAAGAAAAGAAAAAGAAAAAAGAAAAAAGTGTTTCTAAATTTTGTTCCAGAAATAAGAAACAACTTTTTTTGTTTTCTTGTTTTTGTTCTAAATATATTTCTAAACAAAAAAATAATTTTGGAAAAAAACGCACACAAACGCATTGCTTCTTTTTTTGTTCCCGCGAACAAAAAAAAAAAAATGTTCAAAAACAAAAAAAGAAATGCAAACAAACAGGCCCATACCTTTTATGATCACAAGCCTCCCAAAAACCAATGGAGGATTGCAAAAGTTTTCTTGGGCTAAATAGGGATCGTTTAGCCAAGTTTCGATAGTGGCTGTTGGTAACGGTGGTGATGGTGAGTACCACATGGTATCTTGTGCGCGGGCATGTGGGCGTACACGGCCGTGCGCGCGACAGAGGACCCGAAGATGACTACGGTTACTTGCTTTGTCAACTTGGATGGTACATTTCAATGGCAGCATTCATAATAGCACTTAACCTATTCACTAGCCTGGTGGGCCATAGGTCCATGGATTCTTTCGAGGGCCACCAGGCCCGTCCACACAAAATGGGCCGAAGAACATTTTTAGGCCGATTTAGGCAAAGTTAACTAGTTTTATCGGCTAGATTAGGCCCTTGTTGGCCCGCCCGAGCCTGATAATTTCATACATCAACATTTAATTAAGGGCAAGTCTTGGTCGACGAAGTAGAAGGACTTCACCCAAGCTCAAGCCTATCCACCGATCACTTTTAATGAACGTTTTAAAAGGTTATTCAATGAAATAAGTACCACAACACCAATGTGTAATATTTTTAATGCACCCCTAAGTCTTTTATGCAGCCCATTTAAAAAGATCGGTTAATTAATCGAGAGAAAAAATATTGGTTTTTTTAAGTGACGAAATTTTGATCTTTGAATTACGTTTGATCGTATGAACATTCCTATCAAAAAGATGCATGTTAGATTGGATAGATATGAGATTTCTAATATGTTATTCAATGTTCAATAAAAATACAGATATCTAAATTAGATTGAATATCAAGCGTTTAGATGAACTAAATGTCAACATAACAGCTCTCATAAATCCCACGCATTGTCCCCACATCCTCCTCTTTGCTCATGCTAGATAGAATGTCGATTGTTTAGATCTCCGAGTCCTCCCTAATATTTTAGCTACTTGAGCAATCGATAACAATTGGTTTCTCCTCCATCTGCATCGACAACTTGCAATCGTCAACAGTCATTAGTCGCCACCTATGCCCTTGTAGCTGGCGCCAAGGCAACGAACGAAGGTACAGTGAACAAAGGCATAACTGCTCGTGTCAGGAAGGTGTGTAAGACATGAGGACAACGATTGTTGCGCTATATCTGGACTGGACAATAGCTGGTGTGCCAGATCTAGCAACGAAACTCCTTCGCGGCCGAGATCAAGTTGAGCTTGTTACCAGTTACCACGACGAGATGAAACTTGGTGGGAGACCATGGATGGCAACGAAGGCTGTGAGTGTCGGACATGACTGGGCACAAGGAATAGAGAAGAGAGATGAGTATCCTATTCAGTTTTATCCCACTCTCAAATGGGATTATTTTATTTTGATCCTGGCTAAATGCACAAAAGCCTAAATGGACGGATGAGATTTCTTGCCAGTCCAGTGGTCTATATTTTGACATAGGCCCGCACTCAGGGTATCAAAGAAGTGCCCTTCATCCCAATTCCCAACCCCTCGCTCTCTCCTCGATTAGCATCGTTCGTTCGTCCATCTTCGTCTCTCTCCCTCGCGTGCAGGTGCTGAACGGTATGTTATCCGCTTACCATGGAAAATTCCGGAAACAATTCAATCTCGTCAGTTCCGTGGTGATTGCTTTCTGAGGATCTACCGTTCTTTCAGCTTTATTTCGATGATCCCCTATCGTGCTGATGACGGTTTCTATGCTTCCTGTGTTGTGACTCGCGCACCAAGTATTCGACGAATTGCACCCTTATCTGTTTGAAGCTCTTCTTCTTTTGCCTTCCGCCCCCTTTTTTTTCTTTTCGCTGCTATGGGGCGTGAACTGTTTCTGTGATGGCATATTGCTGGGCTGTTCACCTTATAAGAAAGAAAGACGTGAAACGTTCTTCTGTTCCCAACATTATAGGACCTAATTCCTTGGAGCGAAAATGCGAGCCCCACTTGGTCGCGTTGCTCTAAGCACCAGCCAGGCCCGATTATGGATTATTAAGAAACATGACGAGATTCAAATTTGGAGATCTTTTAGCACCTTTGTTTTCTTTTCCCTTGAGAGTGTTTTTTCATTTGCCCATGCTTGTGTATGTCTCTGTGGACGATGCCAATCGTTTTTAACTCTCTTTCGCGGTCAGAGGCTTCATTGTACTGAAACGTGACTTCTTTGTAGGTGGCTCAAAAGCCTAGTCCTGGAAAGCAAACATTGGTCAGACAGGCAGCTTGACTGTGCTCGAAAAGATCACGCAAAGAAATTTGAATCGACCCCCTTATAAATAGTGTCCAGTTGACTCCTGGTCTGGCAATATCGTTACTTGTTAGACATCTATTCTTGGGGGACAGGATCATAGAAAAACAGAGGTATGAAAGTGTTCGACGCCCATTGCCACTTGCAAGACCCAAGGGTCTGGCATATGGCACCGAAGTTAATTGAGTCGGCCCTTCAGTCTGGTGTTGTTAAATTTGCGGTGAATGGAACCCATGAGAAAGACTGGCATTTGGTGAAGCAAATGAGCGACGACTATCCTTCTACCATTCCAAACTTTGGACTCCATCCTTGGTTTGTCGCCGATAGAACCCCTAACTGGTTCCAAACATTAAGGCAATTTTTTGAGGCCACTCCTTGTGCTGCAGTGGGAGAGATTGGTTTGGACAAAGGGTCTCATGGGAGGAATATCGATTTCAACGATCAGGTCGAAGTGTTCCGGAAACAGCTCGAACTTGCAAAAGAGTTGAATAGACCGGCATCGATCCATTGTGTCCGAGCATTTGGTGATCTTCTTCAGATATTGAACGAGGCAGGGCCTTTTCCTGCTGGTGTCATCCTCCACTCTTATTTAGGTTCCGCTGAAATGGTTCCTCAGTTTGTTCAAGTTGGAGCTTATTTTTCATTCTCAGGATTTCTCATGTCCATGAAAGAGCAGAAGGCAAAGAAGATGTTGAAAGCAGTTCCTTCTGAAAGAATTTTACTGGAAACAGATGCGCCAGATGCATTGCCAAAGAATCCTGCATTTGTCATCGATGATGATGCTCATTCAAGTGTAAGTCAGGCTGATGAAGGGGGCACTGAATCTACATCTTTGATGGAATCTCTGAATCATCCGGCAAACATTCATGCGGTGCTTAATTATGTGGCATCCTTGCTAGACATGCCTCCAGAAGATCTTGCGGAGCTCAGCTGTAAAAACACAGTGCATTTATTCTCCTATGAAGGTACGAAGCTGGACAAGATATAGTTGCCAGCGAGGGTCACAGCCCTCACCTAGTAGCTGGGGAGGGCTTGGTGGGCCTTGCCGGCCATTGCTAGGAATCCAAGGTGAAAGAGCAGAGGGCCATGCCGAACAACTGGCATCCACGTTAGTACTGAGGCTGGATGGACCAAATTTGTACTAATGTGAAAATGTGTAGGATTGAATTTATTTAATTGAAAGGTTTATGACTGAATTAATACAAATACTATGGGTTTAAGATTTTTTTTGGTACTTTTTCCCCGTGGTCATATAACAGAGTCAAGAAAATGCGTTACCATGCCAATGGCACATTGGAATGTTACATTCCTTTAAAATCCTGAAAAGAATGCGTGTCCACATTCTGCAAAGAGTCTCAAGAAACCAAGTGATTTTTATATTAACTTCACCCTCAAATTGCAGATCAAAGCATTGAAGATTTAGCTGGATCAGCAAACGTACGTCTTCCGAAAGCTTTACATGGATATGTGATAGGGACAATAATGCATCTACACACTATTTGATCAAGCACTGCACTCATTCTACAGACCAGAGTCCAGTATCAGCAAATCCAGTGTCCAGCGTGCACATTAAAGTTGTATTAAAGCAGGACTTTTGATTAACCAACTAGAGAGTTTGTACAATTGACATTTGACTATGCTTGAGAATCTTCAGGTCCAGAAGAGAAGACAAGCATTCCTCATTTGAAGATACCCATCCACAAATTCCGCTTTTCACCTCGCTCCTGCCGGCAATTAAATCTTTCATCCAAAAATAAGTTTACTAGAAACAGTCATCATCCTGCCACTCCTTTTCTTTTTTGGGACAAAATACTGCCGATCTTGTTAAATATGTCTGTCTTGAAGCCAAGCCAAGCTTTTAACAATCATTTTACTTCCACAATGACCATGCTAATCTGAGTTAAACTATTTGGCAAAATGAATAGTAAAATGGATTGGCGATAGGTTGTTCATTTATATAGTGCAATTTGAGTACTGCAAGATTTTTCTGTTTTTTGGTCATTGAGAGGAGGGAGAGGAGAAAAAGGGGAGGGGGGCGCGCCTTGGAGGATTTCAAAGCCTCAGAAAGAAGTTCTTCACTGTCAGGACCACTGACACAATAGTACGCACAGAACCACTGATACAATAGTAGATGGAGTTTGCAAGAGACTTGCACACTCGTCCAGGTTTGAGCTAGGGGAATTTCGCCGTGTACACTGAACCCTGAGAAGTTGGTTTAGAGGCATCCTCTTCACCCTTCTTCCTATCATAAGTCCCTAACAATGGAATAGTGCTCTATTATCTTAAATTGAGATCAAGTGAGTGGTCATTCAGAAAAATAAGCCAAGTATCCGCAATATGCTTAAAGCATGCGGGTTTGTTGATTAGCAAAGTTCAGTTCATCCAATTTTCTCAGCCAAGATGCCACTCTTTCTAAAACACTAAAATTGACATTGAATAAGCATCATCTGATCTTTCAATCAATGAGTCTAGAAAGGCAGCTATAGAGACCCACATGTAAGTTTTGAACTTGGCAATCATTTCCAAGTTATCAATCAAGCAAGCATGCTTTGGAGGAAATGATTCATAAGTCAAAAAGACAATGAAACTTACCATGTTCCACTCAATTTTATTCAAATATGTCCATCAAAGTTGATTGACGGTAAAAACATTGATCATGAATACAAAGTTTAAACCTACATCCTTCTGGCTACAAACATTGAAAGTGATTGAAAATAAATACGTAAAGTTGTCGCCAAATACTACAAGATAAACTTTGTCTAAAAGAAATTTGGCCAAAAAATAATAAAAAGTGCTTTGCTTGAGGAATCATATTCTTCTACCAGTACAGTTCAAATTAACCACCGAAATGTATTTAATTTAAATTTGGTTAAGAAAAAGGAGGTATGTTTCTCTGATGATTCACTCGTTAACTCTTAGAGCCACTCACTGATGATCTTAACCTGTTCAAGAATTAGACACCGCTCTTGTTCATGCATGCAATCTGCAAACTGTTTTGAAGTGTTTATAACTTAGTCAACCATTTTAGATGAAGGACTGACAGAAATTCTCCCATTCATCATGACAACAACATTCTCCTGGCTAAATAATGTGTTTTAATCATGTAAACGTTGTTTTAGTCCCTATGGTATCATAGAGTTACAGTCTACCCTTGAGTAACGCCCCTGAATCTCTATTACCCTCCATCTAATAATTTCATTCCGCAAATATCTCCATGAACACAGCTTATCCCGTATTTGGTCATAAACAAACTCATCAATTAATACTTTACTTTCTCATACACTAATCACAGAAGATTTAATAATTATGAAATGATGTATAGACTTCTTTCTTGCTGATTATTAGACCATCATCTAACTTGGAGCACAACAGAAATTAAGGTCAAGATACATCAAATCACGGTGTTGGAACAGCCAGAACTGAAGCATCAATTGGCAAATCAACATCCTAAGATGGATTCATTAAACTTGACAAGCAATTAACAATGAGTTTTCTTACAGAGTAGAAAATTTTGTCAGAATTACAGTAACGACAATATTATGAAGCCATTCAAAATCAATATCCTCCGCAGACTAACCCAACTACAACTAGATAGCAGATACACCATGAATTCTAATATCAGTAGCTAGTCCCGATTATCACCAATTGAAAGTAGTTAAATTTCTTGCTTTAATAAGTAAGTAGACCTGAAGTGTAAAAAAGTACCACCCAAAAGAAAAGGACAAGAATTTTAAGGTTTTGTAGGGGGCGTTTGTTTTCGTTTCTTTTTAAAGATTTTTAAGGTTTTGTAGTTAATTGAAGCTTCCACATGTTCAAAACACATTCACCCAAAAAATTTGCAAACCATTCTCGGTCCATGATTGTTCAGAAGCCAAAATTTATGACCAACCTTTTCAACCAAACAAGCAAAATTCCATGGCCAACTCTCTTACTGGAAATGATTAAATGATCAAGACTTTTCATGATCGTGCAACTACCACTAATATGATGTGGAACAATGCTGACTAGATATTAGCCACTAAGGAAAGTCATCTCAGAGTTCCTTGGTCATCACCATATAGATGAGGACAGGTTTAACCAATATGAAAAGAAGATCAACTAACTATTGCGGGCAAAAAAATAATCAACAGATGATGGTCTACATTAGTATTACTCTAAGTGGCTCTACGTGGGAATCCAGCGACGTAACAGTGGTTCTACACTGAATCTGCTGTTTGACATCTTTTCAACGTTCTCACTGAGATAAGTCAGCTCATGCTAATAGATTTATAATAAACATGTCACATACAATCTATTGGAAAACCATGAGTGGATACAATTTCACATATCTGCCATGATTCAAGTCCAGAAGTATATATTACATTGCACCAAAATTCTGCCCGAGGAAAAAGCTTCGAAATTTGAAGCATTTCAACATCATCCCAATCTGTAGGTAATGTAAACCATCCATAGGAAATGGTGCACTCCATATTCATCTTACAGAATCTCTGTGCTTCCAAGTAGAGGTGTTAAATGGGTCCACAAACCCATTTATAGACTCATATTTACTTAAATGGGTCGTTAATGGGTCGGGCTTATTTCTTAAGACACTCGTTAGTGGGTTTTAAAAATAAAAGAACTAAATTACTTGGGTCTTAAATGGGTCTATTTTGTACCCATTTAAAACCCATTCCCCAACCCATTGAAGATGAACCAGCGACCCACGATTCCTTTTCGCTTTCGATTCATCGCCAGTGCGCCTCCTCCATCGCCCGCCGCCGCTCGCCGCTCGCCGCTCGCCGCCGCCTATCGTCGCCTCGTCGCCTCGTCACCGCTCGCCGCCGCCCATCGTCGCCTCATCTCCACGATCAGTCTCGCGGATCAGCTGGACTAAAACCCTAAAGGCAGGACTCGTCTGCTCGCTGCGAACGGCTCGCGGAACCATCGTCGGAGGACGGAGCCGCTTAGCTCGTGGAACCAACTTATTGAGCGGCAGAGAGGGTAATCTCTTCTTTTATGGCTAATAATTTGAGAGACTATGGTGGCACATTTTGTAGCTCGTGTTCCTTGGCTGTTGCCCTTCCATTCAATCCTGGCCTTCGCCAAGAGACTGATTGGAACCTCACCCGCCGCGCCCCCCCCTCTGCTTTTAGCTTCAAGCTTGGATCAGTTCGGCCCTCGTGATCGTGTGTAATATAGAGGGTGTGCGGGTATATAGATGTTCTTGATCGCGGTCTGCCTCGTGGGTTTATGACTTGTTTTAACTGAAATGATATTTGGTTTTTTGCGGGAATCTGGATTTGGAACAGAGCACGATTTAAGAGCTTGCTGATTAGCTAACCTTTGTGCTTATGTTTTATGGACATTATGTTTCATGGTCGGTGTGGTAGAAAGAGAAGATGGGTTTGTTGGGTAGGACAAAATGATGCTGCCTACGTTTTGCCCAATTTTATTGAGATAATCTCGAGGTAGCCTTAGCGAGCAATGCTTAGAGATATTGAGCAGTCTTTCTCGCTTTTGACTTGGCTTCCATGAGTTTTGCTTGTCAATGTCTATAGTTGTCTCTGTTCAATTCCATCGTGTTCTAGTCTTTAGAAGAGTTTCTCAGGATTTTTTTTCTTTTTGTAGGTTGTAAACAGAATCAGTGAGCAGATAATCGAGGAACTTCAATTTGATCAGACGTCAGAGTCACTTTCAAGAGGTATAATTGGATTATGCAGTGATGCCACTGCTGGGTTGTTTTATGCCTATGACCAGAATTCCATTTTCCAGGTTTGGTCTTTATGACAAGCTCATCTCTTTTATATCCGGCATCTGTGCCCTACTCTTCCATTTAGTTTCCGGGTATGAATCCAGGTGTCAGTTAATGATGAAGGACGAGATATGTGGAAGGTGTATCTGGACATCAAGGATTATGCTGCAGCTTTAGTAAATTGTCGTGACCAGCTTCAACGCGACCAAGTTTATCTAGTTCAGGTCACACCTCATATTCTTGTTGTGATATATGTGATCGTTACATCCAAATATGAAGATAGAGTGTTAGCTGCTCTTCCTTTTCCAATAAATTTGGATAGTGTATGATCTCATGGGTCTGGTGCAGGCTGAAGCAGCATTTGCCTCCAGGGAGTTTCTCAGAGCAGCATCCTTCTTTGCAAAAGTAAGTTCTCTGATTCATGAAAGTATTTGAAGTCTGAAATACTTTATTTAATAAGGTTTTACTTGATCAATATCATAATCCACTTGGAATAATTCTGAACCATTTGTGATGCATGAAATTCTCCGATAGATATCACAAGACTTTCCCTATGTAGCTATAATCTATACTCTCAACAGTACTTTTAGCGGTTGCAGTGAATGTTTTCAATACATAGTACCTGCTGTACACAAAATTCTGGAAGTCGTCTTCTTTCAAGCATAGATAAATGGTATTCCATAGGAATTTAAACTGGTATATGGGAATCCCCAAGGTCATTGTGGTATCTGTTATATGCGTTTTAGTCATCCTTGTCTGGTTTATTCTGGAAAAGCCTGTCCAATGGACAAGTTGAGAACATTATGATGGAATACACTTGCGTATTCCTAAGAAAATACTGACAGGCAAATATTTTGCAGATAAACTACGTATTATCATTCGAGGAGATCACACTGAAATTTATTGGCGTTGGAGAACAGGTTATTGCTGGTGTCTGAACTGTGCATTACTATTTTGTCTCCAGTCATGGCAATGTCATGGAGTTTTTCTGGATAATGAATTTATTCCTTTCTAGTCTGGTCTTCTTTTTTACTATGTTTCTTTCAGCCTGCATCAGACATTCTGTCTTCATCTTTTGCAGGATGCTCTGAGAACTTTTTTGTTAAGGAAGCTCGATAATCTTACCAAAGATGACAAGTGCCCAATCACCATGATTTCAACTTGGACTACTGAACTGTACTTGGACAAGGTTTTGCTTCTTTGCCTCAATTTTGTGATTTCATCTCTTTCGGCTGTGCTTAGCCATTTGGAATTTTTCACTAGTCCATTGTGGAAAAGAATTATTCTGATATATTATTCTTCAATAGTAGCTATACTTTTTGAGCATCCATCCTCTGTGCTATGTTGATTAAAATTTAAGTGATTGATTTCATCAGTAACCTGTAATTGGTTATCATATTTCTTGATGTTAGAAGTAGTTGGCGATTGGTTCGTAGGGTTGGTCTGCTCTGCCGTGACTTGATAGATTTGGGGTAATCCTATCATCTAGTAATTATCTTGGAACTTTAATCTTGTTGGAGGCTTACAATGCACCATTTTTTGCGATGTTTTTCTCATTATCTGCCTGTGAGCAGAGGTGATCTTTGTTATAAAATTGTCTGGATATCTCTGCTACTTTGTGAGGTCAAGTACTGCAGTTGAACTTCATTTTTTATTTCCCTTACGCGCAGTTCGCTCTACCGCTGGTGGTGACCGCTTTGTGAGTTACTTGTCCAAGGACAAGATTGGCGCGAGCAGGCTTGGCGTCAGGGAGGGAGAGCCGGATCCAGTGGAGTTGCAGCAGGTGGTATCTTCCGAATAGAGAATTGTTGCGGTTCCTCAAGCTTAGGCCCAGAAAGTTCTAAAAGATGTTCTGTCAATATGTTCAATAGCTTTCTTCCTTATCTGGGGAAATGGTTTGTCCTTTTTGTACAACTTACTATGAACAATTCTTCTTTTGCATTGTCTATTTGGTTATTCCATCTGATTCTTGCGTATTTTCATTTAAGTACTTGTTGATGTTGGTGGAAAACAGATGGGCCACGTGGAACTCCGGGATGTTAATCGTAAAGAAGAGTTTGTGAGGAAGATTGAAGAAGCTGCAAGAAGTAATCTGATCCTGATTTTCAACTAACTAATAGTGAAGCAGCACATATGATGATGTATTCTTGGTATACGTTTGTGGCCTCTATAGGACTGGGAAGCTACAGTTCCATGCAAGTGATGATGAGATTGTGCAACAACGTGACAAAGTAATGAGGACATTAACTTTTATAGTTCTAAGTTCCCCTTGAGACTCACATAATTCAGCATATTTTTTTGGTTTTTGATGTGCATAGTTAATATCTTGTCGCACGTAATATTTGCTTCAATAATGCACTTTTGACATGTAACTTCTTTTTGGGGCTTCTGTTAAGGATTGGATGCTGTGGATCCAAACGTGTTGGGTATTGTGTGTATCATCAAATGTGGATTCTACATACATTATGCCACATCTATTTTAAAAACTAGTTTAAATGGGTCGGGCCGCTAGCCGTCAAATGGGCCGTGGCCGACGACCGCCAAAAGAAGAAAAAGAAGAAAAAAAAAAAAGGAAAAAAATATATATATTTAAAAAATAAATAATAAAAATAATAAAAAATTATTTTAAAAATAAGAAATAATTAAAATTCGATTTTTTAAAATAAATATTTTAAAAATTATAAAAATTGTCCATTAAATTTGTGTTTTATAAAATTATTTTAGCAATACCATTTTATATATATATATATATATATATATATATATATATATATATATATATATAATAAATTAAGTTTACTTAAATGGGTCGGGTATGGGTTGGGTATGGGTTGGGTCGGGTATGGGTCAAAATTTTTGCATTGTAATAAACGGGTTATAAATGGGTTAATGGGTTGATTTGGGTCGGACCATTTATGACCCGACCCAAACCCAACCCGACCCACCCGTTTATCGGGTATACTTCCAAGTAACAGGCCTGCAGATTTCCCGGAATCTCTTGCTTTTAATTCTGCACCATGAAGCTAATATAGCCACACGTATCAGTATGTAGATGGCCAAGCTTGTACGCTGCCCTGTTCAGTCCTGTGAGCAGCGTTGAAGGCCCAGCTATTGCCCCTGCCAACAAAGCCTCAAATTTGTGGTCCTAGTTACCATAATAGAAACTCAGGCTGTGCATGTTTTTATTTCTCAAAACTGTTTATAAACACTTTTTCTGTTTTTTTGTTCCAGGGAACAAAAAAAGAACATAAACGCGTTTGTTTGCGTTTCTATCCTTTTTTTGTTTTTTCGTTTCTAACAAAATCAAAACAGAAATCAAAACAACAACTTTGTTGTTTCTCTCTCCAGAAACACTTCTGGGAAACCAAAAAAGAACAGAAATAAAAAAACACAATTGGAACAAATCGGGAACAAAGCGAAGCTCGTGCGAAGCCCTTCTCGTTCGTGCCCGTGCGAAGCTCGTTCTCTCCCCCGACGCCTCCCCTCTCCGGCGCCTCCCCTCTCCGGCGCCTCCCACTCGGGCGGACTCTCCGGCGACTCCCCCTCCGGCGACTCTCCGGCGCCGACAGGTGGTGCTCCGTCAACCGGCTGAAGCTTCCGAGTCCAGGTAATTGCTGCTGCTCCTCCATCTCCGTTCGAAGAGGGCTTCGGCGACAGCAACCTTCGCCGACCACCGCCGGACGCTCGCTCGATTTTTGGAAGGTAAAATATTACCCTCCCTCTCCCTCCTGCGCTGACTAGAGTTGAGTTCGGTTCACGCCGAGTTGGGTCGTCGTCTTCTCCAATCCACCCTCTGCAAAACGAGCCGAAAAACCCCCGTCGAAAAACCCTCGGGTCCTCGGCGAGCTCCGACAATGGAGGCAGCGAGCAGGGCGCTGGCCGCGCTCACGAAAGTCGCGAACAACAACATCGTCATCGCCGTCTGCTTGGTGGGCGCCTTTGCGGCCCTGTGCGTGAGGTCGGTGAACCAGCAGAAGTACATCGAGGCCCTCGAGGCCGAGAAGGACTCCCTCGTCAGGTCGAACAAGGCCACGAAGAAGGCCATGTGGGATTGAAAGCAGCAGCTGTTCGCGGAAGCCGCCTCCGACTCTGCTCTCCTCCCTCTCGCCAAGCTCAAAGTCATCTACGGCGAAGCCCCGGCTGCGCAGCCCGGTACTCTCTCTCTCTCTCTCTCTCTCTATGAAGTTTCTCGATGTTGTCGATCCACGAGTACTAGATTGCAGAAAACCGGGGCGCTCTAACCGTCTGTTCGAAGTCGTGAACATCTCGGGCACGAGTTGAGAAGAGACATTTCGTGGAAAACCCAATCAGCGCTGCTTCATTGATCTTTTTGCATGAAAGTGGCTGTGGATTGTTTAATTGGCTACTCTTATAATGTGGCCACAAACGTGCATATGGAATTACGTAAACAGTTTTGAAGAACAACAGGGTAGAGTTTAGACTACGAGGCATCTCTTGTTTTGGGCTGCCATAAGTGTGATTTGATTGGTTAGGGAGCTTTTGATGCTAAGATGGGTGCTAATCCTAGACCATCCACAGGGTTCTTTGATTAGGGTAATGTAATTGGTTAGAAGGGTATCCTGTCAAATTTTGCGCTTAATTATCCAGCAAATTTCTTGAAGTGGCAATCACGGAACGTTTGATCATGTTTTTTCTGTTTTACTACTAGTTTTCTTGAATACATTTCTGTTGTAGGCTCATTGTGTGCTTGTGCCCTGTAAATTTTGTCTCCATAGGACACTTAGGAGGAATACTGCTCCCATTCTTGCTTCAGTCTCTCGTACTGCTCCCATTCTTGCTTCAGTCTCTCTCTTTTCTGTAATAATAAACCTTGAACCGAGTAAAGGCTATAGGAATGTGGCCTGTGGGGCATTTGAATAACCCTGGGAGGGAGCACATACAGAATCCTTATTGAAGATGCCTTACGACTTAGGTTTCGAAGTCCTTTAACGATGGTGCAGTTATTAAATGCTGATATTGTTTGGGTTGGAGAAGCGTGGGCTATCCCTTTTGCAGCTCAATTTGAACCCTGGATGTGATGTACTTGGTGATCTTTCTCTTTCCAAAGTTTTTGAAGAGTTAATTTTCCGGAAGCAAATGAGGACATGGGGTGTGAATAGTTAAATTATACCCGAGAAGTGAGAGTTAGATTTTTTAGAACCTGTGTTATTAGGCAATTATATCTCTCTGCAGTCTGCAGGGAAGGGGGTCAGTCTACATTTCTGAATTAAAAAGGACATATCTCATGATCTAGAACTGGTTTCTTAATGATGAAGCAATGCATTAGTGCCTCTAAACCAGTAGAACTGAATTAGGAAAACAATCTTTTTCCCTTTTCACTTTGTGAGTCCTAATATCAGTAAGATGTCATATGAGAAAAAGATTCTTGCAAGGTAAGAGAATGAGGTACAAGTGATTTTAAGTAATTATGTCTGACAAAATAATTGGATATACCAGTTCTAGTTCACAGTACGCTTTTTTCCAGATTTGAAGAGTATTCCGACATTTGTTTGTGCTGCTATTGATTGTCAATTAGTTGAGCAAGGGAAGAGTATTGGCAGTGTAACCACGCATTTTTGCTCTTAATGATTGGAAATCTTGCATCCTTTATATTTCCCAATCGTGTGTGTCAGAAGAGAGAGAGGGGGTGGGGTTGATCAGTTCCTTTACTAGTGCCCAGACTTTATCATCTGTCTGCATGTATAAGTGCATGTATTGGCTGGGATATAGATCTGTCTAGAGGAACATCGTTGAGACTTAAAGAGCGTTTCTTTTTAAGCAGCTCTAGTATCTTTGTGGCCTTCCATTTCATGGCAGGGTAGTTTTCTAATGCATTATAAGAATTGCCATTGGGTATAGCTTATGTAGATCTTCATAAGGGAATACTCATATCACACTTTCAGAGATAGATAAACAGGTAGATGGTTGTCGATGTACACATATGTAGATCTTCTTCATACATATTCTATGACAAGCTGTTGTGTGATGTATGTGCCTTTTTTGGTCATGGTTCCAGGTATACCAAGTATCAGTTACTATCTGAAATTAATTGCTAATGTATCTAATTGGCCGTCTTTTTCGTGTGTACCAGGAAATAAAGTGGGAGAAGATGCAAAATCCCCTGCCTCCAAGTTTGTCATCTGAACTCTTCTTTGCCGGTGTTCTTATTAGTTGGAAATGCTGCCGATACTTGAATACTGAGAGGTTTCATAATTTCTTACGCGTCTGATGTATAAACTGGAGATTAGGCATAGAAACAGTGCCTAGAAATTTGGAGCTTCCTTGGATGGACCAAAAATGTAACTATCCATGTGCGGAAGGCCCATCTGCAATACGAAGACGGAGTTTTGTTTGTTGAGCCCTGTTATGGACTTTCCAAATTAACCATGTTTTCCCCCAATGTGATGGTTTCTCTTTCTTGGTCACATGACATCGTTATGAATCCAACAATTCCAGTCCTCTTACAACAATAAAAGGAATTCGACTCTCTCCGTGACCAACGGTGAACGGTGGCAATAGTCACTGATGCCCGCGATTAATGATATGCGATTGAAAGCCACTGACCAATGGCAAAGAAGAAGAAGCTGTTTTGAACCCCCTCCCCACAACCAAAAAATAAAAAATAAAAAATAAAACCGCATATCTCATGGACCAGTAGGTTTCTTAAATCAAGCCCGCTGCTGGAAAACTGAGAGTGTTTTGGAACCGTTCATTTTTAGCCTATCAGACAGAACCTGTGATGTTAATCTATCTTTAACATACTGAAAACATCAGATAAAGGCTTTACTTTGTCGAGAAAACTATAGAAGTAGAACCGTCTGATATGTTCTTTTCACATCAATCGGGTTACCTAAGTGGTTCCAGGCAATTGATGGGTCCATGAATCGTGTGCTTAGAGACCTGAAATACATTATAAAGGCCACGTTTTATGTGCCTTAACTTCCAAGACCATCCAAGTCAAAGACCATCCAAGGTTTCAACGGATGCCTGCCTTGGCCATTGAAAGCATCTAAGGGCTAAGCTATGAATGATAATTCTCATCTCGTTTAAACTTTATTTAGAAAAAAGCATTTAAAAAAAATTAAAAACATAAATTTTGTACAGTTTACCAAACGTGTTTCTGTTCTTTTTCTATTCTAGAACAAAAAATTAACTGCAGTTCTAAACGTGTTTTTACGTTCTTTTTTTATTTCAAGAACGTTTTTTTTACACTTACCAAACGCGTTCTTTTGTTTCAAAAACTATTTCCGCAAACACTTTTTTTTGTTTCTCGTTACCTTCCAAAACAAAAAAAAAGAATGAAATGTTACCAAACGCACCCTCACTGACAAGTAGGATAACAATAACCATACGAACCTAAATTCAGAGAAGTCTGAATTTAGGAATTCAGAATTCAAAAAGGGAACGTGCCTGCGGTGCCCTCCCGTAGCAGCTATAATTTCATCCACAGAAACAAACGTGCTGGCGAAGGTTCCTAGAAAAAGTCCATTTCCCAAAGTCTCCTTCAAGGCCATTACAAATTTACAATGGCTTCTCTACTCGAAAAAAGCTCAGCTTTCCTATCAAACTCAGCGGAACGAACTATAAATAAGTTCAAATGCAGATCCTATCAACCTCACGGTCGAACAGAGCAAGTCAAATCCGAGCAAATATATCACCTCATGGACGCCGACAATCTTCTCCGTCTCAATCTGACGAGAACCAAGAAGAGCGCCAATCCACCCTTAAGGCCAGCTCCGATCGAGAACCCCTTCGCTGAAGCAGTAATAATCCTCCGGACCTTCTCGGAGTCCGTCAACGGGACCAAATCGAATCCCAGCAAATCGCCGTAGGACGAGCTAGGAGGAGGAGGACGTCGGTGCAATGCCAGCGGTTCGGCTCGTCGTCGGATCCGCCGCGACGGTCCGGGCCGCCGTCCTTGCCAGCGGAGGTGCAGCGACTGCCGTCGGGGACTGCAACCTCGCCGGGAGGCGGCGTCGGGGGCTCTGGCGGAACAGAGGCTCCGCGTCCTCTCCGCACGGGAATTCGTTGTGTCACTGCTGCAGAGGGAAGGAACAAAGACGAGGAAAGCTGAGCTTATGCAGAAACAGCGAAGAAGAAGACGACGACTGTAACGAGAAGAGCAAATTATCGCGCCACAAGTATGTGGAGGGCGGTTCGCGCGAGTTCCTGTTGCTATATTCGTTTTTTTTTTCTTCTTTTATCGTGGATTTCTCTGAATCTCGAGCGCAATGAATGTATTTCCAGGATTTTATTTTAAGGGCGAAGGTATGGGGCCTGGCAGAGTGGAGGGACAGTTTCGCATGTACTAGCTAAACGGAGGAAAGGACCATGATCTCCAAACTGGAAGATCCAGTGTCCATGTTTGGTCGACTATGTCCGTACGTTTTACGTGTCCCCTACCAGATATTATTACCTGAACGTACTTTACAAATTGGGTTATCCTACGGTCCTTATGAGGCACAATTTACATTGTTGAATCGAAAAGTAAAGGGATAATGATATTAGATCTATCAAATGGGTGAGTTGAATCGGATCATAAATGATTTAATCTAAATTGACCTATTTAATCCATTTATTATTTATTTATCGTAGCGTAAAGTTTTTAACTTATACCCAACCAAATTCATACTCAATTCATTTAACTAAATCCAAGAAAATTTATTTCTTATTATTTTTTTTAAAAAAAATGGTATTGCTAAAATACTTTTATAAGATACAAATTTAATGGATAATTTTTAAAATTTTTTTAAAAATCGAATTTTTAATTTTTAATTTTTAATTTTTTAAGAATATAATTCTCTTTTTTCTTTCTTCATTTTTTTTTTTTTTTTCTTCTTCGGCCTGCTGCTGGTCACGACAACGGTCAGCAACCAGCAAGGAAGGAGGAAGAAGAAAGAAAAAAAAGGAAAGAAAAAAGAAAAAGAAAAAAAGAAAAGAAAAGGATAATATAAAAAATAATTATAATTTCAATTTTTATAAATTTTTTTTATAAAGTTAAATAATAAAGAGAGAAATTATGATGCTTGGGTTGAAAATGAATTCTAAGTCCAACCTATTTAAAACCCATTTATCTTAAGCTTTTAATATTTAAACTCATTTGATTAGTCTTTTCAAAAAGTAAGTAATCCATATATGACATATTTATAATTTAAATGGATTAAGACCCATTTTGACACCTCTAAATAATACAAACAGTTTTTGAATTTTAACTCAATGTATAATTTGGTCAATGAATATTTAATTTATTTAATACGGTAATTGACTTTTATTTAAACGTCATAATGTGATTTATGAACTTTTAATTTATTCAACGTAATTTTTGAATTTTTGTTATAAATTCAATGCAGTCCATAAATTGTATGAAAATGTTCAACGGAAGGTGTCAAGAGCCGAATTGAGGAGGTGGTTCTTGATAGTGAGGAGGAGAGTGGTCCTGCTGGAATCGGAGTTGGAGTGGGGCGGGAGGCAGGAGACGACGACAGGGGTTTTGTGGGAGGAGACGGGGGATTTGGAGAGCTTGGCGAGGTGGGGTCGAAGGGTTTTAGGGAAAGAAAAAGGGTATACGCGTATAATTCATCGAAGAGTAACTATTCGTTGTCGGAGAAGGAAAATAAATGATCCAACCATAAGCAGGAGCCGTCGATGAAGCCAAAGCGATTCGGACAACTAAAAATCGAACTGACAAAATAGAGAGGTGGAGGTGGGGAGCAGGAGACCTGACCTCTGAATCGGTAAGAGCTATCTCCAGCTACTCCTTTCTTCGACCGAAAAGGGGCATCGCTTCATTCATTGGAGTCCCTCCAGGCTCCAACCCCTGGGCCCCTTCTCTCTCTCTCTCTCCCATGCTGGTGAATAATAGATGTTGATGGTACTATGTGCTGCTAATGAAGGGAGATTTTGACTGCCATTTTACGGGCAAGAGCAGATTGACTGCCTTCTCTTCTCTTCTTCTCTACCCTTTTAAAGCAAGAACACTAGTCCATTGAATCCCCTGGTAACCGATCACCACTAATCGGACAAGTGATCTAGGCTGTGTTAAAGACCACAATTGATTGATTTTATTTTTATTTTATTTTATTTTGTGGTCTTTCGAATTAAAACCATTTTCATTGAAAACCTATGCTAATCTTGATTGTTATTTAAACTTAGCTATTACAAATGATTGAGACCAGAATGGATGTTGGTCTTTCCCTACTATCTTCATGAGCTTCAGCCATCTCCTCTAAGGACTGTCTCAACGCTATCGGTTTCAATTGACTCGTTCACTCAGTCATGCAACATGCTCTCTAACAATCCATTCAATAAGAAACATCCATTCATCAAACTATGGAGAGAAGACTTTTGGCCAAGCGGAAAAATGATTCCTTCGCACATCCCTAGTGCAGACAAAGGTAAAAAGAGAGAAGACTTTTGGCCAAGCGGAAAAATGAACTCCCTCCTGATTACCTGTCTCATCTCTTGAAATCTATATTGGACATCCTAGTTTCTGATGTAAACAAACTTGCTTCAAGTCAATGAAACCTTCAATTTTTTGTGACAAGAAAAAGAAGAAGAATGTACAAGTAGAACTCAAGATACAAACGGTAGATTCAAAGAACAGATGATGCAAAAATGAAAAAATCAGGAATAAACTTTGGAGGACTTTCAAAGTCAGTCGTTTCCACTTCCTTCTAAGCAAGAACATAGCATCCACTTCCTTCTGCAGGGGAGACTAGACTCAGCCTACAAGAACGAGCAAGAACATAGCACGAGTTAATTGCAAGTAACATAGTTCGTATGCCAAGAACCGGTGAAATAGTGATAAGATTAGATTTAAATTCCTGCGATAACATCTTCGGGAAGCATGCAGGCGAAGGTGAAGAGAGAGAGAGACTTTTGGACGCCCACTTGAGAAAAATTCCTTAATTTTTAATTTGGGCTCGTATATCAATTGAATGAAGAATGCAGACTCAGATTAGGTTCAACCAGGAACTTACCAGAGGGCGATAAATGCTGTCATAGAACAGTTTGAGGTATCTGCGGCTGTGGAGTTGATCAAGGTGAGTCACATGCTTCCAGAAGCCATAGACAGCAGTCAGGTTCAACAGCTTCTCAGAGTATGTCTTCCATGTATACCTCATCAAAAGCAAAAAAAAAAAAAAAAAAAGGTAAATTACATTGGAAAAACCGTATTCCCAAACACTATAAACATCATCTAGATATGAAAACTCATGTTTTTATAGGCTTACTTCTCTTCAATTCTCCGCATGGCACCCTCTGAGATTTTGACCCAGTGGTTATGGTCAGTCTTGCACTTCTTGAGGAACTCTGCAAGCTCCTCTGCCACCTGGTCACCACGGTGAGGATCAATGTGGAAGCCTGATTCACCGTGCACAACGATCTCAGCCGGCCCACCATAGCAAGTGGCAAAGGTCGGCAGACCACAAGCCATGGCCTCGACCACGGTCAACCCGAAAGGTTCATAGATAGCCGGTTGAACAAACACTCCCTTTGTGTCGCAGATGCAGCGGTAGAACTCTCCGTTCCTCACCCGGTCCATCTGGGAGGAAATCCACCTGAACTGGCCCTTCAACCTGTACTTCTCGATGAGGGTGCGCATTTTCTTCATCTCGGCCTGCCTCCTGTTGCCTCCGACCACGACCAAGTTGGCCAGTTCCCTCAACTCAAGGTTCTTGCCATACCACTCGACAAGCCCTGTCAAGTTCTTGACATGGTCCAGCCTTGCCACGGTGAAAATAATTGGCTTGTTCTCATCTCTCAACATACTTCTGTTTAACGTTAGAGACAACGTTAATTAGCAATAAACAACTTCGATTCCTAAGAACGCCATAACAAATGCCAGGACAGGATTTAAGTTGGGTATGAAGGAAGGACCAGAACACTCACAGGCGTTCCTCGTTCTCAACTTTGCTGAAGAGGAGTTCTTTGATCTCAAGGTGTAAGAATTCCAACCGTCACTGGTCGGTGTAGGGGAAATAGATGCTCGTGTCAGCACCCGGAGAAACAACGTTGAACTTCGGGTCGAAGACGTTGATCCCATGTACGACTCGGTAGAGTCCAGGAAGAGTGAAGTTCATGTAACTCTCATACTGCCCCACAGTATCCTTGCTGAAAATATTGAAAAATAAGGAATATTAGGACTGCTGAGGAAATTTCCCAGGGTAGACTATACTACGACAATTGAATTTCAAAAATGAACAATTGAGTAGAATAACCTTCCAGCAATTTCTTGGGAGGTGCTGGTGATGATGAAGTCAGCATGGTTCATGGCAAAGAGATCCGCGGTGAATTGGCAAGAGAAGTGGTACTCCTCGTCAAATTTCCTCCAGTATATGTCTGACCCTGGGTACTTTGCCTTCTCAAGGGTATGGGCTATTGTGCACTGTACAAAGAAGTAAAAGATCAGACTATATCAGGCTTCGGCATCAGTTGCTACAAGTGACAAGATTATGTGAAAGAGTACAAACCTGTGTAACACCTAATTTTTTGGATAACAAGGAAGCAACGATGTTTCCATAACTGTAATTTCCAATGATCAGATTGGGCCTGCACTGCAACTCTGCATCGAGTTTTTCCTTGACATCCTGATAAGAGTTACCAACAAAAACCATCAGTCCCAACCAGAAACTAAATGAATTCAACAGGCAAAATGACCCAAAGTACATAATTGAGTCTGTCAATACCTCAGTATATCTTCCCAAATAGGGCCACACCTTGAACTGGGGAGTCCACTTGCGCACAACTCCCTTCTCATTCGGGAAGGGGATGCGAAGAATGTGGGAGTATTTGGTCCCTGAAACATTCTCCCGGAGCCTGCCATGAGTGGTTCCAACCGCATCTGGGAGAGGCTGAGTGATCTAGGAAACCACACGACACAATAAGCATCTAATTCGTATAACCACTGCATAAAGTCCCAACTATAAACTTGTGAAACTTACAATGAGGATCTGAGGAGTAATATGCAGTCCTTGTTGCTCAATGCGGCAAAGCATTTCAGTCTCTAGGGCACGAACTTGATCCAGGATGTAAACAACCTAGAAATAGAAAGAATTATTGCAAATGAACAAGTTAAATGTAAAATTACAATACGTATATTCTCCTGATTAAGAGATGCTAACTGAAAATGAAACAAGTACCTGGCCACATAAGGCACTGTCCTGAGCAAAGTATGCATGGGGAGACACGATGACAACATTGAAGACCATTGGAATCCTTCCCAAGAACTTCTTGAGAGTGGCCAGGTTGGGTTCGTCAAGGAAAGCCAACAGGAGATGGATCATCTCGAGGACGCGCTCAGCCGTGTCGCCCCACCCCCACTCCAGCCCGATCTCCTGGAACTTGTGCTCGAACTGGGAGTATGGGGTCTCGCGATTGAGTGGGGTCAGATATTCCTTCGCGTTCATCAGGACACATTGGAGGGAGGGGACATTCTGGATTCTGGCAGCCACCATCATGTTCTGCAGAATCACCCAATATTCACATAAGCCATAAACAGATCAAAAACAAATGTTTTTCTCAATGGGCAGCACATCCTGTAATCTTAATTGGAATTAAGTTCTCAGTGTTCACCATATTGTGACATGAGGTGAAAGAAATCTAAATTTGTAACTCATTACTCAATTTCAAGACTTCGAATGCATGTGAATCATTGGAAGTTATATGTACCTTCCCCTTGTAGTTGAGGGTTTGGAGGAATTTAAGCAGAGGGTGCAAGCTTTCGTAGTCATGTGAGAGCTTATCAGAGAGACAACCACAGATAAACTCATTGCCATTCCCGATAGACATGGAAGGAGTCGGGTGCACAAAAACGGGAGTGAGTGGATCAATATCAGGGTTCAAGCTGCAACACAAGACAAATAAACTTGCATTAACACGCCCAAAACAATAAAAAAACAAGAACTGCATGACCTGGAGTTCTAGAGATCACCGAGAAACTCGGGAAATTAAAAAAGAAAAAGAAAATGGAAGAGTAAGAAGAAGACAATTGAAGAATCTGACCTTCCATCAGCAAGCCCTTCTTCGAGGCGCAGATACGCAGCAACCTCCAATTGCTCACAATCAAACGCACGGATGTTCACACGCATGTATTCCCACACACCCGGCTCCGGACGAACAGCAAGAGCAACCCACGGAGGCGACACAATTGCTTCCTAAACCCCCAAAAAAATAAAAAAGAGGTTCCTCGAGAAGTTAAACCCAAAAAAAAAAGTTTAAGAAAGCAAAATTAACCCGTCATAACTATACGTGAACAGATTTCAGGAGCGCACAGAACAGAAAAACACGGACGTGCAGAAGCTCATAGCACCTGAATGGATTTGAGGACTTCATCGAAATCCCCATGACGAAGCCTTGCTCTTCTCTCCTCAGGGATCGCCTCAAGCTCAGCAAGGATTTGGGGGCGCCGCAAGATGCCATTGCCATTGCCTTGAACCCTTCGACATGAAGACAAAAGGAACAAAGCCACCCATCAAGATGTTGTATTTCAAGATCACTGAAATACAATGCTTCGACTTCGGGTCTTCCTTGCTTTTACCTTAAGAAGAAGACAAGAAGATCGTTGGGGCATGCAGAGAGGGCCTTTTTAAAACGCACGTAAATGCTTTGACTTTCGGTCGACACCCGATCAGCCATGGCTCGATTCTCCCCTCAGAGTGACTGCACGAACCGCCGAAGCGAAACACACCGTGGGTCAGAAGTAGAACCCTGCTTCCCCAGACGAAGGAGGGGTTTTGAATAACCCCAAGAAGGAACAATCGAAGCACGACGAGTCAAACTCGCTAAGTCACCATTGATCCCCAGCTAGGAAAACCGAAAAAAAACTCTGCAACATCTCTATGCATTCTACGCATTCGCATCGAAACACTCAGTGGTCGATGAACTCGGAAGTAGAGATTTTTACCTTCGAACGGCGCGACGGAAGCGGGGGAATCCCTCAATGCAGAGGAGATCTTCCAAGGGACACGAACGAGTCACTCAGCAGAACTCGAGGCTTCCTCTTACAGCCAAAAGGAAAGAGGCGATCTTCAAAAACACGGGAAAATAACGCAACGTGATTGGACAAATGCCGACTGCGTGTGTAAGTGTGAATGCGGAACACTAACAGCTTCAAACCGCCTTTCCACTTTCCTAATTCGCGAGTTCGTTAGTGAATCATCGCTCCTTTCTTTGTCCGGGTGCAATTCTCCGGCTCTTGTGAGTAGTTTGAGACTTGTGGATGAAGGCAACGCCGAGAAAATGCTATGAATATTTTTTATTTTGCGGCTACATTCGAAATAAGGGACCCACATTACATCAAAATGAGCGGGAGCAATAAGCTCAATCGTCGGTTGCCCAACCCGACCCGGTGATGGTTAGCTAGCTCATGTTTTTTTTTTTTTGGTAAAAGGTAATAATAGCTCATGTTTATACCTGCGGTTGTGCTTTTTTCGTGGAAACGCTAGATGGTCATCATGTATGACTTTGGCTTGCGATTGTTATTGAGCTTGTTAACATCGAAAATGGTTGAGTACGCCATGGATGAAAAATAAGGCCCAATTAGTCCAACATTTGTAAAGCATGTGCATAAAGATCCAAGGGAGATCGCTATTGCAAGAATCGAATTATCACTCGAGAATATGAGGATAAGAATGAAAGTGGTTATTGAAGCGCTTGATACCGACGATTTCGCGGATAAAACAATGCAATTGTGGGTGCGATGTCAAAGATTCTAGGAAATTTGAAATTGAAGTGATAACTGCCAGATGACGGTTATTCACAATACTTGATTATAAATAGAGGAGTAAACATCATTGTAAAGATCACACATTTGAACAAGAAACTTGAATATATTTAACTTTGACTATCTTTCTTTATTTATCTTTATTTTGCATTTACTTTTAATTGTTTTAGATTTATCCTTTATTTTATCGTAATTGTATTAAAATTCATAACTTCCTTTTCGAAATGACACAAGACCCAATACAAACAAAAAACCAAAGAATCATCCTTGGATGAAAGATATTTTGACTGAGAACCTTATCGACCAAACATCATTTTGACATGCCTAGTGGGACCATTGCGTTTTATTTTGAGGAGACGATGATGGCAAAGACAAGGAGTCAAGAGAATCACATCGCAGTGACTGAGGACAAAATTCATCCCCACAGTAGGTAAGTGAGAGGCAGTCTTGATCTGAAAGCGTTCGCCACGAATGCTGAGCAGGTTGATGATGGTAATGCTAGGGTAACGTGGGCAAATATTCCAAGAAATCTCACCAAGGATCAAAGGAGAGGATTGGCTTTCGACCTAGTTATAATAATCACCATAAGAAGGATGTTTGAAGGTAAGTAAAATGATTTGACTAATCATATGGTCAATCATTTAACGGGATGATGACCCCATTGCTCATGATTTGGTGACCGAGTTGATGTCAAAGGTGGGAACGCCGAATCAACCCCCGATGAGCCAGAGTATCCCTATGGCTCCAGGGTCTGCTCAGGCACGGCCGTTTGCCCAGATCAATGGTGCTGGTAAAGTTGGGCAACCACAGACGATTAGGATCTTACAAAGGTCTGATGTCAGAAGTGATCAGAATCAAGGTGGTCAAAATGACATCACTCGAGTGGGCCTGACTGCGTTGGTGAATGCGTTTGGACGTAATCAGGATGATACGAATAATAATAACCCTGCGAGAGTTACTGGAGATTCAACAGCAACGATGGTGGACGCAAGGGATGGGGACTTAACCCTTAAGTGCAAATCTTAACTGACCAACGGGTATCGCTGCCCCTATGCAGATGGGAGTTACAAACGCGATAAACATCATTACCATCCTTGTGCCCATTCCGGGGTATAGGAAGTTTGGGGTTCGTTCTCTATCTCCACCAAGGGGCAATTTAATCAAAGAAATCAAGCACAGGATCCTTTGAGAGACCAACGCATGATAGAATAGATCGCTTGCTTGGTAATGCAGCGGATGGGTCTAGATGGGGGCATGCCGAGGCCAGTGTATCGTAAGCCTTATCCAGATTGAGTAGATAATAACCAGTATCCAAGGGGTTATAAGGTGTCAGACTTAGTGTCTTCACTGGAGAGGATGATCAATCGATGGTGGAGCACATCAGCAAATTCATGGCGCAATGCGAGGATGTCAACAATGATGGTAGGATAAAGTTAAGGTTCTTCCCCTTATCACTATCCAAAACGGCCTTCGCATGGTATACTATTCTGGCGAATTCAGACCAAACTTGGGAGGATATGGAGTATAAGTTTCATACCCAGTTTTATCGCCCGATTTCCAAAGTAACTCTATTGGATTTAGCAATGGTGAGGTAATACAACAATGAGACCGTGGATCAGTGTGTTGCTCAGTTCAAGAAAATCAGGAACCGATGTTTCTTTTTCCTTCCAGAAATGGAAGTTGCTGAAATAGCCAAGAATGGCCTCAAGTTTGTCTTGAAGGAGGGGTTTGTTGGCCAAAAAAATTACGGATTTATTCTCTTTAACTGCTGCAGCAACTCAAAACGAGAATTTGTGGAAGGAGAAAGATAACAAGTTGTATAAGGATTATAAATAGTATATGGTTGTGTATGACCCTGAGGAAGATTCAGGGGAAGAGATTGATCAAGAAGAAGCCGCAGAAACTGCGATTGCCAAGATGATCCTGGATAAGCCCTATATTTGTCAAGCCCTGAAGCCAGCCAGAGTCGAAGAGTCAATAACGGTGACGGCAAAAGACGCACAAAGATATTCGTTCAATATGACAAAATTGGACAAAATCTTCGATCTCCTTATGAGTGGCAGAGTGATCAGGCTTACCGAGGGTCAAACCATTCCCTACAAAGAGGAAATTGCCAACAAAAGGTATTGCAAGTGGCATCACTCTTGGACTCATGGCACTAATTATTGCAACTTCAAAAAGGCAGTGCAAGAAGCTATGTCAACGAAAGACCGAATTTGCAGAGGAAGGGGATAAGAGAATGGAGGTAAATGCGGATCCCTTTCCGCAAATAGTGGGGATGGCTGGGCGTTCGGCTTTTGGAGAATGCATTTGCCAAAATGCAAATATCTTTGGGTGAATGGGGTTTTCCAAAATGCAAATATCGTTTGGTAAAATTTGCATTGAAATACCGTTTGGTAAAATTTGCATTTATAAAGGACTTTTATTATATTAAAAAAAACATTTGTATTTTTTTTTTTGAAGTTCGGTCACCAGACCGCCGAATGGCAAAATTTGGCGGCACAACCCCGGTGACGGTTGCCTAAGGTCTCGTGACCTCAGGTGGTCGCTTGGTCGCGCAACCCAGGCCATCGGTCGCCGAGGTTCGGCAACGGTTGCCGGGCTCGGGCGACCCTCGAGGCAGCGGTCGCCGGCGCCTCGCCGGTGCACTCGACCTCTTCACCAGCGGTTGTTGGCCTCCAGTCATCTTCTTCGTGCGGTGGTGTGCGGTGATTTTGGAGAAGATGAACAATACCGGGACTTACATTCCGAAGCTGCATTGGGCTAAGGGCCCTTAGAGCCACTTGGAGATGCAATTGCATATCGCCAAAAAAATGAACCAAACATCTTTGCATTTGGCCAAGAGACTTTAGAGTCCCAAAGAGCTTTCCAAATGCCCAACCAAACAGAGCTTATGGCAGTTGTTAGAGGTAGAGCATCCCCGGAATCCTTTGCCACAGATGTTGGGAGAAGTTCGACGGCAATACTTTTCTGAAGATGATGAAGAGTTCATGGCCGATAAGTATCACGAGGGGTATGAGCGGACATCGAGGAAATCTCGAAAGGGGACTTATGACCGTCGTATAGAAGGGATGCTTGTCAGGCCCGTTATGTTCGATCCTCTCGTAGTTTTCCATCACAGATTTCGCGGCCATTTGGTAATGAAGATAGTCTGAACAACGGCGCGAGGTACTTTAGAGAACAAAATTTTCATGTTCAGGTCCTAGAAAGGCCCAGAGTCCCAAGGAAAAAATGGACAGATAGGTTACCAATCATGCAGGCCTATGAGGAAGGAGACCTCGAAGTTAGAATGTTGAAAGAACCTAGTGGCAAGTTGATTATTACGTAAGATACACAAAACCTTCCAACTCAAGGGTCCAGGTCTCAGAAGTGAACCCATCAGGGTGGGGCTCGAAATTTGAGTACGAGGATGAATTCCCCCCTTTACCCAATCAGCGTCACTCGTGTACATGGACACTGAAGATCCCTCGATGACTCAAGAATGCATAGACTATATCAAAGGATGCAAACCTTGTCGGGTAAATGAATACAACGCGTTCCAGCTTCACTCCTGAAAAGTCAAACTGTGGCCGTTTAGAAGAAGGGTTATGGATATATTCAGAAAGGTTTATCTACCATCAACCAAAAAACATGCATACATATGGTTGTCACTGATTATTTCACAAAGTGTGTAGAGGCGGTGTCTTATAAAAGTATAACCTAGGCGGCAAAAGAATTTATTGAAGAACATGTCATCTATCGTTTTGGTACCCAAGACTATAATGGCCGACCAAGGTAACATTTTCACGGGAAAAGAAATAAGCTTCAGACTCTGTGAGTTCCCGAGGGATAAAGATGGTACACTCAACACCATATTATACGCAGGCTAATAGTCAGGCTGAAGGCTCGAATAAAGTAATTATTAATCTCATCAAGAAGCACCTGGAAGAGAACCCTAGGGTGTGGGATGCAACGATGTCAATGGTACCGTGAGCTTACTGAATGTTAAGAGATCAGGGACCGGTACAAGTCCATATATGTTGACCTATCGGCAGGAGGCAATCCTCCTATTGGAGATTACGGTACAATCTCTAAGGGTTCACTTCCAAAGTGATATCTATCGGAGTATTGAGAGGCCATGTATATGCTCTTGGATGAGCTTGATGAGGTAAGATCTGTGACACTGGACAATATGATTGCATAAGAGAAAAGAGGGGCAAGGGCTTATTATAAACATGTGGAAAGTCAAGCAATTTGCCATCGGTGACTTAGTGTGGAAAACTATCCTCCTAGTTAATATAAAAATCGAAGCGTTCAGTAAGTGGTCCCTACTTGGGAAGGGCCATACCAAGTAACCGACGTATTAAGTGCTAATCGCATACCGGTTGATAACTATAGAGGAGGAAGAGTTACTGCGATCAATAAATGGGAAGTTAAAATCATTTTATCCGACAATGTAGGAAATGAGAAAATAAAAGATGTAGACATCAGCGTTCCATTAGCAAGCGGGATTGCATGTTAACAATAGGGACAAATTCAAACTGGTTTCTAATTGCCATGACAAATTCGGTCAAATGATCGTCCATGTGTGAGTTGGCTTGCTTGCATTGGGCGACGGCAGGGCGCTTGTCGAAGGCCAAGTCGAAAAGTCCGTCACGTTTGGCCTTGAGTGCTTCCAACTTCGACTCCCGAGAAGACAGGACGTTCTTCAAGTGGGTCGTGAAGTCTCCGAAGGAGGAAATCTCTTGCCCCATGCCGGCCAGCCTCCTAGTGAGACCAAGTTGTTTCTCGATGAGAAGGCGAGAACCCTCGCTAGCAGCATGCTCCTCCAGCCGAGTAAGCTTACCCGCCATGCGGGTCTTCTCTTTCAAAAGGCAAACAAGCCACTTCTCGGCCATGGACAGCACCTTTTGGTGCCAGTTGCCAGTGAAGGAAGCGAAGTTAGTGTGGCTACCAAGGGTCAAGTGTTGGACGCAAATTGCGCAACCCCAAGATCTCCATAATCTGAACAAGAACATACATAATTGAGTAGAAAGATTAACGCACCTATTTTGGGATCCATTGTTCTTGAAGCGGAAGTGGAAACACAATGTTCCACGCGCAAGTCCTTCTTCTCTATTGCCCTTCGTATCACTGGCTCAATTAGGCAGCCTCCTCCCATTTAGCATTAAGTAAACGCCCCTTAGGTGAGGATATCTGTGAGAATTAGGGTTAGAGGAGAGATTTGAGCATTATTTATAGAGTTTCCAGCCAGTTTCCCTCATTACGGGCCCAGTTCAACTCGGCCCACACTAGCCAGCCTATATTAGACTAATTAAGAAATTTTCTATCTCACCTTAGACCAACCCTGTTTTACGGTAACCATAAAAACAGTAAATTACAATATCAATTAATTTAGTCCACATCAAGAAAACTCTTACATTCTCTCACTTGGACTATATTAATTGAAATCGTACCGTATGTGCGCACATTTGGTCCAAAGATAATTCTTAATAGTCAATCATATTCCATAAAGTCTTAAACACCGAATCATAGCAATAACTGCATGTATACATACAGAACCTTCTATGGTCGCAAATGTTCTCAACTTTATTGATATTGATTCAATATGGTAGTGTGTCAAATGGATAACATCTCTCATAGAGAGATCTCATTTGTCAGTCATTATTCTTTTACCTTAGGTGCCACAAAAACTTGTGCTACTAGAGAATGCTTTATGGTTCTAATAAACCCACATATGTCTTATCTTTATGGTTAACCTTTTTTTATGTATCACAAGACACATGCACAAGGCTAATAAGCGGATGCCCGGATACCCCTAGCCTTCACTCAAGGTTTATACAATCCCTTGAGACTTTATTAAAATATGTATTTAACATAATAACAACACATTCAAAAATATTTTATTGAATGCAAAAATTGATACATATCAAACCGTTATAAAATGTAATGAACACTTATATGAAACTTTTATCATAGTAAAGCCAAAATAGCTCCCACTAAACAACAACATCTCATGATGCTCTTAGGCCCATGCTAACGATATGTCGCTCAAATACATACAGGCGTAGGCCTTTAGTTAGTGGACAACTACATCATCTGTGAAAATATGTTATATTAAAACGTTACATTTCTGTACCATTTGCTTTTGGTAAAAATTTTTGACCACTATATATTTAGATCCCTTGAGACCTTTGTAGTAAATAAATAATACTAAAAATTTGTTATCTCAATACAACCGTATGGATCTATCCATAAAGTTAAAACGATCAACTCCGTCACAAGGTTCTTGAGCCTAATAGCCCAAGCAACAGTTTAAAAGAATGTTACTAACACTGCTTACATAGTAGAAGATAATATAGAACTTTATTTACTACACTTCCTACTAACATAAATATATATTCCGTTATTGATTTTATGTCATCCTAACAGCCAGCAAAGTTTACATCTGAATACCCTACTATCTGCAAGAATTGAACATGTCTGTAAATTAGCATATAATCTCTTATCTTATTTAAGTACCTTAAAATCTTCTTAGCAGTAACCTAGTGATCGCGTCCTGGATTTGACCGATATCTTCCTAAAAATCCTGTCACAAAGACAATATTTAGTCTAGTGCAAATTCGAGCATACATTATACTTTTAAGTGCACTGACACAATGTGCACCATTTAATTAGATTTTATCAATATCCAAATAAGGACAATGTAATAGATTCAATCCATTACCCTTAACAACAGGAGCAATTCCTAACTTGCAGTGATGTATATTAAATATTTCAAATATACAATCAGCAAATGTCCTCCAAGAAAATCTAATATAATATGGCAAAAACAATTCTTATAGATCTCAGTACAAAGGATATAAGATGTCTCAAGATCATAACTTGTAAGCAAAATATCATGTACATAGAGTATGAGAAAAAAAAAATTTCTTCCCACTGACCTTGCAGTATATTGAATTACTTTGTTCCCAATTGAACAAGATAACAACACTATACCACCGCCCGCGGTGGCCGCGCAGTTAAGGCTTAAACCCTAATTCGAATATTATTTGAAATTTTAATAATATTGTTTGGAAACTTGCTCAAAACTATGAATAAAACTTTTCAGTCTACATACAAGTTTACTTGAAACATCTGTTGCAAAATCCTCCAATTGCACAATATAAATTTTGTATCTATTTAACATAACTCCATATCAAAATAAATTATTAATGTCACATTCACTTTGAAAGAATCTTTAAAAATACTAGAAAAAAATATATATTTCTTTACTATAAACTATCCACCCCTCTTTCAGAATGAAAACTTTAGCTACAAGTTTAGTTTTAAACTTCACAATTTTCCTTTGAAATCCTTTTTAATTTTGTACGCCAATTTGCAACTAACGAACTTGTGATCTATAGGCAAGTAAGTTAGTTTCCAAACACTATGATGTTTCATAGATTGTATATCGTCTTTTATGGCATCTAATCACATACTTGATTGAGAATAAGAAACGACATTTATAAATATGCCATTACATCAACCATATAGTGGATTTTGTAATCATGCTTTCACAAATAGACTATATAGTCTAATGGTATAACTGATCATCTTTCCTTAACAAATCTCCTTAATAAAGCTGCAACCACTTCATTCTACACTTGAGAGGTTTAAGAAATTTCATTATAAACTATATCAAGAATACTACATTGAATCTCAACAAGTTTAGTCTATGGTACAGGAGATTCCATAATTATCTGTATAGGTAAAGACAAAAACACAGTAACCTCCATCATACTATTATCTTTAATAGTCTAAGAGCAGCTATCCTCTACAATTACGTCAATATTTAGAAACTTTAGAGTATATGATTCCATAATTCTTGTACCTTCTTTAGGGTCATAAAATCAATACCCCTTTAACAATCTTGATAAAATACAAAATAATTCCGAGTGGATCTGAATTCCAACGCACTTAATATTGGATTAGATAACCTCACTTTTGCATGACACCTCTAAATTTCATATGATTTAAGTAATTTATGTCTAGTCTATAACTCAAAAGAAGTTTATGAAACTATTCTTGTATGTGAAAATGTTACTTTCAAAATATCAGCCCACAAAAGATCAGATAAATTAGTCTTACTAATCATACTCATCATAATGTTCAATATGGTGCATTTATGCCTTTCGGCCAAATTTTTTGTTAGGATTTTCAGGTATAGTAATTAAATTACCATTCCAGAATCTATCAAGTATTTGACAAATGACCCTTTAAGCTATTTTGCATTATCATACTTGCCAAAATACTCACGGCCACTGTTAAGCCTAACAACCTTTTAAGACTAATTGTAATTGTTTTATTTCTTATTTCGGTCATTTTCTTAAATAGAAAATTTTCGGAAACAACCTTTTAACCATATATGAGATGTATATGTCATTAGGACTTAAACACAATCTTTGCAAATGTGTCCTAATTTCAATATCAGACAAGACATAATTTCAAGTGACTAAGGCTTCCATCATCTTATAGCAGTACAGTCCGCAGGCAAACCTCTTTTCAAGTATTCCAGAATGAAATGCTTCATAGACCGTAAGCAAATTCTATTGCTTTTTTCTTAAGTAACAAATCATATGTCCACTACTTAAAATTTTGAAGCAGTTAAAACCTCAATAATAGTGGAGTTATTAATTATAGAAAAAGGTGACTGAAAAACAAGTAATATATATAATTAGCATCATGTGAGCACCGTATAACTTGACATACAAGTATACATTCAGAGAGTTACACACATAATCATATAAACCTTTGGGCAGAATACATGACATGTAGTTGTACACTCTCTACATGATAGCGATTATGAGAATATATTCCAATTCTTCGTGAATTCATCACCTTTGGGCATATGAATCACTAGAATCAGTCACTCCTCCAGCACACTATCATGTATCCCTTAATGAACTAATACACAATCATCTCATTTGGGAGTATGACTACGCATTAGACCAAGAGACATCACAATCATCATATGAAACCGAAATTTCTTAAACCCAATCAAGCGTACCACTTTGGTGGTCACTAATCAATTGAATCATTAAAACTCTCTTATACCAATGATATAAAATTTATTACTCACATATATCATATACATATGATTTTAACTTTAATAGTAAAGGCATGTTATCACTAAAATCACATATCATGCTAATTATATTGTTTTATCCATTAATAAAAATTAATCATATATATATATATATATATATATAGTGAATCTGAAAGATAGATTCCAATAAGATCACTGATCACAGCAACACAAGAAAATTCTCATAACATAGAATGAAACATCTTTTGTGCACCCCGATTACTTATTGCTAGAACAACATTAAAAGAATGTCGATCCAAAGGATCCTTCACAAGTTAACATCAATAATAATACAGGGTACACCAAATCGACAAGCTTGATAGCTGATCCATTATCACTCATGAGCTCATAAGGCAAAAAATAACTCTAAGGCTAACAACTGATTTATTAGCCAATTTTTAAGTAACAAATTATCATTGTAATCAACCAGTGGCTTATTAATTGAGTCAAAACACATAACTAAATATCTAAACTATAACAGTAGATACTAGATACTATTGCTCTATATAAATGTTGTCATACTTTTTAACCATAAAAAATATTCAACTTAATAGATCTTAATAAGTGACCAGATGAGTTCATATACAATATGCAGTAACTTAATTGACATGCATTACCCACATTCAGCAGATGTGTTAAATAGTACATTTAGTTTGGTCATGAGTCCTTAAGACGTCCATCATTCAAAAATTACCAATGTGTAAAGGAGTATGTTTGAGTAACAAAAGTTTCATAACATTTACTGTTTCTCATCACCTCAATACATAACTTAAATACTATCCCACACTGATTGTATCTCATTAAGCCAACTTTAGTTCATAATAAAGTTTAATTTTATTGATGAATCACATCATTATAATGTTTATGTGATAACATACCTGTAACCCAACATTTGTATTTCCAAAATCATAGAAAATATAAGAAAAATATGCAAAAATATACTAAAAATACACGTATTTAGGGTTTCGTATGTATTTTCACATCTATAAAATTATCAAACATGTAAAATAAATACATCACGATGTAGAGGATGATCATATGAACCTAACGCCGCCATCCACGCGCCAAATGGAGACTCCACGCGCCACACGCGCCGCTTGTGCGTGGATCTCACACGCAGCGCGCGTTCAATGCCCGTGCGGCGCGTGGGGTGCGTGGGGGCGCATGTGGCCTCCTCTAGCGACGCGCCGCTGATCGTTTCGCTCGTCTCATCGAGCCCAATCCAAATTTATGATTTAATTTTATTTTTATTGAATAAAAAATCTCGAAAATCTCAAATTAAGGCAAAATCCTATGCATTCGAGTTCTAGAGTTATGGAGGCTTTGATACTATATGTTGGATGCAAATTACGCAATCCCAAAATCTCCATAACTAGAATAAGAACATGTATAATTGAGTAGAAAGATTAATGCATACGTTTTGAGATCCATTATTCTTGAAGCGGAAGAGGAAACACAATGTTTCGCGCGCAAGTCCTTCTCCTCTATTGCCCTCTGTATCATTGGCTCAATGAAGTGGCCCCCTCACGTTTAGCATTAAGTAAACGCCCCTTAGGTGAGGATACAGATGAGAATTAAAGTTAAAGGAAAGACTTGAGCATTATTTATAGAGTTTCCAGCCAGTCCCCCTCATTACGGGCTAGGCTCAACTCAGCTTACACTAGCCAGCCCATATTAGACTAATTAAGAAACCTTCTATCTCACCTTAGACCAACCCTATTTTACAGTAACTGTAAAAACAATAAATTACAATATCAATTAATTTAGTCCACATTAGGAAAACTCTTACATCAAGATCTTCTCTTAGGTCATTGCCTCTTCTTCAATCTTGGCCAAATTGAGCTTATAGGTCTCCAAACCCTCGCAGAACACGAGACTGAAAATTTCGTACTACTGAAGCAGTGTCCATTTCAGGGAGGAGCCTCCATATGTCATTCTCCTTCTGGGGGCTCTTAGCAATGGCAGCATAACCACAAGAGAGCAGCTTGTAGAGTTGCTTCCACTCAGCTACCACCTTGGCAAAAAAGATGTGAACAAGCTGAGGAGATGATGCCATGATCGCAAGAGGATTTGGAGGGTGTGAAAGGAGTTTAGAGCGAATGGCGATTTAAGAAAGAGATTAGGATATTTATAGCTAGAGGTGATGACGGTTTAGTACAACGTGTTTCCTTGACAATGAATGGCCAAGAGACGTGGGCAAGTGAATAGTCGCCCACAAAGTGTCGACATCAAAAGGAGATATGGTGGTAAGGAGTAATTGCCGGTGGAATACAAAAAGGGCAGAAGGTCGACAACTCCCCCGTAAACCCTTATCACCTTGGAACTGGGAGAAGTTATCATGATCATGGTGACATAAGTAGCGTTCAAGAATGGGAGGAAATCCACTAAACCGTCAGCGGGGGAATTCACAAGAAGTCATCATGGACATGCATTGAAGCGGAAAAGAAAGATACTGGTTTTGTGGCTGTGTTTAGAGTGTAATCTGATACGTCATCAAATGATGCTAATAAATGGGGGTACGGCTTTGATGATCATGCTTTGCAGTTAATGGGCGAGTTAATACTATAATACGAGCCATTAAAGCATCAAATTTCGTCGGCTTGGTGATGGATAATGACACGGATAAAGAAGCTGAGGGCTGCCGATATGGGTGGCCCGAGCAACCTTCGATTTATTGGAGGCAGTGAAGGAAAGGGGTTGCTGAGATATCGGTCGGGATCCTCGGTACTAAAAGTGACTGGCATACAAATATCAAAAAGTTGAAAAGAGAATGTAGTTCATACGAGATAGTACTTACACCCACGGACTAAAAGAAGAGTACATAGACTAAAGAAAAGAAACAAGGGGAAGAAATGGGCAACTAAAAATTAAACTGTTGTCATAGCGCTAGAACAAAGGCGCTCAGGAGAAGTTCAAAGCCCATACTCTCGGCTTGACATCGAGACTTTCAAGTAGCTTGAGTCCGAACCCGTGTGGAGCCTTTCGCAATCTCGAGTCAAAGCTACTAAGGTGTCTTATCGTCGAGGCATTAGTTCAAAGAGTGAGTCAATGGATGCCTCGTCGGTGTCAATCTGCGACAAAAGGTCAGAAGAGGATGGGTAGCTTGGGTTTAGACGTCTCAGGAGTATGGAATTCTCCCTACGATTGTCCTTCAGTTGATGGATCATGGATTGCAGTTCATCTTCAATATCTGACCTGGCCAGCTCTTTCGACTAGTACTCATCTCCGATTGCCTGAAAAGAGGCAACGTTAACACGGTTATCCCAGTAAGCTTCCAAGAGTGGGTTGATGGAGAGGAAAAGGCCCCTATAAGCGTGCTAGAATGCAAAACAAGGTACAGAGCTAACTAGAGGATCCAAATTTAAGAAAAAATAATTAACTTCTCCTATCAAAGCTGGGTTTGAAATAATGTGGGGATATCTAAACGAAGGGATGTTGGATAGTCTTCTCCACTTCCCTAAGTCATTAGGATCAATCGGTGAGTTTAAGTCACCATATGAGGGGGAAGGTGTACCATCGTCTCGAATTGTAGGAGACATTTTCTTGCTGCAGCTAGTCCTTACACACGAAGGTTCAATTTGGAGACCCGAGGGCATACCTGCAAACAAAGAGGATTCATCAATCGTGAGGTGACATCACCAAAACAAAGGAAGATAATCAAATAAAAGAAAATGAACATACTTGAAGTAGATGGTGGAATGACCTCCAGCGCCGTGCATGGCCCGCACAATAGTGGAAGGAGGCCTCGACTATCTTCGCAAGGATGGCTTCTTTACCCTTGGCAAACAGTTGGCTTCGGTATGTGGTCAACCAATCACAAAAAGACAGAGAACATGCCGAATTGATGAGGAGTTCAAAGTAACATGTCCATTGGCCCATTTCCTCCTCAATTGATCTCTGGCATTTAAAAGCCGCATGAGGGTGACGGCGCCCATGAGGGGCGAAAGGGTAGTCAAGGGAATAAACACAAGCCATTGGAATTTCGTGGGTCAAATTGAATTGCCTGGCGTAATATTCGTCTTCCGAGAGCTAGTCGAGGTCAGAGCATAGATAGGAGGAAAAGGCATGGTTAAAACAGAAAAGTCCACCGGGACTGAAAGAAAGTTTTGAAGATAATCAGTAAAGGAGGAAGTGGTGAAAAGCCCGACAGTTGCAGTTTACAGAGTATGATAACACCAAAACTCTTCGATCTTGGTGGATGAGAATATAGTTCGTGCCAGTACTGAGGGAGTTCAGGTTGAGAACCGAACAAATCAGGGAAATACAGTTGAACCCAAGCTTACAGTAACCACAAGGGTCCAAAGAAAGGCTCGGGGTGCTCATCGGTTAGGGAAGTTTGAAAGTCAGTGATGGACCAATAGAGTGAAGCGAGCATTGTTTTACTGAGGGCCAAGTCAAATCCCCGAAGAGAGTTTAAAGGAAAAATTGCCAAACTCAAGGGAAATAAGAGAAGGGTTGTAAAAGATATACCGCCACAACCAATATAAGAGAAAGGCAACATGCTCCATAGTTGTGACGTCTTCATCGGTTAACATGTCATGGTCAATAAAAATGCTCGGCTGGAGGTCGGCCGGAGTCAAGTTTTCAAATATAGGGCAGTGATGGAAATGATCACCCATATCATCATAAGGCACAAGCCCAGTTAAGGCATGAACATCGAGCAGGGTGACAAATATCGACCTGGGTGGGAAGAAAAAGCAATGCACCAAGGGTGACCAAAAGGCACTAAGGCTTGCTATCAAGTCGAAATCAACCAAGAGGGGAATGCAACACAATTCCAAAGCTCGAGGAAATCTGTAAGGTCTTCCACTTAGGTTCCATGAATGGCCTGAGGCGACGATACCATGCAAAGAACTTTTCATCAAAAAGAGGAAAATGGGCAGACCTACGATCGGAAGGAACCCATTGGTGATCTATCAGCAGCCTCTATTGAACGGGAAGACGCTCCTTTGAATGTTGAGGAAAGCATTCTTTGAAGAAAGGAGGAGGCAGAACTTTAAAGTTCGGGCCCAGCACGAGTTCGACAGGGGTAGTCTTCTTCATCTTTAGAGCCGAAAACAGGGTTCATGGACCTGATAAAAAGTTGTCCTTTCTTGTCAAGACAGCGGAAAGCAGAAAGCCGGCCGATGTATGCGCCCGGGTGATAGGTGGTTTTGTTTGAAGATCTGGTTCGAGGAGCCATGTTGGATTGGAAAGATTAGAGATGGTAGAAGGTAGTGACAACAAGAGAGAATGAGTGGATGAGGAGGGAAAATTGTCCAAAAACTCCTAAACTTATTGTACTTTTGTCAATTCAATCATAAACATTTTACTTTTGCCAATTGAGTCTTAAACATTTTCACTTCTTGTCGATTCAGTCCATCTGACCAATTTTGGCCGGAAAATGCTAACGTTGATAATTTTTAACAATATTTTAATATTTTTCGAATTATTATTATTATTGTTGTTGTTGTTGTTGTTGTTGTTGTTGTTGTTGTTGTTGTTGTTTTCTGTTTGTTTCCCTTCTTTTTTTTTTTGTTGGCTTTCTTGGCCTTTTTCGGTAGTCGGCAAACAACTACAGCTAGCCAATTGGCCTTGCTCGCCACAGGCGAGGCTCGGCCGGGCGAGAAGGAGCCTCGGCGAGGGGAGCCCTCGCCCAGGTGCAGCCCGACAAGGGTCGTCTAGGCAAGGCTGACCCTCACCCATGCTAGGGTGGCATCGCCGAGCGAGGCCGCCTTGGCCTAAGCGAGGGCTGGCCTCGCCAAATCTGGTAAGAGGAGCCCTTGCCGGGGCTCGCCCTCGCCCAGGCGAGCATCGGCCTCACCCAAACCAGATTTGGCAAGGCCGACCCTTGCCCCTGGCCGAGCGACAGTGACGCTAGGCGACAAGCAAGAGCGAGAATCTGTCCGTACTACTCCGATTGTTACTGGCTCTCCTTTTTCCCTTCGTCTTCTTCTTCTCCTCTTCTTTTGTGATCGATGTCGTCACCCTCCTCATTAGTAATTCTTGATTCCCAGCCCTATGTCGCTGCTTGCTCAATGCAAAATCATTGTCGTTGTCGAGCCGGGGGCGAGGGCCAACCTCGCCAGATCTGGTTTGGGCGAGGCCGACGCTCACCATATCTGGCGAGGTCAGCCCTCACCCAGGCCAGGGCAGCCTCGCCTGGCGTTACCGTCGCCGGGAGGAGGAACCTCAACGAGGGGAGCCCTTGCCCAGGCCAGGGCATCGTCGTTGCCTGGCAAGGTCGACCTGGCCTAGGCAAGGGCTCCTTCTCGCCCGCCCGGCCTCCCAAAGGAGGCGAGACTAGCCGGTTGGCGTGGCTAGTGGCCAGCCACCGAAAAAGGCCAAGAAAGCTTAAAAAAAAAAAAAAAAAAAATAATAATGGTAATAATTCAAATTTTTTTAAAAAATATTAAAATATTATTAAAAATTGTCTATGTCGGCGCCGACGGTCCTACGTGACACCGCCGGTGTCCACATCAGTATTTTCCGGCCAAAATTGGCCAGATAGACTAAATCGGTAAGAAGTGAAAATGTTTAGGACTCAATTGGTAAAATTAAAAGGCTTATGAATGAATTGATAAAAGTGCAATAGGTTTAGGACTTTTTGGACAATTTTTCCGAACGAAGAAGATGGGGAGTTCTAGCAATTAATAAAGGTAAGCTAGGATGAAAAACCATTTGGTGAGGGAAGTTGAAAGGACGTCTAAATGTAACGGTTCATCGGGCGTTATGGAAACATGGAAATAAATGTAAAACGCGGCGTTGAATTCGTTCGCTGATAAGAGAAAGCATAGAACTCGAAGAGATGGGAAAGCCACAATTGCTTGACAGACTCATTAACGAAAAGGCGCATTGACAAGATGTGAAAGGACATGAGTCCTAGAAGACATGAAATCTTTATTTTGTGCCATATTCTCAGCCATGAGTCGAGGCCTGATGACATTTTAACCATCCAAGACCGAAATATAATCTTTGGCTTTGGTGGAACGTTGGTCTAGTTCTCGGGTTTCGATGTTGAGCACACGCCATGACTCGGTCATGGTGAGCTGGTGAGAGATATGTCTACACTTGGCTTTGGCAAGTTGAGCCTCAAGATCAACTACATCTTCAGCTAGGCGAGCTTCAGTCTAACTTCATTCTGTGCCATTGCCTCGTAAGACCTAAAGAGTTGGTCGATGGAGTCCCTTTTCTTATCGATGCTGGCGGTAATCGCTTGATACTTTTGCTTAGACACGACCAGAGATTAGAGTTGATCATAATTTCTCTTGAGGGTGTTAATGCCAGAGGTGAGTTTTAAGAGTGATTCTTCAAGACTCTGAAAACTCGAATGTTTAGCGAAGGCCAGATCATCACAAAAAGCATTGTGGAACATTTTGGCCTTTGCTTCGAAGTATGGGTCTGATAAAATTGTTGCAAAACCACCTACTGAGAGCTTGAGGAATTTTGTACATTTCCCCTTTGCGCTCATCTTCGAAAGCTCTTTCGTGGTAGTCATGAACGGAGTGACTTGTGGTGTTGATGTAGCATAACAAAGGATTTTCTTCACATTAGCTAAATCCTGGGGGAGAGGCAAGGAGATTTTGTTGGGGTCGAGCTCGGTTCTAGATCTAACAATCATGGGAGTAAGTTGCTGAGAAGGAACATGTGGAAAATATGATTTAGGATTGGGGTAGTGATAATCATAAGAAAGAGAAGAAAGACTTACCCCGAAAGCAAGGAGAAAACTAACTGTAGGACGGGTTGAGGCAGCAGTTTGAATGGGTAGAGACACAATCAGTGAAGCAGTAGATGCTAAGTCTACGTCAGAACTCTCAAGAACCGTTGATTGAGCCCAAGCTTCGGTTGGGCGTGAGGCTTGTGAGAGAGATGGCTCCATCCCCAATTCGAGAAATTGAAGGATTCTCAAACTCACCAGCTAAGTGGGACCAGCGAACCTTGGCTATAAGCAGAGGTCTTGGGAGAAGCCCTCAAGTTTTCAATAGGCAAGGAGGTAGACTTGGTAACCTGAAGCGTGGTTGGTCCCGAAGGATCGTCAACTTGAGGGACGATTGACCCCGGAGGCTCGATACTAGAAGCGGAGAAGATGTTGAAGCACAAGTGGCAGTAGAACCAATCGATCGAGAAGGTGTTAGTGTTGCAGCCTCGGTAGTAGAAGGGTTGATGACTCGAAGGGCAGTCGAGGAAATAGCTTTGGTAACCTCGGGAACAAGACTAGACCCATTTTGGTTCGTGGGGCCGTCATAGGTTCAATATCTTTTGAAAGCCAAAAGAAGAGCAGGAGTCATAATATAGCCAAATTGAAATATCAAAGCGTTAAGCTAAACCAAGTTACCTAGAACAGGAACTTGTTTGGAAGCTTTACAAGCCGGTGAAAAAGGAGGCCCTAATGGAGCCTCGAAAACTTGAGGCAAAGGATCATGAGTAGCAATCTTGTCGAGAAGAGTGTCAAAATCGTCGGTGAACAAATAAGCTTGGTAAGCTTCCCACCAATTAGTAAATCCCCGAAGAACACTAGGATTTGGAAGGAACGACTTGGCTATATAGTCCTTAAAGACTCTGTATGTGATGAAACGGCAGTAATCAAAAGGATAAGAGAACTTGGTAACCGCATAGGTGTTAGAAGTATGCCCTAAATTAACTAATTAAAAAAAAATTAAAGCTTCATGCATGTGCACGAATTCATGCACATGCACGAAGCGTAATGGTCAGCGGTTGTTGACCATTATGCACGAAGCGTAATGGTCAGCGGTTGCTGACCATTATGCACGAAGCATGGATGGTCAGCAACCGCTGACCGTCATGCCAAGATCGTGCATGAGCGGTTGCTCATGCATGGTCGTGCATGAGCAACCGCTCATGCACGATCGTTTACTATGGACGATCAACAACGGTTGCTGATCGTCCATCGATTAGCAACCGTTGCGATGATCAGCAACCGTTGCTGGTCGGTTTTTCTATAAAAACCATTGAGGGACGAGAGTAAAAGAGCTGCTGAAAAATTGAAAAAAGAGACTTCGTGTGTTTTGTCTTCTTGTTCCGGATTCGCTCTTCACCATGAACAAAAATTTGGAGTTCTCTAGTTGCTGAATATTGAGAAAAAGTGTGCGTGTGTTCTTGTGTCTTTGAGACACGAGGAAGAGAAACAATTCTCTCGTTTGGGGCCGTGACTATTATAGATCAAGAATACAACGGATTCTTTCCACGTGATTGCTAGCACGATCGAAGTGGTGGATATCCGAAAGTTCTCTCTTCCATTCGATGTTTGTTGTTGGTGTATCTGAACTAGAGGTCCGACGCTTGTGGGACTCGTATCGTAGAACATCCGAACGGACTTGTTTCAAAGCGCGCTTCGAGAGCACGATCGAAGTGGTGGATATCCGAAAGTTCTTCGACGTTCGTTATTGGTGTGTCTGAACTAGAGGTCCGACGCTTGTGGGACTCGTACTGTAGAACATCCGAACGGACTTGTTTCAAAGCATGCTTTGAGAGGTATTTCGTTTAACTCCCTTTTATGTTTAGATTTTTGATTAAAACGCACGAACAACGCCTTAGGAGAATCATGTGTAAAATATATCTTTGTTTCCGCTGCGTTTATTTCGTTAATTTTTCTTATACATGATTCATGAAACCCCAACAGTGGTATCAGAGCCAATCTTAGGCGTTTTTCGTGCGTTTAATTGATTTGTAGTTCAAATATATTTTTGCGTTCTAATGGCCAATTTATTTTTATTAAGAGAATTGGTTCTCTTGCTCAAATGTGGCCTATAGAAGTTGATTGATTTATGTGATAAATTTAATCAACAAAGCAAAAATTAGAACTAAATCAATTTTGAATCAAAAATCCGTAACTTGTTATACTTGATGTTTATATTTTGCAAATGATATGCAGATTTTATGCATGCCTTCCAGAGCTTTAAATTTTGAATTTATGGCTCGTAAAGAAGGGTGGTGATCATGGAAAAATCCCTAAATGTTGTGATTGTTATGTGGATGAATGTATGATGATTATAGGTATTCTTTTTGGGGATGTAATTATTAAATGGAGGCTGCGTCCTTCCTTTTATATTTATTTTTATGAAATATAATTTTAGTATAGTTTAGTATTTCAATTATTGATGTAAATACTACAAGAGAGGATGAGCCATTGGAGGAGCCATTAAACCAAAGAGCTCTCTAGGCCCAGTCTTTGAAGAGTTCAAAGATTGAAGAAAAAGTGAAGAGCAGGTCCATATTATTAAAACATTAAAATGGCTAAATGGGTCTCTTTGGCTCGAGACCCATTGAACCATAATTCCATGATCACCACATAGGATAGATATTATGTGATATCTATTTATTTATTGTGTTTGTGATATCGTGCATGTTAAATCAGTTAATGTGCAAAGTGAGACCATTAATAATGACCCAAATCTCCTTACAAAGAATATTAAGTCGAAACGGGTTCGACTCGTGGCCTTCCATCGTCGTGGTTTGATCCAATATTATAGTGGTTAACTAACCGATTATGGATACATAGGGGTTAATTACCATTTATAATATTGGACCACTCCATTGTGCATATGATGTTGTGGGGTTGGAGCCAAATAATTTCTAATAATTGTCAGGTGATGGAATCATTTGTGTTTTCAATACTTGCGTGAGACGATGGGCTAGACTTAACTATGATCATGATGCCAATAACTGTTAGGTGAGGCTTTCATGGTCTAGAGGCCAAAGTTATGATTGGGACTCGCATATGATGCGTTGAACAAGCTGGTTCACTCACTAAATTCATAGGACACCAATAACTGTTAGGTGAGGTGGACTTTGGACTAGTAGGACTCCAATCCCCACTAGTAATCTTTACCCAACAAAGATTACCGCTTCCCATCTTAAGGAGTATGGGATTCGAAGATAAATTTAGTAGGAGGATCTATTTCATTTAAAGACCAAAATGAAATAGTTATTATGAAAAGTACAACGGCTAACAATTTATTTTCTGCAACAGATATATTATTACTCTGAAAAATGGTGACCACAAACCCACTCGCTTCTATACTTGACAAGAATTGTTTGATTGGACCCAATTTCACCGACTGGGTGAGGAATTTGAGAATTGTTCTCAATTCAGAAAAAATTGGGTATGTGCTTGATGAAAAGATGCCAACCTCATTTCCTGAGGGTGGGACCCAAGAGAAGCATGTCACTTATGATAAGTGGCGTGATGATGACTTAAAAGTTAGGTCATATATGCTTGCTTCTATGGATAATAAATTATAGAAGAAGTATGAATCTATGGAAGATGCTGCGTCGATCATTTTGCACTTAAAGGAATACTTTGATGAGAATAGTCGAACCTCTAGATATGAGATATCTAAGGCATTGTATCGTATGAGGATGGCTGAAGGATCATCTCGTTAATGATCATGCTTTGAAAATGATCTCGCACATTGAAGAATTGGCTAGGCTGAATCTCGTTATGGACAATGAGTTAGCTGTGGATTTGATCCTCCAATCTTTACCCGATTCCTTCTCTGGTTTTGTCCAAAACTTCCATATGCATAAGATGGAGAAAACTCTTGCTGAGTTACATAGCATGCTGGTAGTTTATGAGAAGGAAATGCATAACACGAGGCCAAATGTAGTGGCTATGGCTAAGGCTTCTTCTTCAAAGGGTAAGACTATTTTAAAGAAGAATAAATGGAAGAGGCCTGCCAAACCTGTTATGCAACCAAAACCCATGATTGATAAAGGGAAATGTCATTACTGTGGTGTCAAAGGGCACTGGAGGAGGAACTGTAAGAGGTACCTCGCGAGCTTGAAGGTCAAGCCCAAGAACTAACCTTATGAAGGTATGGTGTCTATGCTTATTGAAACTAATCTTATGGTTAGTGCAGAATCCAGCTCATGGGTTCTAGATTCTGCTGCAACCTCACATATTTGTATGTCTTTGCAGAATCTGGAAATAAGCAGGATGCTAGGGCGAAATGAGATTGTCCTGACGTTTGCCAATGGAGCAAGAGCTGTTGCATTAGCTATAGAGACTTTTCGTTTATATTTGCCTTCTGGACATGTAATGGTTTTAAAGAACTGTTTGCATTATAAGAATGCTGTTAGGAACATCATTTCTATACCTCGTTTGGGTAAAGAGAATTATGAATTTTCTTTTGCTGATGATGTATGTTCTATTTATCATAATAGAATATGTGTTGGTTCTAGCTTATTAACCAACGATCTTTATACCATTACAATGCCCGATAATGCGATTACCAATGTCAATAAGCAAAATAGAATTGATATAAATGCCATAACTAATAAACGCCCTAGAGACGGTCCAAATAAAAAGTATGTTTGGCATCTCCGATTAGGTTATATTGGAGAAGACAGAATTAACAAGTTGAGTAATGATGGATACATTGATCCTTCAAATTTTGAGTCATACTCGACTTGTGAGGCATGTCTTCTAGGAAAAATGACCAAAGCGCCTTTTGTGGGACAAAGTGCGCGAGCTCACGACATATTAGAATTAATATATACAGATGTATGTGGACCAATTAATGAAACTATTAGAGGTGGTTATAATTACTTCATTACCTTCACCGATGATCGATCACGGTATGGTTATTTATACCTCATGAAGTATAAATCTGAATCCTTTGAAAAGTTCAAGGAATTCAAGGCTGAAGTTGAGAATCAAACAGGAAAATGTATTAAGGCTCTTCGATTAGATCGAGGAGGTGAATACCTTAGTACTGAATTCTTGGACTTTCTTAAAGAGAATGGCATTTTATCACAATGGACACCTCCTGGAACTCCAGAACATAATGGTGTATCTGAACGAAGAAATCGTACTTTATTAGATATGGTACGATCTATGATGAGTTACACCGATTTGCCAATATCCCTTTGGGGATATGCCCTTGAGACAGCTGTATATATACTGAATAGAGTGCCGTCCAAATCTGTTCCAACTATGCCCTATGAGATATGGCATAGTAGAAAACCTAGTCTTAATCATATTAAGATTTGGGGTTGTCTAGCTTTCGTGAAAAAGCTAAAAATGAAAAAATTGGAGGCAAGATCTGAACAAGGTCGCTTCATTGGATATCCAAAGGAAACTCTTAAATATTATTTCTATTTTCATTCAGGCCAAAGAATTTTGGTATGCAAGCACGCTTCTTTTTTGGAGAATCAGTTCATCCAAGAAAGTGGTGCTGGGCGAAAAATAGTCTGACAAGAAGAAAATAATGAAGTATCAAACAATCGAGTTCAGATACCAATCTCTGATTCAGTGGGAGCTTATGATACACAACCTCTTAGGAAAAGTGCGAGAACGTCTCGTCCACCTACTCGTTATAGACACTCGGTTGATCATATTGAACCATTATTTATTGTGAATGATAGTGATCAACCCGGTGATCCTAAAACCTATGAGGAGGCGATGTTGGACATCGATTCTGGTAAATGGCTAGAAGCCATGAAATCCGAAATGGACTCAATGTATTCCAATGAGGTATGGACCTTGACTGACCTGCCTGATGGTATTGTACCAATTGGCTGTAAATGGATCTTCAAGAGGAAGATGAATGTTGAAGGTCAAATTGGAATTTACAAAGCACGGCTGGTGGCGAAAGGATATCGTCAAAAAGAAGGAATTGATTATGACGAAACTTTCTCACCTGTGGCCATGCTAAAATCCATTCGGATTATGTTGGCTATAGCTGCACACCTTGATTATCAGATATTCCAGATGGATGTCAAAACGGCTTTTCTAAATGGTTTTCTCGATGAGGACATCTATATGGAACAGCCATAGGGTTTTGAATCCAATAGTGAAAAACAGAAGGTGTGTAAGCTTAAGAGATCCATTTATGGACTCAAACAAGCCTTCAGAAGTTAGAACATTCGTTTTGATGAGGTAGTCAAATCGTTTGGCTTCATCAAAAATCCGGATGAACCTTGTGTATATAAGAAGATCAGTGGGAGTGCAATTGCATTTCTGGTTTTGTATGTCGATGATATACTTTTGATTGAAATGATGTACCAATGATATCATCGATAAAACTATTCTTGTCACAGAAATTCTCCATGAAAGATTTAGGAGAGGCAACCTACATTTTAGATATCAAGATCTATAGAGATAGATCAAGACGATTGATTGGCCTTTCACAATCTACGTATATAGACAAAGTGTTAACACGGTTTAACATGCAATGTTCCAAGAGAGGATTATTGCCTTTTAGGCAAGGGATCCGTCTTTCTAAGGAGATGTGTCCCAACACTCTTGAAGAAAGAAAGCGGATGGCAAAGATACCATATGCATCTGCTATTGGAAGCATAATGTATGCTATGCTATGTATTAGACCTGATATTGCGCATGCTGTAAGTATTACTAGCAAATATCAGTCTGATCCAGGAGAAGAGCACTTTGGATAGCAATCAAGAATATTCTTAAGTACTTGCGAAGAACTAAAAATTTATTCTTGATATATGGAGAAGGAGAATTTAAAGTTGTAGCTTATACTGATTCCGATTTTCAATCGGATCCTAATGATTATAAGTCTACGTCTGGGTTTGTCTTTACATTCAATGGTGGTGCAGTTAGTTGGAAAAGTTCCAAACAAAGCATAACTGCCGATTCCACCATTGAGGCAGAGTATGCAGCTACTTCTGAAGCAGCAAAGGAAGCCGCTTGGATGAAGAAGTTTATTTCTGAACTTGGAGTCATTCCTTCAATTGAGCAACCGATCACATTGTTTTGTGACAACAATGGGGCGATAGCTCAAGCTAAGGAACCAAGGTCTCACCAGAAGTCCAAGCATATTGAGAGACGCTTCAAGCTAAGGAACCAAGGTCTCACCGAAGTCCAAGCATATTGAGAGACGCTTCCATCTCATCGAGAAATTGTTGGGAGAGGTGATATCGCCTTGCAAAAAATTGCCTCAGCGAAAACGTGGCATCCCTTCACTAAGGCCTTACCTCGCTTCTTTTGAAAGACATATTGACAAAATGGGTTTGAGGTACCGGACAAGTTGGCTTTAGTGCAAGTGAGAAATTGTTAGATGTATGCCCTAAAGTTGCTATGTAATAGTTACATATTAGGAATTTCAGTTGTACTTTCATTATTATTATTTAATTAATGGCAATCACGTATTCATTCATTTATCCAATTATTTTATATTGATGAATGATTCCATAAGATCAGTTGCAACTAGACCTATTCTTGAGACGTCAAGAATATATGTGATGGGTTCATAGTTAGACTGAATCTTTAAATCATTCCCGGTCGATGGATTATTGAGTGGATATTGACAATCCTGTTGAGACCGGTGTGTTCTTAACTTCGCCATTAAGTATTGGATACTTAAGAGAATGATGAGTCACATATCATTGGGTATTATGATGCCTGAGTTAGAACACATGTGTTTGTATTAGACAAATTCACTGAACGTGACGCATATTGAACGATTAGTGACATGGAAGCTTTTAGCGTGGTCAATGTCTAATTGTTCATGCTTTGGTCTTGTATAAATAATCCTTAGACTTGAGGCATAGTGTTAACTTGTGTATTGAACAACTATGGTTCACGGGTGCACATAATCCCGGGTCGTTGATCCGTCTTTATACCTGATGGTCATAGTTTGTTCATATATGAAGTTACACGTGTGTGCAATATGGAATCTATCTCCTTGTTATATGCAAGATATGATAATGATGTCCTATGTGATCTAATTGTGACACTACATTGAAATCCTCGGCCGGGGTTGTAACCGAGAATAAATTGTTTATGTCTCGAATAAAATGCATGTCAATTAGATTTGTGCATATGATTGAATTAATGACTTGACAAATATTCCATGGTCTTTGTTTGATCGGGACATAGTAAGACAGAGGGATTGAATTACACTGTAGCCAAAGCTGACAGGTTCATTATGTATTCACACTATCTGGGTAGCCATGACATATTGCTAGATGTCAATCGTGACTTGTAGGACCTAAAAGATTAATCGGGACAATTAATTCTTTTGGAAGTACTAATGTGTTAGTACAAGTCTTACTACCAGCTTAGTGATGAACCTAGGGATGTCACACACCATAAATAATTAGGATGACGTGGAACAAGAGAGAAATATTATTGCAAATGTGTTTGCAATTACTGCAATCGAATTGAGTCGATTTGAAATTAAATTAAATGAGATTTAATTTAATTTGTATTATAGTCACGAGCCTACTTGCATATGATGCACACGCATGCCCAAAATAGATATATGTTAACATACCAAACAAGTTAACTTTAGTGCAAGTAGGAGATTGTTAGAAGTATGCCCTAAATTAACTAATTAAAAAAAAATTAAAGCTTCATGCATGTGCACGAATTCATGCACATGCACGAAGCATAATGGTCAGCGGTTGCTGACCATTATGCACGAAGCATGGATGGTCAGCAACCGTTGACCATCATGCCAAGATCGTGCATGAGCGGTTGCTCATGCACGATGGTCGAAGCATGGATGGTCAGCAACCGCTCATGCACGTGCATGAGCGGTTGCTCATGCTATGGACGTGCATGAGCAACCGCTCATGCTGATTGTCCATCGATGATTAGCACGGTTGCTGATCGTCCATCGATTAGCAACCGTTGCGACGATCAGCAACCTTTGCTGGTTGGTTTTTCTATAAAAACCATTGAGGGACGAGAGTAAAAGAGCTGCTGAAAAATTGAAAAAAGAGACTTCGTGTGTTTTGTCTTCTTGTTCCGGATTCGCTCTTCACCATGAACAAAAATTTGGAGTTCTCTAGTTGCTGAATATTGAGAAAAAGTGTGCGTGTGTTCTTGTGTCTTTGAGACACGAGGAAGAGAAACAATTCTCTCGTTCGGGGCCGTGACTATTATAGATCAAGAATACAACGGATTCTTTCCACGTGATTGCTAGCACGATCGAAGTGGTGGATATCCGAAAGTTCTCTCTTCCATTCGATGTTCGTTGTTGGTGTGTCTGAACTAGAGGTCCGACGCTTGTGGGACTCGTACTGTAGAACATCCGAACGGACTTGTTTTAAAGCGTGCTTCGAGAGCACGATCGAAGTGGTGGATATCCGAAAGTTCTCTCTTCCATTCGACGTTCGTTATTGGTGTGTCTGAACTAGAGGTCCGACGCTTGTGGGACTCGTACTGTAGAACATCCGAACGGACTTGTTTCAAAGCACGCTTTGAGAGGTATTTCATTTAACTCCCTTTTATGTTTAGATTTTTGATTAAAATGCACGAACAACACCTTAGGAGAATCATGTGTAAAATATATCTTTGTTTCCGCTGCGTTTATTTCGTTAATTTTTCTTATACATGATTCATGAAACCCCAACAATAGGTATGCTTTTCCTCGAAGGGAAACTCCATGGAAAAGGGGGCCAAGAATTGGAATCCTATGTATCAGCCCAAATTGCCGGGCACAGTACTGCAGAGGATACACTTCAATACCCGACTTGAGTTTTCCCTTCAGAGATAGCTTCAATATTAAGTCTGAAGCAACTAGCACAGAAAGCCAAAATTTCTGAGTAAAAGGTCCTACATGGAATTTTTTTTAATTTATTTATTTCCATTTATATTTTGCTTTTTCTTTTCTTTAAGGCTGGCGAGGGTTATGACCCTCGTTGTCCGTGGTCGCCTCACCCAATCTGGGTGAGGGCCCTTGCTGGCTGTTGAGCGATCGCAACAAGGTCGCCTAGAGTAGGCGAGGGTTGTCGTGGCAGCAGTTGGTGAGGCCCTAACCTACCCTCGCCGCGAAAGCCTTGGCGCTGGCAAGTGCAGGCAACGCTGCTCGGAGTAGGTGAGGGCTGTCGTGGCCTCGCCAACTGTTGGCAAGGGCAAAGACCTTAGGTGAGGCCATGACAGCCCTCTTCTGCTCTAGGCGGCATCACCCATGGCTATCTAGAGCTGGACGCCGCCTAGAGTGACCTCAATGGCCTCACCCAAGGCCTTTGCAGCCAAGGACGAGGCTTCCGCGACCGGCAAGGGTCACCAGTGAGTTAGTGACCCTCATCAACCCTAAAGGAAAAAAAAAAAGTAAAAAAAATAAAAAAACTCAAAAAATAATAAAATATTTAAAAAATTATTAAAATATTATTTTCCGGTAGCCGTCGGACAACCGGCGTGCCAAATCAGAAATGACACTTAAGTAATTGATTTTTTCAAATTTGTGACATTCAAATGAGCAAAAAAAAAAAAAAAATTGGTACTAAAGTGAGCGCTATACGAAAGTTCTAACACTAGAAGTATACTTATTCCAAACATGATAGATTACATGAAGGAAATGTCTAAAAGCTGTGGTGCCTCAGGGAATGAGATGAAGGTGAAAGCTTAACAATTGAGCCCCTGCGGTAACCTACAATTCGCGAACGAGGAAGGGAAGTATAATCTAATCCATGCTTGAAGAATCCAAAAGGGACCCTAGAAGACTTTTGAAGTTTTTTCCCCCATAGAGGCAGACGCATAACCCAAACCTCGGTATAGGGAAGCAAGAAAAAGGCGAGCCATGGCTAAAAGCTTACCCTTTTGAGAGGTTAAAGGCCGACCCACCCAAATCTTTTGATCCTTGGAGCGCTAAATGCAAAAAGATGAACTTGGATAGCTAGCAGAGATGAAAAGCTACGTGTTCATCATCATGGATGTCACCCTTCCGATGAGCATACATCCCTAAGAAACGAGTGTAGGAAAGGTCCGTACCTTTTCCAAACTTGGGGCAAGACGATGAATCAACGGAACAAGGATCATCACCCTAGGGGCTCAACCCAGTAATAGCAAACACTTCTAAGATGGTTACCATCATAGGCCCCAAACGAAGAAAGAAACAATTGGTCGAGGGAGACCAAAAACTGGTAAGGCTACCCAAAAGTTTAGGGTTAAATTTCCAATTAAAAGTGCAAAACTCAAGGCCTTTGTCAATCTTGGCCTTACACCACACTTTGAGTTTGGAGAACTTTAGCCTATCGTACCATTCGAAAAAGATAGGGTCGAAGGAGGGAAAAGACATGAGCCTTTGAGACGTAGGGGTCCAAACGTACTCCACTATGTGCTCTTTCTAGATTGGAAGAAGCTGCAGAATTGCGAGGAAAGCAACAACGAAGAAACGGAGGCACATCAAGTGTAAGGAGGCCGGGACCGAGAACGATCTCTAACGCCGCCGCTTTGGGACAGTTCAACAAAGACAGAAAGACGTTATCCTCATATTCAAGCAGTTTAAGATGGCCTATGGGAGCCGAGAAAGCTGAAGGATCATAGGAAGGAGACATGGTAGGACCCAAGAAAGGGCCAAGAGAGAGGACGCCAAGAGCAGAATGGTAAAAAAATTGAATCTTAGAGTTCATGTCAACGGCGTCAAGAAATGATGACAAAAGAAGAAGTCAAACGCTCCTTACTAATAAAGGAAGGAATAGTGTCGCGGGATCTAAGGGAAGGGACGGCACAAAACCCTAATTCTATCCGGATTTCTAATCGGAATAGGACTGGATAGGGTAGAATATAAAATTCTGTGATTTTTTTTATATCCTATCTATTGTTTGGTGAATCGCAATATTAAAGTCGGATATGTTTACATCATATCATATACATTTTTTATTATATATAAATGACACATCATTATAAATGAACCTAAATGTTCATAAATGGAGATGGTGAAAATCTCTCGTAACACTATTCCCTAATTTATTTTTATTTTATTTTTCCTCTTTTTTATATAATTTTCTTTATTATTTCTTTTTTCCCCTTTCATCATTCTTTAATAAAATTTATCAAATAATAAACTATACTAACATACCTAAAATACAAAAATACCTAAAATATATAATAAATATAAACATTTAATTTATAGATTAAATGTTTATTATAAGATAGAATTAAAGTTGAATATATAAATTAAAATAGGATTTATTAAAAATAAAGTTTTTATTTTTTATTTTTTATTTCTTAAATTAGAATTCAAATATTATTTATATTGAAATATAATTTCAATTTTTTTAATTTAATAAGTTTGTTATTCGAGAAAAATAACTTTCATATTATGGACATTACAAATCCTATCTACCTTTATTTCACCTCCCTCATGGGATAATTTTATTTTTTCCATATCTACCTTATATCCGACTTTATCCCATCTTGAGTGAGCACTACACATAGGATAGGATAAATCTTATCATATCCCAAATTTTATCCCAACTGCCAAACGCAGCCTAAAGGGCTTCGGATCACGATTAATTAAAAGATTTGAAACCGAAGGGGGCATCGCGTCACGCGCCATCAAGTACAAATAGTATATCGATTTAACCCATAAATATCCATGGTAGATCGCCATTGCAGGTATTGACGATCCGATACCGATAATCACTTGAGAATAGGAGGATAAGAATGAAGGCGGTTATTGAAGTGCTTGATTCCAACGACTTCTCTAGTAAAATAATGTAATTGTGGGCGTGGTGCCAAAGGTTTCGAGAAATTTGAAATTGAAGGGATAACTATCAGAGGACGGTTATTCACAATATTTGATTATAAATAGCCAATTAAACATCATTGTAAAGGATCGCACATTTGAACGAGAAACCTGAATAAACTTAATTTCAACTATCTTTCTTTATTTATCATTATTTCGCATTTACTTTCAATCATCTTAAATTTATCCTTTATTTTATCGTAGTTGCTAGGGGTGAGCATGGTTTAGGTTGGGTCGTCTGCCCTCTAACCCTACGACTAACCTACATAGTGCTAGTCCTTAATTTTTGGGATTGAGGATCGACCCTATTGAGCTTGGGACTGAGGACTGTCACGACCTCTTTTTTTTTGGTCCGGGGGAAAAGGAAGAAGGTTTAGGCGTATTTGCCTAAAGAGGTGGACCAATGGTCCTAAATTAAGTGCGGGCTCTCCCAAGCCTATACCTCGCACGACGTTGAATTTTGTTTTTTAGTTCTTAACAACCTAAATATTTCTAGGAGTTACCACTAGCCTTGGGGTTGGCTAGAAACCGACTGAGACACGGGAGTGTTGTCATAATACCTACGCAACCAGAGATTTCTAGGAATGGAGACTTGTTTACGCTAATGTTTCTATTAGCGCCCTTGTGGTACCACTTAACTTGAAAGGTTGTTCATCTAAATGGTCACACAATCTTAATTACCAATAATCCTTATAAAACCGCTAAGCGTCTATGCAAATGTTTTTGAAGGTTTTTTTTTTCTTAATGTCTAGACTAATCCTAACATAATTTAGAAGAGAAATTTACACTCCAATTAATAAAAAGCGGTACGTAAGTAAATATCCAAGAAATTGAAATGATTTGAAAATAAATGCGAAAAAGGAAAACCCAATACAAATCGGGCAAATAATATTGCATGGCATTGTTATCACGCCTTGGAACAGGACCCCCATGAACGAAATGAGAATTTAAATATGCATGAAATTACTCTAAATAATTTTAATCTACACAAATAAATTATTTACAAAAATGGTTATAAAATACCAAAATATCATTAAATTAAGAAAATGACCTTTTAAAATTAGAAAAAAATCCTAGATGTCATTTCTATCATAATTTGATATCATCCATCATATATATATATATATATATATATATATATATATATAAATTTTAAATTTTCATATTTTTTAATTTTTATTTAAAATTAATCCCCTAAACCGATATATGCCAATTTACACTAATATGGGAATGCCCAGTACATGAATATAACAAGAACCAAGCTTAAATCGAACGTTTCAAGATCGAAACTTGGTTTGCGCATTTCGTCGAACACTTGGCCTGCATTAAATCATCCCAAAACAGCTTCTCCGGGTCATGTTTGCGACCTTCAATCTCAACCGATAAGCAATCTCACGCGGAAATAAAGTATCAAGATTATACTACCACATTCAAGGAGTAAGATTATATAAAAATCACAGTTTAAAACCCACAAAAACCAAGCTGCAATTGTCATTAAATATGCAGATTTGATCTGATTTTGCAAATCTGGGTTTGAACCCAAGTCAAGCAAACGGGTTGAATGCCCATATTTAAGCCTCAAGACTCATCACATACGAGATCTAAGGGAAATGCTGCTTAATCCGTGTGAAATTAGGTAACATGGGCTTTCAAATGCAACAAAAATCATAGATAATGACCTATCGAACAACATCAAAACGACCTCTCTAGGAAGCACATATGCAAAACTCTTTGAAGAGATTTCAACACAGAAAAATTCCAACCTCAAAATCAGTTTTTTGGGCCAGTTTTCCTCTTGATTTTTCACTATTAAAACATATTTAAGCTCAAACAAAAATACATCTAGGATACTTACCTTGCTTCCTAGTTTCTTTTGCAAGTGGTTCTCGGCCGAGAAAACCGATAAATTATCCTCGGGGTCTATGGAAGTTGGCTTCTTCAACTGGAAATGAGATCTACAAAAAAAAAAACAAACTGACAACGAAGGTTTTCATTGACCTCTAACATTAGACTTCAAGACGTGTTTTGTTAGAAAACTTGACACCACACCAAAAAATATGTATTCTAGTTTGGCGTAAAAGTCGATATTTTCCTCATTTTCCTCATTTGTCTCTCAACTTTCCCAAAAACACTGGCTTTCCTCACTCGTGACCAACCGCCTCAACACTTAGAAAAATTTTCGGACTTTATAGGCCCGCTAGGAGGGCATTGTTTCGGGGGGCTTTAGGAGGCCTTCTTGATCTCCATTTGGGACGTGCGACCTATGGTTGAAAAAAATCTTTGAGTGAAGTTTTACTCTCTAGTTGAAGGTTTTGGCTAATTTTGGCCGCAGGTGTGTGAAAATCTCACTTTTCTCTCTCCAAGTCGGTCTGGGATTTCTGGGTTTCTCTTTTCTGGAGTTGCTTTTGAGGTGTTTTTAGAGAATGACCGTGAGCTCTCCCCTCTCCCTCTCGTCTCCTCTCTCCCCTCCCTCAAAAGAGCATGCTTCGTAGATCTTCTTCACCGAAATCATCAATCTTTTGGTCGGCTTTTGTCCACCCGCCAAACCTATCAACGACCCAGCTCACCCACTTTCCGACTTAGCCAAAATTTTCGAATTTCGCGAGTTGTTGAGTGAGCGGATTTTACTGCGACTTTCCCGTGCAATTAGCAGCTTATCCCTGGCCAATTTCCGTCCACTTGTACTACTCATTACATTCTTCCATCACGTGCAAAGATCAGGCTGGTTGGGCAGGTGAGAAAGATATGGTGGGACCACCAAGTTGCTTACTCAGCAACTCCGAAATCAGACTAACTTGTGGATTGGAATTTGTCAGCTGGTTTAAGTACTTTAATCCATCAATTTGGCTGCAGTTTTTGATCAATTAGCAAGTTCATGCATAGTAGTTTAAGATCTCAACCAAATTTTTCAATTTTACCCACCCAATTTTGCAAGAAAGTCCCTCAAAATTGACCATTTTCTTATCCGAAAATACCAAATTCAATACAAATTTGGTCTTTTTACCTCGATTTGATTGATTCGACTGGGCCCGAATTCAATTTCAACTTAATTGTTGACCAAGATGATGATTTACGGGCTTAGACGCAAATTTTGCAAAATTTACGAATTGGTCCCTCAACTTTTGGAAATTGCATTTTTTCCCAAACTTGTCATTTAAATTCCAATCTGACCTCCTAGGCTTGGCTAGTCACATTTAGATCATTGGCCCCAACTTTTTTTTTCTTTTATATATTTTCAATTTTTTTTAAAGTAAAAACATCTTCCATTTAAAACAATATATTAAATGCCTAGATAATCTATATGCAATAATTTAACGTGAAATATTTTTGGGCAAAAATTTAGGTGTCAACAAGGACTGACCGACCCAATGGGTTCGGTCTGGTTCAAAGGTCAATCCGGGACTAATTGATAATTTTTTTATTTTATTTTTTGTACTCCTTAAAAAAACGATTGAGGACCGAACTGACCCAATAGATTCAGTCTTGTTTCAAGATCAACCCAAGATTAACAGATAATATTTTATTTCATTTTTTACACTCCTTTCAAGGGCAATTGAGGACCGTACTGATTAAATGAGTTTGATGATAAGCAAGGTCAGCTAAGAAAGGCAAGCGATAAGGGTCAAGTGGGGTGAGCGTCGAACAAAATGAGTATCGAATGTCAAGTAGAGAGCAACAAGCTAAGCAAACATTGAGCAGCAAGCAACGAGCAGCATGAGTGACCCAAAGCGAGCGAGATGAGTGTCGAGTAGCAAGCAGAAAAATTGTTTTTTTCGATTTTAGCAAATTGAAAACTAAGAAGAAAAATAAGACAAAAGATAATGAATACTAAAGGAAGATGCCATAAGTGCATTTTTGGACTCTGTGAGGACTCCTCACGAAAACATTTTCCTCATTTGTAAATTATGACTATTAATGCCGTAAAAATATTAAAAACCTAAGTTATTAAAGAACAATATAAAATTACTTGAACTCTTCACTAAAGAGTTGTTTAATGTTGTTGACGCCGTTTATTTTAAGGTTTTCTCTATATGAAAAAATTATAAATAATAACCACCCACCGTGGTGGCTTCGTTGGGTAGACTCCGGACTTTCTTTCGGGAGATCCGGAGTTCAAGCCTCTAAACACAAGTTGCAGGGAGGTTGGCGGATCATTTGGCGACTTACTCGAGGTGCGTGGGTGGTGGTTTCCTACGTCCCTCCCCGGGGTTTACTTCCAGCCTGTCGGCTGTGCGGGGTTTCCTAGGTCACCAAAAAATATATATATAAATAATAATATTATATATATATATATATATATATATATAATTAGGGTTGCTCCAGGTTGGGCTGATCCGGAACTCTCAGGACCGAGGATCGACTTGCACAGTGCTGATCCAGGAAATCTAGGATCAAGGACCAACCCAATATTCTTAGGAGCCGAACCAGGACCGGCAGGGTTGGGCCGATCTAGGGTCGTCCAAGGTTGACCCTGGATCAATGCTCACCCCTAGTAATTGCATTATAATCTATAACTTTCTTTTAGAAACGACATAAGATCCAATACAAACAAAAAATTGAAGAACCTTCTTTTTTTGAAAGATATTTTGTTTGAGAACCTTCTCGGCCAAACAAAGCTATTTGATGATTTTTGTGTAATCGGGAGGGGAATAGAGCGATGATAGTGACGGATCACAATTTGATTTCTTTCTCGATCATGTGTGCCTAAAAAGTGAGGCTTTATCGTATGGTGGCGAAATGCAATAGATGTAGGAAGAACGGTATAACTAGTGTGTGAGAGTGGCGTGAAGCCATTATCTTCTAGGAGTTTGGAGCTGTAGAATACCATGTTCCTTGGAATTCTTTGAAGGCAAGCAGGTCTTCCGTGCCCGAAGATGGTCGAGAGCGGATACCGCACTTTGGGTGTACCTCCATGACGGGTCAGATTTTGTTTTTGTTTTGCGGCGATTTGATTTGGTACATCTTCCTCAATGCTTCTGAAGGCGAGTCGCATTTGGGAAGGATTTAAACTCTAAAAAGCGAAGGCTGACGTAAAAGCTAGCTAGCTACTTACACTCTAAAAGCTAGTGAGAGATAATAATCTCTCGCCTAATTGGGGGGCGGGCATGCATTATGGGAGCGGAGCAAAAGCAACCTCTTAGCTACGTTGAGCGGAAGATTGTAAAGATTATTCCTGGTAGTAGGATGGCATGGACTCTCGCGAAGGCTTTGGGACGTTAGTCTTCCATATCGACGGCCCAGCTTTTAGGGGGCGCGAGAGTCTGTGCGTAGGTCCGTAGGTTTGCTTGGCATCGGTTTGGGAATCTGTTCTTCATTTTCCTCCATTTATACATTCAATGACCCTCTAGGGAAAACTTGATGTGGATGATTTGAAATAAGAACTTCTCAACGTTCAGCTTCTTTTTAATGTTAAATCGTTGGTATTAGCTAGTATTAGTGAAGAAAAATATGCAATTTCAACTTGGGGGTATGAGGTGTGTAAATACCAACATGTTAAAATAACAAACGCAATCATGTTCGTACTTCATTATAGAATTACCAAGGACGGTCCTCACAAGTAGGGAAGAGCGTGGTTCCCCGGATAGAACCGAGAATCGGAGAACCAAAACTGGAGGTTCCGGTTCGGTTCCCAGTTCTAAGGGGGCGAGTTCCGGTTCCCGGTTCTCTTTTTCTAGGAACCGGCCTAAGTTATAAAAAAAAAAAAAACCCTAATCCCCTCCACGTCATTTCCCCCTCCCTTCTATTCAATCTTCCCCCCTTTCCATTTCTTTCTCTCTCTCCCTTTTCTCCTCACGTCACTTCCCTGCCCCCCAACTTTTTCTTTTCCTCTCTCTCTCTCTCTCTCTCTCTCTCTCTCTCTCTCTCTCCCCTCTTTCCCCCTCTCTCGGCCGAAACCCCCTCCTCCTTCTTCTTCTTCTTCTTCTTCTTCCTTCTTCCTCTCACCACCTTTGCTTCACCCACCACCACACCGTCGCCCCGAGCCCTACTCACCACCACCTCGAGCCCTACTCACCACCACCTCTTAGCCACTAAACCCCCACCACCCACCGCTCATCCGATGAGCCGTCTCGCGTTGAGCCCGATGAGGCTGTCTTGCCGTCCGCGCCGCCATGAGGCCCCGCCGCTGTCCCCAAGCTACCTTCACCACTTCTTGCCGCCGCTTGCTCGGCTGTCCAAGCCGTCGTTGCTCCGAACCGTCACCACCTCCGCCCTAAACCGAGCTCTTCCCCCTTGGCCGTGGGTTGAGCCGCGACCGCCGCCGCTTTGCCTTCGCCGTGCCCTAAATTACTCTCACAACACTCAATCTTACCGTCTCACGACACTTCCCTCCGTTCTCTCTTCGCCCTCCGTCGATGCCACCAAGTAGCATCCCCGCCAGGTGCCTTCGCCTCACTGCGGGCCGGCTGCACCGGACGTCGCTCTGCTCCACCCGCCACTGCCTTCCCCATGCCTCGCACGCAGCCCGCAACGCCGCTACTGCCGCTTTCTTCGTGTGCCCGGCCCGCGATACCGCGGCTCTACCTTTCGCGTGCCCCGATGCCGCGACCCCGCTGCTCTTCCCGCTTTCGCATTGTGCCCCGAAGCCCCGCAACGCCACTCACATGCCTTCGCATGCCCTCAAGCCCGCGACGCCACCGCTCTACCTTCACTGCGTGCCCCAAAGCCCATGATGCCGCAGCTCTACCTTCACCATGCCCCGAAGCCCGCGACTAAAGCCGGAGAAGGTGAAGATGGACGATGAAGTCTATAATTGGCCTTAGAACCTTTCTTCAGGTCTCCTTTACACCTCTTTGGCTCGGTGCAACTGTCCCGAACATGATTAGAACCTCGTTGATCTAGATGTATCACACTTAATTCAGTGATTGCGTGGTTTAAAATGCTTTGCGAAATTCTATTTTCATTTATATTTTTGAATGATTGAGTCATTTTGTTTTTGGTGGACTGCGTATAACGGGCCGTTCAGCTTTGTGATATTTGAAATGCTCCTTATACCCTAATTAGACCTTGAAGTTTATGGAACATTTTAATGCAGGATGGTTTAGGTGATACAATCGGAGTCTCTCTTATCAACCACCCGAAGAAGAGATAGATCCCTATAGAAGGCTGGTCAATCTCGGTATGAGAGCAAAGAAAGCTTCGAACCGGGGGAAGGGGTGGTAGGTTTTAATTTAGTTTATTGTATCATTCTGCATTAGTCAACCATTTTGGGATTCTTATTCGCCCCATCTTTATTTCTAATTACCATCGGGCACCATTCGAGAAAAGCACGGACATTATTTTGACTTCCAGCGACGATCAGGTTAATTGCCAATGCAAAAGGAGGTTGGTCATCAACTTGAAAATGACATTGGCCATGAAATTTTAGATAGTTCCATTTTCTAACAACCATACTTAACATGGGAGTAGGGTGAGGAGGTGGATTACAGAGTGTCTCCACCGTTCTCATGTCTGTCTCCTTGAATCGGTTGAAGGTATTGTTTCAACTTTCACAAAACAGAAAATATTTGAGAACATTTTCAATTGGGTGTACTTTTCTTCTCTCTCTCTCTCTCTCTCTCTCTCTTTGGGTGGGGGGAGGATGCAAGTATGTTGTGTTTTGGTGAAGTGGTCTTCATCAAGAATTTGTTAGTGTAGGCCCCAGAATATTTCTACCATTCTCTTGCTACAAAGCTTGTTCGGGGAATGCCATTTAAGGTCTATCTTTTCTCGCATTTATCCAATCATTTACTCTTTTGCTAAAAGAAGTATGTAATGGTATATGGATTTTGATCATAAGTTCAGTGCCTTTCTCTCTTAATTTTAGGATCTGAAACAGCAGTAGACTCACTGCATACCGCAGAGCTTCCACCCGTCGATGATCTTGATGTTTGCCAGAACCAGATTTCTCTTGCTCATTTTTCTATCATGACATTTATCCACCGCACATTCCCTGGATGCACTCACATGCCTGCAAAATATCACTTGTTATCCCATTAATTATAAAGTGTGAATGAAATCACATTGTCAAGTAAGTTCACATATTGCTCCTTCTGTAGGCTAAAATATTTGTTTTCTGAATTTTTTATGCCAGGATGATTTGAAGCTTGTTGATAATGGCGGAAAGACAAGTACAAAGCTTGCGACTTTGTCGAAAAATCTTTGGGAACTTGAAGACGCTTTATCGTGGCTACATCAAAGCATGAGCTGAGTCTTTTGTTGATTTAAACAAGTTTTCCCAGGTATGCCACCTGCATAAAGTTAGTAGGATAGTAGGGAATGCACAATTTTTCCCACGACATCATTTGATAGAAACGTGCGGGTGATGAATGACAAGTTTGTTTATTATTGCTGCATTCATTTCCATTTTTTAACTAAAAAAAAAAAAAGAATCTATTGGAACACTCGAACGACCCCGAACCCGCTATGACGGGGTAGATTCCGGGTTCTTGGTTACGACGGGTAGGTTTCATGTTTCCAAAAAATGAGGAACTTGTGATAGGATGTTCCAGGTTCCAAGTGGAACCCGTAAGGAATCGGGAACCGCTCACCCCTACTCACAAGTGGCAACTCTCCACCAAAGGCAACTTAATAGCCTGGAGAGGAAAGGCCTCCGGTTGAGTTGCCTTTGAAAAATTCCCGCCGCAACAGAACTTTCATGACGATGACATGGACATGCGACAAAATGTATTTTCCGGCCGATTGACTAAATCGCCCTTATTTTGTTTGGCAAGACGGAGCGTTGGGAGTGTAGTCATAAAAATAGAAACTGAAATAAATGGGGAATATAATTGGAAGTCGAATCGATGAAAATATACAACGGATGAAATATCCAATAGTAAATGTTGTTATGAGCAAGTGAGCCTGGTCAATGGACGAAAATAAGAAAGAAAAAATAGAAAGTAGTTTAAAAAAAGAGGGAGGAAATTTTTTTTAAAAAAAAAAAAGAGAGAACTGGGAAATGAAAGAGATATTCATACAAATGATCCATGAACTTTGGCTCAATGTGCAATATTATAATTGTACTTTTAATTTATTTAATGTGATTTGCAAACTTTTAATATATGTTCAATTTAATCCCTAGACTTTATGAAAAATATCAAATGTTATTATTTCCCTAATTTGGTTGTCAACTTGATAAGTTTGAACATTAAGCCAAAAAATAATGTTATATGTGAATTATTCACCTAGAATATTCCACTCAAGTAAGGATATAATAATCCACATCATCCAATGACTTTGTGGGGCCATAAACACGTGTTTCTCTACTTTAATATCTTATATGGCTTCAAACATACCAGATTGTAAGCAAATCAACAAATTTCATTTGTTTAAACATCTTCATGTAAATCAAGGACTAAATTGAATATGTACAAAAAGTTCAAAAACCATAATTAAAACTTTAAAAATTCATAAAACGACATTGCACATTGGGCTAAAATTCAAGAATCACATTAAATAAATTAAAAGTTCATAGACAACATTGCACACCTTGGGCTAAAATTCAAGAACCATGTTAAATAAATTAAAAGTCAAAACGATATTGCAAGAACTATTCATGTCAATTTTTTATGATCTAAAGCAAAAATTTTATCAACCCTTGTACCTAGGCATCTACTTATTATTACATTGGGGTTTTAACTTTCCTTTTGGCTCAAGTCATGAGTGAGAATGACCGTATTTTTCACTACATGAAAGGACGAAGAGACGTTATAGCAATTTCCGAAGATAATTGTGAATTAGAGCGGGAGCACCACTTTGCACTAGGATTTCCTCATGTCCATGGTTGAGTTTTTTTTTTTCTCCCTCTTTTTAGCAGATAAAGCCTATCTTGAGCGGAATCTGCCACCTGGTTTGATTTGATTACATGCCCAGAATAATAGCTTTTGAATAGGTTCTTACCTCTTCTTGTCGGCTGTTCAGCTGTTGTTTTTCCCACGAACATCTTTTAGCCTCTTTGGGTGGCTTCTACACCATTTGTCCCCGAGAAATCAGAGGAGTGACAGTGTACTGAAAACTAAATATGGCGATGCAGCAAAAAAATAGCATTCCCAAGTTGGGACTTGATTAATTTTTGAGTCCAAGTGGTCCGGGGATCCTGATCTCTCATGTTTCTTGCTTTGATGAATCGTTCAGTCATCTTTAACTTTGCACCTTTTAATTAGTACTTAACTATTTTTCTCATTTTCTGTCTCTTTTTACCTGATGATTTAATGCAAGCATGTTGGAAACATCCTCCCTTATGTCACAGAAAACCCTTCTTCAAAAGGCTTTCTCAAGCACTTATCCTATTGAAGGATGCAAGCTTATTAGAAGGTTTTTTTTTTTTTTCCATCCCGTCGGCAGCATTTCCGACTTGAGGATGTAAAGAAGTGGACTTGCATATGTTCCTTAGGGAGATCTATCAACGAAATGTCTCCTTCGGAGGAATTGTCGCGCGAGTCAAAGCCTAGGCGTAAGAGCGAGGGGATGGCCTTTCGCCTGCGATGTCTAGGCTTAGGAGCCTTCAACTAGGCGCACACCTTTCTCGCCTAAGCCATCGGGCCCACGGGCACGGGCGCTCACCGATGCAAATTGTGGGTTATGGAAACCCTGAGGAGTCTATCTTTTGAATGACTCTTTCATCCTTCTATTTAAAAAAAATCGATGGAAAAAGGTGTTGGAGAAATCTTTCTAGAATATTTTGAAGCTGACAAAACATTTCTATTAGTCTAGTCTGAATAATTGCAGATCTTCTGTTTAGAGTCTGAAGACTTTCAGATCACCAGACTCAGCACTCAAGACTCAAGACTATTCTCATTGACAGTTTTTCTAATCCGATGTGAAGGCAATCCAGAGCTAAAGTATTTGGTCGAGGATTTAGTCCTATTTTCTGGAGAAGATCTCTTGGCTGGATAAATATAACGGATTCTTTTATCAAGATCGTTTGAAGATCCGATGGTCGACGTAATATTCTTGGAAGGTTCTATTCTTGGAAACCAAGATCCTGATTGTATGGGCGAACGAGGATTGATGGGCTATCGTCGAGTTCCTTTAATAGCTCGAATGATCTCCTTGATTGATTAGTCCAACGGGTAGATTGGAGGAATTCCTTTGGAAAGTGCCAACGGGTATGATGGCACAAAGGAGCATAAAAGGAAGACGTTCTAGTTACTTTAGTGCATGATCGATAGAAAAATTCCGAGTCCGAAGCACCTTAATTATTAGTCGATACATTTTTAGTGCCTCGTAAACACAAAGAGTGTCTATACTTAAGTGATACCTTGAGCTAGTGTGGTAGACATCTACACCAAGAAATCAAGGAAGAACAACACTCGTAACATCTCTTTGTTCATAGTGGAATCCAGCCAATAGGCTGTCGGTGCGAAGAGTGGACGTAGGCTTGAAATAAGCCCGAACCACTATAAACCGCGTGTTCAATTTGCTCTTTCCTTCTCTCGGTCTTATGTTGATTATCATTTGTCTAGTATTGTGAAATTATCGAGAAAATATTTTATATACCTATTCACCCCCTCTAGGTACTTATTCTAGCTATATCAATTGGTATCGGAGCTTGTGTTCTCACTTTATTTGAAGTGTTTTACTTGAGTAAAAGATCCATGGCAAGTATGCTAGCACCCCGGGGCTGGTGGAAGGGCAAAGCAATACGACCACCCTACTTTGATGGAAATGATTACAACATTTGGAAGAACAAGATGAAAGCTTTCCTTCGATCAAAGGATCCTTTGGAATGGGACGTTGTAGAAAAAGGAATTACTCCTACAGCTGCATCACCTGCGAAAGAGGGAAAGAAACGTTGAGACCGGCGGAATGACTCGGAAGAGATAATGAAGAGACAAGCACTCGATGCAAAAGCAATTTACTCTTTATATTGTGCTTTGTCACCAACTGAATATAACGGAATATCTTCTTGTGTTACAGCAAAAGAAGTTTGGGACGATTACATATCACCTATGAAGGAGCAGATCGAGTAAAGGAAACTAGAATCAACATTCTTCTCGGTCAATATGAAGCCTTCAAAATGAAACCAGGAGAATCTATAACTGACATGTTTAGCCGTTTTACAAATATTGTCAATGGTCTTGAGAATCAAGGACAAAATTTCTGATCCCATGAAGGTAAACAAGCTCACATGTGGACTCTCCGAGGGATTGGAATCACATAAAGACTTCAATAAGAGAGACGCAGAATTATGCCACTATCTATCGACGAGCTGATTGGAACTCTTCGTCTTATAAAGTGAAACAAATTAATGAAGACGAAGATCCAAAAGGTAAGAAATCTATTGCATTAAAATCAAATGATGATTACGATGTTACAAATTCTCAAGATGATATGGACGATGAGGAGCTTACTCTCATGATAAGAAGATTGAAAACTAAATAGAAGAGGAAGAAGGTTCAACTCAAAGAAACAAAGTTTTCAAAGACAGTGACCAAATTACGTGATGATGAGGAACCAAACAAAGATGTAGTTTGCTTCGGATGTAAGAAAAGGGGACACATCAAACCCAATTTTCCTCTTCTCGAAGAAGAAGAAAGGAAAAACTGAAAAGTCTCCGAAAGGCACTCAAAGCTGAAACCTAGAGTGATGAGTGTGAAGAAAGTGATGATGAATATGCCAACTTATGTCCGATGGCGCAATCGACTCGGACTCAAACTCGGATCGACTGGGACGGTGAATTTGAGGTAAGTGAATTTAAAATTCCTGTCAAAGTTTCTAAATATATTGATGAACTCGTGTTTTTAGTCTCAAGACTTCTCTCAAAAAAATTTCCGAACTTAAAAAGGAAAACTCTGCTCTAAAACAACAGGAAAATGTTTTAAAAGAAAAAGTTGAATGTTTAGACAAGAATGTTTCTACTCTTAAAGAAAATGAAGATAGTCTTTTGAAAGAAAATGCTCTTTTAAAAACTGACTTATCAAATATTTCAAAGAAATTTTCAATAGGGTCTAAGAAACTTGACAAAATTCTTTCGGTTCAAAGACCTTACTTCAATAAGTCTCGGTCTAGGTATGATAGCAGAAACTATTCCTTGATTGATTTTCCTAAAGTAAAAGAAAAATCAAGCAAAGACCCTCGAGAGAAGCTTACAAAATCATTTGAAGAAGGTTTTTGTAAAGTCTCGTAGGGTCGAAATGCCCTCAGTGTTCAAAGTGCAACAGTCAGGATCACTTTGAAAAAGAGTATCCTATGGTTTGGAAACCTGTTAAGAAAGTATGGGCTAATACTGTTTATCTTACTAACACCAAAGGACCTAAGAAAATTTGGGTACCAAAGAAAGCTTAAGACTCTCTTTTAAATGCTGAGGTCTCGGCCAAGAAAAAGGTAAAATGGTATCTTGACGGTGGATACTCAAGACACATGATAGAAGACTCAAATTGCTTCATAAAGCTTGTTCAAGTAAAATGGAGGAAAAGTCTCATTTGGAGGAAATAGAAAAGGAAGTATCGTGGGATTTGGAACTGTGAAAATTGGAAATCTCACAATAAGTAATGTTTCCTAGTGGAAGGACTCAATTATAATCTTCTCAACATCGGCCAACGTGTGATACGGGTTTTAAGATCTTCTTTCAAGAAGGAATATGTTCTGGAATCAGTAAAGACTCTACTGAGTCTTTCATGGGTCGAAGGCATGGAAACATCTATCTCCCCGGATGTGAAACCGGATGAATCACAATGCTTAATCTCAATTCAAGACGAAGTAAGCTTATGGCACGTAAAGCTTGGTCACATCAACATCAAGCAATTAGCCAAAATCTCTACAAAGAAGTTTGTTCGAGGTCTACCCAAATTACCATACCAAAATCTGATCCATGCACTCCATGTATTCGGGAAAGCGGTAAGAAATTCATTTAAGCCAATAAATCATGTTTCTACTAATCATGTACTGCGATGCTGCATATGGATCTCTTTGGATCAAACTAACCTAGAGCATTGGAGGTAAGAAATATTGCCTAGTAATTGTGGACGATTACTCCCAATTTACTTGGGTATATTTCCTGTAAAGTAAGTCCGAAACCTTCTCGTATTTTGAGAAATTTGGGTTAAAAAAGTTCAAAATGAAAAAGGATGTGTTATCTCTAGTATAAGAACAATCATGGAAGCGAATTTGAAAATCAAGATTTTACAAAATTTTATGATAAATTCGCTTTAAGCATGTATTCTCCTCTATATACTCCTCGGCAAAATGGAGTTGTGGAAAGAAAGAATAGATCTCTTCAAGAAATGGCTAAGAACTTCTTTAATTGAAAGTAAGATTTCTTCACGATTTGGGCCGAAGTCAAGTTTCAACAGCGTGCTATATCATCAATAGAGTCTTCTAAGACCTATTCTAGAGAAAACCTCTTATGAGTTATTCAAAGGTAAGAAGCCTACCGTTTCATACTTTCATGTGTTCGATTGCAAATGCTTTATATTGAAAAATGCTAATGATCAAGTTGGTAAGTTTGAAGAAAGATCGATGAAGGAATTTTCCTTGGATATTCTACATCAAGCAAAGCCTACGAGAGTCTATAACAAGAAGAGCCGTCTGTGGAAGAGTTAATGAATGTCAAATTTCAAGACTCTACGCAAGATGAATCCATCACTCATCATGAAGAGTCCGAACCGCCCAAACTCTCCAAAGCTTACAACTCAAGAAGCATCTTAGACTCGGAAGACCGGCATCAAGTTGTTCGTGAAGATTCAAATAAAGAAAGAGATCACCAACCGAGACAAATCAACCCGAATGGCGGAAGCATAAGTCCGGTATCCCAAAGATCTCATTATCGGCGAAATTAATGAAGGAATTCGCACCGTATCCAAAAGGCGTGAAGAGTCTAGTCTTTGTGGCTCTCATTTCTGAAATTGAACCAAAGAGCATAGAGAAGCTATCGATGAAAGCTGGATTGAAGCTATGCAAGAAGAACTTCCGAATAGTTCAACATTAATGATGTCCGAGAATTAACATCTAAACCAAAAGGTAAACCGCACGGAGCCAAATGGGTGTTTAGGAACAAGATGAATGAGAAAGGAAAAGTCGTATGAAACAAAGCAAGACTTCGTGGCCAAGGGATATACGCAAGATGAAGGAATAGACTATGATGAGACTTACGCACCCGCAGCAAGGTTAGAAGCTATTCGTCTATTACTTGATTTGCTTCTTATAAAAATTTCGTTATTCCAAATGGACGTCAAAAGTGCCTTCCTAAATGGATTTATCCATGGGAAGTTTATGTGGAACAATATCCTCACAGGAGAAGATCTCTTGGCTGGATAAATATAGCAATTCTTTTATTTGTAATCAAGATCGTTTGAAGATCGATGGTCGACAGAAATATTCTTGGAAGGTTCTATTCTTGGAAACCAAGATCTGATTGTATGAGCGAACGAGATTGATGGAGCTATCGTCGGAGTTCCTTTAATAAGCTCGAATGATCTTCTTGATTGCTTTCGTCAACGGATAGATTGGAGGAATTCCTTTGGAAAGTGCCAACGGGTATGATAGCATAAAGGAGTATAAAGGAAGACAGCTCTAGTTATTTTAGTGCATGATCGATAGAAAAATTCAGAGTACGAAGCACCTTGATTATTAGTCGATACATTTTAGGCAGAAGTTGTATACACAAGAGTGTCATACTTAGTGATCTTATTGGTAGTGTAGTAGATCATCTACGCCCAAGAAATCAAGGAAAGACAACCTTTGTAACATCTCTTTGTTCTAGTGGAATCCAGCCAATAGGCTGTCGGTGCGAAAAGTGGACGTAGACTTGAAATAGCGAACCACTATAAACCGCGTGTTCAATTTCCTCTTCCCCTTCTCTCAGTCTTACTTCGATTATTGTTTGTCTCAAATCTATCAAGCTGTCTAGTATTGCAATTATTGAGAAAAATCATTTATACACCTATTCACCCCCCTCTAGGTACTTGTTCTAGCTATATCAAGATAAATTTTAAGGTATGATGGCCCTGGATTATAGCCTTGATAAGCAAGGCAAACCAACCAATTAGAAGAAGATATTAGGCTTTAAAGGGGCTTATGTGTCCCTTAGGTGCCATAGGCAATAACGAGCCTAGATTGAGCCTTGGAGAGTAAGCATATAGGTGGACCAATCACAAGCCAATACCAAAGGACCTAGGTGCCAACTCAAGAAGATAGGCAGGCCAACTTGTCATTTAGTTGTAGTCATAAGTTTGCATAACAATCTAAGAGGAAGAGGCTTTTAAATAGGAGAATGAATCATCACATTTGGAGGCTTAACCATTCTCTTCTAATTTCTCCCTTCCTCCCTTCTCTTCCAAGCTACCCTAGACCCCGACCAACCACCAAAGAAGCATCTTGGAGCTTGGTCTAAAAAGTAGTAAATAGATTTTCCTAACTTTTCGATAGAGCGATGTGCTATGTTTATCGATTTCAGGATCACGTCATCGTTTGCCTATGTTGGCTTTGTATAGTTAAGCTTGTTGTATTTCTATTGCTTGTTGTTGTATTAAGTAAGTTCATGATATTGCATGTGTGTCAAGCACACCCGAATGATGAGGAGTGGTCTTGATGGCTATGGACAAAGCTAAAGCCTAACCGAATGGTTCAGAGTCAAAGTCACGAGCCCGAATTGCATCTGGCATGAGTTTGATTTAATAAAACAAAAGAGTCATTCATTAGTTCACTTTGCATGGCACACGCCTTCATGCCTTTCATTTGGCTAAAACTTTAAACATAACATAAATCAGTTGATGCTTGAAATGCATGGACACACAATGGACTTATATGCCGATGTCGGGGGAATGCTGGGTCGTTGCTTGGGGTAAAGCCTCGAATGCCATCCCGATATTGAATTGTGGACAATGCCGGCCCGGGTAAGGTCGATTCCTGAGGATCGCCTTGGTTGCCGTCTAGATAATGAGATCAAGACAATGTTGGTTGCCAGGGGGACTGATGCCTGGTGGTTACCAGAAGAGCCGATTAATTTAAGATAATATGATATTGAAAAAGAAAAATGAAAATCCACATGTGGTCCATGACTAATACAAGTGTGATTGCAAAAGCTGGGTTTGTTTGATATGTATTGTTAAGTCCTTGTATCAATTTGAGCATATGTTTGAATTAGGTCACTGAGTGGTTAAATGAGTTTTGTGAGATGCGAACATCCACTTTTATGATCGAAATGATCATAAGCCACGGATCCTTGGAAAGTTTGTTCATATGTACTAACTCATTGTTTTTATTCTTGAAAGCATAGACAATTTAGAGCCTTTCATATGCATAAGCAAGGCAAGGCGCAAACCTTACTATTGATTTACCATTGACAAGTGGATAGTGACCTTGTATTCGACGATCGACGTGGCAGATGTCCTCCTATAGGAGAATTAGGATTTATTCTTACCCGAAATCATCAATTCACTCTTATTGATCTCACCATTTCAGGTGTATGATGGGTGAACCAAGGCCCAAGAAAGGAATGAATCTAGCATGGGGGGCTGCTTTTGGGAGCACTTGGCGGAGGAGCTAGGCTACTAGCCCTTTCAATTATATATGGAATGAAAATAAGTAGCTCAGACTAGGATGGGCAGAACAAACAGCTTTAGTGGGTGAATATGTATGTGTATGTGGTACTTTTATTTACTTGTCTTGTATGTGTCTTGCCCGCTTCCATGTGTGTTTGTATGGGATTATTTATGATCACTTCTGCATGTGCTTCACTAAAGATAAAAGACTTTTGGGATGTTCAACATTGCCCGAGGTGTCGATGTTAACCCGCCGAGTCATGCTCTCGTGTCAGAAATGAGGCGGGTGTGACATCGTGTCTTGTCTCCTACTAAATATAATGGAATTTCTTCATGTGAAACAACTAAAAAGTTTGAGATAGACTTTATGTTACTTATGAAGGGACTAACCGTGTAAAAGAGTGGACAAAAGTAACTTTCTACTTGGCCAATATGAATCATTCAAGATGAAGTCAAGAGAGTCGTTGAGATATATTCTGATTCATTTTACAGAAATTGTAAATGGTTTGAAGTATCAAGGTCAGCCAATTTCTACCCCAATTAAGGTCAACGAACTTCTGTGAGGTCTTTCAAAAGATTAGAACCATGTTAAGACCTCAATCCAGGAGACTCAGAGGATTATGCCGCTTTTTGTTGATGAACTTATTGGCACTCTTCAATCCTATGAAGTGGAACAAATCATTTATGAAGATCCTCAAGGTAAGAAGTCCATCGCTTTAAAATCTAATGCTGATTATGATGATGGGCTGCACTTAGAAAATGACATGGATGATGAAGAACTTGCTTTTATAATCAAGAAATTCAAAAGCTGACTAGAAAATGAAGGAAATTCAAAGGGAAGAAAACAATATAAGCATAATGGGCAGAAAAGAACAATGAAAGAAGATGATGAGCAGGAAATATATGCTTAATGGCACATTTAGACTCAAACTCAAATTGGGAATCGAATCGGACTTAGAAAGCGAGTCTCACTCAAACACATACTTGAAATCGACATGGAAATCGAGGTAAGTCATTCAAAAATTCCTTCTAAAGTTTTTAAATATATAAATGACTTTGCTCAAATCTCAAATATTCTCTTAAAAGGATTTTCAAACTAAAAAAAGGAGAATTCATGGCTTGGGCAACAGGATCTTTCAAAAAAGAAAAATTTTAAAATTTGCAAAAACATTTTCTACAAAAACAAAAGAAAGTCAAGATTTACTTGTCAAAGAAAATGATTCTTTAAAAAATGAATTTTCAAATATTTCAACAAAACTTTCAAAGATTCAAAAACATTAGCGCATATCCTTTTCCATACAAGTACTTCACTATAATAAGTCGGGACTTGGTTTTAATAAGGAAAGTGATTCTTTAATAGATTTTCCTAATGTTGTTAAGGAGAAACTTAGACAAATACCTCCTAGATTTACAGACAAGAAGTATTTTTAAAGGATCTTTACAAAACTTGTTGGTCAAAATGCCCTCAAATGTTCAAATTGTGAAAATTCATAACACATTGGAGAAAGAATGGCCTATAGTCTGGAGACTTGCTAAGAAAGATTGGGTAAAATAACACTCTCTACTAACTATCAAGGATCCAAGAAAATTTTGGATATCAAAGAAAGATGAGTTGTTTTTGTAGGAAATAAAAGAAAAAGAAGAAAGAGAATTTTGTAAGGAAGCAAATTTTTTCTCAATTTGATTTGGGCACATAATTCTCATTACTCTTGATATTCAATATATCGGTTGTTTCGGATTTTATCGGGATCATATTCTATGATTTGTTTTATTAAGGAAGAATCATGCAATTTATTTTTGTGATTTGTGAGTTGAATTTGATTTAATAAGTGTGATTGATTTGATATTTTGCTTGGACACAATTGAGTTTATTTGGTTAGATTTAATGCTCTCAAATTTTGTCATATATTACAAAGTTGAAATCTGTTTTACAAGATATTAATTTATTATGCAAGATATTCTTAGATACTCAAGGATTTTATTCCCTTTGATTTTATCGTGCTTTGACCAAGTGGAGAATTTCTTTTCAAGATATTATTGTGCATAATGTTCTTTCCTTAAATATTATGTTATGATGAATTAAGAAAGAATTTTTATTATTTTATTATCTATGGAGATTTTTTTTTTTGCTCTAACGAAAAGGAATGACCAAATTTATGGATACCAAAAAGGAAATCAATTCATTGCAATAAATTCTATAAGAGAAGAATGATTGTGAATCTATACAAATTTTGGTGCAATCAAAAGATTATCTCATGCAAAGATTGACAATGATCATTTTTAATCAATGGTATATTTTAAACATATACCTTGGGTAAGAGAATAATTTTTTTTTTTATCATCCGCCTTGCAAATTTTATTCAATTTTATGAAGATTATAGATGATTGCCGATGAATCATATATGATTTATATTGCAACTATCTCTTATCATAAACATAAAGCATAGCATTTTTTAATTACTTGATTTGGCACGTGATAGAAATATCTACTTTTCTTTGCGAAATGCGTAAATAATATGTTTTTGAGTTTTTATGCTCAAGGAAATCCCTTTTAATCGTGAAAGATATTATTGCATATTCGTGGATACTCTTTGCCATATTCATAGAAGATATCTTATATCCCAGCAAGTTTGATTCCCAAATCGAATGAAGATATTACTTGATATTTTTTTTTTTTGCGAAGATTGTTATCTATTATACAAGAATTTGCAAGTGGCAAAAGAATCTTTCATATGGATTTTGAAAAGCTTGATTCAAAAATTGTGGAGGTTCTGTACTATTTTTTGGAGGTTCAAAATTCTCTTCCTTGCAAAGTTCTTGCAAATTATTGAACAAATGCCTAATGTGTTGTACGAAAAGTTGAGTAGCTCTAAATTTAAATATTTGATCATCTTATATATGTTATCCAATTTATTTATTTATAGAAAATGCATTATATATTACGTAAATATTATAACATCATATTTGTGCAAAAAGTTTGTTGAGTTTATGCATTAAATTTGAGATAAGCTGATTGAAGAAAACAAATTTCTGCATTGAATTTTAAAAAGCAAACAATCATTGCGATATTGTTGTTAGGAAGGAAATAGTGGAAAAACATTCTGCGCAATGTGCACAAGCCGCAATTAGTACTATTGGCGAATCTCGTCATGATGACAAAGGGGAGAAAGTGAATCCAAAAAAGTGGGAAAAATTGTTATCACCTCAAAAAAGGCAACAAAGTGGAAGATTGCATTGATTAATTATGGAAAAATCTTTTGAATTCATCATGATCTTAATTATTATGGAAGGAAGGAAAAGGAAGGCCTAGTGGTTGAAGGTGATGGCGCTTTCCCACTAAGAGGTACTCACACGGCCTAACAATCATTTACATAGTCGCTGGCTAATGGACTTGAGGAGCTCCATGAAGAAAGCGGTGCAGAATCCGATTTTTCTAGCTAATGGCCCCACAGCTTTTTGCAGGGTTGAAGATTTTGTCTCCACTATTCAGCATAGGTGTTCATGTCGGATCTCCATCATCTTCACCTAAGCCACTTGTTCTTCGTATCAACACTTTTCTTGTTCTTGGTCATGAGATTCTGAAGATACGTTCAGTCGACTTTCATTTTCTGCTTAGCATCTTGAATTTCATATAGTATATGCATATTCAAATTTGAACTCAAGTAAAATCATATGATTTTTGCAAAAAAAGACCATTCAAGAGAAAAGGCCATTTCAAATAAGCACTCAAGAATTCCCCATTAACTTGTGACTTGATAAAATTGGTCCATAATTCATCCTTAACTTTTTTATCTTCTTATAATTCAAAGCATTTGAAACTTTCATGATGCACCACTACGTGCAGCATCACAATTTAATGCATTAAGATCTGGAGCAACCATATTTATTACTTTGTATCAAAGTTAACATCCTCAGTCAATCATATTTCCCTGAACTATGTCCTGGGCTAGTTATTTCTATTAAACATCCTTATTTAAAGGCAAAATTACTTCTGCCATCTTAATGCCTGAACCGCATTAGCCCAAAATTATCTTTCTTCTTCGTGCACCACAAGAAAACCTCTAACTTCCCCTAAAGCTAAACGGCAAGTACCGAAACCCTAATCTTTCTCCACCGGTTCCTCGTCTCGGAGGCTGCGGACGACTAAAGTCACGAAAGCCAATACCACGCCAACTTCCAGCCGCCACTGCACCCGTCAAGCCGTGCGCGAGAGGTGGAGGATGAAGAGGACGAACGGACATGCATCTTCAGTGATGAACATTGAGTGGGTGGGTCCAGTCGTCTCCACTGAGATCACATGGCTACAGCCCCAACTCTCTCGGTCCCACTCGCACGAGGCGGTGACGGAGGGGACAGTGGGGGAGGAACGAAAAGGACATGTCAGAGGGGACTCTGCCTTCTGGACGCTTACCGAATTGAGTCATCACTCATCGCCGTGTTTCAGAACCAACGTGCCAAGCCGTTGGAAAAGGACTTGAACTTCAGAGTTGTCCCTAAAGTCGGCCAGGGTTCGGGTCCGGCCGGTTCTCTCAAATGGGTCAACCCAGATTCGCAAATCATTGTTGTCATAGACCTGATCAATAAGTGAATCATTTCTATTTTGGTTTCTTAAGAACTTCCATCCAAGATTTCTCGGAATGAAAAGGTTAATGTATATTATGTTTTGTTCATTAATTTCAATGGGTTTTAAAAAGTGGCCAGGCCAAGTGAGCGGGTCATATTTAAGAATGAAATTATTTCTTATCCATGCGCTGTCCAATTTGCTATCCATTAAGAAAGTAAGCATTGAGGCATCTGTCTATAGTTATTAATGATTTTTTTATTGTTTTGGTGAACTACTAAATTCCATAACAATACGTTCTCCAATAAATCAGAAGTAACAATTTAGTAAAAAAATTTTGGCATGACTAATAAGTTTTCATGACAATTTATTGGTCAGCAGCAATTTTTATAGATGATTAATAACATTTTTTTGAAAAAAATATTGGTTTCTTTAAGTTTGTTTACTAATGTAGGTGAGTGACCTTTCATGTAATTGTGTATGTTTCGATTAACTAGTAACTTTTTCAAGTGTTAGGGGAAAATTACTTCAGCCCTAACAAAATTGGCAATTGTGATGTATAGCTTTTGACTTTTCAAATTTAAAATAAATTGGAACATATTAGTAAGCATACTATGTATGTTGTACATTAAGTTCAATGATTTTTCATAAGAGAGGTTGTTTTCACATCACTTTGACTATTACAAACTAGTGGAAATTTATTTTTTAACCTTTAGAATAAATTACATTAATTTCACATTTTCCCAGATTATATCACTCAACCTTGGTAACTTATTTTGTATATGCTAACATCATACACTTTGTTCTTTTTTTGCCTCAATCAGACCCAAAACTCCATCTTTGGGCTTCTTTATTGTACTTGATTTGATGGTGCTGCCAGGTGCACTTTTGTAGAAAATTATTCACATGAATAATTAATCAATTAAGAAAAACAGATATATATATGATTGTAAGACACCAATACCAATAAACATAACGGAATTAAAGTGTACGGCTAATTAGCATTCGTCTTCACTTAAAGAAAATAGATGAACCTGATAACTACATATCTATCTAACGCCAGATCTTTCCTCTCTATGACCTATTTCAAAAGATAACAGCTTTCAATGGGATTAAAGTAACTAATAGGTATAACCTACCCTTTTAGGCTAGAGAAGGACCTAGCAAACCCTAATCAACAGCATGTCAACTTGGGGCCCTTCCCATTACGAACTTCGGCAAAAAAACACAATTGCCTACACTTTGCTACTCAACTAGGTCCATTATTAATAGATGCCAATACCCAATTCAATCATATCACTGTAGGGTTCAACAAATATTGAAATATCATTAACCCGATTATTTAAATAAAAATCAATTAATTAATGTAAGCCCATATTATAGGAAATTTCCAACATTTTCCCACTTGGGCTACGTTAATTAACTTATTTTATTTTGAAAAAGGTTTTATATTTGAAAATGACACTATCGGGTTAATAACTGAAAAATTTTGTTTTATGTGGCCACAACTTTTAAAAAATAATATTCCAATAATGGCATTTCAATACCTATCTAATCCTATATAATCTCAGTATAGGACTATGGAGATCAATGTGTTAAGAAAATGCCACAATACAAGACCTTCCATAATCACATATAATAAGTATTATATTTTCGTGGATTATGGGCATAGTAGTAGTAAGAAATAGTGCCAACATGTGATCAAAATATACACACTATTTCTTATCGAGTCCTTAATGCGATTTCTCAACGACATGAAACCGCATTAATGCCAACTCTGAAACAACATGACTATATCACACTAACATTCTTAATCAATGACATCTAGTCATCTTTAAAACTAAAATTTATTTAAAGATATTGTTTTGTACTTCCATTTCTCAATCAATAGGAGAAATGATAACAATAGAATTATTAATAATAATAACAATAATAAGAATGAAAATAAATGCTTTAATAGACATCATAAAAGCATTATCAATATACATATAACTATAAATATTCGGAAATACAAATTATATAACTTCCACTAACAAAAGAAATCAAAAGAATCTAAGACACCCATATTCTTTACATGTTCTTTAAACAATATGGGTCATAAGCCTTTTGTTAGAGGATCAACCAACATGGACTCAGTTCTAATATTCTCAATCACAACATCTCCCTTTTTGACTAAGTCCTTAACAGTATAATATTTGATCCAATTAACATTTCAACCGTGGCATTGTTGTTATTAATAGCAAAAGTAATTGTTTGTCACACATAATATAATAAGATCAATTATGGGCAATAAGTATTTTAACAAAAATAATTAGTACATTATAAACTCCCATTTGGACAGAGTGTATAATGCACCATTATTTTTCCCAGCATGAAATTTAGAAAGCAACAACAAGGAGAATTACATATAATTGTCAATGATCCATCCCCTTTAGACAGACAAATCATTTAAATTATACATCTCTATGATATCAATATATAGAGAGACGATAAAGGAGAATTACATATAATCTTCAAGGATCAATCCCTTTTGGGCGAGACAAATCCATTTAAATTATATTATCTCCATTATCTCAACATAAGAGGGGAATTACACATAACTCTAAAAATTTATCCCCTTTAGCGATAAATCTTTTTGAGTCACATCCCCATCATTCATCTCTAACATATCAATATAGGGGAAATTACATGTAACTTTAAAAAATTTATCCCCTTTGGGCAGATAAATCTTTTTGAGTCATACATCCCCATCTTTTAATTTTGCAATTTATCTTATGAAATTTTTAAATTAATATACACAATAAACCCCTTTGGGCAGGTAATTGTATATACTAATTTTTATCAACAAGGAACTTCAACAAAGTTTATGCCCAAAATTCATCAAATAATATGAAGCACTTTACAACATGTGCTTCCCAAGATCATATTGCATTTATCAAGCAACAATTTTTCACGCAATTTTTTTTTTCGTGGGTCAGAAAATGGTTTTAATCCAAATCACTGAATTAACCCAACAAAAGAAAAGATAGGTGCCTCTAGCACTTTGGTCAACATATTTCGTATTAAGTTTAAATTCCTCGTGCACCGAATACCAAAACAAAGGCACCCAATTACTTGATAGGGAAAACAACCCACCATTCTGTCATCTTTAGTCAATAGGTCCTCATGTTTAAATTAATAAATAAAAGCCCCACTAGCAAATCTTAAGCACTCACATCAAATCCCAAGTACATATAGGCAAGAGACCAAGACAAAACAACAAATTGAAAAGTGAACTCTAATTTTGGGGTAAGAATTGCAATATGTTATGAAAGACCACTTCCGCAATTTCTTAATTTCTTTTTTTTAAAAGAGAGGGAGCCAACGGCAATATTTTCCCGAAAATCAAACAAGAACTTTCCCAGAAAAAATTAGACTGAACATGAGAGGGTTGATTGTTGTTTATCTTGGCCAATTGCGAAGCGGGAGGCGGACTGCGATCTCAAGCGAAGCGTGCGAATCGGATTAGAAAAATCGCTCTCAATTTCTCAACGAAATTATACAAATTATATATGGTTGAAAATATCTCAACAAGTAGAACAAAAGCCCTATGGTTTTAGGATCAATCAAGCAAAAAATCCACATAAAAATAACGCCCATTTTCGGCTCAAAGAGGAAAATTTCGAATTTTGTTCATAAAAAGATAAAATTTGGGTTCTACAATCATATATAATTGGCTTTGATACCACATATAGAAAATTATTCACATGAATAATTAATCAATCAAGAAAAAACGGATCCATATATGATTGTAAAACATCAATATCGATAAACACAACGGAATTAAAGCGTACTTGTTTGATCCTTTGCTTCATAAAGAAAATAGATCAATCCCGATAACTGATCTGATCGGAACGCCAAATCTTCCTTTCTATGACTTATTTCAATATAGCAGCTTTCAATGGGATTAAAGCAACTAATAGGTATAACTTACCATTTTATAGGTTAGAGAGGGGACCTAGCAAGCCCTAATCAACAGCGTGTCAACTGGGCCATTCTCATTATGGATTTCAGTCAAACACAATTATCTACACTTTGCTGCTCAACTAGGCCCATTATTAATAGATGTCAATACTCAATTCAATCATATCACTGTAGGGTTCAACAAATATTGTAATATCCATTAACCCGATTATTTAAAATAGAAAATCAATTAATTAATGTAAGCCCATATCATAGGAAATTTCCAACACACTGTCCATCAACTTGGAAGGGTAGAATAGTCAACTGACATTGTCTTGCAATTTTCACATCAAGAAAATAGCAAACTCATTTTCATTTTCACTTGCCATTGTCACCTAATACTTCACTTACTCTCATTGTTTTCTGTGGCCCTGAAAATTGGATAATAACAGCACAAGTGTCATAACTTTTATAACTTTTTTTCACTCATTTGAATATTATAAATTCGAAAAATCAATTGCTCGGGTGCCATCGGTGATTTTCCTTGCTGAAAAATTTGATGTGGGCCAAGTTGTCCTATGTGGCTTCACTAGTGTTGATATAGACAATAACTAAAAAATTCAAAAAATTTCATGTCAAAATGGAAAATTAATAAATAAAAAAAAATCTAAGTATGATGATTTGCCGAGAATGACACTCAAATAATTGATTTTACTTTGATATGACACTGAAGTGAGAAAAAAAATGAAGTTATAATGCTCAAGTGAGTACTATATAAAAGTTGCGACACTCATGCTATTCTTATCCTACGTATTTTTATTTATAAGTAAAAAGGCTAGAGAGGGGCCAATCAATGTAGCTATACCTCTCGGTTTACTACAAAGGGTCCCATGCAAAGAAATGCCTTCCATTAATGAATTCTTTATAAGACATATTACAAGAAGTAGGTACCATTTATATAAAACTAAGTACTTCTCATGAATGAGGCCCATTGAATATAAAATCCAAAATATTTTAAATTTAATTTTCAACAAAATTGAAATTAAAATATCATCAAAACAATTATTAAATATTAATACATAAGTAGTATTAATTTAAGATTCCTCATTCACCTATCCTTTTTCCCAAATGTTTGCATGGCTCTTGACTCTAGAAACCTATCATTCATTCTCCTTAGTTTACTCACATAAACTCAAATATAAATGTTGATATCTAATTTTTTTCTCAAACATATTTACAAATAAAAAAAAATAAATGCACGAGAGAGGCCTGGTTGGGCCGAATCCGCCCTTGGCCCGACCTACCTCTCCTTCCTTCCCCGCATGGGCCAAGGCTTGACCATTCCTTCTCCTTCTTTCCTTTTTCCACGAAGGCCCAGCCTTTCCTTCACTTCACGCGCAACTTGCAAAAGAAAGAAAAAAGGGCAGCAGCAACGGATGAGCGGGGGAAGGACGGTGAGGACAGACGGAGGCAGGGCTGCGTGCGACACTTGACTAAGAATGTCGTGTGGTACGAGTCTGCCTAGGACAGCTATCATCGCTAAAAGGCGAAGGATGAAGAGCATAAAGAAACAAAGAAGGAAAGATCCGAGAGAAAGGGGAAGAGAAACGAGAGAGAGGGGGGAGAGGCGGGAACACAAGTGAGAGTTTGTGTGAGGGAAGAGAGTTGGAGGAGAGACCGCCCGGCCACCACACGGCCGATAACCCACTGCGGTGCCTCCTTTCCCGCTCCAAAACTCTGGTAAGCCTCAACCCCCTTTTTGCCTTTTTTGAGCATGCCGGACTGGAGCTCGCGGCTATCTGGCTGAGGCGAACTCCAGCCCCGCCCGTCCCTCGTTTTGCTGTTGTTGTGCATGCTGTTGTTGTCGCGGGTTCTGGTCTTCGATCGAGTCAAAGATCTCTTGTTTCCGTAGCATAAACTACCTATTCGACAAAATGTCCAAATGAGATCCATAGTTTTTTTCTCCAGGTATGGTCTGTTTTAGAATGACGGTGAACATCTGGTCAGTCCTTGGTGGCCGTCGTTATAACACTCTCGGTCTCCACTGTACAAATATTGTCCACTTTGAACACTAAGTTCTCACGGTTTAGTTCTTCTCAGGGCATTTCATACCTACCCCAAGAAAACTTGTATGTACAATTAAAGAGCCCATTGCCTTATAAGGTAGCCCAGAAATCTCTCCATAGGCGATATAGGACAATAAAGAGACCCCTTCCTTGCACACGTCCGAGGACCGAGGCGTGAATGCACCGCCATCCCTCCTCCCCGCACACCGCCGCTCAGGTTGTCACACTCTCCTCGCCCGCGTATTGCCAAGGCAATCTTAGTCCATCCCTCCGTACTGTCATGGATCTGGGTCATCACACTTTCCACCCCTTAGAAGCACAACGTCCTCAACCGTCACACTCTCCTCGCTCGCATACTACCGAAGCAATCTTAGTCCGTCCCTCCGTACTGCTCCGGGCCTGGGTCGTCACACTCTCCACCCCTTAGAAGCATAGTGTCCTCGCTATGTCTCCATTGTATACATATTATCCGCTTTTGATACTAAGTCCTCACAGTTTTGTTCTTCTCTAGGTAGCCCATACTACCTCAAAAAAACGCATATGTACAGTTAAAGGGCCCATTGCCTTATAAGGCAACCCAGAACTCCCTCTTTAGGCGATATGGGATAAGAGAGAGACCTCTTCCTTGCGCATGTCCGGGGAACGAGGCGTGGACGCACCTCCATCCCTCCTCCCCGCGCACTGCCGCTCGAGCCGTCACACTCTCCTCACTCGCATACTGCCAAAGGGATCTTAGTCCGTCCCTCCATACTACCCCGAGTCTGGGTTGTTGCAATCGTGGCGGTCCTCGGAGGCTGCGAGCTTCACTGTTTTAGCCGTTTGGCGATGAGGAGGTCGGCCAATGAGTGGCAGCTAAGTGGACTTTCGATGGATAGTGGTAACTTGCGGCAACTTCAGCTTTGGCCGAGGTTTGTCAAAAAAAAAAAAAAGTAGAACAAGTGAAGGAAGGGGATGTCGTGGAGAAGAAGAAGACCAGAAGGAAGGAAGAAGAAAATAAAAGGAAAAGAAAAGAAAAACTAAATGAAAAAGGACAAAAGGGGAAGGCGTTTTGTGAAAAAAGTGCAGTAGAAAAGACGAAATGGGGAAAAGACAAAAAAATTAATTAAGAAATAATATTGATATAAAAAGAGAAAGGTTTTTTCAAAATAGATAATATCCTTTTTGGGTGAGTTCGGGTCATCGGATTGGGCTAGAAGGTCGGCTTGGTTTACCTAGTTTGAACCCGTTTTCCCTAATATAATAATAATAAATATTAAAAATATAGTAAAATTTAAAAAGTTCAAAAATATTTAGAAAATATTGAAAATTCGAGTTTTTTCTTGAAAATTAATTAAAAAACATGAAAATTAAGGAAAATTCAAAAAACACTTAGAAAATTCCAAAATTCATAAAATTCTAAAAAAAAAATTCAATAGTGATTAGAAAGACACAAAAAAAAATCAAAATCAAAAGTTTTGGAAAATTCAAAAAAATTCATTTTTCTAGAAAAATCCAAAAAAAATTATAAAAAATGAAAAAAAAATCTTCAAAAGGTTAAAATTAATCTCTTGGTTTATTTTTCTCCTAAAAAAAATGGAGTCTTTCCATTTATAATTCCGTTGAAGGGGTTTTAGTTGTCCTTAAAGACGAATACCCTCGATTGTGCAATATTGATACATTGAGTTTGGCTTCTCTTTAGTCTAGTTAAGATTAGCATTGGTCATCTCTATAGTACTAATTCTTTACTCTCCTATGCATTTTATTTAATGCTTTCCTTAGTTGCTAATTGTTATTTTAATGATTGCGTGCCCGCATGATCACTTCACATGTTAGTGGATTGGTCTAAAGTTAATCCAATCTGCCTAGTAGAAATCTATTTTTTTTTTAAATGAACAAGATTAGGTGCTGAAATGATAATAATTAGTTAATTAGTGTAATCAAGTCCATGACCTTAGATTCTTTGGTTGCGTAAGAAATGAGATACACTCTCATGCCTCATTTGACTTCTAACTGACCCCAATAGGCTAGTAGTGACTATTTATTGCAAAATTCTTAAGAACACCCCAATGTCGTGTGAGGTATGGGCTTGGGAGAGCCCGTGCCTAATCATGGGTGTTAGGTCCGTCCTTTAGGCAATACCCTTAAATCTATTCCCTTCCTCGAATGGTAGCTCGCTACAATTTAGATTAGGCCAAACATTTAAATGAGCATTATGTGAAAAGGATAAATTCATAATGGCTCACATTTTTTCATTCATTTTTTGATTTCCAATACCCCCGTTATCTTAGATTGACCACAATATCTCTTGTAAGTCCTAGATTTAAAATTATTTCTTACTTTTATTTCTTCTTTTTATTTGAAATTCTTATGTATTTTAGAATTGACAAAAAATATGTATTTGCCAATGATTTGATTGGATTTTCTTATAATGTAATTACAATTTTTTATAATTTTCTTGTCAATAATTAATTATTCCACTTAAGCAATCTTATTTTTTCATTTTTGTCAATATAATATTTCCCACCAATTGCCGCTAGAAATCATTAATGTGGTATCTAGTCATTGCTGGCTATCTTGAGTGGCATGATGATGTGGGCAATTTGTTAATTTCCATGTTGCATTTGCAACGACAATTGGCAATAAAGGCTACATTTGAATATCGCACATGTGTGAATGACTATATTGATAAAATTGAAAAGTTAAAACTGATTTGACATTCATACAATAGATTTAAGACTAAATTGCTAATTTTCGAAAATATTTATACAATCACTCATTCTATGAATACATGTACAAGCATTTTTGGGGTAAGTACATTAGAAGTGTCATAACTTTCATACAACGATCACTTGAATGTCACAAATTTGAAAATTCAATCACTTAACTATCATTAGGAATTTGCTTTGTCGGGAAATTTTCAATATGGACGCCAATCATCTTACATGGAATCGAGGGTGCTAACTTGAACAGTTAATAAAAAATTAAAAATATCCATGTCAAAATGGGAATTAATAAAAAAAAATCCATGTAGGATGATTTGCCTGAAAATGACACTGATCGATTTTTCTCCGGTGTGACATTTAAGTGAGTGAAAATAAAGTTATAACACTCACGTAAGTATTGTATGAAAGTTATGGCACTTGCATTGTTCTTCTCCTTAGAAAGTGTATTCAAAATGGAAATTTAGAGTACTTAAAAAAAATGGAAGAATATGCTTGTAACTCTTTCTTACCTAATGTTTTAATTTGAAGGTCATTGAAAGGGCTATGACTGTGCAAAGCAAACAAGAGAGAGAGTTAGCTAACTATTTTGATCAAAATTGAGTGTTTTTATGTATGTTAATGTACATATTTCGCCTCCATAGTCAAATTGATTACTAGATTTCCATGGCAAGGTTGCCATTGCACCTTGACATCACTAAATACATACACAAAACCATATCTTCACCACCTCGACATCATTACTCTCCGCCACCACCACTTTGGATGTGACCAACGGCTAATGTCGGGTGTGTGCTGATGAACTTCATCAAATTGTTCTAGTTATCAATTTCGATGGCAACTAGTACCTACTTCACCTTTGCTAGTGGGATCTTTACCGAGTGGATCAAGTTGTGATGCCTGTTGCAACTTGCAAGTAATTGGTGGCTTTGTTGCTAGATTTGAGTGACTTTTATTGACGCATTCTAGATCCGATCAATCTAGCTCGTCTTCAGCATATCCTCATTCTTAATCCTCAACTGATGGTAACTTGTCCTTAGGTCAATATTGGAAAATATCCAAGCTCCCTGTAGTTGATTAAATAAGTCATCGATCCTTGGTAACAGATATTTTTTCTTGATCGTCACTTGATTAAGTTGTCAATAGTCGATGCAAAGACAAAACAAATCATATTTCTTCCTTACAAACAAAACTGGCACTCCTTAAGGCGATGCACTAGGATGAATAAACCATTTGTCCAACAACTCTTGCATCTATACCTTTAGCTCCTTTAACTCTGATAGCGCCACACAGTAAGGACCCTTAGAAATTGGCTCCATCCTAGGAGCCAACTCCATCACGAACTCTATCTCCCTTTTTAGAGGCAAACCAAGCAACTCCTTAGGAAAAAACATTAGAAAATTCCTGCAATACGGCAATGTCCTATATTCTTGACTCCTCAACTAACATATCAACCACGGTTGCCAAATAACCTTGGCAACCCACATCCAACAACCAGGTTGCCTCAAGTGAAGAAATTAAAGTAATTGAGAGTCCTCCTCGATTTCCAACAAACTTGAAACTTCTACCTGCTAACGAGTTAGACTTAATCGCTTTACGATAATAGTCCATGGTAGCCCGTTGCTCGGTGAGCCAATCCATACCAATAATAACATCGAAATCAAACATCATTAGCACAATCAAATCTATTCTTTTCCTCTCGATCACCACCATCGACTTGCAAAAAGGACACCTATCGAAACAACACTTTATCATTTAACGAGGGTGGATATACTAATGACCACTTCCCACTAACTTAATGGTGCTCAGCAATAAATGAATGTGTGGCTCTAGGATCAAATAAACCATAAGGACACTGTCATTCAACAAGATCGTATCTATAAGCACATTCTACAAGTTCTCCACCTCCTTCAAGTGACAACATACGCTCTTCCTTGCATCGGAGGCCTACTCAAAATGCCTTTCTCGCATTTTGCGCTGCACTCCCTGCTACCTATCCTATTCATGCGGCAGTGGAGCCTGCACTCCCATGGGCCTGCGCGAACAATTCTTTACTTGATGGTCGTGCTAGCCACATCCATAGCAAGCTCCCAATCTAGCAGGACACAAACCATCCATGTTTCCTTCCACAAAATCGGCACACCATTCAAGTTGGGTGCCAACTTTCCAATTCCACCCTTTCGGTTGGGAGGGATGGGGATACTTTCCTCCCGTCATTGGCCTCTTCCCAAATCGATTGTTATCTCTCAAGGGCACAAACCACGACCTAGATTTGGCTACCCACTCATTTAGATTTCTCTCTTTCAACTAGACCCTCTCATACAATTGCGTCATAGTCTTTGAGATTAAGCTAACAACATTAACTCAGCCAATCTCTAGCTTCGCGCCATCTTCCGAACCTTCTAACTTTGTCCATCTGGGTCCTCAATTAACCTCGGTGTGTACTTTGACAACTCGACAAATTCGCCTTATACTAATTTACAGTCATCTAGTTTTAGCAGACACCTGAAACTCAAATCCATCTTCTTTCTCGAGCACGGTCTAGAAATATTTCTTGTAAAACACTTCGACAAAGGCATCCTACTCCGGGACCATACTCTTAGGAAACATTCTTCCTTCAATGGCCTCCCACCACGTGCTTACATTACCTTGTAGTTGATATATGGACAGGGTCACCTTGTCCTCCTCTAAGCACCTCAGTAGTACAAAAGCCTTCTCCAACTCTTGGACCCAAAGGGTTGCAGCCTCGAGCTCACTTGCTCTAGTAAGCTTTGGAGGCTTCAGCCTCAGAAACTGCTCCACTAGCTTATGCATAGGTTGCTCACCAATCCCATTTTTGGGTGGGACTTCAGCAGGTGCAGTAGCAACAGCAACAGCATTGGCAGCAGTAGCGGCGACGGTGGCGACGACGGCTTGATTTTGAGCTTACTGCCCGACCACGTTCCCCAAGGTCTCTAGGGCTTATAGGATCCCCTCAACCCTAGGATCAATTGGTGCCCTTGCTCTAACACCCGCCTGCATCAGCGCTCTCCCTCTAGCACCAACCCGGCTCGGTGCCCTTCCCTTGGCACTTGTCAAAGCCTCTATGGCCCTTCTTTGAGGGGCTCTCTACTTAGGATCGCTCATCTCACAGGGTCCTACTAGAAATCTACTTTCAAATTCCAACAAGAAAATAGAAATTTGAGCAACCCGCACCAAACAATCAATCAATCACAAACATAAGTATAAGGAAAAACTGTTTTTCCTATTTAAGTACTCCAAAAACCATTGCACCTTATCACTCTAAACTTTGACTAGGCTCTAATACCACTTAAACGGGGATGTCATGCCCGAACCCTGAGCACGTGAACATCCCTCAGTGGTCGATTGAATTGCGATGTCCCAGGACGCATCATCGACCTTATTTTTTTTTTTATCTTTCGATTAAACGCATGTGGAAGCAACTCAAATAAACACCTAGTCAATCAACAAAATTGGGATAATAAAACACAATAGACAATTTCCCAAATGCAATGATCTATTAATGAACTTATTAACCAAGGGAGTTTAACATGTACAGGCCTACAACAAAAGGTAACTCTTACATGACCTATTAGCAAAAAGGGTCAAAAAGGTCAAGGTTAACTTTTAGCTTCACGAGCTCTAGGTATCGGTCCTAGTATATAGGTGCAAAGTCGGCCATGTGGTCAAAGGGGAACACCTCCATAGGCTCATCTGGATCGGAATCTGGATTCAAAATGACACCATCAAAGATGTCGATATCCATGGGATCCCACACTTGCCTTCCCATGTTCCCGGATGGCGATCCATTAAAACCCTGAAGTGGACCAATTCAATCGCCATTCACCCCCCTAATAAACCACGCCTTGAAATTATGGGGCACTACATGAGCAAACCCTTCATCTACCCATACGGTCGTGACCACCAACTCACGAATCCGATCGGTCCCCGGGATAGGAAATAGAGTAGTCTCCACATCCATATCCCAAGGGACCCCAAAATGATGGGGTGACACTCCATACTACGGACCTAAAAATATTTAACAACAACGGGGTGAGATATAAATCTCAGCGAGTTAATAGCCTAAACCTCAATTAGGAAGCCGATTTGCCTTGGGGACAGCCTAAACATGCACCATATATAAACTTAGCTCCCCTTGGTACACCTCTGCATAATAGCACATCTCACATGGCAATAATAGTGCAACATACATAAATAACAATCAGAACACATACTAAAATTTCATGCACATTGCCAACACACATGTTCCAATTATTACTACCTCTCAGGCCACGGTCAACACAAGAGTCAACGGTGTTTCGGCATGACCAGGCATCATCCCGCTCCATCGAGCACGACATCATTTAGAACCCCTGCCTAGATGGCATTTCATAAAGGAGTATCGGTCGGCTTCAAGCGAGACTAGGCATTCGGACCCCGTCGGCATTCGATAAAATCGAGCATCGCCCCCAACTCTCGTCAAGTGACGGGTTCGATTAAATAACCACTTAAGCACACCATCAATCAAGCCAATTTTTGTTGCTATTAATTAGCCAAGAACAAAAAAATAATTTGTTTTTAAAATAATCACTTTGGCAATTTTTGTTTTTGGTAAGGTTTTTATTATTTATTTTTTTTTGGTAAGGATCACTTTGGCAATTTTTCATATTTAAAAATCCCAATAATTTATATGTGGTTACGTATTTGAAATCAACTAGTCAAACTTTGCACGCTTCTATTTCAGAACCCGATTATTTTATTTAACGAGTAAAATTTGGCGTCCAAACCCGACACCTCATATTTTTCTATTTTCTTGCCTATAAAGCCCTTTCTAAAAATAATAAATAAAATTTACAATTGGGAAATCAATAACATAACATCACACGTGCAAACAACCAAAATTATGCACAATCTCATCTAGAAAAATGAGCATAAAATTCTACTTAATGGCTAATCTATCATTAATTGCACTAATTGCGATTAATTAATTATAGTTAGGCTAATTATAATTAATTAAACTAAAATTGATTAATTAGCCTAACTATAATTAATTAAAAATTAATCGATGTTAACTAAAATAACTACGATCAATTAAATAAGTAATGATTAAATAATTAAATTACGATTAATTAAACTAAACTCAATTAATTAATCTAACCACAATTAATTAATCTAGTTGTAATTAATTAAACTAATCCAATTAAATTTAATCTAAACCATCATTAATCGCAATTAAAAATAAACTAAAAATTGACTAATATTAACTACTCTTATCCTTAACTAATCTACCTCCTACACATAATTAACACCCTAATTCATGATTAGGAAGTTAATTCACAAGTTTCAAAGGACGGCAAGCTTCCGGCGATGGCGGGCAACGGCATCAAGAACATGATGCTCGTGACTCAATGGTGGCACAAATGGTGACGATTCGGTGAAGTTGAGCCCACAGCCAGCAAACGAGGGCTCAACCCAGGCGGATGTGGCAATGTGCGGCGCAAAGCAACGGTGGCACAGAGACAATGCGGCCGCAACGGTGCAAGAGGCGGTGACATGGTGCAGCCAAGGGGAGGCGGCAACAATGGCGGTGATGTAGGCGAACGGTAAAGAAAAAAAAAAAGAAAAAGGGGAGGGTGGCCTCAGCTTGGAAGGGGAAAGAAAAATGGGAAGATGATGGTGGCGTGGTGATGAGATGATGTTGGTAGAAGGGGTGGGGTGTGGGTGGTGGTGAAGCGGCAACGAGCAAGAGAAAGGAAGAAGAAGGGAAGTTGGGGAGGGGGGAGGAAGAAATGGAGAGGAAAGGAGAATGGAGGAGGAATCGGCAGAAGGGGGAAGGGGAGAAGAGAGAGAGACGAGGAGAAGAAAGAGTGAAAAAAAGAAAGAGGAAAATAAAAGAGAAGGGGATGGCAGGAGGTGGCGTGAGGGAGGGAAAGAGAGAGAGAGAGAGAGAGAGAGAGAGAGAGAGAGAGAGAGAGAGGAGGGGAGTGGCAGAAGGGGGAGAAACGTGAGGGGAAGGAGAAAGAGGAGGGAGAGAGAAGAAAACAAAAACGGGGATGTCACAATTTCGGAGCTTTGGGATGAGAGCGATATGTGCTTTGTTCAACTCTGGGTTAAGTATCCCTCAATTAAAGAAATTATGCACCTTAACGAAGATCCAATGTTTGAAAATCTTCCAATTGTGATTATAGAATTGTTCATTCAAGCCATTTAGTCATATTGCTTTGGTGGAACCTAATTACTAAATTGCTTCGTAACCTCCTTTAAGTCACATTAGCTATTAAAAACTGATTTATCTCCTCCCCCTATGACAGTAGGACATTTCTCCAAGAGAAGCTAAAAATACCCGGGTCCTAAGGTTGTATAAAGCTCATTGAAAAAGAGAACCGTCTGGTGTTTAAGTTAGTCTAAATCATGAACCCATTTCCCAGTAGGAGATATTAGCATAGAAATTTGGTTCCCTTGTCTTCTCTGAATTGTGGTGACGTGAAAATATTTGATATTTTTATTGCCCCATTTAAGCCAATTAATCCTAGATTGTAGCTGCACATACATCACCAATAATCAATTTGTTTCTTTATATAGACAATGTACTAAATTTGATGGGTACTGCTGGTGCACTTTCCATCCACTAGTAAGGACCAAATAGTCAACTCATATTGTCTTTTTCCTCCAATTTTCACATCAAGAAAATCATAAACTCATTTTCATTTTCACTCACCATTGTCACCGAACATTTCACTTACTCTCATTTTTTGTGGCCCTAAAAAATCTAAGAATAAAAATTTCTTGGTATTGTCCCATTTCATGAAGGAAAGTATGCTTACAACTCTCTTCTTTACCCTAATGTTTCCAATTTGGGGGTGATTCAAATGGGCAAGTGACTTGTGCATGCCAAAGAGAAAAGAGAAAGAGTTAATCTATACTTTCATAAAACTGTGTTTTCGCGTATGTAGACATGTATATTTCACCTACAATTAGATTGGTGACTACATTTTCAGGGCTTCAGGGCAAGGATGCCGTTTGCACCTTGATATATACGCCCCAACAAGAAGGCAAGTGTTGAGTTTATTATTTATTATTCTAAGGTGTTAACAAGTTGGGCTATTTATGTATTTGACGTATGTAGTTGTACAAGGCTTAACCTCAGCCTATAAATACTTCTTTTGATCTAAAAAATAAAGTACTCTCTCTTTTACAACAACACCTAATTTTCCATTTCTGTCTCTTTCACGGCAAGCCCCTATAGGCTGAATCAACTTTGTTTTCAGATTATTTCAAAGGTGATTCTCTGGACAAATACCAAGTATCTTTCGGCTAATCCACTAAAACAATTTCTAAACATCGTTATTCTCTGTCAGTTCTTTGAAACATCGATTGGCATTTTTACAATGCCAACAGACATTCTTGTTGAAAACGCTTTCTGTGGTGAGTTCAAGTTAGCAGATTCTTCATTGAACCAAATATGACAAAGAAGTTTGTCTGATAGCTTTCACAGTGCCTGAAGCTTTAGTTACTAATATGATCTCAGACAAATGGAAAAGTGGAACGAAGAGGCAAAATTTAACAAGACCACACGAGGCAAAATTTAACAAGACCACACAAACATGGAAGAAAAAGTTTTCACAGAATTCTAGTTTCATTCATCATATGACATTAGTACGAAAAGTCTTGCTTAGTGGAATTTCATTTCTTGTTTCAAAACCTACTTGATTGAACAGAGCCTCTTGCTAAAGAGCAACTGCTGTACCAACACAGAAATTGCCAAATATTTGCATCCCAGCTTTGGAATGACCCAAACAAGCAAGGCCTAACTGCCACCCAACGTGTAGTCATTTGCTATCCCACAAATTTATGTTCATACATTTCCAAGCAAGCTAGAACATGATGGCGGGAAAAAAATACAAAGACTGCTTTTGAAAACAGTACATGGAAAATAGGATCACGCTAGTACTCATTATTGACTCCATGTCCAAGACACGAGCTTCAGCTATAGTTTGCATCTCTGAGCTGAACTTTCGAGCTTATTGGTTTTGGCATCCTCATTTTATCTGCCTTCAAGAGCGGTAATAGTGACATTGTTGGCAGAGTATTTTTTCTGACTTTGTCTGGAGGAACCTGTGTCTGTAGTTGTTTGCCTCTCGGTGAATGCAGGTTTGTTCGGACGAGGAAGACCAACAATCTCATTGCTAATCATTGAAATAACAGTTGAAATGGTAGGCCTATCAGTTGCAAGTTCTTGTGTACAAAGCAGCCCCACATTTATGCACCTTATGATCTCAATCTCGGAGCATCCAACAGAAATTTTTAGAAGTCCACTAGCGCAAGTACATTGTCTTCCTCCCAATATTTCCATGCCTGCCAAAAAGCAGAATTCAAGTCAAATTATTTTGGAACTTGAGCTGATGGAAATAGGGTGATCTCTCTGTTTGTAACAGCTTACCAATCCTAATAGGCTCAAGGACTGATCTTCCTCATTGAAGCTATTGTTCTGTCTTCCACTTACAATCTCCAGCAATACTACCCCAAAGCTAAAGACATCTGATTTTTCTGAAAACCGCCTTCCATTGCATATTCTGGAGCCATGTAACCACTGCATTCCATGAAACACTTTAATATTCCTCATGCTAGGTAGAAAGATAAAATTGTTACGAGACTCATCATATAAAAATACTTACTAGGTTCCGATAATTCTTAGTGTATCTGCTTGATCTTCTTTTCCTCCAAATATTCTAGCCGTTCCAAAGTCTGAAATTCTGGATTGAGCTCTTCATCCAACAGGATATTACTCGTCTTAAGATCTCTATGAATTATCCTTAGTCTGGAGTCACGGAGAAGGTATAGTAGGCCTCACAAATTCCATCAATGATGTTGAATCGTCTTCTCAATCCAGTTGCTCTCGTTTGAGCGGATCTGAAATAGACAACAGAAGTGAAATTCATAAAATTATGTGTTAATTGTGACCGGAGAAGAGTGTAATGCACAGAAAGAGGCTCCCATGTATACTGAAAATGTAAAGTATATGCAATAGGTGCAGCCAATGTCTGTTTAAACAGTAAAATTAAAAACTTGACTTCCCCATAAACTGGTATTCCATGATAGATCGACGGAATACTACAAGAAATGGAATATTACCAAAAGAAATGCATCTAGACCCTGTTTGGCATGAACTCATAGATTAATAGTTTTTCATCTTGCTCGGCACAGCATCCAAGGAGTCGAACTAGATTACGATGTTGGACTTTGGAAATCACTTCCATTTCATTGATAAATTCCATAATCCTTGTCCAGAGGCCTCTGATAGTCTTTTTTGACTGCTATTTCTTTTTCCATTTAGCAATCTCCCGCACAAAAGGACGTAAATGAGCTGCGAAAGTTAGAAAGAAGAAGCAGAAATGGAGCTGCTGCCCTCTACATGACATAGTATTACCCTATATACTGCCCCAAAACCACCTCCTGAGCTTGTTCGCATCACTAAAGTTGCTTGTTGCTGCGGCCAGCTCTTCCAATTTATATAGCACAAGCTCTGGAGATTGACTTTGCTTAAGCTCCTCCGAGCACGTTCTCACTAGAAGCCTTTGAAAATTGGTGTCCGTCTTTACCACCTCGTTTTCGACTTCTGCCAGGCGAAGAAAGTACCAATACTGAAAATTACAGTTGCCACAACAGCTGCAGTCGCTATAATTGCTCTCAGATCTCTTTTTCTTCTGCAGATCAAAATACGGACAAACAATGATGTCTGAGATTGAGCACATATTTAAAAATAAAAAAGAATCCAATAGCTAGCTTTCAGGGATTGCAACTCCACCTGGCATATCAGATTGATTGAAATTCCCTAACCATCTAGCAGTAAGTTGCATTACCAGATAGATCAGAAATTTAATTTAGGAATGAACATACCGAGTTCCATATGGGCCACTCGAACATAAAGAGTTGTTCCTGCATAGGAGAACTTCCGTATGTCGATTAGGTCTCCGCTCCAGTACATGCAATAACGCCGGCATCATAAGCATATGCTGCGCACGAACAATTACTGAGGCACAGCTCTCGCACTTGTCTTCAAAGGAGATGACCAGATTGCATAATTCGGCACTTTCACATTCTCAAGAAGCATAAATCCATCAATTTTTCCCACTTAGTACTACCATTTTTCAACTTATCGCATTGCAGCAATGATTTCTGGATGCATCCGCTGACAATTCCTCTGCTCCATTCTTCAACTTTTTTGGCTCAAAGCCCCTCAAGAAGCTTGCAAAGTTAATTTTTTACATCACAGAATCCAAACGGACCGCACTTGCCATAAAACATCAAGAAGTCAGATGCCTGGGTTGACCAATCAATCCGCCACTGCTTATTTTTCATCCCAGAATGGCTACCTTAACTCCCATTTGACCTACCAAAAAGTATGACAAATAAGACACCTCTGCAAAATTGTAAGTCAGATAGACATATCCTTCTTTATCATCCACTAGCTAAATCCATCAAGATAGACTGATAACATCTCGGAGTTCCGATGAAAACCTTACCATTCCATGGACCACTCCGCTTAATATAAGTGAGTGCCGTTCCAAAGGAAAACTTCAGGAATATTTAGTGGTTCGAAACTAACTGAGAAACTTCCAATTGATGGATCAGAAGGGCTTTTCCAAGATGTGAGTACCTGCTTCTCATTTGTTCTCACATTGGTGCTAAGCTTCATTTTCGCCATGAGTGTATCAGACATGTTCTGGAAACTTTCCCATACCGTGCTTGTATTAGAACTTTGTTTGAGCAAGATAAGATTTCCACTATCTAATAATTGCGCTTTTGCATTAGCTCCAGAGGTGGAAACGTTGGATGACCAAAGTACTTCCTTCTTTCCATTCATTATCACAAGATTACCGTCATCAGATATGGTCATGACACCAGAAGAATCTAGAACTGGCTTCTCCCTGTTTGCGACCCAAAAGACGTTAAACACAGGAATCTTGTTATGCCAAATTCCGACATACCGATTGGTAGTACCATTGGGGCTAAAAAATCCCAGTCTGTAGAGACCTCCGCTTGATATGATACTTCCAGGGTCTTGGATATACTCAGATGCTGTAATGACATCTCCCCCAATGCAAAATTTCACAGCTTAATGAGACAAAATAAAGAGAGAGAATACTCTTACTTTCTTAGAAGAATCATGACTACTGAACCTTTCTTCTCAGCAACAACTGATTTTGCTAGCTTCAGAACAGCAGAAGACACAACCTGAAGTTTAGGATAGAAAGTGGAAATCACAATTATCGAGAGAAAACCTTGTGGTCGAAGATAAAGGTAAATTTTCGACTGGAAAAGATGGTTTAAGCATCTCCATGAAGAAATTTAAATTGCTCGAATGGGAACATTTTCCTCGTCCACTTGGCGGTCTTTGATGTTGAGTCGCATGGTGGATATAATGGACATTGTTATTTTTTTTCACTTTGACTTTTGAGTCAAGTATCTTGATCTAGTGCGCCACCGTGAGAGCATTAGCGAAATGCTAGAGTGCTTACATCAGGATTTCTACCCCATTGACGAAGTCAACTCTAGAAAAAGCATTCAAGCCTTCAAAAGTGCACGCCACCGAAATTTTAGACTCTTGCATTCATTCAACATGGTGGCTGCGATTGCTTTCCATAAATGGCCATTTTCTTGGTAGATTCATGTGCATTTCCACAATTGCTTTTTAAGGTGTGTTTGGTAAAAATAATTATTTTTTAGTAAAAATACTTTTCTATATCTATTCATGAAATAGTTTCTGAGGAAAACATGTTTAGTAATTACATAAAATTTCTATTCTCTAAATAAAAATGAACATAAATACATTTGGTGTTATCCACAAATTTTTTTTATGACGTGGAATTTATTTTAATTTTCCAAAAATTTTTTTGAGATTTTTCTTTTCTTCTTTTTTTCCTCTCTTCTTCTTCCTCCTCTAGTTGATCACTACTGCAGGGGCAACCACGATGATGGACGGTGGCCGGCAGCGGAATAAATAATTGGCAAACAACGAGGCAACTAGCGAATCGATGGAGTGGTAGCGAACAGCTAGGCTCCGACAATCGATTAAAGAAAAGAACAAAAGAACAAAAAAAAAATAAAAAAAAATGACTTTTTCTAGAATTTGTTCTTAGGAGTTAGAAACTAATTTTTTTACTTCTTATTTCTATTCAATTTATTCATTGACTTCTTTCTATTCAAGAGATAGAAAACTTAACCGACATTACTAAATGAATTTTTGTTCTTTTTCTATCCCATGGAATGAAAGAACAAAAAATAAGAAAAAACAAAAGCGTTATCATGCAAACTTTTAGGCTCTGTTTAGTAAAAAAATTTATGTTCCCTTGAACAACAATTTACGATTCTTTTATTCCGGAAATGAAAAAGAATAGAAACTTATTTGATAAAATTTTGTTAGATTTTTTATTCCCGAGAATAGATTTGAAATAGAAACAAGAAGTAAAAAAAAAAAAATAGATTCTTGTTCCCGGGAATAATTCATAAAATTAGTTCCTATTTTTCTTTTTATTCTCTTTTTCTTTTCTTCTCTTCTTCTTCCCTTTGGCCGGTCATCGACCTCAGCTATGGCCGACAACCGGCCAAACAAGGGCCGGCGACCTCCTAGCCCTCGAGGCCTAGCCTCACCATGGTTGGGCAAGGCTTGGCCTCACCTTAGCTAGGCGAGATTGACCTCGCCTAGATCTAGTGAGGCTAAGCTTGCCTAGCCATCGATGATGCTCGGCCTTGCTAGGGCACCTCTAGTTTGGAGTCACTGATAATGGCTTGGTGAGGCCAAGCTTCAGTGGTGGGCAAGCTCGATCTCACTAGATGCTGGGCAAGGTTGACCTTGCCCAACTAAGGCAAGGTCGAGCCTCACAAAACCACAATGAGGCTAAGCCTTGCGGGCCGGGCTCGGCGACCTTGCGCGCTACCTTATCGAGGTCAAGTCTCGTTGACGGCTAAGCAAGCCTCGGCAAGTTCGCCAAACCTTGCCCTAGTCTAGTGAGGCTTGAACGAGCTCACTAGACCCCTCGCCCAACCAGCCATGGCAGCATCTAGCTACAAAGAAGAAGGAGGAAGAAGGGAAAAAGAAAAAGAGAAAAAAGAAAAAATAAGAAATATATAATAAAAGTATTAAAAAATTAAAAGAAATAAAAGAATTTAAGAATTTTACCAAATACATTTCTATCCTCTAAATAGAAATAGAAATTTTAGACAGTTACCAAGAGCATTCTTTTGCTCAGAAATTATTCTTAGGAATAAAATTAGAAAAAAACAATTTATGATAAAAAATTATTTCTTGGAATAAAATGGTTACCAAACACGCCATTAGTTTCTAGTTGCTCACAATCAATTATACTAGTTGAAATCATGAGAAGGATACTATAAGTGTCATAAGTTATGTATTGTGCTCATTTTAGTACCAAAAGTTTTTGCTAATTCACTAAATTGGCAAAATAAGATAAAAACAATAGCTTAAGTGCTTCCGGTGAGAAATTCTTGTTAGAGAAATTACGTTGTATTTATAATTAAAGTGCAGAAGTGGCATTTTTTTGCAA